>OY756233.1:14220000-16620000 GCA_963576875.1 Acrobasis repandana | reverse complement strand
GTCGGCAGTCTACCAGAAGATTGTAGTGCTGTAAGAAGTCAACTCCTATGATGGGCCTGGATACCTCAGCCACGATGAAGCGCCAGCGGAAGTCTCTACGCAGGCCAAGATCAAGGCACAATTCCAGAAATCCGTACGTATTAATACGGGTGTTGTTCGCTGCATACAGCTCATACGTAGTACGAGGACGGAACCCTTTGGCCATCGATTTGGGGAATACGCAGAGGTCAGATCCTGTATCAATGAGGTACTCTACCCGGGTCTTCCTGTCGACGACGAAGAGGCGGCCGTTTCCTTGCGGGCAGTCATTTGCCGCCACTAGTGGCTGCCGCTGGAGTTTTCCGGCTTTTTATATGCGCAGGGCGTTGTGCATTTGAAGGCCGCAGCACCAAACTTGCGGTGGTAAAAACATAGGCCATTACCACGTGACCGGGATCGCGAACTAGACCGATATCGTCTGAAGTTGGGCCGACTCTCTCGCGTGGCTAGCTGCTGTACTTGACTGCGCAGCTCCTCTATTTGCTTGGCCATACTCTCCATTATACCTAAATACGGGTCAGCTGAAGAAGTTGTTGGTCTGACGTCACATACCTGGGAAGCGGGCGAGGCGATAGCGATTACTTTATCAGCCAAATCAGCTAATTTCTCTAGTGGTGAGTCGGTCTGCGACGCAATAATTGGCTGTATTTGCGAAGGTAAGCCATTACACCATACCGTGCGTATAAATTCGTCTGAGATTTGAGGGCCCGCCAGATGTCTTAAGTGCCTTAAGAACTGCGAAGGTTTACGATTGCCCATTTCTTCTTTATTCAGGAACTGTAAGATTTTTTCCTCTCTTGGGGCTGACATACGCTTCACCAACTCTCTCTTGAGCGTTTCGTATTTATTCTCTTTGGGCGGGTTCTCAATGACATCTGCGACTTCAACGGCATACTGATGTTCTAAGTAACTACACGCAGTATAAAATTTGGTAGTATCGGCTGTTATACCGGCTAATATGAATTGACCTTCTAATTGTGCGAACCATAGGTTTGGGCGGTCAGGCCAGAATGGCGGAATTTTGACGCCGACTTTAAATGTTTGTTGAAATGTACCTTGAGTTGGTTCGGCCGTTGGGATTCCAAAATTTTCATCCTTTTCCATCTTCGCGAAGTACGGTTGCGGTATCACGTCGGGGTCACCAATATAGCAGTGAAAGTATTTGGTATGCTGCTATGTATTTATGTATTTATATTTTAACAATGAGTTATTGCACTGTTTTGATATAAAATAATTAATAAAATATATGCAAGGGAATTTTCCGTGACGGCCGATTTGACAGGTTCGATATGAAGGGGCCATCCATGCGCGCGCACTGTTAGACGTGCGCTCGACGATGCCGTCATCTCTATGAGATTATTTACAAAGAAGGTTGGCGTACGGCAGGTCCGATACGCCACAAAGATATGATAAATAACTTTGGAGATATGGAAGGACACAAGGAAGTCAGTTGTTTATATTTGTTAAAAAAAAATCATAATATCCCCGTCTGATTTTTTTCTATCTTAGCGCGAACCCAGTTGCATCCGTAGCTGTGCTATTTCGGAGCCCGGGGTCCGCTTTCCCGTTCTTTATTATCCAAATATAATATGCATGTCAATGGTCAGGATGACGAAGACCATGGGATATCAAGAAGAAATAGCCGGAACAGTTGAAATGATTTGTTGTGTTTTATGACCGGCTGCCTGCCTGTCGTCAACCCTCTTTGGGAATGCATTTGTGCGAAAAGTTTCACAATCAGCCGCCGCCCGACATCAGTACTGCTTGACAATGCAGTTGTTGCACGAGATATTTGTGTTTGGTCCTTTAGTCTCCTCTTACAACAGAACAATCACGACCACTATGTTTCTGCTTTGTAGATTTAGAGAAGGCCTTTGACAGCGTGCCCCGTGAAGCACTCTGGCTTGTGCTACAAAGTCTTGGCTGTACTGAAAAATTTATAAGAATGCTGAGACTGCTTCACGACAACATGAGCTGTTGTGTGTCATCCAAGGGCGAGTAGTCGGACTTTTTCTTCGTAACCTGTGGAGTAAAGCAGGGCTGCGTCTTAGCACCTACGCTGTTCGCACTATATTTCTCGGTAGTAGTAGCAGATGCGCTAAAAAGCAATGAGCATGGCATACGCATTCGGTACCGAACTGATGGTACGCTTTTCAATCTTGCCAGGCTAAAGGCATGTAAGCGAGTCTCATTTGATATTATCACCGAAATCATGTACGCTGACGACTTGTGTTTTGTGTCGGAATCTCCCGAAGGCCTGCAAGAGATGATGGCTAAACTTGATCGGTCATGTCGTAGATTCGGTCTTAAGATAAACATAACTAAGACGGAAGTATGGCTATGGACTCTACAGATCAGGACCCTTTAAATCTACAAATCGACGGGGCCTCTCTCAAGCAGGTGGACAAGTTCAAATATCTTGGTAGCACCATCACATCCAAAAGTGACCTGGACTCAGAAGTCAATAGCCGGATTGGTGCTGCTTTGGCTGCATTTGGAAGACTGCGAGAAAAGGTATTCCGATCACATGACCTACAATTAAGCACAAAAGTCAGAGTGTATATGGCAATAGTCCTGCCAAACTTCCTTTACTCATCAGAGACGTGGACTCTTTTTCGCAAACATATTCGGGTCTTAGACAGATTTCATCTTAAATGCCTTCGCGATATATTAAACATCAGGTGGACCGATCGCATAAGAAACTCTGAAGTGTTGCGACCGGCCGGAGTCCACGGCATTGAGGCCTACTTAATACCGCGTCAGCTGCGTTGGAGTGGCCATGTGGTGAGGATGTCCGACGAGAGGATGGCTAAGCGTATCTTCTTTTCTGAACTTAAGGACGGCAAGCGGAAACAAGGCGGCCAGTTCCTCAGATACAAAGACGTTTAGAAAAGACATATGAAAAGATGCCAGATCGACCATACACGTTGGGAAAGTTTGGCTGCACAAAGGGCCGAGTGAAGACGCTTAGTGCAACATAATGTAGATGTATTTGAAGACCACAGGAGGCTTGAACAAGACTTAAAGCGAGATGCGATTAAAAACAAACTACCCTTCTCAATACACTACCACTATGTCGGTCGTAAATTGACGTGTCCGCACTGTGCACTTACATTCACCTCAAAAATAGGGTATGTCAGCCACATCAGGGCACATGAACGACGTCAACAATGAATTTTTGTTTGTTATTAAACGAAGTCAGTCACCACAGCTGAAAACGGCCAGGGAAGATATATATATACAACATCCACAGGAAGAGATATGGAGTGGTTCAATTCTAGACCGGAATCCACACAGCCGAACCAAAGTCTATTTATTATTTTTTATTGTATTTAAGTTTATTGCACACAATCTACTAAACTGATAGATTAAAATAGGTCAAACTTAACGCTAATGCATTACGAGTATCTACCAGTTTGCCTTTGGGACATGTTGAGAAGTTGGTTTAACATTGGACCCAAGTGTAGCCAAAAGTGTAGCTTTTTGAGCCAAATTCAACTACTGTTTCCCAAACTGAATACAAAGTACGCACCCTGTACCTTTCTACTTGGCACCACGATAGAGTGTTGTTGCTCGATCACATGACTCCACTTTTAATGAGTTGGTTAAGAGATTATTTTCAATCAGGCAGCTGACGTGGGCGATTAGTTACTAAATCCAATTGTCACTGCGAACGTAGGTACTGACGAGGTGTTTATAGGGCTCCCCGTTATTTTAGGGTTATTTCTCGATTAAGTTCGTAATGGCGTTCTTCTGATCTTAGTTCATTCCTATTTGCATCGTATCTTATCGTATCGTATCGTCGTAGTACGCAGTGAAGTGTAGTAGCTTTATTTTTATTTTATTTTTTTCTTTCTTTTAGTTTTTACGTACGTGTACGTACGTTGTGTTGCAACTCTCCAACTTCTTTAATTTTGCCACCATTATCATATTAGTAAGAGAATCTAGTGTAAAATTAGAACCGAGTAGATGACAGGGCGAAAATTTTGAGAAGAAAATTAGCGAAGCTAAAGCCCTTTACAATAGATTTAAAGTAATTCTTTCGAAAACGAAAAAAAATCATATGAGATAACTCAGTCAAAAGTAAGGAAAATAGAAAATTTATATAAAACACAATTAAATTCGTACAGATCGGTAACCAAAAAATAAATAAAAGCGGCCAAGTGCGAGTCGGACTCGCCCATGAAGGGTTCCGTAGCAGCAAGTAACATAATATAAAAGTTCTAAAGGTAAATTGTGGTTTACGATTTATGACGTAGGTATTAAAAAATAACTATCTATGATACCGAGACTGCTATAGTTTTAGTTGAAAGTACATACTTTGAGGAATATACCACATTTTTTCAGAATTATTTTAGTAATATTTTAAAAGTTACGGTGGGGGGACACCTACAATTTTAACTTTGTATTAGACTATCTCAAGACTGGGGGCTTTGATCCACATAGTTTTAAAGCAGTTTTTGTTGCATTTTAAAAGACCTTTTTAACGATACCCCACACATTGGGGTTAGTCTAATTTAATTTTTTAAATTTACTTTTTGTTGTATGGCCGGCTGAAAAGAAAACATTTTTTTCATAATTTTAAAAACCAACTTTTGGAACTTCAATACTATCTCTCCACCAATTTTCGTGACAATCGGTGCAGTAGCGGCGGAGTAAGAGCCTGGACGGACAGACAGACGGACGGACATGAGGAAACTATAAGGGTTCCTTGTGGACTACGGAACCCTAAAAATGGCGGACAAAAAATTATTTTAAAAACGGCAGTTGGCTTGCTTACAAAGCAAACAACAAAATTGATGCCATTGAGTTATATGTATAGCTCCATGTTAGATAAGACGGAACATGGTCTTTTAATTACATTTGTGCCCACTACACAGAATAGCCCACTACATGACTTAGTCAATTGGCTATATACGATTGTCTTAGAAATACGAGACAGTAGAAAATCTTTTAGGGGTCATGAAGGGACATCTGCTCACAGTAAAATCGAACTATCTATCGGATCCTAACTCGACACATCTACTCCAGCCAATGGATGTTGCGGTCTTCAGGCCTTGAAATTGTTTATATTAATTCATGTTTAATAAAAAAATGGCATCGTGCGCCTGTATTTTGAATGACCCATGTCCACTATGATGTCATACAGCAGCCACTGATTGGTCCAGCAATTGACGTGAAAACGTCAGGAACAGTGTTGATGGAAAATGAGATGTAGTTTTTAAGTAACGCCTACTTGAATTATAACCTATTTGGGTAGTTTTTTGTGATTCCTTAGTATTATAGTTACGCAATGTCTTCTCGTCCAAAATACCTCAGTAACCTGATGACATGGCTCTGAAACATGGTCCCATACTTTGGGTCTCATAAGAAGGCTCAAGGTCGCTCAGCGCGCTATGGAGAGTATAGAACAAGTCATTGATAAAGCCCAGTGGATTAGCTCGCTGACACATAGCACGACGAACCGATGCCCGATGGGGCAAAAAGGTTCTTGAATAGCAACCGACTTTAGCGATCGACCTTACTAAGATCGCTGGAAAGCACTGGATGCAGGCCGCTCTAGATCGGTTTTTTTGGAAATCCATATGAGAGGCTTATGTCCTGCAGTGGACGTTATGCGGCTGATATGATGATGATGATAGTATTATAGTTTGCTCGTCAAAATAAACCTCATCGTTTTGCAATCGATGCATCGCTGATGATCGCTGCAAATGTCACGCGTATTAAGATAAAGTCCGCCGCGTGCCGCGGATTCCGCGCGCGTATTTTTAGCCCCACGAGTTACGCTGCTGTCTCGGTTTGCGGATTCCTGCGACGGTTGCTATGCTCTGGTTGGCTGGAATGTGTTCTCACGGTTATCTCCCTTTGAACCTCTAAGTTTTGAAAGTGAGAAGATCATTTTGTTATATCATGTTCCTAGGGTTAGAAGTCAAGAAAAACTGTCCAATAGGTGCCCTACGAATATTAAGTAGGCCCAATTAGGTAGATTATTAGAAAATATTGTAGCTATACGTTTTTTTTCTTTTTTCTTATCAGCAAGTAATTACAAAGATACAGCGCATTTATTCCGCATGACGTCACGATCAAGTACGATTTTCACTTAAGGCCGTACCTAAATTTTCCGGGGTCCAGTGCTGCCCCCATTTTAAATTAATCATTTCAAAGAAAACGGAGAAATCATTTAAAATTTTGCTACTACCAAGTTCTAGATAACCCTTCAAAGTATTTTATGAACTACTGTTTACAGTTTATAATTAGAACGTTAAGCTTTACTACGCACATTTGCTAAAAGTGGCCGTTTTTCGCAAATGTGCGTAGTAAAGCTTAACGTTCTCACTTTAAAGTGTAAACAGTAGTTCATAAAATACTTTGAAGGGTTATCTAGGACTTGATAGTTGCAAAATTTTAAATAATGTCTCCGTTTTCTTTGAAATGTTTTTTTTTTAAATGGGGGCAGCACTGGACCCCGGAAAATTCAGGTACGGCCTTAAGGGGGACGTCAATCACCCCCACTCCAAAACTTTGACGCTCTGTATCGTTGTGATTTTCACTAGTTTGATAAACCGAAAAATATGGATCCATTGTTTTTGGATAATCTAACTCACAGACTTAATAAATACAATTTTTCAAAGCCAATCCACATCCCTATAACTGAATGTACGCATTTAAATAGCCAAGTACACAATGCTTGCATACCTGAGTGTTTAAAGCGTTAAATAGAAAAACACGTTAATGTCACCTACAAGTCCTACAACATTCTATCCGACGGTCGGGTGTCTACCACTGCACAGTGAGTCGTTTCATATAAGCTAGATGTAAAAAAAACGGTCAAAATTAGGTATTTCGTAAGACGATACACTATATTACTACACTATACATACTACGTACACTATACATTTGAAATAAATTATTTGTAAGGAAACGGAGATATCATTTAAAATTTTGAGCTAGTAGAACCTAGATAACCCTTCAAAATATATAATGAACCACTGTTTACAGTTTAAAGTGAGAACGTTAATCTTTAGTTTGCATTTTAGCTAAAAGTGGCTGTTTTTCGCAAAAATGCAAACTAAAGCTTGACGTTCTCGCTTTAAACTGTAAACAGTGGTTCATAAAATAGTTTGAAGGGTTATCTAGGTTTTACTAGCTTAAAATTTTAAATGATATCTCCGTTTCCTTACAAATAATTTATTTCAAATGGGGGCAGCACTGGACTCCGTGTATCGTCTTAATAGCTGCAAATTTGGTAATATCTAACACATCAATTGGTAATAATACGACTTCTGATAATTCAAATATTTTTTTTATAAGCCCTCTATGTTCGGAAACAAAGAAAAACATTAGCGTAATACATTCTGCTGCACAAATTTATTGCCAGTAATCCGGTTATTTTATCATTTTTAGGGTTTGATTTGATTTATTTATTGTCACAAAATCCACAGCTCTTAAATAATTTACACTATTAACCTTAGTAAGTACAGCACTGACAGCCAATAACGGATTTACATTTTTTTGATTTTTTCTTAAATACAAAAGACAAACATTGTTATTAAATATTATCTTACTTCACAGAGCGAAAAGTATTTTTACAAAAGAGGGTAAACAATAAAGGGTTCTGTAGTAAACAAGAAGCCCTTATAGTTTCACTATGTCTTTCTGTTTCACTCATCTTCATTAGTACTAGAAAGCTGTAATTTGGCATGGGTATGTAGGACAAAGTGGTAATATAAAATAAAAATATTTTTAGTGCAGCTCCCGTCCTTTAAAGTAAGAATTTATATTTTTTCTCGACTAAGCCATGGTGTGGGGTGTCGTTCAATAGGTCTTTCAAAAATATTTGAAGTTCTTCTACACCATGTTTTGATTTAGGGATCCGTTTGTGAAATTTGTCCTTTTTATTTCTAGCTTTATAAAACGAATCACTGTGACAAGTTAGTTAATGCTAAGATATTTCAAATCGAGGCTAAAATACAATTTGTCACCACCCTTCATCCTTCCACGGGTGCCGTAAGAGGAGACTTAGGGTAATCTAAGTTCTTACCAACACATCCCTAAGGCGGTGATCCTCCTGCACCGCGCACCGTCGCGGAGCGCGGGGTGGCAGTTTTTAACATTGTATGCAAGTATCTCAGTTTGTATAGAAAACACGCCTTTTTTTTTTTTTTTGACGCGGAGAAAATCCCTTCGGATACCTTACCGGTTACGGGACACCGGTAAGGTTATGTGGTGTTACCACTAAAAACTCCGCGGTGTCACCTTTCAGCCGCTATCGGCCGGGGCCGTGTGCTTCTCTTGCTCCACAGCCCCGGCGCGGCCGGCCGCTATCTCAGCGGCCCCGGCTCGCCAACGGCCTCACGGCACCCTCTGCTGAATCAGAGGGGCCGGAGAAACCGTCGCGTTGGCCTCTCGGCCCGACAAGAACAGGCGCGCTGACATGCACATGCGCCTGCCTTCCACTCCGGAGGGCTGTCCGTTGGACGATGGAATCCCGTTTCCACCGTCCAACCAGCCATAGAAAACACGCCTAGTCCAACACACTGAAAACGCGTCTACGCGCGGGAGCGTCGGTGTGTTGAACCGCGCTCCGCGACGGTGCGCGGTGCAGTGGGTTCACCGCCTTAGAACCGGCTGCAGCGTTCTCTGTAAAGTCTGATACTCATTAAGAAATTGGTGAAGACTGAAGTAAAGTAAATAAGTGGATCGAATGGCGCCGCGTTGAATGATGTCGCACTTGCGAGTTTCATTCCAGTTGTGATCGAGGTAACGTAGTAGATCACTCGCTGACAAGGTGGGCAGCGAAGTAAATAAGCGGATCGGCTGGCGCCGCGCTCGAAATAATGTCGTATTTGCGCACTAATTATGTTAATAGAGATTTATTTGACAGCCCTGACATTACATTACACGCGAACAGATGCAGGAGAAAGGTTTTAGGAAAGATCGGTCATAAATTACATACCAACCTACATACATTATCACGTCTAGTCCCTAATGGGGCAGACAGAGCATTTTGGGTCTTGCGGCTTGAATCAGACATAGCCCAGGGCCGCAAGACTCATAGACTACTTTGGCGTGATGGTGGGCGAGAAGGTGGAAAGAGGAATCAAACATAATTCTTATTTTCGCCCATTTTCTCGATCGGTTTTAACGATCTGCGCGGGAAGGTAAGCAGCTGGTATATTCTAAGCTTTTTTCTTTCCTCTTAGACTAGATGAAATTTATATTATCTTATATATAAAATTCTCGTGTCACAATGTTCGTTCCCGTACTCCTCCGAAACGGCTTGACCGATTCTCATGAAATTTTGTGAGCATATTGAGTAGGTCTGAGAATCGGCCAACATCTATTTTTTATACCCCGAATCTACGCGGGCGAAGCCGCGGGCAAAAGCTAGTTACTAATAAAATTACTAAGTAAATTACTTACATTATTGCTAGTTAGTACTCGTAAGTAAGTAATTAATAAAGCTAGTTAGTAGTAACAGGCCTGTGTCACTCCCCGTTTAGGTATCGAAAATGTACCTACATTATTACTATGCGCTCAGGCCCCTCCGGGTGGTAAATTCAGTTATACGAATCGTTTGTCCAGAGTAATAAGAATGAAATTGGCTTGCAATGGATGTCTAGGTATCTATACGAAAAGGTGCTGAGTTCTGACGTGAGCAAAATTAAACCTAACCACTATTCAGAAGTGTGGTATTCAATTTAATCAGCTTTCAATTTATCGACTATGAATTAAGTTGAATTTCACACTTCTGAATAGTGGGTAGTAATGAAGATTTACGCATACTTGAAATGCGTGTACTATGTGATAAGAAAATTCGTCGGGGTGATTCGAAGTCACGATAGCACAATTGGTAGTGCACTCACGGCGTTAACGTGAGGGTCGTGGTTTCGAATCCTACTCGTGGCGGATTTTTTCATCACATATTTTCAATTTGGATAAATTTCCTAACATTATAATGCTATTAAAAATAATTGAAAGCTTATAAACATCAATGACACCTCTCCAACCCGTCTGGCCCGCGTGGAGAGTGTAGACCAAATTCTCTGACTGCTTTGGCAGTACAGAGGGGGTGCTCCGTGCTCCTGCAGTGGAGACTAAAAGACCTGATTATGATATGAATAAGAAGAAATCTGGGAGAAAAAAATTGACAATAAGGAACTTTTTTTTTCTCCCAAAGTTTCAATAAATCACTTACCTCTTAACTTTATAATACCGCGGCTGTTACCTCTCGCCTGTCCTCTGTCTGTCTGTCGCTTGTCCTCTCTCGCCAGGGAGATTTCTGGTATGCATTTGTCGGCTGATATCTTTGGTTTTTATTATGAAACGTGATACTTATGACAGAATATATATTTTTTATTTCGCTTAAAAAGTACTTGGAATATAGCTACAAGGTTCAAAATCATCCTGTATGTGTGTGCATAAAGCATCTTGAAGTCATAAATATCTATGCCTCATATCTTATCCACTCAATTTCAATTCATGCGAAATGCAAATAATTCAAGTAGATACCATCGCTCTCCCACGACCTGGCGACAGTTCCCAACAATTTGGTCTACTGCCATGGTCCATATGTCAACTGGCTGCAGGTTTAGTGGGTTTTAATTGCCCGATATCATCTCCATCGAGATCGGCAATTAGTAATGCTAATAATAGTGGAACCGCGATTTATGTTGGCTCGTATTTCGTCATTTATTTAGGGCTTTTAGTCATCCGGGAGATCTAGTTGGCATTCTGATCTAACATGTACTGCAAATCCATCATAAATGCGATTGACTTGCATATTCTAGTGGTTCTGTGAGAAGAGTAGACCTCGCGAGATCTTACAACCATGTAAATTTATTAAAAACATAATAGAAGGAAAAATAGAAGCAAGAAGAGGAAAGGGAAGACCAAGAAGAGCATTTATAGATCAAGTGAAGGAGAAAGTTGACGCCGTGTCGCATAGGGACCTCCCTATACGTCTCCCTTTCTTGAGCCATCGTCGATCGTTAGCAAAAATTTTAAAAACGCTTGAATATTATACACGGTTATTTTTATTTTTAGTTCAGTCTGTCATACTGAACCTCTTTCCATAAAAACAATTATCGAAAAACGAAAACAAAAATTCGTCCTCCCATACAAAATCCATTTGGTTGAGCGCCGATTTGTATGGACAGTCGAATTTTTTTTTTGTTTTTTAATAATTGTTTTTATGGAAAGTGGTTTAGTATCACGGACTGAACTTGTTCCAAAAAGGTTGCCGGTTAATTACAAATAACCCTGTATATTAAATACCTACTAGTATCCGTGTGGTTTCCAGCAGAGTAGAATAGGGCCACCCAAAGTCTTTCCGTGGATGTCGTAGAAGGTGACTTAGGAAACACAAGCTAAACAAAGCTTATAAACATCAATGAGACCTCTCAAACCCGACTGGCTAGCGTGGAGAGTGTAGGCCAAATCGTCTGACTGCTCTGGCTAATATATGGCTCTGGCTAACATACTATCCCGCCTGTTTCCCACAGGGGTAGGCAGAGACTATGGATCTCCACTTGCTACGATCCTGACGTCTGTCAGGATCGTATCGATCTCTCTTTCGCTTCATCTACCCTCATCAGCCTTTTCATATATACCCTTCGGTTACGGGTATTTCTTACCTCTCAGAACGTTCGCCGAGGTCGACCCTATCCCGCTCTTCCCTTCACACTTGCTTTATAAATAGTTTTGTTAATCTCTTTTCATCCATCCTTTCTACATGCCCAAACCATCTTAAAATCCCTTTCTCTACTTTTGTCACTTCGTCCTCTTTCACTCCACACCGATCCCTTATAACATCATTTCTTATTCGGTCTTTCAAGGTAACACCACACATACTCCTCAGCGCTCGCATTTCAACTGCATTTATTCTACTTTCATGCTTTTTCTGCCATACCCAACTCTCACTACCGTACATTAAAGTAGATATTAATACTCCTTCACGAACGGCATGACGTGCTTTATAGTTCCTTCCTGCTGCTCCTATAGTGGAGACTAATACAAAAAAGACCTAATGATGATGATATTTTGTTAGACCCTATATAGTTAAAAAGAAAATGAACTTGATGTTTCTGTCTTAGAGAACACGGCGGCGACCGCCGCCACCAAGCCCAAGCGGCGTGCCATCCTTCTGAAGAAGAAAGCCCTCACCACAGGCTTCTTCGAGCAGAGCCGGAAGGACGACAAGGACAAGGGTACGTCACTATTTATTTATTTGTCAACCGACTTTTAAAAAGGAGGTTGATTTTTGAAGTGAAAGTTAACTTGTTCAGGCGCGTTGCACATTTTTTGAGATGAGAAAAAAAAGATTGAACTCGTGACACTGTTACCGTAACAGACACCACCTTGTCAAAGAATATATACACTACGCGAAAAGAAACGACACTTAAGCATGTGTGCACGTAAAATCGCTTGCGACTATGTGTGGGTGGCTGGATGTGCGAGGGGGCCTTGAGAGGCGCGCGGGGCGTGAAACGAGCTATCGCTGACTTCTTTGGCCGAGGGCACCAGCCCTCGGCCAGAGAGACGCGAACTAGGTACCAACCTAGTTCGCGTCTCTCTCACGCACCGCACGATACTCTATTTTGGTTCGGTATCAACCCTTGCGTTACGAGCTCCGAGCTCAAGGTCACAGGCGTTCGAACTCTCACGTACAGGGAGTGTCGCCGCTGTGACCTTGTTCAAGTTTTCACTTCTGCCGGCACTCCCGGAGTGCCACTGTTTTTTTGTATGTATGTTACGCGATATCTTCGCTTACTGTGAACCGATATTTATGATTCTTTTTGGTTTGAAAGCTTCTATAAAGTTGATCCCATAACAACTTGGTGAAGATATGATGAACTTTGGAAATATGAAAGAAACTTCTTAACGAAAATAAAGTTGGTTATTTTTTTTTGTAAAAAAAAATACTGTTAGGATGTCAAATATTTAAGGCACGTTAATAAAACATTATTTAATATTAGATGCATATGTAGAAATATATTCCAGTCACAGAACAATCAAATAATGGGTATCGAACCGGGAGGGCCATTTTTAACGCTGAGTTACTATACGAGTGGTTTTTCTATACAAAATACTGTTTCTTTAGTGACCCTGCGTTTCAGAAAAATGGGCTACCGGTCACACCACACAGCAAAGATGTTATGTACATTTTATTGGAGAAAAATTCCACTAGACATAGTGATCAATTTAAATCAAAATGCATCCCGCGACTCATTATGCGTTTCACATTAGACAGCCATCAACATACAATATCTATTACGTGTCAAGTATGTGTTCTGTGTAGATATAGTATGTCAGTGCTATGACTAATAGTGCCGTCTGCCAATACCCGCGTGTCAAATTCAGAGTTACCGACGTTGCACGTAACAAAACAACATTCCTAGGGTAGTAAGACATCTGATGCATGGGAAATGGGTGGGTATTGATATGTTTGATGTATACAGAGTGACGTTTTGAATTCCAGCATGGCCGAACAAATACTAGAATTCAATTCAATTCAAAATATCTTTATTATCATTGGATATTTATCATAGAGGACGGACAACCCCATATAAAATAAACGGGCAAGTGCTAGTCGGACTAGTACATGAAGGGTTCCATACCACCGTACAATGTTCTAAAACGCTGAAGAATCACGTTTCTTGTATGACGACCCCCTTTAATTATTATTAATTTATTTTTAGTATTTGTTGTTATAGTGAGCATAGTTATACATAATCGGTGAAAAAGGTGTCTAGCTATTACGATTCAAGAGATAGAGCCCTGTGACGGACAGACGGACAGACAGCGGAGTCTTAGTAATAGAGTCCCGTTTGCACCCTTAGGGTACGGAACCCTTAAAACATACTTTGCTAGAAATGATACTGATGATACACTATCACGTCTTTATCCCTAACGGGGCAGACTTAGAGCCGCAAGATCTGTGCTCTAGATCTTGCGGCTCTAAGCAGACAGAGCCCAGGGCCGCAAAATCCAAATACCACTTTTACCGTGATGGTGGGCGAGAAGGTTTCAAAGAATCAAAATAGTGATGGGTTGCAAGCCACATGGCCTAATAACACGATTCGCATTTTCGCCCATTCGCTCGATCTTCTTTTACGATCTGCGCGGGAAGAAAGGCAGCTGGTACTTTCTAAGTTTTTTCTTTTCTCAGATAAGCATGGGGAAAGCCAATTATTAATAAAAATCGAATTACGCTTCAAAGTATGAAGACACCTAACACTACTCATACCCACTTATCCATATTGCTATAAGGCGGTGAACCCACTGCACTGCGTACCGTCGCGGAGCGCTTCAATACACCGACGCTCCCGCGCGGTGACAAACTGAGATACTTACATAAAATGTTAAAATCTGCCGCCCTGCGCGTCGCGACGGTGCGCAGTGCAGTGGGATCACCGCCTAAGTGTGGTACTTATAATTGAAACAAAATTGTCATTAAAATAAAGTAATTAGTTTGAGTGCTACGAGTACAATGACAATCATCTTAGACCCCTCCCTTTGTACTTTGGTTAAAGCCCTGCGGTATCAGGCACACTAGTTTCTTTTTTTTTCATACGAACAATTCACACAGATTGAGCTAGCGCCAAAGTAAGTTCGAGATTTGTGATAAGGGATACCAACTAAACGATAAAATATATTTTTTAACAAATACATTTCAAATAATGAAATAAGAAATGGTGAAAAAATACCACGTGAGCAGGACTTGAACCCGCGACCTTAGTCTCAATACGACTATGCTCTTACCATCTGAGGGATCGATCGACTATGCTCAGATGGTTAGAGCATAGTCGTATTGAGACTACGGTCGCGGGTTCAAGTCCTGCTCACGTGGTATTTTTTCACCATTTCTTATTTCATTATTTAATTTGAGTACTGCATCTTGAATGCCTAAAAAACCTATAAAAATACATATATAGATAAATATCCAAGACCCAGGTCAATCTGCAAAAGATCATTTTCCATCTTGACCTGACCGGGGATCGAACCCGGGACCTCCAGTGTGACAGCTTGGCATGATGACCACTAGGCCACAGAGGACGTCAAAATCCTAGTGATCTTAGAGTTTCGTTTTTTGTATTCTTATCCAGTGTTATATTTAGCTAACTTTTGTAACTAGTAGTATGTACATTTTATAACAAGTGACGAAACCCAGATTCCGATATAAAATCCTTTATATTCTACAGCGGCAGCAATGTTCCACAAATCAGTGTGATGTATTCATTAGCCGATGCTAAATTATGGGTTAGTTTTTTTTTTTTATTAATGTCTTGACGCTACTGCGTATTTAGCCAGGTACAAGTTAATAAAACGTAAGAAATTCTTTTTTCCTAACAAATTACAATCAAAGGTTGGTGTAGGCCTTTGATTGCTTTAAGGGAGCTTCTGGCGACAAATCTATACGAGTCCACTGGTTTTCATAGCCGATTGAGTGGCGGACGACGCCCGAAGACGCCCACACAGTCCGCGAAACAAATATTACTACAGCCGTACTATGACTGTCCACTTTAACTATTTCACATATTGTTCATGAGCATGAGCATTTATAACACCAAACAACACCAATTTCATATTATAAAGTCCACTAAAATAAATTTGCAAAATAATTTAAAGAAAACCCCAACCGAACACCTTGACTTCCCGCCAAAAACTCATGGGTTAGCTTCATTAAGGTGAAGATATAGGCAAATGGCCTTGAAGTGGCGCCCTCATCAACAGGTCTTTTTTAGTCTCCAGTGGCGCCCTCATTTGAAATAAATTGTTAACTCGTAAATATGGAGATAATTTCCATATTGCTCTTCGTGATGCACTAGATAGCCCTTTAAATTATTTTATGAACTACCGTTGAAAGTATTTACATTAGTCCGTCTAGCTTTAAAACTTGCCTCCGCCAAAAGTGGCCACGGCAAGTTTTAAAGCTAGACGGATCACCAATAATGGTTTCAACGGCAGTTCATTAAATAATTTAAAGGGCTATCTAGTGCATGACGAAGAGCAATATGGAAATCATCACCATATTTACGAGTTAACAATTTATTTCACACTTCAAGGCCATTTGCCTACATCTTCACCTTAAGATTTAGAACTCGTTTAGAGAAATTATACAGAACAAATTCGGTAGCACGGTTTTATGGCGCTATAATTTTGTCTTTTAAGTTCTTTTTTCAATGAAAACTTCTAGCAATCCATAATTATTTTAAAACCACTTTTCCAGCTTTACGCCCACCATCACGTCTTACTGATTACGGCCCTAGCCTCTGTCTACCCCACTAAGGACAAAGACGTGATAATGTATCTGTATGTCCCTGCAGTTAGTTACTAACCGATTCGGCTCATGGCTAGAATACCGAAGTGTAAATGAACTTTGAAAATGGCTAGACATTGACGAGTAATATTAACAAAATGCTACATTCCAGACTGAGTTTTTCGTATCCTCGAAAAAAAACCCGACTGACAGGTGGATGAAACTGAAAATGTGTAAACACGATGTGATGGGTTTCAATATAAAACCGTTTATTTTATTGCATGGCAGTTCATACAATAAACGCGGCCAGAAAGCTTTAGCTGATCGCCAAGACATGTTTATTGACATGGAGATGATAGTGCGTGGAAAATATGCGTTTTTATTATAAATTGATGTAGAATATCAAACGTCAATTTCACAGGCATGATTTTGAAACTGGATGTCTGGAAGACATTACACGTGTACAAGGTATACGTGGACCAAAGAACAATGCCCCATCATCATCCGAGCGTATTCCCGGTTGCATCGTCAGCGGTAACGCTTCAGAGCTCGGGGTCCGCTACCTACCCTAGGTAATAAGACAAGGTTACTGGTTTTTACACAAAACGACTGCCGTCTGACCTTTGCAACCCAAAGGGTAGACCAGAACCAATCCTAGGATAGGTTTGAACAAACGCTAGATGGCGTTCGGAACCCACAGCTTTACGTGCCTTCCGAAGGACGGATGTTTGGGGCGTCAACTTGGATCAAAGAACAATTTTCCATATATATAAAAAGTAAATATTCCTGTCAACTACTCGTAGGTACTGGCCGGTTCATGGAATACTGACAAACACGTGTCAAAAAGTTAGCTCCGGGGAGGTCGAAATATGACGGCCAGTAACATGTTTCGACCTCATCCAGAAGCATTCCGCAGACGTCCCGTCGCACTGATGTTAAGTAGCTGACTTTTTACGTGAACTACACGTGTATCGCATATTACACACACACACACACACACACACACACACACACACACACACTATCACGTCTTTATCCTTAACGGCGCAGACAGAGCCTAGGGCGGCAAGGCCCAGGCCACTTTTAGCGTGATGGAGGGCATGAAGGTGGAATGGGAAATCATAATAGTGATGGGTTGCTAACCGCATCGCCTATTGATATGATTCAGAAGAATCTTGCCCATTCCCTCGATCGGCTTTTACGATCTGCGCGGGAAGAGAAGCAGCTGGTACATTCTATGTTTTTCTTTTCTCCAAGATCAGCATGGAAGAAGCAGATCATATCGCATATTAATAATACTTATAACGCGGCAGAGTAGAATAGGACCACTTCAAGTTTTTCTTGTGGATGTCGTAGAAAGCGACTTAGGAAACACAAGCTAAACAAAGCTTATAAACATCAGTGAGGCCTCTCCAACCCGTCTGGCCAGCGTGGAAAGCGTAGGCTAAATCCTCTGACTGCTCTAGCTAATGTGTGACTCTGGTAGTACAGAGGGGGTCGTGCTTCTGCAGTGGAGACTAAAAAAGACCTGATGATGTTGATGATATGGCTTTTCCATTGTGAGCCAACGTTTTTAGTATAGACGATTACGAGACTGACTCTGACATCACTACCAACAACGCAAAAATGTTAAAAATTACACTGTTTACCAAACTTTCTCTTTATAGATCCGACGACAGACTTCAAAGACACAACAAAGCCGCGTTAAAAGTCTTTTTGATTTCTGTTGATATTACAGATTACTTGATATTCGTGTTGATATTACGCGCATTGCTTGATATTCACTGTAGACGGCTGGCAGAGGTGCCCTGCCCCCGCATTGTCTCGTAGGTGCATTTTTTAAACAAATGGTCTGAGGCATTTTCGTTGATAGAGTCAAGGACAATCATTATTTGACATTTGTATTTTTATTATCGGTATACACAAACACTATCACGATTTTATCCCTAATGCAGATGGAGCATTATGGGTCTTGTCGAACAAATCACTCAGATTGAGCTAGCCCCAAAGTAAGTTCGTCAATTGTGTTATGGGATACTGACTTAGTGATACTATATTTTATAACAAATACATATTATACGGGCTGACTTTTTATCCAACTGCAAAATTTTTGGAGCAAGTGCAGTCCATGATACTGAACTATTTTTCGTCCTCCCATACAATATCCGTTTGGCTGAGCGCTGATTTGTTAATAATTGTAAATAATTGATTGTTAATAACTTATTTAATAGAAGTAGTTCAGTATCATGGACTGAACTTGCTCCAAAAATTAAGCAGGTGGATAAAAAGTCAGCCTGTATAGATAAACATCCAAGACCCAGGTCAATCTGAAAAATATCATTTTCTACCTTGACCTGATAAAACCACTAGACCACAGAGGTCGTCAGTGATAATGGACGATAAGATAGAAAAAGGAATTAAACTAGTGATGGGCCACTTGCTGCACCGCCTCCTCTATCTTCATCTTACCTCGTTCCTGGTTGCATCCTCAGCTGTGCTGCTTCGGAACCCTTTTGGAGTGCACTTTTCCGCTTTTTTTCTCCAAATGTAATGTGAATGTCAATGGTCACCCAAGGATACCAAGATTTAATCTGATTATCCGAAAAGAAAGATGATTTCGTGCTTCTAAAGGCACGCAAAGCTCTGGGTCCCGAATGCCATCTAGCGTTTGTAACCTATCCTAGGATTGGTTCTGGTGTACCCTTTGGGTTGCGGAGGTCAGACGGTAGTCGCTGTATGTAAAAACCAGTTACCTCGTCAAATCACCGTTATAACGTTAGGTAACGCACCCCGGGCTCTGAAGCGTTACCGCTGAGGATGCAACCGGTAATACGTGGGTAATACGCTCGGATGATGATGATCACTATACGTACTTCCATGTGTCACACTCACTCACAACACAGCAATAAACCAAATATTAGTTTCCTATCCAGAGTTTTAGCGTAAAATATGAAAAGAAAATAGTGTAGGCGCCGCGTACAGTTGGTAAAAATAAAAATAGCGCGGCGTGTGCGCGGAGTGTCCGTCATCGCAGCCCGATAGATTGTTCTCTGGCCCGACCAACGTAAACACATTTTTGATGGCCGCCGGCTTTTTATTATAATTTTTAGGGTTACTTTATGTTTTAAAACAAGACACTAAAACCTTAAACCCTAAAGGAATCATTCCTTCATGTGAAGACTTAGATATCTGTTTAAACAGTGAACAGGTGTTGATTTATTTAAGCATCATTTTACAATTTACAAAGATAGCTAACTTTGTCCGAAAGTCATGACCGTGAGGTTCGCTCCAGTTATACTCTTTGTCTTCATTTTCCATTATTTCGTTTTTTTTGTCTAACTCTTTTACTGTCCAAGTTACGCGAAGTTTGAGCCCAATCTTGCAAGATAAAGAGCCACTTCCCGGTTTGCTAATGTAAAACAGATAACTGTGGAATTATGATAACAAGAAGCTGATCTGTTGATGGAGTCGAAAGGTGGCTATAGGAACTGTCATAAAACTACGCAACCCCATTGAGTTGGGCTTATTAGATTATTTATCTTGATAAGTACTTAGGCCCAGTCCCAAAATGCTCTGTCTTGTTTATAGTATTTTTGTCCTATTGTTTATAGTATGCATATTTTTTAAAAGATATACGTTGTTATTTGTTAAAAGTTAACAAGACGCAACGACCGCAGTTTACCGAAATTCTCAAACCTTGAGTACATTGTTTACCTACATATATACGACCAATATATATGTATGTTTAATGTTTACGTTGAACTTGAGCCAACTAGGTATATATATTGAGAAAGTGTTTCCTTAACCAATGGAATTGGGTCACGACTTTTCCTCAAGCGGAAACTCGCGAAACTTGTGTTTTCGATTTATTTTTTTTATTTTCCCCCCAATTGTATCTAATGAAAGTGTGATAATTTAATTCTTCTAAAGAAAAAAACTTCCGGCTATTTCCTCTCCAACGCAAGTTTCTTGGCATCCTTGGGTGACCATTGCCTTCTTGTAATATTTGGAGAAGAAAAAGCGGGAAGCGCACCCCGGGCTCTGAAGCAAAAAAACCCGTATAAAGGGTATAAAGTTATCAACCCGAAATGGTGTTAACGTACTCGTACTTACCAATGTGAACAACTTTTACTATGGGACCATCGCTGAAATTGTAAAAAAAAATTCTGCAGCTCCAAACAAAATTAAATACGTCCCGTGCCAAAATGTATGGACCAGCAGATTTTTTTTTCGCGATTTCAGAGTTGGTCCCATAGTAAAAGTTGTTCACATTGGTTAGTGAGTTAACACCCTTTCGGGTTGATACCCCCTTTTTGTTACACGTTTTATACTTACAGGGTTACTTTTAAAACACCGGCAACATTTTTGGAGCAAGTTCAGTCTGTGATACTGAAGTATTTTCCATAAAAACAAAATTATCATTCGATCATCGAAAAACTAAAAAAAAAAAGTATCCCATTCATATCGGTGCTCAGCCAAATGGATTTGTATGGGAGGACGTAATTTTTTTTATCGATATTCGATAATTGATGTTATGAAAAGTAGTTCAATATTAGTATCACAGTAAAAACGGAACCCTTATAGGATCACACGTGCGTCTGTCTGTCTATCCGTCCGTCTATCACAGCCAATTTGCTCCGAATCTACTGGACCAAATCAGGTCAAATTTGGTAGGATGGTGTAATCCTATGACCCAAACACATATGTGCAAAGTAAATAGATAGCTTTTTTTTAAAAATAAGAGTCATTTTCGGGGGACAAATTAAGAAATTAAAAAAAAAGTTTTGCAAACCTTACTGTGTCATATATCAAATGAAAGGGCTCGTTATGAGGATCTCAAATATATTTTGTTGTTATTGTAAAATAAATAGTTTTTATTTTATACATGAAAAAAGACGAAAATTGACCATTCCACAAAACTACTGAGCCAAAAATTAAAAAAAAAATACAAAATATTGTTCATTGCTTTTAGATTACAGGAAAACCTATAAGAATTCAATCAATTGTACGGAACTCTCTGCACGCGAGTTTAACTCGCACTTGGCCAGTTTATTTAATTTAAATATAAATTGTAAATTTTCTTCTTTTCTCCCAAGTCAGATTGGAAGAAACCCGATTGATCCCCTGTTTGACGTAGTCAATGTAGTCATATTTAGGTATACGCAAACTAAGAAATTATAATTTGAACAACAAATTTAAAATAGCCAGCGGAAGGCAGCGCAGGGTCGACAAATGTAAATAATGTAAGTGTATGGAAACATTGTTTTCAATACAAAAACAATTCAGGGCCGGGTTATCGATAGAAGCAATGGGGCTCCCTTTAATTCTCCAAATTTTTTTATTCATAATACTGTTTCTTATGATGACTAAGTAATATTTTTTGAAGTGAATACTTCTTTAGGTGCGTTAGGCATTTTTTGAGATGGGAAAAAGCCATTGAACTCGCGACACTGTTACCAAAACCGAAACCTTTCGAAATAGTTAAAGTTTTCACTTCTGTCGGCACTCCCGAAGTGCCACTTTTTTTTGTCATAACCATACTATGACATAATATTCTTCCGCACTATTTTTCTGTAGTCATAATAATCGAATTTTGACATAATTTTGAGTCTCATAATGTTCTAACTTCTAACACATGATATGAAATGACATAAACCAATAAAGTACCTATAGTTTAAACCTCGTATTCATGAGAAATACAAACGTTTGTTAAACCTATTTTAGTTAAAATATGTTCAGTCCCTGTCATTCTTTTTAACATTTGACATTGCAAGAACAAAACATATTTTAACTAAAATAGGCTTAACAAACGTTTGTATTTGTTTATAAATATGGGGATAAGGCCGTGACCATGTTTATTTTTAATTAATCTGAAGTTTCGTTTATATTTAAATGTTAACACATTGTAGAACACAATACGCCTATAGACGTAAATCAATTGTTATTTCTATTGTGTCTGGCTTAGTTTCCAACAATGTATTAAACAAATAGGTATGTTTTAAAAATTATTTAAATAAAACTTAACGTGGTACGTTTATAAAACACAATATTTCCCATACCGTTATTTACCCTTGTGACCCTGCTTTGTCTTCCGCAGCTATTTTCGATTGTTATTAGTTTTAATCCTACGAATTTCTTTTCAGAAGAATGAATCCCTAGAAGCGTTACTAATCCCGAAAAATCATACCACGCGATATGTACCGGGGCGGGCGGGGCTTAAAATATGAACCGCGGGGCGCGACATTTCGCTGTGACACTCGAGACGTGCGGTTGCGTCGCAAAAAGTTTCCTTTGAGAATATTGCTGTGTTTTTGCGATAATTGATTCTTTAAAAATGCCCTCATGTGCCGTGAAGTAGTATAGAAGCCATACACACATGAAAAAGGAGCACTCACCTTTCATTAACATTTTAATAATCCATACTTGACATCTGTGGAAAGTGTTATGCAAAATGTACTTAAGCCACGCGTCGTACCTCACCGCTCGTTGCGGTGACCGCCCCCACCCGACGACGAAGCGTGACCTTGTCGCGACTTTGACTTTGGACTTATCAACTACTATGGAATAAACGACTTTGACGAACTCCATGGCGTATTGGTTAACACGCTAGTCCGTCACTCGGAGGTTCTGGAATCGGTCCCCAGCCAAATCAAGATGGAAAATGGCCTTTTTCAAATTGTACTTTGGGGCTAGCCCCAAAGTGAGCTAGCTCAATCAGTATAATTTGTCTCTATCTATTCTATTCTAAAAATATTTAGTTATAAAACACTTGGTAACACATTAATTTTGTTGCGTCCGTCAATTTTGCGAAACGAAGATGCAATAATTGTAAACAAAATGGCAAGTGAATGTGTGGCGTATACCGGTATGTTTTAAATTATAGAAATTCACTTCGCCTAAACTGATAGAAAATAAATAACATAATGTTGCTTCAAAAACAAATGTTAATGTGTTGACAATGAATAATAATGTTTGGCGATCAGTAAAATTACTTAAAATTATACAGATACTTTATCACGTCTAATGGGGTGGACAGAGCCTAGCTCTATTAGAGCCAAAGGCCACGTTTAGCGTGATGTTGGGTGTGAAAGTGAAAAAAGGGAATTAGAAAGATGGGTTGCTAGTCGCATTTTTTACTCGTATTCACAAAATTCAGATTCTCGCCCATTCCCTCGATCGGCTTATACGATCTGCACAGGAAGAGAAACAGCTGGTGCATACGTTTTTTCTTATCTCCAAAACTATCTTGACACAATTATAATTACTATAACATCGAGCAGACGTATCTAGAGACACGAATGACACGATGCGATGTTTGAACTTTTGAGTCACTGCGTCGGCGGCGGCAATGACGCCAGTGAAGCAGCGCTAAATCCACATCCCACCTTTGATATTACTGATATTACTCTCTCTCTATAGATTGTGGTATTAGCTAACAATAGTATCAGATTTTTCAAACTCCCTAAAGGCATCTGACGTAGCTCAATGACGTCATCTAGTGACAATAGTCATGAAACACGTTAGTGAACTAGTGTGCCGGTTTCTTCACGATGGTTTCCTTCACTAGAAGCAAGTGGTGAAAGTTGAAAATGACCGTACTCGAGTACAGATTTAGAAGTAAGTACAAGTCGCGCCTTTGCGGACCCGCTTATGTGTAAAGCAACCCTAATATCATTATCTTTATAGAGCAACAATTTTCTTGTTTGACAAGACAGACCAGCAACAGATGATGACGCGAGTCCAAAAGCATCCTACCCGCCTCAAATAGCTTCTATTTTTATCATACAAACCATGAAAAAGTTTGGACTAGATTTCCAGATCAATAATGAGTACAATCATACTACATATACAGAAACAATCTACTTGTTTGAGAAGACAGACCACCAACAGTTGATGACCGAGTCTAAAAGAATCCCACCTTTATGTTTTCTGCTGATAACTTTAGCCCACCTCAAATAGCTTCTATTTTTATAATACAAACCATGAAAAAGTTTGAACTAGTTTTCCAGATCAAGAATGAGTAATATCATACTACATATAGAGTTATAGACAATTATAGAAACAATCTTCTCGTTCGACAAGACAGACCACCGACAGTTGATGACGCGAGTCTAAAAGCATCCCACCTTTATGCTATTGTGCTGATAACTTTAGCCCGCCTCGAATAGCACGACGGAAATAGGCCGGCCTTTAGACAATTATGATGCGTCTTGAGGTGTGGAGCGAATTCGCAAGTGTTCCAGTTGGATCGCGGTAGCATGTGTTGATGTGATTGAAGATTTGTATTGAGTATGCAATGTAAATTGACTTTACTCATCGTCTGTGTAAAATATGTCTATGGTGTTCGAAAATACAATCATTATATTGTTTCTGTGAATGTGAAAAAATTTACTTATTAAACTTTTGTTCCCTTGGTCACATACCATGTATTGTAATTTCTGGAAAAACTTCCCTGATTGAACATTTAACTACTGAAGTAGAGTGTGTTTGGAGGATTTTGATCAACATATAAAAGACTGTATTGAATAGGGCTGGTAATGAAAATTAAAAAAAATGGTGTCAGTACACTACCCTGAGAAACACTACCAGATAATGATGCACAACATAAATCGGTATGTTTGACCTTTACTAACCGTCGGCGTCTTAGAAATAAAATCATGTTACCACGGTAGCCGGTAAAAAGTTTTATCGGTAAGAATGTATAGTTACAGTATACTCGTATCTTATGTTAAGACGAAATAGAGGGGCCATTTTTCCATACAAACGTAGTCCCCTGTTTCCTTCCTGGATAATGCCGGTAGAGTTATATTTTTTTTCTGAATATCTATAGCCACTATTAGCATGTCCCTATGTTTTCTTTTTTTTCATAAATTATTTATTAAAAGAGATATGAACGTTCAAAAACCTAAAAAAATAGCCAGATTTTCTGCTGTGTTCAAACATCTAAAATACAAATTTGAGTAGATTGTATAAAAAAATTAAAACATAGGAACACCGCCCAAGTCTTTGTTAATTCAGTTAAGTTAAGTTCGGTTAAGTTTTGGAAAAGAAATCAAGGGACAACGAATCGTTGATTTTCTGTTCTTTTAATAAGTATTTTCAGTCCAAGCTACAGTATGTCTCTATCGCACTTGCTTGGTTGTAGTTCAGGCACAGCGCGACATCAATAGATTTTAAAAATACCTATTTTCCATTTCTCTATTAATACCTATTTTTCTTGAGGTTTCCTCTTAAGTGCTGTAGTCAAATCCAATTGTACTGGTCAATCCAATGATGGCTGTTCTCGAACTCAAATTTATTAGATCAAAATTTTTTTAAAGCTTTATTTAACCTGTGTTAACATTATTACAATTTCATAAAGGGTAAAAGAATTACAAGAATTATTTGAACAGCATCTAAATGATCTAAGTTCTGGTTCTTAGTCTGCTTTTCCAATTTAATTAATATTGCATTAGAAAAAAGAAAGTTTGCATCAGAGAATACGAGTTTATCTCTTTCGAGATATTTCCTCTCTTTTTCTAAGCACACCCAGCATGAACAGCTTGGTTATTCGAAAGGGAAGCCTCTTGTTTTATCACCATCACTATCATCATCATCAACAATATCATCATCGTTATCACGCAGCCTTCAGTCTCTTGTTCACATATGCTGTATTCTTCCAGATGCTCATGCTGTGTTCGGCGTGCCGTTGACGCAGTGCGTGGAATCGGAGAAGGCGCTACGGAGACAGCAGCTTTTGGGCTCCAGGGCTTCGCTCGCGTCCCTCAGCGCATTAGAGAAAGGGGATGATGTAAGTTATTTCTTACCATAACGAAGTATTTATGAAACTAACGAAAAAAATTGTACATGTACGTACAATCACAACTTTATTCCTAATTGGGAAGACAGAGCATTTTGGGTCTGGCTACTAGAAGCAGACAGAGCTTAGGCCTGCAGGACTCAAAGGCCACTTTAAATTTGTATAAATATTAATGAAGTAAATTACTTGCTAAAAAATCATAACCGCAGTACTTGATAAAATATCGCGACCTTTTGCTATTTGCTAGGAACCCTTCAATAACAAAATGAATTTATAATAAACGGGCAAGTGCGAGTCGGACTCGTACATGAAGGGTTCCGTACCACCGTACAATGTTTTAAATGTTTCTTGTATGACGACTCCCTTAAATTTTTAACTTTATCTTATTTTTAGTATTTGTTGTTGTAGTGGTCATAGTAACACATAATTAGTGGAAATTTCAAGTATCTAGTTAATGCCATTATAAAGATCGAGTTAAAAACGGTAAAAAAAACCCGTTTCTTGTATGGCTACCCCCTTTAATTTTTAACTTTTTTTTATTTTTAGTATTTGTTGTTATAGCGGCCACTGTAATACATAATTAGTGAACATTTCAAGTATCTAGTTAATGCCATTATAAAGATCGAGTTAAAAACGGTGAAAAAAACACGTTTCTTGTATGGCGACCCCCTTTAATTTTTAACTTTTTTTTTTTTTAGTATTTGTTATTATAGCGGCTATAGTATTACATAATCGGTGAAAATTTCAAGTATCTAGCTATTACGGTTCAAGAGATAGAGCCCTGTGACAGACGGACAGACAGACAGACAGACGGACAGACAGACGGACAGACGGACAGACAGCGGAGTCTCAGTAATAGGGTCCCGTTTGCACCCTTTGGGTACGGAACCCTAAAAATGAACTTACCAGTTTGAGCATCTGTAGATTTTTATGCAGATGGCCGAAAAGCCAACAATTTCAATTGACTAATTCTTTAATAAAGGTAATATGCATATATTAACATTTCAAGACCCGACAGGATCAACTGATGCGAAATCAATTGTTTATCTATTGTGTCTGGTATTGCGGGTTTTGAAGGGTAAATGTTAAAGATTCTTTGATTTATAAAGAAAAGAATAGATTTTCAACATAACGTTGTACGTTTGTAAAAACAACCGAAGTACTACTTATGTTATACGTTTTTGATCATATCGGTAATCAATACATGAATTCCATAATACTCAAACGAAAAGCACCAATAGAATTACACAATTAATTCAACAACAAAATTATCCTCGCTAAAATAGACTCCAATATCTATCAATAGCCGACTTTGATGAATTAAAAAGATGCGGCAATCATTGCATTTGACATCTATTTCTCTTCATACCCAGTTCGTCTAGCTATATCTGACCAACATAATTAGATCTTAGGAGATCACTGCTATGACTATTTGTTATGGTTTTTGGTTACGGAAGTAGGTAGAACCAGACCAGTTTGTAATATAGAAACTCAATTGTTCTACAGCTAGTGGTTCTGGTAGCTGTATACCTCGCGAGGCTGTCTGTAACGATGCTCCATTTTTTATTTAACCTGCATGTTCTTACCTACCTCATTATTTGCGTCATCTCATCCTGTCATTCATCTCATCTGTCATCAATTTTATTTCATTTTCATATTTATTTTCATTTTCAAATTAATGACATATTTCTTCTATCATCTGAATTATATCTACTCCATCCTACCTCCTAATCACACAAACAGCTTAGGTGGGATCCTAGATGTCTTTGCATCTCCTCACACCCCCCTTGAAGTTTATCGGATGAAAAAATTGTTCGGACAAAATAGTTGCATCTTAAAGGGTAATAAAAATGTCTTATGACGTTTCAAAACATTTTTCTAAATGGCTGAAATATGATATTTTTACGTTTTCAACCACCATGGCTGGCATCATGCCCCATTTCGTAAACAAAAACTTAATCGGCGAAAAAAAACATATATTTATCTATTTATATATAATTTTACGAGAATCGGTTTAGAAAGGCGACCTATAGGGAGAACATCCGGACAGCCCGACAGACGGACAGATACTCGAAGGTACGATAGTAAAGTCATCTTAGACCAAATAAAGGGGTCAACCTCGGAATCTAATGGAATAAGCTGATTTTTTGTATAGACCTTTAATTTTAACCGACTTCAAAAAAAGGAGGAGGTTATCAATTCGGATTACTCGACGGCGCCGGACCGATTTGAAAAAATCTTTCGAAAGCGTATACTTGTCAGGTGGTCCCATAGAAATTTTATCAAGATCGGTTGTGTGGTTTTTTTTGGTTTTTAAACCAAAATAAATATGTCTTCTAAGTATACACTGAAGTTGAAGTCGGTTTTTAAGGCCCATTTACACGGTGCAAGTTTCTTGCCTGTTGCATACAATTAAATTTAAGCAATAGAAAACTTGCATGGTCTAAACAGAACGTCAGCCATACAAATCATTTATTGCTTCAATAAAATTGTATGCAACAGGCAAGAAACTTGCACTGTGTAAGAGGGCCTTTAGTTTTGAAAATTATAGCATTTCAACTTTTATCTCAAAAGTCACATATTGCAACGTGCGTCCGATATTCTAGGTCAAAGGTTGCAAAAATCAGTTTTTGAGAATATACCGTTTTCTCTGCCTCCTATCGTGTTTGCAGTTATATGAAAGTTTTAGAGAATAAAATTCTCTACAAATTTCATTCGGACTTTTTTTTAAACTTCGAACCGTTTTGGATTGTGGAGACACAGATTGTGGAGCGCTCAGCTGCGAATTAATGCCCAAGCTCAAACTGAAACTGAGACGCTTCACTCAGGCCTCGCGCTTGTTACCTGCGTCAACCACTGGGATTTGTTGTTGCTTTTCTTTCACTTACACTGAGTAACCGGCGCCTGCTAAAATTAGATTTGGTCGTGATATTAATATCAATCAATAACGGAGATACAGATTTTAAAGCTAGATTTTAAGCTACATAAACTTATTTAATTCATAAATTCACACTTACGACACTTTTTATCCCGGAGAAATTAAAGATTCCCGTGGGATTGTTAAATAAAACCTTTTACCACGCAGGCAATGGGTAGTAATTAATAAAAAAAAAGAAATTTTAATATAAATTTGTTAAGAGTAGGTCAGATTTGAGTGGTCTGGTGACTTGGCGTTCGGCATTTGAGCGCTCGGAAATAGTTCGAGAGAGGCAGCCAAGCCACGTAACGATGACGTGGCCTGCACCTGGGCCTATCAACATGCAAGGAGTGGAGACACTGTTGCACTTTTCTGGGAAACACATGTTATTTTGGAGTTTATTTTCTAAGAAGTGTTGTTTATTTATTTAAATAAATAAAATATATACGGACAAATCACACAGATTGAGCTAGCCCCAAAGTAAGTTCGAGACTTGTGTTATGGGATACTCAACGATACTATATTTTATAACAAATACTTATATAGATAAACATCCAAGACCCAGGTCAATCTGAAAAAGATCATTATCCATCTTGACCTGACCGGGGATCAAACCCGGGACCTCCAGTGTCACACAGCCTGGCATGATGACCACTAGGCTTAGACCACTAGGCCACAGAGATCGTCAAATTTACTTTAAAAAACTTTATTGTACATCAGCGATAGTTGCACATAATTGACTGAGCAAGCGAAGCGAGCGAGGGCTATAATTTAAGTTGGGGCGAAAACACATTGTTTGTATGTATGTTTATGTTTATTTATATATATGTTTTTTCCGCGATAACTGCCGGACCGATGGTCCGATTTTGATGAAATTTGGTAGGCATGTAGGAAATATCAATAGAATTTTCAAGTTCGATGGGCATCAAAATCGGTTCAGTAGTTTTTGAAATAATAATAAAAAATTGCGAGGTCTAAGTTCGCGGCGAACTACTAGTAAAATAACAAAAGTAATTTTACAAATGGTGGGCTTATCCCAGAAGAAATCTCTTTCAGTCGAACCTTTTCAGAATTTGGATCAGATACACTAGGTATATCGTCTTTATCTCTAACAGGAGCAGCTAGAGCTGTAAAACCTAAAGGCGACGTTTATCGCATTGGCAGGTGACGATGGAAAAAGGAAATCGAAAGAAATAGTAATTTGTTGCTTGGCCGCATTGCCTACTGATTATGATTATGATTGATTTAGATTAAATTAAGTAGCATAAACGCTGGATCAGCCACCTCGTGAACTGTAAAAAAAATGTAGTCATTGTATATTATGTTACATCATGTAAGTATATTAATGATTATATGTGGTACTTTATAATGTTATATTTTTATTTTGCGCCGTAACTGACTATCTGTTTATCCCTACGGTTGACTGCGAGAGAACGCTTTAAGAAAATCGTTAATAATTTTTATGAACAGTTACAGTTAAGTTAACAGTAGTATGGACAATGTTTGACTGTACTTAGTACTTGGGCTCAGCGAAAACGATGCAAGCTAGTTACTACCACAGAATAAATAATACTAACGAACAGAAGTCTCACTCAGCAAAGAAGTTCAAAGAAATATCTACTCAATGTGGCTAGCAATATGGTTTAATTTAGCTCACGTCAGAACTCAGCACCTTTTCGTATAGATAGACCTAGACATCCATTGCAAGCCAATTTCATTCTTATTACTCTTGACAAACGATTCGTATCACTGAATTTACCACCCGGAGGGGCCGCCTGCGCGCATAGTAATAATGTAGGTACATTTTCGATACCTAAACGGGGAGTGACACAGGCCTGTTACTACCAAAGAATAATAAATAAAACTGTTACGACGTCGTTCAGTGGACAATTTCTCGGAAATAGAGTGACTGCGGTGGATAATTGTTCTGAACGACTGGACATTCCGCATTTGTGGATTTTATGGTTCATTTTATCTACTGTTTCAAACTAAACAACAGCTATGAAGTAGTGTGACATTTTCATTAACGTTTGTTCAAATCTATTGTTAATGTACATTTTTATTCTGTGGATTTCAAAAAACGTGTTACCTACACGATGTGGTGACTTAGCACGTAATATGAACTTCTTTTCATGTTTCCATATACTTCTCGCAAATACTTTTTATTTAATGATTCAAAAGCGTTCAACTGGCCGGATAATTTGTGTGAGGATGTCAATGGTTTTTATAAATCCTTGCATTAGTGTACGAATATATGTGTCTTATAATAGGAACCTAATGAAAGTGTCCCTTGTTTATTTAACCAGACGGACACACACAAGAACAGTGGACATTAGGCTGACTTCATAAACTTACCTACATGGAAAATTATATCGATATTCTTTCTTTCAGAAGAAATTTTTTTTTACTATTTGAGGGATGCATAGTTTAAGTAGTGTAACTTGTAAAAATTAAGTAGGTTAGGTTATAACTTTACTTCTCATAAGAATTACATGAAATAATTCAATTACTGAGAAAGCATAATATTTACTTAGGTACAATGTATATAGTGCAATGAGCGTGCTTTTATAAACAATAAACCGGCCAAGTGCGAGTTAAACTCGCGTGAAGAGGGTTCCGTACAATTGATTGAATTCTTATAGGTGTATATAAATTTTCCTGTAATCTACAAGCAATGAACTAAATTTTGTATTTCTTTCAAAATTTTAGGCTCATTAATTTCGGAGATCAGGGGGGGAGGGTTTATTCATGAATAAAATTAAAACTATTTATTTTATAATAACAAGCCCTTTCATTTAATATATATGACACGGTAAGGTTTGCAAAACTTTTTTTTTTATTTCCTAAATTGTCCCCCGAAAATGACCCTTATTTAAAAAAAAATATTTAGTTACTTTTTCACATTTTGTTTGGGTCATAGGATTACTACATTCTACCAAATTTCACCTGATTCGGTCCAGCAGATTCGGAGCAAATTGGCTGTGACAGACGGACGGACAGACAGACGCACGAGTGATCCTTTAAGGGTACCGTTGTTAATTTTTTGTACGGAACCCTAATAAAAACTAAGTATATATAACTAAGTAAGTAAAATAAAGACAGATATCGTCATTTTCCTCGGCTTCTTCCTATTTGAGGTCGGCTCTGTATGTCAACTCCCTCCATCGTTTTCTATCATTTACTATCTATATTAACCAAAAAGGAGAGGGGTCCTTGATGTCCCGCTTTACACATTCCCTCCACGCCTTTCTAGGTCATCCTCTATCTCTGTGGCTATTCACCTTCAAGTTAACCATTTAAACAGATAATATTCCGATAATAATAACATATAAAAAATAGAAGTTGCGGTTCCAAACAGAGTTATATTAGAATCCAATATGGTTGCCATAAAAATCGAAAATAGCAGTTCGTAAAGTCTAAACCAGTATCGAGGGCAAGTTAACCCGAATATAACATAGTAAAATCCAAATATAACACTATACCTACGTAAAATTGGACCAGTTACCTAATTATAGACATTATTGCTCTTCTCATATATACGAGGATTTGATATTACTTTATTTGCAAACAGACTGCGGTGTTAAGGGGCCGGTATAATTGATACGTGACCGCCCGTTATCGGTCTTATTCACATGTATATATAGTTATGGTAAGGGCATAGGCATTATCACATCTTCATCTAATTGGTTCCTCTAAAAACCAGCGTCTCCTCCTCCTCATCCTCGACATAGTGCTGAGAGTGATCATTTTGGTGGCATATTTTGTTATTGTTTTATATTCAAAGTCATTTGTTGACAGCCTCCGTGGTCCAGTGGTCAAGGCGTTTGCCTTGTGATCCGGAGGTCATGGGTTCAAATCCCACTGGGAAGCATACTTTGTGAAAAGTTGTTTTCAGTCTGGTTAGGATATTGCAGGCTTGAATCACCTGATTATCCGAAAAGAAAGATGACTCCGTGCTTCGGAAGGCACGTAAAGCTGTTGGTCCCGAACACCATCTAGCGTTTGTACCTATCCTAGGACTGGTTCTGGTCTACCCTTTGGGTTGCAGAGGTCAGACGGTAGTCGCTCTGTGTAAAAACCAGTAACCTCGTCGAATCACCTAGGGTAGGTAGCGGACCCCGGGCTCTGAAGCGTAACCGCTGACGATGCGACCGGATGATGATTCAAAGTCATTTGTTGTATTTTTATGCTCCAAATATAGATTTTCTATTTCATTTACTTTTCTCGTTTCCTTACAATGGAAATAAACTGGTAGTCGTTCGATGAAAATACGGTCATTTTCATCATAACATCAGTGAAATTGTTTTACGAAATCATGTAGGTGAGCTCGTATTGTGTATATTTACATATATGATTTCGTAATACAATTATAATACGTGCAACCCGGAAAGGCTTTATCATAATTTAAGGCTTTATCGTCATTTAAGGCTATATCATTATCTAAGGCTTTATCATTATTTCGTTGCTCGATAAGGTTGCACTAAATACACTCCTTAATCATCAGCCACAGTTGGCTCAGATTTTACTGACCTAAATCAATCCTAGAGTGAGTATGCAACCAATTTTAGGAGTGCAAAAGAATTTAGAATTTATGGGAAAGGCAATGGCAAACAACTACATTATCATTGAAAAAATAATCATTGTGGGTGTCTCTTTTACACTTGTAAGGCATGATGACTGAAAAAATATTTTTGGCTCATCGGTTAGATTATTAAAAAATATTGTACACATATTTTTTCTTTACTCTGAAAAACAATAAATAACGAAGATACAGCGCATTTAAATTTCGCATGACGTCACGCTTTCGTACGATTTTTCACATCGGTGACGTCACAAGCCCTCACTCTGGAACTTAGATACTCTGTATCTTTGTGAATTGTTACTTATTTGATAAACTGAAAAATATGGGTACATTGTTTTTGGATAATCTAACTAACGGACTAATTATAATAATACTTTTCTGACCCAGTCATTGTCCCTATTATATTTGACCATCAGCACAGAAGACAGTAAAACTTCTAAACCCTTATATTTTCTTTCAAGTTCATATTTTGACTGTCGAAAACTAGTTATATACCTAAAAAGAACTACCCGGTCTTTTTATTTGTAAATATTAGATAAGTAGTGTAGTTAGTGAGTAGTTTTTTTTACCTTTATTTTAGTTTTTAAGAAATAAATATTTTCAATTTTCGACATAATAATTACCTCTTTGCCTAGATATTGGCAATTTCTTTGAAATTAATAATACTGCTGACATTTGACTGGTTTCAAAATAAGAGCTCTACGTTTGTATGTGAAAGTCTGATTTTGACTACGGTAACACTCTTGAAAATATGTGATGAAAAAATCCGCCACGAGTGGGATTCGAAGCCACGACCCTCACGTTAACGATTTTTTCATCACATATTTTCAATTTTGATTAATATCCGAGCATTTTAATGCTATTAAAAATAATAATTTAAACCAAACTTTCTTCACTTCAATCAGCTTTCAATTCATCGAATATGAATGAAGTTGATTGAATACCACACTTCTAAATAGTGGGTAGTAATGAAGATTTACGCATGCTTTAAATGCGTGTGTACGAGTACTACAATACGATACAATACAATACCCTTTATTGCACAAAAGTAAAAAACAGAACATAATTATCTTAAAAATTAGGAAAATTAGTACTATGTGTAGAGAAAATTCGTCGGGGTGATTTGAAGTCACGATAGCACAATTGGTAGTGCACTCACGGCGTTAACCTGAGGGTCGTGGGTTCGAATCACATATTTTCAATTTTGATTAATATCCAAACATTGTAATGCTATTAAACTCAGATTAAAGCTATTACAAATAATAATTGTAACACTCTTGACAGAAGAATCAGAATAGAAAAATCAGCATTTTATGAATACGCTAGAAATAATAAAAGCGCAAGCTAATGGAATACATCTGGCTTCGGAAAAAGCTATAAATTTAATATGGTTGCGACACGCGTACGTCAGGCGGCATCAGGGCCGATGGACCGCAAGTTACGTCATGTGACGTCACGGGCGTCAGGTTTCAGCCGTCATTAAGGTCGGGATAATTTTATCATATGACGCTACAAGCTATTAAAATAACGAATAATTCAAAAGTACAGCTAAAGGCAACGGGAAGGTCAGAGGAGCTACATGACTGTTGGTTCTTCTTTCTTACAAATGTTTTAGTTGCCAATACAATATACAATGTTGGTATTGGATTTTTATGCTGTCTAGAAGCAGAAAGGCTAGGACTGCCTCCGTGGCCCAGTGGTCAAGGCGTTTGCCTTGTGATTCAGAGGTCTTGGGTTCAAATCCCACTGGAAAGCATATTTAATGAAACGTTGTTTGCAGTCTAGTTTGAATCACCTGATTATCCAAAAAGAAAGATGATTCTGTTCTTCGGAAGGCACGTAAAGCTGTAGGTCCCGAACGCCATCTAGCGTTTATTGAAAACCTATAAGGATTGGTTCTGGTCTACCTTTTGGGTTGCGGAGGTCAGACGGCAGTCGCTCTGTGTAAAAACCAGTAACCTCGTTAAATCATCTAGGTTAGGTAGCGGACTCAGGCCTCTGAAGCGTTACCTACCGCTGAAGATGCAACCGGGTATACGCTTGGATCATCATCATCATCCGAGCGTTGTTCCCGGTTGCATCGTCAGCTATTACGCTTCAAAGCCTGGGGTCCGCTACCTACCCTAGTTGATTCGACGAGGTTACTGGTTTTACACAGAGCGACTGCCGTCTGTCCTCCGCAACCCAAAGTAGACCAAAACCAATCCTAGGGATAGGTACAAACGCTAGATGGCGTTCGGGACCAACAGCTTTACGTGCCTTGCGAAGCACGGAATCCTCTTGCTTTTCGAATAATCAGGTGATTCAAGACTGCAATATCCTAACCAGACTGGAAACAACTTTTCACAAAGTATGCTTCCCAGTGGGATTTGAACCCATTGACCTCCGGATCACAAGGCAGACGCCTTGCCCACTGGACCACGGAGGCAGTCAATTGACAAACGGTTGGATGCTGAGGCAGAAAGGGTAGCTTTGAAAGGCACATAAGGCTCTTGGTTGTATTGTGATTCTTATCGCCAGGTTTGACAATGGTAAAGCGATGTCCGGTACCGGATGATTTAATTTTCACAAGCTTTTATTTTTGCGATGTTTTTGTTATTTATTTGTTTTTTTGTTTGAATCTTTCAAGTTGAATTTAAGTCAATTCCCGGTTTTCTATTGAGATGAAATTTTGTATTTACAGTAGTAAATCAGATGACAATGCAATAGTAATAGTAGTCGATCTGATGATGGACCCGGAAGGCGGCTATAAGAACCCTGTAATTAAATGACGCAACCCCATCGAGTTTGGGCTTATTACGTCTTGATAAGAACTTTGGCTTCACAATAAAAGCTTGTATGTAAAAATTATGTTTTATTCGAAAAACTTATTAAAAGACGAAAACAACCTTTTTCTTAGTGCCTTCTTCACGCATAATAATCTAGGTAATTATATAAATTTAAGCCTGTAAAAACGAGCTGTTTTTTATTTTATATAAACTTTTATTGAGCCAAAAGCTACAATAGGTAGACTTAATGCTAAAGCATTCTATCCCTGTCAATCTTTAGGCAAAGAAAAACAGATAAGAAAGTTGGTGTGTATTGTATTAGAAAATAAAGATAAAATTTAATGATAGGTAAAGAATCTAGGCAGCTTGAAAAGTTAACTAAACTGTTAACAAAATTTTTTGAATCAGTATTCTAAGTCAATTTTACACTTCATTGACAGATTCATGTAACGAAGCGATTTACCGCCCGCGGAATAAGATTTACGAGTATGCATAATAAAATTTAACGGTTGTTTACCTACAAATCAAATTGAAGCGTTATTCTGAGTAATGCTTAAGTATTTATTTTAGCGTCTTTATCATTTTGTGATATGGTCATGATATGGTCATGACCTATGTCACTTTTGGCAAACAGATCATTTATTTATTTTATTTTTTTATATGGACAAATTACACAGAGACTATACTATAATTTATACCATCATCATCATGATCATAAGGTTTTTTTAATCTCCACTACAGGAGCACGACCCTCTCTTTACTGCCATAGCCATACTTGGCCAGTGCAGCTAGAGTAGAGGTTTTGGCCTTCATTCTCCACGCTGGCCAGACGGGTTGGAGAGGTCTCACTGATGTCAAAGCTTTGTTAAGCTTGTATTTCTTAAGTCGCCTTTTACGACATACTCTGCCGGTAACCACAAGGCACACATATAACAAATACATATGTGTACAGAGTGACTTTTTAAACACTGTCCAAATTTTTGGAGCAAGTTCAGTCCATGATACTGAACTACTTTCTATATTTTTTTTTATTAAAGATTAATAAAAAATTTTCGACCTTCCATACAAATCAGCGCTCAGACAGACAGATTTTGTATGGGAGGACAATTTTTTTTTATTGATTTTTACTAACTTTTTTGTAGAAAGTAGTTCAGTATCATGGATTCTACAAAAAAGTAAAAATCAATAAAAAAAAATTGTCCTCCCATACAAAATCTGTCTGTCTGAGCGCTGATTTGTATGGAAGGACGAAAAAATTTTATTGATCTTTAATAAAAAAAAATATAGAAAGTAGTTCAGTATCATGGACTGAACTTGATCCAAAAAATTGGACAGAGTTTAAAAAGTCAGCCTGTATAAAACACCCAAGACCCAGGTAAAAAATATAATTTTTCATCTTGAACTGACCGGGGATCGAACCCGAAACCTACGGTGTGACAGCCTGGCATGATGACAACAGAAGTTGTCGCCCATTACTGGGCATAATACCCCGCAGAGTTTTCCTTCAGTTTGGATTACCTAAACCTAAGATTTCTTACGGACTATAACTGACATGCCTATTTCGAAATTAAATTGAGTTGGCTCCCAATTGAGGGTCGTATGATATGTACCTTAATTTTTTAATTAATATTTTTCAGAATGAATCCTGCGACTCTGGAGACTGGGCCTGGGCAGGACTGGAAGACGTGGAGGGTGGACCCAAAGTCCCAGGGTTAGTCACTGCCTGCTTAGCGCACCTGAGGAGACATGGCTTACATACGATAGGACTGTTTCGAGTCTCCGCTTCCATTAAGAGGGTTAGACAGGTAAATAAAATGAGTATTGTTTTCTTTAAATCTAGTAAGTAGTTGTAATATAAACTAATAATCCTAACCTATGGTGCTCAAACGTGGTCATTGATCGAGGAGTTGAAGTCCAAACTCAAGGTTTGTCAGAGAGCTATGAAGCGAAGTCTGATAGGAGTTAAAGGGTAGATAGAATACCAAACGTATCACACAATACGCTCCAAAACAATCGTTGATGTGGGACGTAAGACCGCCATACTACAATGGAATTGGGCAGGCGGCGAAAGATGGGCTAGGATTGCAACGGAGTGGTGTTACCGTCGCTCGGGTAGGCCAAGAAAGTGCTGGCGATACGATTTCGACACATTCCAAAAAGGATGGTCGAGACTTACACGTAAAAAAGTACAGAGTAAAGCATTAATAGAATGGTGGCTTAAGATGGGTGAAAGAAGCGTCAGACGTCCTGCAATGATATGCAGACTTGCAGGTCACACTTGAATGAGAGCAGCACAGGGCCAAGATCGTTCCGAAACGCTATAAGTTTGTAGCTTTTGATCTAAAATTAATTTAAAAATAATGACCTTCAAAAGTGATATATTTTTATCCTACATTGAATTAAAATCGACTTTGACTTTGACCTAAATTGGTAGCTAAGTCGACTAGAGGTCTATGCTCAGCAGTGAGCGAAGGAAGAGCTGAAATGATAAAAATGAAGATGTTAAATAGATGGTATAAAATGATACACAGTGATCATCATGGAAAATAGATACCAGCTATGTGATATGATGGCGCAGACAGAAGGAGGCTTATGCTTGGACAGTGGGTCCCTGAAAGCTGACGTTGATGATAATGATGATGATGTGATATGATGCGCTGGGTACCGACCGACACCGACCAAATTATGTACGTATGTAGAATGGACCGACGAGAGCCTAATGTGTTCCTTCTATTAAAATCTTAACGATACGCGAGATGTTTTCATCGGTAGACAAAATTAGAAGTTTTCCAAACTTTGCTTGTTGCGATCGGGCGCCTCGACCCACTTTCCTGAATTTATAACAATCTTCCCGCCGGCTGAAACTTAGTAGTGTTTGCGTAGGTATTAGATTACTCTGCGCTGCACTCGAGAGTGCGATGCCCCGCCATGTTTGTACCTAACTGTGAACATAAATCTAGATCTGATAAATCATTTTTTGGTTACAACTAAAATTAGACACTATTACTACGAGTATTTGAAAACACCCGTGTGGCTCCGGGTTAGAATAGGACCACTCCATCTCTTCCTGTGAATGTCGTAAGAGGCGATTAAAGGCACAAACATCTCGTGCTACATTTGCATTCCCAATGAGGGTTAATGTTGGGGGCCGGCTGGTTGTAAAACTTTTCGCACAAATACATTCCCAAAGAGGGCACAAATACATTCGCAAGGTCTTTGGCATCCTTGGGTATCCATTGACATGCATGTTGGAGAAGAAAATGCGGGAAAGTGCACCCCGGGCTCCGAAGCAGCACAGCTGAGGATGCACTGGGAATGCGCTTAGACGAAGAAGAATGATAACTCACGTAAAAAGTCAGCTGCAATGCCAGAGCATGTCAGCATGTTTCGACTTCATCCGGGCTTCATCAGTATTTGTGTTCGCGTCATGAATTTTAGAGTTTAGTCCCTCTAGAGATTCTTTTGGTGGAGTGGTTTTAATAATGTATCAATATTTTATTTTTGCTCCTATTTGAACCTAATAGTATTTGCCTTTCGAAGGATCACTAGTAATTTGTGTGCTGCCATCTATGCGAACAATTGGTACTAAAATGTGTTTAGTCTACAAAGCTATTAACATGTCTTTCAATAGTTTGTATGACGTTGGGTATCTGTTACGTTATTATCTTTCATCTTCAAGTCTATTTTAGTCTCCACTGAAGGAGCACGACCCTCTTGGACTAGCCGTGTTGTTCCCGGCAGCTTACAATAGGACGTCTCCCCGTGGATATCATAGAAGGCGACTTACACTGTTAAAAATTATGTAATTTTACATGCAAAAAAATTATGTAATTTTACATAAACTTTTTAAATTTTACATGATATTTGACGACCTCCGTGGCGCAATGGTTAACTCGCTAGACTGCTAATCCGGAGGTTCTGGGTAGGAGGTTCCTTTTTAGAAGCAGAAGCACGACCCTCTCTGTACTGCCAGAGCCATATATTAGCCAGAGCAGTCAGAAGATTTGGCCTACACTCTCTACGCTGGCCAGATGGGTTGGAGAGGTCTCATTGATGTTTAGCTTGTGTTTCCTAAGTCACCTTCTACGACATTTACGAGAAGACTTGGAGTGGTCCTATTTTGCTCTGCCGGGAACCGCGCGGCGATATTATTATGTCTGATCATAACCATGCTTGCAACTGATACGTTCGCAGGCACTGACTTTGAAAGGACGTGAAAAAATGAGCTAGTCCCAATAGACCTACCAGCTGGTGGTGAGTAGTAGTTGTAACGGAAATTTTAGACTTCAGACTCTAGAGATTCTTTTCGTGGAGTGGTTTTAGTAATGTATTAAAATTTTATTTTTGCTCCTATTTGAACCTAATAATTCCTGCCTTTTAAATTTTTTTGTAGTTTTTTTGCTGCTATCTATGCGAACAATTGGTCCAGTACTAATATGTATTTAGTCTACAAAGCTATTTACATGCCTTCCAATAGTTTGTACGACGTTGGGTATCTGTTACGTTAGTAATTATATTGTCTGTAATGTCTTTGGTATTATTTAATCCATCAATGGGTAAGGCATTGGGAATAGTGTGACCAACCCTTGGCCACTTCCACACACGTATATGAAATTCCTTTGCTTTTCCAGTTACGTGAAGAGTGGGAGCGATGTCAAGCTTCACCGCTCGACCAGACGACGTGTCCGCACGACGTTGCTACGTTACTCAAGGAGTTCTTGAGGGACCTTCCGGATCCATTGCTGTGCAGAGACCTGTACCAGGCCTTCTTGCACACGCAGAGTAAGTATATACATCTTCTTCTTAAGGTCCTTCTCCGAAAAGGAGTGGTGAATATATTCTACTCTGCCGTCATCTAGCCGCGAAATGAAAACATTAAAAATATGTCAAAACTTTAAGTAGGTCTAGCATACTACTTTACCCCTCAGAGCTGGAACTACTCATTTCATTGGTACATTGTTTGTTCATTACATCACGCCTGTTTAACATTGGGGTAGGCAGATACTATGGATCTCCACTTGCTACGATCCTTGCAAACCTCTTTCGTTTCAACAACACTCATTATTCATTCATGCATGCTCTCCGGTTTTGGGTACCCCCCTTTCTTGTTTGTTCATTATAGTTATTTTCTATTCCAGAGATCCGCAGCCGCCGTACGCAGTTCGAGGTTCTCCGCCTTATCGTGCAGCTGCTACCAGCAGCTCACAGGGACACCCTCAACGCACTCCTGTCATTCCTGGCGCAGCTCGCCACGCATTCCGAAAACAACCAGGACGCGCCGCCCGGCAACTTGATGACGGCAGCTAATATTGCCACCATCATCGCGCCCAGCATATTGCATAGGAATAAACCTAATGAGACTGCCACGTGAGTATACAAGTCTTTTCCTCATCGTAAGTCGCACCCAGATATGCGGCTTTGGAAGCTGTTTTTTCGGCCTTTACTTCTACAAAGTTTTAAAGATAGTTTTTCTTCGCACATTTGCTAAAAGTGGTCGTTTTTCGCAAATGTGCGTAGAAAAGCTTCACGTTCTTAGTTTAAGGCCGTACCTGAATTTTCCGGGGTCCAGTGCTGCCCCCATTTAAAATAAATCATTTCAAAGAAAATTAACGTTTAAGCTTAACGTTCTCATTATAATTATTTATTTTAAATGGGGGCAGCACTGGACCCCGGAAAATTCAGGTACGGCCTTAAACTGTAAACAGTAGTTCATAAAATTGTTTGGAGGGTTATCTAGGGCTTATTAGAGACAAAATGTTAAATGATGTCTCCTTTTCCTTTCAAATAATTTAGTTTAAATGGGGGCAGCACTGGACCCAGAAAAAATCATGTAAGCCCTTAATGGTCACCCAAGGATAGTGGTGACTACCATGAGTGGCACTCGGTACGGTGATACAATATCCGCACCTGGTGACACCCCAACAGTACCGGACGTAGACTTTTTTATAGATGGGGCTAAATCGAAATATGCCGCTCCATTTCCAGTTATTTCTGGCGACGGGGGGTGCAAATAGGAGTCTCGGGTGTTACCCGTTTCCCCGTTTGGCGGACCAAACGGGACGAAAATGAAAACAATACAACGTGGAAGGGACATACCCATAATAAATCGAACCACGGTCTATACTAGATCATTATAGTATAATGAAATTAAAATAACAGTCAAAAAACGAAAATAAATTTCGACATTTCCATACTAAAGTGTGCGGCCGCTCGACCGATTTGTATGGGGATGTAAAAATTTTTTTTGGTTTTTTGACTGTTATTTTAATTTCATTATACTTTAATGATCTAGTATAGACCTTGGTTTGATTTATTACGGCTATGTCCCTTCCACTTTGTATACGCCACTGCCCAAGGATGCTCAAGACCGTGTGAAGTTAAGGGAAAGCCGAAACCACAGAGTACTAGGTATATACTAGCGTACCGAAACCAATTAAACAATTTATCTGTGGTTTTACGACCGGCCGCCTGCCTGTTGGTTTTTTCCTTGGGAATGTAGTTACCTAGTTCTTTAGTTGCTTCTTGCTACATCCACAGTACAATATGGAATGAACTACACGTCACGTGATTATATACTTCCTTACGACTCAAAATTAGTTCACGATAATGGGAACCTCCTCATCGCAATTCAAAACGAAAATGGAGTTCCATAGAAGAATTACTTATTGATAGAAGAGCCTACGAGTAGTGAGAGGCTAAAGACTGCGGATAAAGAATAAAAATATAAACTTAACAGGTGTGTGGAATCCAGAAGTAAACTCAAAGGATCAAGGTCAAAGAGGACAAGTGTTTTAGTCGTTCCTTGTAGTTGATGATTCTTCATAGGTAGACTGTGACTACTTACTCCGCTGTCTCTGAGAAGCAAGATTTTTTATCTCTGTCTTTGAAATTAAAGAGTGTGTTATACTTACTTAAGGCGAAGATATAGGCAAATGGCCTTGAAGTGTGAAATAAATTGTTAACTCGTAAATATGGTAATAATTTCCATATTGCTCTTCGTCATGCACTAGATAGCCCTTTAAATTATTTTATGAACTGCCGTTGAAACTATTATTGGTGATCCGTCTAGCTTTAAAACTTGCCGTGGCCACTTTTGGCGGAAGCAAGTTTTAAAGCTAGACGGACTAATGTAAATACTTTCAACGGTGGTTCATAAAATAATTTAAAGGGCTATCTAGTGCATGACGAAGAGCAATATGGAAATTATCTCCATATTTACGAGTTAATAATTTATTTCAAATGAGGGCGCCCCTTCAAGGTCATTTGCCTATACCTCCACCTTAACGTATATTTAAATGAATATTTTCAAATTCCAGTTCCGGTGAGCTGTCTGAGCGGACCGACGTGATCAACGTGGTGCGGATGTTAGTGGAGAGACAGTCAGAGCTGTGGACGTTACCCGCGGAGGCCCTCCACCAGGCATATGTGCAGCTCCTCCACACGCAGCCGGCTTGCCTCGACGCTCTATTGCTAAGAAGAGCCGAGTGAGTTAATTTATTCCTACAAATAACACTAACACCTAAAGCCAAGAATTGATCTGGAGAAACTATCTCTTAAAGTCTTTATTTCGCATCCTTTAATAAATTGTCATCATGATGAGTTCATTCACCTGCATGACCTCGTCGCCCAAGTATTTCTAAAATGGTCGATCGAAAGACTGAATAAGAAATTGACACAGATTTTTCTAAATCATCATCATCATCCGAGCGTATTCCCGGTTACATCGTCAGCGGTTACGCTTCAGAGCCCGGGGTCCGCTACCTACCCTAGGTGATTCGACGAGGTTACTGTTTTTTACACAGAGCGACTGCCGTCTGACTTCCGCAACCCAAAGGGTAGACCAGAACCAATCCTAGGATAAGTACAAACGCTAGATGGCGTTCGGGACCAACAGCTTTACGTGCCTTCCGAAGCACGGAATCATCTTTCTTTTCGGATAATCAGGTGATTCAAGCCTGCAGTATCCTAACCAGACTGGAAACAACTTTTCACACAGTATGCACACAGTATGAACCCACGACCTTCGGGATCACAAGGCAGACGCCTTGACCACTAGACCACGGAGGCAGTCAACAGATTTTTCTGAATGTAAGATTTTTAAAAGCATCTGACAATGTTTTACGAGTAAGATTGGGACTAAACAAGTTTTACAGGATATGTTTTATCTAGGGCGTGAAGGTGAAAATGTTAATTAAGCAACGACATCCTTAGGTTTTCTGTTGTGACTGCTATTGTCGTCAGTTTGCGCTTCGGCAAAGGTCTCCCCAGTTGACCATATCTACGTTAGTACGTTAGTCACGTCTGATTGTAGCAAGTGGAGGTCCATAGTCTCTGCCTACCCCTGTGGGAAACAGGCGTATTTATGTATGTACCTATGTCACCTCTGAATTCTTTGCGTTTCCCCAGGAGTGCGCCGATGGAGCACCCGGTGATGGGGTCTGCATCAGACAGCGCGGTGCGGCGCATGTACTCACGCGAGGAGTTCCTGCACGGAGCCGCCGCCACCGGGGGACAGGACTCCAGGTAATACTAGGCCTGTGTCACTCCCCGTTTAGGTATCGAAAATATACCTACATTATTACTATGCCTCGGAGTGGTAAATTCAGTTATACGAATCGTTTGACCAGATTAATAAAAGTGAAATTGGCTTGCAATGGATGCCTAGGTATCTAAACGAAAAGGTGCTGGGTTTTGACGTGAGCTAAATTAAACCATGTCACCACATTGAGTAGATATATCTTTGAATTTTTTTGCTGAGTGAGACTTCTGAACGTGAGTACTGGTTCTTATTCTGTGTTAATACTCCTACGAGTAAATCCAGTTCAGTGATAGTTCACTGGACACATCTACTAGACATAGCAAGTGAAGCGAGTTAACTTCCAGTGAAGTTAACTATCTCCGCTCGCTCATTTATATATTCTCCTACCTCAAATACATTTATCATTATTATCAGGTTTCAGTGACTCATCGCAGTCACCACTGCCATCTCCCAGGCGTCTTTTGTTTGCATCATTGTATGCTATGTCTGATCAGTGATCCAGTTCTTCCCAGCAATACTTTTTATGTCGACTTACGAGTTCCGGACGAGCAACACTTTATTTCCCATTACTCGGTGATAGTATTATTCAAGTCAGTAGGGGGTCAGTTAAGGGTTCTTCTCTACCAGACTATGACCACTATTACTATCAGACCACTGCTGGACTAAATGTTTATTCCAATAAAGGGTTGGTTGGTTTAATCATCACCACGGGTGGTGGCTCCAGGTCTGGGACAAATTGAAATGCTAATAAGCCTGATGTTGTCGACAGGGGCAGTGAAAAGACGTATGCGCGGACGCGCAGGACGAGGGAGGCCTCAGACACATCGTCTGGGTCCTTGTCTTCGGCCATGACTATAGTTACCAGGTAAACCACTGTCGTAATTTTAATAGAATATCTTCTATTCAAGTGTGTGTCTAACACTGGTGTCACACACTCGAATGGAGTACAGATAGCAGCAGCAGACGACGTGACGTGTCTAGTTTCTATGTATTTTTATGAAATAGCTTTCGCAGCTAGCGACACGTCGCCCGACTACACGTTGTTCGACCGTAGACGACATGTCGTCCGGCCGCAGATCAATAGTACCTCCCGATAATAGTACGTCACCAGATTCGAATTCATGACTGCAGCGACATGACGCTGCGACGTGATGCTGCTGCTGTCTGCAGTCGGCTACGAACTTGTACCTTTGAGGACCTGAATAAGCTTAACAAATGTCATCTAACTATGACAAATAGAACCAACCGCTTAACGTGTTTTTCTCATAGATTTCCAAACTAACCGATTGGAAGCAGCATTTTCCTACAATATGTTGAGAAAGGGCTTAGGTCATCTAACCAACTAGTAAGCGGGTGCCTACGCTGCGCTTGCCGGTATACTCGTATGGTTGCCTTTCTGCCTCTGCTCATGCCTCGTTTTACTTATCTGCAGGCTCCGCAGCAGTGAAGGCAGCAGCGGCATCGCGAGCGTGTCTCATACGCGGGACTCCACGGCAGACTCTAACGACTCGGCCTCTGATTACAATGAGGTTAGTATGGAAACTCAAACTATAAATAATGAAGTCGTCTACATAGGTATTGCTTGATAGCAATTATATCCTATTTTACCTTAATTACCTTCTTACTTTATGTATACTTACCTTTGAATTTTGTGAAGAACTGCGATTGCATAAAAATATCAGTAGGTCAAGTTGAAGCAGTAATCGTGTGGTTCCGGGTTAGAATAGGACCACTCCATCTCTTCCTGTGGATGTCGTTAGAGGCGACTAAAGGACTAAGCACAAACATCTCGTGCTACAATTGCATTCCCAAGGTGGGTTAACGTCGGGCGGCAGCCGGTTGTGAATTTTTTCGCATAAATACATTCCCAAAGATGGTTGACGTCAGGCAGGCGGCCGGTTGTAAAACTATAGCCAAATCATTTAAAGTGTTCCGGCTATTTCTTCTTCATTTTGCAAGGTCTTTGGCATCTTTGGGTGACCATTGACATGCATGTTATATTTGGAGAAGAAAAAGCGGGAAAGCGGGCCCCGGGCTCCGAAGCAGCACAGCTGAGGATGCAACCGGGAACGCGCTTAGACGAGGAAGAAGTTGAAGCAGTAATCGCAGTTAAGGCCACCGGGCATGTTCTCGAATGAGAACTTGTTAGAGTTTGTATGTCAGAAAATACTTGTCCAAAAATGCCTGGTGGTGCTCTTTTCTTTCCTAAGGGTATTATAAATGGTGACTAAAGGAAATACATAATAAGGTGAACGGGCAGCATTATCCTGTACGCAACTTACGACGTACGACTTCATATACCATATACTTCGCATCGTCGTCTGCACAACGCCTTAAATGCAGGGAAATTTTTATTTTTCATTTTGTACTTCCAGACATTAGGCGGGTCTGATGACGACAGCTGCATTATCAAAGCATCGCTACACATCCCCGCGGCGTCAGTGTCACGCGCGCGCCCTGCGCCGCCGCCGCGGAGGCGCTCCACTTCGGGATCAGAATCCTCCGCAAAGAGAGACTCTGCTGTAGGATCCTCAGCAGCGTCAGGTGAAATAAGTTATTTCTTCAGACTTTAGGCGTCTCGAAGGACCTTGATGGAAGAGAATAAGCTAGTATTAAGAGCGGGAAATCCTTCGTAAAGGGAAGAAGGAAACTAGAGGCGGGTTAGACAGACTTTTCACGGTTCAAATTAATTTTATTAATAATGCTTTTTTACATTTAAGAGCCAGGCTCTTGTTGGTGTCATTGTATAGAAATAGACGCACACAATGACATTTAAGAGCTAGGCCCTTCTCTGTTTCATGTGTTAATATACTCAGAGTAGGGTTTTAGCAGGTTCAAGCCCCACACTACCGCTTCCCATCACGGTAGCACAGGCCGGAAACTCCTAAGGTACGCGCAATATGCGTCACCCAGGCGTCCCCGTTCCCCGTCCCCACACCTCTCCCCCGTTTTCGCCTCGATTTCTCACGTTGGCCGTCAAGAACCGGGGGAGAGGTGCGGGTGCGGGGAACGGGGACGTATGTTGCGCGTACCTTAGAAGAGTCCCTTCTGTTTACTCTTACTGTATTCTGTGACGGTAGTCCGTCAATCCGTAGGTTTTGGGTTCGATCCCAGCCAGGGCAGGTTGGAAAATGGCCTGTTTTCAAATTGTTCTGGGTCTTGGGTGTTTATCTAAATATGTTTTTATTATAAAATATAGTTAGTATCCTTGAGTTAGTATGCCATAACACATATTAAAACTTACTCAATCAGTGTGATATGTCCCAATAAATGTATTTATTATAATAAAAACTTGTGTCCAGCAGTGGGATCATCCGCAGCGTCCGCATCCGCGTCCCCGTCGGGCGCGTCCGCGTCGGCGTCGGCGGCGTCCAGTCCCCCCGCGTCCCCGCCGCCCGTGCTGTCGTCCGCGGTGCGCGTCACGCTGTCCGCCGCCGGAGAGGTGCGGCGGACCACAAAGCAGCCGGACAATATTGACATTGACAGACTTATATCGCTCGGAAGGTGAGTTATTTATTTATTCATTAAATCTATAATGAACACAAAGGTACAAAGGGTCGACTTTATTAACGCTAATACAAGTTTATTTTCTAGGCAAATTAAAAAACCCCCCACTGTCAAGAAGGCCATTTAGTGAGATACATTGCGCCATCTATTATTTGCTAGAAAATACCCAAACCTTGTAAAAAAAATGATTTTTTTTCTAAAATCTTATTTTTAAGTAAGTACTGAACAAAAGTCGTAGGAGAACAAAAGTCACTGACATAGCCCAGCGGATTAGCTCGTTGAAGTGGCAGTGGGCGGGACACATAGCGCGATGAACCGATGGCCAATGGGGCAAAAAGGTTCTCGAATGGCGACCACGTACTGGCAAGTGAAGCGTAGGACACTCAACCACAAGGTGGTCAGACGACCTGACCAAGGTCGCTGGAAAGCGCTGGATGCAGGCCGCTTTAGATCGGTCGTTTTGGGAAACCTTAGGAGAGGCCTATGTCCAATTGTCCAGCAGTGGACGCTAAGCGGCTGAAATTATGATGATTTTTAAGTAAACTAGGTTAAGTCAAAAACAAAATGAGGGTGCTATTAAATATATCAAATATCCCATTTTATTGACAGAGAACGCAACACATCAGATGCCCGAGCAGTTGTTCTCCGTCAACACGACGAGAGCACCATCAGCGCAAGAAGAGTTGCGACCCGCCAGGAGCAGATGCTTAGAAGAGAAGACCAGTCCGTCAGGAGAGAAGAACAGATCTCCCGGAGAGACGGAACCGACCAGACAGTCAGGAGAGAGGAAGTGAAGAAAGAAGGGACTATGCTGTACAAAAGAGGAGAGCTGATTTCTAGCGCGCGGTCGCCGACCACGTGACAGATTATACATATACGTGTTTTTATACATAAACGTCTATTTATCATACTTTGTTTCATTGTCTTAGTGTTAATTATAATAAGGGTATCCCTAGCCAGAACTGCCACAGGAGAGTTGAGATTCAAAACAGAGCAGATAAAACTTAAATACCTACATAGATAGCATTATCTCTAATTATATAACTACTAGCTTTAGTCCGCGGCTTCGCTCTCGTATCCTACGGGAACATTACTTTTTTCCGGGATGAAAGGTACCATATGTCCTTCTCCGTACTCCTAACTATGTGCATGCGAATTTTCAAAAAGATTGATTTAGTAGATTAACCGTGAAGAGGTAAACAAAAATATATACAAATTCACTTTCGCATTTATCATACTAGCTTTTACCCGCGGCTTCGGTCGCGTATACCAAATCTTACGGGAACAGTACAATTTTCCAGGATGAAAGGTACCCTATGTCCTTCTCAGGACTTCTTACTATGTGTAGGCGAAATTTCAAGAAGATTGATTTAGTAGATTATGCGTGAAGAGTAACAAACAAACAAATACAGTGTGTTAGTGTAAACAGTCTTGTCCTTGAAACTAGTGGTTCATTATCATGAGTAGAGTCGAAAACCAGCAACGAGATCTATATACTTACGTACTAGAGAAGACGCCACATACCACAGTTGTGTTCTGTTCATCATATGCTATCACTGTTAACCTCATATTAGTCACTCGCTAGCAATACGCGCATAAAACACTCCACAATTCATTAAAGAAAACACTGTCAACTGAGTCAAAAATGCCTTGGTGTGTGTTGAGATACTGCACTAGTAATTCAAAGAACAAAGCAAAATATGAAGGAATAACTTTCCATTGGTAAGTAACTAGATTTCATTGACTAAAAATTAAATACGGATTGCAAAATTTCGGCTGCCATAATAAATGAAATGAGTGAATGATCTGTCAACCGATAGAATGATTCGTCATAGACTAACAAAACAGAAGTGAAATGTAGACATCATAAATATGCCTACATTTCACTTTCATCATGGAAGCATCGAAAAACTATTTGTTTGCTACTCAGTCATTAATGTTTGTAAAACGTTTAAAAATGTTTAAGTTTTATAATTTTTATCTACATATGCTATAAATGCTTTACAAAAGTTTCCTAAAATCCTATAAATCCTTTATAAAATTAAGTCATATCTCGTAACGTCTCACTAGGACCTCCGAGGGCTCAAAAATGTTGTATGTGGGGGCTGTACCCCTACAAGTGCCCCGAGCAACTTGAAACTGCTATCAGATTTTGGATCCAAGATGGCCGCTTACACATGTTTGATGTTTTATTATGTTTGTCCCTATAATTCTGTTTCCTCGTAACTACTACGTGGCTAAATCGATTTTGATAAATTATTATATAACTATAAGCCGATTACAAATCTTCATATATGTAATCTAAATAAACATATGTAATTTAGACCCAATACCTACGTATATGATTATATAATACATTAAATACAGAGATATCTAACAAAGAAAAAAAAAGGTATACAAGTACAAGAAATCACTTTCTTAACAAAGTGCAAAACATTATGTAAAGAAATTAAGTAAGAATAATAAAAGGTTACCAAAGAAACAGATATGTGCAGTTTAACTTTTACCTTTATAAATATGATAGTCGTGAGTCTACAATCTAAAAATCTAAACAACACCCATACGTACAATCAGCCATACTTACCAACATTCGCATTTATTAAAATATATGTAGGATTTAATTTGAACCACGTACTCGTAGGTATGTAAAAATATGTTGACCTTTCTGTACTACTCTCGTGTTTAGTCTATATTACCAAAAAGGACATGGCCGTGTTTGAAGATGCCGAGTCTATATATTCATGTCAATGAAAACCAGTGAAAAAAACAATGGTTTTTTTACTATATAAAATCATTTGCGCGATACACCCAACACGTTCATACCATACGTAAGATCGATGGGGTCAAAGTGTAACGGGTGCGGGGCGGGGCGCCCGCGCACTGCCGCCGTTCGCTCGCTGGCCGGTGACGCCACGCCAGTCAGTCAAAAATGTAGATTAAAAAAGTAAAACTCGTACTCGTAACTTGTACACAATACAAAATAATTTCTAGCTTCACTAGCTTGGCAACACCATAATTCCTCACCAACTAATTTCCAACACTGCACGACACTGTCACAGCTTACAGCGCGTTCCGTGCGAATCCCGATTTTCGCGACATCGCGCCTAAATTGTGTAATTAGATACCTACTTAGCTTAGATCTCCGTACTTGAGTGAAGTCGATAACCCTTTTGTGCTTTCGCGAGTGAGTAATAACCTCAGAAAACGCGCAGAAGCTAGCGTGGCTCTTTAAGGCGAAGATATAGGCAAATGGCCTTGAAGTGTGAAATAAATTGTTAACTCGTAAAAATGAGGGCGCCACTTCAAGGTCATTTGCCTATACCTTCACCTTAATAGTGATCAACCTCTCCAGCCTAGGTCAATGACCTTGCCAAGGATCGAAAAAATTTGTGTCAATGTAATGAAGTTGAGATTTGTCGTGTTTTCGAGCGGCCCTATCGGGCTCTGCTCGGGCCTGAGAGGTAGGTACCTAAATGATTTGTAAACAATTTTTTATTGAACTGTAGTATGTATAAGCTTGATTGATGATTAACTTTTTAAAAGTACGCCAAAAATACCTACTCAACACAACATCGATACTTACTTTTTTAATGTGTTTAGGTAGTTTCAACAATTTTACTTGTCTTGCAAATCGAAAAGTACTAGATAGGTAGAGTAAGTAGGTATTTTTGCCTTTCCTAAGTAAGCCAGGAAAAGTATGAAGGGATATCACATGTTATGTTTATGTGTTTTGTTTGATACTTTGTGCGCCAGCCGCGCGCCGGCGGCGGCGAAAGTAGATGCCGAGTTGACTAGGGTGTCCATGAAACCACGTACGAAATCGGAAACTTTAATCATAAAAATGCATTAAAACTATAAGCGTATTATTTTGAATACTTGCTCGAGTCCTTTTATTTTAACGTTCAGCATCCGTGGTTTGAATGACAAGAGTGTTTATACTAACACTGATTGCGCCGGTCTTCTTCTTCTTAGGTAGTCGAAGGGACTTTGAAGTAAAACTCCTTGAAACTGCTTTTGATTTTAGAAATTACAATAAAATAGATGTGAACAGTTTGGAGATTCAATACGCAATACCCGTCGTCGCCGAGCGATGTCACATATGATTTCCGTATTTGCTCTTTAAAATTGTCAGGCGTAGCATACGGCCTGAACAAACACCCTGTATACAAATTCACTTTCGCATTTATAATACTAGCTTTTACCCGCGGCTTCGGTCGCGTATACCACATCAGTAGTTATTTATTGGGCTTTTCAACACACGTATCCGTGTTTTGAAAAGACCAATAAATACGTTGAAATTTAAAATTCACTTCATCAAAGGCCGCCCCTCTTTTTCAAAAGTCTCAATAAAAGATATGATATCATGCTTAACTCACCTGTATTTTACTCGAAAGTTTCCACTTCCCGAGGTATATTCACTATCACCTTAAACTATTATTACACGATTAAACCGTAGTGAATGATGGGAAAGGAAAATCTCTCTGTTCTGATACGATGATTATATTGGTTTGCACCAAGAACGATATTTCTACGCATGCTTGACAGGACGCCCTGTCTCCGACAATCAGATATTGCATCACTGGATCAGATTGACTCGTACCTTTCATCCGTAGATTTTAGGCACCCAGTAAGTACAATTCCTTCATATCGAAGTCAGGACATTGGTATTTTGATACCCACTGTAAACTACGCGAAAGATCTATCGCTTTGACGATCATTCTACCTCATGACCCAAGACACGTCTTCGACAGTACTGAGGTATCGCAAACTGGTCCGGATTAGGCTCGTGCTGATGACCCGTAGGTTGTTAGCACCCATTAAATACGATTCCTCAACATTGAAAACTATCGTGAGCGATGAGAAAGAACTTTCGCTTGACGGATATTTAATAGCAAAGTCAACGGGACGTCTGTAGTTGCGAAAGAATTATCTCGTTGCTGGTCCAGATTAGGCTCGTCCCGATCACCCGTAGGTTTTTGTGGGTACCCAGTAAATGAGATCCTTCGCAGACAATGATATCCACCATGACTAATACTATAGATCATCGCTTTATATCAAACCAATTTCATATTCCAAATCACACTCCAGTGAGAATGTTATTTCCCCCCAAAACCACCACGAGTTTTCAGATCACTTCACATATCATACTAGACAAAATAACTTTTAAACTACATTTTTACACTTTACACAATCACGATCCTTGTACAAATGCGGTTTGCCAATAAATGAACCACGATGTATTAGTGATGTAACATTGCATGGTGTATGGTAGTGATAAACAATCGATTATTCGGTAATCGATTATTGGATATCAAATCATATTAACGTTTAGAGTATTCTGTGTGATGAATTGGTAAACCGTTTAATAGTAGGTAGCATATTTAGTTTCAATTAACACCTTTCCGTTTTTCAAAGAAGTTTACTTGTAAATTGTTTTGCGAATATTTTCTATCGATTCTACCTATGAATATAAATCGAATAAGAGTAACACTATTCAAGCACTATGATAAATTTTGCTAAACCTGCAGTTATGCGCTCCCACGTGAATATTCCTGAGCGTAACATGATAATCAGTGGCGGATTAAGCAAGTGCGAAGTCCGTAGCCAATTATTTTAAGGGGCTCGAGTCACGAGTGTTACGAGGGATGGTGGAGTATATGCAAATCGAAAATGTATGCCTACTAGATTGTACGGGTTATTTTAAGAATTCACAATGCTATACTATCTTAATCTTATTAAATAAATAAATAAGATTTATGATGAAAAAATTCTTGAAACAGCTCTGCTCGCATGGATTTTTTTACCATATCTTATTTCTTCATACACCCAATGCTTAATTCTCTAGGCAGCTCAATGCTAGGTCTAACGAGATGTAGCAATTTAGAATGTAACACCTTTAGCGCGGGGCCCCTTTTTGCGCGAGGCCCGCAGCATTACCTACTCTTGCTATGGTTGCTGTTTTTCGTGTGTGTAAGTGGCCAACACCTCTTGCTGCGGTGTTAATCCAACACTGATGATAATCAATCGTGATAGCGCGTTATGCTAAAAGTAGCATAAGTACATCTACATTGTAAAGACAAAGAGAGGTTCTCAAACATGTACAGTTGTAAAGGATGGAAGTTACTAAGTGCAAATACCTACCTAAAGTAAAATACGAAATATTATTTTAAATTAGAACTACATAACCCTTTTTTGACAGTTGGGTAATAAATTGAAATAACATTTGCGGTGCGCTATTGATAAAGACGGTGTGTTTGATGATCGTGTTACAAAGGAAGTATGAAACATAAAACTTTTGTTTTCGACTTATTATTTCAAAGGAAATAAAATAAAGTGCTTATGTCTTCAATAAAGTGCCTATGTTTTCAAAAATACAGAGTTTGTACACCATTTTGCATTGCATATTGCTAATTGTTGTACGTAAATCATGAGTCTCTTTGGCAAACCTTAAGGTTTACAATACCTGTAAAATAATTGATGATTTGGCTAAAACGCATTATTTAATTCGTTTATTGGTGTGATGCACTCCAAATCAGTCCTATCCAGGTGAAGCTCTACTCAAGAAGTACTGTGCACCGTTTATCTACATACGAAGTCTCTCTGCTCGTAGATCGACCTCATCGTCAATCAGCTGAAAGTTAGCTGTAATTTTCTATCACCACGAGGATCTTCGCACGTACAATCATGTTCGTAAGTTTGTAACTAATGTTATGTTATGCATTTTATTATTTGTGTTAACCTCATTTCATACCTTAATATTTGTGTTATTACTTACTTGCAGGTCTGATTCGGAGTACTATGCGACTAAACGTCATGCCAAGGAGGTAAAAAAACAAAAAATAGAAGAACTTATTGAGACGGATGAAGATAGTGCAACTACTTCTGGAATAAGGTACGTACTTCTTTCTTATCTTAGCTAACCTAAGTTTAAGTGTGATTTTGTGTGATGATATGTGAATTCTAAACTGTATTCCTATATCCACAGTTATATGAATATATAATATTTAGCGTATAAATATTTACAACTGTACGTAGATTATATAACTTACATAATTAATAATTTTAAAAAAATACTCATTTCAGGTTAAAACCAGTGTCTTCAAAGCACGTGAATAAACGTGCAAAAGTCGCGCCTGTAGAATACGGATCAGACGAAGATATTTTACCCAAAAAGTATGTATTAACCTAAAAGTGACTCGTTACCTAATTTTTATACTTCATAATTGTTCTATTTAACCTTACTTACACTCTAATTGACGACCTCTGTGTTTTAGTAATGATCATACCAAGCTATTACACCGGAGGTCCCTGGTTCGATACCAGGTCCTTTTATTTATTATGTGAATTCTAACCAGTATTCCGTTATCCACGGTTATATTATGTTAATGTAATATTTAACGTATAAATCTTAAATAGGTAATTATTAAAAAAACTCGTTAATTTCAGATCAAAACCAGTGTCTTCAAACCACGCGAATAAACGTGCCAAAACTGTGCCTGTAGAATACGGATCAGACGAGGATATTACACCTAAAAAGTATGTATAACGTAAAAATCACTAGGCACTCACTGTATTTATTTTGTTGTACTACGAACTTGTTTCCTAACTTTTATAATTGTAATTCACTCTAATTGACTACCTTTGTGGTTTAGTAGTCATCATGCTAGTGCGGGTTCGATCCCCGGTCAGGTCAAGATGGAAAATGATCTTTTTTCAGATTGACTGTAGTCTTGGAAGTTTATTTACATATGTAATTATATATGTAGTATCGTTGACTTAGTATCCCGTAACACAAGTCTTGCTCTTACTCTGAGGCTAGCTCAATCTGTGATATTTGTCCGTATATATTTATTTATTTATATTTAATTATACCTAAACCTACCTAAACTATCCACCTAAACTACCTAAACTAAACTACATTTAAATAAAAAATCATACTTAGTTAAAATTTTTCTTATCTCGTTTTCAGATCAAAACAAATCTCGAAGCCTACGTTAAAACGGAAGACAACAAGTAAGAAATCGGTTGCGACGCAGTTTTCCGGTGTGTTCGGCTCTGACTCTGAAGAAGAAGCTGTAACCCTGCGCAAGGCTTCTAAAAAAGAGGAACTACAGTCGGTGCTAACGCGGAGGGTTGTTGACGGGGTCTTGCGTCGTACCGCAAGCCTTGATGGCGACATATTTGTTGATTTAAAAGTGTATAACACAGCCGATATCGTCTCTATAGACCCTAAAGAGCGCTGGCAATACGCCGTTTTGGCACTAAAATATCGAGCTGATTCTGACTCTGGCGAATTGAGCCAATTAAAAGACTTTATTAAAAAGTGCAAATCCCGCTTTACAGAAGAGGGAAAGTTTTTTGCTTCTAAGAAGTTTTGATCTTTTTTATCTTTTATTTCTTGTATATGTATGTGTTATGGTCATGGATAATATATGATAATTCAAATTATATATTTTTTTCAACCAGTCTACTTGAAAAGTTAATTACGTACATATAGTCTGTTTAAATAATAATTGATAATCACTACAGATATGGCTAACAGAACAGTATACTGCACAGTTTGCGATATATCAGTAAAAAGTAATGCATTTTCAGGTCATTTAAGAAGTAAAATACATAAAAATAATTATTCCATTGAAGTTTGTGACGGTATTCAAAAGATAGGTACTGCATTCAGGAATAGAATTGCTTCTTATAGAGTGCAGCCGATATCCGCTGATGCATGTGTTAACGGTGACGAGAATAATCCTACACAGCCAGCCAGATATTTACACGATTTAATACCTCGTGTGAAAAAGCTATTAGCTGCGAGACAATCCACCTATAATTCTATTAAAGTAAACTTTGAATTGTTTGGAGAATTCAATTTGCCTTCAAAATTAACCAGCGAAATTAAATCGTTTGCTACAGAAAACGTAATATTACATAATAATTATAATTTTAACGATATTTTTTCTAAGGTAATTTATACCATTGTTACAAAGATAGATGAGTTTCAAGAAAAAGATAGTGGTTGGGCTTTTGTACGTAATTTGTACTTAGAAGTAAATATAAACAAATACAATCCCTTGAGAGCTGCGCGCTTTATTGAGTTGCCAAAATGTATAAAGTTAAAACGTGCGTGTATAAATATAAAAAATAATGATGCATTCTGTTTCTTATGGTCTGTAATGGCATCATTATTTCCTGCTAAGAATAATCATCATAGAACATCTTCTTACCCCTGTTATGATAATATTCTCAATACTACGAATATGACGTTTCCTGTTGGCTTCTCAGACATTAAAATCTTTGAGAAAAACAACCGTCAAATTAGCATTAACTTATATGGTATTGGTACCAAGTCAAATATTGTTGGCCCCCTGTACAAGACAGAGCATAAAAGGAAGCATCATGTCAATCTATTATTATTAGAAAAAGGTCAATTTAAACATTATTGCTTAATAAAAAACTTAAGTAAATTACTTAGACCTCAGTTAACAAAACATCATGGGAAAATATATTTTTGTGACGAGTGCATGATTTTTTTTAACACCGAAGAGAGTTTAAATGTTCACGTTTGTAGTGGTGTTCGCACATTATTACCTGAACAAGGCTCTGTAATTCAATTTAAACATTTCGAGAGGATGCAAGATATGCCGTTCGTCATATACGCTGATTTCGAATCTTTATTAGTACCCCATTCAACAAATAACAATGAGCCTGATAAGAAATGTACTACAATTTTACAAAATCATTTACCAGCTGCATTTGCCTATTACATTGTTTGTTCATTTGACCGCTCACGAAATAAATATGTAACCTATCGTGGGAAAGATTGCGTTGCAAAATTCCTCGAACTTCTCGGTAAAGATGTGAAGCAAATACATACCATTTTAAAACATCCCATTTCTATGACTACATTGACGTCACAGGAACAGGAAAGCTTTGAAAAATCCAAATATTGCTTTATCTGTGAACAGTTGTTACTTGACGACAAAGTCAAAGATCATTGTCATCTAACAGGAAAATATCGTGGTGCAGCTCATTCTTATTGTCACCTACAATATCGCTTACCGAAATTTATTCCAGTATTTTTTCACAATCTATCTGGATACGATAGTCATTTGTTTATTCGAGAGTTAGGAAACATGCCAGGCAAAATAAAAGTAATTGCAAAAAATAAAGAAAACTACATTTCATTTACAAATTTTTTTAATACCGGTCGACAAGAATATTTGCCAGTACGGTTTGTAGACTCATTTAAGTTTTTAGGTACGAGCTTGGAAAAACTTGCAGCTAACTTAAATGAAAACGATTTTAAACACTTAGCAATATTTTTTCCAAATAAAAAGCATTTTGATATATTAAAACGAAAAGGTGTATATCCTTATGAATACATGACGAGTTGGAATTCCTTTGAAGAAAATAGTTTACCGGCGCGTAATTGCTTTTATAGTCATTTAACCAATAACATTATTTCTGAATCTGATTATTGTTATGCTCAGCATGTTTGGAAAACATTTGGATTAAAAAATCTTGGTGAATATACAGATTTATACTTAAAATCAGATGTTATATTACTGGCGGATATATTTGAACATTTTCGACTAACTTGTAAAATTAATTACAGATTAGACCCAGCATTTTACATGACAGCTCCTGGACTAAGTTTTGATGCCATGTTACTCATAACGAAAGTAAAACTTCAACTTATAGACGACTTGGAAATTTTACGTATGATTCAAAAGGGCATTCGTGGAGGAGTGTGTTTATGCTCAACTAGATATGCTAAGGCGAACAACAAATATTTGGCTAGCTACAATCCAACTGTGCCTGACAAGTACTTACTATACATAGATTGCAATAATTTGTATGGTTACGCTATGTGCTCTTATTTACCGTATTCAAATTTTGAGTTAATAACACAAAAAGCTATTGATGAACTTAATATCCTCAACGTACCAGACGATGCGGAGTACGGTTATATTTTGGAAGTGGACTTAGAATATCCAGATCATCTACACGATTTTCATAATGATCTGCCATTTTGTCCTCAAAAATTTATTCCTCCGGGTTCAAAAAATCCAAAGTTAATACCTAATTTATACGACAAATTTTATTACGTTATCCATTACGTACATTTGAAAACTTGCATTCGACATGGATTGCTGCTAAAAAAAGTTCACCGAGTAATAAAATTCAAACAACATCCGTTTTTAAAACAGTACATTGATTTGAATACCAAATTACGTCAAAAAGCCAAGTCTGCATTTGAGCAGGATTTTTTCAAATTATTAAATAATAGTGTTTTTGGGAAAACATTAGAAGATTCTGAAAAAAGAGTAAACGTTCACTTAGTTAATCAGTGGACTGACACTAAAAATATTACTAAAAAATCTTATACAGCAGAGCATCTTATTTCACGACCTAATTTCCATAGTTGCACTATTTTTACAGAAAATTTTGTGGCTGTACAAATGAAACCAGAGTCGGTTATGTTGGATAAGCCTATTTACATAGGATTTACAGTTTTGGAGATATCTAAACACCATATGTATGACTTTCACTATTCTATCATGAAACCATTCTATGTCAACAATTTAAAGCTTTGTTATACAGACACTGACAGCTTGTTATATTGCATAGAGACAAAAGACGTATATAAAGATATAAAATTATATTTTCAATCATACTTTGACACCAGTAATTATGAGAAAAATAATCAGTATAATATTGTTTGTCAGAACAAAAAAATTCCTGGGTTGTTTAAGGATGAGTTTGGAGGTCAACTTATTAATGAATTTGTGGGTTTGAGATCAAAGCTTTACTGTATTAAAACACAGGATAAAGAAATAAAAAAAGCTAAGGGTGTGAAGAAATCCGAAATAAAAACTCTTAATTTTAAAGATTATAATAATGTGTTGTTGTATAATATATCTTTGAAAAAAAGGAATGTAGTGTTTAAATCTCTAAAACATGAAGTATTCACTCAAGCTATCGACAAAATAGCTTTATCTTCAAACGATGACAAACGTATAATATTAAAAGATAAAATAAGTACCATATCCTGGGGACATAAATCTAGGTTTTGAATTAGACTGGTTGAAACTAAAATATAATTATATAAGAATTTTGGAATATGATATAGATATAATTAGATTACACTATAAAATAAATATATGTGTTAAATAAATTTTCATAATTTGTTAATGTATCATGTATAATGAATGATGTACATTTATATGTTCTCATCAATGATGTTTTTTTCTATGGTTCCCTGTCTTCAACTATTTACTATCTTATACATAACATGTTTAGTAATAGATAGATAAGTAAGTCTTAGCATTTGATTATTAATTAACATGACCTTTATGCATTTTAATAAAAATCAAAATGAAGTTAAAAAAACTTGTTTAATTTGTTAATATGTCCCTCCTTCAATAATCCGATAGATATACATTTTCATTCTATCTGTGGTTGCTATCAAAATCTTAATGCAAACAAAATATCACAAAACAAAATAAAAAACAAAAATTAATAATTCGTTTCAATTTAATATGGTGGATAGTATATTGCCATCTAATTAATAATTTTTGTGATGAAAAGTTTGTGATGTATATGATACTTAAAACTAGATAACATCCAAGACCCAAGGAATTTTTAAAAATATCGTTCTACACCATGCCTTGGCTGGGAATCGAACCCAGAACCTCGTGGCGGGTGAGCATGGTAACCGTAACGCCACAGAGGTTGTCGAATGAAAGACTTAAAATTAGAATATGATTGAGCCTGATATGAAATATGATAGCTACTGTATTGATATACCTGCTAGTTACAAGGTGAACATCATGTACAGACATGTCTATTCCTGTTTATTTAGTTTTGCGAGGAACAACCTGTTTTGCAATATAATCAAATGTTATTTATAAAAGACTTGTTTTGTTTGTAATGGTTTTTCAGTCGTATATTGAACAGCCAAACTGCGATACATCATCTGCTGCATCAACTCACTACATCGATTCACTGCTAGTGCTTCAATTTTATAACTGAATGTAAGAAGACATATTTTTCATTAATAATGCCTAACCGATAAAGTATTTAAAAATATTATTCTTGGTATTAGTCACTTCATTTATATTTTGTTCTTTACAGATCATGACGGACTCGCAAGAGACTTGCATATTGTGCTCACAATACGCTCAAGATCCCAACGAAGACGCTGAAGAATGCTTCCAAGGATGGAGAAATCGGATTGCAGAGCTAAAGAAAATAGAAGAAAAGAAAGAAGCTGCAAAAAAGAAAAGTGGAATATCATCCTCCTCTTTTGTTATCAGCAAAGCAAAGAAAGGCATAAGAATGATAAAAATTCAGGTGTTGGATTTGGAAAACGAAGCTGGTAGTTATTCTTCATCGCAGTGCAGTGATGGTACTGAAAACGTGATACTTAGTGCGCAATATGTGATGAGTGATACTTTTGATGAAATTATGGACCTGACTGAAAATGTAATTAGTAAAATTAGTAAAAAGCTAACTAGTGATAACTTTTGATTGTAAAATATGTATATAATAGTTTAAGAAAATTTATGTAAGTATATAAATTAATTATTATTTAGATTTTAATTTTTTTTTGTGTAATTCTAATTATGGTTATTTAAGGTTTTGTTAAAGAAATAAAATTGTTAAATGGTAATGTAAATAATATAAATTATGGGTGTTAACTTAAATATAAATAGTGTATAGCTTAGTACCTATATCTTGGAATAAAAACTTAAATATGTAAGTAGAGTTAATTTCTCCTTGTAACTTAATTTTATGTAGTTAATATGTGTGTATTCATGAAAATTGTATTTTAAATTAAAATAAATATTTTGTATGTTATAAGTTTGTATATAACTCTAGAATTTATTAACTAATGAATAAAAAACGCTATAAATTTATCTTGCTTTATTATTATTCATAAACATGAAATATATTTACAAATAATTTATAAAAATACACTTTTTTCTATCATTAACTTCTTTACACATACAACATAAAACAAAAAAAAAACTTGATTTTACCTTATATCATGACAAAACTAAATATTTTCTAAGTACCATTTCTTTATACAAATAGCATTTTTTAGTGCACAAAAGTTCTTATGACTTAAACAATTGAAGTTACATTCATTTATGCAATAAGTTTGATATAACGTTAAAAAATTAGGACTACCCATATTTTCGATATCTAATAACACACACTCTTCACACAGTTCCTTTATCCATTTCTGTTTCTCAAAACCTTTCATTACAATAGTTTTGTTTTGCATTATTGGTGTAATAATTCTTTTAAATTCTCTAGAATCAATATGACCCTCACTCCAAGTGATCCCTCTCTGTCTTTCAAGGTATCGAACGGTCTTCTTTTCTTTCGTAGATAATGAAGTATATGCATATGGAGGTTTAATTAAAAAAACTTGAGTGAACTCCTCAGTAGATAATGCAAACTCTTTGATAATAAATTTATTATAGCAATCCTTGAATCCTTGAACATCAACGAAAATAATCGAGTTCATGATAATTTACGAACAATGTTGCTCAGAGGTCTGTATTCGACTATACAGTCATTCAAAATTAGACAGTATGCTGATGTCTGATCTGGTATCTCTTTATCACACTCTAGTTCGAGGCGAATGTTGATCACCGGTCCTGATTTAATATTATCGTTCTGTCTAGAACAGTCTATCACGAATAATGGTGCAAAAGTTTTAAACTCTTGTGCAGTCAACAATGCGTTGCATGGGCGGTTGTAATAAGACTGCTGAAAATTTACATATTGCTCGTATATTAAAGCATAGTTATGATATGAAAAGTTGGTGTTGTAACTTTCGTACGGGTAATATGTAGAGTTTAAAAAAACTTTGACATCTCGAACATTGCAGTGATCGAACCGAGACATATCATTCATACCGTTGTTCTTTCTGTTTGTTTGTAATCCTAAAATGACATATCTTGGTTTTTCAATTTGTGACGAAGTTTTAATTGACCAAGTGTGTTTTGTAGTCTTTGGTAACAAAGGATACTCATAAAGGTCCCAGTTTCTATACACTAATTGAATGGGTCTATCTTTTTCAAGTATTTTAAGTAAATTAATTCTTTCTCTATCTGATACTTTAACGTGAGGAACTCGCCATACAATCTTTTTTATGTCAATACTTTCAACCTTTTCGCCAGTGTTTAGCTTTAAAGCATTAAGGTTAGTATTACTTCGTAACAACACAAGTTCGTGTTTGCAATTGAGAATTATTTTTTTATAATCTTCTGCAAAACCTAGTATATTGCTGAGAGGTATTGACGCAGCAAAATGACCTGCAATTTCATTTTTTGTACCGTGTATATCCCAACCCCACGCTCTCGATACCTTCGCCTCGTCTGCGTTCATAGACACCAGTGCTTTCATAGTAGTAGTTATACCAGCATTCTTCACTTTGTCTATTTCAATACCGTTCAATTCATATCTTATATCTTGAAAAAGGAATAAAAGGGGGTTGTTGGTAAAATGTACTGCTTGAGCTGCTTCTTTCTTCTCAACATTGATAACATTTACCACAGCTTCAACATACAAGGTACTTGCACATGGAAGCACATATAAATCTTGTTGGTTTATAGGTATCCGAATTTCATCATTTATATTGAAAGTAGTGGTATATGGCTTGTAAGAATGAATTTCTATGCCGTCTATGGAGTTATCATAAGCAGGTGGGTTAGTTATATTTAAAATACTCATTTTAGTAATCCAATCGATTTGAGAAAATGTATATTGGCAGCTGTCAATTTCTTTTTTTTATCACTAGTATGTGTAGTCTTCTTGATTGCTCGATGGGTACTAATCTTTTGAATACATGTAGTAGTGTATTTATTGTAGTCAATCATATTTTCTTTAAATGTAAGTACAGTTGAATTTGCTCACCGCAAAAATTGATTAAATCGTTATTTATATCCAATATTCTAATATTTATACTATTCACTGTGCTTCTATTAACAGGAAAATAAATCGTATTTTTTGGAATTTCTATTAGTCGATAGCCTGGAGGAACATTCAAAGCAAATTCGTGAATTATATGACTTGATTTTCCATTAATGTAGGAACCTCCAGTAATGTCACATTCAACTCGGAGCACAGTTGTAGGTAGAATGTTCACTGGCAGTAAAGACTTGTGCCATATATCCTTCATCAGTAAAGTCTTACTGTAACCCAATAAAGGTCCAATAGAATTTTGTTTTTCAAAGTGAATATCCTTAGAGCAGAATATCGAGAGCTTCAATGTATTATTGTTGCACAATAACTTGAAAACACAATTCTTTACTTTTGATTGTATGAACTCGCTGATGTCTTGGAGTTCATACGCTCCTTCAGGAATTTCAACCACTTCGTTAATGCCGTAATAAAATTTATTATTTGTATTTGTTACATTTGGTATAGAATTAAAAGTAGAAAAATGTAAAAGAGAGCACTCGTATTGACCATCAAGTTCCAATGGAGGGGAATAGTTCGTTGTTAGTACTGAGCTGTTTCCAGTTATAGACAGAGTGAAAGACATTTTTGAAATGATGTTTTATTCAAACGTAATAACTAATATATACAATATTGACACCAAAAGTCTTGCAAAAATTTTAAACATAAATGACCACAGATCACTGTATCAAAGTTTTGAAACCTAGTATAATTATAATTTATATCACTAACATTCAAATATTTCACCAATTCATTGGGTGGTCTTAAATTTCCAAAACTATCGAAATATTCACAATAATTATTAATTTTTGCAAAAGCTACCCAGTGTGTTCCATTATTATTGTGACTGTCTAAGTTTAATATTCCACACTCTATCTGTTTTGGTTTACGTGGCAATCTATCTCTCATATACACACCACGAAAGTAGGGAATATTTTTAGCGTATTTAATAATATCGATATTCGTAAGAGCACGTTTGGGTAGCCTGCTTATTAGTTTTTTAGATTTCAAAAATAGTCCACTTCCTTTTTTATATGGCTTAAGATAAAATCCTTTTCCAAGCGCAATAGCCTCCATAGTTTTGTTATGACGTTCAGATTCTTTAAAATTTTGTTGAGCTATTTTACAATCATTTACAGTTTTAGCTATACCAGCCGCACCTCCTGCCAAAGCGCCTAGTGCTGATAAACCCGCAAAAATTGGTATCAAAGGTAAAATCCCGCCTGTTTTAGGGATTGGTATTATTCTTGGTAAACGAACGTGACATGTTTTAGGAAACATTTTTTTTGCCGCTTCATAAGCATACTTAATAACAGTTTTGTTATCCTTTGATTTCAGTTTCTTTATTTGTGAACGTATTTTTGACACAATGGTTTTAAATTTTTTTATTCCGGCACCTGTTTTTAATTTTGCTTTCATAACTTTGTTTACTACCCACGATGCTAACTTTTCTCCTTTGCCAGCGTCTTTAGAATGTAATCGCTTCTTAGCCATTTTCATAAGCTGTAAATCAGCTTTATGACGAACGGAGAGGTCTGGATTGTTATATGCAATATCGTGGTATTTACAAGCTTCGTCTAATTTGTTAACACCTTTATCACCTCTCAATAATCTTTCTTGTAGCCTAGTGCCTGGTCCACAATAGTTGTAACCTGGTAAGTGAAGCTCAAACGGGATATTGTTTATCAAGTTATTGATCAGTCCACCTCCTCTCATAATTTTTTACCTAATGAGCAAAATACTAGATGCTAACACTTATATGTATTATGATACAATTGAATTTCTATCTACCCAACTGTTTTCTGAGTCAGAGAGCCCTAACCATTTGACAAACAATTTATTGCCTTTTTTCCTAATAATTTTTTCGATTAAGTATATATTCGGGTATTTCGTTTTTTGTAACTCTTCTTGATAGAATGAACCCAATATATTTTGTTTTCGTTGATCTTGTATTAAATATGTAACTGGTTTAGTATTATTTACCGTTTTAATTATAAAAATTTCTGTAGACCAATTAGGCGTAAAACCTTTTGCAAAACTACTCTTGAACTTACTTATTCTAACGTGATCACCTGTTTTAAATTTATTTTTGGTTAATTTACAACGTTTCTCTTGGAATTTTTTAATGTTATTTTTCACTAGGTTTTCATTTTTTGTATTTACATCTACTGGTTTAAACTTAGTAACGCTATGTGTTTCATTGTTATACGAAAACAAAACGCCGTTTATAGTTTTTCCTATCCATTTATAGTTACCATTATAACTAAAACATTTATACAATTTAGTCTTCAATGTTCTGATTAGCCTTTCCACAATTGAAGCTTTTTTTTGTTGAATACGATGAATAATGGTTAATTTTCATTAACTGCATTTGTGTTTGAAAAACATCGTTATAAAACTCTGTGCCTCTGTCAGTTTGTAGGTTTTTAGGGATACGACCACTTTCCCTTATAATTTGAGTAAATGCTAAAATAACCTCTTTCTTTGATTTTGTTTTCAAAGGAATCATCCAAGCATATTTTGAGAAACCATCAATGACAGTTAAAATGTACGCGTATCCATTATTATACTTTTTAAATGATTGAAAGTCGGCAAGGTCCGCTTGCCATAAGTCGTCCATTCCTTTCAAGATCACATTACGACGATCAAAATTTTTGCGTGCTGATCTATGAATTTCATCTACCACTTGCAGTTTCGCCATTTTGTAGTTTAATAATTTTATCGATGTAGTCTTTAGTATAAAACTTTTTTTCAAACTGATTGAGATTATTTATCACATCCTCTTTTATTGCCTTTATATGAGCTGTTATTTCATCAGCAATCTTTTTATCCACATATTTTTTATTCACCACATCATCATGTGCCACAGGTTCTGGAACTCCTCTCAATCGAGATGATTTTAAATCAAAATCTCCGTTTTCCGATCTAAGTAGGTGATTTGTCGAACAATCTAGTATTTCTGACAAACGCAGTCTTTTATGAACATGGTGACCAAATTTATCAACATTCATTTTGAACTGAATTCGGTCGCAGTGAAATAATAAATGATCTAAGTATGATATGCGGTTATGAATTTATACTACCATTTTCACGTAGTTCTTCTATGATTGAAATTATTTCGTTATCCAGACCAGTGTTTCCGGCATCTTTAGAAGCTATTAATAATTTTAGCCTATCCACTAATTCGTTAGGGTCATCCCAGTAAACGTAGTCAGTATTTTTTTTATATTTCTTTTTAAGTATTAAACCTTCTCCAGCGCTGATATCATCAACATTACTGGTAGAAGATGTCGAAGGCTTTCGCAGTCTAAAAAGCGGTTTAATGATACGCAAGTACTTCCGTCCTTTATTAGATTTAATTGGTTTACTGGGATCAAAGTCTCGTCGATGAGCATTTGTGTCTAATAACATGGTTTTATATTCTTGACAGTCATTTTCAGTCACCACATCCAAATTAGGTATTTTTTTTAACAATAGCTCCTGCAACCCTGGTGTAATTTGATAATCACGTCCTGCTACAGATATAATATTTTGATCGTTTATATGCACACGTGCTGAACCCATCATTAATTTACCTCGTTCTCGTCTAACACCAAAAGGTACATCATTAAATATTTCGGAGGAAAGTGACCAGGACGAAGTATTTTGACTAGGACTAGGTATTGACTCAACAGTTCTAAACGATGTATTACTGGTATTGGTAGAGTCTCTAGATTTTTCTAAACTAATATCTTCATCAGAATCATCTTCACCACATTCATCTTCAGAATTTTGTTGAAAAATATTATTCTTAAGAGTTTTGTTAAAATGCGATTGAGGCGATTGAATATGATGATCCTTTGCTTCTTTTGATTTAATTTTATGGTCCCCATCCTTAATCAACTGATGCATTGGGTCAGTAACAGGTCTAAAAACTGTATTCAAAACATTTTCATTATAGGATTCCATACTTTTCATATCTTTGATTTTCTTTTTAACAGCTTCTGCTATTTTAACTATCTGAGTCTTCAACTCTTTTTCCATTTTGAACTTGATGAATATACGTTATTTTCTTAGTATGGTAATAGTTCAACTGAAGATGATTATCGAATAAATCTTCTTATATGCTCGTATTTTTATCCTCATCAAACAAGATAAAAGTATCAAAATTCTTCCTGTAACAGCCTTTATTCTTTATACAATCTTTATTGATTACCAAATAGGTATAGGGTTCGCTCCATACTTTTGAACACATTTCTCGAAATTTGGACCACGACATGTCAGAATTAACGTGTTCATCATATACATGATGGAGGTTCACATCATCCTGTTTGAATAGTATTAAAAGGTTTGCGTTGTCTCTTACTAGCTGTTTAGGTATCTTACTGTACGTTTGATTCAAGTAAAAACAGTCAATAAATTTATGTCTACCCATTGCGAAATAATCCCTCATATTGGACTGATTCTCACATGCGACATCATCAAATATTATTACTGAGTGTGATTTTGCATCGTGAGGACTTAAAACAAGTTCATTATCTTTATATTTTACAAATGATACATCTGGCACTAAATTAAGAACATTTTCTAAAAACACATATTTCGGTTGATACAATGTTTTTGCATAAAGATAAACATTTTTAAAACGTAAACCATTTTCATGTAATAGAAGACCTATGATTAAATTAGTTTTACCACAATTCGAGGGACCGCAAATAATACATCGAATAGTATTAGGTAGAAGGTCACCATGTCGAGAAACATCTGCTTTTTCCTCTGGACATATTCTACTCAATTGTAAAGTTTGAGATTGTTTAACGAATTTCATACTTTTAACCACTAAGACAGTTTTTGATTGAATGTTTTTTTATATGTTAAGCAACGATTTATATATATATCGAAACAAACTGACTCTGTGATATGATATAAGTATGTGATTCAGTTATAATTTTGATCAGTTATTGTAAAGTAGTTCGGAAAACAGGGTATCAGCTATTTCAAAATATCTACCTGTTCATCGAATCAGTTGACATGTCATTGAATATTGGGGATCACGTGGATATTGTAATCATGTATAAGAGAAAAATATGTGGCATTCGCACAGTGAAAATGACTATCACCGGATCAGTTGACACATCTTTGAATATTGGAGATTACGTGGATATAATAATTACTTCTGAGAAAGTACTTGGTCTTCACATAGTTAAAATTATAAATTATGAGCAATATGATGCTATTCTAATACCTTCGCAAAAATACACTACATTATGGTCTAAAATTCGATTGGAAGTCACCAGAATAGATGGAAAAGAAGTAGACCTGACTGAAGTGGAAGATGCGTTTCCAAAAATGCTCATCGACATAAAATGCGACTGGAAGCCCAAATGGATATAAATATAGTAGTTCTGACTGAAAGTGTAACGAACTGACCCAAAAGGGGCGGAGGGCCTTTGTTAAAGTGAATTAGAAAGCCCAATTAAGTATTTAAATTTCAACGTATTTATTGGGCTTTTCAGAACACATAAAGGATGTGTGTTCTGAAAAGCCCAATAAATACCTACTCACATCTTACGGGAACAGTACAATTTTCCAGGATGAAAGGTACCCTATGTCCTTCTCAGGACTTCTTACTAGGATGTGTAGGCGAAATTCCTAGAAGATTGGTTCTGTAGATAAAGCGTGAAGAGGTAACAAACAAACAAATATAGAAACTCTTATTAGGATTATATATATTTCAACGTGATTACTTTCATAGTAAAAAAGTTACCCGCTTTTCAAAAGCATATAATTCAAAATATATGACGTAACAAATTCCAGTTGTATCACCCATCGACCTATCACAAAATAAAAGGTCTTCCCGGTAAGTATGAAAAAGACACACCGGCCAGTCAAGGCTCCGCGGCAGTAGAGCCATCTGAGGCTCTAATGATGGCGATGACCATGATAATAATTTATATACCTACGTACAAAAAGGTTTTCAACAGTTTCAACCTTTTTAACTTCAGCGCACTTGTGTGCGCTGTTTGCGTTTGTATTTTTTATGCGCGGTGAGAAGGGAGGATAAAAAAAGTTGTTTTATTTACTTGACTACCAATGGTCTCATTTGCTTTCAAAGCGGTAGTTGGCCGTGAGTTGACGGTAAAGAAGTATATGATTTGTCACCACCCCTTTCCTATAAGGCAGGTAACAGAGAACTGGCCTTTACTCCATCAGCAATGGACATAGGCTGTTATGAAGTCATAAAAAGCTAGAAATAAAACGAATACGCTCTCCGAATAATATAAGTCCAACCGAGTATAAAAAAACATTGATCCATGATTGTCCTGCTATTATCTCCGATGTAGTTTGTCCCGCATAATGATGGCTCCCAGTTTAGAGACGCCATCTTGGTATTCTGTCTTTCCGAGTGGAGGTACTGCTGAGGTCGTCTCTGTAAGATGATAAAATAATAAGACGTCATTTATTTTAAAATATAACGGGTTTACTAATGACGGTATCCACGAAAAATCAGAGATGGCGCTTGTTTGTTCGTAGTAAATGTACGCTTACCAAAGTTAAGCGGCACCACTACGAAACTATCATCTTTCGAACTAGTCGCTCCATCCAGCAACAATATTTTAACTAAAAATCGGATCAGTATGAAGATTATTAGTCCTCTAGTATTATTCGTCCATTCTGAGGCTAAAATGTTGATGGAGAAGAAGACGATGATGACGATGGTTCACTTACCGCATTTGGCCCTTGGATCGCTGGCCCCGCCTGCGCCGCCCTGCTTGGATATCGTCTTCGGTGTTGACATCCTGGGCTTGGGTCCCACCCTGCAAGGGTCCCCGGGAAGCCGCATAGGCTGAGCGCAAGGCCCAGTCCCACTCTCGTCCGATGCGCGTTGTAGGCCTTCGAACTTTGCGCCGGGCCCTAGAAAGTTTTATTGATTAGATTTTTTAGTTGATGAGTAATCTCTCTGATTACTTGGTATTCTTTATTCTCTTTGTTTATATCATGTACAATTTAATTTTTTCATAATCACGTTCATTAACATTAGCCGTAGGAGAGAAAGCTCGATATTTTAGAAGACAAGATATTTTTATAATGGAAATACTCGAATATACTGAGGCTTTACTCCAAAGCTGCACATCATTACGTAGCAACGTTCCACGTTTCTATGTGTACCTATTATGAGAGAAAAGGAAGTACGACGCAACAGGCAATAGACGATGATGGAAGGAAATTGTGAAAAACTAACCACTTTCGCAGTAGTCGACCTGGTAAGTCGTCTTGTTTCGATCCCTATCGATTCGTTGTTTCAGTTCTGGAGATGCCTCATTTTGCAGAATGCTGTACAGCATTGGGTATTTAGATTGAAGCTGCAATAAAAGGAATGGTGACGTCATAAACAAAGTGAATTGACGAATTACGAAAATGAATAAAGGCTTATTTACACAGTGCAAGTTCCTTGCATACAATTTAAATGATTTGTATAGTTGACTTTTATGTAGACCATACAAGTTATCCTAATGAAGCAAGAGTTACATTTTGAGGGTAGGTCTATTTGTAAAGAAAACAAAATAAATATGATGTCTACCTTGTCTAAGAATGCGTTAGGCTGGTCGTATCTCGACGTTGGTGTCTCAGGAGCAGCGCCGACTCGTACCGGATACAGCTTTGGGTCCAGCAAAGGTCCCATGATCTAAAAATTTTACGATCAGGTTACAATAAAGCAATTAGCACTCGATTAACTAAAGGGGAAGGTAGGGTAAAGCCATTTTATACTTAGATTCAGTCGCAATCAGCATGCAATTATCATTCTCCTCTGCAGGAACACGACCCTCTCTGTATTACCAGAGCCATACTTGACCAAAGCAGTCAGAGGATTTCATGCAATTTTCTTCTTCTTCTATATTTGCGTCCACTGCCAGCAGTTTCATATATGCCTCTTCTATAGATTTCTATTCCGATCTTGCTGCGGAAATTCTGGTCCAGAATCGTTTTGATATCGTTTGGCCATATGGCTGCTGGTTTGCCTACGCTTCGTCTTCTTATGTGGGGTCGCCAGTACATAATTCCCTGGCTCTATCGATCATCATGCAATCAGAGTAGGCGTAATTTGTGCAAATTACTTGCCTAGTTTCTACTCCAACCACCTCCTTTCTACAATAGTAGCTGCAGCATCTTCCCGCCAGAATATAAGATAGCAACCAAGGATAATTCGGAGGCCACGAATGGAGAAGACAATAGGAAACCACTCTATTATACCAAACCACCATATTCCATACTACTGACGAACAGGCGTCTCATCATCATTCATCATTTAACCCACATAACGTGCTGGACATAGGCCTCTCCCAAGGATTTTCAAAATGACTGATCTAGAGCGGCCTACATCCAGCGCTTTCCAGCGACCTTAGTCAAGTAGTCTGACCACCTTGTGGGTGGGTGTCAACTCCGCTGTTGCCGGTCCCAAGCCCGGATGAGCAAGGAGGAGGGTTGGTTTAGAGGTGACCTAGCCGCAAAATGTATATGCGGCAGTATCGGGTGGCAGTAACCCTCTCCAAGACGCACAAGCCAAAAGGGACTAAATCCTTTAAAAGCGTGGACTCAGCAACTTGCAAAGTCCATCGCGGCGTTTAATTTCATAAATTTGTGGTAGGTACTTGCCTCGTTTCTGCTCCAGCCACCTTCCTTCCCTGGTGGTAGCTGTGGCATCTCCCCTCCGGAATATTGCGGACATCGACAGTCCGGCGGCCGCGAGTGCTGCATGCATGCTTGGTAGAATGCTATCTCTTCATCAGTAAGTTTTGGTGCTCCTCTGTAATTAGCAGCAAAAATGTGATGCTATATTCTAATGGAGGGTATAGTATAGGGGTAAGGAGAACCATCTCATAAGGGGGAATAGTTGCACAAGTGTCCGGCTGATAACACAATATAACACGATACTTAGCCATTCGATCACCATCAGGTCTTTTTAGTCTTCACTGCTCCTGCAGTACTGGACCCTCTCTGCACTACCAGAGCCATACTTGGCCAGAGCAGCCAAAGAATTATGCTAATACTCTCCAGACTGGATGGACAGGACTCATTGATATTTTTATGCTTGTTTAGCTTGTGTTTTCTAAGTCGCCTTCTACGACATCCACGGGAAGATATTTTATAAGAATATTCTACTCTTCTAGAAACCACACGGCGACGTGGCGTCGGAGGCATACTCATTCGATAGTACCGTCATATTTCTATATCAAACCAAATAAGAATTTATCATCATTTCGTAACGGTCAATGTTGCGTGATATTGAAACGCGGACTACGTTCGTCTGTCGTGCCGCCTTTGGATTTAGGGTCTGGCTGGACCTAGTTTCTGGAAACTAATAGTGCGAAATCCCTCCAGAATAGCGCTAGTGTAGCAGGGAACAGAGAAATTCATTTCAATAATATTCTCTATTTTAGATTTAATCTTTTTTAAAAGAATGCTATAATAAAGCGTCTTCTATATACAAGTCTAATAACTTTTGGTAGATTTTATCCATCTTTTTGTAGCACCACCATAATTGAACGCGTTTTAACGATACATTTAGATAAACGTAGATGGTTTCTCATACCTCTACCCTCAAAAACTCTATAATAAATTGAGGATCTACACTAATGTTGTTTAATCGAATAATTTTCTGACGTAAGGTTGACATTTTTATGCTGTGTCCCATCCCATCCCTATTGATTTTTGCCTTTGTCTTTGGTACCTTACGTGACGTAACTTCAAGTATCTACGGGCAACCTAATAAGATAGTACAATTTAGAGTGTATGAGTACACTTAAGTTGTCTCTTTCTAGCATAAAGAATTATTGTAAGAGTAACAGGCACAGCTATTCAAATAATACATTTTATTTTATGACTCGTTCTGTCGTCGCATCACATGTTGTTTTGAAGGCCCAATTCAAAATCAATAGCGGTAAGTCTCGTAATGTTCATAATTAAATACTCTCCTCGATGGTAGGTACTTTTAAGATATATTTGGTTGCTCCAGTAAAGAGCAACCTCAAGAACTCTGCCGTTGGCTTTGACTAGGTCCTCCAAAGTGCATGTAGGGTGAACGACCCAGTTGATGAACGGTACCCAATAGATGAACGAATTGATTTTATTTAATTGTAATCATTGTGACATATTATATGTTCAGTGCCGTGGGGTTCCCGGCAGAGTAGAATAAGACCACACAAGTCTTCCCGTGGATGTCGTAGAAGGCGACTAAGGAAACACAAGCTAACCAAAGCTTATAAACATCAATGAGACCTCTCCAACCCGTCTGGCCAGCGTGAAGAGTGTTGGCCAAATTCTCTGACTGCTCTGGCTAATATATGGCTCTGGCAGGACAGAGAGGATTGTGCTCCTGCAGTGGAGACTAAAAAAGACCTGATCATCATCATCATCATTGTGACATATGTAATCATGTGGGCAACCACATTAATGAAGTATTTTCTCTCTTTTTTAACTATCAGCGACTCTTATGGTTTTTCGATAAAAAGCACATAAATTTTGTTTCTGGCCCAAAACTCTGTAAGTTATCACTGTTCGTAAGCTTATGAGCCATTGGCTTATAGCGGCTATTGATCAGCTTGAAGATACCAAAATCGCACAGCGCAAGTTCGGGGCTATACTCGTAAGACGTGTGTGGTCTAGCACAGTAAGCCCCGATTGCTCCTAAAACTCTTGACTTATGGTCGTGGATGAGCAGGAGCGTTATCATGGTGGAAGTGCCAACTGCCCAGACGCGAGTTTGGATCCAGTTTCTCCAGCAAATGATTTAAGGGAAGTAAACCTCAGTGTCATCAGTGAATCCTTAGCGATAACGCTTCAGAGCCCGGGGTCCGTTACCTAATCTAGGTGATTTGACGAGGTTACTGGTTACTATTTTACACAGAGCGACTGCCGTCTGACCTTCGCAACCCGAAGGGTGAGCAGAACCAATCTTCGGATAGGTTTAAACAAACGCTAGATGGCGTTCGGGATCCATAGCTTTGCGTGCCTTCCAAAGCACGGAATTATCTTTCTTTTCGGATAATCAGGTGATTCAAGCCTGCAACTTTTTACAAAGTATGCTTCCCAATGGGATAGGCCCACCTATGACCTTCGGTCCAATGGTCAAGGCAAACGCCTTGACCATTGGACCAAGGAGGCAGTCAGGCAGGCAAGTTAACCTCAGTGTATCAGGTAGCATTGAAAATCTTCTCCTTGTATAATAAAATTATCGCTACAATGCTTCCCACTCTAAAGAAAACTTGTTAGATTCCTTCCATTACAAGACTTATACAACAGATTACGTATAATTAATGTTTTTATAAAACTCAAGCAGCAGAAAAAGGGAATACCGTTCACAAACACGTTTAAGTAGTTATTTTTGACATTTATCTATTTTAAAAAATATTATTTATTTTAAATATTACAGTAACAGGATAAATACAATCGCTAATTCTTTATCCACAACTATCAGAATCTACAAAGACATCCGAAAATAGACCTTGTATAAAATTAAATAGAAACCAATCCGCATAAACGTTCATCTATTGGACTCACTACCCTATTTGTACACAAAGTCACAAAAGTGATTGCGCCATCGTTTGTGGAGGAAGCCACACTGACAGATAGGTATTATGCGAGCAGTCGATTTTTTTCCACTTAATCTTTAGAAGCTGAGTGCGTACTGCGTAGTATATTTGGAGACTTCCAGATGGACCAAGCCAGATCATGGTCAGGTGTTTTTCACGCGGGTGACAAAGTAGTTTAAAGGGTGGCTTCTCTACCAAAGTTTAAGCCTAAACTTACTCTCCCAATCCTCCCCTTTCACCGCCGCCGCCACCGCTGCCCCCCGCACCTGGTAAGTTGGGCCACAGGTAGTCTTTCCTATAAGTCGTCAAGTAATGATCCATGTCTGTCTACGAAGCGCTGGATCTTCGCATCACTACTGAAAATTTTGGGTTTGTCGCCAATTTTTTTATATTATTTGTGAGCTATTGCATTGTGTTGACAATGACTGATTGACAAACAATGAAAATATTGTCTGATTGACATAAGTCATGCCGACTTGATTTCAGCCTTTTTATAAGGGTAAGCACAGATTGCTGGATAGAAACCTTTTTTTTTCGATTTAGGGTGATGACATAAGCGCGTGATTTCTGATATTTTTAGGTTTGTGGCGACCTCTAGATCCAATTAAGTATAGTTGCGTGCGTTGCGATGGATCTTGTGTCTATACATGTATTTATCATACAATTATGTTGAGTTAATATACATAACACAAGTTTAAAACTTACTTTGGGGCTAGCTCAATCTGTGTGATTTGCCCCTATATAGATATGTATTTATTTGAGCGTTGCTAATAGACATGGGTAATCTCGACTCCGAGGAGTGTTTCGGCTCACTGAATTCTACTCCGCATCCGGTACCGACTCATCTTAATGATTCCTACTCCCTTATCGGCTCCAGCTCCAAGGTCCGCTAAGTTTCGCTATTGAATCTTCAGAATACAGATGTCTTTTCTGGTACCGGTTTTAATACAGAATAATATTGACTCCTGACTCCCGATTCCTCCCTAAGCGGTGGAGCCGAAACGCGGCTCACAGTTCGCGACCCGACAGGCGCCGTCGGTACCCGGCGGGACCAATATCGGTGCGGACTTAATAATTCGCGGGAACCGATAACGATTACCGGGATTCAGTAAGGATATCGTGTGGATGAATCGGCTCATTTAAATATTCGAATCCGGAGTTACCCATGTCTAGTTGCTAAGCGTGGCCCCGCTTAGGACTCCGCTTATTACAAATCTTTGTGTTTAGTTTCTAATGCTAAATCTATACTAATATTATAAAGCGGAAGAGTTTGTTTGTTTGTTTGTTTAAACGCGCTAATCTCAGGAACTAATGGTCCGATTTGAAAAATTCTTTTTTTGTTGGGTAGTCCATTTATAGAGGAAGGCTTTAGGCTATATAACATTACGAGTACGTTCCGGCAACCACGCGAACGAAGTCGCGGGCACAGCTAGTATTAGACATATGCTATTTTATTGCTTATTTTATAGGTATTTATTATTTTTGCTAATTCAATTTATATTTTTCCATTATTTAAAAATAATTGCAAATATTGTATCTAACTATAGGAGCAACGTTTTCGCGTTTCAGTATCAAGCAACGATAAGCGCTACAAAATTATGATACATACATACTATCACGCCTTATTGTTCTGAGATCACGCCTGTTTCCCACAGGGGTAGGCAGAGACTATATGGACCTCCACTTGCTACGATTCTGAGAGACCTCTTTTGCTTCAACTACACTTATCAACCTCTTCATGCATGCCCTTTGGTTACGGGTACTTCTTACCTCTCCTTTCTTTTTAGAACCTCTGCAACCTTATCGCAGAATGTACATACAAAATTATGATGTGTGACACTTTCTGGCGTGGACACTATCACCGATTTAAATTCTGACCATGCCAAGATTTAGTCAAAAATTACTCAAAATTAGTCACCAAATATAAGATTTAGTCAGTCTGTAGTTTAGAAGTTACAAGCATGTTTTGGTGGCCAAGCCAGGAAGCATGCTTTCTGGCGTGGACACCTCCAAATCTTCGAAACTATAGCACCTAGCGACGATCTGTTTTCTCCTAGATTTAAACGTGATTTAGTCAAAATCAGTCTCCAAATCTCAGAATTGGTCGACCCGTACTTTAGAAGTTACGTTCGCTTTGATAGGAAAGCAGCTAAGGTCTTATATTAATTATTTTTGATCAGAATTAGGATAGCTAAGTAGATTATAAATATTGTAACGAAAATAAAACAGGGTTTTGCTATAAGTAGGTACATTATAATTCGTTCAAAACACTATAAGGGACCACCTCTATGAAACACTTTTGCTGCACCCATAAAAAATCTGCCCTCCTTAAATCAGTTATATAGTTATAACGCTACTAATTTAAGGAGCACTGTCTTTTCTGTCAATTGCATAAGACTTGTACTCTTCAAATTGGTAGCTACTCACTATAGGACTGATATAAGGTGAATATAAAAGCAAATGGCCTTGAAGTGTGGAATAAATTGTTAACTCCTAAATATGGTGATAATTTCCATATTGCTAATCGTCAGGCACTAGATAGCCCTTTAAATTATTTTATGAACTGCCGTTGAAACTATTATTGGTGATCCGTCTAGCTTAACTTGCCGTGCCCACTTTTGGAAAGCTAGACGTTGGACTAATGTAAATACTTTCAACGGTGGTTCATAAAATAATTTAAAGGGCTATCTAGTGCCTGACGATTAGCAATATGGACCATATTTACGAGTTCACAATTTTTTTCAAATAAGGGCGCCACTTAAGGCCATTTGCTTCTATATTCACCTTAAAAGGGCAGATTTTTATGAATACGGCGATATATCTTTAGAAGATAACAATTTTATAATATTTTCTAAAATGCCATTTCGTTTTATTGTAAAAAACAATGGTAGGATTATATGCGTGGTATATATGCGTGGTAACCATATCGTCACGATTCTATCGTTCATGGAAGTGGCACCTTAACCGCCAATAAAACAATAAGAACATCGTCAACATATACACTTCTAAATCCGGTAAGTGTACATGTAGGGGTTTAGCCATCTGCCATACTTCGGTTCCTCCCTTGGTGGTCCAAATGGGTTCTCGTCCAATACCACACTGGCAAGTAGACCATGTGTATGTTGGTACTGCGTGTCGCCAGTGCGTATCTTCAGAATGCGACGAAGTTCCTCTGCAAAATCGAAACATAAGAAAGATTAGTCAAATCATCATGATCAGGTCTTTTTTAGTCTCTACTGCAAGAGCACGACTCTCTCTGTACTGCCAGAGCAGTCAGAGGATTTGGCCTACTCTCCATGCTGACCAGACGGGTTGGAGAGGACTCATTGATGTTTATAAGCTTTGTTTAGCTTTTTTTTATGTTTCCAGTCCTTTGGGTGGCTCTCATGGGGATACAGATCCAACACGTAGAGGCCCTGGCCTGGCAAGACGGGTTGGAGAGGTCTCATTGATGTTTATAAGCTTTGGTTAGTTTGTGTTTCCTAAGTCGCCTTCTACGACATCCACAGGAAGACTAGGAGTGGTTCTATTCTACTCTGCCGGGAACCACACGGCTTATAAATGAGTCAAATGCATATAAGTAATTCGATTTTACCGCTCGGCTGTGCCTATAATATACAAATAATGGTGTAGCAACCCTAAGGAATAACTACACAGGTGTGTATACTATGAAAGCACAATTCCCCCAATCAGTGACTGCGGAATGACGCAGGTAAAATATAAATTCATTTTATTATTTGGATGCGCCACTTTTAGATCTTCGACCATCTTAAAATGTTGATGTCATTGGTGCTGAGTATCACGAAATGACTTACTCGTCAAAGAAGGATCATATTTCGGCCTCAAAGACATTGCGGAAGGAGGCTCAGCATATTTCTCAGGTTGGGGATGACGGTAGGAGCCCTTGTAGCTGGTGTCAGGGATGTAGATGTCGTCAGGTAGGCGCAGCGTCTGCAGGGCACGAGCTCGACGTGCCATGTTTACGGACATGAATGGCAGATCTGTGAATAAAGAAGGTACACACTATCATTCGTATCCCTAATGAAAAACATAATACTGATGGTTTGTGTGTGTTGCTAACTGCTTCGCCTCATCATCATCATTATCCGAGCGTATTCCCGGTTGCATCCTCAGCGGTAACGCTTCAGAGCCAGGGGTCCGATGCCTAACCTAGGTGATTTGACAAGGTTACTGGTTTTTACACAGAGCGACTGCCGTCTGACCTCCGCAACCCAGAGGGTAGACCAGAACCAATCCTAGGATAGGTACAGACGCTAGATGGCTTTCCGGACCAACAGCTTTACGTGCCTTCCAAAGCACGGAATCATCTTTCTTTTCGGATATTTAGGTGATTCAAGCCTGCAATATCCTAACCAGACTGAAAACAACTTTTTACAAAGTATGCTTCCCAGTGGGATTTGAAGCCATGACCTCCGGATCACAAAGCAGACGCCTTGACCACTGTACCACGGATGCAGTCAAAACTGCTAACTGCTTCGCCTATTGGCATGAATAAAATTCTTGCCCATTCTCACGATCAGCTTTTACGGTCTGCGCGGTAGAGCGACAGATGGTACATCCTACGTTTTTTTATTATCTCCCAGGGGCGGCTCTAAGTTTCAAGTAAGGCATTCATCATCCAGGTCTATTTTTTTTAAATCTCCACTGCAGGAGCACAACCCTCTCTGAACTACCAGAACCATATATAAGCCAGAGCAGTCAGAGGATTTGGCCTACACTCTCCACGCTGGCCAGACGGGTTGGAGAGGTCTCATTGATGTTTATAAGCTTTGTTCAGCTTGTGTTTCCTATGTCGCCTTCTACGACATCCACGGGAAGACTTGAAGTGGTCCTATTCTATTCTGCCGGGAACCACACTGCTTAGTAAGTAGTAGTTAGTAAGGTAGAAAATGCCACCCCCCACTGAAATTTTACAAGTTAAAGTTTATTTTTAGAAAAATGCAAAAAACGATTAATTAAGAGGATTTTACAATTATATTGAGCAATTTTTATAACACAAAAGAAATATCACATAATAGTGATGGGTTGCTAGCCGCATCGCCAATTGATATGATTCAGATTCTCGCCCAATACCTCGATATATAATCTAAATAGAGTTGCTATTATCACTTTTGCTGACATATAGTTAAAAGCTTCTTTTTTTTGACAAATATTAAAATGAAAAGTTTGGATCGAACATTTACCTCTGGAGCAATATTTAGTCAGATATTCGGTCCTCTTGAGGTCTTGGATCTCGTGTTCTATCGGAGTGGGGTCGATGTCTTTCGACATGTACATTTTGGCCAGCTTCGGGTGGTCGTCTGCGAACTAATGAGAAAGTTTACAATACAATACAATACAATACCCTTTATTGCACAAAAGTAAAAAACAGGACATAGTTATCTTAAAAACTAGGAAATGCGCAAAAGACGGCCTTATCGCTAAGCAATAAATAAATAATAATAAGCAAGTTTAGTAGGCATAAGCACATAAATTTAAACAATAAGAGATTGTAGGCTGATATATTACCCTTTATTTAACTAATTAGACGTGTGGTTCCCGACAGAGTAGAATAGGACCACTCCTCAGACCAATATACAGATCTGTGGACCACTCCAAGTCTTCCCGTGGATGTCGTAGAAGGCGACATAGGAAACACAAGCTAAACAAAGCTTATAAACATCAAATGAGACCTCTCCAACCCGTCTGGCCAGCGTGGAGAGTGTAGGCCAAATCCTCTAACTGCTCTGGCTAATATATGGCTCTGTTAGTACAGAGGGTCGTGCACCTGCAGTGGAGACTAAATAAACGGGCAAGTGCAAGTCGGACTCTTACATGAAGGGTTCCGTACCACCGTACAATGTTTTAATACGCTAAAGAAACACGTTTGTTGTATGACGACCCCCTTTAATTTTTAACTTTTTCTTATATTTAGTATTTGTTGTTATAGCGGCCATAGTAATACATAATCTGTGAAAATTTCAAGTACCTAGTTAATGCCATTATAAAGATCTAGTTAAAGACGCTGAAAAAACACATTTTTTGTATGACGACCCCCTTTAATTTTTAACTTTTATTTATTTTTATGTTATGTTGTTATAGCGGCCACAGTTATACAAAATCGATGAAAATTTCAAGTGCTAGACTCTTTAACCGTAATGGTTAAAGAGATAGAGCCCTGTGACCGACGGACAGACAGACGGACAGACGGACAGACAGTGGAGTCTCAGTAATAGGGTCCCGTTTCCACTCTTCGGGTACGGAACCCTAAAAAGACCTGATGATGATGAAGGCTAGTTCAGAAAACAAATCTGCACCCTACCCTTTTGACTGCCTCCTTGTAATACTCATGGTCAACGGGACACAGCACATCTGGACACTTCCTGGGCGCCTCCTTGGCTTTCAATGAGTCCCGACTCAGTCCTACGATGAGACAATCGTCGTCCACTGCTTTGCGACGAGGACTTTTACTGAAAATTGAATGTTCTGCTCATGTGTCAGTAGGTACATGCACTAACAAATATTTATCCCTAGTGGCGCAGACAGAGCATTTTGGGTAACGTCTTGCGGCTCCAAGCAGATGGAGCCCAAGGCCGCAAGACCCAAATGCCTTAGCCAAATGCAAAAGCCTTTAGCGTGACGCGTGATCAAAATAGTGATGAGTTGCTAGCCACATCGCCTATTACAAATATGATTTGCATTTTCGTCCATTCCCTCGATCGGCTTTTACGATCGGGAAGAGATGCAGGTGACACATTTTATGTTTTTTTGCGCCCATGTCAGCATGTATCAGTAGGTACACATTTTCGACTTAGGTACATACTCGTACTATCACGCCTGTTTCCCACAGGGGTAGGCAGAGACTATGGATCTCCACTTGCTACGATCCTGACGAACTTCTTTCGTTTCACCTACACTCATGACTCTATTCTACATGCATGCCCGCCGCCGGTTACGGAGACTTCTGTCAGACCTCTCCTTTTTTGTAAACTTAATCAAAGCAATGAATTAGAGCCTTAATTTTGTGGTACATGAGTAGAGTAATTAGGTTGCTATACACATAAGCGGCCCGGTATTAATAGGCACAACCGGGTGGAAAAATCGAATATATGTAAATTAATGTTTGGGGAAAAAGCCGTTTGCTTCATTGCTTCAGGTCGGCTTTGTTATTTGACAAATTACCTACCTATTTTGTCAAATTGTTGGGCTAAGCTCTCTCCCATCTTCTTCCACTTGTCTCTTTCCCGTGTAAGTCTCGGCCATCCTTTTTGGAATGCGTTGAGATCGTCTCGCCAGCGCCTGTGCCATCGCTGTTTTAGCCTGCCCGGGCGACAGTAACAATCTTTAGGCAACCACTCTGTTGCAATTCTAGCCCACCTTTCGCTGTGCATATACTATCGAAAAATACTGCCGAACCAAAAATGCCGACCTGCTTCTGTGTGTAGCAACCTTAACGGGTATGTTTTCAAATAACTTACGGTTTATTCTTCTTGGCATAGTCGACCATGTAGACGGATTGGAACTCGATCTCCCCATCGAACACGGACATGATGTTTGAGATAAAAAATTATAAATAACACAAAATACGACGTAGATCAACAAAATATTGAGTTTGAATGTCAGTGTCAATCAAAAATCTTGCTCCTGACATATTATCATGAAATGATATTTGAATACAAAGAGGTAGTATAAAAACCGGTCAAGTGCGAGTCGTAGAAGAAGGGGTTCTGTACCTCCATTCAAAGTGTTAAAACGTTGAAAAAAACACGTTTCTTTTATGACAACCCCCTTTCATTATTAACTTTATCTTATTTTTAGTACTTATTTGTTGTTATAGTGACCACAGTAATACATACTTAATCGGTGAAAATTTCAAGTGTCTCGCTATTAAGGTTCAAGAGATAGAGCCCTGTGGTAGACGGACAGACAAACGGACAGGCGGACAGACAGCGGAGTCTCAGTAATAGGGTCCCGTTGGCACCTTTGGATACGAAACCCAAAAAACAAACTGTAAACATGTGGGGACCATAGACCTAGAATATTAATTGCGCGGCATGAAAAATCTTTTTGAAATTCTTTCACGCAGTCGGATTTATTGTTTTTTCAATAATTACTTAGGTACTTGTTTTGTATTTAAACGCGATGCTCGACATCGGTATCTAGCCTTTCAAATCTAAGTCGAGTGGTGACAGGACAGCAGAATAGAGTACGGTTGTCACAGGTGTACCGAGAGGAGGATCTGGGGATTTTAAATCCCCCTCCGGAAAGATACTTATAAATTTGCTCTATATGTTGTTTTTATCTTGTTTTTTAGGGTTCCGTACCCGAAGGGTGCAAACAGGACCCTATTACTGAGACTCCGCTGTCTGTCCGTCTGTCACAGGGCTCTATCTATTGAACCGTAATAGCTAGACACCTGAAATTTTCACCGATTATGTATTTCTGTGGCCGCTATAACAAATACTAAAAATAAAAAAAGTTGAAAATTAAAGGGGGTCGTCATACAAAAAACCTGTTTTTTTCAGCGTTTTAAACTTGATATTTATAATGGCACTAGCTGTGCCCGCGACTTCGTTCGCGTGGTTGTCGGAACGTAATGTTATATAGCCTAAATCCTTCCTCTATAAATGGACTACCCAACAAAAACAGAATTTTTCAAATCGGGCCATTAGTTCCTGAGATTAGCGCGTTTAAACAAACAAACAAACAAACTCTTCCGCTTTATAATATTAGTATAGATTAACTAAATACTTGAAATTTTCACAGATTATGTATTACTATGGCCGCTATAACAACAAATAATAAAAATAAAAAGGTAAAAATTAAAGGGGGTCGTCATACAAAAAACCTGTTTTTTTAACGTTTTAAAACATTGTACGGAGGTATAGAGTCCTTTATGTACGAGTCTGACTCGCACTTGCCCGTTTATCTAAGTACAATGAAGTTATTACAAACAAACAAACATTTTGCGATCTTTTCAAAATCTTGGCACCTCTTCCCGTATGGACTGAACGGATTACAGACAGATACTAAGTAAGATCCTAGTGTTTAAATAAACCGACAAGGGGGGGGGGGGGGGGGTTGAGCTTTGATTAATAAATACATACATATATTCTATCACGCCTGTTTCCCACAGAGGTAGGCAGAGACTATGGACCTTCACTTGCTACTTGCTAGTTTTAATTAATTTATATTCAATTTTGGAAATTCAAACGTAAACGTCGAGTTGTTGATGGGTGAAGCAGTGCCGGATTATCCATAAGGCGTATTAGGCAACTGCCTAGGGGCCCAACGGTAGGTACCTAATAGTCCAAGATCCCAGAGCGAGCAGACACAACTTATTTTCACACGGACGAAACCTCAGGTCCTCAGTAGAGTCTCGTGTGCTTTGTAATACCTGCGTGGTTGTGAAGCTCGCCTTGTGACACCTGGGCAGGTACCAGGTGAGAAAGGTAACTTAAAATAAGGGTAACTTAACTTAAATTTGTATGGCTGATTTTTATATATATATTGTAAAATATTATTCTGAAGTAGTATGTGTAAGTGGAAGACACTTTTCATGGGCCAGAACTTTTGGCAGACGCTTTAAAGCTGCACAAAAAATAAATGAACTTAACTTATTTTTAAATGTCTGCCTTTTAAATATGTTATTAAAGTAACTATCACAAAGTTATATTTTATCAGGCAGACAAATTGGAGTGACCAAACATCGCCTAAACACAAAAATTATTCTATAATATGCATGAAAACCTACATTTAGTGACATCTAGTGTGGGATAGACAAACTAAACTACGTAATAATATTATTACGTAGTTTATCTATCCCACACTAGATGTCACCATATGACATCCATAATAACACGGTTTTCTTTACGTTTCCATTCTGTTCGCGCCAATCGACGCTGATCAAGGGGCTAGGGCCCCTAAATATAGCCACGTCATGCATTGCCTAGGGGCCCCGACATGACTAATCCGGCTTTTGGTGAAGGCCCTATATTTCTCTAATGCGAAAATAGAGTACTTTTTGAAGTACGGACACACAGAATAAGCACTAGTACTCACGGTACTGAACAGGACGCGAATTAGGTGATTGTAACAAATAACGCCAAGGTAGAAATTATCACTTTCTTTATTATGTAAATTAAAATGTGCATAATATAACAAAATAATCAATAATTCTGAATTACACCTAAATAGTGTCGCAGTCAATTAGTCAAATATTTTAACACATCATTAACAAATTAAACTCATCAATAAATTTAAAAAACTAGGTTCTTGTCGGTAGAGTATTTATCATATCTCCCTATTTTTGGCTAAATGTTTGACCCCCCCTATACGACACGACTTCTGCCTTATCTTTATTTCATCCATGAACGATCTTGGTCCTTGTTTTCCTGTACTGGCTTCCATCTTTCCTTCCATGATGTTTTTAATGAAGTTGTCGTGCCATATAAGGTGTCCAAACATTTAACTAAATTAAATAAAACAATATATAAATTTCGCGTAGTATTTCACTGTGAATTCTTTAACTAGGCCTGTAGTATAGATATATCGGAAACCACTGGACTAAATTGAACCATGAAGATTTGAATCAACGTTAAAACCTGTAAAACTATACCTTATATTGGAAATATAAACGTTTTTTGGTTTTAAAAATATGTGAATAATTGACTGTCACCATATTTATATCAAAATATTAGACACTACTGTCAATATTTTAGCAACTACTTCGTATAATAAGATCTGGGTGCACGGTAGTGCTCCCGCCAAGTCGAGCAATTATAATATTGACAGAAATATCTAAATGCAAAAAATATACATTACACAAAGAATTGGACGTGTATTAACGAATATTCTCACATATATTTTTTCTCACGTCTATAGCCCTTACGGATTAGACAAAAAAACTGAAGAGCACCGCTTGAGATGGTGAGATTAAGATGGAAAACAGGAACCAGATATAGTGGCAGGTTGCTAGCTAGCGCAGAGTCGAAGTTAAGCGTCAATTTGAAACTTAACATAGCAAATTCACCCTTATATCCACAACGTAATGCACATATTTCTTCTGAGAAAAAAAAAAGACTTGCGCATTCGATGGAATTCGCACGTCTTCGCGCGACGATGATCTATATATAAAATATATATGAGAATATATGTTAAATACACAAAAACAATTTAGGCACAGCCCTTACATAGAGACAAATATCGATGTTATTAGAATAAAATTTATAATGAGATATAAATTTTTTTGAAACATTTATTAGGGCACTATCTATACTATCTATATAATAATATCTACTTGGAAAAATAACAAGCCATATCATAACAGATTCATAAAGAAACATTTATGTTCAAGCGAAAATATTTTTCAAGTAGACACTAAAACAAATCGGCAACACAATATTCTACATTTTAATATAAAAATGTGTCATAAAACATATACAGATACAAAAAGGCGAAATAATCTTCAAAAACATGCTCACTCTATTAATATGGAACGTTTTCCCCAGAGATCATGATTTTTGATAATCATGACCTCGGAGGACAATACTACTTCTCATGCCTTGAAGGATTATTTCGCCATTCTGTAAAGTTAGAATAATGGCAACACTGAGTTTGTATGTTCGTTATGAAAGCTGTTAGAGAAATTAATAAGCTCTTACAATATAACTACAATATAACTGGATTTTAGTAAAGCAACGCAATATACAAAGCTTACAAACATGTCAAGCTAACAAAGAGCATTGCTTTATAAACACAATTTTCTCGCAGTTCCCATTAAAACTTTATAAGTTAAGGCCAAATACTCAAATATATTTTAAGAAATGAAATAAGTACTTTAATCTTATGTTGTCCTTCTAGATACCTATCATTCTTCTTCTTCATCTAAGCGCTTTCCTGGTTGCATCCTCAGCTGTGCTGCTTCGGAGCGCGCGGAGAGCGGGGTGCGCTTTCCCACTTTTTCTTCTCCAAATAAAACATGCATGTCAATGGTCACCCAAGGATGCCAAAGAACTTGCAATATGGAGAAGAAAAAGCCGGAACAGTTCAAATGATTTAGTTTTAGTTTTACAACCGGCCGCCTGCCTGACGTCAACCCTTTATGGGAATGTATTTTTGCGAAAAGTTTTACAACCGGACGCCGCCCGACGTTAACCCTCCTTGGAAATGCAATTATAGCACGAGATGTTTGTGCTTAGTCCTTTAGTCGCCTCTTACGACATCCACAGGAAGAGATGGAGTGGTCCTATTCTAACCCGGAACCACACGGGTAGATACCTACCATTGTATTCTTAAAAAAGATCTTGCACTCCTTAAATATTTACATAGCATATATTATAATCCACATCATAGGCGTATTGAGGGAGGTAATGCCCTCCCCCCCCCCCCCCCCTTAATAAAGGCATTATGCGATCTTTCTATCTAGTTAGGTTAGATAGCTTTTAGGGGGCCGACACACCGTACCCTTAAATCTGGCCTGGGTACGCCTATGGCACACATGCAAAATTTTTTTTCAAGTTCATAATTTGAATATGGAAAAACAGTAAAAAAATCCTAGATACTCATATGCAATTTTCAATTCTTTAAAATTACAGTATTTTGTAGAAATCTGACATGTCATTTCAAATATAAGTACGTTTGTATAGAAAATTCTAGGGTTAGCATTCTTAAAATGCATTTTAGTATTTGGTCACTACACAATCATGTACTTACACTTTAAGCTATGGCTACTCATATATATATATATCTATATATATCTACATTCAGTCGCATTTTTAGCTCTGTTCCACTTAGGAATTAATTTTTCTAGCCAATTATAAGCCTAGAGAATCTATACCTGAACCAAGAATTATTGATACCGCGTCATATTGCGGAAAAAATATAGTCTGGCTAAAATATATATCTAGAAACAGACCTATGTGGCAACAACTTGCAGTTTCCGTACAACCACCATCTCACCTCGCTATCTATTTAGTACGTAACCCTGGCGCTAAAAGGCAGTGACGTCACATGCCCGTACGTGCATCCTTTTCTATTTCTTGACAGGTTCCCTTGCCGCCAGATTCAGTGTCAAAAATACATACCAGTACAGATTTGACACAATTGATCAATGATTTACAAAAAGTGTATTTTTTTGTACTGTGTTTTATAAAATATTGTGCTTTTGATTTGAGCGGTTTCGCACTACTTCCGATCCGAATCCGAACCGAATCCGTGAGTAGTGCGAAACCGCTATTGTGTGATGTGTGAGAGCGGTTTCGCACTACTTCACGGATTCGGTTCGGATTCGGATCGGAAGTAGTGCGAAACCGCTCTTAGAGTTGCTTTTAATTATCTAGCATCCTTTTAAGGCCACGTTCAGTTCATAATACTAAACTAATTTCTAGCAAAATACGGAGAACACTGATTCATCTAAAACTGAATTCTAGAAATTCTTCCATCGCATCGAGTTGTGAAACTTCAAACTTGGTTGCGATGACGTCCGGAGCGGATTCATCTTCATGATAGTTTTTTTCTTTCTATTTTACTAAATGTTATTATGATACTTGGGGAATATGTCAGATGCCTTTAGGCAGCTTGAAAAATCTAACACCAGTGTTGGCCACTTACATACACGAAAAACGAACAAACTTGGGGAAATGTTACCAACAGTATTAGCTTCTGAACTTGCTTTTAAGAGGATGCTAGTGAAGTTAAATCTTAATAATTTGTTCACCTGGTTTTAAATTAAAACTGAATAACATAAACATTTATTATCCTCAAAAATAAAAATGGAGTGGACGCGTTGAAACGAAAAAAAGTACATAAACGACCATTTTCTAGCGCAATTGTTGTTATAATATAATATCTTTATAATTTAATGTCTATAAAAATATAACGACTAAGAAAATATACTGAAACTATTTTTTTAACAAGTTGACCTTTTGGGAAAATGACGTTTTGACATACCTAGTTGTCCAAATAAACCTGAACGGTATAGTGATGCATCCTAAAAAATTTTTTTTTTACAGTGTATATTGTTAGATGCTGTATATTTCCCATCGAGTCCATAATCCTGAATATACAAGAAGACTTTTCCAGTCGCAAGAGAACAAGTTCAGTTGTTGAAACCGATTGCATTCCATTCCGTCGTATTTCACGAAATCACCCCCACAGATTGCAGGAAAGCGAGATAGAAGACACACAAAACATCCTGCATTTTATTAGCACATAATGAGTATGACATAATAATATGTAGATGTTAATATAAAATGGCCGTTACAGAGTTCCCTTAGGGGTCGACTACATATTACGTCACGCAACAGAAGACAGTAAGTGTTACATACAGAACGAAATCTCCTAAGGTACGCATTATATGCGTCCCCGTTCCCCGTCTCCGCACCTCTCCCCCGTTCTTGTGCCGCCGTGCGCACGTCAATGCGTGTGTGTTTGGCCGCTCTCGCCTTGAGACAGAGCAAGACCGGGAGAGAGGTGCGGGGACGGGAAACGAGGACGCATATTGCTTAGAGACCGCAGGAGATTCCGTTCTTTAGGTAATACTGTTACTGTCTTCTGTGGTCAAGCAGAATTTTAAATTTTCTCACCCTCCTCCCTTGTCACGCTTTTTTCCGATCCTTTAACACTCTGTCACATTTTGCATGACCCGGGGGGTCATGCCCCCCATCGCTGTGACGTAATCTATGGATGGCCCCTTAGTTATAGTGTGGTGAAAATAAGTAAAACTGATTATGAAAGAAATACTGGTTACACTACTATCTCTACGACTTAAACAAATATAATGCAAGATATAATATGACGTAAATGAATATATTTTTGGTCCGAAGCCGATTCAGTCAATTCATAATTTACAATTGCACATAATTCACCGGTAAACCAAATTATCTTAATGTTATACATACATACAGCTTTAGATTTTAACTATGGATTCTTCGAGAGTAATGGTACCTGGAAAAGAGAAAATATACCCTAAATATGTATCAAGTTAAATTTACGCATAAAGTGGCTTTTGGGGTCTTGCGGCCCTGGGCCCTGTCTGCTTAGAGCCGCAAGACCCAAAATGCTTGTTTCCTTCTTCTTCTTCTTCTTCTCGAGTCGAAAGGCTATTTATTAATTTAATTAAATCAAATTTGACCAGTATTTGGCCACGGCGATTCCCCGGTCATTTGCTTCATTTGTTTCCTTCTGCAGACGTGGTAGACCCAAGAAATGCTGGCTTGACGTCCTCAAGGATGACATGCGTGCCAATGGTCTTACAACCATGGATGCTCAAGACCGTGCGAAATGGAGAAGGAAAAGCCGGAAAGTGGACCCTGGGCTTCGCAGCATTTTAGCTGAGGATGCAACTGGGAATACGCTGTGATGAGAGAGACTCACCCGCCGTGTCACAGTCCTCGCAGAAGAACAAGCTCCTCTGCTATGGCACCCTGAATGGCACCACTCAGTCCCCGTGTTGCTCTACAAGCTGAGATGTTGCCACTGCCTTCTTCACTCATCATCATTATTCAAGTTTATTCCCGGTTACATCCTCAGCGGTAAAGCTTCAGAGCCCGGGGTCCGCTACCCAATCTAGGTGATTTCATGAGGTTACGGTTTTTTACACAGAGCGACTGCCGCCTGACCTCCGCAACCCAAAGAGTAGACCAGAACCAATCCTAGGATAGGTTTACACATACGCTAGATGGCGCTCGGGAGCCACATCTTCACATGCCTTCCGGAGCACGGAATCATCTTTCTTTTCGGATAATCAGGTGATTCAACCCTGCAATATCATAACCAAACTGGAAACAACTTTTCACAAAATATGCTTTCCAGTGGGAATTGATTGAACCCACGACCTCCGGATCACAAGGCAAACACCACAGACCATAGATCAAGATAGACACAGCCTCTGTATGAATTTGCGTGTCGATCTGACGTCAGATTGACTTCATTTCATTTCGTCACTTTTAGTCCATGTATGTCAATTCATTAGATCGGACATTGAGCTCTCTACTGTAAAATACCTGAATCTGCCGTTTTGAGCCGCAGAAACTCGTCCAAAAACGTTGGAGGAAGTAATAAAAAAGATTCCTTCCGTTTGTAAGTGATTTTGTTATTAAATATTGTATTGAAAATTGGCACGCCAGGTTTTCATACAAATTGAAGGACTTTCTTTATTTACTAGTATAAACAGATCTGTGGCAAACGCCTTGATCATTGGACCATGGAGGCAGTAACTGCCTTCTTCACAGTCCGCATGTATTATCACACACTCACCGCTGTCTCAGTCCTCGCAGTAGGAGGAGGTCCTCTGCTATGGCACCCTGAATGGCACCACTAAGTCCTCGTGGTGCTCTACACGCAGCTCCGATATGGCTGCCGCTGCTTTTTTCACTGCATTCGTAATCTGGAAATTTAAACATTATCCGTGTAATTATAAATCAGTGTCCACTTCATTTGGGCGGTTATGTAAGTTTAAACCAAGTAAAGGTAAAACACTTCAAAGTAACAAGCACTAAGTTTAGTCAGTGTGGCTCTGACTTTGGCGGAAGATAGAAAAGAGTGGAAGAAACTCTTCGACAAGAGCGCTTCTCTTAAATTATGATGATGATGATGGCTCTGACGTCTTCATGTAGGCGTCGCAAATCACATGCGCCCTGAGGAAGGCCTCCGGATGAGGTTGAAACCGCATATTAGTAAGTTTAGTATGTTTATAATAAGACCGTTTGTGTCATTTCTTGTTTAACTTTATTTATCTATCTTAGCTGCTCTTATTTCGGAGTCCAAAGTATGCTTCCTGGCTTATCTTTCCAAGGATGATATCTAAGGATATTTATTTTATTTATTATAGACGAGCAGCTCAGAGCTGATATGTCTATTTGACACAGTGCTGAGAGTCCATAAAGACTTTTCACAGTTCATATATTTATTTGTCCTTAACCACTTATCGAGTCTATTTTTAAATGCATTTATGGAAGGCACAGTGACCACTTCTTCTGGTAGTCTATTCCAATTATTGACCACTCTGTTACTCAGAAAGTGGAAATGTGCAGCTTTGGTTTTAAACGCTGTACGAGTTAACTAGTAGCAGTGTTTTCGTGATGGCTTTGTGCCTTGTCTCATGTTGTAGATGGTATGCAAGTCAGGTAAGTCGTAGCTGAGAGTCAGGATCTTAAATGTCTCAATTAAGTCACTACGAAGGCGTCTTTCCTCGAGAGTAGTGAGGCGCAGGGCTTCAAGTCTGTCTTCATATGACTTACAGCGGAGTCCTTGAGGTATTTTGGTAGCTCTTCTTTGAACACTTTCTACTTTAAGTATTTTAAGTTATATTATAAGAATGACCTGGCTGACATCAACCTTCCTTAAAATTGACTGACCGCTTCAATTAATCTTCGCCTGCGGGGTACAGGGGTGCGGGGATATGGCGACGTAGGGAACTGAAGGAGGTGGGGACGTGTACGACGCTATTCACGCCCACCGCACCTCAGCCCCTTTAATCGTCATACCCCCGCGCCTCTGTACCCCGCAGGCGAGTCTATAGATGCTATGATTTTATACTTTATCCTGAAAGAAAACATAGTTCTATCAAACTAATTTTATCGTTTATGTACATATAATCACAAGATCTATGTCACAGATGACACATAAATTACAATGTACCCAACGCGAGTTCTAGTGAGTGACGTTAGTCCGCGTTTAGTAATAGGAGGGGTAGTGTTTAGTACTCACTAGTTCCTTATCGTCATGACTAAGCGCTGGTTTGCTGAGGAGTCCATTCCTCTCGGCTAGAGGTACATCGGCCAGCAGTCTCGGCGGCTGGACGGGTACAGTGGGCGCCGATGCGACGCGCGCAGTGTAGGCTCGCACGCGTTCACTGTAAGCCCCAGGTTCTAGGGCATATGGTCCTAGTGCTCCGACGTCAATCACATTTCTGTAAGAAGATAAAATAGGTAAGTCTTTGTTTCATGTTGGTCAGGCAGGAAGAAAAGAAAAAGTTAGAATGTAAGCTGCTTCTATTTCCACGCAGGTTGTAAATGCTGAAAAAATGGGCGAGAAACCGAATCTTGTATGAACAAGATACGGTTTCTCGCATAAACAATAGTAGCTGCCTTCATAGGCAGCTACCATTGTTTACGACCGGCTGCATGCCTGACATCAACCCTCCTTGGAATGGTAATGGTCAACACGCTAGTCAGACAATCTGGAGATTCTGGGATCGATCCCCAGCCTCAGTGCAAGTTGGAAAATGGTCTTTTTCAAATTGTCCTGGGTCTTTGATGTTTATCTATATGTATTTATTATAAAATATAGTATAGTTAAGCTAGTATGTCATAATACAAGTTTAAATTTAGTTTGGAGCTCAATTAATGTGCCTTATATTTGTAGCACGTAATGTTTGTACTTAGTCCTTTAGTCGCCTCTGACGACATCCACAGGAAGAGATGGAGTCATCTTATTCTAGGCTAGAAGCCACATAACATGTGGTCTTCTTCATGTAAGACCAACTACCCACTTTTAGATTCTCTACTGTTTTTATTTCATGGACAATAAAGATTAAATAAAATAAAAATACTATCTGACATACTACTACGGTCGCATCATAATCCTCTTCTTCTCTTCTTCGTCTAAGCGCATTACCTGTTGCATCCTTAGCCGTGCTGCTCAGGTCGTTTTTTAGTCTCCACTGCAGAAGCCACAGCCACAGAACCAAAGCCATACGAGTATTTGGCCTACTCTGTCTATGCTGGCCAGACGGGTTAGAGAGGTCTCATTGATGTTTACAAGCTTTGTTTAGCTTGTGTTTCCTACGTCGCCTTCTACGACATCTACGGGAAGACTTGGAGTGGTCCTATTCTACTTTGCCGGCTACCACACAGCTACTTCTGTCTGACCTAGTACAACTACTTACGTAGCAGTCTCGTGCAGTATCCTACTGAGAGCATTCTGCTCATCGGGCTTGCGCGGCGGGGTGGTCGCCGACGCGGCCGGCGGCGTCGCCTCTTGCTGCTGCTCTGCCACCTCTAGCAGATGTGTCCTTTCATTCACTATGTTTTCCTGGAAAAAAGAATAGATTATGTTTTTAACTTCCCCATAAACTCCAATAAACACCAACATGTAATATTTTTTTAAGTAGCGGTTACTTAAAACGTTGTATTGTGTGGGGCGACACAACTGTAGCTGAGAACCATCTCAATCATGTTACAAGCTACCAGAGAATGTTCTTACTGCACCTTTAGTGAACAGCTGCAGCAGCAGCGACAAAAACAAAATCTCCAAACATTAAGACGCACACGCATCAGTATAATAAGCTGCATTTGTATCTAATAATAATAAATAATAATGTTAGCTTTCAAACAAAAAAAATCACATCATTATACAATGATGTGGTTTTTTTGGATTTAAAGCTGATGATGATGATACCATCATCAGTACCACTGTTTGTAATCCCAACCTGAAGGCCGACTAAATGCCACAAACGAAAAATATGAGTGGTAAATAAAAGTGATTAATTTCTAATACTGTGCTTTCCTAAGTTAAATAGAAGGGCAAAAAAACTGGTTAAATTCTACTTAATTTTAAAAATACTGATCTTTACAACAAAAGAACCAAAAGCACATTAGGTACATTGTTTTACAACTTTACAAAACTTCAACAATACATTGTGTGTGAATGACCTGTTGTGAGTGCTGTGACACTGGCTGGTACGTAGTAATAAGAGCAATGAATAAGCACGATTACTTCCATATTTACAATATAACAATAGATAAAAACCAGACACTAGGAAATAATGATAACGATACTATAGAATATCAACTGTTTTAACTGAATGAAACTTTCAACCAATTTTAATAACGAAATTACAGCCAATGGAGCGGCGTTTGAGGTCAGTCGCATATTTTAGTCTGATTGAACTATAAAACAATGTTTAAATGCATGAAAAGAGGCGTAAAAATACCTGTGGATCGTTTTCTTTGTGGCATATACTGTAGCAACATCCCATGACTGCGCTCTTCAAGGAATCGAAGCATGAATGCAGCAGACAGTTTTCGTCGTCGGACTGCATAAATATTTGTATTATTAACCTGTAATGCGGATAAAAATAGCAAATTCCGTATTTTCGCAGCGATTCTTCTGACGAGGAAGAGGAAACAATGACAGTGACAGAAAAAAACAGGAAATGTCACATCAACGTCTTAAAACTAAAGAGGCACGAAATAATACCATATGCAGCATTGCTATTTCTTAACGAAGGAGTCAGCGAAAAAAAGTCTCCAACCAATCCAACCGCGCGTGTAAAATACCATTGCATTGCACGATTTGCATGCATGAACGCATCGCTGCATCGCATGGGCATCTGATGCATCGCCTCGCCTGTGCTGTGCCACCGTGCGCGTCGCGCACACAACTTGTATGTATGACATGACAGTTTATTTTGATGGGCTCATGGAATGGTATGATAGGATTGATAGGCTTTATTTCGATGTTTTGTTCCCCCCCCTCATTAAATATTTTTACGGCTTCGGATACAAGTCCTTTAGAGCCCATCTTTAGTTCCGTTCCTTATTCCTAATCCTAACCTAACCTAATCCTAACAAGTTACAATCAAAGGGTGGTGTAGGCCTTTGACTGCTTCAAGGGAGCTTCTGGCGACAAATCTGTACGACGTTTTGTTGATACAATTGTTTTTTTTTTAATTCGAAATGTTACGTCACTGTCACTTCATGTAAATAATCAAAAAGTCAAAAACACGTCAACGGAACGAAACTTCAGAGAGGGAGGAACTTCAAAGAAAAAGAAATATTTTTGTATTTATTCTTTTTTGTACGGCTAGCTTCAAAGTTAACATGCTGAGATATCGAGGAAAGAAGAAGGTGTTGGATAAAGTCAAAGAGCTAGACGCTTTTCCAAAAGTGCCTGAAGAATATGTTGATAGTACACCGGTCGGCGGAACCTTCTCAGTTATCACTTTTTTTATTATCCTCTGGCTAGTGTACAGTGAAGTGACGTATTATTTAGATAGTAACTTAGTATTCAAATTCTTGCCCGATACGGATATGGACGAAAAGTTAAGAATAAACATTGATATAACAGTAGCAATGCCATGCTCAAACATAGGGGCTGATATTTTGGATTCTACCTCACAAAGCGTCTTTGGATTTGGAGAACTACAAGAAGAAGACACTTGGTTCGACCTGACGCAGGAACAGCAAGACTCATTTGATGCAGTGAAGTATTTAAATTCATATCTTCGAGAAGAATACCATTCTGTATGGAAACTTTTGTGGAAGAAAGGCCATGGATCCGTCAGAGCGACGATACCGGCTCGGAAGACTAAACCCAATCGTCGGCCAGACGCCTGTCGACTACACGGAGTATTAACTCTGAATAAAGTTGCCGGAAACTTCCATATAACCGCTGGTAAGAGTTTACATTTACCAAGAGGTCATATTCACTTAAACATGCTCTTTGATGATATACCTCAGAACTTCAGTCATAGAATACACAGACTAAGTTTCGGAAGTCCCGCTTATGGCATAATCTATCCCCTAGAAGGTGACGAAAAGATGACAAATGACGAAAACATGCTGTACCAATACTTTATTGATGTTGTTCCTACAGATGTGGACACTGCATTCGAGTCTATAAAGACATTTCAGTACTCCGTCAAAGAGTTAGAGAGACCGATAAGTCACTCCCGAGGTTCTCATGGGGTCCCTGGAATATTTTTCAAATACGACATGGCCGCATTGAAAATCAAAGTTCATCAAGAGAGAGAAAATATGCTACAATTTATGCTAAGACTGTTTTCCATTATTGGTGGGATTTATTTTATAGTAGGATTTATTAATTCAGTAGTGTTGTCTGTAAGAACATTATTATTTAAGAAAGTGGCTCCGCAGGTTTTATTGCAAAAGAAAATGCTTGAAGAGAAAAGACAGGTAAACCAGTTGTTAGTTACCCCTGACTTACATGTTCCTGTAGATTTAGTGAAACAATGATAGTTAATTTAGTTCTTAATTTTTAAATATTTGTATATAATTTTTTTTATTATCATATAATCTCATTGACCTCTCCTGACATTATTAAGTTTATGTACGTATAATTTTAAGTATAAGAACTATGTAAGTAAAATTTTGTATTTTTAATATTGGATCAAATATTAATATTGTAATAAACTTAATTATAAATATATTATTGAGTTTATTATTATTCTTAATTATTCATGAATAACGATTAGTAATATTGAGATTTTATTCATTATTTTGTATAGAACAGAAATTTTTATCTATGTAAAATTTAAGCTCAATCATTAACATGTATATGAGCGGGTTAGATGAAAAAAGTAATACTAGAAATGTGTTCATTACATCCAATTATCATGGTATATTATGTGCATTGTAGGAGTTCTATTAAGCACCTTACCATGACTTCACCTTGAAAGATTATTAAAAAACATACAATCATTTCAAGTTTATAAAATCATAAAATAATAAATAATGTAAAATGGTTGACTTACATAATATAGTCGGAAAATCAGTGCTGAGCGGACAGTGACATCGTAGGGTCGCCGTTCCTGACACTCGCCCTGAAGATGATCGTCTAAATCGATCGAAACTTGGTCGGCCTTTTCCAACTATATTATGTGAGTCAACCATTTTAAATTATAAATTGTGGAGTTATCTACTTATCTCACGTTAGATTTTTAGTAAAATAAATCATAAAATGTTGAAGAAGTAAAACCTTTAAATTTTTAAAAAGTTATTTCTTGTGTTATAAATAACATTACTGGTTTTACTGCGCTTACTTTCTAGTATTTTAAGCTATCTACAAGTATGTATTTGTGATATGTATTTTGATACAATTTATATTTATATAGTTTATTAACGGCCCGCTCCGGCTTCGCGTGGTAATGTCAACTTTTAAACCTTTTTGAATTCTTATTCGTTGCTTTGTTGATGGTTTTTTTTATATTTTATCAGCCCAATATTGAATTATTTTACTAGATAAAACGACAACAAAATTCGTAGCGTAGCTTATAAGACCTTAGAGTACATAGGTACATACTTCTTCTTTTCGATGGTACTATATTTTGTCACTCCAGTATCGGGCCACTTCGACAGCTATATCATTTGCGGTCATCAAGTCATCCCAAGTGCCGGTGATTGGGCACCTGGGACACAGAAAAACCATACATACATACGTACTTAAAGGAGAGACAACGGGCAGTAACTTAGTTTTATATATATACTATATATTGATATTTGAAATGCAAGCATATTTTATTATTTAGTCACTACATCATCATTTACAATTTTTAGGCTCAGTCATTGTCTTATAGTTTTTCTGCGTTAGGACATTTTACCATCAATTTACTTAATATAATTATTTAAAATAAGTATTTCGAAATAATTGTTTTTTCGTACATTATTATGAGGCCTAAGTACTAATCAAAGCAAACGTAATAAGCTCAAACTCGATAGGGTTTTTATTACAAGGTCCTATAGCCACCTTCCAGCTCCATCATCAGATCAGCTTCTTGTATAATAATATCAAATATACGGATGTGGATTAAGGTAAATACTATATATATATATATATATAGTATTTACCTATAATATATATATAATATATATATATATATATATATAGGTACTACTATATAAGTAAAAAACATATTTTTAGCTCATTAGGTAGATAATTAAAAAATATTGTACACTTATGTTTTCTTTTTTTTTCGATTAGCAAATAATTAAAAAGATACAGTGCATTTAAATTCAGCATGACGTCACTGTCAAGACGGTGACGTCAATCAATCGTATTTTTGTGAATTTTCACTACATTGATAAACCGAAAAACATTATTTTTGAATAATCTAACTGAAGGACTAAATAAAATAAAAATTTAGACTTGGCAGGTTTTTTGTAATAAAATAAATACAATATGGCAGACTTTCCTAGGATTGGTTATGGGTCTACCCTTAGGGTTGCGGAGGTCAGACGGCATTCGCTCTGTATAAAAACCAGTAATATCGTCAAATCACTTAGGTTAGGTGGCGGACCCCAGGCACTGAAGAGTTACCGCCGAGGATGATTTCAAAATTTTACTTCACCTGTCATCACGTCGCCTTGCCAGGTGTCCTGCCCATGTTAGCTTTGTTAGATCCATTACACGTTTACCGTTTATTTGAAATGGAACTGGGTTGGGCATGTCTGCCGAATGCGCCCCAAAAGATGGGCCACATTGTCTACATTCTGGCTTCTTCTGGCTTCCAGATGGACGCAGGGTTAGGAGTAGGCCGAGGACCAGATGGCGGGACGACCTTGATAAATTGATGTGCGAATGGCAGATCGCTGAAGACAGGGACGTGTGGATGAATAAGGGGGAGGCCTTTGCCCAGCAGTGGGACACTACACCTACAGGCTAGAAAAAATACCACGTTTACCTGCATACTGCATCTTGAATGCCTAACAACCCTTATAATATTCATCTTAGCTTCCCATCAGGCTAGATAGAGGTCAAACGCACTCAAATCTCTAATAAATAAACGGGCAAGTGCGAGTCGGACTCGTACATGAAGGGTTCCGTACCACCGTACAATGTTTTAAAACGCTGAAGAAACACGTTTCTTGTATGACGACCCCCTTTAATTTTTAACTTTATGTTATTTTTAGTATTTGTTGTTATTGTGGTCATAGTAACACATAATTAGTGAAAATTTCAAGTATCTAGTTAATGCTATTATAAAGATCAAGTTAAAAACGCTGAAAAAAACGTTTCTTGTATGACGACCCCTTTTAATTTTTAACTATTTTTTATTTTTAGTATTTGTTATATCCGCCACAGTAATACATAATTGGTGAAAATTTCAAGTGTCTAGCTATTACGGTTCAAGAGATAGAGCCCTGTGACTGACGGACAGACAGACAGACGGACAGGGGGACAGACAGCGGAGTTTCAGTAACAGGGTCCCGTTCGCACCCTTCGGGTACGGAACCCTAAAAAAAATAAACATATCATGAACTTTTGTTCTCTGCCGGATCACAATGTTAGAGATTCGGCCTTTAAGTTTGATGCCGAGCATGGCGAGGTCCACTATCTTATTTGTCAACCTTTAATGTTATAGTTAATTTTGTTATTAATTGGTTTTGCAAGCTCTTACATTATTATTACTATTATTTTAAGGTTTTGTGTGTATAGTCGTTATTTAAATGGCTAGAAGTTTTACTTCTATATTTTAGTGGGAATATTTTTCCATCTCACTAGCCATTTGGCTAGGTATTTATTTGCACAAAGAGATTTTGGAATCAAAACGGAACTAATATATGGAATTGTCTTTGCAAAGAACAGTCTTTCCGTTTTAATAGTCGGTAAAGTTTAGACTGAATAATTACAATGTCTGAAAATTGTAACTTGTACGCTTTTAAATTAATTGTAATTCCTAAAAATATTTTTTGGAATACTTAAACCGTCTTTCACTTTTATTGTTTTATTATCAAACAGCCAAAATACTTTACCAGTAATCAAAAGTACCATAAAACGATTTATGAATAAAATTATATACAACTTGAGCAGGTGTTTTACTTCCCCTTAAATTTGGCACGCGCGGGGTGCGGGGCGGGGGCGGCGAGCAAACGGTTCTGTTGTTTGTCTCTTTTGCTCTTATATGCGACGCGCATGCTTCCTCGCGATCGCACGCTCCGCTTCTCCAGCAGCGTGTCGTTTTGTTCTCATCGCCGCGCGGCGAACTGAAGCCGGTATTCTGTATTCATTCGCACGGCGACTTCGCCCCGTGTCGCACGTGACGTGTCATCCACGAATCGGCGTTCGAAAAGTTTCCAACTTTTTTTTTAAACTCGGGCCCTTGATAAACTTCTCTCGGTCATTACAACGGTATTAGTGCGGTGCGATCACAGTGTTGAATCCTGAGAAGTGTTTGTGAAGTGCGTTTACGATTTTTTGCGATCGTAATTTACCGTTTCAATTGAACGTTACTGCTTCGTTCAATAAAAAAGCGCGTAAGTAGACGAAGTCTCATCGCAACGCAAGAGGGCCGTATATGGATGACTCTTGGGGCTGGCGTCTGGTGAAAGTAGACCTTTGTTGAGTTCATAAGGACACGGGCCGCTTGCAACTAGCTCGAAACGACTCGTTTCGCCTGCAGTTTGCGAGAGGTGAGTGGCATTTTGCTTTACCTACTTATTCTCCAATACTTCCCAAGCTCATCAAACTAATTTGTTATTGTATCTGTAGCAGTTGTTGTAGTTACTAGTTAAGATTTAGTTTGACCTATGTTATCTTCTCACGTCCGTCGTATGTAAACTATCTCACGTACGTATTTACAATTTACATTGCATGGCATTGAATGGCTTACCTCTTTTTAAACAAGCCTTATCGTTTAACACTAGACCATAGACATTATTCTCTTAAGAAAAAGGTTTCCATTGAGCGCGAGTCCACGCGTTTGCCTGATTAATCTCTGATTGACTTGTGACCCCTAATCAAAGATCTTCATCTGATCAAAATATCCTGTTCCTATTCGTTTGGTTTTCTAAATGAGTCCGAAATCAATAAATTTATTTTACCCAAAAATTACCGAAAATACTCAATGTAATGTGTAATTTCTGGATTTAGTATTTGCTTTTTGGGAAGTGAATTAGAAATAAGAGCCAAAACAATCGATATTTCATTAACTGCAGTGCCAGCTGAACGTCATTCATGCCGTGCACTGTAGGTCAGTGCCCTGGCACCCTACCTGTTGACTAGTAGTCCCGTCGAGCCGGTTTCCCTGCTGTCTGACAAAAAATATGTCAGGTTTCCGAACTTAGCGAGTAGTTTAGTTACTTTTGATTGGTTAGCTTCGATCTATTCGTTAACTATTGGCTAATTATATATAAGAATCCAAGTGCTATTGGTTTGCATTGTTGTCTTTTGGCACTCTGGAAAAGAATGGAACTAGGTATCTAGTAGAAGACATAGGGGGATATATGAAATCGAGTATAATCCAAGACTACGATTTTTGGCTTTAGATATTTTCAAAGAAAGGAGAGGACCTGAAGACCTTGTTTGAAATTGAGGCAAAGGAAATAATGACTAACAGTTTAAAAACTGATGTGAAGACGACTCAAACTCAACAACGAGCAATATAAGTAAACAAAAGGGATTTTTATACCTAAATTTTTAGTATAGGTAGTCTTTTGAATAGTAACATTTTGTGGCATCGAATGTTTTATTAAAGCTGTTGTTATGTTGGCGCAACGTGGTGTTTTGTAGTGATGAGAGAATGAGAAGAAAACAAACCAAGATCGTAAATAATAAATTGAAAAAACTCTTCTGGAACTTGAGTATTTATTAGTATTTCCAGCATAAACTGTAACTAAGAGTTGACAAATATCTCACAAAAAGATAAAAAGATTTATCTGTCAGGTAAAGTCCCTTATTCTAGACATGAATGCTATATCTGCTTGAAGTAAAACCATAATAATGTTAACCTATGATTTTTATCAGCAGGAAGCTCCTATTAAAGAATTTTTTCCACGTTTGAGGTCACATTGAAGAGTCCTTGAATCTTAAAAAACATCACAAAAAGATGACGCCTCATTTAAATTGTCACATGAAAGATAATATTGGCCATAGTATTAATGTTGTGTTACATTTATATGAGTATATTTTACTGTAAGTAGTAGTTATTTGACGTACATAATCCTAAAAGAATTTCGATTAGTCAAAATTATAGTTGAATCACCAAACCTATATGAACATTATAAACAGAATATATTTGTTGAGTTTATAGGTTGATTCGTCCAACCCAATGTCCGACCAATTACAATTAGAAAATTGATTTTATAAATTACGAAAACTTACAATTGCAAAATATTCGATGACTTAGAAAGAAGAGATTGCAGCTAACAAATACCATAACATTATCACAAGACTTGATTACAAAGCAGAAAATGTATAATACAGACGATAATAATAAAAACGCTTGACCTAACCGCAGTGACTCGATACGAAAGCTAATAAATAGTTACCACCAACGGAGATACGTGATGTCCACGTGTTATTAACTCTATACATACGTATAAGTAGTACTCGACTACAACAAAAAGATGAACAAAATGTATAAGTCACTTCTTACAATTCGTAAGCCGAATTATAGTGGCATAAGGCAGAATAATTATTATATTAAAGAAGTGATTTATTTTTAATGTACATTTTAATAGCTTTATAACGGCGTCGGCTCATGCCGAATGGAATATAAATTAGGTTTTTAATTTGTTACACTTAGAAGGCATCATTGTCTAAGATAATTATGTATTTCTATGTGCATAAGTTTGCGATGGCTAATGAGCCGGTCATGAATAAGTACGTACATATCGCATTTTCTTACAGACTCCAAACAATTTATTACCTATCTGCTCAATTGATTAACCAATTAATGTTTTGTACGCTAGGATTGAGCTAAAAACAACCACTTCTGCTCGATATGAGCTATTTATTATAATTCTAATTGAACTCATTTATCAAAAAGCAAAAATGATATTCTCATAAAATTTAAAATAATCATTTAACTGTAGCATTGCGAAGAAAATGAAAAAAAAAATCATATATTTATTATTGTACATCTCAGCCACACACACATATCAAACGTAACTAACATACATGACACTTTTAAATATGTATGTAGTAATAAATAAAAACCAACCGAAACAAACAAAAACATTTATAAAGTACTAGTTAGTTGTAGGTCGGTGACAGTGTTGTAAAAAACTCGAGTCCGGGAGTCTAAATATTCTGACTCGACTGTAAATCACAAGACTCGACTCATAAATAGAGACTCCACTGCTAGATGTGTTAGTTACACTCAAACTCCTGTAATAGACTAGTTCGGTATTAGTGCTCGAGTCTGTTTATGGACTTAGTTTACTGCGTCGATATACAAAATAGTTTGGAAAATCCAAAAGTGCACGCCTCATTCTTCTTTTATTACTCCTAACAATAAGATAATAAAAACTGAAAATAAAAATAAAAAATATATATATAGATATACAGTATACAGTGGTATATTAGTTTTTTATAAATTATAATTAAACGACAGTACTTAGAACGCTAATATTAACTAGGAATCAGCACAGTGTAATACTTTATATATTAAAAGCAAAAGTATTCCGGTAAGATGAATTTTTCGACCAATTTCTCTGCCACATACATGGTCACATAAACACAGACTCACGGACGTCCAAGAATGATTAGTTTTAATGTTATTATTTATTACATTTAACAAATTAATTGTTTATAAAATGTACCATATGTGCTAGACAGATTATTTAACTTCATATTAGTGCACTCATATTATCCTGTAAGTGTTATATTAAAAAAAAAACGTCATTTAAGTTTCGAAAGACTGGGTTTTTTGACATGTCGAGAGTAGAGCACTACCTCAACGCTCCGCTTATGAGGCGTGCAATACCTCAACGCTCCGCTTATGAGGCGTGCAAAAGTGGTGGAGTTTAGAAAATCATAATTGTTTATTTTAAGTAAATAAGAAATATTGTTATTAGTTATAATTTATATCAAATAGATTTTTGAATTATGTAATGCGTTGTACTAGAGAGTTTGTTGAGTAGACTTGTTTCGAGTTTGGTATTCGAACTTGAGTTGGTTCTGCGACTCGACTTCTTATTTGACTCTAATTTTTATTTGACTCGAGTCCATGCTCCGACGACTCATGCTCGACTCGACTATGACTTGGGAATGTCTTAGTCTAGCAAGCATGCAAAATTAAGTCAAGTATGCAAATGTAGACTCCCGGACTCCAGTTTTTTACAACACTACGTGAAAACCTAATTTAAATACATATTTTAATTATATATCTAAGTCAGTAGACGCTGGCACCCCCATACCACAGAATAAAATACATTTGGTAGCAAAATCCATCAAAGACAAGTCGAGTAGGTACCATAACTGGGTACTTGACTGTGATTGATTTTAATCTATGTTTTTTACGAAACAACAATTAAGACTAAAAAGAAAACCTTTTATGAAATCTGAAATCAGTAATTTAGCATTTCAAAAATGAGTACAAAGAATCGCTTTCTTGCTTTATGACTATATTTACCTGATTGTTTGTTTTTCGACCATCGTATAAAAATCCAGGGTCGGACTAGGCCTGAAGGGCCCCGGTGGCAGTGTTTCGTTCTGTGGTATACCTACACAACAGGGGCGCCCGCACACTACGGCCCGAGTGCAAGAGCTTTGAGCGAAAAAGCGTAAATATTATATTTTATAGATGCTTATAGATACCTACTTAATGTAAAACGTAACGTGACTTATCAATTTCTGCTATTAAATTTGGTACATTTGTAACTTAATATTAAGTACAGCAGGAGCTCGCTCTGACTGGGGCTCGGCTGGCAAATGCCACCTCCGCTCTATTCGACCTAGATCGGCCAGTCCGACACTGTAAAACTCTGATTGATTTAAAATCCGCTAGTTGCCAACAAGTCCAAACGATATTTTTTTTCTAAACGTGAAAACAAATATTTTCTATGGGATTACCATGATAAACGCACGACGTGACGTCATAGTTTCTTGGAGTCAAATAGCGCTCTTAAGATTAGTTTTTCGGCATTAATAAATCTAAAATCACGTTAAAAATGGATATGATGAATGACAAGTGACATTATTTTGTGACGTTTTATTCTCGTATCATTCCAAAATAATTTATTTTTGGTCCTGGATACTACCCTATTGAACACAGAAAAATATGTAAAATGTCTTGGGAAGAATAATTTTTAAAAACTTTATTTTTAAGATTTTGTAATCCCTAAAGGAAGTAAAACTTATAAGTCCTTTATATTAACACCTCGTCCCTTACTCTCCAGGCCACAATTAATTCTCAACTCAAAGCCCCAACGTTCAAGTGTATTTAAGCTAGAGGTTGATGAAAAATGTCAGCGCAGAAAAACATCGTCAATAAGCGTTCAAACAAAGTTGTTGATTCAAGCCGCCTGCCTAAAGTTGTATACTTATAACCTGTTGGGCGTTACTTTTTCATTAATATATGTCTAATTAATACAAACTCCGGAGCAAGTTTAATAACAACTCTGATGAATGTTTCTCGAAAATATAATGAGTATCTTGAAAAGTTTTGACACTTTAAGCTATGTCTAAGGGATATTTATTTCCTGCACAAGAGGGTACGTTCCAATATATAGCAAAGTTGGGTAAGTTTATACTGAAAGGAATTAGACTTATGCTACTAATTTAAGTTTACCATAAATTGATGCAATCGGATGTATATAAATTACAATATATTTGAGGGTGACCAATGTGATTAAAATTCGGACTCGTACCTACATAAAGGTTTCCGTACCTCCCGTACAATGTGTTAAAACGCTGAAAATATAGTAGATTGTGCTACAAGGCGTAAATGTAATAGTTTTAACGCGAGGGATTCAAGTAAATCGCCCGAGATAAAACTATTACCGTACACCGTGTAGCACATTCTTCTTTTCATCTCCATCTATGAGAAAAAGCAAATATATACCTATAACAAAAGTAGAATACCTGCATATACCTAATCAGAGTTTAACATTCAGTTACTTACCTTTATTTGGTGGCGTTTTCACTGAAGAAGTACTATGAAAATATTTTTCTAGGACCACCACATCTTATACATTTTCCAGTCATTAGAATCGTTTCATTACTTTTTCCTTGTGTGTTAATTCTTTATATATTTAAAAATGTATATTATACGTAAACTTCATATTTATTTACTATCGGCCTCATCAAGAAATTAGTCACATTTAAAATAGTTGTAAAAATAACCTAATAGTTCCTTAAAAAAAATACTATTTATATCAAAGACAACAATTGCGCGTTTTTATTAGTTTTTAATAAATTATTATTTTGAAGCAAGAGAAAACAAAACATTTCGACCTACAATCATCCACGTAAAACGTGTTGTACTCGTACTCCAATTTTAAAAAATTACGACGCCCTTGCCTATATTTTATAATTTTAAAACTAAATTCTTTTTTTTAGCTGACTGCCAATATTATTTTTGATTCTACATCCGTGTTCTTGTTTCAAATATGTTTTAACGCCTAGGGAATTTACTTTTTACTTTTCAGTGTCTAGAAAATTACCAGTGACTTTAGCCCCAAATATTTGGGATAAAATCATCGTTTTTCGAATAGATGAGATGAAAAAGAAGTTTTTTGTATATTGAACTACTTTAATTTTAAGGCTGGGCGATGTGAATAATCTTAGTTTTGCTCCCGCTTCCAAGCACACAAATTTACTCTTGCCGAAGCGAGACAGCGAGACCATGCGGGGTGAAAAGATCATGGTAGGTCAATGAGGCTGGTTTTGGTTTTGAGGTTTTTTTCGTTTTACAAAGAATATTTAAGAGTTATATAAAAATTAAGGCATATTATGACTGCATTATGTTTAATACGATTATAATCCAAAGTAACAAGGGCTAATTTATTGTATTTCTCAAATACTTTCCGTTTTAGTATAATTCTGAGGTGATTTAGAGGCAACTTCATATTTTTTTTCTATCGAGAAAATTCACATTTTTTTCTATCGAGAAATTTTTAAGCAATCGTGTTTTCGAAACATATTATGTATAGAGTTAGTCCTGAACTTTGATGTGTCTTTATTTCAAAGTGAGTATTTCGTTAATATTGATAATATTTAAGATCGCTCTAAGAACTTTATTTAGGGTAGTACGGACTCTTAACTTTATTTATTTTTAGTGGTTGTTTAACAACAACCACTAAAAATAAATAGCGGCCACAGTAATACATAATCGGGGAAAATGTCAAGTATCTAATTAATGCCATTATAAGGATCGATTTGAAAACGCTGAAAAAACACGTTTCTTGTATGATCCCCTTTAATTTTTTGAGGAGTTCAGTGGCCCGGCGTGAGTGCGCATTACTAGCGCTTTCGCAAGTAAAGCGGCACCGGGCGTGGTCCGCATTTTGATGGGTGACCACAAGTGGTATAAAAATTACTTGAGTTCCTCCGTGCTTCGGAAGGCACGTATAAGCTGTTGGTTCCGACTGTCATCATTGTATGGCAGTCGTTAAGCTATGTCAGATGCCTTTAGGCAGCTTGAAAATCTGATACCAGTGTTGGCCACTTACACACACGATATTATTATGATTATTTATTATTAAACACATTAGCAGCTTATTATGCTGATGCGTGTGCGTCTTAATGTTTGGAGATTTTGTTTTTGTCCAGTCTATTTTTGAAGCTGTTCACTGAAGGTGCAGTAACAACATTCTCTGGTATAACGATAAACAACAAAAACAACAAACAAACTTTATCTTATTTTTAACATTTGTTGTTCTAATGTCCACAGTAATACATAGTCGGGGAAGATTTTAATTGACTAGCTATTACGGTTCAAGAGATAGAGCCTTGTGACAGACCACGGAGCCTCGGTAATAGGGTTCCGTTAGCATCCTTTGGGCACGGAACCCTAAAAATTCTAGTTCAACCTAGTTCTTAGTGTATGTCGTATATGTGAGTAGTATATCTTAGTATAATAATAGTGTGTATTATTTTTATGTAGTTTATGGTTTATTATTTCATATTTTAGTATACTTGGTTCATTTTTCACCATTTCTTTTTTGCACTACCGTTGTCTTTCTCAACATCACCCGGTTGGTTGACTGGTAGATAAGGCCTTAGGCTTTAAGTCCGCCATTACACTTTATTTTGTGTATAAAGTTAAATAAATAAATAAACCCGTAAATCACACAAAATCTCGTTTTACCACCCAAATCGAGGACGTAAAATGGTATACTTAATAGAGAAGTAAAAGCTCTTAGTTAGCGCTTAGGTCGTCTAAATTGAAATTATAATCTCTTGTGCACCGGCGAAACTGAAGTGATCTCGACGGTAGTGGCACTTAATCTTAAGCTCTGTTGTCGAAAACTGGTGACTAACTCAATTCCTACTCGCTGGAAACGGGATTTTATAAAATCTGCTTAAGTCTTTGCTAAGTGGAAGAGAAAAGGTTAAGTGAAGTAGTGAAACCAGGTTAAAGGCAAAGTGGTGTCGTGTTTAATGGATAGAGCTACAATAAATAAACGTTTACTGTGTATAGTTTAATCATCATCCGAGCGTATTCCCGGTTGCGTCGTCAGCGGTTACGCTTCAGAGCCCGGGGTCCGCTACCTTACTTAAGTGATTCGACGAGGTTACTGGTTTTTACACAGAGCGACTGCCGCCTGACCTCCGCAACCCAAAGGGTAGACCAGAACCAATCCTGGGATAGGTACAAACGGGACCAATGGCTTAACGCGCCTTCCGAAACACGGAGGACCTCGAGATAAGTTTTGTGCCACTTATGGTCATGGTCACCCATTCTTGTTTTGGGTGAACCTTGTCTTTACGATGATATACATGAAGTCCAGTGCTGACCCCATTTGAAATAAAAAATTTGAAAGGAAACGGAGATATCATTTAAAATTTTGCTACTACCAAGCCCTAGATAACCCTTCAAAGTATTTTATGAACTACTGTTTACAGTTTGTAATGAGAACGTTAAGCTTGGCACGCACATTTGCCAAAAGTGTCCGTTTTTCGCATATGTAGTAAAGCTTATCGTTCTCACTTTAAACTGTATACAGAAGTTCATAAATTGTTTGATTGAAGGGTTATCTAGGGAAAGAAACGAATACCGAAATAGTTAACTTTACACTTAGCTGTTTGTATTGACGATTATGTCTATGTCTTCCTGCTCAACCTTTTCAGGCTAACATTGTATAATTGGGATGTGGACTGGAATCGAAAAATTGAATTTTATTTAGTCCGTCAGTTAGATTACCCAAAAAGAATGGACCCATATTTTTCGGTTTATCAAATTAGTGGAAATTCACAAAGATACGTCGCAGTTTCGGATTGACGTCCAAGTGAAAATCGTACTTGATCGCGAACTCATGCGTAATTTTCAAGGCGCTGTATCTTTGTTATTATTTGCTTATCAGAAAAAAGAAAATACGTATACAATTTTTTTAAATAATCTATCTGATGAGCAAAAACATTTTTTGAGTTGACATCCGTATCATGTACGTACCTACTTAAAATTTGAAAACTATTTTGTGTCGCTACCGTTTCGCTCACAAATTAATGTCGTATATTTCAAGAATAGTTTCCTTACTATGTCTTCTTTGAGTCGCTCGGATCGAGCTCAGCGGTTTATTTCTAGACAGGATGCGGGCTCGGTTTTTTAGTAATACGATACACTCGGTTGTGAACGAGATCGTCGCGTAAAGTGGGATTTTTTACTGTTTGAAGTAGGCGTGCCTTTTTCTGTTTGAATGTCGTGCTAAGATGTTGTTTACTCCTGGCTGGCTCTGGTTTTTGTTTTTTTTTATACTATGCTTAGAGGAAAGAGGTCGTAAATGTCTGTATGAAAGGAGGCTGAACGCCCCGCTACCTGGTATTCTGGCTTCTGGTATTGCAGGGAATGTTGGGTCATTCAGCCTTGTTGCAGCAAACAGACATTTACGACCTCTTTCAATAATATTAGATTTACTTACCTGACTTACGATCTATATTCAATCTGTGAAATTAATGGTCTAATTAACCTTTCAAATAACAGCGGTCACAACGTGCCTAACTTATTATAGTGTCAGCTTAAGAACCGGCTGGTAAAGAAAAATAAATGTTTAACCATATATTTTTAAAGGGTAAAGAAAAAAATGGTTAAACATATTTGTTTTCTTTACTAGCCTACATCTGACACTGCTGGACAATAAGCCTTTCCCAATCAAAGGTGCATTGTCCTATTAACACTACGATGGGCAGACGGGTGTGATCGCAGTACCTCAAGATAGTATGAAGCTTTTTAAAATGCATTCCCAAGGAGGGTTGATTTCAGGCAGGCGGTCGTTTGTTAAAGCACAGCCAGTACATATTAGCTTTTTATTCATATAGATTAAAGTGTTACAGCTCTAAGTAAGTTGCGCCCATTCTCCTTTCTTAATTTCCAATAGTCTTTGTCACCCTTGGGTGACCATTATTGACATGCAATCTTTGGAGACGAAAAACCCGGAAAAATCACCTTGCGATCCGAAGCTCCACAGCGAAGGATGCGACCGCTCGACCGGACACGTTGACATTCGTAGACTTTTTGTAACAACTCTAAAATTCTGAATATTAGATAAATTTCCACAACTCATTACTAGTATTTCGCCGCGAACTTAGACCTCGCGATTATAGTTCCCTAAGTAATACCTAGATGGGGCGCCGCTGAACCGATACTGAACCGATTTGGATGCCCAACGAACTTAAAAATTCTATTGATATTTCCATTAATAGGCATGTAGCCTACCAAATTTCATCAAAATCGGACCATCGGTTCGGTAGTTATCGCGGTACAAACATACATACACATACATACATACAAACAATTTGTTTTAGAGACCTCACTCGCTTCGCTTGCTCAGTCAATAATATTTGATCCATGACGTTTGCACTCAAACAGCAGGTGTGTACTACTGACTGTACGCCAGCCAGTCGCCAGATGTTGCGACAATGCTTTGCTATACGGTCTACGTCACAAGCGAGGAATGCCTTACAATGCCCCTTTATGCCATATGAGTCTGAGTTCAGTGAATATTTAGCGCGAATTTGCAGACATTCAATGCTTGTACTCGTAAGACGACTAAACCATGTGCCTAATCGTATGTTGGTATATTATGTGCTGATGCTGTACGAAAATCTATTCCGTATGTGGAAATTCGTTCAGCATAATTTTAACGTCTTATGTATTCAAATTGGATTTAAAATTTCTTTATCGAAACTACATCCTCGTTTTAGCCATTAATAAAACCCTAATCTAATAAGATCTCAAAAAAATCTACTTTGCATTTTTCTTGCAGCTAAAATCCAATTTTGGGGCAGGCATGACATGACCCGCAAGCTTCACATTAGGGTGCGTTCAAATCAGAGGAAAGAATCAAACTTTGACGCTAATCTAAATAAACGGGCAAGTGCGAGTCGGACTCGCACATGAAGGGTTCCGTACCACCGTACAATGTTTTAAAACGCTAAAAAACACGTTTTTTATATGACTACCCCCTTTAATTTTTAACTTTACTTTATTTTAAGTCTTTGTTGTTATTGTGGTCATAGTTTTACATAATTGGTGAAAATTTCAAGTATCTAGTTAATTCCATTATGAAGATCAAGTTAAAAACGCTGAAAAAAACACGTTTCTTGTTTGCCGACCCCCTTTAATTTTTAACTATTTTTTGTTTTTAGTATTTGTTGTTATATCTGCCATAGTAATACATAATCGGTGAAAATTTTAAGTGTCTAGCTATTACGGGTCAAGAGATAGAGCCCTGTTACTGACGGACAGACAGACAGACGGACAGACAGCGGAGTCTCAGTAATAGGGTCCCGTTTGCACCCTTCGGGTACGGAACCCTAAAAACAGCATGAATACTGAATAAACTATGTGGATACCTATATTTTGTATAAATATAATTACGTATGTACTTAAGAGTAGTTTAATTAAAATTATTTTACGTATCTAATCTTACCAAAGACCTCTTATTTATTGATCTAATTAATAAAAGTCATATAATTGACGTGAAAAAAGTTATTGCAATATCAATAAATGGAACGCAACAATGTTAACAACTTTAACAACGTAATTCTATAGTTAGTCTGTGGTCTATCGTCATCTCCGCTAGGAGTAATATTGTTCTGTCTGTGATCGTCATTTTCCCGCCCGCGGTAACAAGTTTGTTTACGTTTATAATATTGTAATTTGTGAATAATCTTGATAAATATTGTTTTTTTATGCGTGTTGTGTAGTGTAAGAAATATCAAATCGTGTTTTTAATGTTTTGAAATAAACGAACAAAAGAGTTGAAATTGTGCTTAATAAGAATTTTGTCATGAAAACTTGTAAAACAATAAAAATACGTTTAAATCATCTTCATGGCAGTTTCAACACATTTCCTGGATATAATAAGCATTTATTAATAGCCATCAGAACTCCATCGACAAGAGCAAGCTCTTAAATTAAAGAAAAATGAAGAAGAATAGCCATCAGGTATGTTTTCAGTTTTACTACGATTTCGATGTTTTATTTTTATTTACGTGATGATTTTGAAGATAAGTTTAGTACGAACCTACTAGGGCCGAATGTGGTTTTTATCAAATAAAAACAACAGAATTCAAGAGAGTTTTTGGCGGGAAGTCAAGGGGTTCGGTTGGGGTTTGCTTTAAATTATTTACAAATTGATTTTAGTGGACTTTACAATATGAAATTGGTGTTGTTTGGTGTTATAAATGCTCATGACATGAACAATGTGTGAAATAGTTAAAGTGGACAGTCATAGTACGGCTGTAGTGATATTTATGCGGACTGTGTGGGCGTCTTTGGGCGTCGTCCGCCACTCAATCGTCTATGTAAACCAGTCGTCGCCAGAAGCTCCCCTGCAGCAGTCAAAGGCCTACACCACCCTTTGATTGTCGTGTTAGAATTAGGTTAGGATTAGGAATAAAGAACAAAATTAAAGATAGGCTCTAAAGGACTTGTATCCAGAGCCGTAAAATTATTTAATAAAAAAAAAACAGAATTCAATTATCAATATCCTGTCAATATGAATATGACGTTTGGTTGTACAATTTATAGGTTATACATAAGTTAAATCTAGCTTAAACTACCCCTGTAGGTGGTTTATTACTTTAGTCTAAATTTAATCCATGGTTTATGTCTTAAACCTCGTTTTGTAATAAGATTTTTCTTGTTACTTAGTTTAGATCGACTTTAAAACTCGATTTATCTTTAGACCTTGTTTTATAATAAGACTGAATAAGTTCTTTATAATAGACGGGCCCTTGAAAAAGGGGTTTTCATATAAATCAAGGGTTTTATGCCGCGTCAGAAGTTCACAGGACAATTGCTCCACAAATCATGAACTTTCGGGTTCATGAAACTTTCGTCCCTTGATTGTCATACCATTCTTCAAAAGGTCAAAAGATAAACAATTTTTATCAGTTTGTTTGACTTATTTACGAATTTTATCCACCCATTATAGACGATATCTTCGACGCCAAATGGATGTTGGACGATTTAACTTTGCTAATAATAAATAAAAAAAATCTTTATTTTTTCCACAATCACATTACAGATATAATGATAACTACATTAGGTACAAAGGTATTGAAAACGAAAATTAAAAGAGAAAAAGTTAAATTAATGGCGTCTTCTGAATTTGATGTTATTTTCATACATTACTGCATATTTGGTAGGTACCTACCTACTTATTATGCAGTAAAGTGTATTATTATAATAACAAGACATGTCAAGATTGTTTACATTTATTTTTAAATACCTAACCAAATAGAGTATATATATTTATTTTTTTATATATGGACAAATCACACTGATTAAACTAGCCCCAAAGTAAGTTTTTTATTTTTAACTTGTGTTATGGGATACTAGCTCAACGATACTATATTTTATGATAAATACATATATAGATAAACACCCAAGACCCAGGAAAATTTGAAAAAGGCCATTTTCCAACTTGGCCCTGGCTGGGGATCGAACCCAGAACCTCCAGATTAGCGGTCTAGCGTGTTAACCATTACGCCACGGAGGTCGCTTCGATGCTTCGATGCTTCGTTAAATTATTATGCATGCTTAATTAATTCTATTTAGCATCGGAATATCAGTATATTTTACTAAAAATGAAGACGTTAGCATGTAAACAACATGTCACTTCCTCAGCACATATCCCGTGACATAGGTATCACTAAAAATGCTAAGCAATATTGTATTGTTGTATTATACTTAAGTATAGGCATATTGTTAAACATAATGTCACAGTTAACAATACAGTTTAACACTGCTGTGACAATGGTTTTGTAACCCAAGACGTTAAAATAAGACTTTAGGCAGCAAACAAAAGATGACAAAGGTTTTGTTGTGAACATGCGCTTTGGAGACCACGTGAGGAAAATGTCGCTTGGGGTTGGGACAATAGAAGAAAAGCATTTTTTTAACCGACTTCAAATAGGAGGAGGTTATCAATTCAACTGTAAGTATTTTTTTTATTTTTTTTTATGTAGGTATGTTTGTTACGCGATATCTTCGCAAATTGTGAACCGATTTTGATGATTCTTTTTTATTTGAAAGTCTTTACTACCAAGTTTGTCCCATTTTAATTTGGTGAAGATATGATGAAGAACTTTGGAGATATGGAAGAAACTCCTAAAAAATATAGAAGTCGGTTGTTTTTTTTTTTGATAAAAATTTAATATTGTCATTTGAAGTATAACCTACGTGTAAACTAAGATGTTATTTTGTTAAGATTTGGTGGCGCCTTAATTTTAGATGTATAAAAGTTGACAACATTCAAAATACATCTTTCATGTTAAATAGGTACTTAAAATACCTAGGTACCTACATAGGTACCTATATGTATACAGGTTCTTACTTTTTCCTAAGAAGCATAAAACAATGTTCAATTATACAGGATCTAACCAAATATGTACCTATACTGAAAGTATTTTAAACCTTTTAGCTAGATAGGCTTGTACAATATTTTGTACAATATTTTTAAATAAAAATTCACTAGGTATGTAAAAAGTTGAAAGTTTTTTTTCTTCTTAAAAGCCATATATCACCAGTTCTCCCAAATACAATACTAACAAAACATTTTATCAACAAAACTGTTTCTACCATTAAAATCCAATTTGTGGAGAAAGCTTGAAAACAACGATTACTGAACGGTAGCCGACCATTAGCCGTGTTATCGACTATTATTCATACATATATATACATACATATATTTACATATTTATTCTCTTTATTCATTACATTTATGAAGTTAGGCTATTTTAAAACACATATTTAAAAAGTAAAATTTTAAGTAACTACACGGTAGTAGTATAATAGATTGCCAGCGGTCAACTGTGCTAGATTATTTTTAAAACATCTTCAAGTACATACCTATATTGTATTTACTTGAAGATGTTTTAAAAATAATCTAGCATAGTTGACCGCTGGCAATCTATTATTACTACCCACTACCGAAGGATCATAACTACTAGTTTCATCAGCAAATAGTTTTTTTTACCGCCCATTTAATTATTTTCCTGCTCAATTATATATTCACTGATCCAGTTCATTTTTTTTTTATTACTCATTTTTGTTTACTTTACTGCTTAGTTTTAACTGCTGAACTAGTTATTAAACATGCCATTTATAATTTACTAGCTGTGCCCGCGACTTCGTTCGCGTGGTTGTCGGAATGTTATATAGCCTAAAGCCTTCCTCTATAAATGGACTACCCAACACAAAAAATATTTTTTTAAATTGGACCATTAGTTCCTGAGATTAGCGCGTTTAAACAAACAAACTCTTCCGCTTTATAATATTAGTATAGATAACTTACCAAAACTGCTATTTACAACTGCCTCTTTAAATCAGTGCCACTTTCATAATACGCCGTTTTCGTTTGCTAGATGTTTGAACTGAGTGGAAAATCATAAATGAATGTCTGAATGAGTCATTATGAGGAGCTGCTGAATTAATGGATGTTGTTGTTGTTATCGTGTTGGTCACTAACACACGAAGGATAGAAGATAGAACAATGTACGCGGGAAGAGCAGCAGTTGGTAAATTCTACGTGTTTTCTTTTTTCCTAGACGAGCATGGAAGCAAGATCATATCACAGAATAAGAACCAGTACAGAAGTCTCACTCAGCAAAGAAATTCAAAGAAATGTCTACTCAATGTGGTTAGCGGTATGGTTTAATTAAGCTCACGTCAGAACTCAGCACCTTTTCGTTTAGATACCTAGACTAGACCTAGACATCCATTGCAAGCCAATTTCATCCTTATTACTCTGGACAAACGATTCGTATAACTGAATTTACCACTCCGCGGGGCCGTCTGCACGCATAGTAATAATGTAGGTACATTTTCGATACCTACACGGGGAGTGACACAGGCCTAATCATATCCAAGTGATACCAGTCTTAGTAAGTAACCCCCTTATCCATAAAAAAAATTAAAATAAGATAAAACTTCTTTATTGCAACAACTGAGTATAAACGTTTGCTAAACCTATTTCAGTTCAAATATGTTTTGTTACGTTCTTACTAGGGCAAATATAGAAAAGTGTGATAGAGGCAAAACATTTTAACGGTTTGTTAATTTTTATGAATATATTATGAGGGTTAATCTTCGTGTACGCGTCGCGAGTCACATTACCCTCTCTGGACTACCAGAGCCATACTTGGCCAGAGCAGTCAAAGGATTTGGCCTACACTCTCCACGCTGGCCAGACTGGTTTGACAGGGCTCATCGATGTTAAAAGCTTTGTTTATCTTGTGTTTTCTAAAGGTTGGGGATTGTCTCATCTATCAGCACGGAACAGCACTTTCCTATGTTGCTATCCTTTTCTGCCGCTCGGAACAGTAATTTGCTAGAGCGAGAGAGAGCGACGGAACGCTTCAGCACGGCCGGTGCTGTAGCATTCCGTCTCTCGCTCTAGCAAATGACGCTTTAGCGTCGGAAGTGCGATAGTGACCCGCCCCTGCGCTCGCCAACCCGCCTGCCAAGCGTGGCGAGTATGGCAAAACCCCTCAATGAAGGTACAAAATACGACCAGGCCCCCAGTACCCGGCAGCACTGTTATTCCTGACTCCAGTAGCGGTCATGGCAGGACAGGGGGTGCTAAGAATCCCCGGATGGGATCCAGGTACCACCACCGGCGCTGTAACGTGGTCCCTTACAATGGGTCTCATAAGAAGGCTCAAGGTCGCTAAACGGGCTATGGAGAGGGCTGTGCTAGGTGTTTCTTTACGTGATCGAATCCAAAATGAGGAGATTCGTAGAAGAACTAAGGTCACAGACAAAGCCCAGCGTATAAGCTCATTGCAGTGGCAGTGGGCGGGGCACATAGCGCGAAGAACCGATGGCCGATGGGGCAGAAAGCGCAGCGTAGTTGTAGTAGTAGTACGACCTGAGCAAGGTTGCAGGAAAACGCTGGATGCAGGCCGCTTCCGATCGGTCGTTTTGGAAATCCTTGGGGGAGGCCTATGTCCAGTAGTGGAACTTCTGTGGTTGATGATACCTAATAAATAATAATATTAACATAGTAAGCAGATGGGTCCAGCTCCAGCGATATCTGTCGTCAGATTTCACACCCCAGCAAGCACTTTTTGTCAGTAGAGAGTTTAGCATCAATTAGTTATTATTGGCGTAGCCAGAGGTTTCATCTAGAGTGGTAAAGAAACCATAAAGCTCTTGGAAATTTAACCGACTTCAAAAAAGGAAGAGGTTATCGATTCGACCCGTGTTTTTTTTTAATTATTCATTGTGAGTATGTTACGCGCTTGTTACGCGATACCTATCTTTGCCAATTGTGAGCTTTGAAAGGGCTTGCGAAGTGTTTATAACTGTAAAGTATTTACTTACAATAATTTTAAAGACTGTTTTTAATTAATACAAAATTTTGGTAGGCTGGTGATGGCTCGGCCTCGTGAAAATGCAAAACTTCAAACTTCTTTATTTGTGGAAACAAGTTACAAAAGATGACAATTTAATATGGAGATACAGCACTCTGTTTCCTGCCCATAGGCATACAAAATTACATAACTTACAAACTACATTATCATAAAATAAAAAATAAAAACATTATTTTAATTGCTTGTCATTCAAAAAGTCATTCAATTTATAGTAACATTTCTGAGCTAGTAGATCATGGAGGGTCTTTTTAAAGTGTCTTGTACTTTGAGTCAATTGTAGTTGTTTAGGTAATTTGTTGTATATGACAGGAGCTCGACCAAAAACACTCTTACGCAACAATTCTGTTTTGCAAAGTGATGTTAATTTAACATATGGTTTTATCACGTTCACATCTTTCTTAACTTATTCTAAGATCCGATTTACTTCATCGACGCCTCATCCTTTCTCTTTTCCGGGAGCAATTTAATATATTATTATAAGTGAATAAATAAAAAAAAGTACTTATTTTTATAAAAAAAGAAGTGTGTTACAACGACATTAAAACGAATTATTAGTGTGTGCATCTGTGTGACGGTTTTTAATGATTATTTTGTGACATCTAAATAAAGTTATTGTTACTAAAAAACAGTAAAATACTTCTAAGCAGTAACAAACAGTTAAGGGTGGGTACCCCCCTGGCCTCCTCTGGCTACGGCCATGTTTACTCGTATGATAAAAACGCGCACGCACGGACGCGCTTTCTTGGGAAGAATTCACTCTGTAATTGTTACGTGCGAATATCCGGCTGTTTGTTACTGAACTTCACTGAACTTGGACTTAATTTAATGTACGTCAATTGATCATGAACTTAACCATTTCATGCTTGTCTGGGAGAAAAATTACTTTAAAATATACTAGGCTTAATATATGACTCAGTAGTAGGTACAGAGGGGGTCGCATCATTGCATCGGTATAGCAGTTCAAATCAAAAGTTATTGAGGGTGAACGCTTGAAAGTCGGAGGTTTTAGGTATAAAGTAGTGTTAAGGTAACATGCATAGATCTGTATCTTTATACTACTAGATAAAGAAAGTCCTTCAATATGTATGAAAACCTGGCATTCACTTCTATAAACGGAAGGAATCTTTTTTAGGGTTCCGTACCCGAAGGTTGCAAACGGAACCCTATTACTGAGACTCCGCTGTCTGTCTGTCCGTCTGTCACAGGGCTCTATCTCTTGAACCGTAATAGCTAGACACCTAAAATTTTCACCGATAATGTATGACTGTGGCCGCTATAAAAACAAATACTAAAAATAAGATAAAGTTAATAATTAAAGGGGGTCGTCATACAAGAAACGTGTTTCTTCAGCGTTTTAAACGGTTTACATTGTACGGTGGTTCGGAACCCTTCATGTACGAGTCCGACTTGCACTTGCCCGTTTATTATTACTTCCTCCAACGTTTTTCGACGAGTTTCTACGGCTCAAATCGGCAGATTTAGGTATTTTACAGTAGAGAGCTCAATATCCGATCTAATGAATTGACATACACAGACTAAAAGTGACGATCCTAAATGAAGTCAATTTGACGTACACGCAATTTTTTTCAGAGGCTGTATCTATCTTGATCCATGGTCTGTGGTAACATGGATACCTACACTCTACAAGTCTACAGTCATCTTACATACATAGCGGCGAAACACATAAACCTATTTGCTTCGCCGTAGTCGGGTAAAAACATTTATCCTACCTTCTGGTTCTGTAAATATGGTTTTAATAATTACATTTTTAACAAAAATACCACCGACTTCAATTTTTTTAAGGAGTTTCTTCCATTTCTCCAAAGTTCTTCATCATATCTTCTCCAAATTAAAATGGGACCAACTTGGTAGTTAAATGCTTTCAAATAAGAAAAGAATCATCAAAATCGGTTTACAATTGGCGAAGATATCGCGTAACAAACATACATAAAAAACAAAAAAACATACAGTCGAATTGATAACCTCCTCCTTTTTTGAAGTCGGTTAAAAAGATACAAAACTAAGAAGTCCACATCACAAGCAAAATATTTGCTACGTGACTTCTGAGCACTGCTGACCAAATACAGAAGACATCAAACAATGGCTTATCTGTCTGTTCTCGTATGAATGGTGTCATTTGTAGCTGAGTCATCGTAGATATTGCTCAGGGGCGGCTCGGTGACTCACGGGAATTCTAGGAAATGCCGGGAAACAGCCTCGTTTTGCCGAAAATTGGATACGCACACGTGATGGGATGAATTTTCTTGCAGATAGATGCCTGAATCATCCTTTTTAGGGTTCCGTACCCAAAGGGTGCAAACGGGACCCTATTACTGTGACTCCGCTGTCTGTCCGTCTGTCTGTCTGTCCGTCAGTCACAGGGCTCTATCTCTTCAACCGTAATATCTAGACACTTGAAATTTTCACCAATTATGTATTACTATGACCACAATAACAACAAATACTAAAATTCAAAATAAAGTTAAAAATTAAAGGGGGTCGTCATACAAGAAACGTGTTTCTTCAGCGTTTTAAAACATTGTAAGGTGGTACGGAACCCTTCATGTAGGAGTCCGACTCGCACTTGCCCGTTTATTGTTATTTCTTTTGTTTTTGATACTACTAGTAGGTAGGTCAAAACCCAGTTTTAATTTTTAGCTCGAATGTTTGCAATTGGTTTTGGTTTTTAGTTTTTAATCTAGACGTTGTATTGCCTAACACGGTCATGTCTTGCGGAAACTGTAACGTTACGTGAAAAACAAATGTATAGTCATGTCGCCTCCAACGGGTTCCGGCAGACGTGATCACGTCATAGACCCAAGAAATGCTGGCTTGACGTCGTCAAGGATGATATGCGTGCCAATGGTCTTACAACCAAGGATGCTCAAGACCGTGCGAAGTGGAGAAGGAAAAGCCGGAAAGTGGACCCCGGGGTTTACACCGTTACAGCTGAGGATGCAATTGGGAATACCTACGCTGAGATGAGAGAGAGAATATAATTTGCATAAAACTACATTCAAATTATGATGAGATAGGTAATCTGACAGTTAAAAAGTTTTATTAGGGTTTTAAGAGATAAGGAAAGTTAGTTAGCTAAATGTATTATATCTCAATCCTAATAATGTGTACATATGGGCATCATGTTTCTAAACCTACACATTGTAACACAAGTACCTCTAAGCAAGTAGGTAAGTATCCTACGCTCGCTTATTCGAGAGTCGTTAAAATACGATGTTTTTAGCACAACGCTTTTTGTATAACATACAATAAACACATTTGTTTACCTACTGTCTAAAATCCCGAAAACTTAAGAAATTGCTATATTTTCCGCCAATATCATCGTAATACATGAAATAGACATGAAAAGAGGTTTTAAGAGATCACTGATTCTATCAAGGCCGGCTTAGTTACGTTGTGGCGTATCCGTACATATACCGAGAATATCTGAAAATACGGATATATCTAAAATCTTTTCCGGATAACTTGATAGCGGGATATGGCGAAAAGCGATCTGCGCTTCAAAATTACGTGGCGTGGCGTATTTGCTATGTTATTATGTCTGATTAAAACTATTTATGTGTAGTTTTATTGCAGATTGGTAGGTATACTTTATACTTACCTAATTTCGAATTAGATTTCTTGTCTAAATCTTGTCTGATTTTAAATGGTAATAAAATAGTAGTAAATTGGACTAACTAACATATTCCATAGGTACAAACGTAGTCTACCTTTATTTTGAATTTATTATTATATATTTAGTCATTATTTTGAATAAAATTTAATCTTTGTGAAGCCGTAGCCCTTCAAACTATTTTATGACGTTAAGCTTTTCTTAGCATTTTTGCCAAAAGTGGCTATTTTCCGCAAAAATGCTTAACGTTCTCACTTAAAACTGTAAACAGTAGTTAATAAAATAGTTTGAAGGGTTTCTAGGGCTTCCGCTTCAACTATATTTTAAGTGATATCTCCGTTACCTTTCAAATAATTTATTTCAAATGGGGGCAGCACTGAAACCCGAAAATCCATGTATCCCCTTAATTACTAATACAGGGTAAACACTTTCTATGGAACTATATTGCGTAACTTGACATTATATTAAATGTTATGGCTTAGAAAGCGAAGTAGGCAGTAGGATACGCACGTACTTCCTTGCGAGGATTATGTAAAGGTCTAATTAACCATGTTTTACTTTAATTAGTATTTTATTAATAATTGCTAGTTTTAGCTAAGTACTTAGGACTGTTCAGTGCTGTTTGAATTTTACCATTTTTTGGTAGGAATTTTACTTCATACATTTTCTTTCCACTTTTCCCAACGATAGCTATTGTAGCATTTGTAGCACTTGTCTCAGTGTCTTCATCAGTAGCGTAAATGGGGGGAGACCGCCCCGGGTATTACCTGAGTCTCCTATTTGCACTTCCCCCCCAACTCTAGAAATAACTGGACATGGGGCGGCAGGTTTTGCCCTCCTAAAAAAAGTCTACATGTGGTACTGTTGGATATTGTACCCGCGCGGCTGCCACCCATGCTAGCTACACCAGGTCTCCATGTCATACATTCCTTCCTTCCACGTCTTTCCCTTCTTCTTAAGTTTTTTCTGTGAAAAAAAAAGTGGTTCATCAACGAATACTTTCTAAAAAGTTTAGGTTTGTTTGTTTACTTTTATTCTGTGCCTAATTACTAAATAAACGGGCAAGTGCGAGTCGGACTCGTAGATTAAGGGTTCCGTACCACCGTACAATATTTTAAAGCGCTGAAGAAACACGTTTCTTGTATGAAGACCCCCTTTAATTTTTAACTTTATCTTATTTTTAGTATTTGTTGTTATAGTGGTGGGTGAAAATTGCAAGTGTCTAGCTAGCTATTACGGTTCAAGATATAGAGCCCTGTGACAGACGGACAGACAGCGGAGTCTCAGTAATAGGGTCCCGTTTGCACCCTTTGGGTACGGAATCCTAAAAAAACAAGTAAGTAACTTTCTATATATCATTATTTTCATCTACTGTAATTCTTTCCACATAACTTTACAAACTAAATTAGTAGCAAATTCTTATGTTCTACATAATTAACTTCTTTCCGCTAGATCAAGGTCGCACCGTCTTATCTCTTGATTACCAACATCAATCATGACTCATGTCACAGCATCGCAGTCTTCTTATGCTTGGGACGCTTTTGTCATAAGACACAATAGTAAAATATAGGAAACCTTATTATATCTCTCGGTTACAATCTCGTTACTTCCAAACGTACTAGATTGTAATATGTATATTTTTTTAATTTTTATTTAGGGTTCCGTACCCAAAGCGTGCAAATGGGACCCTATTACTGAGACTCCGCTGTCTGTCCGTCTGTCCGTCTCACAGGGCTCTATCTCTTGAATGAACCGTAATAGCTAGATACCTGAAATTTTCACCGATTATGTATTACTGTGGCCGCTATAACAACAAATACTAAAACTATGTATGGGGAAACATCGACGCAAGGAGGGAATTCCACACCTTAGCGGTTCGCACAATGAAGGAGGAGGCGAATCGAGAGGTACGATGAGGAGGAATATCAACCACAAATGGGTGGAATCCCTGTCCACGTCGTGTTATACTTCCCTATTTCTATATTCTAAGTTCCCTATAAGAAACATTATATTTTAGTTATAATTTGCTTTGTACTGGACGTTGGATTGCATCTTATATCATCATCAACAGATCTTTTAGTCTCCACTGCAGGAGCACGACTCTCTCTGTACTACCAGAGCCATAAATACTTAGCCAAAGTAGCCAGAGGATTTGGCCTACACTCTTCACGCTGGCCAGACGGGTTGGAGAGGTCTCACAGATGTTTATAAGCTTTGTTTAGCTTGTGTTTCCTAAGTCGCCTTCTACGACATCCACGGGAAGACTTAAAGTGGTCCTATTCTACTCTGCCGGGGACCACACGGCATCTTATATGGCAGCTTGTTAAACAGTTTGTTTTTTTGAAATATTGCATAATAAAATAAAAATCTTCCCATTTGATAACCTGATCGCGCGTTTTTTAAATAAAAATGCATTTATTACCAAAATTGGAATATTGTAAGATATGCTATGATTCCCAAACTACCATGTACTTGGGAATTTTCAGTTGAATTTCCATGTAGTTGAATACGAGTAAGTATAGAAACAAATAAAAATACATGCGTGGCTAGTTTCACAAAAAATTGTGTTTTGTTTTATTAAGCACCTTTTATTATTTCATCGATTTGGTTCTTTTAGTTTTCTTTAATAATCATAATTCATGAAAGAAGACGAAAATTGACCATACCCCCTTGATCACCGAAACTAAGGAGCCTAAAATTTTGAAAAAAATACAAAATATAGTTCATTGCTTGTAGATTACAGGAAAACCTATAAGAATTCAATCAATTGTACGGAACCCTCTCCACGCGAGTTTAACTCGCACTTGGCCGGTTTATTTATTTGAAAGCCTTTACTACTAAGTTGGTCCCATTTTAATTTGGTGAAGATATAATGAAGAACTTTCGAGATATGGAACAAATTCCTAAAAAAATGAAGTCGGCTGAAAAATGTCAGTTGTAATGTCACTGTTACTCATTGAGAATTTTTTCCCCAATGAGTAGCAGTGTTACTAATCTTGGTGTGACTAAACGGGAACAAACCAACAAAAAAGTTTAAAAATGTAATTATATAGTTATATTTTTAAATCCTATACTTAATCATAAACAAGACTTCGTATAGGATAATTAAAATTTAGCAAAATAATTAATTTTTTAACAAAAATAACAACCGACTTAAATTTTTTTAAGGAGTTTCTTCTATATCTCCAAAGTTCTTTATCATATCTTCACCAAACTAAAATGGGACCAACTTAGTAGTAAAGGCTTTCAAATAAAAAAAGAATCATTAAATTCGGTTCACAATTGGCGAAGATATCGCGTAACAAACATACATAATAAATAAAATAAAAAAAACACAGTCGAATTGATAACCTCCTCCTTTTTTGAAGTCGGTTAAAAAGGCGAGGAAGATGATAATGCTTGACACAAGATGTCATAATTTAATTTTCTTGTCATTTTTATCTTAACATTGTATAAATAGGGTACTCGTATTTCACTGTGTTTGTTTTTAGACAATATTATATACGAAACTACCAATAACACGTAATAATTAGGTAGGTAGAACAGACCACTTATCCTACGTAGTCTGTGGTAGGTAGGTAAGTACATACCAGTTACTGCTGTAGTGTAGAGTGTGTAGGTGGTTATGAATATTTTGAAAATAAGTATCTATTTGGTTTGTAAATCTTCACTTTTAATAGGTTAGAAATATATGTTGATGTACGAGTATGTAGGTATGTACTAATTAAGTATTATATACTTATTTTATTAACGATTATAATCGTTGAACATCAAATAATCATGAACATACATAATCAATATACCAGCAATTATTTGATTAATGAAAGACATTGTTAACCTACTTACATTTTAATAAAATATCTTAAATAGGTGGGTTAAAAAAGAATCCAAACATAACCTATTTATTTTGTACCTATTCAAATTAACCCTTCCGATGACCCACATATTTTTAAAACTCGTCTGGTACAAATGACCATTGCTTGCAAAAGCCCTTGCCTGACCTATCTGAACTTTGATCTTTAACCCTTTTGGGGAAAAAATAGCCCTTTTAGATCCAATGATGGCTGATTTGTTTTGAGTGACGGAGTTTTTAAGCCGATTTCAAAAAAGAGAAGGTTATTACTTTGTTGGAATCTTTGTAAACTGACAAAGCCCTTCTAGCGCGTAGGCGACCAATACTGTGTAAATGAGTTTCTTTCGTCGGTTCTTCTCAGCAGTGGTCGTTGCAAAACGCTTGTATAAACGGTAGCTTTTGCACTAAACATAATTAAAAATAAGACCTTCAATAAGTGATATATTTATCCTACATTGAATAAAAATTTTTGACTTTGACTTCGGAATCTTTAATTTTTTTTTTATGTAAGTATGTTAACCGATCTAAATTCGATCGGTCATTTTGGAAATCCTTGGGGGAGGCCTATGTCCAACAGTGGACTACCTGTGGCTGATATGATGATGATGTTGTGGTTTAAGTATACAATTTGTTTGATTATTTAGTTTTTCTGGTATAGACTTAATTTTTTGTTTTGAAAAAATATCAATAATTATTTAGTCCAAAAATTTAAGGGTGGTCAAAAGATGTTACATTATACTTACCTGCGTATTCGGTTTGTTTTCTTAGGATTATTTCTGTGTCGTGCCTACTTATTTAATATGGAAATGATTTTTTTACATTAATAGAAAAGGTACGAGTATCAAAATTTTGAAAACGTTTGAATATTTTTCTCTTGTTATTAATAACATTTCTCTTTACAATAAAAAAATATGAGTTTTTTCTGTAAATATTAAAAAAATACTGGTTGTTTACTAGCAATTCTATAAATTTAATTCATTTTATTCACCATTCCTAAATATTTATTTCGCAAAACATGTAAACATTCTAACTAACGTTCTTCCCTCATTATTTTTTCAACCCAGATTTTTCGGATAGCGTTACGGTAAACGTCCAGATCGTGGTATAGTTGTCTCTTTCGCACCCCTGACTTTCTCGCGTCGCCTTTCACTGTCTCACTCCAATTAACTCCATGTAATTGCAAGGTTGCTGAACTCTTATAGACGCATCAGATTACACGTAAGGTCGTATTTAGGTATGTACAAAACGTTGCACTAAGCAAACGTGAATTTGATAATAAATTGGACAATCCAAGTAAGATAAAAGCAATCAAAAATAACATTGGACCGAGGACACTTCCCTGTGGCATGCCAAATGTTTTGGCAAAAAAGAGTGACTTTTACTAGGCAATTGAATATTTTGAATGAGTTTGCATTATACATGCAATTTCAGTTTTAAACAACTTTCCTGTTTTAAATCTTAATCCTCATCTGTGGCAATGGTGATAGTAAAGTTTTAAATATTTTACCATTAATTTATCTACAAAATATTCATTTTTGATAATATAATATATTATTACGTAACTGATAGGAAACAGAAAAAATCGCAGGGGAAGAAAGTAAGAAACGGGCAAGTGCGAGTCGGACTCGTACATGAAGTGTTCCGTACCTCCGTACAAAGTTTTAAAACGCTGAAGAAACACGTTTCTTGTATGATGAAATTGACGACCCCCTTTTAATTTTCAACTTTATCTTATTTTTAGTATTTGTTGTTATAGCGGCCACAGTAATACACATAATCGGTGACAATTTCAAGTCTAGCTATTACGGTTCAAGAGATAGAGCCCTGTGACAGACGGACGGACAGCGGAGTCTTAGCAATAGGGTCCCGTTTGCACCCTTTGGGTACGGAACCCTAAAAATGAAATCATAAAGATTCATACTTCTAAAGTGTAAATTAAAACAGTGCGCTATTGTCTAATGTAAAGTCTTTTATTATCAAATTACCTAATTTAATGATACACATCTTAAAACTCCAAACCGAATCGTCTCTACATAATTAAATTTTTAACAAAAAAAACAACCGACTTCAACTTTTTTAAGGAGTTTCTTCCATATCTCCAAAGTTCTTCATCATATCTCCACCAAACTAAAATGGGACCAACTTGGTAGTAAAGGCTTTAAAATAAAAAAAATAATCATCAAAATCAGTTTACAATTGGCGAAGATATCGCGTAACAAACATACATTAAATAAAAAAAAATACATACAGTCGAATTGATAACCTCCTCCTTTTTTGAAGTCGGTTAAAAATAGTCGTAAATGTGATCCTAACTTTAGGGAAAATTGTTAATATATATACAAAATTATAGCTATACACTTAGATATAATTAAACTTAATGACTATCATACAACAAAAGTAAATACTTTGGTGAAAAGTAGCTTCATAGCTAGACGCCACGATAATTATGTTTCATGAGTATACACTTTATTTTAATGATAGTTCACGAATTGTGATTATGAAACTGATGATATAATTATTTTTTAAATGATCGGTAGCAGTGTTTGCTTAAATGTATAATAGTTGAAATCCTTTTTTGCTATGTTAGCTCTTAGCATAATTTTGTGTTTGCCTATTTGTATTCGCTGCATTCTGCAAAATGTGTTGCAAAATACACAAAAATTGAATTGCATTGCATGGAATTGCATGTGCATTAACATTATACCTATATACTATTTCCTCTTAAACTAACACAATTACATTATTAATGGTTTAGCTATTTCATCAAGGGTTTTTGATTTTATTAGGTAAGGGCTTTTTTAGATTTAGACCTTTCATTATACCTATTTACCTACAACCTCTTATACAACCTCTTCTCTAATGGTCGAGGCGCCACGCCGTCTTCTCACAATTTCTAGTTTTAACATTATGCTGCTGCATGTAGATTCCAGATACATGGATTGATTACATTGACAATTTATTGATCACAAAATAAGCACACAATAACTGTGGGTAGATTCTAAAAATAATATCTATTTAAATCGGTCTAGATACAATTACAGTCACTACACTATACGGCTTTATTCGCAAACTTTTGATTATTTGGACAGCGACTTATTACATACGTTTGATGTATTTTTATGAATTAGTTTTTTCACAAGCTTTTATTTGGTTTTACCTGCCCTGTTTGTCCGTAATCAAGTCTTGCAAACTGAATTAGAGCCACTTCCTTATTAGATTGAGCTGAAACTTGACATACTTACGTTAGTTGGGTGACAATGCAATATTGTGGTACCAATTACCTGATCTCATGATGAAGCTAGAAAGTTACCACGGCATCTCTGTGATAAAATATCATAACCTCACCGAGTTTGGGCTCGATTGATTTGTCTTGACGTTCATTGTTTTAGATAAAAGCTTGTTTCTAAAATTATTTTTTTTAATTATTGCTTGTTTTTTCTTTAGCCACTTTTCTATCCTTATCAAAATCAGATAGTTTAAGGTCATCTGTCCATTAATTATTAGGTTTGTTTGTTGTATGTTTGATTGTTGCTTGTAAGATGGGAATTATTTTAGATTTTCTTAATTCTCAAACTTCATTTTCTCAACGATATTTGCACACAAAGTTACAAACAAATTAACGCCTGTTATTTAGTTAGAAACAAGTTGTGCCTGTGCATGCTATCAAACTGCAGAAACAGGGCCGGACGCAATCTAGTGTGGTTGACGACCACAGCGAGCGATATAGAACTTTTATTGGTTTCAAAAAGATCGAAACGGATTTATTTTCAGCAAAAAAAAAAGATTTCCCGTGAAGGCTGGCTTATATAACCTACATGTACCTTTGTAAGATGAACAAATACTACAACAAACTAAGCAGAAAGACTTATTGATTACATTTCTTTAAAACTAATAATTTAGTGTAGGAGGTTTTTTGAGAGATGCAATGTAATTAATGTAACTGAACGCGATGTTAAAAACATGTGCACTGAATAAAAAAATCTCGTCTTTGTGTGCGTCTATTTCTATACTATGACACCGACAAGAGCTTTTCCCTAAATGTAGAAGAAAAATAATAAAAAATATCCTGCGTTTACTAATCTCGGTTTTTATAGAAATTAGATTATTCGAATGAGCCTGCAACCTCATTCGAGTTGGGTTCCCTTTTAGGCTTCTAGCACTTTCTAGTGAGGACTCACAATAAATTCATTGACATAACCGCAATAAATCAAAAATTGTCCAAATTGAACACAATCACAGTTACGACAACCGCAGCCGTCGACACGACCATAATTCAATTATCATCAAAATCTAATGCGAATGTAACCTAATTCTCAAACTCACATATCACAGACACACAAGACCTTAACAACAAGTAAATAGAGTTGAAATTTGAAGTTTCTGTAATCATAATAGGCACATATTGAAGACTAGTTTTGGGAATTGGGAGTTATACAATACGATTGTAATTTTGTTATTCAAATGTGTACGTTAGTTGGTTGTTGTATAATACAAACAGTATTGTCCTAACTTGGCACTATGGATTCTAGCCGACTGTAAATGAAATCAATTGTTAATGCATTCGAGTACCTACATGTTGCGATAATTTTAACGACGTTTTATATATTTTATTGTGTTGTTAACCTATTTCTATTGCTAAGTTACTTTATGAAATATTTGTGAAGGATCTATAAATCTAAATGTTTGTTTTATTGTTTCAGGTAAATATTCAGACCAGCTTTTGAATAAGTAATGCGATAATGTGAAGGACGCAAAATTGTTGGTAAAGTATATTTTCAAGGCAATAATAACGACAATATGCCTTTCTTAAGCTAGACAGGTAAATCACAGGTAGATTAAAGTCCTAATTATGTTTAGGTAGCTATTTATGAAAAAGTTATACATGAACAAACCCCAGAAAATCCATACGTCGCTGGTTCAAATTCGGCTTCGGCGGCATAACTTCTTGAAGTAAAACTCACCAATTGGGTATTCAACACTGCATTCGGTTGCTTTTCGTTTGATATGCCTAAATATACAAAAATATGTGTGTTTCATATTTAGATAATACCATCTCTTTGAATTATACAATACCCATCTAAATAGTTGCATAAAACATCTCTTCTTCTTTTCTTACCATTTCAACTCTTTCATTTGTAGCAGAGCTCTGATTTAAAGCCTGCAAGAATTAATGAGTTAAATGTTAAGCAATCCTTTTTATCTACAATGAGTTATACTAATCTAAAATTAGTTCCTTATAATTTACTATATTCTGTCTTTTAAACGCAGAACCTAAGAAAATTTTACCGCACCCTTTTAACATGAAAGTCACGTAAAGTCTAAAGTGTGCGGTGTAACAAGTAACAGAATAATGATCTGTCAGTTTAATTCGAGCCTCGTTGCAACACCGCGCGATTTGTTTAAACTGGGATTTACGATGTTGAGGAGTTATTCTGCGATCTGCAAAGCCACTAAGATAGTACCTAGCTAAATTAAAATACCTATGTGATGGATGAAAAATTTTCACCACAAGTTTTTCTTTCAAAAATTACAAAGATACAGCGCATTAAAATTTCGCATGACGTTACGCCTTAGCACAATTTTTGCAGGGTGGTAATGTCACAAATCCCTAATCTCGAACTTAGACCTCTGTATCTTAGTAAATTTTTACAATTTTAATAAACTGAAAACAAAAGCGTCCGTTATTTTTAGATTATCTAATAAAATAAGTATTATTTTTTCAACCTTGGCATCATCCCTATTGAGATGTTGACTATGGGCATGATATGCGTATCAATGGTAGTGAAAGTGACCATTGTCAAAGCAAAGTCAAGGATGCCACATGTTTGTGGTCCTATTCTGGACCGTAAACAACACGGCACCCCTAGGATGCTATGCCCAACCATCGCCGATGTAAACGTTCAGAGTCATTCATTGTATGTCATCATGGAACACTTCTAGTTTTTAGAAAAATAAAATATAAAAATTTTCGTCTATGACATAATAGGCAGTAAAGAATAAACCATCTTCACTTCGTTTCGCAACCGGGGCGCCACGCTGTGGCTAGTAGTGTACGCAAATGTATGTATGTTTGTACGCCATACGTAATTAACTTTCCCTGATTTGACTGCCTTGTCATGTCACTTGTCGTTTCTCTCTTTGTTTACGTGATATTATGTGACGCCCACATTTTATTTTACATAAACAAGTCACGAATCGTATCCAATGTTGAAATAAGGTAGATCCAAACCAGAAATTGAAAAATTTAGGTTTTCAATTATCGTCATCAGGTTTTTTTTGGTCTCCACTGCAGGAGCATGACCCTCTCTGTACTACCAGAGCCATATTTTGGCCAGAGTAGCTAGAGGATTTAGCCTACACTCTCCACGCTGGCCAGACGGGTTGGAGAGTTCTCATTGATGTTTATTAGCTTTTTTAGCTTGTGTTTCCTTAGTCGCCTTCTACGACATCCACGGGAAGACTTGGAGTGGTCCTATTCTACTGTGCCGGGAACCACGCGGCTTTCAATGATCATCAATAAATCTAAGAAATAGGCTGTTGTCTGTGGGATGGGTGAGAAATTATACGATTATTCTGCTCTGCTGTCACCCAGCTAGACTGTCACCCCTCTATTACATAGACATTTTCCATCTTCAATATGGGATATATTAAAGATGGAAAATGTCTATCAAACTTCTGACTGAAGACGAGCGACATGGAATAGACTCCATCAACAAAAACATAGTTCTTAAATAAATAGATAAAAGGCTAGGAGGTACCAGAAAGATCGATAGTAGTAAGTAGCTATGCGCCTTAGCTTAAAACTGGTCACGTTTATTATATACGAGAGCATGCCAAAAGTAATTAGATACGCTTCACTTAATAATTGATATTGATACTGGCAAGTTACACCTAATGTATTTAGTAACAAATGTATCATCGTAAACAAATGTATTTAGTGATAAGTTAAACATGGAACATATTTGAATTCAATTCTTTTTTTAAATATACCTAAAGAAAAAGGCCCTCGTCTCTGGCTCTAAATTTAACGCCATTCAGAAATGATATTGATCGCTTGCAACATAATCATCGGTCCGCAGTGAGAGTCGCTTGCGCAACTGATGTATTGTAGAATCGCCGGTAAATTGCTTTAGAGATGAGTCGGTCAGTTTTCTGATACGAAACAGTAGCTGAAGTAGTGTCATGATGTAATATCGAGATTATAACTATATTTGTAAATTAACAAACACGCTAACATGATGATGTTGTAGCTATATTGAAATCTTGAAATAAGAATCACTAAACCAAAAAATATAACTCTATTCAAGCATCCAAAAAAAAAATCTGTCCGCATCTGCAAACAATGTGGTCTGTATTGCTTAAGGATGACGTATTTCGACGTTATTTGCAGTGAGTGCGACGCTACATAGAGTGTATCCTTGTATGGAAAACAAGGCAAACCAACCGTAGCCAAATAATTTCGACGTTTTAAGGAATTTGTCGTTAAATCGAGTAACGTTACATAGAGTCACTGTACTTGCTAATGAAAACAATAAGAGTAGATTTATAGAAAATATATCACACTATCCAACATAGATATGTTGAGAAAGAGGTACTTACCTACGTAGAACCAGTTACCAGACAAATAATATTAAATGGTTTAACTAAAATCAATGAGCTGTCTCACAGAGTCAATAAAACATGCAAATACTTCATAATCAAATTGAATACGACTTTATACGACACAACATGCTTACATGCCTACAAATCTCTAATATTAATGTGTTGACATACATTATCATAATTACCCAACGATACAACATTATAAATTATGCGAACTTTCAACTTAAATTGACATTCAAACTATAGGTCGACGAGATCGAGATTTACTAAGAAGTGATCCTTGTTACAAAGAGGATTCTAGTCATTTTCAACTGCTACCACTTGCTTGCGATAAAGAAAAACATGATGAGGAAACCTGCACATTAGTTCATTATAAATATAAATAAAATAAAATAAAAAGCCTTTATTAGTTCCATATCCCATTTTAGATTTTAATCTTATAAAGGGTGGCGCAAAAGTAAAGACCCTATTTGGTTCAGCTATAACATTTTTTCTAAATTAGAAAACTAGATTTAGGTTTTTTTAAATGTATATTTGTGCCATTAAATTTCGTACCATTAGGATTTAAAGATGATGTCTTTTAAATGGTGACCTCCAGAGTTGATACACATTTGAGCCCTATTTATGACATTTTGCATAACTTGCCGTAACACTTCCTGCGATATGTTCGTTATTTCTTGACGAATGTTTTCTTTTAGAGCTGCGAGAGTCTGTGGCTTGTTCACATACACCCGAGATTTCAAAAAACCCCAAAGAAAGAAGTCTGGACTGGTCAGATCGGGTGATCTTGCAGGCCAAGGCAAATCGCCAAAACGAGAGATAACTCGGCCTGGAAAAGCGTCCCTCACTAAGTCCATAGTGTCGCGCGCTGTGTGTGCCGTAGCGCCGTCTTGTTGAAACCAGATGTGCTCCAGCCCCAATTCGTCCAAACTGGGTATCAAAAACTCTCGTAACATGGTTCTGTAGCGTTCTCCAGTGACAGTTATCGCATTGCCTCCAGCGTCTTCGAAAAAATAGGGTCCGATCACTCTGTCAACACAGATGCCACACCATACAGTAACTTTTAGTGGGTGTAGAGGTGTTTCTTGAATAATGCGCGGATTATCAGTGCCCCAGAACCGAGTATTCTGCTTATTGACATGCCCTGAGAGATGGAAATGCGCTTCGTCACTCATAACCAATTTTGAAGGAAAATCATCCTCTTCAAGGTTGAGGTTTATGACGCGCTGGCAGTAATCTAGACGAGCTCGGTGGTCAGCAGGCAGCAGCTGATGAGTCATTTGAGTTTTATACGGGAACATCTTTAAGTCTTTCACCAAAATACGCTGCAGGGTCCGTCTGGAAATGCCCAATTGCGTGGCACGTCGCCTCGTTGATGTTTCTGGACACTCTTCCACATCTTCGCGCACAGCATCGATATTTTCAGCTGAACGGCCTGTTCTTGGTCTCCCAGACTTAGGTCTATCCAATGTTGAGCCAGTTGCTTCAAGGCGTGTGGCAAAGCGTCGAATTGTGCGACCAATCGGTGCCGGACGGTGGTGAAATCGTCGACGAAATTCACGTTGTGTTCTTATCACTGATGAATTATTCCGTAAGAACATTGACACAATTATTCCACGTTCTTGGGGAGTAAAACGGTCCATGTTTATTTTCAGTGTATTTTACATTTGTTCACTACACAATTTTCAACAACAGAATGACAGAAAATGTCAAATAAAAAAAATAAAAGTATTTTCTTTAGTGCCAGTACTTTTGCGCCACCCACTATAATAGTCTTAGTCTAGTTTGTTAGTATATTTTTTTTTCACTTTTGTTTATTTGTTTTATGTTTTATTTTATTTATCTTTCTTAACATTAATTAGGTAGGTTATTTATCACTTCCCCTAAAGTCGTTTAGGTGAGTATTTATAATTTTATACTTGTTTAAGCTTATCGTTTTAGGGTGTATAAGTTTGTTAATTTTCACTGGGTATGGACCTCTCTTGGGTATAGGCCTCCTCCAAGCTGCTCCACCGTCCTCTTTCCTGTGCCTCTCTTTGCCATTTCTTGCCGGCTGTAGCCACGATATCATCTACCCATCAAGATTTTGTCTTCCTTGTTTTCTTTTGCCGATGAGGCCTTTCCAGCTCGTGCTGAGCGTGGTCCATCGATTGTCTTTGTATCTTGCCAGATGGCCTGCTCGTTTTTTTTGTGTAAGTAAGAGCGTCTATTATTTTTGTTCTCTTCCTAATGGTTCATCCAACATTAGTTCATTAGTGTGTAATAATGACTGTTGTTACTGGATGACAGTCAATGAGTTACGTAAACTGCCTAGGCAGCTTATTTAAGCTGTTATTACACTATCCAATTTGAAGGAATCATACCCAAGGCTTGAAACCGGTTCAAAATTAACCGGTATTATAACGGTTAAAACGGTTTTATAGTAAAATTCCGTTTCGGTGCGGAACCTAATAGAATCGATAATTTGAACCTAAATAAACCGGTTTATCGTTTTAATCTATAGTGGAGTTGAAAAGCGGGATTCAGTCCGTCTTTTGACCGAATATTCTTCCAAAGAGGTTATACTTACCAGATTCTTCAGAAAATTTACGTTTTATTGCCATTTTATTGTTTAATATTATAAATATAATTCACAATAATATGTAGAACAAAATCAAGCTATTAATTACCCCTGTGACTCGTGAGTATCTTAGAGGATAAATAAGCGAACAACAACGTTACAATGAATAAAAACAAACGTGAAGTGAGTTGTTGTCCTGCCTGAGCCAAAAGTTAAACCGGTTAATGAAATATACCCATATTTTTCTAAACCGGTTTAAAACCGGTTCAAAGAACCAGAACCATTTTCAAAAAGTTCCAGTCGTAACTTCGTCGTACCGGTTCAAAAAAATTACCGGTTTCCAAGCCCGATCCTACCTAGGAAAAAGAAATATGTAATCGCAGTTAGTAGAGGACTGATTGGATCCACAGACATATTATAGATGACGCAAGTATCACGATTTGTATAGAAACCAAGCAAGTCAACTTTTAAACAATGGATTTACGCATAATATAAATTTAAAATAACTTACTTATGATAGGAATATGTACTTGCCTTTGAGTGCTTGCAATTTTTGGCTACTGCAGTTAATTATCACGCAACGACGCATGTTTTTTGGTTTTCGTAGCCGTCCGGCTACCGGCCAAACTTGACGATTGGTCGGGGTTCGGACACGCGAAGTAGGTGTATTTACGTCATCTATTGGATCCGATTTAAAGTAAAAAAGACGTTCCGAACGCTCTACTTCCTTCTAATCTATGAATTCATTCCTAAATGCAATAGGTCTTAAGCAACATGTTAAACAGGAATAACTCCGAATAACTTTATAATAAAAGCATATTTCACAAACCACGAGTTTTTTACAAGCTTTTATTTGGATTGCAGTTTGTTGCTTTTTTGATTAAAACTTGCAAGTGATATTAGAGCCACTTCCCGTTTTCTGAGTTTAAAGTGAAAACGTTAAGTTTTACTACGCACATTTGCGAAAAACGGCCACTTTTGGCAAATGTGCGTAGTAAAGCTTAACGTTCTCATTATAAACTGTAAACAGTAGTTCATAAAATATTTTGAAGGGTTATCTAGGGCTTGGTAGTAGCAAAATTTTAAATGATGTCTCCGTTTTCTTTGAAATTATTTATTTTAAATGGGGGCAGCACTGGACCTCGGAAAATTCAGGTACGGCCTTTTAGGTATAGCTCATGTAAATCAGATGCAACATTATTATGACCCGTAGCTGATTTGATGAAGGAGTTGGAAGGTGGCTATAGAAACGCTGTAATAAAACGACGCAACCCCATCGAGTGTGGGCTAATTACATTTGTCAGGATAAGTTATTAGGCTTCACAATAAACGCTTATACGGAAAAAAATATAAATAATAAAAACTTATTTAAATTAAAAATAAATAAACTTTTAACTAAACTGAAACTAAACTATATCTAAAACTTAAAATTTTATCAACTTTATTCATTTATAAAATACAACAATTTATTTAACTAAAACTAAACTAAAATCTAAATTAAAAACTAAATTAAAACCTAAATTAAAAAATAAAACTTAAAACTAATCTTAAAATTATAAAAAGCTCATAAATAGAAAATTTCATCTAAAGCGCCACAAGCAACGTGCCCAAAATCCTGACGGTATTCCCCCGTTGGATAGCTAAAATTACTTTAATTTTTGTAAGAACTAAAATTTTAAACCCCTTTTTATCTTACATCACAGCTTTTTCGCTTCTAAAAGCAATGTCATCATTTATCGTCATAAAGTGACATCACAAGTTGCTTAACAGGACTTATCGCATTAGTCTGCAGCGGTGCACTCTGAACTTTGCTGCACTTAAATGTCTCGGCATTTTTTGCATTCGTGCATATTTCCCTGTAATACAAGTTATGAAAATGAGTTTGTCCGTTTTGTAAGCACTTTATCTGTTTTCTCTGGCTGACATAAACTTTGTCAGCAAAATACTTTCTTTTTGCAATAAAATACGTCATCATCATCAACAGGTCTTTTTAGTCTCCACTTCAGGAGCACGACCCTCTCTCTACTCTTCTTCTTCTTCATCTAAGCGTGTTCCCAGTTGCATCCTCAGCTTTGCTGCTTCGGAGCCCGGAGTGCGCTTTTTCTTCTCCAAATATAACATGCAAAATGGAAAAGAAATAGCCGGAACAGTTCAAATGATTTGGCTATAGTTTTACGACCGGCCGCCTGCCTGACGTCAACCCTCTTTGGGAATGTATTTGTGCGGAAAGTTTTACAAACGGCCGCCGCCCGACGTTAACCCCCCTTGGGAATGCAATTGGAGCACGAGATGTTTGTGCTTAGTCCTTTAGTCCCCTCTTACGACATCCACAGGAAGAGATGGAGTGGTCCTATTCTAACCCGGAACCACACGGGTAAACCGACGACCCTACCCTACTACCAGAGCCATATATTAGCCAGAGCAGTCAGAGGATTTGTTCTACACTCTCCGCGCTGGCCAGACGGGTTGGAGAGGTCTCATTTATGTTTATAAACTATGTGTAGCTTGTGTTTCTAAAAATAGAAATTGTGATTAACGTAGTTCTTTTTTTCTACATACAAGCATACATATATCAATATGAGTCCTCTTACTCTAGACAAAATCAAACTTTCCCATACAAACGTAGTCTTTTATTTTGAAATTAAATATGAGATTTCGGCAACATTTTACTGGTTTTACGATCAAAATATGAACTTGAAAACTAATATACCTAATGTATCATATTTAGCTATCTGTATGTAAAACTTCTACACTCTTAGGTATATTTTCTTCCAACTTCCTATTTTGATTGAGAAAACTAGTTATATGCTTAGCTAGATATGCAATTTCTTTGAAATTATACAATTCTGCCGAAATCTTACATGCTATTTCAAAATAATGGTAGACTATGTTAAAATGGATAAGTCTAGGGCATTTATACTATTATAGCCGTAGGCACAGATTATATAACCGTAGGTCAGGTCTAGGGTAAGGAGACTCAAGTTCGTGGTATTAGGCCGTGCAACGACAAGTATTTCTCGGTCCAAATAAATTTAATTTGGCAACTAGAATTGTGGTACTTCTTTGTTTAATTTTCTATTTACTCTGATAGTTGCGTGGAGCGTGAAATCTGTAATTTTTTTTTACATACATGTACATAATATCAAGCTTAGGTATCTAGAAGATGCAACTCTGTTGAAACCTTTAGTTGAAACCCATCGAGGCCGGTGCATTTAGCGGATCGTTACATCACCCATTGTTGCGGAGTTTTTGTTCAATCCTGGTTACAAAATGGAAAGGCTTCGTGATGTATGAGCTTTGCAAATGAGACTGATGGACCAATGTTTTGTACCAATACAGGACGACTTTTTAACCACTAGCCAAATTTTGAGGAAGTTCAGTCCATGATACTTAACTACTTTCTATTAAAATAGTTTACGAAAATCGATATACAGTTTCCGTCCACCCATACAAAATCCGTTAAGCTAAGCTCTGATTTGTATAGGAAGGCATTTTTTTTTTTCGTTAACTTTTTTAATGGAAATTAGTTCAGATCAAGGACGAAACATGCTCCAATTTGGCTGGTGGTTAAAAAGTCGCCCTGTATAAGGTGGTCATTCTAATACTTTATGAGATTCGAGTACTGGTGTAGTGGTTAACTCGACAGTCCGCCACACAGGAGGTCCCAGGTTCGATCCCCGGTCAAGATGGAAAATGATCTTTTTCAGACTTGCCTGGATCTTGGATGTTTATCTTTATATGTATTTGTTATAAAATAAAGTTTTAAGTAAAGTTTAAATTGCAAGACGCATGCAGCACGACTACGTGCTGCATGCGTCCTGAAAAAAGATCTGATGATGATTCCAATAATTTTAGCCGCTTCCCAGGACAGATACTTTTATATCCTGGACTATGTCCCACTGCTAGGCAAAGGCCTTCCTGTTCTTTTTGTTTTAATTCTAAAGCAGCTTGCTGCCATTCGATGGTCGATGTCGGCTCGTCAACTTCTCCGTGGCCTACATCTACGCCTGCGCCCTTCTGGTCAGTTCTGGCGTCCACAAGTTAGTCATCTATAGACTTAAATTCTTAAACTATTGTTATTTTTCTTAACTGTTTCTCATTATTGACTATTATCGTTATCATCATCATAATTCAGCCGCAGAAGTCCACTATTGAGCATACTTTTCAAAACTATCGAAACAACCGTATCCAGTATTTTCCAGCGAACTTGGTCAGGTCATCTGACCACTTTTAGGTGACCTGGTCTGCGCTGTTTGACGTCAATTAAACTGTAACAGAACCGCTAAAGCGATAGGTTTACGTATTCAATTGCCGTCTTATCAACTGTTATATCCTCAGTAAAAATTACGTGTTAATCTTGTTGCACGTGTCACGCATTGCACATGTACGCTCATTAGCATGCGAGGCTGTCTGTCATAGGAGACACCTTGTTACAAGGCTTAATAGGTAATGGCTTATGTACCTAATAAGCTTTGTCGGTGAAGAAGTAAACACTAGCCGCCGTATACATAATTAAACCGGTCAAGTGGGAGTCGGACTCGTAAATGAAGGGTTTTGTACCTGTACAATGTTTTAAAAAAAAAACCCGATCGAGCGTTTACACTAGTCGCATATGAAGTGTAACATCTGGCATCTCACCTTGGTAATGGCTGACTCTCTTTCTCACTGAACGTAGCAAGAAGCGGTGATCAAAGCTACTACTCAGACGTCGATTTTCTGTGAGAGTGTGGTACTTCCCCGGACGAGCCGGCCCATTCATGCTACTAGCAAAACAGAGGTTTGCCGGTAGCGTGGCTCTACCACAACAGCAGGATAGAAGATAGTTTATTGTAACAAGAGAGAATCTACCCTTCACCACGAAACTTTATATCAGTACTAGCTGTGCCCGCGACTTCGTTCGCGTGGTTGTCGGAACGTAATGTTATATAGCCTAAATAATAGCCTTCCTCTATAAATGGACTACCCAACAAAAAAATAATTTTTCAAATCGGACCATAAGTTCCTGAGATTAGCGCGTTTAAACAAACAAACAAACTCTTCCGCTTTATAATATTAGTATAGATACATATTTTTTGTGTATCTTGAACCGTTTTCACGGCGCACGCAACGGAAGGCTTCAAAGATGAAATAATTTCTCCCGTTTTTTACACATTTACCACTATATCTTTGCTCCTATTGGTCGTAGCGTGATGTTATATAACCAATAGCCTTCCTCGATAACTGGACTATCCAACACAAAAAGAATTATTCAATTCGAACCAGTAATTTCGGAGATTAGCGCGTTCAAACAAACAAACAAACAAACTCTTCAGCTTTATAATATTAGTATAGATTATTAGTTGTTGTGCTCCCAGTGCGAGGCATAGTGAATAGGCATAGTTTTTGGTCGGATATATACGATGCTCGCGAAATGAGCACAAAAATGCTTGTCGAATTGATCCGACGTTCGCGGTTAATGGGTTAAACTGTCATTGAGTTGATCACAGCTCGGTGAACGATGTTGGGGGAACGAAGGTGACCCTCGTCGTTTCCCAGCGACCTCGTCTGCCAAGCAAAGTGCATGAGTGCAGCATAAATTTGCAACGATTGTGATGTTGCTTACATTACAGACATATATGTGTGCGCATTGCATACGAATATTTATGCTGTCATGCTGAGTATGTGGCTAGCAACTTATCACTATTTTGATTCCTTATTCCACCTTTTCGCCTACCGTCACATTTATAGAGGTAAGTCGTCTTTGGGTCTTGCGGCCCTGGGCTCTGTCTGCTTAGAGCCGCAATCAATACCCAACATGCTCTGACTGTCCCATAGAGATAAATACGTAATAGTGAATGTATTTATATGTATAAGTTATAGTGAGGTTTCTCAAATAACAATCGATGCGACTGTGGAGCTGTTCAAACCATGGCCCACCTACTATTGTGCCCCAGCTGCCCAACCCCTTGTACAATAGACGATCAAAATTCGGCTAATGACACGAGTAAGTGTGGCCACACATTGGTCCACACTCATTTAATAATTTCAGCCATTCCGACTCGCTAAGAAGAAGAAGTAATAGTGTATGTATGTATATGTATAATGACGACCTCCGTGGTGTAGTGGTTAACACGCCAGTCCGCCACACTGGAGGTCCCGGGTTCGATCCCCGGTCAGGTCAAGATGGAAAATGATCTTTTTCAGATTGGCCTGGGTCTTGGATGTTTATCTATATATGTATTTGTTATAAAATATAGTATCGTTGAGTTAGTATCCCATAACACAAGTCTCGAACTTACTTTGGGGCTAGCTCAATTAGTGTGATTTGTCCCTATATATTTATTTATATTTTAATATTTAAGGATAGCTGTAACTTTAGAAACAGATACATTATCACGTCTTTATCTTAACCGCTAGCTAGCCGCATCGCCTAATCTTCTTCATCCAAGCGCGTTCCCGGTTGCATCCTCAGCTGTGCTGCTTTCGAGCCCCGGGTGCGCTTTCCCGCTTTTTCTTCTCCAAATATTACATGCATGTCAATAGTCACCCAAGGATGCCGAATACCTTAAGTTGGAGAAGAAACAGCTGGAAGAGTTTGAAGATTTGGCTATAGTTTTACAACCGGCCGCCTGCCTGACGTCAGCCCTCTTTGGTAATGTATTTGAGTGAAAAGTTTTACTAGCCGCATTGCCTAATATCTCGCCCATGCCCTCGATCGCATTTTACGTTCTGCGCGGGAGAGAAGCAGCTGGTATATTCCAAGTTTTTTCTTTTCTCCCAGACCAGCATTGAAGAATATAATTAGGTCCACAAGTCTCAAAAATTCCTGTGTTATATTGAATCAAGGAGTTAATCTGGTTCCATAATTTTTCGTACACGTAATTATACTGCACTTGGAGATAAAACCTTCTACAAAGAATCACAAGTTGAACAAAAGACTGTTCCACACACACGAACGCGGAAATCGTCAGTTATGCTCTGGTTACCAACAACATTGAATTTGCATGCACGCACTTGTAAACTTCCTTTCTGGATCATATTTCTGCGCCGGAACTTGTATGCACCTTAAATTGATTTAGCTACTCGTAAGATTGCATGCAATAACAATATATGCTATGCTAAATACCTAACAGCAGAAAATTGATAATCGCTTCTACATACATACTCATAGGTAGGTATTTGTCTCTCTCATCCGCCAACTGTTTTACCTCGTTGTAACTATACGACATGCATGACGTTCGCCTTCTCCTGTATTTGCATTGACGACCTCCGTGGCGCAATGGTTAACACGCTAGACCGCTAATCCGGAGGTTCTGGGTTCGATCCCCAGCCAGGGCAAGTTGGAAAATGGCCTTTTTCAAATTGTCCTGGGTCTTGGGTGTTTATCTATATATGTATTTATCATAAAATATAGTATCGTTGAGTTAGTATCCCATAACACAAGTTTAAAACTTAATCAGTGTGATTTGTCCCTATATATTTATTATTTATTTGTCTGGGATATCAGTAAAAAAGTTGCGAAGCCAGTCATACTCGTAGCTAGATACCATATCTAACAAACAGTTACATAATACAGGGTTACTGGTATCTAACGCATAACCTTTATTTATTTATTTTACTCTTTATTGCACACAATTTAACAAATTAGACACAAATAATAAAGATAATTTTTAGCATACAAATGGCGGCCTTATCGCACAGCAATCTCCTCCAGGCAACCTTAGGGTAGTATGGATACAAAAGAAATTTAGATATGTTACAGGTGAGGTGCAATATTTCAAAGGAGATATACAAATCAAATATTATAGATACATATAATACATAGTTATATAAAACAATATTTACATATACATATATGTAATATAAATAAGGTAGTGTACACGAAAGAAAGTAAGAACCTAAACAAGATGCGAAAGAAAAAGAGGGACTTACAAAGAAGAATCCTTTCTTCTTTGTAAGTCACAAGTGTGTTTTTACTTGTGATTTAAAGCTGGCTCGCGTTTGAGCCTGTCTGTATGGGAAGACGAAATGTTTTTTTTTCGTTTTTCTATTATGGTTTTTATGGAAAGTAGTTCAGTATCATGGACTGAACTTGCACCAAAAAGGTTATGCGTTAGATACCAGTAACCCTGTATAAACAACTCAACACCTAATTAAGCTTCATTCACGATGTTACAAACAGATGCAATCTCATTCAAATCTAAAATAACCCTGGCCTTGTAACCCGAAATGGGCTGGATGACCAAAATAGTCGCCTGACTCCATTGTTTACTCTTGAACCCAGTTTGGATTGATTTGACTACTAATTGATGGCAAGGTTACCCAATCGAATATGACGAATGAACATATATATACGCATAAATATACAACAATAGTTAGTAGCACCACAGAATAAATAATACTAACGTACAGACAGAAGTCTCACTCAGCAAAGAAATTTGAAGAAATATCTACTCAATGTGGCTAATGATATGGTTTAATTTAGCTCACGTCAGAACTCAGCACCTTTTCGTATAAATACCTAGATATCCATTGCAAGTCAATTTGATTTTTATTACTCTGGACAAACGATTCGTATAACTGAATTTACCACCCGGAGGGGCCGCCTGCGCGCACAGTAATAATGTAGGTACCTACATTTTCGATACGTGAGTGACACAGGCCTGGTAGCACGCAGTGCCAAAACAAAATAAAAAAAATGCGTATACGGCAACCAAACGCTTCTTATGTAGGGTCTAACAAAATATACTGAAACTATTTCAGTCCATGATACTGAACAACTTTCCCTAAGAAACATATATCACAATAAAAAATAATTCTTGACTAGCCATATAAATTATATATATTTTGTTTTTATATTAAGGACAAATCACACTGATTGAGCTAGCCCCAAAGTAAGTTTTAAACTTGTGTTATGGGATACTAACTCAACGATACTATATTTTATAATAAATACATATATAGATAAACACCCAAGACCCAGGACAATTTGAAAAAGGCCATTTTCCAACTTGCCCTGGCTGGGGATCGAACCCAGAAATTGATCGATCAGTTGTTTTTTTTTCATATTTCAATATTGTTCCTTGGGGAAAGTTGTTCATTACTATGGACTGAATCTACCCTTAAAATATACTCGTATCTGTGTCTATCTTATATACAAGAAGCTTTTGCGTAGTTGTTCAATCATATCACTATGCGCAATAGCATGTATATGCTATTGCGCATATTGATCATCAGCAACACTCTTCTTTTTAGCTAAGATTCGATAAAGGACGGTTGGATTTTAGAGTTTATCATTTTTTTATATATTATATTGTACAACGTTCGTGTAAGAAAAGTGCCTGATATTTCAATACAGTAGAAATGATGGGTGCTTAACTTCAATTAATAATTTAAATAGCATTACATTCTAGGAAAAAAATATTAATATTGAGAACTGTGAGTTCAAATCTCACTAGGGAAAATTTTTCCTAACATACATATATTTATTAACTTAGAAATTTATTTACTTATTTGTTTTTACTTTCTGTATAGTGTTAGTCTAGTGTTTAAATCTAACCTTTCTAATTTTGTTTCAGGTAATATTCACGGCTATATAAGTAATATAAGTAATCAGGTTTGGAGCCGTTGATACAAATTTAATTTCAGAGGTTGGGGTCAATCCTGGATCCGACACAATTTATACGACGTGGAAAAGACCTTAGGTAGCGTTATGAATAAATGTTAGCACCACTGTGCCTATAGTCTAGTATAGCTTGTCACTACTGTCTACTGTCAGCCGTTATATATTATATAAAAAAGGTCGTATAAATTTATAAAAAAGGTATATTTCTCAAGCTCCTCCGTGCTTCGGAAGGCACATATAAGCCGTTGGTCATTGTATGGCAGTCGTCAAGCTATGTCAAATGCCTTCAGGCAGCTTAAAAAATCTGAATCCAGTTTGGCCACTCACATACACGAAAAACAAACAAACAATATAGTTACAAATATGTGGTTTTAAATAATACGCTAATTTCTTTTTCACTGTGTGTAAGGTCCTTTGTAATAAGTCCAAATATTTCAAGGACATGTCAAGTCAATGCTACGGGACAACTTTCCCCCAAACATACAAACTTATATTATATCGAAATACGACGAATTTGTGTGTATTTAATTAAGACTTGCCCTACATAACTTTATGTTTACCGTCACAGTTTGCCGTAAATAAGAGTTGCTATATGTTGTAATTGGAATTGGAAGTACGTACGTAGTATATTGTTTGCCACAAGTGGCATTGAATTTTCTCGAGCTCTGTGCTTTGGAAGGCACGTCAAGCCGTTAAGCTATGTCGGATGCCTTTTGGCAGCTTGAAAAATCTGACACCAGTGTTTGCCATTTACACACACGCAAAACAACAAACAAACTTGTGGTTTCCGACCTATAACAGTACCACTCTATTGGGCGGGTGTATACACCCGCCCAATAGAGTGGTATAAAACTTATAAGTTTTACAAATTTTTGCAAGTTCTCTTTTGCACAAATGCGTTTATGGAGCGTTGACTTTAGACAGGCAGCCGGCCGAGAAACCGCAGCCTATGTTTTCTGCTTCGCCACTTCTCATGATCTTTGGCATTCTTGTCCTTTTGTGACCATTGAGATGCATTTTATTTCTGGAGAAGAAAAAACAAGAAAGCGCACCCGAGCTTCGGAGTAGCACAGCTATTAACAATGTGTACTGAAACTGTAAATGTATTTCGAGATTCAGTTCATGATACTGAAAAACCGTAAAAGAAAGTATATCGAAATGAGAAAATTAAAAATAGTTTCAGTATATTTTTTAACCGACTTCAAGAAAGGAGTTATCAATTCAACTGTATGTTTTTTATGTATATTTGTTACGCGATATCTTCGCCAATTGTGAACCGATTTTGATGATTCTTTTTTTATTTGAAAGCCTTTACTACCAAGTTGGTCTCATTTTATTTTGGTGAAGATATGATGAAGAACTTTAGAGATATGGAAGAAACTCCTAAAAAAAAATGAAGTCGGTTGTTTTTTTTTTGTTAAAAATTCAATTATGTTAGAACCTGTATACACAATCGGATACGAAGCAGGGTTACGAAGAAGTTGATAAGTATGTTGTAGGAACAGGTTCGTTACCCCTGCTAAATCATGCAGCCCCATCATTAGATCATTACAACCAATTTGTTTGCACTCAGAATGCGAGCAAAAAGCATGCGTTCGAGAATTCATTACATGACGTTCGGCGATATTGCGTTCTGACGTTGGAATGTCTGATAATCTGTATTCTTTATTTACAATGAATTTACACTAAATTTACATTCATGTTCGAATTTATATTTACACAATGTTTTTTCGTGTGTATATAGGGTAGATAGCCAAAATAGTTGGCTTTTTCTAAAAAAACAAAAATGATACTGGTGTTATCAAACTGTATACCTATAAAGGCATCTGACATTGCTTTTTAGGGTTCCGTACAAAAAATGAAAAAACAGAACCCTTATAGGATCACTCGTGCGTCTGTCGGTCCGTCCGTCTGTCACAGCCAATTTGCTCCGAATCTACTGGACCGAATCAGGTGAATTTTGGTAGGACGGTGTAATCCTATGACCCAAACACATATGCGTAAAGTAAATAAATATTTTTTTAAATAAGGGTCATTTCGGGTGATAAATAAGGAAAATTAAAAAAAAAGTTTTGCAAACCTTACTATGTCATACATATATCAAATGAAAGGAATGAAAATATATTTTTATTATAATTATAAAATAAATAGTTTTGATTTTATTCATGAAAAAAGACGAAAATTGACCACTCCCCCCCCCTGATCTCCGAAACTACTGAGCCTAAAATTTAAAAAAAAATTGGATATATAGATCATTGCTTGTAAATTACAGAAAAACCTATAATAATTCAATCAATTGTACGGAACTCTCCACGCGAGTTTAACTCGCTCTTGGCCGGTTTTTATAAACGGAACTGTCTCAGATGTCTTTAGGATGGAATGTAATCAATTTGGTGATTACGAGTAGTATTCAAATTGACGAAAACCTCTAAAATTGGAAGTTGAGGTCCATTTAGCACCGTAGCGAAAATAGGGTCCAGTGAAGTAGGTACCTAATTTGAAATTGTTTATTCGTAAAAAGCAATGACCATCCGTAAAAAGTAATAAAATGATAGCTCAAATTCTGCTATCCAATATGTTTCGGACAGACATTTAAATTATTTTATGAACAATATTAAAAATAAAAGGGCAAGTGCGACTCGGACTCGTACATGAAGGGTTCCGCACCAACGTACAATGTTTTAAAAAGCTAAAAAACACGTTTTTTGTATGACGACCCCCTTTAATTTTTAACTTTTTTTTTGTATTTGTTGTTATAGCGGCCATAGTAATACATAATCTGTGAAAATTTCAAGTATCTAGTTAATGCCATTGTAAAGATTTCGTTAAAAACGCTGAATAAAACACGTTTCTTGAATGACGACCCCTTTAATTTTTTATTTCTTTTTTAATTTTCAGTATTTGTTGTTATAGCGGCCACAGGAATACATAATCGGTGAAAATTTCAAGTGTCTAGCTATTACGGTTCAAGAGATAGAGCCCTGTGACAGACGGACAGACTTACAGACAGCGGAGTCCCAGTAATAGGGTCCCGTTTGCACCCTTTGGGTACGGAACCTTAAAAAGTAGAGTTGACATTCAGAGCCGACGATGATGATGATTACTAGCCGGCGTTGAATTCGTCGTAAATTTTTTAACAATTCCAAGGGAACCTCACATTTTCCCGGGTATTCTATGTATTAATCCAAGTAATAAGCTAAGTCTAAAAAATAATTTTAATTTTCTTGCATTGAAAAAATTGTTTTTCGTAAGATTTATTACGATTTTAAGAGGATGTCCATCCATGAAAACCTTAATGATGGATTAACTTCTGATGCATATGATAACCTTCACTATCCGATTGACCCATTTACCAGGGCCGAAAATAGGTTGGGAATAGTGAAATTTAGGTTTGACCAGCAATTTCACACTTGACTGCTTATCTGGTCTGCGAAATTAGTTCATTATCTATCTTTACAGCATTTAATACTTGCTTAATATAAGTGTATTTTTACAAGCTTTTATTTAGCTTGCCGTGTTGGTTGTTTTTTGGGAAAAATCTTGCAAAAGGGGTCGTTGCACAAAGGTATGGGGAGCCGGCTAGGTCACTGAAAACCTACAAATTCGTAGCCTTTCTATGGTACATTTGGATCCAAATTTTGTAATTAGGGTTAGGTGAATGCCGCCAAATTGGCCGTCACACATTATGCCAACTGACCTGACATTAACAGTACATATAGGCGCCATGTCAGTATCGCCATTACACGATAATAAGCGATTTTAAATGTATTTTTGTATACTATCAAGATCACGACAAAACAAATATATGATAGATAGTCTTAATCGGATTTTAATATATTTTCTGATTTTTGGAGGAGAAACCGGAAAGTGGCTAAATGGTGCAACATTCCAACATTTAGCCACTTTCCGGTTTTCCGATTAAGATGAAATTGTGTATCCTAATGTAAATCAGATGACAATGCAATATTATTATAACAAAAAGCTAATCTGATGATGAAGCTGGAAGGTGGTTAAGGTTTGTAATAAAACGAAACAAGCCCATCGAGTTTGTGCTTACAACATTCGCATTTCGCCCATTCCCTCGATCGGCTTCTACGATCTGTGCGGGAAGAGAAGCAGTTGGTACATTCTAAGGTTTTTTTTTATTTCTACCACACCAGCATTGAAGATTTAAACCGATGTTAGATCATAGAAGAAGAGGTTGATGAGTGTAGATGAAGCGAAAGAGATCTGTCAGGATCGTATAGCAAGTGGAGGTCCATAGTCTCTGCCTACTCCTGTGGGAAACAGATGTATGTTAGATTATAGGCCCAACAGAGCCCCAGATTTATTTGATACTGAAATAGGTTATCCTCGTGCACTGAACCGGCAAGTTGCAGTGATTTAACACGCCACTGAACATACATATGGTGAGCTGATATATCCCAAGTCTGTTCGTACGCCTATCTATGTATACTTTTTTTTTAATGGCTTGACGCTACTGCGTATTTAGCCAGGAACAAGTTAATAAAACGTGGGAAATTCTTTAGTCCTAACAAGTTACAATCAAAGATTGGTGTAGGCCTTTAATTGCTTTATGGGAGCTTCTGGCGACAAACCTATACGAGTCCACTGATTTTCATAGCCGATTGAGTGGTGGACAACGCCCGAACACACAGTCCGCAAAACAATTATCACTACAGCCGTACTATGACTGTCCACTTTAACTAGGTATTTCACATATTGTTCATGAGCATGAGCATTTATAACACCAAACAACACCAATTTCATATAGTAAAGTCCACTAAAATCATTTTGCGAAAATAATTTAAAGAAAACCCCAACCGAACCTCTGACTTCCCGCCAAAAACTCCCTATGTATAGATAATTGATAGATAGATAGATAAAAAATTTTATTTGTTAACTGTAACACACAAATAACATTACCTACCACTGTGGCCAAAACAAGAGAATCTGTCCCTAGTAATACAAAGTGAAAAAGACATTAGCGATTAATAAATGAAAGCACACACTTGTACGAGTAATCATTTGCCGTGTGGTTTCCGGCAGAGTAGAATAGGATTACTCCAAGACTTCCCGTGGATGACGTAGAAGGCGACTTAGGAAATACAAGCTAAACAAAGCTTATACACATCAGTGATACCTCTTCAACACATTTGACCAGCGTGGAGAGTATTGGCCAAATCCTCTGGCTGCTCGGGCCAAGTTTGGCTCTGGTAGTACAGAGAGGGTCGAGCTCTTGCAGTGAAGACAAAAAGACGATGAAGACTTGTACTAATAATTAATGAAGGTATGCAAATAATCTTTTTTTTTTTTTGTTTTTCACAAATGTTTATTAAGAAATAAAAATAAACTACAAACTAAACCTAAAAATAAAACCTAATCTAAATTATTGTTTTAAAATCAATTATTATGTTTGAAAATTTCATTTTTTAAACTTTAAGTACTTACTTTACTTTTAAATTGTAATTTATTTGTATTAATGTAACATTGAAACCTTCAAAAAACGAGTCTATATCTTTCTGAAAGGCCGGTAACGCTCTTGTTACAACCCTGGTGTTGCAGTTGTCCATGGGTAGCGGTAATCACTTACCATCAGGTGACCCGTTGGTTCGTTTGCCGTCCTATAACATTAAAAAATATGAAACCTTACGTTTTTCGAGTAAATAAAGATTTTGTTTAATGCACAGATATTAAAAAAAAAAAAAAAAAAAATTCGGTACTTATTTCGTATTACCGAATAAAGTATTTATTACATACGTAAAGTGAGTGCGTAACTGAACGTCGAAATACAAACATGCGAAGAATTGTGATTCGAAATATCGTAGTTACGATTGCCATGGATTTAGTATCTATATCGTACCGTATGAAGATTAAAATATACTTCAATACCTCACCGACCGTAATAGATTATCTCAAAATAACTCATCAATAGCACTGTACCTTATATAATATTTCCTTGTAGATATATCATAATATCCCTCGAGGATTTCATTTCTATTTTTGGCTCGGCTTAGACACTTCCAAATCCGGAGATAGCGAACAACTGACGGGAAAGCTCTTGCAGTGTAAAGAAAATAAACTTTAGAAGCTTTGATACTAAAATTACAATGAACATTGTTTGTTTCATTCATTGTAGGCATGAAAGTTCAAAAGTTTTTTTTTTGTTTCACATTTTGTTAGTAGCTTGTGTTTTCTGAACAGCTTACAATAGATTTCTATCTACAACGTTAATTCTAGCTGTTTTTTCCATACTTTGTCAAACGCTGACAATAGGGAAGGGATGAAAATTTTGAAAGCGTTTAATATTTTTTCGTGGTTAGAAATGACATTCCTCGTTACCATGAAAAAATATCAGATTTTTCTGTCCAGTCAATTAATTATCATCATCACGTCTTTTTTAACCGACTTCAAAAAAGGAGGAGGTTATCAATTCGACTGGTTTTTTTATGTATGTTTGTTACGCGATATCTTCGCCAATTGTGAACCGATTTTGATAATTCTTTTTTATTTGAAAGCCTTTACTACCAAGTTGGTCCCATTATAATTTGGTGAAGTTATGATGCAGAACTTTGAAGACATGGAAGAAATTTAATTATTTAGTCCCTTTCTGTACTACCAGAGCCATATATTTGCCAGAGCAGTTAGAGGATTTGGCCTACACTCGCCACGCTGGTCAGACGGGTTGTAGAGGTCTCATTGATGTTTATAAGCTTTGTTTAGCTTGTGTTCCCTAAGTCGCCTTCTACGACATCCACGGGAAGACTTGGAGTGGTCTTATCCTGCCGGGAACCACACGGCGGAAGGAACTAATATTTTATGTCAATGTAATAAGTGACTCGTCTGTGTTCGAGCGGCAAAATCATCTCCGAAGCGGCCAAATCTGGCTGCTTCGGAGATGAGAGGTTAAAGCTACACCTTTATTTATTTATTCTTTTATTTACCGTTGATGCAATAATTTACAAAATAATTTGTTACTTTATTTAAAAAGTTATGTTCAGAAATTGATTTTGATCTTTGTTTTCTAAAAAATACGAGTAGTTTATTTCAAATAATGGCTGCACTTTCATTGATGCCCAGCTTCAAATGAAGATACGTTGATGCATATCGCGCATAAATGCATATGCGTGATTGCATGCATCGTAAATTAATTGAAATAGCCAATTACCACAATTTTACCAATGAAAATCAATTTGTTTCGCCGCTGAATCAATAAAAATAGTTGTAAAACAGTTGATGCATATTTAGAGATCGATATGACTAGTAAATACTATGAGTAAATGATACTTAGACATTTCTTATGTAGTTTCGGTTGTTTTAGGTACATATACTTATAATTATAAGTGAAATAGCAATATTTGTTACATATGACTAAATAGTTTCGCGGTCACAATGACACTGTCAGTGTTGTGTGTGACTTCTTGTGTTACAAAGACGAAGAGGGTAGACCTTTGGCACGGAAGACAGTAAGAGTATACAGAACGGAATCTCCTAAGGTACGCGCCTTTTCCCCGTTCTTGTGCGGCCGCGTGCGCCGTACAGTGTGTGTTCGCCTGCTCGCCCCTCGACAAGGCGAGAACTGGGGAGAGGTGCGGGGACGGGGAACGGGGACGCATATTGCGCGTACCTTAGGAGATTTCGTTCTGTATACTCTTATTGTCTTCTGTGCCCTTGGCGTTGGGTGTTCTAAGTTCTAATCCCAATGGGAAGCATACTTTGTGAAAAGTTGTTTCCAGTCTGGTTAGGGTATTGTTGCAGGCTTGAATCACCTCATTATCCGAAAAGAAAGATGATTTTGTAGAATAACTGTGGCTCCCGAACGCCATCAAGCGATTGTTAAAACCTATCCTAAGATTGGTTCTGGTCTACCCTTTGGGTTATGGAGGTCAGACGGCACTCGCTCTGTGTAAAACCAGTAACCTCGTCAAATCACCTAGGCTAGGTAGTGGACCTCGGGTTTTGGAGCGTTACCGCTGAGGATGTAACCAGGAATACGCTCGGATGATGATGAGTTAAATTGATACATACCTACTTACCCGTTTCTTGTTCTATTTTAAACAAATCACAGATATGCTCCTTACTAGAAGACAATTCCGCTATTTCTGTCCCACAGTGAGATTTACTATTTAATGCAAGAGTTGCATTGTTCACTTCAGTTCTGTTTCCTTTCTTTGAAAGTTTAAATCTACTTAGCTTGTTAATTTAGAAGCGTGAATTATTGAGCTGCAATACTTATTCTTTTTGCAGAAGAAAATAATGTTGCAAACTTTTCATTTCTTTTCCGAGATATTTACTGCTATAGACGTAATACAGTTATTATTGTTATTGCTACTTAAGTCTACATCTAGGTCACAAAATTAATACAGAACGGAACTCGCAGTGTCCCCCGCAATATGGCGTCCTCGCACTTCTTCCCCGTTCTCAGCGGCGTTTGATGGCTTTGAATTGAAAATTGAAATTGAACTTACATATTGACGTGTACGGGTCTGCACAGATGTATAGTTTCGTTTGTAGTAGTAGCAGGCATAAATGTTACTACGCTTGAATGTGTTAACAATGTCCGTATATAATATTTTTTGTTTAAAAAACTTGCATTGAGAATTAACATTGTAATATTTTGGTACGGTACCTGCCTGAACCTAAGAGAGGCCCAGGTCGCTCACTTGCTACCTGGTAAATAGATTACGAAACTATTAAAAGTGGAGAACCTACCTGACCCAACAACCGACCAACGCGCCTGCAATGCTTACGAATAAAGGCATTGGTGAACAAATGAAATTTTTGAAGAAACAAATTCACATTGTACTTTATGTGCAGTTTTTTTTGTAAGAGAATATACTTAATTAACAAGTAACGAGTAAAACATGTCGCCGATACGGAAAAATACTACGTATCTACAAGTACAATTGAGTGTAATTTAATAACATCATAATCATCATATCAGCCACAGGAAGTCCACTGCTGGACATAGGCCTCCCCCAAGCATTTCTAAAACGACTGATCGGAAGCGGCCTCCAGCGTTTTCTTGCAACCTTGCTTTATTCTGCAACCATGCAGGATTTATTAATTAAATTACATACATAATTAAATGTTATAATTTGATTGCAATTGTTATTTATATTTATTTATTAAAATCTTTATTGACCAAATGGTACAAAAGGTGAACTTAACGCTAATGCATTCTCTACCAGTCAACCTTTAGGAAAAACAGAAATTATTTAATTGCGATAGGCGCTTTAAAGATGTACTTAATAATTTACTATTTACAAGTATACTTAAATACATTAATATAATACACTTAATACATATAAATACTTATATAAATACTTATATAAATATACATACAAATATATATTCTACAAATGTTTAAGATAATGACTAATTCTGCTGCGAAAATTTTAATGAAAGGTGCGTGTGAACTTTCTTCTTAAATAAGTATCTGTTTGAGATACTTTTGATGTCTTCAGGTTATACTATTATAAATTAGCAGATACATTTACTGCTTTTATAATTTGCCTACTTAGCATTAAGTTTGTAAATTCACTTAACATAAACTATTTTATAGATGGAAGAACCTCAACGTCATGTCATTAATTGAAATGGCTAGTCAGGCAGCCTATCTCTATCCAATTTCCTTTTGGTGACACTGCGTGGCGTATGGTACAGCGCGGGCATACCGGACATGATTGTCACACTGGCACAGAATACAGTAAGAGTAAACAGAAGGGACTCTTCTAAGGTACGCGCAATATACGTCACCGTTCCCCGCACCCGCACCTCTCCCCCGGTTCTTGACGGCCAACGTGAGAAATCGAGGCGAAAACGGGGGAGAGGTGCGGGGACGGGGAACGGGGACGCCTGGGTGACGGATATTGCGCGTACCTTAGGAGTTTCCGGCCTGTGACACTGGCTTATTTAAAGCGAACGTAGCGAGCATAGTGTTGTTTATACCGTTTGGTCTTAAAACATCAAAAACGTTTTTTCACAGGTTCTCTGCTCCTACAGGTGTCGTAAGAGGCGACTAAGGGAAGTACAGGAAAGAAAGTGGAGAACAGAGTCCTGTGTACAAATAATTTATACTATCTACTGCAATCACTAAGCCAGCGTTGTTATAGGCTAATCCCCCTTTTATTGGAAGAGAAAAAAAAATATGTTCACTATGGTAACCATGTGTGTGACGTTCCGTTACGAATCTTTCTTCAAATAACCTGCCAGAAAATCCCCAATTTTAATGTGTAGTAATGCCTATACTGTGATCTTTCTTTTAGAGTTATTGAAGGTAACTAGAATCTGTTTTTAATCCTAGTGGTCACATTTTTTGTATGCGTATGACGCCAGGAATTTTCTATTTACTACTAATTATAATAATAATAGATGCGTCATACACGTCGCTACTAAATAGAAAACAGAAGTCAATATCATCAAACGTCATTTAAATTTTGTCGTATTAGGCAGCAAAATTATTATTTTGTGGTATTAACAGATAACATTTTTACTTTTGACGTTTGGCGAAGTCTCATTTTTGCAACAGTAAATGCTGATAAGAGAGAAAGAGACACAAGATGGGTATTTACCAGATTTTCTCTATATGAAGGTACATTTCAAGCTCTTTGTATTTTCTCCTACGCTACAGTGACTTGCATTTCCGTGTTATGTCACTGTGACATGTGAGATTATGACTCGTAGTTTAGTATTTTGCGATTCGCTGAAATGGCACTTTGGTATTATGTTAGACAGTAATTTTCACGCCGGTGTGGGAAGGTCGGCGAGTCAATGGCATTACAGAATATCACGCAAGTTGTGACATTTATATTGATAAACCTGTAATATTTTTTGTTTTTGCTCTAAAAAATATTACATACTCGTAGGTACTTTATGAAAGTTCTACTTTATAGATCATAGATATAACAATAGTGATAGCCGGTCAAGTTCTTCTTGTCGAGTCGAAATTGTTTCACTGTAGCTTCAATTTCAAATCATCTTTGACCAGTATGTGGCCACGGCGATCCCTCTGTCGTTAGCCTCATTAAGGTCCTCTATGGTACATGACGTAGGGCAAGTCAAGTCGGTCAAGTCTTTAACCCTTACGGGGTAGATAGAGTCAATTATTCTTCTTATAGTGTCGTTGGCTCAAACTTTAAATTTTGTGCCTTCGGAATGTTGCCACCTTTTACGCCTCTCTCCGAGGCAGAGACATGGTACAGCTGGTGAGGCACACAAAGGGCATTAGAGAAGATGCTACATGGTCTGGTCGTTGTGACCACACTCGCATTGTGCTGAGCCAAAGACCAGGGATCAGCGTGATGGAAGGCATGTACATGAAAAAGAAAATTAAAGTAAGATGCATTCCTAGGCGTCACTATTTTAATATTCCTATTGACTTTCTTGACATCGCATCGCCTATTGACAAGTTTTCTTGACATTTATGCACATACGCTTCGATCGAATTTCACATCATCCTACACAGATTTGTGCAGGATAACGTTATCTAATCAGGTACATTCTACGTTTTTTTTTCTCCCAGAGTAGCATAGAAGAAACCAATTAGCTCCATAATATAACTGGAATAGTATCCACTTAGTATATTACTTTAGTGCTCTAAAGGACAAAGCTTGGTACATGCCAGATGAACTCGTAAATGTTTGTTAGAGATTTATTTGCCATCTCGGTGGCTGCTGGCGATGTCTGTCAACGCCCTTATGTAGGGTGTCCAACTGTCCACACAAATTAGTATCTAAGTGTAGATTTTTGTCCATTCAAATGTTTCCCAAGAAACTAGGCCCTTGCAGGCATATTTTATTATTAAATTTAATTTATTATTTATTTATTAAAAACGGCAACAACACAAGCAAACGGCAAACAAGTATAAACTCGGCTGACCGGACAATTTGTATCGAAATGTTTGTTTTTCAAGGATCTTTAAAAAAGTCACTTATATGTAATTGGGTATTTTATTATCTACAATTATGTCGTTGATATTTATGGACACCATACTGTTTGTATCTGAATCTAAACCCTGAGTCCTGCACTGAACAGGCGGTCGTTCAACTGTCCCCAAGTTCAACTCTGGCCACGACGTAGTTAGGTTTCTAATTTTAAATCTAATTTGACTATCTGATCTAGTTAGGTTAGTTTAGCATAAGTACAATGTTATTCGCTAATCGCACGTTACTATGTTAGTTTTTAGGATTCCGTGCCTCAATAGGTAAAAACGGAACCCTTATAGGATTACTCACTTGTTGTAAAATTGCCAGAATCGGTCCTTGATATGCCAGACAGAAAATTCAAAGCTTATGTAAAGAAAGTACTTTGTGAGAAGGCTTATTATAGGACCGATGACTATCTTAAAGACAAAAAGGTCTGGCTTGAGCTTGGCGCGGGTCCCTCTTAAAGGTTTGTATACTTAGACATGTCATAATTTAGGTACATTGGTACATACAAAATTTACAAATTGACATTAATTTATATTTCGTAGTTCTTATAATTCAATTTAATTATGACATAACAAACAATGTCATCTCAGTCCATCCATATAACTAATTTTAAGTTTTTAGTTTGTTGCTTGTTAGTTGACGTCTTTGGAGAAAACGTGCATTGCAGTTTGTTGCCGCTTCTTCTGCACTTGCGCCTAGGAAGCGGCGTAAACTTAGCTGTAAGTAACGATTTGAGGTCAACATTTGTGCAAAACAAAACAAAGTGACTATTATTAAGAGATATTATAAATATCCTACGATAATAAAGATAATTTGAATTTTTTAAATTTTTTGAATTTTGACTTGTCTGTCTGTCCTTCAATGTTGTTTTAGCCAATTTGCTACGAAACTACTAGAACTAAATTTAGTAGTTTAGACCTAAGTAAATGTTACAATTGATGTTCAAATATGGAGGCCACTTATGGGGGATAAATCATCGAAAGGAATATATATTCTCTATCTAGCGTTTTTTAGCGGCCTTGGTCAGGTTGTCTGACCACCTTATGGGTGGGTGTCCTACACTTCGCTTGCCAGTGCGTGGTCGCCATTCGAGAACCTTTTTGCCACATCGGCCATGGGTACGCTATGTGTCCCACCCACTGTCTGTTTGTGTCTAAACCCTAAGGCCTGCATTGGAGTTATTCTTCTTATTATTATTTAAGAGCTAAGCTCTTGTCTGACAGCATATGGTCGACACTCAAAAATCAGAATATTCCCGATACTTCCATCAAATTATTAAAGACATATATGGCAAAAGCACAAGCAGAGTGAAGACAGACCGGAAAGGACCGACGATAGAGATAGGCAGAGGTGTTAAACAGGGCGACCCACTATCTCCAAAACTCTTCATAGCAGTACTACAAAAAATTATGAAAGATCTAAACTGGTCGCACAAAGAAATATGTATTAACGGCCAGTACTTAAACAATCTTCGATTTGCAGACGACATAGTATTGTTCTCTGAATCACCATACCAAATGTCACAAATGATAAAGGAACTGAACAACTTGAGTAAGAAGGTCGGCCTAGAACTTAACACCTCAAAAACAAAGATTATGACAAACAGCGATAAAACTCCTATTTCAGTGGACGGAACAACTCTGGAATATGTAGAATCCTATATATACCTTGGAAAGCAAGTATCTTTTAGAAACACCAAAAACATCGATGAAATTGACAGACGGATTTGCATAACATGGAACATATTCTGGAGTTATAAAGAAGTGTTAAAATCTAAAATCCCACTGAAACTGAAGAAAATTGTAATGGACTCTTGCTTGCTCTCCTCTCTTACTTATGGATGCCAAACATGGATTTATAATAAGCAAATAAAACAAAAAATACAAACGACCCAAAGAGCAATGGAAAGAAGTATCCTCAACATAACATTAAGGCATAAACAAAGAAATACTGCAATAAGAAACAAAACTAAGGTTATAGATGCTCTACAACACGCAAGAAAACTAAAATGGAAAGGGCCGGACATTTAGTACGCACCAAAGATAAAAGATGGACCACACTAGCCACTATATGGAAAGGACCAACAGCCAAGAGAAAAAGAGGAAAACCTAGAGAACGCTGGGTCGATGAAATTATAAAATTAGCCGGAATTGACTGGACAAAAAAGGCAGAAAATAGAAAAATGTGGAATCAAATGGAGGAGGCCTCTACCTGTTAAGGGGTCCATAATCTAATATTTATAAATTCAATTTAATTAAATATTGATACTTAGATATTACTAATTATAATTTAATCTATTTACAATTTAATATTTTAATCAAATTTAATGGTTTTAAATATGCAAGAATGTAAAACGAATCACTACATAGTATAAAACAAAGTCGCTTCCCACTGTCTGTCCCTATGTATGCTTAGATCTTTAAAACTACGCAACGGATTTTGATGCGGTTTTAATAGATAAAGTGATTCATGAGAAAGGTTTATATGTATCTTATCTTATCTTGCATTGGGGTCCACGATCGGAAGCACGTCGAACCTTTGGGTTATATTGTACTTACCCCCTTGCCTTACTCACCCGCCTCGGGATTTCTGAAGAAGGACTGCATAAGCTTCAGAATATCACCTGGTGCGTAGTGCCTGTAGTCCTCTAGCTTAGGATATGCTGATCCGAAGAGGTCCATGCGCTTACCAGCCATCGAGTCGCAGCTACACATGATGTGTCTCATTGTCTCCTCTGAATCCTCACATGCCCGACATTTTGGGCTATCAACAAGTCTCATATTAAAGAGATGACTGCGATTGTGGTAGTGTCCAGTCAATGCTCCCAATAGAGTTCTTGCCTGTTTTCTGTTAAATTTATTTAACCGTTTGTACCACTTGACAAAATTCTCGCCGAGTCTCTTTGGAGTGGGTGTGTCCACTTATATCACTCCATTCAGCCTTGTGTCTCATGCTGACATAGGCGTTTATGGCGTTAGTAACCATTCCATATGATAGTCCTAAGAAGGGTTCGGGGCCTGTAGGCGTGTTACTTGACCCTTCCCTTGCCAGCTCATCAGCTTTCTCGTTTCCCTCGATGCCAACATGACCCGGCACCCAGACCAGCACCAGTTTGTTGTGCCTGCCCAGCTGATTTAGGGCACGCACTCCATCCCAGACCAGTCTGGAGCTGATCCTGCTGGAACTAAGAGCCGCGAGGGTTGCTTGGCTGTCTGTCAGAATATAGATTTGGCGGTTCTTTAGGCCTCCTTCTAAATTCATTTTAGCACATACAGTTACCAAATATGTTTCTGCTTGAAAAACGGTAGCATACTGCCCCATGCTCTGATACAGTTGTTTGTCCTTTGAAAAGATGCCCGCTCCTGTTCCATGGTTGGTCTTCGAGCCATCCGTGTACCAGGTCAAGCAATTTCGATTTGAAGGTCGAAGCTCTTCTTTCCATTCCTCCCTTGTAGGGACATATATCTTATAATTTCTCTTGAAGTTGTACACAGGGAGCATCTTATCGCTTCCCATGTCCAACATCCTTTCGAGCTCATGCGTCGTCTCCATTCGCGTATGCCTTGTCCTTGGTGCGTGCCTGTTCCACAGACCAGCTGTAGTTAGCCTGTAGAGTGCTTTACAGGCTTCGCCTTGCACGTATAGATATAGTGGTGGCAGTCCAAGGATGATCTCCATGGATGCGGTCGGTGTTGTAGAGAACGCCCCAGCTATTGCACAGCATGCCAATCGCTGGAACTTTCTGAGGTCATTTCTACAAGTTACCTGTCTTACCTTGGGCCACCACACGAGTGCCCCGTAGGTCAAAATTGGCCTTACCATCATCTCATATATATAACGTAAAATATAAGGTTTTAGGCCCCATGTTTTACCATAGGTATTCCGACACATGTTCAATACTCTAGTGGCCTTCGTTATTATATTATTAACATGTATGTTCCAAGTCAGTTCTTTATCTAACGTAACGCCTAGATATTTTACCTCCTTGGACAATTTAAGCTCCGTACCGTTCATTTTGATATTATTCAAACATGTCAGTTTCCGGAGCCTTGTAAATGGGATAATTGTTGTCTTGCTTGGGTTGATACTCAAGTGGTTCCTATTACACCACTCTTGCACCTCCCGCAAAGTTTTGTTCATTATCCCTTTTACCGTATCAGGAACTTTCCCATTTATTAGAATGGCGATGTCATCCGCATAACCGACCGCTGTGACCGGTCCTTTGTTAAGAGAAGCTATCAGAGAGTCCACAACTAAGCTCCACAGCGTCGGTGAAAGCACCCCGCCCTGTGGGCAACCTTTTGTAGTCAATGCTGATAGTTCCTCTCCTAGAAGCTCAGATGTGATTATTCTACTCTTGAGCATATTTTCTATCCATTTGCAGAGAGTGTCCGGTATACCATGTTTCGTCGCCGCCCTGCTGATGGATTCGAAAGTAGTCCGGTCAAATGCCCCCTCTATATCGAGAAAGGCCCCCAGACATAACTCCTTTTCCTCTAGTGCCTTCTCAGCCCGACTCACTACATAGTGCAGAGCTGTCTCTGTTGACTTGCCAGGCTGGTAGGCACACTGCATTCTGTGAAGCGGGTGCTTCTTCAGTGGGCCATCTTTGATGTATCTGTCCACCATTTTCTCCAATGTCTTCAGCAGAAACGACTGAAGACTAATAGCTCTATAGGCCTTTGGCTCGTCATATGTCGCCTTTCCAGGCTTTGGAATGAACGTCACCTTTACTAATCTCCATGGCTTGGGAATATGTCCAAAAGCAATACAGGCTCTGAAAAGTCTGCAGAGATGTGGACTAAGTACAGAGATTCCTTTCTGCAAGAATATTGGATAGATGCCGTCAGGCCCTGGGGCCTTGTATGGTTGCAAGGTACCCACGGCCCATTTTAATTTCTCGTCATCTATCACCTTCTTGGCCACTTCCCAGTCTCTCCTGAAGGTTCTAGCCCCCCAAGATTCCACCTTGTTGAGATCCTGCTGATCAATAGTTGTTTCCATGCAACCTGGAAAGTGAGTTTTATACATCACCCTTAATGTCTCTACGCCAGATTCCGTTTGCGCACCATTTTCATTCTTAACAGATGACAATGGATCCGCCTTAGTGACAGCCATTGCTTTAGCTAGTCTCATTCCTTAAGGTAGAGAACTGATAGAGTCGCAATGTCCTCTCCAGGCACCCTTCTTTGCCTTTCTCACCATTTTGCTATAATCGGTGAGGGCCTGGTGATAGTCACTAAAGTCCTTTTTGGCTTTAGCTACATTAAAGAGCGTTCTTGTCTCCCTTCGCATTCTTTCCAATGCCGGAGTCCACCAAGGATCTTTTTGTGCCCTCGGTTTACGCAGTGGACAATTGTCCACCCATGCATTTCTAATGCCGTCCACAATACGTTGAGCCTCCAGTTCCAGGTCAACTATAGAGTTAAGCTTGGATCCCGGAGTCCCTAGTTCGGCCTTCAATGATTCTTTATATGACACCCAGTTCGTGTGTCTTGGGTTCCTTTTTGGTACAGTTTGTGATTTTAAAATATTCTCACTCCTGTACCTAAAGCATATGTACCTGTGATCAGACAATGTTATCTCATCCGACACATGCCAGTCGTGAATTTTACCAGATGCCTTCCTACAGGCCATTGTAATATCAATTACCTCCTTTCTCGTAGCTGTTACGAAAGTCGGTTTGTTACCTTTGTTGCAAAGAAATAGAGGTGAACTTACCAAGTATTCGGCTAATTTAATCCCTCTATCATTCGTGTCTGTGCTACCCCACATCACGTTATGGGAATTAGCATCGCACCCTATGATAAGTTCCAGCTTTCTCTCCTCCGCATGCCGCACAAGTACGGTGAGCTCGGGTGAAACCGGTTCCTTTTCTTCATACGGCAGATAGACTGCAGCTACAACTACAGACTGACCTGCCCCTTGTTGGACCTTGACGGCTGTCAGGTCCCTGTAACATAGAGAAATCAAGGGCATGGCATTTATACCCTCTCTGATATAAATGCATGTCCTTGTGTCATTAGTAGTACAGTAGGAATAAATCCGACTCGTTAACCTACCGAAGCCTTTTATTTGGCCTTTATATATATACGGTTCCTGAATAAGAGCTATATCATACTTGTTCAGCCGCAGTTGTCGTGCAAAGACAGCTACGGCTGCCTTACAGTGGTGTAGATTAATTTGTACACACCTTAGTACCGCCATATTGACGTCTACATTATTGTCGGTCACCCGACGGTCCATCAGCGTCCAGGGACGCATCCATCTCGTATAACCCTTCGAGGTCCAGCGGTCCCTCCGAGGTGGCAGAAGACAAAGTCAACTGCTCAGCAGCATCCGTCAACGTCGATAAGGACGACGGTGGTCTCGCCGGTGGCCTGGTGATCACCAGGCTAGGCCGTGGGGACGGTGCTCGTGGTCGTATCAGACCCTTCTTGCGTAGGTCCAGCGGTGGTCGAGTGGTAGTCACCCCACCTCCTCCGGGCGCAACCTCCGGGATCACCAGAGCAGTAGGAGGTTGCATTTCATGCTCCCTCACAATCTGCTCCTCCGGACGCGGAGGCTGCTCCCGTGGAAGTTGAGACGCATCCCGCCCATTTCTCCCTTGCCGACATCCATCTCGCCCCTTGCCAGAGGTACTCGGCCCCTCAGCGGTCGTGGCTGTGGAGTCCTCAATTACCTTAAAGACATCCATGCTCATCCCGCTGTAGAGCCTGTACCCCCTGGACTTGATGAAGTCAGCAGAGGCTTGGTCCATGAGCACAATACGCCTTACGTGTGTCCCCTCAACCAGCGTGTCCACCACCTTCCAATCAGCCGCCTTTAGGGTCGGGTGATATTTTTGCAAGACCCGAAGGACCCTTGCATTATCAAGGATGACATAGTTGGTCGTCTTCCATGCCATCTTTATTGGCTTTGGAAGGTCCCTCGCATGCAAGACCTTAACCTTCAAGCCACCAACTGTCTCGCCATTCATAACGTCGCAGAGCCATTTCGCAGTACTGTCTTCATTACAGGAGACGTGTATGGCACCTGCGACCACTCCTTTCATGTAGACTTCCGGTAGTCCGGTTGCCTCCTCAATGTTCGGGTATAGAACAGGCGCAAGTGCAGTCCATCCATCGCCCTGAAACTGCTGAGCCGGGTAGTCTATAGGGACGATGACCATCCTGACGGCTGCTGCGGCTTTATTGTAAGGTTTGACTGCTTCAGTCCTCGTCCTTTTTGCCCCAGCAGCTGCCTCGGCAGCCTCGTCGCTTACCTCCCGGTTCCTTTTAGCTGGCGATACATCGACAGCTCCTTCCCTTCTCCACCTCATCAAACGCCGCTTTGCAGAACCGCTAAGGTTTTTCCTGCTACGCTGCGTTCGCCACTCTGACCCGGTACTATCTTCAGTCATTGCTTCCTCACAAGGTCCCTCTCCTTTACTAGTGCAGGGCCCACCAGTCCAGGGCTCTGTCATCCGACAATTGAAATATAGTATAATTAATCTGTCAAGATATCAGTGGACCCTGGCACTCGAGGAGGTGCGCCGCCGACGAGCCCCAGGTTTATATGTATAATACATACCCGTGCGAAGCCGGGGCGGGCCGCTAGTTATGGAATAAAAAGGCTTTTTTATTTTTTTATTTTATTTTATTATTTTATTAAGCTCTTGTCTGTGGTGCAGGTGGTGCAACCAATGCCTTCCCTCTCTGTCTAAAGCCAACTCCTTTACATCTTTGTAGGTTGAAACATGGACTCGATCTTTTAGTTGTTTTATAAAACTGTCTCTTGGTCTTCCTTTGCTACTTCCTTCTGGGTGTTTATCTATGCCTATATTTATTTATCATAAAACATAGTATCGTTGAGTTAGTATCCCATAACACAAGTTTAAAAAACTTACTTTGGCTTTGGGGCTAGCTTAATCAGTGTGATCTGTCCCTTTGAAAAGCTCATCATGTCTAATAAGGTGCCCTAGCATTTTCCCTCTCCTAGAATCTATAGATTGCAGTAGTTAGCGTTTGTCTCCAACATGTGCTAACACCTCCTCATTAGTTTTTCTCCTTCTATTTGCCGTTAGCAACACATCTGTCGTTTAACTGTCACCAAATTCAACTCGTCTCGACGTAATTAGGTTTCTAATTCTGAATCTAATTTGACCATCCAATCTGGTTAGGTAACTTAGTTAACTAGCCTTTACAAAAGAGTGTGTAGATATAGATGGGACAGTCAAATATTTGTAGGTATAAAAGGATATTTTACTATGTTTGTTTTGGACAATAAACCACAAAAGAATGAGATCTTTAAAAGATTTTTTTTCTGAAAACAACATGATAATTGGTTATTTAATGAAGCAGCAATTACCATTTCAAATAGTAGTATGAAGAAATTTGGGAGTGTGGTGGGACATCGCTATGTCTTTCGTACGTGCGATACTTAATGGCAGTGACGTCAAAAGCTTTCCTCATGGAACTTATATTAAAATATGAAAAAAAAATTTGCCCATACAAGTTGGCCGATCAGCTGACCCAAGTTTCTATGGAAAACCATTTCTTTTTTTTTTATTTCGAAATATGATCCTTATGGAAAGTTTTTCAGTATCGTGGACTGATACAGCCTTTAAATAGTTTTATTACCTATATGTAAAACGTTATATATTTCAAGGAGGTGATGGAGGTTGTATATATCCATAAATAGATCAAAATCACGTTCGTTTTAAAGTGGTTTTTCTCTTTTACATACAGCATGCTCTAATTTAGCCTTCCTACCGGCAACTGGGTCGATATGATCGAGAGGACGCCCTCGACCTACTCAGTCGACTTTTCCTTTTTATCCCTTCTGATTGCACCTCTCAATTAAGAGACTTCCTTTCACATTCAATCAAAGATTGTAAGGTTATTTAGGTGCCTATTATAAAAAGATATGTCGGCCAAATATGCTCCAATGTACAGTTAAATAAAAGCGTTTTCACAGGACATGTGAAACTAAATAAAAGCTTGTTATAAAGAATCATAATTTACTTATGGATCGATGGACGGATCAAGAAAATACGACAGATTCTCTACATTTAGTATTTTTTTTGGTTTGACACCTCGCTTGCCATAAAAAGCGTCATGTTTCTGCCCATGATTAGTTCGTAAGGTCCCGAAATCAATCTAAACAGCAATAAACGCGAGAGAAATGGCCTGACCTTAATACGGCCCTGGAAATACTTATGTGCGGTACTATACACCTTGTAATAATTGGTTTAGGGCTTATTTTGCCGTAAAGTTTGTGAGTCGCGTCATTTGTGTGGACTAAGTTAGTAGCAGTTATCCTTTTCTCTCTTTTTTAGTATTTTCGTATTTACTCACTATTTGTGTATGATAGTGACCAACACTGTAGTTAAATTTTCAGAACAAACTGTCCTAGATTTTGGGCTGGGTAAATTTTGATGACGACGCCATGAAAATGGAAAAAGAAGAATAAAAGTCTCATAAACACATAGGTACCATAATTTTGAGCAAAATGATGTCATTATTTTTAGGGTTCCGTAGCCAAATGACAAAAAACGGAACTCTTATAGATTCGTCATGTTTGTCTGTCTGTATGTCCGTCCGTATGTCACAGCCACTTTTTTCCAAAACTATAAGAACTATACTGTTGAAACTTGGTAAGTAGATGTATTCTGTGAACCGCATTAGGATTTTTACATAAAAATAGAAAAAGAAAACAATAAATTTTGGAGGTTCCCCATACTTATAACTGAAACTCAATTTTTTTTAATCAAATCCATACGTTTGGGTTATCTATGGATAGGTCTTTAAAAATGATATTGAGGTTTCTAATATAATTTTTTTCTTATCGGATTAGTTTGCGCGAGAGATACTTCCAAAGTGGTAAAATGTTGGTCCCCCCACTGTAACTTCTAAAATAAGAGAATGATAAAACTAAAAAAAAATATATGATGTACATTACCATGCAAACTTCCACCGAAAATGGTTTGAACGAGATCTAGTAAGTACTTTTTTTTAATACGTCATAAATCATAAAATGTTACTTGCTACTACGGAACCCTTCATGGGCGAGTCCGACTCGCACTTGGCCGCTTTTTTTTTCTTGTCGTTTCTGAAGCGACATTTGACAAAGCACGCCACTGAGGCACGAAAATACCACCATGGTTAACCACCGGCGCGACGTGAAAAAACGACAGAGGGATCGCCGCGGCCACATACTGGTCAAAGATGGTTTGAAATTGAAGCTACAGTTAAACAATTTTGACTCGACAAGAAGAAGAATTCTCAAAAGGTGAGATTTTCAATTCTGATTTTTGACAAAGTCGGCCTTCGGCATCCTTAAATGTCCATTGGCATGAATTTCATCCTAGGAAAAGGAAAAGTTTGAAAACGCAGTTTACTGAAGCAGCGAAGTACAAAGATGAGAAGCTGTTACTGCCAAATACCTACTGTGAGCCGTGTGATTCCCGGCAGAGTGTAGGCCACATCCTCTGACTTATCTGGCCAATATGGCTCTGATAGGTAGTACAGAGGGGGCCGTGCTCCTGCAGTGGAGATTAAAAAGGACCTGTTAATGATGATGAAGACTGCCAAATACTGTCAAAGTAATCGCTACATCTCATGACTTGTTTTCTATACCAAATATCTATGAAGGCGCATTCGCATCTATTTATCACGTGCGTAGCAGGAATACTAAACTGTTTCGGTAGAAGTTGTTCCTTCCTCCAGTTAATTGCTTTCTATATGGTTTCTTTTACCACGATTGATCGATGTTACTTGTATTCCACATGGCCCACCTCAGTGGGCGAAATGTGTGTGATTAAATTGCACGAGAAGTACTTTTAACTTATCAAACCACTTATGGACTAATAATTTTAGTAAAAATCGGACGCATGAATCACACAATATACGAAATAGTTAAGTTAGTTAGTATTTTATTTTATATTCATTAACTAATTAACAAACTCCTTAAATTTACTTAAAAGAACAATAAGTAGTAACACTTTTCGTGACATTCGTGACGTAGTCTTGGGCTATCGCGGGAAGAGACCATATTTTATTATACCACCATATACCAAGCTCAAACATGTAATGCGAAATAACATCAAAGGTCTATCTATTAAATGAATCACCAATTCGAGCCGACATTTACATGTCCATACAAGCGGTCGTGTACGTACAGTGTACACATAATATTGTGATATTAGATCCAGCAATAACATTACCGGGTCGGCTTTGTTTATGATGTCATTGAAAACAATATGCTTTGAGCTTTCGATTATAAACGTTAATAGGCTATTATATTGTTGGTTATCCTCCCGATGGCCGGCAGGAGCGTTACAGACTAATTACTTTGATGTGTTTTCGCCTGCGGGGTACAGGGGCACAGGGGCTGAGACAGATGCGGGCGTGTATAACGCTATTCATGCCCGCCCTTCCTCAGTCCCCTTAGTCATCATACCCCCGCGCTCCTGTACCCCGCAGGCGAAGACTCATTTATTAAAATAGTCGGTCTTTAGTTATGTCGACTAAAGGGACAAAGGAAAGTATGGGCAGCGTTCGTGAATAGCTACACACCCTTACCTCCCTCAGCTCCCGCACCCCTGTACTCCGCAGGCGAAAATTCATTTAATTGGTCAGTCTAATCTTACTGATGTAACTGACGGACTAAATAAAATATCATTTTCCGGACCCAGTACACGTCCCTATTTGGGTATTTCACAAGCCTTCTTCTAAAGGAATAGGGCTTTTGTAAATTGACGTATCGAAATATTAGATAGTTCTTGTATTAACTTTACCAATAGAATTTATATTTACTAAAAAAAGTATTTCTTTGTAAGTTTTATCTGTCTGGCAGGCTGTTTCCAAGTACTCGGGAAAGGTAAAGCTTATATTTTACTCCATATTATTTATTCATTTCAGAGATTCTCTCACCGTTTATGAATCGGTATAAAATACTTGAATTTCTCTATAAAGCTTTGAACCCACCGACCTTTTAAATATTCTGGTTATTTTGCTAAAGGCTAAATGCTTACTTAAACCTCAATACAACTAAAAGTACATACGTCTTACAAAATATACTGAAACTATTTTATACTATATAGGGTAAAACCCGGATAGTTGCCCCACTTTTTGAAATTACTTTATATCTCTTTGTACAAAAAGCAAGATACTTTATTTGTCAAACGGGTAGGTACTTTGGTTTATTATCTTCAAATTTATAAAAGGAATAAACATTATCTTGGATATTTCCTGAGTATTGGCGATTTTTGCGGACCTCTAAATTTTGAGAGAGAGAATAGGGTATAGTTACCTATTCCATGTAAATTACGTTTAGGATAGATGCCCTGTCGAGAAAGAGGACATCTGTCCCGAAAAACTTTGATCGCACCTAGCCGCCTCATGCAATCGCACAGAGACATGGAACACGGTCAACTTAGTTGTAGATGCAGAGTCTCTCGATAGATAAATTTAATAACATGTGTTTCATTTGCAATTACTCTATAATTGCAATCAAGGCAACTATACTACTACTATGTTTTACCCTAATATACTAGAAATATTTAAAAAAATTGGCTTTCCATAAAAACTTGGATCGATCAACAATTGTATGGGTGGCCAAAAATATTCTTCATATTTCGATATATTCATTACTAGCTGTGCCCGCGACTTAGTTCGCGTGGTTGTCGGAACGTAATGTTATATAGCCTTAAGCCTTCCTCTATAAATGGACTACCCAACAAAAACAGAATTTTTCAAATCGGACCATTAGTTCTGAGATTAGCGCGTATAAACAAACAAACAAACAAACTCTTCCGCTTTATAATATTACTAGCTGTGCCCGCGACTTCGTTCGCGTGGTTGTCGGAACGTAATTTTATATAGCCTAAAGCCTTCCTCTATAAATGGACTACCCAACAAAAACAGAATTTTTCAAATCGGACCATTAAGTTCCTGAGTTTTCGCGTTTAAACAAACAAACAAACTCTTCCGCTTTATAATATTAGTATAGGTTAATTTTCCTTGGGGAAAGTTGTTCAGTAGTTTTCATATTTCTTAACGAAAGTTGTTCAAAATCATGAACTAAATGTACTCTTAAAAGAGTTTCAGTATATTTTTAGACACTATCTCAGAATAAATGAATGATAGGGCCTCTATATAGTATTCATTTAGTTCAGCGTGCAAAATAATTGAAGTCAGTGTATAAACCTCATTCGCTCTGTGGAGATAATCGTCTTTGCGGTCTCCGACGAAGTTTTCATTCCGATCCCACTCCCGATTTTTAATTTGCGTCCCCAATCCTTTTTATCTTTTTGCTTTTAAGAGTTTTGTTTATTTGTTTTATGTTTGATCCCTGCTTACTTTATTCAGCGTTTTGCTTGATAAAGAAGATGAGTTTCGAAGAGTTTTAATTCTTTCCTAAATTTAATCCGATTTAGATGCCACGTATTTCAATTAAATAAATAAATAAAATAAAAATGTACGGACAAATCACACAAATTAGTAAGTACGAGACTTGTGTTATGGGATACTAACTCAACGATCTTTTGTTTTTATAACGAATAGAAAAATATAAATAAGTATTGATAAAGATCCAAGTTCCAGGTTCCCTCCGGGGATGTTAGTCCGGGTGTCTGGATGTCCAAGGGGTCAATAAATCTAGATGCAAGAAAAACCAAAAGTCATATGTATAGTACATTATTGAAAACATTAATTTTTAGGGTTCCTTCCCAAAGGGTGCAAACGGGACCCTATTACTGTGACTCCGCTGTCTGTCCGTCTGTCTGTCTGTCCGTGAGTCACAGGGCTCTATCTCTTGAACCGTAATAGCTAGACACTTGAAATTTTCACCGATTATGTATACCGATACTATTACGATACCGATAAAATTAAAGGGGGTCGTCATACACGAAACGTGTTTCTTCAGCGTTTTAAAACATTGTACCGTGGTACGGAACCCTTCATGTACGAGTCCGACTCGCACTTGCCCGTTTATTCAACTTAACCTGACTTTCTTTTCTCTCAGACCACTGGGAGAAAATAAATAACTTAGAGTGTATCAGCTGCTTCTGTTCCTGCGCAAAGCGTAAAAGCCGATCGAGGGAATGGGCGATATTGCGAAGGCGATGCGTCTAATATAACCCATCACTATTTTAATTCAATTTATCCATCATAACGCTAAATGCGGCCTTTGGGCCTTCCGGCCCTGGGCTCTGTCTGTTCAGAGCCGCAAGACCCAAAATGTACATCTATCTATCTATCTTCTTCTATATAAATAAAAATGAATTGCTGTTCGTTAGTCTGCTTAAAATTCGAGAACGGCTGAACCGATTTGGCTAATTTTGGTCTTGAAATGTTTGTCGTAGTCCAGGGAAGGTTTAAACGGTGAGAAAATATGTTAATAGGAACGGGAACGGGCGAAACAAAGTTCGCCGGGTCAGCTAGTTAGGGATAAAAACGTAATAATGTATGCTATGTACCTATGTCTTCTGAGTTGACAATACAAATATGAAAGACTAAGGAGAGCGAATATAATATTTCTTTACATAGTAGAAAGTAAACGCGGTTAGGGGAAATACAGTGGGGGAATTAAGAACTTTAAATATTGTTTCTAAATATAAGCGTAATACGAATTGTTTGGTTGGTTAGTTTTGTTAAGATTTGATGTTTATTATAATTCTTCAATTTATTACAGAACAACGCGTTATTTATACATATAAGAAAACAATATACATATAGAGAAACTCCAAACGGATGATTTAATATTATATATTTTGGAATATTAGAGTTCTTTACAAACACATTTTAAGATCTTTAACTTTCGTCTTTGTATTGGCGTCTTTTTACCTTTGAACATAAGCCACCAATTGTACGAAATGTGATATAAATTTCATTTCATTTGAAGCAAATCATTGTTCCTGTTGCCACGCAAACAAAATTTCTTTTTTTTCTTACATGCCAGTAACAAATTCGCACTCGACATCCTTACCTTTTTATACGAAATTCTCATCGTATCTACGTAGGCATGAGGAAGGAAAGCGTACACCCATTGAGACACATACCTAAGTACTTTAAACATAACGTATCTCATATAAAATTATGCAAACATAGGTGCCTAATTATGTTTCTTTTTTAAGTTTCAAGATCCTGCAAATCATCACAGAAAGTTAACGACCTAAGCGGGGATAAGTATAACGACCAAGACCACTAGGCCTCATAAACTCGGAGGTCGCGGTGAGACGTCGTCGTTTAGGACGAGTGTCATTACTACGTACGTGACATAGGTACCATGCATTTTGCATATTCATTGCTTACCTTTGAGCATCCAGCATTATTTTATGTGTTTAACTTTATTACAGCCTTAGCTCGAGCATTTTTTTTTCAAGAAATCCTACAGTTGGTGATGATCAAAGCAAAATTTTGGACGATATCGCATATCTAATAAACTATACACACTGTCACGTCTTTATCCCTAACGAGGCAGATGGAGCCTAGGGCGATAAGGCCCAGGCCACTTTTAGCGTGATTTGGACATAACGGTAGAAAAGGGTAAATCTAATAGTGATTCTTCTTCTTCTTCTTCGTCTAAGCGCGTTCCCGGTTGCATCCTCAGCTGTGCTGCTTCGGAACCCGGGGTGCGCTTTCCTGCTTTTTCTTCTTCAAATATAACATGCATGTCAATAGTCACCCAAGGATGCCAAAGACCTTGCAAAATGGAGAAGAAATAGCCGGGACTGCTTAAGTGATTTGGCTATAGTTTTACGACCGGCCGCCTGCCTGACGTCAACCCACTTTGGGAATGTATTTGTGCGAAAAGTTTTACAACCGGCCATCGCCCAACGTTAACCCCTCCTTGGGAATGCAATTAAAGCACGAGATGTTTATGCTAAGTCCTTTAGTCGCCGACATCCACAGGAAGAGATGGGGTGGTCCTATTCTACTCTGTCGGGGACTACACGGCATGGTAATCATAATAGTGATGGATTGGTTACCGCATCGCCTATTCATATGATTCATAGATTCTCGCCCATTTCCTCGATCGGCTTTTAATGTAATAATACATTTTTGGATATTGAGATTAGGTCACTGCTGCTAGGAAGCACACTTATACTAAACATATATTTTTAATTTAGATATACATTTTAGTTTTTCATATTAGCTGCACGACGTCCACTGCTGGATAAGCCTTTCCTAAGGATTTCCAAAATACACTTACACTTTGTGAACCAAGTAATTCGTAAGTAAATATCCAAAGTACCTACAAAGTGATAATCACTTCATAAACAAGTATGGACTTTCACTCGAAGAAAGTAACAGATAAACGCACTTACAAACAAATACACTTCCTAGAATTTGACTGACGTTTCCCAGTACATGTAATCCGGCTTGAACTGGTTCATGTTAATGGATTCTTAAACGTGTCACACTTGTCACCTCTAGACTAGTATCGTCATTGTGAGTTTGTTTGTATGCAATATTCGTAGTAAACATGAATGATGCAATATAATATATTATCTTTTTTTGTGCTCAAGGTCAGTCTATGATCTGATGATATACCTAATAATATATACAGGGTGATTTTATTGTGTATTTTATCCACCATCCAAATTTTTGGAGCTGGACTGAACTTGCTCCAAAACTTTGGCTGGTGGTTAAAAAGTCAGCCTGTATATACAGGGTCTAACAAAATATACTGAAACTATTTGAAGGGTGGATTCAGTCCATGATACTGAACAACTTTTCCCAAGGAACATATATCGAAATATGAAAAATAATTTTGGGCCTCCCATACAAGTTGACCGATCAGCTGATCCGAGTTTCTATGGAAAGCTAAAAATTATTTTTCATATTTCGACATATGTTCCTTGGGGAAAGTTGTTCAATATCACGGACTGAATTCACCCTTAAAATAGTTTCAGTATATTTTGTTAGACGTTATATACAGGGTCTAACAAAATATACTGAAACTATTTTAAGGGTGGATTCAGTCCATGATACTAAACAACTTTCCCCAAGGAACATATATCGAAATATGAACTTTGTATGAAAATTCAAAAATTATTTTCATACATCGATACAAGTTTCTTAGGGAAAGTTGTTCAGTATCATAGACTGAAGTCACCCTTAAAATAGTTTCAGTATATTTTGTTAGACCCTATACGAGTATATTGATGGAATGTGATTTCACTGAACTGGCTTTGCAGACGTTATATAACGCTACTGCAAACTTCTCCCCTTTACCCCTTCACTCCTCCCTTTTGGAATTAATTTGCAATATCTTGTTTAAAATAAAGGGAGGGTTCCCTTTGATTGAAATCTATCAATAAATAATGCTACAGCAAAGTTCCCCCCTTATCCCCCCCCCCAATTAAAAATCGCGACCGAACTAAAAAATAATAAAATAAACGGGCAAGTGCTAGTCGGACTCGTACATGAAGGGTTCCGTACCACCGTACAATGTATTAAAACGCTGAAGAAACACGTTTCTTGTATGACGACCCCCTTTAATAATTATTAACTTTATCTTATTTTTAGTATTTGTTTTTATAGTGATCATAGTAATACATAATCGGTGAAAATTTCAGGTGTTACAGTTCAAGAGATAGAGCCCTGTGACAGATCGAGTTAAAAACGCTGAAAAAATCACGGTTTTTGTATGACGATCCCTTTTAATTTTCAACTTTTTTTTATTTTTTGTATTTGTTGTTATAGCGGCCACAGTAATACATAATCGGTGAAAATTTCAGGTGTCTAGCTATTACGGTTCAAGAAATAGAGCCCTGTGACAGACGGACAGACAGATAGCGGAGTCTCAGCAATAGGGTCCCGTTTGCACCCTTCGGGTACGGAACCCTAAAAGAAACATGGAACTTTCATGCCAATTTTCGTCAAAATCGGTTTAAAAATGCGACCTGGCTAAAACAGACAGACGGACAAAAGCATTTTTGGCCAGTCTCAAAACTGAGACTCTTCGCTCGCTTGGTTTGGAAAGTTCCTAATTAAAAAAGCCTTCTCGTATAGTGTCCAAAACACTAAATTTAATCAAAAAACTAACATTAGATTCTCCTTGTATACCATAAAATGAATAAAAAACATGGGTTTCATAAACCCATAACCACACTTTTACCTCGGCGGCCTCGTAATAACCCTACTATTCAATAAGCGATAAATTGCATGATATGATGTTACGCCTCGACCGATGTTGCGTTCAAGGAAGTTCAAGGTAAGAGATGTGAACTGTATGACACAATTAATAAGAGAATTTCATACAGAACGGAATCTCCTAAGGTCCCACGCAATTTGCGTCCCCGGTCCCCGTCCCCGCACCTCTCCCCCGTTTTCGCCTTATCGAGGGGCGAAAGCAAACGAACACGCACGCATTGACGTGTGCACGGTTATATAGTTTCGTTTGTAGTAGTGTAGGCATAAATGATACTCCGCTTCTATGAAGTGCCATACCTGTGGCTATGAGAAGAGTTTAGATTTACCTATTCTAAATCCGATGAGAGAAGACTAGAATTCAGGAGAAGGCTAGATTCTCACGCGTTGTCTTTTGTAACTACTAATGGCCGTGTGGTTCCCAGTAGAATAAGGCTACTCCAAGTCTTCCCGTGGATGTCGTAAAAGGCGACTTAAGAAACAAGCTAAACAAAGCTTATAAACATCAGTGAGACCGCTTCAACCCGTTTGACCAGCGTGGAGAGTGTAGGCCAAATTCTCTGACTGTTATGGCTAAGTATGGCTCTGGTAGTACAGAGAGGTACTTGCTCCTACAGTGGAGACTAAAACAGACCTGATGATGATATTCGCTAAGTAAGAAAAAAGAGAAAAGACTGCATGAAACAAATCATATCGATAAGTTGCTTTGTCTTGAAGCACCTCCGTCGGTCCCCGGCAGACGTGGTAGACACAAGAAATGCTATATTTTTATATTCTAATTGTTTTACTATCAAAGATGCTCAAAAACCGTGCGAAGTTGAGAAGTAAAAGCCGAAAAGCGGACCCAAGGCTTCACACATTATAGCTGAGGATTCAACTGGGAATACGCTGATATGAAAGAGAGAAGTTACTTCATGATAAAAGGATACACAAAATTACACTTTTACTTTTGAAATGCTCGTTTGGTAAGGACTGCGTCTCTTCGATTTACAATAAATCTCATTAAAATACAGCTTTCATTATTACAAGAGAGACATAAAACCACCAGATGTAGCGTGACGTAAATTACCGAATGCAGGTTAATGTTTCGTGACCGTAACACCAAAACACCGATTTTATGCAGTATTGTATGTAATGTAAGACTTGTGCATCTTATTTTTTATGTACCTTCGCATGGTCTTTACTATCCTAAACATTGACATGAATACAAGTTTATTTTGTACCTCTCCTAGCCATAATATTGGAATCCAAATCACTGATAGAACACCGTGAGGAAAAAGATTTTTGCTCCAAAATGTTTAATAAATGGGTAACCACTATAGTTTTACTATACGCGCGGCCGTCGTCAGCTAGCCCCGGTAGCGGGGGGTGACACTCAAATGGGTTTTTTAAAATTTACAATTCTATTCAATTTCATCTCTTTATAAATGTCACTTTGTCATTGATTGTAAGTACAAAAAATTGTAGACGTCAAATTCGTCAGAAGAAGTGACAACAAACTGCGCTGCAGCAATTTCTCTAAGGACGCCATAAATAGTGTACACCTAAAAATACGATAAGGCTTGTAAATATCGAATCACAAATATTGATAAAACTATGAATCTAGACAAAATATAGATGCCACAAACGGCAAAATAATAGATACCGAATCCTGAAAATTATGCGTTTTATTGTTTTAAAGAACAGGAAGACAAAACTGCTGTTCAGCCTGCATTCAATGAGGCGTGCATATCGTCTCTAATGAGTCCATAATGACCGCGTGCCGAACCGGTTACATCACCAAAGACGCCCTTTGTTCGTTTGTATCCTTATGGTAACTGTTTAACACAGTATTAAGATGAAAATTATATTGCTTATACATTTTAGGGTTCCGTACCCAAAGGGTGCAAACGGGACCCTATTACTGACACTCCGCTGTCTGTCCGTCTGTCACAGGGCTCTATCTCTTGAACCGTAATAGCTAGACACTCGAAATTTTCACCGATTATGTATTACTATGGCCGGCGATAACAACAAATACAAAAAAAAAATTAAAGGGGGTCGCCATACAAGAAATGTGTTTCTTTCACCGGTTTTAACTCGATACTTGAAATTCTCACCAATTATATACTTATTACTATGACCACTATCACAACAAATACTAAAAATTAGATAAAGATAAAAATTAAAGGGGGTCGTCATACAAGAAACGTTTTAAAACATTGTACGGTGGTACGGAACCCTTCATGTATGAGTCCGACTCGCACTTGCCCGTTTATTTATTTATATTCTTATTCCACTCTAGGGGGGGTCAGCGCAGCATGTAAGTTGCTTCCATTTTACTCTATTCTTCGTCATCGCAACCGTTAAAACGTTACATCTTTACTAGTCATACCCTGAGTCACACACTCCATCCACTCTTTCTTTGGCCTCCTTCTATTTCTGTTCCCGCTCCTCCTCCTCCCCTCCCCACCTCCCCACCTCCTCATAATGCGGCCGTATCATCATCCTAATCTATAAGTTCTAACAAAACATACTGAAACTATATTAAGGGCGATCCAGTCCATGATACTGAACTAACTACATATGTACTTGATATATAAAAAAAAATGTAAATCGATAAAATGTCGTCCTCCCATACATAATCCGTTTGGCCGTTCGTCTGTGAAGGCGAATTTGTTTTTCGGTTTTCGTTGCATAATTATTTATATGTGGAAAGTAGTTCATGGTCCAATCTTGCCAAATTTTTGGCTGGTAGTTAAAAATTCATCATGTAAGTATAGATAAAACACCCAAGACCCAGGACAGTTTGAAAAAGACCATCTCCCATCTTGCCCTTGGCTGGCAATTTAACCCAAAACCTCCGGAGTGGTGAACTATAGCTTGTTAATTATTAGGCCACGAAGGTCGTCAAGAAAAGAAAGAATATATTTTTTTAGAGTTTATATTAGAACGAAATGTTGCTACATTTTCAAAACAAATCCTGAAAGAGACCTCATTATTTTCGTAAACCACGAGCGCAGGTGCCAAGTAGCAAGATATAATAAAGTCCACAATATGCAGGTTAAGTGTGTACATTTCCCTCTTTGTACGAAGTTGGGGCTGCAATGCATCATTTATGACTTCCGAGAGAGATGTCAACAAATTATCTCGTGATAAAGATATAGGGTTTTTTTTATATGGTGTAACACACTTTTAGAACTCGTGAAATGTTTACTTACAATAAATAAATAAATAAATATGTATAGGGACCAATCACACAGATTGAGCTAGCCCCAGAGTAAGTTTTTTAAACTTGTGTTATGGGATACTTACTCAATGATACTATTTTTATGATACTTACATACATGTACGTATATAGATAAACAGTAAACACCGAAGATCTAGACAATTTGAAAAAGGCCATTTTTCAACTTGCCCTGGCTGGGGAAGACGGCTTATATTTTTACATATCTACGACCTACGATGCCACAGATAGACACACATACGTCAAACTTAAAAGTAACGTTAAAAAAGTAAACTTACATATTCAACCTGTTCCCCCCATTACCAGCGAAGGGTGCGCACTTGCGTGGGAAGCAGAAATGTGCATAATTTCAAAGCGCGCTCGAGGACACACTTGACATAAATTCGAGATGCAAGGACTTTATAAAAGTAGGTAAGGTTCCAGGCAAATATGTTGGGTGAAGTAGTTTTCCTTTTATCATACCGTGGCAGCATAGCTCATAGTCTCCATGCCTTTCCTCTCATATATGTGCACTAGTATTATAACAATGTAGGCACTAAAATAATACCTATTAATCTTACCTAAATTACGAATGGCTCCTTACAGAACTAAAGACATTTTTCGCCAGTACCTATCCGACATAATATTTTGATATTAACATGGTACAGGGTAGACATTCTACAACGTGTAACAATAAACGGGCAAGTGATAGTTGGACTCGTACATGAAGGGTTCCGTACAACCGTACAATGTTTTAAAACGCTGAAGAAACACGTTTCTTGTATGACGACCCCCTTTAATTTTTAACTTTTTCTTATTTTTCGTATTCGTTGTTATAGCGGCCATAGTAATACATAATCTGTGAAAATTTCAAGTATCAAGTTAATGCCACTATAAAGATCAAGTTAAAAACGCTGAAAAAAACACGTTTTTTGTATGACGACCCCCTTTAGTTTTTAACTTTTTTTATTTTTAGTATTTGTTGTTAGCGGCTACAGTAATACATACGAATAATCGGTGAAAATTTCAAGTGTCTCGCTATTACGGTTCAAAAGATAGAGCCCTGTGACAGACGGACAGACAGCGGAGTCTCAGTAATAGGGTCCCTTCGGGTACGGAACCCTAAAAAATCCTTTTCGGGTTGATACCCCCTACTCGAAAAGGAATTTACGAACTAATCATTGTGAACAACTTTTATTATGGGACCACAGATTAAATAGGTACTTATTTATATGCAACGTGTTAATGTGAAGATTAGGCAAATGGCCTTGAAGTGTGAAATAAATTGTTAACTCGTAAATATGGTGATTATTTCCATATTGCTCTTCGTCATGCACTAGATAGCACTTTAAATTATTTTATGAACTGCCGTTGAAACTATTATTGGTGATCCTAGCTTTAAAACTTGCCGTGGCCACTTTTGGCGGAGGCAAGTTTTAAAGCTAGACGGACTAATGTAAATACTTTCAACGGTGGTTCATAAAATAATTTAAAGTGCTATCTAGTGCATGACGAAGAGCAATATGGAAATTATCTCCATATTTACGAGTTAACAATTTATTTCAAATGAGGGCGCCACTTCAAGGCCATTTGCCTATACCTTCACCTAACCTCTCAGATGGTACCTACCTCAGCCCATGAACAACTTTTGTTCTAAAACATTCCTAAAATACCAAAAATAAAATTCGTATTTTCATACAAATTGACTCGATCAGCTGATCAGTTTGTAAGAAAATTCAAAAGTTGTAGAACAAAAGTTGTTCAGTTTCATGGGCTGAGGTAGGTACCATCTGAGAGGTTTTGCGTTAGTTCATTAACACGTTGTAGATATAGATCAACATAGGAAGTTCTATTTTTCTATAAATACCCCAATGTCCAAATGTGCATATTTAGACGATTGGATTATGTATGTATGAACATTATCACCATAATAAAGTTACCTAGCTCCCGAGTCTATGGGGAACAGCCAAATGTGGCTCTTTATTTCCTTTTTCTAATAATTTAATGGTCCCAGGAAGTTATTCTCATAGCTGTATATTTTACAAGCAGAAACACAAAAACGGTCTCTTTACCTGAAATATAAATGAGTTACCGCAAAGTTTTGGAGAAATTGCGTATTTATTGTCAGGAGTGTCGTTTGAGGGTTGAAATGAATTCTGGCTGGAATATATCTAAGAAAAATTTGACAATAACTATTTTATAGGGTTTTTTAGGAATTCAAGATGCAGTACTAAAGTACTCAAATTAAATAATGAAATAAGCCTAATGCGTGTTAAAGTGAAGGTATAGGCAAATGGCCTTGAAGTGGCGCCCACATTTTAAATAAATTGTTAACTCGTAAATATGGAGATAATTTCCATATTGCTCTTCGTCCTGCACTAGATAGCCCTTTAAATTATTTTATGAACCACCGTTGAAAGTATTTGCATTAGTCCGTCTAGCTTTAAAACTTACCTCCGCCAAAAGTGGCCACGGCAAGTTTTAAAGCTAGATGGATCACCAATAATAGTTTCAACGGCAGTTCATAAAATAATTTAAAGGGCTATCTAGTGCATGACGAAGAGCAATATGGAAATTATCACCATATTTACGAGTTAACAATTTATTTCACACTTCAAGGCCATTTGTCTATATCTTCACCTTAAAGGAATATCAAATGGTGGTGAGATTCGGCGTGCGGGGTTGAACACGCTATAGCTCAGTTAATTAGAGCATGGTCATATTGAGACCAAGGTCGCGGGTTCAAGTCCTGCTCACGTGGAATTTTTTCACTATTTCTTATTTTATTATTTAATAACAAATTTTTACAGTTTAGTATGCCTATACTTACATAATTATAAATAAAAAAATAAGATTAAAAAACTGCAATCCGACTACGGATAGAAAACTCAAAAGTAAAAAACAAGTTTTAGCTTTGTTCCATCATCTGGCATGTTACATCAACTAAAATGCCGTGGTCGTGCGTTATCTGAATCCTCGAATTTATTTCTTAAAACGAACGATCACGGCATTTTATAAATATGATATAAAATGCTAGAAGATGAAACACTAGAAAATAAATACATGGACAACACTCACAGGCCAACCAAGTACTAAAGATAGTCCGCATTTGTATTATTATAAATCGCGGATTAAGTTTAATACTAGGTTTAAAAATAATTTTGAAACGCGAAATCGGTGAACATACATAAAAACAAATACAGTTGAACATAGAACCTCCTCCTTTTTGAAGTCAGTTAAAATCCATTACCCACCCAAACCAAGTTGACATTTCCAGATGAGATGTCATTTTACTAGACATCAACTTGATTTGGCGGCGAATTTTAACCTATAATATATTATTTTATACCTAGATTCATTATTATTCATAATCGACGACTACACGTGTATGGTTATGTTTTATTAATTAATGTTTTACTTGTTTCAGGTACCTATATCATTCATTTTTAACTGACTTCAAAAAAGGAGGAGGTTATCAATTCGACTGTATGTTTTATATTCTTTTTATTTAATTTTTCTATGTATGTTACGCGATATCTTCGCCAATTATGAACCAATTTTGATAATTCTTTTTTTATTTGAAAGCCTTTACTACCAAGTTTGTCCCATTTTAATTTGGTGAAGATATGATGAAGATATCTGGAGATATGGAAGAAACTTCTAAAAAAAATTGAAGTTGGTTGTTTTTTTTTGTTAAAAATTTAATTATGTTAGAAAAGTTTGCACAAGGTAAATGAACAAACTACTATCTTCAGCCCCCGTACCGTAGCATGGTACCGTTGATAAACCTATATAAAATTAATATCGCGCGCCGTCCCGCTTGTTATTACTACATAAAGCGAGATGGTGATAGAGCTCTATAAACCATTGCCACTGCCATGCTATGGGTGAAAATGTTAGAGGACAAGATCTTTTAAAGACTTCTGGGAGGTTTTCTGGGTTCGATCTCCAGCCAGGGCAAGATGGAAAATGTTCCTTTTCAAAACTGTCCTGGTTTATTATAAGTCTATTATATTATATTGTTTCCTTGTGTTAGTATCCCATTAAACAAGTTTAAACTTTAGGGTAGCCTAATCATAGTGATTTGTCTTTATATATTTATTATCGTATTTGGATAGCTGAGCCATCGCAATAAGTAAATATTTTAATATGGTCGCTTCAACTTTCTCCAGACTTTATTTTACTTGGTCAAGTGGTTTATTCTCTTTAAAGAGATGAGCCTCCAGATAAGGATTAGTACAGGAAAAGTGTTTTATTGAAATTTAGTAGTGTGAAAGTGGCCGAGTTTGGACGTTATCGTTTGGAAACCGCTCGGAGGCAATTAAACTGAGATCAGTGTCAAGACTTGGATGCGTTGGGGCCAGGAAAACAGCGGGTTGCTTAGTAATATTTACTGCAGGGCTTGTTAACGATACCAAATTCACACTAAAAGTAACGTGAAAAATAACGTTATTTTTATACAGGGATTACTGGTAACGTTATAAGAGGTATCGATAATACAATTATAAAACGTTATTGTAACGATATAAGTAACGATACTTTTTTCAGTACTTCCCAGCCCTTCTTCCGCCCACTGCTGAGCATAGGCCTCTCTTCGTCGACGCCACCCATCTCGGTCCTGTGCTGCTCTCATCCAGGTGCGACCCGCGACTTTGGTTATATCGTCAACCCATCGCATAGGCGGACGCCCGACGCTTCTCTCACCCGTTCTGGGCCACTATTCGGTCAGAGCCTTGCTCCACCTGCCATCACTCCGTCGGGCCAGGTATTCTGCCCAGTTCCACTTTAAGTTCATGACCGTTATACCAACATCTTGTACTTTAGTACGTTGTCGGATTACGGTGTTAGGAACTCGATCCAGCAACCTGATGCCAAGCATAGTGCGCTCCATGGCTCTCTGTGCGACTCTCAGTTTGTGCACAGCCTCCTTCGTGATCGTCCATGTCTCACTTGTAAAATATTATATAAATATTATACAAGTGTATTACATCGCGCTGGGAATTGAACCCGAGGTAGCGAGGTAGACTATCACGTCATCCGTTTAGCTCTAGTAGCCTACTAGACAAACTCTCATCAATTTATTCTGTCAAATATTGAAAAGAAATACAGTCTTAATAATACCTTTTACCGTTAATATCATAGGTAACGTTATCTGAGTTTATCGTTAAATAGTTTGGAAAATAACGTTACCCAGTATAACGTTATTCCAAGCCCTGATTTTACTGGTTCATATTTTTGAGGAACTGTCAAATCCCGTACCTGTATCTGAAAAATACAGTGACAGTAAAAAAGGCTTTAGATCTTTTATTTACCTAATGGGTAGTTTTGTAGAAAAGTTTAATTTCGAAATGGCCTCAGAATGCGATTCATCATATAATTATTTTTTATGGAATAGTCGCCTCTCACAACTATTTATTGGTTTCAAGACTAGATTTTTTCTATTAAGTTGACCCATAGGAATTTTTGTTTTAGTATATAATAAGCATACTACGAACGAATCCGACTCGGCTGGGCAGCGTATTCTCGTCCAAAATACCTCAGTGCCTCAAGACGAAAGTTTATAATCAATGTGTGTTACCAGTGATGACTTATGACTCTGAAACGTGGTCCCTTACTATGGGTCTCATAAGAAGGCTCAAGGTAGCTCAACGCGCTATGCTTGGTGTTTCTCTACGTGATCGAATCAGAAATGAGGAAATTCGTAGGAGAACAAAAGTCACGGACATAGCCCAGCAGATTAGCTCGTTGAAGTGGCAGTGGGCGGGACACATAGCGCGACGAACCGATTGCCGATGGAGAAAAAAGTGTTCTCGAATAGCGATCACGTACTGGCAAGCGAAGCGTAGGACACCCACCCACAAGGTGGTCAGACGACCTGACCAAGGTCGCTGAAAAGCGCTGGATGCAGGCCGCTCTAGATCGGTCATTTTGGAAAACCTTGGGATAGGCCTATGTCCAGCAGTGGATGTTATGCGGCTGAAATGATGATTATGATGATGAAGCATGCTACACTTGCACCCCCTTCTACAAAATAGTCCCAAAGGCAAACTGGTAGCTAATGCATTAGCGTTAAGTTTGACCTATTGTAATTAATCAAATAAATAAGTACAGCTGCATCGATTTTTTTTGAGCAATAGATAAATAAATCTATTGCGCAAAAAAAATATTAATTGCAGCATGTCTAGAATTTGCTACAATCATCTAGAACAAATTCCAAAAACTTATAATGAAAACACTGATGGATACGCAACACTGTTTATTTTGAAATGCTGAACCGATTTTCATCAAACATAGCTAAGAACTATCTTGACAAACAAGGCTTTCGATCAAAGAACCGCATCGAAATCGGTTTAGGAGCTCCGTACTCATTTAGGAGCTACGATGCCACAGGCACACAGAAACATCAAACTTACAACATCTCTTTTTTGTCGGGGGTAAAAGAGAACCAGAAATGATTTTACAATTTAAACCTATTTCCTTTTAAATAATTAAAATCAATTGATTTGTTCATATATGATTCATAAGACGAGGAACTAGTTAACTATTTCGTGGCCCTACATGGCTGAAGAGGCTTACTTTAGTGACAATCGCTGTCCAGACTTATGTTATGACTGTTCCAGATTAGATCAGATTGAAGTGGTTTACTGGTAATAATTTCTATTTTTAAGTGCTTTTGTAGGAAGGGTTTCAAAAATAAAATCATCACTCAAAGGCCAAAGTGGCCTTTGGGTCTTGCGGCCCTGGGCTCTATCTTATTAGAACCGCAAGACCCAAAATACTCTGTCTGCCCCATTAGGGATATAAAGACGTGATAGTACATACATACGGAGGTCGTCTATGTTTTACAGAAACAAAATTGAATAGATAAAATTTTATTTTCAGAAAAAAAATCCGGTTCTCTATCCCGGGGTACTCCGCTTGCGCATTTTGCATGACTTCATCGTCATTCCCATCGTTGTGATCTAATATGTGGATGGCCCCTTAGGTAGGATGCCATCGGGAACTGAGATAAGGATGAGTCTAACTATAAGCCTAAAGACGACATGGCAATAACTCGTGTTACCAACTTCGAAAACATCAGTTGTTTGTTTATCAGATGAGTTGTACAACGTAAACAGCCTAAATCACGCCACGTGCAAAGCAAGGTCGCTGGCTTGACACAGAAAAAAAATCCGGTTCTCTATCCCGGGGTACTCCGCTTGCGCATTTTGCATGACTTCATCGTCATTCCCATCGTTGTGATCTAATATGTGGATGGCCCCTTAGGTAGGATGCCATCGGGAACTGAGATAAGGATGAGTCTAACTATAAGCCTAAAGACGACATGGCAATAACTCGTGTTACCAACTTCGAAAACATCAGTTGTTTGTTTATCAGATGAGTTGTACAACGTAAACAGCCTAAATCACGCCACGTGCAAAGCAAGGTCGCTGGCTTGACAGGAAGTAGGTGTAGCGTGTGAATCACAATCAGATGAGTTCGTTAGCTCAGCGGTTTGCATACTTTAATAATGTTGAGGTTTCACATCATCTCGTGTTGAGACACCACTATTGAGAATAGGCCTCTTGTTCTTCGATGCCTCAGTTCAGTGCTGTTCACATCCTGATGCGACCTCCATCTTTGACTATATCGTCAACCCAATTCTGCTGGACATCCTATGTTTCTCTCACACGAGCGGACAGCAGACAGAGAGACAGAGCCCAGGGCCGCAAGACTCAAAGGCCACTTTTAGCGTGATGATAAGCGAGAAGAAGGAAAAAGGAATCACAATAGTGATGGGTTGCTAGCCGCATCGCCTATTAACATGATTTGCATTTTTGCCCATTCCCTCGATCGGCTTCTACGATCTGCGCGGGAAGAGAAGCAGCTGGTAAACTCATTTTTTTTTCTTTTCTCCCAGACTAGCATGGAACAAAGACGTTTTATATACGCTAGGTAAATCGTTGTAAGTCTTGGGGGATTATGTCTATCAATTTGATAAACGTGAAGGGAGGTGGCTATAGGAACCCTGTAATAAAACGACCAACCCCATCGAGTTTGGGCTTATAACATTTGTATTGATAAGTAAGTTAATTACAGGAATTACATAATTTAATTCCCCTTGCACCATTCCACCAGCGGACAACACGACGTGGACAGGGATTCCACCCATTTGTGGTCGATATTCCTCCTCATCATACCTCTAGATTCGCCTCCTCCTTCATTGTGCGAACCGCTAAGGTGTGGAATTCCCTCCCTGTGTCGATGTTTCCCCATACATATAATTTAGGGATTTTCAAGGCAAGAGTGAACAAGCATTTTTTTGAGTCTGCGTGATACACCTTAGACCTCATCTTAGCTTCCCATCAGGCTAGATAGAGGGCAAACGCACTCAAATTTCTAATAAAAAAAAACAGTACTTATCGAGACAAAAAATGAAAAGCACAAACTCAATCGTACAACAATAAAACAAAAATCGTACAAGCATTTATATCCTTCTATATTTATCTACTAGCTGTGCCCGCGACTTCGTTCGCGTGGTTGTCGGAATAATAAAGCCTTCCTCTATAAATGGACTACCCAACAAAAAAATAATTTTTCAAATCGGACCATTAGTTCCTGAGAAAAAACAAACTCTTCTGCTTTATAATATTAGTATAGATATGCCGTGTGGTTCCCGGCAAAGTAGAATAGGACCACTTCAAGTCTTACCGTGGATGTCGTAGTATGCGAAAACACAAGCTAAACAAAGCTTATAAACATCAGTGTGAGTGACCTCTCCAACCCGTCTGCGTGGAGAGTGTAGGCCAAATCCTCTGACTGCTCTGGCTAATATAGGTATGGCTCTGGTAGTTCAGAGAGGGTCATGGTCCTGCAGTGGAGACTAAAAAATACCTGATTATAATGGTGATGATGATATTTACGTATCTAAATAAATGCATTTAAAAATAGACTCGACAAGTCGTTAAGGACAAATAAAGTGACGTTAATAAATATATGAACTGTGAAAAGACTTTATGGGCTCTCAGCACTGTGTGAAATAGACATATCAGCTCTGAGCTGCTCGTCTATAACAAATAAAATAAAATAAATAAATAAATCGTTAAAGCTTGTACTATTTTTGTTCTCAATTATTTTGCGTACCTACATGCGTAACCACTAATAAAGCCTACGGCTGCTAAGCCACCAAGCTCCTTTTGTACCTACAAAACAAAGTTGACCTTCAGATACATAACTGTGTTACTTGTTACACAGTAATCTGGTTACCGAATGCGTGAAACCTAATTCAATTTGACCAAATCTACTTACCGCGCCCGAACACTCGTGTGTTACGTGGTGTTAACATCTATTGTTTTATTTGGATGTTTCTTATTTAGGTTATTTTATTATAACACTACCGTGTAGCCGTGTGGTTCCTAGAATAATACCACTCCAAGTCTTCCCGTGGATGTCGTAGAAGGCGACTAAGGAAACACAAGCTAAACAAAGCTTATAAACATTAGTGATACCTCTCCAACCCGTCTGGCCAGCGTGGAGAGTGTAGGCAAAATCCTCTGACTGTTCTGACTAATATATGGCTCTGGTAGTACAGAAAGGGTCCTTGCTCCTGCAGTGGAGACTAAGAAAATCTGATGATAATGATTAATGATAATTATAACACTACAAGGTACCCATTTATCGCCTTCTCTTATACGTCCCAAAGGTATTTTCTGGTAGACAGCGCTTATACCTATTGTACATTAAGGTGAAGATATAGGCAAATGGCCTTGAAGTGTGAAATAAATTGTTAACTCGTAAATATGGTGATAATTTCCATATTGCTCTTCGTCATGCACTAGATAGCCCTTTAAATTATTTTATGAACTGCCGTTGAAACTATTATTGATGATCTGTCTAGCTTTAAAACTTGCCGTGGCCACTTTTGGCGGAGGCAAGTTTTAAAGCTAGACGGACTAATGTAAATACTTTCTACGGTGGTTCATAAAATAATTTAAAGGGCTATCTAGTGCATGACGAAGAGCAATATGGAAATTATCTCCATGTTTACGAGTTAACAATTTATTTCAAATGAGTGCGCCACTTCAAGGCCATTTGCCTATACCTTCACCTTAATTTTATAGTGCAATAAATTAAATTAAAAAAAAAAAATTAAAAAAATTGGTGGTCAGACGACGTGACCAAGGTGCGCTGGATGCATGCAGGCCGCTCTAGATCCGTCGTTTTGGTTAACCTTGGGAGAGGCCGATGTCCAGCTATCAGAAATGATGATGATGATGATGATGATAACACTAGCGGCTCGCCCTGGTTTTGCATGGGTATGTATTATAAATGTAAACCTTCCTCTTGAATCACTAAAACTAAAAGTAGCTTTGAGATCATATTTATTTGCTTGACACTTTATTACACACAGCTTAACAAAAAAATTCACAGATTTCGTGCCTCACACGACTATCGAGCACATTGGAAATGAATCTACGGAATTCGAAAAAATGTCGTTCTGACTTTTTTCAAAAAGGTTAGGCTACAGGGCAAACTCTTAACCCCATCGTCTTTGTTTTAAACTCAGATTGTAGCTGAATTAGTTGTCATTTAAGAACTTTTCTCAAATTTTTAATATCATTCTTCGTTTCCGAAAAATATTGAGCGTCAAAATCAAAAACTCAGAAAAAAATAATTGTTTTTTAATATAATATTTCGGCCATCTGAAGCTGAAAATCTTACAGCTTGGCTTTGTCTAAAGACGTATCATTTAGTGTCTGTACATTTTGTAAGATTATATGTGATGGCAAATATATTCCACTGCTATAAAACCATTACACATCATCAGAAATAGCTTCAAAACAGTCGAGACACGTCCTACATGTTGCATATACTGATGCAACTGAGTGAAAGTTTGGCAGGTAGCCAACCATTAGAATAGATAGTTCCAGTTCCAGGTTTGTTTTAGATTTTTTTTCCCTTAACTTACCTACTTTGGTTTGTTTTAGATGAAAATATTTTTTTTGTCCGACTATGGAGAAGCCAAAAAGAGAGTTGTGTTTTTCGCCACTATATGTAGTATGATCATCTATTTCCTCGTATCGTCAATTATACAGGGACTAACAAAATATACTGAAACTATTTTAAGGATGGACTCAGTCCATGATACTGAACAACTTTCCCCAAGGAACATATATCGAAATATGAAAAATAATTTTTGACCTCCCATACAAGTTGACCGATCAGCTGATCCGAGTCTGTATGGAAAGTCAAAAATTATTTTTCATATTTCGATATATGTTTCTTGGGGAAAGTTGTTCAGTATCATGGACTGAATCCACCTTTAAAATAGTTTCAGTATATTTTGTTAGACCTTATATACTTAGAATTATATAGATGACATTTTGACAAATGGGACGTCGTTGGAAGAGTATTGGCTGTCCGATGGTTATAGGATCTTTTTAGGGTTCCGCACCCAAAGGGTGCAAATGGGACCCTATTACTGACACTCCGCTGTCTGTCCGTCTATCACAGGGCTCTATCTCTTGAACTTAGTGCTAGGCACTTGAAATTTTCACCGATTATGTATTACTGTAGCCGCTATAACAACAAATATTAAAAATAAAAAAAAGTTAAATTAAAGGGGGTCGTCATATAAAAAATGTGTTTTTTCAGCGTTTTTAACTAGATCTTTATAATGGCATTACCTAGATACTTAAAATTTTCACAGATTATGTATTGTATTACTATAGCCGCTATAACAACAAATACCAAAAATAAGATAAAGTTAGGGGTCGTCATACAAGAAACGTGTTTCTTCAGCGTTTTCAAACATTGTACGGAGGTACGGAACCATTCATGTACGTTTATTTAATCTCCACTGCAGGAGCACGACCCTCTCTGTACTACCAGAGCCATGCTAAGCCAGAGACATCATCATCCGAGCTTATTCATTCACGGTTGCATCTTCGGCGGTTATGTTTCAGAGCTCGGGGTCCGCTACCTAAGCCTAGGTGATTTGACGAGGCTACTGGTTTTACTAAGCCAGAGTAGCCAGAGGATTGGTTATAAAGCCTTAATTCAATTAATTGTAAATATTAACTTTAGTAGTTCCCAAGTAGTTGAATACAATTCTAAGTACCTACATCCAAATAGAGTTTCGACATAACCCACATAAGGTCTGGCGCCACGGCGCGTGAATGGCATGGAGTGGTGTGTGGGCGGGACTTGGCTTCGTTTACATAGAGTTGTGATACTTGGGTCGTGTTTGGGTTGGTGATTAGTCTTCACTTAAGACTGTGTTTAAAAACACAAGAAAAATATAATATAGTGCTTTGTTTTAATGTTATTTTACCGGAAATACCATAGTCCGTTACTGACTGTCTACGTGCTCTAGTGGTCATGGCGTTTGCCTTGAGATCCGGAGGTCGTGGGTTCAAATCCCACTGCATACTTTGTAAAAAGTTGTTTCCAGTCTGTTTCAGTTCCAGAATCAATCTTAGAAGGATTGGTTCTGGTCTATCCTTTGGGTTGCGGAGGTCAGACGGTAGTCGCTTTGTGTAAAAACCAGTAATAATAATAATATAATAATATAGCCTTTTATTCAGAGCCATAATACAATTGTATGACAAAATACATACGAGTATAAAACTTAAATCTAATGTAAAACTTAATCTAGTCTCTTATTTAAATTTTACTTATTTTCTGTAGATCTGTTTGCCAGTCGACAAAGGCCTCCTCCAACCTTTTCCACTCATGTCTTGCTGAGCCACTCTGTTCCATGTGACGCCTGCCACTTGTCTTATGTCGTCAACCCATCTTTTATGTGGTTTACCTCTTTTCCTTTTGCCTTCTCTAGGATACCATCGTGTCACAATTTTGCTCCATTTGTCTTTTCCTCTTATCATATGTCCTACCCATCGCCATTTAAGCCTTCTAATTTTGCACGTTATGTCTATAACCTTTCTTCTTTCTGATTTCTCAGTCGGTCTGACTTTTTCACATTTATCATGCTCCTTTCCATTGCGTGTTGGCATGTTGCAAGTTTGCTAGTCGTATTTTGTGATAAGGTCCATGTTTGGCTGCCGTACATGAGAACTGGTAGTATGCAAGTGTTAAATAGTTTGCTTTTTATATTCATATGAAGGTTTTTATCTTTCATAATCTCTTTAAAACCCCAGTACCTTCTCCAGCCATTCGTTATTCTTCTTACAACTTCTTTGCGCATTGGATTATCATCTGTTATTAGCTGTCCCAGGTAAATATATTCATCTGTATAATCAATTTGGTTGTTTCCTAATTTATAGTAATTCTCTCTCCGTTTGTCATTACTCTTGTTTTTTCCGGGTTCAGTTTTAATCCTGCCTTCTCGCTTTCTGTTGCTAGTTCGTTTATCATTTTTGTTATGATCTTAGCAAATACCTTGTAAATGTTGGACATAAGGCTGATAGGGCGGTAGTTTCCGATTTCATATTTGTCTCCTTTTTTATATAGAAGAATAATGTTTGATTCTGTCCATTGCCGTGGGATAATTTCGGTATCTAATATCTCGTTAAACAATGAGGACTCAGTGAGGACTGGTGTTATAACTTCTTTGCTTTCTTTAAGGATTTCGTTGTTTATACCATCGGGTCCTGGTGCTTTGTCTCTCTTTTTTACTATCTATAGCTTTTATTACTTCAGTCTGAAGGATGTTAGGGATATTTGAGATTTCCGCTAGGTCATTTTTGTACCGAGCGGTGTTGTGTTCATATATTTTTTTGTAATAGGATGTGGCTATTCCTAGCATGTTTGTTCTGTGGTGGTTCCATTCTCTACTTTAATTTTTAATTTTTGCGATCCACTCTTTTGAATTTGTTAATTCCTTATGAGCTTTTTTTACACCTCCCGTTTTGGCTACATGTTTTTCGATAATTTCCATTCTATTTATTTTCCTGTCCGTTCTTATACTTTCTTTAATGTCTTTTACTTATTTTGCGTTGATTAGCTGGTTTCTTTGCTCTAGTAATTTCATGGTATTAGTTGTTAGCCATTTTCTCGGTTCAGATCTGATCTTAGCAGTGTGTTGTAATTGATCTTTAATAATATTCTCTATCCAGTTGTATTTTTTCTGAGTTCCCATGGTCTTTGTGTTCTCTTTAATGTCTGTGAATTTATTTCTTAGGGTGCCTACTAGCTGCTCCATTTGATGCTTGCTGAGCTGGCCAATTGCTAGTTCCTGTCTCGGTCTAAGTTTCTTTGGTTGTACTGATTTTATCTCAGCTCTGATCAGTCTATGGTTGGTATGGAAGTTAAATTTGTTGATGACGTAAAAATTTGTAAAGCAGTTGTTTCTATTAGTCATTATAAAATCAATTTCATTCTTTATTTTCCCATGTGGTGAAACCTATGTCCACATTTTCTTTGTGTTTTTTTTTGTATACTGTGTTTAAAATGGTTAAGTTATTTTCAAACCAGTAAAAAAGTAAAAACCAGTAACCTCATCAAATCACCTAGGTAGCGGACCCGGGCTCTGAAGCGTCACCGCTAAGGATGCAACCAGGAATACGCTTGGATGATGATGAATACCATAGTCCGTTAGTGTCGAACCACATGCAGCGCAACCTGCGTCGTTTATACAATTTCTACCCGCGCAACATGCGCTTGGTATGAGCGTAGAAATTCTATGAAACGCCATGAGACAAATATTACTACAGTCGATGCAGTCGTACTATGACTGGCCACTTTAATTATTTCACATATTGTTTATAAGCATTTATAACGCCAAACTACACCAATTTCACAAGTAAGTAAAATCCACTTAAATCAATGTTTTAAATAAATTAAAGCAAACCCCAATGAAAAACTCTCAACAAGTAGGTAGCTCTATTTCCCCGCAGTGTCAAACAACTCTGCAATTAAAACAACGACTAATGACACGTGCAATGCAACTTTCGCGGCAGCTGTCGAGTGCATCACCCTCGCCGACCAGCAACCAATAATCGATACGAACTTGTACTGACCAAGTTCAATTGTTGAGTCACCCATCCTACTCGTTCGTTACAAGCTGAAATAGTATTCATTAGTAAGAATAAACCGGCCAAGTGCGAGTGGGACTCGTACATGAAGGGTTCCGTACCTCCGTACAATGTTTTAAAACGCTAAAAAAAACACGTTTTTTGTATGACGACCCCTTTAATTTTTAACTTTTTTTTTATTTTTAGTATTTGTTGTTATAGCGGCCATAGTTATACATAATCTGTGAAAATTTCAAGTATCTAGTTAATGCCTTTATAAATATCTAGTAAAAAACGCTGAAAAAAAAAAGGTTTTTTGTATGGCGACCCCCTTCAATTTTTAACTTTTTTTTACTTTCACTAAAACACACTGTTGTGAAATTAATTATGACTAGGTAACCGACTTCAAAAAAGGAGGTTATCAATTCGGTTGCATGTTTTTAGGGTTCCGTACCCAAGGGGTGCAAACGGACCCTATTACTGAGACTCCGCTGTCTATTCGCCTGTCCGTCTGTCACAGGGCTCTATCTCTTGAACCGTAATAGCTAGACACTTGAATTTTTCACTGATTATGTAATTACTGTGGCCGCTATAACAAAAAATACTAAAAATAAAAAAAGTTAAAAATTAAAGGGGGTCGTCATACAAGAAAAGTGTTTCTTCAGCGTTTAAAAACATTTTTCGAAGGCACGGAACCCTTCATGTACGAGTCCGACTCGCACTTGCCCGTTTATTTTCTTAAGGCCCAATTGCACAGTGCATGTTTCTTGCCTGTTTCATACAATTTAGTTGAAGCAAAAAATTATTTGTATGGGTGACGTTTTTTAGACCATACAAGTATGATGCTAACATGTTGCATAATGTGTCAAATGTTGGTGCAGTAATACATGTACCCAGTTTGGCTGCAGCGATACAATTATCAGAACTATTTACATCGATTTAATATAAAATATAAAAATGTATGATCGTTAATATATAATATAAATCGTAAATATAAAAATTATAAATAACAGTACCTATTTTGTTAAGCTATTATGCGTTCGAAAGTAACTAATTGTATGCAACAGGCAATATAATTGCACTATGTAAATGGGCCTTTAATGTTTGTTATCTCAGAAGTACGTCATTTACTGACCGATTTAAAAAAAAAATTTCAAACAATGACCTTCCAAGGTCATTGGTTTCAAATGATAAGATTGGTCAAAACGCTAGTCCGCCTATTCGGATGTCTTTGGTTCGATTTCCCAGCCAGTGCAAGTTGGTAAATGGCCTATTTACAAATTGTTCTGGGTCTTGGGTGTTTATCTATATATGGTTTTACTATAAAATATAGTATCGTTAAGTTAGTATCCCATAATACAAGTTTAAACTTCCTTTGGGGCTAGCTCAATCAGTATGATTTGTCCTTATATATATATTTATTTATTGAATGGCATAATTTTTTAATCTAGATATAGACCAGCCTTCTTGGTCAAAAGTCACTTTATTATTTAAAAAATAAGTATAAAAATCGTAAAAAATAAAAAAATTCAAGGTCATTGGAAGCTTGACCGTGACTCTTGGAATCCCGAGGGCCTCGAAACTTGGAACATCTCTAATTAACTCCAATTAGGAGGCCCTTACCGCTCATTATTCAAGGGCTCGCTAACTAAACATCGATTCACTTGTAGCTGGTAGTTGAATACGTTTTTTTTGCCTTAAAAACCACCAAGAAAGTAGTGTTTTAATAAAATTAAATACATAAGATGATATCGTGATGATTTGTCTTCTTACTCATAAAAAATATCTAATGTTTATTATACCTAATCATCATCATTAGGTAGTTTTTTTAAAAAAATCATTAAACATTTGCTTAAGGCCATACTTGAATTTTCCGGGGTCCAGCCCAGGAAAATTCAAGTATGCCCTTTATCTGTTTTGGTTAAAATATATTTTGTTCTTATCTCTCCTTTCAATATTTGACATGCATTATAAGAATGAGGCAAAGCATATTTTTACTAAAATATGTATAGCGGCAGAGTAGAATAGGACCACTACAAGTTATTTCGTGGATATCGTAGAAGGTGTATTAGGGAACACAAGCTAAACAAACATCAATGAGACCTCTCCAACCTCATCCTCTGACTGCTCTGGCCAATTATGGCTCTAGTAGTACAGAGAGGGTCGTGCTTCTGCAGAGGAAACTAAAAAAGACCTAATGATAGTAATGATGTAGGGCACATAAATAGGCTAATAAAAACTCTACATCGTTATGGATATGACCTCCTTGGTATTACAGTTTTTGCCTTCACCTGTGCCTTGATGCTCGTTACACATCAAGGAATTGCCGTGTTATAATTTGATCATGTAAAAACCTTCGTCCTTAATGATAGGATTTCTGGGATGATGCTTTTCATTGGAATTCGTTAAAAGGAGCTCGAGAGTGTACTTTTTGTTAAACCATAAATAAAAACTTAAAGTAAGTAGGTAAGAAAGTAGGGAATTAAAACCTTTATTGCACTAAGCACACATACATATACAGGCGGCCAAAGCTACCTTTGGGTAACAGAAATGGGCATTGTTCATATTTTTTGAAAAACGTTATTCTGATATCCGTTTCGAGATACAGAGTTAATGAACACTTGTGGGTCATTTTTTTGCCAAAATAATCTATGTTTTTGGATATTTCTACAAACAAAAGTATGACCTTTGTTTGACTTTTCCGCGGCGGTTTAAGCCCAGAATCCTTTCATTAAAAAATACGAGTCGCTTTTACGGTATTTATCCGTCACGTCACTGACAATAACGTCAAATATCACCGTTTCCGCCAATCATAACTAAGAAAAGAACTTTCCGCCAATCATGGGCAACTGAACACTGACAAAGACTATTACTTATTGTTCTGAGATAACGACACTAGCGTGATTTATGTTTTAAATATGTATTAGGCTTAGCCGTTTGATTTGTTAAGACACGACTTTGTCTTTGACAAATATTTATAATAATTTATAAAACTTGAACGTCAGTCAAGCACCGGTCGTAAAACTATAGCCATACATATCATTTAAACTGTTCCGGCTATTTCTTCTTCATTTTGCAAGGTCTTTGGCATCCTTGGGTGACCATTAACATGCATGCTATATTTAGAGAAGAAAAAGCGGGAAAGCGCACCCCGGGCACCAAAGCAGCACAGCTGAGGATGAGGAGCTGCTTGCAAGAACGCAGTCAGTTGCCGATAAACGCTCTCTCTCACACTACAGCTTGCCTCTAAGGAAGATATTGCTGTGAAATAAGGCTGCCTTTTGTATTCATGCATATGCAATTAAAGAAAGGCCTTTGCCAACTGTACGATATTTGCAAATAAATGTAATAAAAAAAAAGCGCAATGAATTTGGGAATGCCTAAATAACATTTAATATTCGATTCTCGAGAACAATTCAACTTTTCGAAGGATTTTATTGTTGTTTATCCAAACCAGTTTATGTAACTTTTGCTTCGCGATCAAGGTCTTTATCAACTCTCGCAAGTATGTACAATCGGTGACAACAGTCTTTGATTAAATTAAAAGTTTTAAATCTTGTGAATTCGTAATAGATTTTTGCTTTTATATGACCACTGTTTTTATTATTAGTCGGTCCGTTTTTTATGAGCACGCCGAGAAATATGAACGAAATCAATTATAACGAATAGCAACATCCCTATTTTTCTAAACTTGTACTTTCCTTTCTCGTTTATCACTTTGTTTATAGTTTCTTTATTGCATAAAAAACATGGGTACAGACAGACTTATAAATTATTGGAATTTACACAAAAGCAGGCTTCTACCCAACCCAGTATGTGAATGGACCAGTCAGTAAAAGAGGCTAAGTACGCTGGACTTAGATTTTCAATAAATCAATCAAATATTAATTTATAATAATTATTTAGTAATTATAAAAGGCCTTCGCAGGCACTTTTACACGTCAATAATTTAGTTTAGTGTCCATTACGTGTAATGTTTTTATTATTTAAATTATTATTATATTTAAAAAAGCTACCGATAAGCGTTTCGCAACGACCATTAGTGTGAAGAAACGCCGAAAGAAACACACACAAAATTTACACAGTATCGGTTGCATAAGCTGTCAATTAGTTTAAAATAAAATTTTGGGCTTTCAATAATATAATCAAATATACCTTTTATTCTTTAGTCGACAACTGTACCTCTTTAGTGTAATTTCGCAATAGTACCTCGTCAATTAAGCGTCAAGCGTGAACAAGACAAAGGGCTACGGAGGCGCTTGCACAATCGTAGCTTTCATTTTACGCAGATTATATACTAAATAAAACAGGAGTTTGACTGACTTATAGTTTTGTTATTACAGGGTAGACCCTGTAATAACAAAACTATTAACTTTAAATTCACCCTTAAAAATAGTTTCAACTTCAAGAAACTATTTTAAGGGTGAATTCAGTCCATGATACTGAACAACTTTCTCCAAGGAACATATATCGAAATACAAAAAAACATTTTTGGTTTCCCATACGAGTACAAGTTGACCGAACAGCTGATCCGAGTTTGTATGAAAGACCCCTTTAATTTTTCATTTTATCTTATTTTTAGTATTTGTTGTTATAGCGGCTACATATATACACATATTAATACATAATCAATGGAAATATCACGTGTCTAGCTACTACGGTTCAAGAGATAGAGCCTTGCCTGTGACAGACTGACGGACAGACGAACAGACAGCGGAGTCTCAGTAATAGGGTCCCATTGGCACCCTTTGGGTACGGAACCCCAAAAATTGTGTTCTAAGTTTCCTTATAGGTATAGGCATACAAATGTTTGAAGTTTTGCGACTCGTTGTGGCATGGAAATGATATTTCAAAAGATATTATTTCAATTATCGTCTGAAAGCATAACCCTTTTAATTTCGCCGTAGTCATGCTTTCCGCTCCGCCTACCGTGAATATTGCGAGGTGGAATAAGCATCTTATTTCTGACTAGTGTTTTGCAGTAACTTCAAAACATAAAGGTAATAACTTCTTTATCTGAGCATGCTCAGATAAAGAAGTTATTGATAGCCTTTTTCATTTTGACGGGCTGAGCCAAATCGGGTTTTCTATTCAGAGTTAACCCATACTTACAGGTAGGTTACCAAAAACTTATTTTTATCGCGTTCCAGGATTCATCCTCAGCTGCGCTGCTTCGAAGCCTGGGGTGCGCTTTTCTGCATTTTCTTCTTCAAATATAATATGCATGTCAATAGTCTCCAAAAGATGCTAAAGACCTTGTGAAGTAGAGAAGGAATAGCCAAAACAGTTTAAAAGATATGACTATAGTTTTACGACCGGCGCCTGCCGACGTTAACCCTCTTTGGGAATGCATTTGTGCGAAGATTTACAAGCGGCCGTAGCTGGCGTGTATGTAGTTTAGACGTTATGTAAACTGTACCCGTCTTATTATAAAAACAGGACTAACTTTGTTACTAGGTTTAAACCATTACCCGCCCAAATCAAGTTGACATTGACAGGTGAGATATACTATTATTTTTGTAAGAAAAAAATAGGGGGCATTCATACCACCCTGTACTATTACTAAGCTAACGATAACGATAGTCGCAAATTACGCACTTCCTGTCGCAAAGTTACTGTCGCATGCGAAATGTGGTACAGGGAAGGTCATAGACGGTTTACTTTTATTTACCTATGTTGTCAACCTTTGGTACGAATTATAATAATTTTTTTTTTAGGTTAGCATAGGAAGTACTTTGCAATTGTGTATTTTCTACTTTATGTAGGTTTTTACTTTAGAAGAGAATATAATAGCATTTATTGTTTATTTTTAAGAAAAGTGGAAAAGTGGCAATTATTGAATCGTTAACAGAAATTGACTTAGGTACCGAGAAAAATGGACCAAATAGCAAAGTTAAAACACGCACGCAAAGCATATACAACGTGGAAGGGACATACCCGTAATAAATCGAACCACGGGCTATACTAGTTCACTAAAGTATTATGAAATTAAAATAACAGCCGAAAAACCAAAAACGGCGACTTCACACTTTTGTATGAAAATAGCAATTTTTTTTTGTTTTTGGCTGTCATTTTAATTTTATCTTATATATAAAATTCTCGTGTCACAATGTTCGTTTCCGTACTCCTCCGTAACGGCTTGACCGATTCTCATGAAATTTTGTGAGCATATTGAGTAGGTCTGAGAATCGGCCAACATCTATTTTTCATTCCCCGAAAAAGTGAGTTACCTTATTTTAAACCTAATGACCGGTATTATGCTTTCATCACGGACTATAGTTTGCGATACGAATGTATGGTTAGCGATAATTATCGCATAAAAAAAACTTTTTGTGGTAGATGTAATGGTAATGACCGTTGATTTTTTCATACAAAAATAATAGTATAGTGTGATATTACTAGATGTCAACTTGGGCGGATAATGGTTTAAACCTGGTAACAAAGTTAGTCCTGTTTTTAAAATAAGACGGTACTTATTTACTTTGATATGCAGTGTGGTTTTCGGCAGAGTAAACTAGGACCACTCCAAGTCTTCCCGTGGATGTCATAGAAGGTGACTCAAATCAATCATCACATCGATTAGACTCTCCACGCTCACGGCGTGGAGAGTGTAGGCCAAATACTCTGGCTCCTCTGGCCAAAAATGGCTCTGGTAGTACAGAGAGAGTCATGCTCTTGCAGTGGAGACTAAATAAAAAGACCTCATAATGATTACTTTGAGAGCCAGCTAGATCAATCACTGGGCAAAAGCGGCCAAGTGCGAGTCGGACACGCCCATGAAGGGTTCCGTAAGCAGCAAGTAACATAATATAAGAGTTCTATTGCGGTTTATGATTTATGACGTCAAAAAAAAATCTACTTACTATATCTCGTTCAAACCAATTTTCGGTGGTAGTTTGCATCATCATATATATTTCTTTTAGTTTTATCATTCTCTTATTTTGGAAGTTACAGGGTCACACACATCTTACCACTTTGAAAGTGTCTCTCGCGCAAACTATTCAGTTTAGAAAAAAATGATATTAGAATCCTCAATATCATTTTTGAAGACCTATCCATAGATACCCTACACGTATGGGTTTGATAAAAAAAAAATTTTTGAGTTTCAGTTCTATGAGGAACCCCCAAAATTAATTGTTTTTTTTTTCAATTTTTGTATGAAAATCTTAATGCGGTTCACAGAATACATCTACTTACCAAGTTTCAACAGTGCAGTTATTATAGTTTCAGAAAAAAGTGGCTGTGACATACGGACGGACAGACAGAGAGACATGAATCCATAAGGGTTCCGTTTTTGCCATTTGGCTACGGAACCGAGAGCGCCTAACTTTATATCAGAAAGAAAGAATAGTACTCCATGTATCTTCACTGTTCATAGATATATATTATAAGGCTATTTCCTCACACCCATGGGAATAAGATCAAATATCAAAGGTCATAGCTTGTGCGCTCGGTATTTTATTAGAGTTTGTTCATTGTTTATGAATGAGGAAGTGAAGTTCTGAGGGAATAAGAGGGAATAAAGTAAAATGTACTCATAAAAGTTTGTCATAAGGAATATAATGTTGCGTATTTATGTTTTCCAGGAACAGAGTTATTATTTCATCATTATTATTTCAGCCGCATACCGTCCATTGCTGCACATAAGCGTCTATGGATTTCCAAAATAACCGGTCTAGAGGCGGGCTGCATCCAGCGCTTTCCACCGACCTTGGTCAGGTCGTCTGACCACCTCGTGAGTGGGTGTCCTACGCTTCGCTTGCTGATGTATGTATGTATGTATACAAAGTGGAAGGGACATACCCATAATAAATCAAACCACGGTCTATACTGATCATTATAGTATAATGAAATTAATATAACAGCAAAATAACAAAAAAAAATTTGGCCTTTCCATACAAAAGTGTGCTGCGGCGATTTGTATGGGAATGTCAACATTTTTTTTGTTCTTTCGACTGTTATTTTAATTTCATAATACTTTAGTGACCTAGTATAGCCCGTGGTTTGATTTATTACGGGTATGTCCCTTCCACGTTGTATACATGTATAGTAAGTATGTGTATTTAATTATTTTTTTATCTTATCTTTAAACACCTATCGCTAATTATATTTCTGTTTTTCCTAAAGGCTGATTGTTAGAAAATGCATTAAGTCTATCTTTCGTACCATTGTGAACAGTAAAGATTAATTAAATAAATAAACAAATGAACGATGTTGATGAAATAAAATTTTAAAATCACAATACTTTATTCAATAACGAAATCAATATCATAAACTTTTTAGGGCAAAAAATATGATAATTTACACGCTTTCTCGCACGCTTGATGGCATCTCCGTTTTCTGGGAATCTAATCCAATAATGCGTGAAATAGATACAGTCCTAATCAAGATCAATTTTTATATGACAGGTCAGTCTTTACCAGTGTAAATACGCCACTGATATGCTGAGTAGGCTAGAGCCTAGGGCTGTAGATTTTAGGGGGCGGCAAATTTGAGACCAATTTGTGTCCCGTTCGCTGTTACTAGAGTGAACGCAGGGGCAGCCAAATAAGCCAAGCAGTTACAGTTTTTTATAAGCGTTAAGTCTAACAACCCATCACTATTTAAATTCCCTTTTCCATGCACCTTCTGGACTACCATTTCGCTAAAAGTAGCCTTTGGGTCTTCCTGTCTTGGGCTCTGTCTGCTTAGAGCCGCAAGATCCAAAATGTCTTTCTGCCCCATAAGGAAAAAACAAGCTTTTATCTAAAACAAAGAAATAAAAAATTTTAAGTACTCTTAAAGACGAATTAATTGAGCCCAAACTCGGTGGGGTTTTGTTGTGTTGTTTTAGGCTTTAGTACCTTTCGGCTTCATCGTGAGATCAGGTCATTGGTACCATAATATTGCATTGTCACCCAACTCACATGAGTATGTGAAGTTTAAGCTCAATCGAATATTGAGAAGTGGGTCTAATTTACTTTTAAAAATGCCTACACACTCCACTGAATTTTATGGAAAATCATTCACGGTCAAGGCAGTTCGACTCTGGAATGCACTACCACCGTCCATCCGGCGTGCTGAAACGCTAGCCAGCTTTGAATCTCAAGTGAAGTCGCACTTTCTATCCTTATTATAATATGATTTTCTTTATTTCCACACTTACCTTGTTCGGATGTTCTTTTTTGTGTACATATTGATATAGGTATGTATGTATTTATGTATATATTTTATATTTGTATGTATGTATTGTATGTATCTTTATTAATTACACTTTTTTCTTCTTGCATATAACTTCGCACCTCACCTGTTTTCGTTAAACATCTCCCAAGTACCTCGGTTGCCTGGAAGAGATTGCAGCTGCGATAAGGCCGCCTTTTGACATCTGTTTTCTTTAATCTATTATTCTGTATCATTATGTTTTGGTGCAATAAAGATCTTAACTAACTAACTAACTAACTAATTTAGCTCGCAAGATTTGATTACGGACACACGGACAATGGAAGAAGTGAATCTAAATAAAAGCTTGAAATAAAGATTTATGTATTTTAAAATTCAATACAGCGTTGTAGCGATGCAGCATTGGAAAATTCAATGTAAAATCGTAAGTGCGAAATTCCTGACAGCCGTTTTTACGCGTTGAAATGATGGACGACGCACTAAAATGTATATTTTCCACGCATTTACGCACAACTGCGTAAATACGATGCGATGCGACTAGCTTCATAGGGATAACAATCTTAAATAGTTGCGTAGTTATTAGAAGACGATTTTATTTTATCTGTAATAATATATCGAATGATAATTTGGTATTACGAGAATAAAATTCACGAAATAGTGTCAGTTGTCATTGATCATATTCATTTAAACATAATTTTAGATTTATTAATGCAGAAAAACTGATATTAATAGTGTTATTTGCCTCGAAGAAACTACAGTTACAATAATGAGCGATAATAAAACAAGGGCATTATTTATTGATCTACGACCTTCGAAATTTTTACATAACACATAAATTACGACTACGAAATTTTAAGACTGTTATAATAGATACATACTAATCAATTCTTTATTCCTTGCAAGGTAGATGGACCTTGTGGCAATGAAAACTTATGGCCAAGGCTACCAATGTTCAATGTAAAGGTAGGCACAAACGAGGAACAAGGAAGCTTTTCTATTCCCTGTTTTTATTTATTAATTGTAAAAACTTAATTGATCCACGCTAAACAGTTGTTTACAAATGGCGGACTTAACGCTAAAAGCGTTCTTTCCTATAATGATAAACAGAGATTTCGTTGCAGCGCAAAAGAAATAAATCTAACCGATACGTTATAAATATACTTACATATAATATACATATAAACAATACTATAATATATAATCAATGAATGATGATGGTGAAAATTTATTTTAGAAGATGAGTACTTGATATTTCCACCATGCCACTGAACTCCTTAGCTTAATACTCAGTACTCAATAATTATTGCTTCCTTATATGACAAATGAATTCATGCAAACTAGATAGCTAGTTAATACATAGATGATTCCACAATCACTTAAGGACCCTGTTGGGCGCTGCTTAACCACAGAACAAATAATACATAACGTACAGAAGTCTCACTCAACAAAGAAATTCAAAGAAATATCTACTTAATGTGGCTAGCGATATGGTTTAATTTAGCTTAAGTCAGAACTCAGCACCTTTTCTTATAGATACCTAGACATCCATTGCAAGCCAATTTCATTCTTATTACTCTGGACAAACGATTCGTTTAACTAAATTTACCACCCGGAGGGGCCGCCTGCGCCCATAGTAATAATGTAGGTACATTTTCGATACCTAAACGGGAAGTGACACGGCCTGGCTTAACTTAATGAAAGTTAAGTACTCGTATCTCTAAAGATAGAAACGTTGATTTATTCTAAGAGATGTTTAAACAAACAGTCTATTTAGTAACATAAATAGATTTAAACACCGAAATCTATCTCCATTTATTCCGTCTTCGACTCTACAGTATTTAGATGGAGCTCTCGGCATTGTTTTAAATGAAAAATTTGAAGGGTCACAGCAGACGAGATACTTTTGTCGCGACTAAACGCTCACTAATGATTTTACTGACAAGTATATTTGCCAGACATTTACAGACAAGTATATTGCAATAAAGCCATAATAAATATTGTAAAATTACCTTTGTTATTTTATTATGTGTAACTATCTTTGATGTACAATAAAGTTTTTTAAATAAATAAATAAAGCCCATCAGGCTAGGTAGGGACCTATACTGAACTGGTTTTCTTTCGGCGTAATCTAAGCAGTGGTCGTTCCGAAACGCTAGTAGTTTCTAGCTTTTGCATTAAAAATAATGACCTTAAATAAGTGATATATATTTATCCTACACTGAATAAAATTATTTGACTTTGACTTAGACAAATTAAAAAACCCCTTACTTTCAAGCGTTCAGCCCCAATAACTTTTGAACGGCTAAATCGATTTTCATTAAACATAGCTATGTTTAATGAAAATCGATTTCTTAGCTAAGAACCACCTCAACAGACTAGGCTTTTGATTGAACAAAACCGCATCGAAATCGGTATAGTATTGGAGCTACATTGCCACAGATGACGATGACACACAGATGTACAGACACTTCAAACTTATAACACCCTCTTTTTGGTTGGGGGTTAAAAATGAGAGTTATACTGAATTGATCAAGAAGAAAAGTGATTGCTTTTGCTAGTCCTGTCGGTCTTGAGCATGGAGTAAATAATTTAATGCTTACATTTATTGAATATTTGCTTTTGCATATTTCTCTTACCCTTCATATTAAATACCTACTTATGTACCTTCTTGTGTAAAAAAACTAATTTTTAGTGCAACGACTCACATCTAAATACCCAACTTTACTGTCCCTTTCTAGCTAAAATTTTATCTAAGCAAGAAAAAAACACTGTAAGTTAAGTACCCTCTTTATTAAAAAAAAAATTAAGTATTTTTTTTCAAAGTAATTTGTTTTTATTCAATGTAGGATAAATATATCACTTATTGAAGGTCATTATTTTTAATGCAAAAGCTACAAACTACTAGCGTTTCGGAACGACCACTGCTGAGAAGATTACGCCGAAAGAAACTCAGTTTTTAGCAGTTAGATACGTGTCTATATATATATCTATATATAAACAAAGTTGTACACCGTACAAACTTGTCTGCTAGGCAAATTCTGAAATCAGATAAGTCAAAAGTATAGATAGAAAAAGTATCTCGTCTGCCCAAAAACGTTAAATTTGAATTCTCGCTTAGCTGAGATCCAATTATGCACTAAATTCACAGACCTTTGGAAATTCCGTTTTCGGTTTTTCTTCTAATTGTTTGAAATGCTCTTCGACTTGCTTCGTAAGGTCCGTAGAGCAGGAAGTGAAATTCGGTGTTGTTAGTCTATCTATAATGAGATTTACCCCCAATTCATAAAAAAGTTTGTAACATTTGCTTACTATTTTAGTTAAAATATGTCTTTTTGTTCTTGCTATGTCAAATATACAAAACTGTGACAGGGACAAAACATTTTAATAAATAAATAAACAGTAAAACAAAAAAACTATTTAGTCATTCGGTATAAGTAAGTAATACTCGTGCCAGGCCTGTGTCACTCCCCGTTTAGGTATCGAAAATATACCTACATTATTACTAAGCGCGCAGCGGCCCCTCGGAGTGGTTAATTCAGTTATACGATACGAATCGTTTGTCCAGAGTAATAAGAATGAAATTGGCTTGCAATAGATGTCTAGCTAGGTATCTAAACGAAAAGGTGCTGAGTTCTGACGTGAGCTAAATTAAACCATATCGCTAACCACATTGAGTAGATATTTTTTTTGAATTTCTTTGCTGAGTGAGACTTCTCTACATTAGTATTAGTATTTATTCTGTGGTTATACTTAGCGCTGGATGCAGGCCGCTCTAGATCGGTCATTTTGGAAACCTTGGGAGAGGCCTATGTCCAGCAGTGGACGTTATGCGGCTGAAATGATGATGATGATGAAGTTATACTTTACTGTACACAAAAAATATACACACAGAATGGTCCGAGAGCTGGCACGAATTTTTGGGTAGGTTGAAGTTCAAAACTTGTCACATACCTCTCCTATTATACCCCAACATGGAACTGTAGACCTGACTGGTGAGTAGCGGGGCTAAAGCAACCTGTTTTTTTTTTTTTTTTTTTTTTATGTTATAGGGCGGCAAACGAACAAGCGGGTCACCTGATGGTAAGTGATCACCACTGTCCATGGACAACTGCAACACCAGGGGTGTAACAAGAGCGTTACCGGCCTTTCAGGAAGATATAGACTCGTTTTTTGAAGGTTTCAATGTCGTATCGGTTCGGGAACACCGCTGCAGGAAGTTGATTCCACAGTTCGGTCGTTCGTGGCAGGAAGTTCCTTTTAAAACGTACGGTGGTTGATTGCCAACTATCCAGGTGGTGTGGATGGTATTTTAATTTCAGGCGGGTAGTGTAGTGGTGAAATTTTGCAGCAGGTATTAGGTCGAACAATTCTTCAGAACATTCCCCATGATAAATGCGATAAAAAATGCACAAGGATGCAACATCCCTACGTAGAGCCAGAGGATCGAGACGGCTGACGAGAGTCTCATCATCGATTATACGAGTTGCGCGATTTTGAATACGGTCAAAAGGAAGAAGTTGGTATTTAGGTGCCCCGGCCCAGAGATGGGAACAATATTCCATATGCGGCCTAACTTGTGCCTTATACAGCTGAAGGCGATGTGCCGGTGTGAAGTATCGCCTTGCTCTACCGAGGATACCAATTTTTTTAGAAGCCAACTTACAACCTATAAATTTTTAAGTTTTTTTTTCAAAAAAGGTATTTGCGGCAATATGCGTTTTTTATATGTTGTAGTTTAATGTTTAAAGAATAAAAAAATCAATAAGCCAGACGATTTAGTCGGGGCTTTGATATGGCCAGGCCATATCAAAAAATATCATATCAGGGCCAGGCGCGTGCAAAAGTATTTAAAAAAATATATATAAAAAAGGTATTTGAGGCAACTTGAAATTTTAATAGGGTATTACTTATAATTAAAAAACAAGATTCTCAAAATGACATGTCATTTTGATGGGACTTTCTACCTGCCAGGTCAATCTAAATAAATCAAAATGGTTTAGCCCCGCTACTCACCAGCCAGGTCTGCAGTTCCGTGTTGGGGTATAATAGGAGAGGTAAGTGAGAAGTTTTCAGCTTGCCTCAAATACCTACCCAAAAATTGGTGCTAGCTCTCGATCTAGAACAAGGCATTAAAATGTACAATGGGTGGTCTTATCGCTAAAAGCGATTTCTGGTAGGTACATGTAATTGATTTATGCGACTTGTGCGACGCGCTACATTCGAGTACTTACCTATTGATCATTTTATATAATCGTTATATCAGTTATATAGGCGCTTACTCACACAAAATAGAGCACAGCAGTGTAACTCCACAGACCCATGAGTCACGCTCGCCGCACGGCCATGGCAATGGCTTCAATTACACGCCAATCCTTCGAAACTTGGCTCCAGTACAAATTACAGAAGTATGAGCTAGCTAAGCAACTTTTTAATGTAGCATTTTTCGTGTCACTTTTCAATCCATCAACTCTCAATGGGAATGGGAAGTGGGTCTAATTTAGCTGGCAAAATTTGATTACAAACACACAGACAACGAATCAGGTGAAACGAAATAAAAGCACAGAATAAATAATACTAACGTACAGAAGTCTCACTCGGCAAAGAAATTCAAAGAAATATCTACTCAATGTGACTAGAAATATGGTTTAATTTAGCTCACGTCATAACTCAGCACCTTTTCGCATAGATACCTAGACATCCATTGCAAGCCAAATTCATTCTTATTACTCTTGACAAACGATTCGTATAACTAAATTTACCACCCGGAGGGGCCGCCTGCGCCCATAGTAATAATGTAGGTACATTTTCGATACCTAAACGGGGAGTGACACAGGCCTGATAAAAGCTTGTAACAATAAACCTCACGTGAATTTAAACAAACTCCAAATTCCTGATAGTTAAGTACTCGTAAGTCTCCATGACCGTTTCAGTTTACTAATGGTTAAGCCAACGATATTATCCGTACTCTATTCCAGTATACGACTTACCAAAGCTATTTACGGAGAGCGGAATGCAATCCGAGCCCTACTGGCGTCTATACAGCATATAGCTCAATAACAAGTTGAATCTAAGGGTTGTCACACACTAATTCGGGTAATAAAGTTACTCCGTGCTTTAAAATAAGACAGAAGGACTCACTAGTTCAAACTCCTAGTAATATTTAGTAAGGAAATAAGAATTTCGGAAACATTTTTTTTTCGTACAAGCTTTTATTAGCTTAGTTATCAAGATGTAATAAGCCCAAACTTGATGGGGTTGCGGCGTTTTATTACAGGGTTCCTATAGCCACCTTCCAGCTCCATCGTAAGATCAGCTTCTTGTTAAAATAATATTGCATTGTCATCTGATTTTCATTAGCATACAAAATTTCAACTCAATCGGACACCGGTATGTTTCAAACAAATAAACAACTACAAGCAGGGCAAAGTTAAAGACTGTACGTTCAGTGAAAACTGAGTTAGCTCGAGTAATATCGGTTTTATTATTCTTACATATTCTGAATGAGAAAAAAAATGCTATTTTTCTATCTTATTTTCATAGCCGTAGGGCTTGAAATGCCAAAGTTAGGATTCGTGTAAAGTGATGTAAGTATGGTTTTTTTCAAGTTCCCACGACATTTTTTGTGTTTTTCAATACAATCGTATTTAAAACTAGTTGAACTAAACTATATTTTAAATTTTTTTAGTGTAAATTGATATAAACAGAATCATAATACTTAAAAAGAACGGGGTTACTCAGATTTGTGTATAGTGATGTAACTCTTTTTTTTTTGACATTATCAAAATAAAACCAGCATATTTCAAATGCTGTCATTGAAATTAACATGTTTAATTTTGTGACTTTTCGCTGTATTATTAGAGATCTCATTTGTCTATGAAAACAGTATATGTATATAATTTAGCACTAAAGCAAAGCAGAATGTGTAAAATGTTATACTGTGACTTATATTAATTGGCACAAATAAAATGTTGTTTTTTTTTGTGTCAAATGACATAACTCAATGTTTTTCAATTTTTAATATTAAAAACGTAATATTTGTTTCAGTTGTTTATTGAAATGGGTATTATCTATCAATAATAGAAACCAAAAATTATAAAACTTCCATAGAAAATGAGTGGGAATTTTTTGAAACTTCAAACTCGATTATCTCAAAAGTATGATTTTTGACTTAACCACGTTTTCACTGAACATACAGCAGAAAAGAGGCTTCTTATTAGAAGTATGTATTGTAATAAGGAGAATAACAAGCTTGATGAAGAATCTATAGTCACTCACACACTCTTTGACAATGTATTTGTGCAACAAATTTTACAACCAGCCGCCGCCTGACATTAACCCTCCTTGGGAATGCAATCGTAGCACGAGATTTTTCGTGCTTAGTCTTTTAGTCGTCTCTTACGACATCCACAGGAAGAGATGGAGTGGTCCTATTCTAACCCGGAACCACACGGGTATATAAAAGACTCTATAGTCACTATGTTGGCATATATATAGTTCCAAAAGTTCAGACGCCACATATAATTTCATACATCGCCTACCTGCCGGAAACTCGGAAATTGAATCGAGTATATCTTATTTCCTTCGCCCGAATCGAATTAGCATTACGTGAATAAATTTACACGAGCAAATATGACAGATAGATGGGCATTCGAACACTTTGATGTTGAAAAATATGAAAATTTTGTCATCTTTTGGGTACAGAAGACAGTAAGAGTATACAGAACGGAATCTTCTAAGGTCCCGCGCAATATGCGTTCCCGTTCCCCGTCCCCGCACCTCTCCCCCGTTCTCGCCTTGTCGAGGGGCGAGAGCGGGCGAACAGTGCGAACACACACTGCACAGCGCACGCGGCCGCACAAGAACGGGGGAAAGGTGAAACAGATTTTTTAGGCGAAGGATGCCCTTTCAACAAATCGTTTAGGGTTGGATCTCATCTATCAGCACGGAACAGCACGCTAGCACTTTCCTATGCTGCTATCCTTTTCTGTCGTTCAGAACAGTAATTTGCTAGAGCGAGAGAGAGCGACGGAACGCAGCACGGCCGGTGCTGAAGCGTTCCGTCGCTCTCGCTCCAACGAATGAAATTTAGAGGTATGTGTGATTTTTTTTCATCGGGCCAAAAATGCTCAATCTTGTTTTGGATATTGTGTCCGTCTGTAGAAAAGCCTTAAAATTCCTATGTAAATTTTTTTAGGAATAAATTGTAGTAGTTTAATTACAGCTTATGTAAAGAAAGTACTTTGTGAGAAGGTTTATTATAGGACCGATGACTATCTTAAAGACAAAAAGGTCTGGCTTGAGCTTGGCGCGGGTCCCTCTTAAAGGTTTGTATACTTAGACATGTCATAATTTAGGTACATTTGTACATACTAAATTTACAAATTGACATTATTTAAAATTTCGTAATTCTTATAATTCAATTTAATTATGACATAATAAACAATGTAATCTCTGTCCATCTATATAACTAATTTTAAGTTTTTAGTTTGTTAGTTGACGTCTTTGGAGAAAACGTGCAGTGCAGTTTGTTGCCGCTTCTTCTGCACTTGCGCCTAGGAAGCGGCGTAAACTTAGCTTTAAGTAACGATTTGACGTCAACATTTGTGCAAAACAAAACAAAGTGACTATTATTAAGAGATATTATAAATATCCTATGATAATAAAGATATTTTGAATTGAATTGAACAGTGATTTTTCAAAACCACTCACAGTTTTCTTGGGTCTGAATTGACGAGGCCTTAATAAGCGATGCGGCTCTATTACTATATACTACATATTGTTTTATTATTTGTATATATAATACTCATCTTTCATTACTGCGCCCCATTAACCACCTTTTCTGCTACGTCCCTAAGGTAAACTGGTAGACAATGCTTAGCATTAAGTTTTACCTTTTGTATTATAATCGTTAGATTATTGTGCAATAAATATTAAATAAATACAAAATAATACTATTTTGATACCTTTTTCCACCTTCTCGCCCACCATCACGCTAAAAGTGGTATTTGGGATTTGGCCCTGGGTTCTGCCTGCTTAGAGTCGCAAGACCCAAAATGCTCTGTCTGCCCCGTTAGAGATAAAGAAGTGATATTGATAGTTTGATAGTATGTATGTAACTAAAATAGGTTTAGCATAATATTTTAAGTAACTTCTCTGTCTTTGTGGGCTTTTCTGCCAATAGTGGCTACTACATTGGTCGACAGAAAATATAAAACTCCCAAAAAATACATCAAAAGCATCTCTCCAAGAGTTTCCTACGTTTATTTACAAACTATTGGGTAACTTTTGAAGGTCAGCTCGTGCTAATTGCTACATATCTCAGTTTTTCGTAAGTTGGCTTTGTTTTATGAGAACAAGCCCAATGCCACGCCAATTGAGTTGTAACCTGTTGTAATTCGTAATTATGCAAATTTTTGCTAAGTAGTGAAAACGTCTGCAATCAAATTCATAGATACCTACGTGTATTTTTATATATTACAGCCTTTGATCAACAGTCATGATCAGGTATTTTTTAGTCTCTACTGCAGGAGCACGACCCTCTCTACTGTACTATCAGAGCCATACTTGGTCAGAGCAGTCAGAGGATTTGGCCTACACTCTCCACGCTTGCCAGACGGGTTGGAGAGGTCTTATTGATGTTTATAAGCTTTGTTTAGCTTGTGTTTCCTAAGTCACTTTCTACCACAGAATAAATACTAATACTCACTCAGACGACATCCACGGGAAAACTTGATGTGGTCCTATTCTACTCTGCCGGAAACCACACAGCAAGTCGATTAACAATACAACTAGATAAGACCTCCATGGCGTAGTGGTTAACACGCTTTTCCGCCATTCCGGAGGTTCCGGGTTTAATCCCCAGCCAGGGTATGTTGAAAAATGGCTATTTTCAAATTGTCCTGAGTCTTGGATGTTTATCTATATATTCTTTCTTCTTATATTTAAGAGCTGGGCTCTGGTCGGTGGAGCGCTTTTTATGTCTCTCTTTCTTCCACCAAGTTCTTAACCTCCTTATATGTTTGCACGTTAAAATTTTCCTTCATCTATATTATGTATTTATTATAAAAATATAGAACGTCGGGTTAGTATCCCATAATACAAGTTTCAACTTACTTTGGGGCTCAATTAGTGTGATTTTTCCTCATCTATTTATTTATTTACTTGAAAAGCTTTATTTATTTACTAGCAAATCAGTACCCACTCCTTAATAAACTAACGAGCGTTGAGTCATTAACTGTTAGTAGAGACCAAGATTTATCCGTTGTCAGGAAATGTAAGATGAAACATGCGTCAGGTGTCAAATCTTCACACGTCGTTTGCTGCTAAATTAAATTAATTAATTAACATTCGAGTTAATTGCGACTTTCTCGCGGTTATAGAATTAAACGGATTACTTCTAGTAGCCGCTTTCTCTAGATGTAGTTTGCGTAAAAAATTGTTGACTCTACGTGACTGTTAGTTAAAGTCAGCAGAATTAAGTATTCTATAGAGCAACCGTTAGATACTTCATATAAGTTTATTTTATTATCAGTGTAGTAATATTTATTATTGGCTCCATAATCAGCAAACGTCGCCATTTTGAAAATTTTTCAAAAACGGAATCCACCAACAATTTACATAATAATTTGACGACCTTCGTGGCGTAATGATTAACACGCTAGACCGCTAATCCGAAGGTTCTGGGTTCGATCCCCAGCCAGGGCAAGTTGAAAAATGGCCTTTTTCAAATTGTCCTAGGTCGTGGGTGTTTATCTATAAATGTATTTATCATAAAATATAGTTTTGTTAAGTTAGTATCTCATAACACAAGTTTAAAACTTACTTTGGGCACAGAATACAGTAAGAGTAAACAGAAGGGACTCTTCTAAGGTACGCGCAATATACGTCCCCGTTCCCCGCACCCGCACCTCTCCCCCGGTTCTTGACGGCCAACGTGAGAATCGAGGCGAAAACGGGGGAGAGGTGCGGGGACGGGGAACGGGGACGCCTGGGTGACGCATATTGCGCGTACCTTAGGAGTTTCCGGCCTGTGCTTTGGGGCTAGCTTAATCAGTGTGATTTGTCCCTATATATTAATTTATTTTTTATCGAACCTGCTCACAAATTCAGGTGAATTGGGTTGAATGTGACCTGGGTTGGGTAACGAAAGACAAATTTCTAACTCCACTTAGTACAAATTAAAGTTACATGAAGTCTAAACAATCATCACTAAGACAAAAGTTTACAAACATAACCTTCCTATCTCCGGAAACGCAACCTTGAACTTCCCACAGCAATACAACTTCATACAAACCAATCCACATTTAAATACACCTTAGTCGCTTGTAATAAGAGTCAATGAAACGTGAAGTTAATTGGCTTGTGTAACAACCGGACGGGCAAACCTTGGGCCAATCACGCTATGCAATTTGTGTTTGATCTTTGTGTATAGTTGTAACGATGTTTGATTGTTGCTGTTCCTGATCAGTTCCATATGAATGATCTGGTATAGTGGTATAACAGTACACACTCCCAACTCATGTATCTACATACTTATAGTTACCACTAATATTTAAGGGGAACCTGGTGACCCCAATATACAGGTTTCGGCTTTTGGTGTCTCCAATGTTTCCACAAGTTCTAAATTTAAATTAATTCAATGTTTTTTATTTTTTTTTATTAGGAATTTGAGTTCGTTTGACCTCTATCTAGCCTGATGGGAAGCTAAGATGAGGTCTAAGGTGTATCACGCAGACTCAAAAAATGCCTGTTCACTCTTGCCTTGAAAATCCCTAAATTATATATATGGGGAAACATCGAAATGTATTTAAATTGGCCGTGTGGTTCCCGGCAGAGTAGAAAAGGACCTCTCCAAGTCTTCCCGTGGATGTCGTAGAAGGCGACATAGGAAGTAAAAGCTAAACAAAGCTTTTAAACATCAATGAATCTGACTGCTCTGGCTAATATATGGCTCTGGTAGTACAGAGAGCGTCGTGTTCCTGCAGTGGAGACCAAAAAAGACCTCATTATGATGATTATGAAAGCCGCGTTGATTTCAACTGATCGGTGTTGGAGTTCCACAGTAGCCCTAACATTTTCTTTGTGTTTCCCAGCGACGTTCTCTGCTTTTCCTCAGCTTGTTGCTGTAGATGAGTTTGTTTCTGCTTAATCCTTGAGTAGTCGACTTTTACGGTAAAGATATCTCTTTACCGTAAAAGTCGACTAGAGTGGTCCTATTTTAGACAAGAAACCACACGATACCACGGTTCATAATCTTGATATAATTCACAAACAAAAGGGAACTATAATCGAGAAGCATCTATCATTTGTTTAACTTTAACCATTAGTCAACTTGTTCGATTTAACTTTGCTGATATTTTGTTATCAAACGGACATTTTGTTATCAACGGCTGAAATTATGGATGAATTTTGAATTTATTGGAGATGCGACGCTTTGGGTCTCTTAAGTAAAAAATGAAAATATTATTTATTCAAATACTAGGCCCTTGTTCGTGATAGTGTACCTACATTATTTCTTCTGGTATTGTATAATATCTTTGTAACCTGACAAAGCCTATTACTGAGACTGCGCTGTCTGTCCGTCTGTCCATTTCACCGATTATGTAATACATAATCGGGTACATAGTCCTGTGGTATTACTATGACCACTATAACAACAAATACTTAAAATAAGATAAAGATAATAATTAAAGGGGGTCGTCATTTCGTCATACAAGAAACGTGTTTCTTCAGCGTTTTAAAACATTGTACGGTGGTATGGAACCCTTCATGTACGAGTCCGACTCGCACATGCCCGTTTAATAAAAAAAAGTTATGCCAGAATGAATGATGGGAACACTGGATGTTTATTCTGGTGGTGGCTGACATTCTTTTGCCGGCATTGGTGCAGGGCAGACGACTAGTTGGGACTACGAAGGGCAAAGGTTAGGATTCACCACACTAACATTTCTATGGATAGGAGGATGGAGGATTTAGAAGAATGGCGCGCCACAAGACCAGATTTTAGGCTTTATAACTCCGCCGTTTTAGCCGTTTATAATTTTGTTATAAAGTTGATGAAATAAATAATAAATACTTGCTTAAATAAATACTTCTTTATTTTCAGACTCCAGACTGTTTAGCTTTCATTACCATAACGTTTCTGAAATTAAGTTGTTCGGGGAATCGTACATTGAATACTTAGATTGAATACTTATTTTCAAAGGATGACTAGAAGACGATGATTTTAATTGTTATTGCTATTTTAGAATAAAAGAAGAAGAAAAATAATAATAAAATTAAAAACAATAATTAGATTAGAACGGCCACGCTGCTGAGGGGTATATTTTAGTGGGACTACTCACACAATTTGTAATGTTTTAGTTTTAGAATCTAAAACGAAACTAAGAAAAAACCTAATTTTTCAAACTATCTAAAAATTATATCCCTAAAACTACAGACGAAATGTCGAAGCCAATCCGCTAGATTACAAAAAGTCAAATCAGAAACTTTTTTCTAAACGTCAAAACAAACATTTGCTATGGGATTTATATGAAATACAAAACCGTGACGTCATAGATTTTTCTTTCTTATTACTTTCAGTTTTTTTGCATAAATAAGTCTCAAATCATGTTAAAATGGATATGATCAATGACAAGTGCCACTATTTTGTGACGTTTTATTCTCTTAACAGTACCAAATAATTTATTTTTGACCCAGTCATCTACCCAATTAATGTTACAACCACCAAACTACACGTGTTCTTAAAGGTACCTTTCTTTAATTGCAGGTTGGGTCGAGGTCGCTGGTCGTCATGGCAACCGGCGCTAAAACAAACCTCTGAGAGCGGGTGAGTATCAACGACCTACTAAAGGTCAGGTCAGGTTACTACCTAGTAGTAGTAGCTACTCTAGATCAAGGTGTTACTCCACGCTGGCTTGTTGTCGTCAAGGATGATATGTCCGTGCCAATGCTGGTCTGCTGGTAGGTCAAATAATTCCATGCGGGTCTGGGAGAAAAGAAAAACCTAGTACGTAATATGACTGCCTACGTGGTTCAAAGGCAAAGACTAATAGACCTCCACTATTTCGATATACGAGTACTATACCTAAAGGCGTTGATCCCACTACACCGCGCACCGTCGCGGATCGCGGGGCCGCAGATTTTAACATAGTATGTAAGTATCTCAATTTGTATAGAAATCACGCCTAGTCCAACACACTGAAATCGCGTCATCGCGCGGGAGCGTCAGTGTGTTGAAACGCGCTCCGCGACGGTGCGCGGTGCAGTGGGTTCACCGCCTGTAGTTTTTTTGGGAAAAGTTGTTCATAATATCATCGCCGTACATACCGTATACAAACGCCTAACATGGAGATTTATACATACATATATATATATACATATATAGAGACAAATCAGACTGATTAAGCTAGCCCCAAAGTAAGTTTTAAACTTGTGTTATGGGATACTAACTCAACGATACTATATTTTTATGATAAATATATAGATAAATACCCAAGACACAGGACAATTTAAAAAAGTATATAGTAATAGTAACAAGTATATTTATAGAGTATTCAATTACATGTAAAAGTGCAAAATCTTCGATGCGAACACAGCATGCACATATACTGATATATAAAAGTACATATACCTACACTGAACTAAATAAATGAGTAAACAAAATTAACTAAATATTCACGGAAGTATATTTATTGATCAATCAATCAAATCTTTTGCCATTGTCCTTTTTAAAAAAAAAAACCTTTGTCTATGGACAAGCTGTGATAGAAAAACCGGCCTCAATTAGGTATGCCATCTGCGCGTAAAGTTGATATTGTTAAAAATTATAAAATTTCTAAAATGCATGTAATAAAGGCTTAATTCATTTTATTTTTATAGATCATAGCCTTAAAATATCTGCTATTATCTTGAGAAAATAACAACATCTTTGTTCGAAGCGAAACGAAAATCCATATTTCTTACATTTGAATTTTAAAACAGAGACGTACTAGAAAAATTGGACGGTGATTATTTCAAGAGTTGTTCAAATATCCAAACTGAAGAGGGTATTCATGAGGATAATTACAATTTCAAATTTTTAATTATTGAAATCTTACAATTATACTTTCTAGATATTGCAAAAAAAAATCCAAAAGGGGGAAACGACGGTAAGTTTGCTGTAGCATTATATATAAACGAATTTCACTTTTCATTTACTTATTTCATAACAAAAAAAATATTATGTAGAAATGTCTATGCGTAGTCTAATACTTATTAATAATACAAATTCAAATAATTAAAAGGACATTACAGACTTAAAGTACATAATATATACCCGTATAGTATAATATATTTTTACAATAATATAATGCAGGATACAAATGCAACATTTCGTTTATTTTCAGAAACTCTTTGATACTCGTACTATGACACTGAAATGGCTTGGCTTTGCTAAGTCAAGGGAAAGTGTTGGTTATTGCATGGTTATAATATAATAGGAGCTCGTGCGTGAGGTCTTTGGTCTTACCACCACTTTTCAACCACTAGTATAGATATGAACAAAAAATATCACCTCTTTATCATCCGGAGTTAAAGGTAACGTAAGACATGACGAATAATAAAACAAAATTAAACCTATTAATCCTACCATTCAATTTTCGCCATAATACCACAGAATAATAAATATAATACGTGGAATTGTCAGCCCTGTATAAAGCCCTAAGCCACAGCCTAAGCTGAGTCACCAAGGGATCATATCCTTTGTAAAATTGTTATTGTTTGGTGTAGGGCTTTCACATATTGTGTTCCTAATCTGTTATAGGTAGGCCTGGATTAGGCATTCAGTTTATTCTTGTACACGTTGTAGTTAGGTCCACTTATTTTATATTACAAAATATGAACACAATAGGACATATTACGCAAAACTCTGCGCAGATGGCGCCACATGCAGTAAAAAATCTGCTGTCATTCTACCCACATATCATATCAAAAAATAATTATTATAAAAGTATTTAATTTAAATCATTTTATTAATATTCACTTATTCAAAACCTGTGGTCCTACTGTAACGATGCGGCATGCATCCTGATCAAACCTCCTTTTTTCATCTCATCCTGTCTGTTTTTCATTCTTCATTTCATTTCAAATTCCCTTTCATTCCATTTTCAAATCATACACTCATCCCTTTTTCTCATTTCACCATCATCTCTTAAGCTGATCACTTGCTTCCCTCTATCTGTTGTATCTTAATAAATTAAATATAATTCTTTTATACTCGTAAGTAACAGTCAGTATCAGATAATAAATTTAATACAATCCATCGTAATCGAGTCTCTATTCTCTACTTCTCCTACTATCTTCTATGTGGGAACTCGCCTAGAGCGCCGGGACAGGTCGAGGTCCCACACTACGGCCATTTAAGTACCTAATACCTGTATAATAATATATAAATAAAGAAATGTGGTGCTGGAGGAGAATGGAGAAAATAAGCTGGATGGATAGAGTAACCAATACGAAGGTATGTACTAGAAAGAGTTGGAGAGAGAAGAAATATTTGAAAACTATTGAAAATAGGACAATCTCCTAAGAATAATAGTAGAAGAAAAAATAAAAGGGAGACGAGGAAAAAGCCAAAAATGAAGTTTTACCAAAAAATTATAGAAAAATTAGGAGGTCTAAGGTCTTGCTACTAAACATTAAAATGATGGCAAAAAGAAAAGAATGGAGGCATCTCCAATACTTTACTAGCTAATGTATTAGGTATTGTTTGGGGTTCTCTATTTTGTCTCATAAGTATTTTATCCATAATCTTTAGTTGACTGGGAGAAAATGCTCTTAGCATTAAGTCCGCCATTTATTAAAAGTATATTTTTACTTTATTATTGAAAGTATATTTTTACTTTGGACAATAAAGTTTGATAAATAAATAAATCTAGTCTCATAATGTTTTTTTACATCATGTGTCTGAAAGATGATTAGCCCTAATAATTTAATTTCACATAATATCTCTCTCTCTCTCATCTCAGCGTATTCCCAGTGGCATCCTCAGCTGCAACGCTGCGAAGCCCAGGGTTCGCTAAGTCCGATATGTCACATAATATCACGTGCCCTAAAATTGAAATCCTACGCTCCCACTTTTCTTCATACCAATATTTGAAATGCTAATTGCTGCTTCAATTTTTATGCTGTTTTTAGAAAAATATTTCTTTTTATAGGTATTTGTGGTTTCGTATATAATATTATCCAAACACAAACTAGTGAAATCTACCCGAAAAATGTTAGAAAACCAATAATTTATTGAATGGCGACAACGTATAAGTCGATTTTGGAGCGTTTAGAAAAGGAAATCCCAAACAAAGTATCACTACTACGAGTGCCTTTGTTTATCCCGTATTACGTGGGTAAAGCCACCTAAACAAACACACCTATAATATTCTGTTTAACTACGAATGAGGCCGCGGCCTAGCAATGTCGTCTTACATCTGTTTCAATATAACAAATAGTTAAGTAGGTACACGTAATTAAAAACCTTTGAATATTCTGATGGTGGAAGTTTGTAATCTCCACTGAATTTTATTAAAATCTTTCACTGTGTAGGCGGTTCTCTCTGGAATACTCTACCACTGGCCATCTAGTGTGCTGAAACGCTAGCCAGCCTTAAATCTCAATTGAAGTCACACTTTTTATCTCTTAAAAGTACCATTATTTCGTGTTTTTCTTACTTATACATTTTATTATAATGTAATGTAAGTATGTATTTATGTATATATTTTATTTAAGTTTGTATATATGTATGTATCTATGTCATTTTAGATACATATTTTAGTATATTTATCAGTTTTATCTAGACATTATTTTTTTTATTTTTTTTTATTGTCTTTAATCTGTTCAAACATCTCATCTCATCAACTTTCCCAATACAAGGAACATGTATCGAATTATATGTACCTATAAAAATATTATTTTGATATATGTTCTTAGGGGAAAGTTGTTCAGTATCATGGACTGAACCTACCCTTAAAATAGTTTCAGTATATTTTCGTTAGACCTTGAATTTATCTACATCTACACTAATATTATAAAGAGGAAAGATTTGTACCTATTTTTGTATGTTTGTATGTTTGTAATGAATAGGCTCAAAAAGTACTGGGCCGATTTAAAAAATTCTTTCACCAATAGAATGCTACATTCTTCCAATTTGACATAGGCTACAAAATTAGGGATCCTTGGTAAAATAATTGTCTACCCCGTGCGAAGCCGGGACGGGCTGCTAGTTTATTATAAATTATCGTATCGCCACTGGTATCGTTGAGTTAGTATCCCATTCATACAAGTTTAAACATACTTTGGGGCCAACCCAATCAGTGTAATTTGTTCTTTTATAATTTTTTAAATTATTTTATTTATTTACTCTGTACTTAATGTGTTTAATTCAGATGCTTATTTTAAAAACCTATTAGTAAATTGTTCAATAAAGCTGTCGTAGTCGTAGACGAACAAAGAATTGCGCTTTTGCTACTTTGCTAAGAAACTCTACTGCAATAGACGAACAGTTCCACTAGAATGAAATTGCATTAGCACCGAAGCTTTGCAATTTAAGTTCAATTTCTTTGTTGGCCGATTCTTTGAAGCTTTTGCACCTTTATCTGAGATCAAATGTTGATTAGCTTCGACTTTACAGCAGGAAAAGGAATCTTGTTATTGGTACAGGTAAGAGACTCCACCTTTTCATCCACCATCACGCTTAAAGTGGCTTTTGGGTCTTACGGCTCTGGGCTCTGTCTGCTTAGAGCCGCAAGACCAACAATGCTCTGTCTGCCCCACTAGGGATAAAGACGTGATAGTGTGTTTGTATAAGTATCATCATCATCAGGTCTTTTTAACTCTCCACTGCAGGGGCACGACCCTTTCTGTACTACCAGAGCCATACTTGGCCAGAGCAGTCAGACTCAGAAGATTTGGCTTACCTATAATCTTTACGCTGGCCAGATGGGTGGAGAGGTCTCATTGATGTTTATAAGCTTTGTTTAGTTTGTATTTCCTAAGTCGCCTTCTACGTCATCCACGGGAAGACTTGGAGTGATCCTATTCTACTCTGCCGGAAACCACACGGCAATGTATATGTCGCAGTTGGATGGTATAAACCGCTAATTCACGAAACCTCTAGTTGTTTGGCATTACAGCTCGGTTTTGTTAAACAGCCGAATATCGTTCAGCTGGATTGTCTAAGATTGCGCAACCTGTTACGTTCATTCAAACCACTAACCACGTTTTATAAACGGCTAGCGGTTTTGTGAAACAGTAGCGGTAATCCGCTGTTTGAAGAAACCGTTAAACAATCCAACTGCGACACATGCATGATAAGGATTTGGTGTAGGGTTACCATAACTGGGTGTCGATTAGAATACAGATTTTTTCGAAATCGAATTTCATTTTCCAGAAAACTATTTCACGATTTTTATTGCTATAGGTTTGCCCTAACCTAGTAAAATTGATAGAACTTTTCTAGTACTCGCATGCCGCTACCGGCACGCTCGCTGCGCTCGCTCGGCTCGTGCGTGTGTTGGTCGCAGTTCTAACCTAACCTAACCTATAGGTTTGCCCTAACCTAGTAAAATGAATAGAACATTCGTAGCACTCGCCGGCCGCTACCGCAGCACGCTCGCTTTGCTCGCTCGCCATTGCCACTTCGTAGGCGTTCTAAATTGTATATAATTTCTTTAGATAGCATTGTTCAACAACTTCTCTAGCCGCATGGATGAATACAAGTCGTTCATTCCATTTCGCGTATTAGGGTTCGCTGTTTTACATAACCGAGCTGTAATGCCAAACAGCTAGAGGTTTAGTGAATTAGCGGATTATACCATTTAACTGCGATACATAAAAGCATAATGAGAAAATTCGTTACTACGAATTTTCTCTATGCTTTTTCCTTCTTCCTTTTCTACTGAAAAGGAAATTTCTAGTAAAAAAGTCACAACGGTAGGCCGTTAGGTTTCCGGCTTAGAATAGGACCACTCCATCATAGATTAATATTGTATATACTGCACTCCATCTCTTCGTAAGAAGAATCATAATCGTTCGTCGAATCGTATGTCGTAAGAAGCGACTAAAGGACTAAGTATCCTCCTTCTTCCTCCTCCTTCCTCCACCTTCTAAAGTCTCCTTTTTCTCGGCATCATCGGTGGGTTGACTGGTATATAAAAGTTTAAGTCTGCCTATTGCATTTGTAATAATAAATAAATCAAGGTGTGTGAAATTTAATTTTATAGAAACAAAAGCAATTTTTCAAATAGATATGGTTGGTATAGAACCTCCTTGCTAAGTAACTTGAAAAAAAGAAAGTATTTTTGTAACAGCCAGTTGGTAACCCAATTCAAGCCCAGGCTGATTTGTTTATTTTAACAATTGTACGATCACACAATCGGCCGGTGTTGCAATGGTGGAAATGGTCATTGAGACCCAGTTCCCAGAAGGCATTATGACCACTAATGATACCTGACAATATAATGATGCTATGCCAACGCGCAATCCGATTTGGATGAAAGGGTTTTTTGTTGTGAGCATGCATTAAAAACTACAGGCGATGATCAATATTTATTTATCGCATCGCACGATCGCAAATTACTTTCCCTGAATCTACGAAACATTTGTGATTTTTTTACCGACTTCAAAAAAGGAGGAGGTTATCAATTCGACTGTATGTTTTTTTTAATTTTTTTTAATTTGGTGAAGAAATGATGAAGAACTTTGGAGATATGGGAGAAACTCCTAAAAAACAAATGATGTCCGTTGTTTTTTTTTTGTTAAAAATTTAAATATGTATTATTATTACAGTATTGAAGCGGGAGTTTTTGGCGGGAAGTCAAGTAGGCGTTTGCTTTATTTATTTTGAAAATCGATCCTAGTGGAATTAATAATGTGAAATTGGTATAGGTTGGTGTCATACTCATAAACAATATGTATTGTATATGTAGATATGTGTATAGTGTGGGTAGAAATACATACTCATCTTTAAGCGCCTATCGCTAATTTAATTTTTTCAGTTTTTCCTAAAGGCTGACTGGTAGAGAATGCATAAGCATTAAGTCCACCTTTTGTACCATTGTGGTCAATAAAGATTTAACTAATAAATAAATAAACAATATGTGAAAGTCGAGTCATGGGCGTCTTTAGGCGCCATCCGCCTCTCAATCGGCTATGAAAACCAGATGATTCTCAGATGAATCTTTCTTTAAGCAATCAAGGGAACTATACCAGGTTAAGGGTTAGGAATAAATAAACGAAAAACTAAAGATAGGCTCTAAAAGACTCGTATCGAGGGCCATAAAAAAAAACGACGGGTTGCACTCCGGGAGTACCGGCAGAAGTGAAAACTTGAATATTAACGTTGTGCATTTTTGATATTTTGGAATGGTTAGGGAATAATTTTGCACGAATTGCTTTAATTATCAGTATAAAAGTACTATCATTTATGTGGTAGAATACAATATTTATTTATTGCGCTATCGTACACAAACATGACAATTTACATTAAAAAGTGTCCTGACGCGAGTTTAACATTTTTTACCCATTACAAAAAAAGTGCACAACGCCGCTAAAGAAGTTTTCACTTCAAAAATTGAAGCAAATATAATATAGTAGACTAAAGATGTCCTCCGAAATACTGCTGATGATCTGACAGATGATGCGATTTATTACGTGCTAGAATTTCAAGATCGCCTTACCAAGGGTTTAGTGTAATATCGCGGTCCTGCCTGTCATTTGTCTTCTCTAGTCCCGGATGGATTAGGTTTGCTAAGTGAAGTCTGTGATTGACGCGGGTCTAGTACGAATATGTCAGTAAAGTTAATTCATCGTTTTAGTAGGTATGTAGAATCTACATCACTATCTATATCTACATTGTAGATATATATATACAAGGTGTATATAAGCTATATTCAAGTAGAGGACTCTCTAAGCTAAATAAAAAAATACGTATTTTGTCATAATATGTGCCTATGTACTTTGGTTCATATTAAAAACCGAATACCTATACAACGTGACGCAAAACCTCTCAGATGGCACCTCAGCCCATGAAACTAAACAACTTTTGTTCTACAACTTTAAAGAAAACCAAAAAAAATTTGGATTTTCATAAAAACTGATCAGCTGATCGAGTGAATTTGTATAAAAATCCGAATTTTATTTTTGGCATTTTGGGAATGTTGTAGATCAAAATTTGTTCAGTTTTATGGGCTAAGGTAGAGAAATCTTGTAGAAAAAAGAGTTATTTTTTAACAATTTTTTTTCGTCCCAAGTTTCTAATAAATGGCTAATGTACAGACTTTACTATACGCGCGGCAGTTGCCCTCCCCGGTCACCGGCCGCCCGCCACGAGCCCGGTAGCGGGTGGTGACATTCAAATGTGACATTTTTGGTGCGCATTTGTCGGCTGATTTATTTTATTTATTTATTTAATCTTTATTGCACAATAAAATAAACGTACAAGTGGCGGACCTAATGCTGATCTGATATCTTTAGTTTCTATTAAGAAACAAGATGCATAATGACGTAAAATAAAATAAATAAACGGGCAAGTGCGAGTCGGACTCGTACATGAAGGGTTACGTACCACCGTACAATGTTTTAAAGGGCTGAAGAAACACGTTTCTTGTATGACGACCCCCTTTAATTTTTAACTTTATCTTATTTTTAGTATTTGTTGTTATAGTGTAATAATATGATCTAAGGTAATAATACATAATTGGTGAAAATATAAAGTATCTAGTAAATGCCATTATAAAGATCGAGTTAAAAACGCTAAAAAAAACACGTTTCTTGTATGACGACCCCCTTTAATTTTTAACTTTGTTGTTATAGCGGCCACAGTAATACTTCGGTGAAAATTTCAAGTGTCTAGCTATTACGGTTCACGAGATAGAACCCTGTGACAGATGGTCAGACGGACAGACGGACAGGCGGATAGACAGCGAAGTCTCAGTAATAGGGTCCCCTTTGCACCCTTTGGGTACGGAACCCTAAAAAGATTATTCTTCTATAACGTTGTATATATAAAAACTCCTAGCGGGTGAGAGATCGTAATGACCATCCCGATGACGAACAACTTGACTATGCTGATAATGTACTCCGTCCTTGAGACAGCTGTCACGAGGTCGCCGACCCTCATTTGCCCCACACAGATGATGGATGAAATGTAATGAAATTCCATCCAGAGCCATTTGAAATGACACCAGATATGGTACTTACGCGTTAAGTACCCATGTATTTATTAATATTTGTGAGAAATGCCTCGCAATATTCGTATCTTCCTGACTTCTTCCTGAGGGTTTATGACATAGACACCTATCAGGAATCTTACATAGTGTCAGGATGATAGCTCATCGCCATTTTAAATAAAGACTGTAGACGTAGGCAACCCAACAGCTGTGTGTTTTTCGGCCTAGAATAGGACCACTCCATCTCTTTCAGAGGATGACGTAAAAGGAAAGCAGAAACCTCTCGTGTCGTGCTACAACTGCATTCTGAAGGAAGGATGACGGCGGGCAGCAGCCGGTTTTAAAACTTTTCGCATAAATGCAATCCTAAAGATGGTAGACGTCGTAAAACGGCTATTTACGTTTCGGCTATTTCTTCTCTATTTCACAAGGTCTTTGGCATTTGGGTGACCATTGACATGGATATTATATTTGGAGAATGAAAAGCGGTAAAGCGCACTCCAGGCTCCAACTCAGCACAGCTGATTCCGGGAACTCGATTAGATAAGATGAAGCGGTATCCTAAAATAACGCCTATTCCTTTTATATTCCTATAATTGAAGACCTTCGTGGTGTAGTGGTTAATATACTAGTCCGCCATTTCGGAGGTTCTGTTTTCGATCTCCAGCCAGGGCAAGTTGAATAATGACCTTTTTTAAATTTTCCTGGGTATTTATCTATATATGTCATCATCATCATCAGGTATTTTTTAGTCTCCACTGCAGGAGTACGACCCTCTCTGTACTACCAGAGCAATGTTTTGCCAGAGCAATCCGCGGAAGCCTACGCTCTCCACGCTGGCCAGACGGGTTGAAGAGGTCTCATTGATGTTGACCCAATTGATTGATTGATGAGCTTTGCTTAGCTTGTGTTTCCTAAATTGCCTTCTACAGCATCCACGAGAAGACTTGGAGTGGTCCTATTCTACTCTGCCGGGACCCACACGGCAAATCTATATTTATTACCTCTGTATTTTTTATGAAATATAGTATCTTTGAGGTTGGAAGTTGAGGCCTTTGCCCAGCAGTGGGACACGTGATGGCTCGTATTATTATTATTTTAGTATCGTTAAGTTAGTATCACATAATACAAGTTTAAACTTAGTTTGAGGCTAGTTCAATCAGTATGGTTTCTTCTTATCTGTTCTTTTATTTATAATACACGTCGCTAAAACCAATGCATAATATAAAACAGATCCTACTTTCCAACACATCTAATGCATTAAATCCTTCGACAGAACACTACAAAAACCGAGAGTAAATCGCGCTCTTCCTATCCCTTTCTCACCTGCAATAGCTTGTTTATCGCTGTCTCTTCCTCTCGCAGCATCCGTATCGATCCTGGGATTGTCCTTGACCTTCGCGTAAACAGCCCCGAGGCCCTGACCTTGTACCATGGGATACATTGTTATCGTAACGTTGTCGTAACGTTTGGAACTTTTCTTTAGAAATGTGCTAATTGGTAGTCACCCAGGTAAGCTTGACGTTGAGCGAATAATTTTTTTTTAAACATTTTTTTGTTATGTGTCTAATTTTTGTCACAATTAGAGATGTTGGAAGCCAGGAGAAGAAAAGGAAGACCAAGAAGGTCGATAAAGTAAAAGAAAACGCAGAAGTCGTGTGATTTGTAGAGGTCAAACATATAGCTAATAATTAAATTTTTAACAAAAAAACAACCGACTGGAATTTTTTTAAGGAGTTTCTTCCATTTCTCCACAGTTCTTCATTATATCTTCTCCAAATTAAAATGGGACCAACTTGGTAGTAAAGGCTTTCAAATAAAAAAAGAATCATCAAAATCGGTTCACAATTGGCGAAGATATCACGTAACAAACATACATTAAAAAAAAAACATACAGTCGAATTGATAACCTCCTCCTTTTTTGAAGTCGGTTAAAAATAGGGAAACATGGAAAACACTCTCCCGATAAGAACCTAGTTCTTATTTATAGAGATATTATTGGACACTAAAATTCAAGGGAATGGACATAATCTCAAGTTCAGTAAATATGATCGGCCTGTAACTTGTAAATAATTAATACTAAATCAATTCCCCTCCTCTTCACCATTTTCAAAAGCATTTTGAGGTTTTAAGTGTTCTTTGGCATATGACTGATACCTAATGGTTTAAGTATTGGCTTCAAGAAGAGAATTTTGTGTGGCTCCAAGTGGTCTCGACCTCCCAGCCCCTTCCAAATGACAATCTTGGATTCGCCATTGCTCAATTTGCACAAAAAGTCCATTTTGCTATATACGTACAGAAAGGAATATTCAGTAGATATCTATAATACAAATATACTATCACGTGTTTATCCCCAATGGGGCAGACAGAGACCTTTTTGGGTCTTGCGGCTCCAAGCAGCCTAGACCACGCCCAGGGCCGCAAGACCCATTGGCGACTTTTGGCGTGATGTCAGGTGGCAATTGGCATTAACTAGATACTTGAAATTTTCAGAGTATGTATTACTATGGCCGCCATAACAACAAATACTAAAAATAAGATAAAGTTAAAAATTAAAAGGGGGTCTTCATACAAGAAACGTGTTCCTTCAGCGTTTTAAAACATTGTACCGGTACGGAACCCTTCATATACGAGTCCGACTAAAAAACCGATAAGTAAAATCTACATTCCGCGTCATTCCGCGTTTACTCCCCGCTTCACAGTCAGACGAAATATATAAAAGCTGCGGGGTTTGTGGATCGCCCGTGTACTGCAATAAGATGGATAAACTTCGGACGAGAGCCAAGAAGTAACCACCTACTAAAATAACCTAGACATGCTAACCCTGCAGCTGCCGGGGTGATTAACCTATGCAGTTAATTTTAACCCTTCTAAATAGGGGCGGCGATGTTGACAATCTCGGGTACTAATAGACCGCTTTGTTTACTGGACGGAAATGAGTTATGGCTTTAGCTTTGTTTTTATTTTGAGGTTACTTTTAAATAAGTAAATGAGGAAGGTTCAAGTATTAAGTACCTACATGAGTCTAGTAGTAACTTCCATGCTGATCTAGGAAAAACAAACGTAATAAGAACTGATCATCGTCATCATCAGGTCTTTTTTAGTCTCCACTGCAGGAGCACGACCCTCTCTGTACTACCAGAGCTATATTAGCCAGAGCAGTCAGAGGATTTGGCCTACACTCTCCACGCTGGCCAGACGGGTTGGAGAGGTCTCATTGATGTTTATAAGCTTTGTTTAGCTTGTGTTTCCTAAGTCGCCTTCTGACATCCATCCATCCTGACATCCACGGAAGCCGATAGCGCAGAAAAGCAAAGTAATTTTTTTCTAGTTTCTATATTCCGTGGACTCTAGGAACCAAAACCTAGTTTTATTTCCTTTTACCACCTTTACGCTAAGAGTGGCCTTTGGGTCTGGGGGCCCCAGGTTCCGTCTAACCCGTAAGTTATAAAGCTTTAAATTACTTATTATTAAGAAATAATATAAATGAAAAATGCAAGTTTTTCACGCAATATCGAAGAAAATATTCGTGTCAGGGGCGTCGTTGATTAAAGTGGAGGCTGTTAATTTATTGGGTGCTTCGCGCCAGCCTTACAGTTGGGAGCTTTATGAAGGGGCTACATGCTTGAAATCTTTAAATTATCTTTGAAAGAGAAATATTTTTCTAAGAATTAAAACATTGAAGTCTTAGATCATTCGTCATTACTTTGAAGGACTTTCGTACCCAGGCTTGTTTTTGTAGGGGGGGGGGGGGGGTTGTTTTTCAGGGGTAGGAGTTTCCACAGATCCTCCCCCGGTAAGAATATTCTGGGGAGCTTTTCAAACCATGGCCCACCCTCTATTGAGCTATGTATATGTATCCCACCTCCTGTCATGCACCAATTGCCCAACCACTTGTGAATTCGATGACGATAACTTATTAAACCCCCGAGAAAAAAGTGGAGTGTTATTATAAGTTTTAAAGTCAGGGCTTTCTCTAGCAAATAATGGATGGCGCTACGGATATCAATCAAGTCGTATCGGTAGTTCCGCTACTCATCATTACCTAACAAATAAACTTGCTTTTATTATTTTCAGCGCTCAGGCGCGGGCGAATGTCGGGCGGCGGCGCGGGCCTGATGTCGTGCGTGCGCGAGGGCTCGTTGGAGCCGCCCTACAGACCGCCGCACACGCAAACACACAACAATGGTCAGTATCATTCACCAAGGTTTTATTTTATCCAAAAGCGAAAAAAAATGGGCCATTTCTCTACGAACTCTACATTTTTAGAGCAAGGTTACACGCTCAGTTTGGCATCAGTTCAGTCCATCAGTCTGGATTGACTTGACTGATGCCAGAATGATGGATGATTTCCATGTTTACACGGTCAATCTAGACTGACAGCAGACTGATAAAAAATACGTGTACGGTGTGTAGTAAAGTACGGTAACTGACGCGAGAATGATACGATTGGGTTACGCGATCAGTCTCAACCAGTCTTTCACTATTCAAAACAGACTGACAAAATTATATAAAATACCATCAGTCTGTCAATCCGTGGGTTATACGATCATTCTCCGATCATTCTGACCAGACTGATAGACTGAACTGATGCCAAGCTGAGCGCATAACCTTGCTTTTAGAGTTTTTATATTTCGTTTCGTTTTCATTCATTTCGATATATTTGTATTTTGGGCTCCTGGGTAGGGCCAAAAATTTCTTTACACACCACAATGCGTCTCATTGAGCCCATTAGAAACCCACGAGCTGGCAACTTTTTGCTCTGTGGATTAACCTAGCTATTAAACGAATATACTCCCAATGTTGTAAACGTTTCAATAAATAGGATGAATAAACCTCACAAAGCTACCTTTGCTTCACTATCCAATAATAAAACAGTCTGTATATCTTTCTTTTTCATTTTCCAGGAGAGCGTAGAGGTGGGTTCCTACGCGGTCTCCGGCGCATGTTCAAGCGTCGAGGCAGCGGCGCCCGTGTGGACGCCTCGCCCGACCCCAAGAGTAGTTCCACCAGCGAGCTGCTTGATGCCGAGAGGCATGCTAGAAGAAAGTGAGTACTACCACAGAATAAGAACTAGTACTCACGTATAGAAGTCTCACTCAGCAAATAAATTCAAAGAAATATCTACTCAATATAGTTAGCGATATGGTTTAATTCAACTCACGTCAGAACTCAGCACCTTTTCGTTTAGATATCTAAACATACGTTGCAGGTTAATTTCATTCTTAATGCTCTGGATCTGGATAATCGATTCGTATAACTGAATTTACCAGTCCGAGTGGCCGCCGCGCACTTAGTAATAATGTAGGTACATATTCGATACCTAAACGGCGAGTGAAAAAGGCCTGGTACTACAAACCCCTTATCATTTTAGCCGCATGACGTTTGCTACTGGATATAGGCTTCTTCCAAGGATTTCTGATCGATGATAGCGTTTTTCAACGATATAAGTCAAGCGATCACCTTGTAAGTCATGTCAACCTACTTTCTGTACAATTTGGATACAGTACATCGATATTTTAAAAGTTAGAGTTCAGTATGACAGGTCAGGACTTGCCAGTACGTGGTCACCGTTCGAGAACCTTTTTACCTCTGCAGACATAATTCGTCGCGCTATATGCCTCACCTATTGGTACTTCTATAAGCTAATCATCGGATTAGCCCATCGGGGCTATGTCAGTGACTTTTGATTTTTTTAATTTCCTTTTCTTTCTTTCGTGTAAGTGACCAACACTGGTGTCAGTTTTTTCAAGCTGCTAGGCATATGAAGTAGCTTGACGACTCCCATACAATAATGACAGTCGGGACCAATGGCTAAGCACGGAGAAACTCGAGAATTTTTTATGACACTTGTCACCCATCCAAGCGCGGACCACCCCCGGTGTCGCTTAACATGTGAAAGCGTACTCAGCCGTGCCACCGAGCTGCTTAATTAAACGTTTCCGGTTTCCTTCGGATAATCTGTTGATTCAAGCCTGCAATATCTTTACCAGACTGGAAACAACTTTTCACGAAGTATGCTTCCCAGTGGGATTTAAACCCATGACCTCCGGATCACAAGGGAAACGCCTTGACCACTGGACCACGGAGGCAGTGTATCAGTAATAATTTGATTTTCTTTCTTCCGCAGAGAGGGCGCATACGGAAGCGGTTTGTCTGTGTCGCACGACTCGGTGTTCACGGGCGAGCGGTCGGGCGACGAGTCGAGCGACGAGCGACCCACTCCTGCGCACCATCTCGGTCATTTAGCCACCTCGCATCGGGTATGTATCTCGAATTCTCGATAGTTTGTTAATTCAACCTGCCATATCTGTCTACCCTGCATCGAGGCAAAAATTCTGGCAGCATTTCCCCGTTGGATAGCTAAGCTAATCTGTTGGGCGAAAAAGCTACCAGCTCTTGGGTTTTGGGCCAGTTGTTTCGATAAGGCGCGTTGTGATATGTTGTACAATTTTTTTAATAAAAGTTTCTATAGGCGCGTAGGGAATTTTCAGGATGGGAAAAAACCGTTGAACTCGCGTCACTGTTACCGTAACCGACACTTCTCAAGTTTTCACTTGTGTCGGCACTCCCGGAGTGCCACTAACAGGTAGTTACCAAAAATTTCAACTCCAATCTCCAGCTTGAAAACACAAAAAAACGAGATTCTCTAAAAATTAAACCTAGGTAGATCGATTTTTAAGCCCCGTCACTCCCTAAATACTGAGTTTAATCAAAATAGTTCGAGCCTTTTCCCAGATCCTCATTACATAAGTATAAGACAGTTCAAATATATTGGTCTACGCAGAACCATTACTCATTCAGTCAAACCGACTTATTGTCTCATAACTTCCTTTTATGGTTGTTACAGACGACAATTGGCTTCGCTAATTGTTGTGAACTGACCGGATGTCGTGGTCTTTGTTCTGATTCCTATGTTGTTAAGCTTACTCTTTATGAATGAACGCGATTACAATAGTATCTACTAGTAAATAGTACGAAATAAGTAGTGTTTTGCACTCCGCATCACACGTGGTATTTTTACCATGTTTGCCTCTGCGATTTTTCTTCTTAATTTAAGCGTTGCATCCTCAGCTGTGTTACTTCGAAGCCCGGGGTGCGCTTTCTGCTTTTTCTTCTCCAAATATAACATGCACGTCAATGGTCACCCAAGGATGCCAAAGACCTTGCGAAGTGGAGAAGAAATTGTCGGAACAGTTAAAATGATTTGACTGTAATTTTACGACCGGCCGCCGCCTGCCTGACGTCAACCCTCTTTGGGAATTTATTTGTTCGAAAAGTTTTACAACTGGCCGCCGCCCGACGTTAACCCTCCTTGGGAATGCAATTGTAGCACGAGATGTTTGTGCTTAAGTCCCTAATTCGCCTCTTACGACATCCACAGGAAGAGATGGAGTAGTCCAATTCTGACCCGGAACCACACGGGGGACCCGGAACCACTGTTTGCCTCTGCGATTATAATATATTAATTGTGGTAATGTGGTCTTTGTTCTGATTCCTATGTTGCTTTATGAATGAATGCGATTACAATAGTACTAGTAAATAGTACGAAATAAGTAGTAAGTATTGTCATTGTATGGCAGTCGTCAAGCTATGTCAGATGCCTTTAGGCAGCTTGAAAAATCTGACACCAGTGTTGGCCACTTACATACACAAAAAACAAACAACAAGTAGTAAGTGTTGCACTCCGCATCGCACGTGGTATTTTATTACCATCTTTAACTCTTGTTCTCATTGTAATAAGGAATATGCATGTAATACCAATCCGGCTCATATTTTTATTTTACAATTTCTTTTAATACGTTACCACGCCTAGTTAATTATTTTTCTTACTGACTCTTATTTGGATTAGAAATAAATTATTGAAAATATGCAAATATTGCGCGGGAACTTTTGACAAACAAAAGGGAAATGACGACAAAGTTCATAAAAAGGAAATGACAAGTTCGGGTGCGTTCGGTAGAACTGTCCGTCCATGTAGTTTGACTATCGATGACATTCGAAATGTATGTACTTTTATACAGAAGTTTAACGAACATCACTGGCTGATAACATTGAAAGTACCCAAAAAAGAAAAACATGCGTTGACAGCTTCTTTCTCTAGCGGATATTGCAGACGTTGACGTCATATTTTAAAATGGCGTGTTTTAGTTGTTATAATCTACTTGCTATTTTTAATATTTATTTTCTACACCATATACATGTTTTTCGGCACTGATTTATTTTTTGCGGCTATTTCTCGACGAGGACTATCGATTAAAAATATAAAAAAAATTCATGCATACTCTCTATTGTGGTAGGCAATGTTTATGTGTTATAACAAGGACTTTTAACTGACTGCGCCACTAAATATATTTTACGGGGCTTTGGCATCCTTGGGTGACCATTAGATTGACATGCATGTTATATTTGGAACACCACACAACACACCACCCTCCTCAATACACTACCACTATGTCGGTCGCACATTGACGTGGCCGCACTGTGCACGTACATTCACCTCAAAAATAGGGTATGTCAGCCACATCAGGGCACATGAACGACGACAACAATGAATTTTTGTTTGTTATTAAACGAAGACAGTCACCATAGCCGAAAACGGCCAGGGAAGATATATATATATATATATATATATATATATATATCTTCCCTGGCCGTTTATATTTGGAGAAGAAAAAGCGAGAAAGCGCACCCTATACCAAAAAAAAGGCAATTTAATTTCTGGTCCTTGGTCAGTTCCATTTCACCAAATCTCAATTTTTAAATACAAATGCTTAATTTATTAACAAAAACACCAAAATCACTATAATGTGTGCATAGAATATTTAAGGAAGTCCAAGAGACTCCAGGTGAAGATTTGATGATGTATCATCAAATCTTCACCTGGTGACAATTGCCAACTTGCATTGCAAAGGGTTTTCAAATAAAAAAAGAATTTTTCATATTAGTTAACGGAGAATTTATTGAGAAATATAGGGATTTGCCGTGTGGTTTCCGGCAGAGTAGAATAACATCATTCCAAGTCTTCCCGTGGATGACGTAGAAGGCGGCTTAGGAAATACAAGCCAAAAAAAGCTTGGACATCAGTGAGACCTCTCCGCTTGCCAGCATGGATACTGTAGGCCAAATCCTCTGGCTGCTCTGGCCAAGTACGGCCCTGGCAGTACTGAGAGGGTCGTGCTTCTGCTGTAGATACTAGAAAGACCTAATGATGATAGGAATAATGGACATAAAAAAAAAAGATTTTTTTTTTAGGGACTAATCACACTGATTGAGCTAAAGATTTTTTTTTAGGAACTAATCACACTGATTGAGCTAGCCCCAAAGTAAGTTTAAACTTGTGTTATTGATACTAACTCAACGATACTATATTTTATAATAAATAAACATATATATGTACATTCGAATTAAGAAGCTTCTCTTAATATCTAGAAGTAAGTATTTATACTTACTATACATTTTGTCACAAACTGTAAACCCGAATATTTCTCCATTTATCTTTGAAACTTTTTCTTCCGTGGGCGTTTAATTTCCGGTAGTAAGTAACTCCACAACACCGTCTCGCACCCTTTGGTACTTTGTTTTCGCTCCTTATTGCCAAAACGTGTACTCATCATCATAAAAATGCTCAGCGGCACGGTGGGAGGCGCAATGATTTCGCAAGTAAGTCAGAAGCAGATGTATAAAATCGAAAAAAAAAATAGGTCGGGCCTTAGGTCCGCCTATTTCATATTTTGTAATAAAGTTAAATAAATAAAATAAAATTGACAATTATCAAGTGAAGCATCAGAAGATAAATTATTTTGTCTTTGACCAGGCCTGTGTCACTCCCCGTTTAGGTATCGAAAATGTACCTACATTATTACCTACGAGTACTATGCGCGCAGGTCCAGGTGTTAAATTCAGTTATACGAATCGTTTGTCCAGAGTAAGAATGAAATTGGCTTGCAATGGATGTCTAGGTATCTATACGAAAAGGTGCTGAGTTCTGACGTGAGCTAAATTAAACCATATCGCTAGCTACATTGAGTAGATATTTCTTTGAATTTCTTTGCTGATTGAGACTTCTGTACGTTAGTATTATTTATTCTGTGATTTCACGAAAGAAGATATGTTGCACGTAGCGCCACCTAGTCTAAAGGCTTAATACTACAAAACAAAATTTTCTATGTATGGCGTGCGTGTGGCGGCTGCGGGCAACATTCACTTTTGCATAAATGTCACTATGACAGCTTGCCGCTTCATTCTCTCTCTCAATACAAACCTCGTCTCGGCAGCACGGATTTTATTTCTCTACCAAAATACCTAAGAAAGCATAGCAAGCAAGCATAGATAAGATAGTTCGTAGTGGTGCCGCTTTATTTTGAAAAGATGGCGGAATAAGCGTTAATTTTTTACGAATAAACAACAACAACAAACAAGCGCCATCTTTGATTTTTCGTGGATTCCGTCAGCCTAAGTACCCAGCATCCATTGTATGACTAGCGGGATAGTAGTGAAATCTAGAAATAATACAGGATTTTGGCTTTCTAGCAGAGTACGTTTTTTTGTTTGAGTTTGTTAGACCTCTAGTATTTGTTTTTTAGTCGACAAACCTTTTTGTCGGGTCTAACGTTTTGAATAGGAGTTACATCTTTCGTGGTCGCGGTTAGTTTAAAAAGAAATGTTTGAGAACTAATTGGTTACAAGAAACAGACCAGAAAGGTGAAAGAGGGCAGGGCCTTTAACAGGTGAAAACATTGTAAACTTCGCTGAACAAGATTTATCGTTATTACCTACCTGTCTCTCGCGGCCGAAATCGATGGTAATTACTATTAGTTTTTATTGTTAACTTATTTGACTCTTTATTTAAACTTAATTCTCATCATCATCATCAGAGCGTATTCCCCGTTGCATCCTCAGCGGTAACGCTTCAGAGCCCGGGTTCGCTACCTAACCTAGGTGATTTGACGAGGTTACTAGTTTTTAAACAGAGCGATTGCCGTCTGACCTCCGCAACCGGCGCGGCGGAGCCGGCGTTTCTTCTGAGTAGTGGTCGTTGCGAAACGCTAGTATCGGTAGCTTTTGAACAAAGAAAAATAATTTAGATATAAATAAACAATACACGTAATGTACGTTGATTTTTGATTTAGTGCTATAAAGTGTCAGTATCAGATAATAAATTTAATATACTTTATTGTTGAGTCTATATTCTCCACTCCTATCTTTTATGTGGGAACTCGCCTAAGTGCGCCGGGACAGGTCGAGGTCCCACAAGCTCATGCACCTCTAGGCTACTAAACACATCAAGCCTACCATTTTACGAGTACATCTATAGAGTCGGTATATGTCACAAACAACAATAGTTTCATTGTTGAACCACGCCTAAACAAGGCTGATGATCCAGAACGAATACCAAATCAAATCAAATCAAACATTTATTGCTCTCCATAACATTACAGATCATAAATGTTGTGTGGATGTTAAATAACATTAACATTATACAGTGTGACATTATGGGCCTAGTATAGGCGCCCTAATACAAGAGGTCTATAGTCTAATTCCGACATAAATATTTCCTTGAAAACTATTGATTGTTTGTTTTATTAAATTTTTTTATTTATTTATTTTACTTTATTTATTTATTTTATTTTTAAATTTATTATATAACGTTCATGGTGCTAATAAAACAAAAAAAACAAAAGTTTTATTCAATCGATAAGTGCAATAAAAAAAAACCATGAAATTTTTACATTTTCAAATATCGCGCGTAATATGGTCATAGTGGTGGAGCAGTGGACGCCATATTGCTCTGTCGTCATGATGTTAGTTATGCATGTGAAATGCGCTGATGTATGTATTTTGACAGTTGTCAATTTTTTTGTTTACACGGGCGATGTCGTAATACTGGTAGCGTGGCGGCTTCAATTATGGTTTTGTTTATTTTGTTATTTTATAAAGTAACATTTTCGGAATGTTTTTAGCCTAAGCTTGTGGGACCTAGACCTGTCCCCGGCGCTCTAAGCGAGTTTCCACAAAGAAGATGAAGATATAGGTGGAAGATAGGTGGAGTAGAGAATAATAGACTCAACACAGATATATTCAAATTTATTGCACTGACTCAACTTCGTTATAATAAGACTTTAAATAATATTTATTTATATACAGCAGATAAAAAGTAGTCCTGGATATGATTCCAGGGTAAAAAATGATGGTAGAATGCGTCAAAATCAGAAGGGGTAAAATCAAAAGAGGTGCGTAAATTATTTGAAAATGGAATGAAACGAAATTTGAAATATAATGAAGAATGAAAAGTGGAGAGATGAGGAAGAAATGAGGTTTGAAAAGATGCAGCATGTAGGCAGCATAACATATTCTTTAAATAGCTTGTAACGATGCTGCATGATAATGCAGCATCGTTACAAGCTATTTAAAGAATATATTATTAGACTAAGATACCGTATTAAGTATTATTATAACAGAGACAATAAAAAGCTTCTCACTGACAATAAAAATTCATACAGAGTTCGATGGCACAAACTTCAATAAATAAACAGGTTTCTAAACATTTACCTAATCTAAAGCTTAATGGATTTATTGTTAGTGGAAAGGTTAGGAATTCAGATAGAATTTAAATACATATATTAGAAATATCGTAAAGATAAAGAAAAAAAACAAGGCGCGCCTTTGATCGTAAAATCTCCACTTATTGTCTGTGGCATGTAATATAGGCTAGACATTAATATATGTACATATTTATCCGTAAGGGATATATACCTACTTATATCAATATATAAAAGTACCTATACAAAAGTAAAATAAATAAATATAATTACAAGCAATTGCTTGTTAATATATAATATAATTACCTTTATTAATTTATTTAACTTTTTTTTAAATATGGTTTTAAATATTATTACCTGTATAAACCTGTAATACTAATTAAATTAATGGAAAACTATTGACTAAAATTATAACTAAATTAAAGTAAAACATTATATTACATATATAAAAAATACGCCAAATCACTACGGTTGGTACGGTATATAGGTATACAGGCTGACTTTTTAACCACCAACCAAATTTTTGAAGCAAGTTCAGTGTATGATACTGGACTACTTTCCTTATAAACAATTAACGAAATACTAAAAAAAAATTTGCCTTCCCATACAAATCAGCGCTCGGCCAAACGCATTTTGTATGGAAAGACGAAAAATTTTTATCGATTTTTAATAACTTTTTTTATAGAAAGTAGTTCACTATCATGGGCTGCACTTGCTCCAAAAATTTGGCTGGTGTTTAAAAAGTCACCCTGTAAGTATTTAATAAAAAATATATTATCGTTGAGTTATTATCTCATAATAAGGCTCAGTCAGTCCGATTTGTCGTTATCTATTTATTTATGTATTAATATTTTTATCTGCCTACCTGGTTCACCTGGTTCCGTGGGCATTTTTCCGCGCCTAGGCTCTTCTTTTAGGCCCCTTGCACGTGAGGGAGGCATCGACATTTTTCTGTGTCTCCCCTTTTGCGGGCTGGTTTTGCGTTGTCACTCGAGCCAGCCCAACTCGTCGAGGAAGCGAAGCAATGCAAAGGGTGAGCTGCACGCGTCCGTCAGCGTACTTGGAGATCCCAGGTACTCCTCTCTTGTTGATGCCACGCACGGACACTGCAGTATCACGTGCTTTGCTGTTTCCTCTGCCTCCTTGCAGCCTCTGCATAGGGGGCTGTCGGTTATGCCTTTAATAATAAATAGATGTTTGTTTAGAGTACAATGCCCTGTTAGTAAGCCTATAATTTTTTTGAGCTTTACCCTTGGAAGTGTGAGTAGTCGGCGTGAGTAACGTGGATTCCACTCTGGGATGGCTTCTCTTGCTGGCCGACATGTTCCTATGGTATTCCAGGCTTGTTGTTTTTCATTGTTAGTGTTAGTTTTGATCCAGGAGCGAGTTTGGTTGAAGGGGATGGGGGCACGCGGTGATGGTCCTATAGGTACCATGCCCGAGCCCCTCCTTGCCAGTTCGACCGCTGCATCATTGCCCAGTGAGCCGCTGTGGCCTTTGATCCATTGGATTGTGACCTTGTTGTTATACTTACAGATTTGTTCCAGTGCCTTGTGGCATTCTAAAGTTAGTGCAGAGTCGATCATCGGGTTCCTCAGAGCATGAAGGACTGCTGCGCTGTCGGTTAGGATACGAATAGACATGTCCGTTACCTTTAACCTGTTGATCTTCGCCGCGGCGTGGAATATGGCTACACATTCAGCCTGGTGAATGGAGTTTTCCTTACCCAATGCCGTGGCGTAGTAGATATTGAGGTTGTGCGAGAAGACACCGGCTCCTACTCCTCTGCTCGTCTTCGAGCCATCGGTGTATAACTCTTACCTCATTGGTATTAGAGTTATCATTATTGTCTTCATGTAATTGTATCTTATATTTCTTGTCGAACCAAAATTGTTTTTTGATTCTGTCGTTTATTGCTCCCATTAGATTTGATGACCACATAGCCTTTGATAGTATTGTTGTGTGAGGAGAGCCTGAGTTGTTTTTCCAAAGGCCTAAGGTCCAAAGTCTCATGGCTGCAATTTGTGCCTCTTGTTTTATATGAAGGTGCAGTGGGGTGATGTCCAGTATTACTTCCATAGCAGCCGTTGGGCATGTTCTCATCCCGCCGCTTATGGCCAGACATGCCATTCTTTGGAAGCTCCGGAGTTTTTCTTGTGCTGTTGTTAGTGTTGTGCGCATCCACCATATTACAGCCCCGTAGGTGATGGTGGGCCTTATTACGGCTGTGTATAGCCATTTCATGATTTTTGGACTAAGCCCCCAAGTTTTCCCCACCGTTCTGCGGCAGTGCGAAAGTGTTAGTCCAGCCTTTTTCAGCTTTTCATCTAGGTGTTTGGCCCAGTTAAGCATGCTGTCTAAAGTGATTCCAAGATACTTCACTTCACTTGATAAAGTTAGCTTGGTGCCGAACAGTTTTGGCATGTTGTAGCGCCCTAGTTGTCGTTTGTTAGTGAACATCACAGTTTCTGTTTTATTGGCGTTAACATTTAGTTCATGTTTGACGCACCATTTTTCTACAATTTTCAGGGCTCCATTGGTGCGGTTGCAGGCTGTGTCTGCAGTCTTCCTTGGTATCATAATCGCAAGGTCATCCGCATACCCTACTGTGTAGTAGTTGTTATCGTTTAGGTTTGTTATAAGATCGTTTACGACTAGGCTCCATAAGAGTGGTGAGAGAACTCCGCCCTGCGGGCATCCTCTAGTAGCTAGTGCTCTCACTGTGCCGCTTACCGAAATTTGTATTTTTCTGAACCTTAGCATGTTGTTTATCCAGCCTATAATGGTTTCTGGGACCCCATGGTGTCTGAGGGCCTCACAGATGCTGTCAAAGTTTGTTTTGTCAAAAGCTCCTTCGATATCTATAAAGGTACCGAGGCAGAGATCTTTGTTTTTTATAGCTTTCTCAGCGATGTCAACCACTTCGTGTAGGGCTGACTCCGTTGATTTTACTGCAGTGTATGCATGTTGTTTTGAGTGTACGGGATTTTCTTCCAAAACGTTGTATCGTATGTATCTATCACATAGTCTTTCTTGTGTCTTAAGGATGAAAGATGAAAGACTAATAGGTCTGAATGATTTAGCGTTTGTGTAGTCTGTTTTCCCTGGTTTTGGTATGAAGACTACAGTTACCTCTCTCCAGGATGTTGGTATGTAATTGTGTTGTGCTAGGCTCGCAGTGAGGAGTGATGTTAGATGTTGTACTATCACCTCTTCCCCCCATCTTAGCAGACCTGGGAATATTCCATCTGGTCCTGGTGCCTTGAATGGTTGGAAGCTATTTATTGCCCAGTTTACTCTATCGGTTGTCACCACCGATTTTGCTAGTTTCCAGTCCTCTTCTGAGGGTACTTGTTGAGTCACCCCCGTTGCTGTTAGTTCTGTTATTTTACAGCCGGGAAAGTGTGTGTTGAGTAAGACTTCGCTGATTTCGGACTCAGATTTTGTGTATGATCCGTCCGGTTTTTTTAGCGTTCCTATTGTTTTGTTTTTAATGTTACCACTTAGTACTTTCCTGACTCTGGAAGCCTCTGCGGTTGTTTGGATGTTTGTACAATATTTGCACCAGGCTTTGCGATTGAAGGATCTGATCCTGCTTTTATATTTCGCTCTCGCCCTGGAGTAGTTGTCCCAGTCATAGTCACTGCTGGTGTTCATTGCTCTGTTAAAAAGCCTTTTAACAGAGCAGGCAGATAACTGCCTGCTCTGTTAAAAGTTTTATCTGCCTTTCTACATAATACATATATCCAGGTTCTTTTAAACTATCGCGTTGCATTATTATTAAATTAATGCATACGGGAATTAACGCGAAACGTACCTTCTTTTTTTCTTTTTTATTTATTTTGCTGACATTTCGTTCGGATTTCACCGAACGTGGTCCTAGTTTGACTGAAGCAGCGATGACGCCTACGCCTCCTCCTACCCGGTGTGCTCTTCGTCCACCGTCATATTATTCATTCAATAATGAACATTAATTTAATACCCAGGTTCGTACGATACTACTCATATTCTCTATGAGCCACACTGCATAGTCGTTTAACAACTGGTTATGGTCTCTTGCTCCTGCACAAAAAGACTCCGATGTCCCAAGAATCATCGCGATCGTATTATGTCTTCAATTAACGCATACTACATAAGACATTGATTGAACACGACAAAAAGCGGTTGGCTGTCTCGTTAAAATTGTTAGTCTGATATACACCGCTGGGGAGGGAAATTCGATATTCTGTCATTCAGAAAATTAATTTAAATTTGTTTATTAATAAATACATATTAAAAATAATTTTCAGTGCAGTGTGAGCTAAAAGGTAGAGCTAAAAGGTGCTACAACAGACGTTCTCAAAGTTACTTCATCTACCGCCTACTTTGAAAATCAATTATTTTTCAGTTGATTTGATATAGGTAATATGCAAACGATTTCTCAAATCTTACCCTCTAGGATTTAGTGCCTACAAGGCGGTGTTATCGCCCACCTTGAGAGCCTCTGCTCTACAAGATAGTACCTATTAGTTGAATTTGGCAAGTTTAACAATTGATATTGACATACATCTATAGAAAATCCCCAATTTGTTTATAATTTTAATGATACCATTGGAAATTAAACATTAAACCGGTGCTGATAGATTTCCAATTTATTTTTTCATGGCATGAAATTTCTAGAATAAGAATAAAGTTGCTTTACATTTTAAAAGTAGAGCGTAGAATCCGCAGAAACGATGTTAACCGGTAGGGATTTTAAATATCGAACTTTAAGTTTTTGAATCGCGTGGCTTTGCAGAAATTCGATAGAGATGTAGTGATCGTTCGGCGCCTGTCCGGTTCTGCTCTCGTGCCCACGACTAGCTTTTTAGTCCGCCATCCAGCGCGCTAGTGTGCACCAGTGTATTACACGCTTTTTTGTGTATTTCAAACTACTTTTTATTTTCCTTACGCGCCGAGATGGGATGAATCACGCCGTAGTCGACGGCCCCGCGCGGACGATACCAGTCTTCCATATTTGAATCGCGAATTTTATTAGTGGCCAGTGTTTTAGTGACCAAAGAGTTTGTGATTTTTAAGTGAAGGATAAGTTTCAAGGTTGACTCAGCTTAACCTGAACTGTCTGGTGTAATCTTTAATAGTTAATCTATATCCGGTTCAAAACGAGTTCGGTTTATGTGATGCTCTTATGAAGTAATTGCCGTACGAGAGTATATTGTTGCAATATAAAGCACGTAATCCGATATAATGAAGTAACGTTACGATTACAGTTATGTTTAAGTAGATTTATGTTCGTGACTTCATCTTGAGTTTCATCTTCTATTTGATTTTATTATGGGTACCTAACTAACACAACATAAATAATAAATATGATCAAATTAGAAGTATACTAAGCCTTTATATGTTAAAGAAAAAAGAAGTTTAAAATGTTAATTTTTCATCTAGACCTAACTACGGATTGAACCTTGTTAGTTCCTATGACAAGTGTTTCTTTCCATTGCACCACAGAGGTCGAGAAAGAATATTATGACAAAGTAAAATGAATTTATGCATGAAACTAGTTTTTAATGAATGTGGGAATTGAGAAGAAACTTAATAAAAGTTTAATTTTTTGAATAAACAAACTCCTATAAAACGACCTGTATTTAGTATCCAATTGAGTAGATGACTGGGTCAAAAATAAATTATTTGGTGTTGTTAAGAGAATAAAACGTCACAAAATAGTGTCACTTGTCATTGATCATATCCATTTTTAATATGATTTTACTTATTATTACAGAAAAACCGATATAAAGAGCGTTATTTGACTCGAAAAATCTATGACGTCACGGTTTTGTATTTCAAACAAATCCCCTACGAACAATAATTCAAATCCCATAGAAAATGTTTGTTTTGACGTTTAGAAAAAAGTGTCTGATTTGACTTGTTGTCATCTAGCGGATTATTACAATATAATTCTAAATTCAAATTTTCATTATTTTTCACTTTTCTTACGTGCCAGTAACTTATTTCTACCTACTCTATTTGCATTCTGACCTCTTTTGACAAACCTCAAACATCCTTTTCTATTTTCCTGTCATCCAAAGACTTAATATTATCTATGCATCACATCACAAGCCATTTATTTTGACATAAATTCCGTATGTCCGCTGGAAAAAGTTGTCTAGTTTCATGGACAACAAGCATCTCAACGTCATAACTGATATGTTTCGTTATCCATTGAAGCGTTCATCCTTACACAAACATAAAATAACCAAAGAGCTATTATAACTAGAGAAGATATATCACGTCTTCTCTAGTAATCATAGCTCATTGGTCAAACACTGTTTTGTCCTGTAAAACCTGTAATGATATGTCAGTAAGATGGAGGTAATTAAGAGGCTATAAAATAAATAATTGTAGCTATCTCCGTAAACTTTACTTAGTTTCCTTCTAGCTCTTCTACACCTATACTTTCGATAGTTAATAAGCGAAAACCATATGAAAACGTAGGAAACAAAATAAAAAATAATACCTTAAAAATTTAAGGAACACGAAAAAGTGTAAAGAAATAACTTTCAATCGGTAATTACCTTACCAGATCTCATTGTTTGAAAATTAAATAGGTACGCCTATGATAAAATTCAAAAATAGAACAGGGTCTAATGTGGGAGAGAGCTGGTCTACATATTCTATGTTAATGAAAATAACATATCAAGTAAAACAACTTGTAAATAAGATATTTTTTATTCATTATTAAAGTTGCACTTTTTACTCAAAAGTAAAACATTAATTGATACGTAGATTTAGCACAACTCTACCGATTATGGAATGCATATGTTTGTGTCTTTCTGTCATATTTGTAAAAGCTGCAGACTTTTGACAAGACAAAAAAAATTTTGTCATATTTGCCTCTATTATTTTAGTAGGAATTATATTGAGGAGGTCGTTGGTCCGGTGGAAGTACGCAATAGAGAGTATGCATGCATTTTTTTTATATTTTTAATCGATAGTCCTCGTCGAGAAATAGTCGCAAAAAATAAATCAGTGCCGAAAAACATGTATATGGTGTAGAAAATAAATATTAAAAATAGCAAGTAGATTATAACAACTAAAACAGGCCATTTTAAAATATGACGTCAAAGTTTGCAATATCCGCTAGAGACAGAAGCTGTCAATGCGTGTTTTTCTTTTTTGGGTACTTTCGATATTATCAGCCAGTGATGTTTGTTAAACCTCTATATAAAAGTACATACATTTCGAATGTCATCGATAGTCAAACTACATGGACGGACAGTCCTACCGAACGCACCCGAACTTGTCACTTCCTTTTTGTGAACTTTGTCGTCATTTCCCTTTTTGTCAAAAGTTCCCGCGCAATATTTGCATATTTTCAATAATTTATTTCTAATCCAAATAAGAGAATAAGAAAAATAATTAAATAGGCGTGGTAACGTATTAATAGAAATTGTAAAATAAAAATATGAGCCGGATTGGTATTACATGCATATTCCTTATTCTAGCGATTTTGCAAGTTAAGCAAATAAATAAATATATAAGGACAAATCACACTGATTGAGCTAGCCCCAAAGTAAGTTTTAAACTTGTGTTATGGGATACTAACTCAACGACACTATATTTTATGATAAATACATATATAGATAAACACCCAGACCCAGAAAAATTTGAAAAAGGCCATTTTCCAACTTGCCCTGGCTGGGAATCGAACCAAGAACCTCCGGATTAGCGGTCTAGCGTGTTAACCATTACGCGACGAAGGTCGTCAAGCCCCTGCTTGGTATACAGATACGGATACATTATCACGTCTTTATCCCTAACGGGGTAGACAAAGCCCAGAGCTGTAAGACCCAAAGACCACGTTTAGCGTGACCGTGGGCGTGAAGATGGAAAAAGGGAGTTAAACTAGTGATGGGTTGCTAACCGCATCGCTTAAGAACATGATTCAAACTCTCGTTAATTCCCTCGCGCGTTTAATTAGCTAGTACGTACATTCTAAGTTTTTTTAAAGAAGGACTAACAACTTACAGCTTGGTATACACTTAAATGAATGTAAAACAAGTGGTATAAAACAATCGACCAACTCCATGCCTCTCAGGCAGTTTGAAAAATCTGACAGCATTGTTGGCCACTTACACACACACGAAAAACAAACATTTTGGCGGCATACGCAATACATGACTATTATAATCATCATCATCATCATCCGAGCGTATTCCCGGTTTCATCCTCAGCGGTAACGCTTCAGAGCCCGGGGTCCGCTACCTACCCTAGGTGATTTGACAAGGTAACTGGTTTTTACACAGAGCGACTGCCGTCTGACCTCCGCAACCCAAAGGGTAAACCAGAACCAATTCTAGGATAGGTTTAAACTAACGTTTATAGATGACGTTCGGGTTTTACGTGCCTTCCGAAGCACGGAATCGTCTTTCTTTTCGGATAATCAGGTGATTCAAGCCTGCAATATCCTTACCAGACTGGAAACAACTTTTCACAAAGTATGCTTGCCAGTGGGATTTGAACCCACGACCTCTAGATCACAAGGCAAACGCTTTGAACACGGAGGCAGGTAGCATAGGTACTCACTATATGACTGTTATAAGACGCAAATTCTTAATGAATATGACAGTATAAACATTTTCACCCCTACTCAACCCTTTAACCTTAACCGCATACTAGTACGTAACGGGACCCTGACACGGTCCCGGATAGCCCTGACATGAAACTATGTGCCCAAGATTAATAGGGTAATTACATACACTATCACATCTCTATCATATAATTAAATAAATTATTTATTGCATCTTATATCAATAACACGCCACAATACATAGGAAATGAAAAACTTACTAACCTTTGGGTCTTCGGTCCACTTCTGCTTGGTATTCACCTTAATGTTTCTGTGAATTTTTTTAATTATTATCTTATACATATTTGTATAATGCATGTGTCATAAATTTAATAGATGTAAGTCGTTTTTATCCCAATAAACAATAAAACAATTGGGCAGGTAGAACCCTGGGCCGCAAGGCAAGAAGGCAACTGTTAGCATGATTAGGCGTTGAGGTAGAAATAACAGATAAAAATAGTTGCTAGCCGCTAACATGATCCGCATTTTCGTCCATTCCCTCGATCGGCTTTTACGATCTGTTTGGGAAGATAAGCAGCAGGTACATTTAATGTTCTTTCTTTCCTACCGGACCAGACTGGAAACATCATAATAATCATGGGTAATTTATTACAGACTGTTACCATCTTGCCCAGCATGGTGATATGCACGGAATACAAAAACTAGGTGATATAGGCCAATTCACAATTTATTGGGAGAAGCTTTTAGTCCAGCAGTGGAATTATATAGACTGTTGAAGAAAGAATGGAGCATGGAACTTGGATGGAAAGGGTATTTATCGAAAAAATTGCTATAGGAATGAATTACTCGTAAAAAATCCCCTGCACCATTCCACCATCGGACAACATGACGTGTTGTGGTCGATATTTTTATTGAATTATAGTCAAAATATATTCCTCCTCATCGTACCTCTCGATTCGCCTCCTCCTTTATTGTGCGAACCGCTAAGGTGTGGAATTCCCTCTCTGCGTCGATGTTTCCCCATACACATACATATGATTTAGGGATTTTCAAGGCAAGAGTGAATAGGCATTTTTTGAGTCTGCGTGTGCGTGCGCCTTAGACCTCATCTTAGCTTCCCATCATGCTAGGTAGTGGTCAAACGCACTCAAATCTCAAAAAAAAAGTTAATATTTAATTTTCCATCAATAGTAGCAATCCTATGGATTTAAAAATATAGATATTATAAATTGCGTAACTATGTGAAATTTGTAATTTACTTTTACACGATTTTAATTCCTTAGAGTAAAAACAAGTATTATTTAAAAAATATTTTTAATAAACGGGCAAGTGCGAGTCGGACTCGTACATGAAGGGTTCCGTACCACCGTACAATGTCTTAAAACGCTGAAGGAACACGTTTCTTGTATGACGACCCCCTTTAATTTTTAACTATTTTTTATTTTTAGTATTTGTTGTTATATCCGCCACAGTAATACATAATCGGTGAAAATTTCAAGTGTCTAGCTATTACGGTTCAAGAGATAGAGCCCTGTGACTGACGGACAGACAGACAGACGGACAGACAGCGGAGTCTCAGTAATAGGGGCCCGTTTGCACCCTTCGGGTACGGAACCCTAAAAACAAACTTTTATCTAAAATAATGAATTAAAAAGTTTGAAGTGCTCGCAGTGTCCTCAAGTCGAATCAATTGAGCCAAAACTCGGTAGGGTTATGTTGTTTTGCCACAGAGATGCCATGGCCACCTTCAGGCTTCATCATGAGATCAGGTCATTGGTACCATAATATTGCAATGTAACCTAACTCACATAAGTATGTGAAGTTTCAGGTCAATCGAATAATGGGAAGTAGGTCTAATTTAGCTTGCAAGGTTTGATTATCGACACACAGACAACAGTACGTACAGGCAGTAGCGGCGTTAGGGTAGGGCGCGGTTGGGCGACGGCCCAGGGCGCCAGATATAATGGGGCGCCATTTACTGCCACAATAAGGGCAGCTGGTTAAAGGTGGCAAATTTAAAGTATCTTATTTAAAAAAATCCTATGATATTTAAAGTAACAGGTAAAATTGTACATCAAATTCTAGTTAGGGGGGATGCGCGCCGTAAAATCTCGTCCGGGGCGCTGGCAGGGCTAAAACCGGCACTGCGTACAGGTGAAACTAAATAATAGCTTGTAAAATTGAATTTGCTGTAAAGTTTGTAGCCTGTTTATATAACTTTCGTCTACTTTGGTTGTTTAAAAAATATAATGTACCTACATAGCTGTATTTTCCAAAATTCCATCGTTTAAAAAGGTTTGCTTCGACTAAAACTCATACATATGACGTGGATTACGAGGATAAACATACTGCATTCTGTATATGGCAGTAAGGTAGTGGGATTGGTTTAAATTGCCAGTGACTCATGTTCGACGACTGATCAATAACTGGCTGGATAACTGTTTGACATTGAGAAGCGTTAACGTATTCCATTTTTAAATTCCGTATTTAAATGTTGATGAATGTCACTGGCTAGATTGTTGTCGTTTATTAGTTTTTATTGGTAATTGGGGATTTGGAGAATACTTTTTAAAATAAGTTGCGTCATGCATGAACTCCAAAAACAAGAAATCTAATTTTAATGTTCCTATTTTAAAAATGTAGAGACAAGTAATTTGATAAATTCTAGTTATTCACGGATTTTAGCCATATGCCTCGTAGCATATGCCCAAAATCCTAAAAATAGGTATTAATGTTATAGATATAGCCTTAAAAAACGTTGTAAAAGACTCTTTACTAAAGTAGGTTACACGTTTGTTAATTTTTACGAATACAAAAGGCTTTATTTTGTATATAAAATCTTGTCAACGATGTCTCTATCAGATGACATTGACATTTTTAGCTCTTTGGGCAGAATGAATATGTGTTGTTGTATTTCATTGTTCTGTACATACTTCTGCCTTCCTATTAAATATGTAACTGTCCTACTGGTTGACTGGAAGAGACTGGGATAAGTTCGGGTCAAAAATAAATTATTTAGTACTGCCAAGGGAATAAACTTCACAAAAAAGTGTCACTTGTCATTGATCATAATTTTCAACATAATTTTAGATTTATTAAATCAGAAAAACTGATATTTAGAGCGCTATTAGACTCGAAAAAAATATGACGTCACGGTTGTGTTTTTCATACAAATATTCTGATAGAAAACGTTTGTTTTGACGTTTAGAAAAAAGTGTATGATTTGAATTGTTGTCATTTAGCCGATCTCGTTTTTGATTATTGATGTGTAAATATTGCTGATTTACAATATTTTTTTTGACGTGACAACGTCTTAAATTAGGTTGCGGCTGGGAGTCACTTATGAAAAAGTGTAACGCTCGGTAACGTTACGATGAGTCACCGAACGAGAGAGAGGCCCGCCGAATGCCTTGCGTCTCTCTCCCACTCAACTATGATCGGTCTGCCGCCGTTGTCACGTAAAATCTTCGCCCGTAAAACCGACTTTACAGGCAACCATTTTTTAATTAATTTATAAAAATATGTCAAGTAGTTAAAAAGTAAACACGTGTGATAAGTAACAAATTTTTAAGACTAAAAAGTACGTACCTTTTTACTTCTTTTTATTGAATATTTAGTAAAACGATGCGCGCATTTTACACAGGTATTTAAATTATAATGCAATTATGTGCAACTACATTCCCAAGGGTCAACCCTACGTCGGGCAGCGGCTAGGTGTATAATTTTTCGCACACATGCATTCACAAAGAGGGTTGACGTCAGGCAGGTGACCGGTCGTAAAACGATAGCCAAATCATTTAAACTGTTTTGGCTATTTCTTTTCCACTTCGTAAGGTCTTTGGCATCATTGGGTGACCATTGACATGTATGTTAAATTTGGGCACAGAATATATAATAGTACAAGATTTGGGGAACAAAAGCAGGAAGGCGAACGGGCTCCGAAGCGGCACAGCTGGGGATGCAAACGGGAACGCACTTAGATGAAGAAGGAGATTGTGTAGCGCCTTCGAAACAATATTAAAAACTAGTTTACATCAAAAGAGTATTTTATAGGTGTCTTTTTAAAAGACTATACTCTATAGACTACTGTTTTCTATGATGTTAGGTTTCCTACAAATCGCCTAGGAAGCCTTTTAGACGATGAAGCAACAGACTGTAAAAGGCACTTAAACACTTAACATAGCCACCTGTTGAAGGATGGCACGTGCTAAAACGAACGGCATTATGTGCTTTATTACTGTGGCATATAGCTTGTTTTACAATGAAATTATGAAGAACAGTAAGTGTAAATCAGGTGGGTAACCTATCAAGCATAGACTAATACAATACGTTAGTGTCTATTACAGGATAGAAAGAACCAAAGAAGTATATATGTCGCAGTTGAATGGTATAATCCGCTAATTCACTAAACCTCTAGCTGGTTGGCATTACAGGGCTGCCATTACTGCCAATACCGCCATACAATGATGATAGCCGGGACCGACGGCTTAACGTGCCTTCCGAAGCACGGAAGAGCTCGAGAAAGTTCTATATGCCTCTTGTGGTCACCCATACAGATGTTGACCACGCCCGGGGTTGCTTAACCTTGCGAAATCTCTAGCATCACGGCCCGCACTACACTAAGCACTTAGCTTGTATCGTGGCTCCTATGAGTACATGTAGCAAAAAAAATGCTTACTTAAATGTTTATACCCAATTAAGGGCATACTTGAATTTTCCGGGGTCCAGTGCTGACCCCATTTGAAATAATGATTTGTTTCTAGCCTTAAGATTCTTATGTAAAATTATTGAGGAATAAACTGTAGTAGTTTAATTACAGTGATTTTTTAAAAACACAGTTTTCTTGGCTCTGAACTGGCAGGGCCTTAAGACGATACACGGACTCCAGTGCTGCCCCCATTTGAAATAAATAATTTTTATGGAAACGGAGATATCATTAAAAATGTTGAGCTAGTAAAAACTAGATAACCCTTCAAACTATTTTATGAACCACTGTTTACAGTTTAAAGTGAGAACGTTAAGCTTTAGTTTGAGTTTTTGTCAAAAGTGGCCGTTTTTCGCAAAAATGCAAACTAAAGCTTAACGTTCTCACTTTAAACTGTAAACAGTGGTTCAGAAAATAGTTTAAAGGGTTATTTAATTTTTAGTAGCTTAAAATTTTAAATGATAACTCCGTTTCCTCACAAATAATTTATTTTAAATAGGGGCAGCACTTGACTCCGTGTATCGTCTTAAGATTCTTATGTAAAATTTTTAAGGAATAAACTGTAGTAGTTTAAATACTGTGATTTTTTAAAAACACACAGTTTTCTTGGCTCTGAACTGGCAGGGCCTTAAGGCGTCTTACATAGCATGACGATTGCCATTACAATGATGACAGCGGGTCAAACGGCTTTGTCACTCTTTTGGTACGGAACTCTGTTTGATTTTCGTAGGTTTAGTTTCGTAGGTGTTAAGCTGTGTAAAGAGTAAAAACATCTGACTAAGGTTGACGACTGCCATGAATCATGATAATACCAGGGACCAACGGCTTCCAAAGCACGAACCCTAAAAAACATTAAGTACCAATAAAATCTCTACATATTGTGTAATAAAATGAAATAACACGTAATAAGTAATGCACAAAAATAAATAAAAATGTTAAACTTATTAAAATTAAAATTACATGACATTATATAAAAGGAAACTAATAATTCTAAAATAAATAAAACACTACAAAGCGTAAAATAAATAGCTAGTTATACGTTCCAATTGTATTTCATTGTTGAAATGCATTTATTAAAGTGTTATATGTTAATTCCGATAATTATATCATAATAGGCAACCACGGATATCTTAGATCTTAGAAAGTGCATAGTTAGGCTGCGTGTACAATAGTGCATGTGGAAATGACGTTAACATTTTTGAAATGTTCTTAATACTGGCCAGTAATAGTTTAAACATCGTATAGTAACTACTATACTACTATATATATAGTGTACTACAACTAATATCTTATACTATACATAGTCATTAGGTTAGTCAAACAGGTTGACTGGCAGGCAACACTTTTAGTGTAGAATAGACTAAGTCCATGGGCGTTTGTCATTGATAGTATCACAGTAAAAACAAATAGCAATTAAGTGTTTTTTTACGACGCTATTGCCCTGTGGTAAACAAATCCAGGCGTATGACGTAATAGCATGGCAGGTACTATTAGGTGTTTAAAAACAGATTATAAAAAGCGGCCAAGTGCGAGTCGGACTCGCCCATGAAGGGTTCCGTAGCAGCAAGTAACATAATATAAATGTTCTAAAGGTAAATTGCGGTTTACGATTTATGACGTATTAAAAAATAACTATCTATGATACCGAGACCGCTTTAGTTTTAATTGAAAGTACATACTTTGAGATATATACCACATTTTTTTCAGAATTATTTTAGTAATATTTCAAAAGTTACGGTGGGGGGGACACCTCAAATTTTAACTTTGTATTAGATTATCTCAAGACTGGGGGGTTTGATCTACATAGTTTCAAAGCAATTTTTGTTGCATTTTAAAAGATCTTTTCAACGATACCCCACATGTTGGGGTAAGTCCAATAAAATTTTTTAAATTCACTTTTCGTTGTTTGGGAGGGGCTGAAACAAAAACATTTTTTTCATAATTTTAAAAAGCAACTTTTGGAACTTCAATATCTATCTCTCCACCAATTTTCGTGACAATCGGTGCAGTAGCGGCGGAGTACGAGCCCGGACGGACAGACGGAGACGGACGGACATGACGAAACTATAAGGGTTCCTTGTGGACTGCGGAACCCTAAAAACTGAAAACTTTGAAATGATTTTTAAAATTTATAAATTTATTTAATATATATATATATAAATTTTAAATAATACGTACATATAGGTAGCATTTTTCGACTGTTTTTAGCCCAAGTCATCTCGATTTTTTGACAAACATTACATCAAAGGCAAAACCAATCATTCAATTGCAAGGAGTAAGACTATGACTCATAAAAGCGTACTAAGTCCCCGAACTATTACGTTTTTCATTGATCGTATCGCAGTGAAAACACATTATTTAACAACTAACAAAGAGCAATTAAGCGCTACCTACTTAGCATTTAAATATGTAATATGGCTACTTAACATTTAAATATGATTTTAATGAAGTAAGCTTACACACACACTATCACGTTTTTATCCTTAATGGGGCAGACAGAGCCCTATGGGTCTGGCGGCCCTGGGCAGATATAACCTAGGGCCTCAAGACAAAAGCCACTTTTAGCGTGATGACACAGAATACATAAGAGTCAAACAGAATGGTATCTCACAGCGTCTCCCGCAAATTGGCGTCCCCGCACCTCTCCCCCGCACTTTGTGAGCTTTGACGGCTCCAGGGTTTAATTACTAGCGCACGCAATACGCGACGTGTGTTGTCTTGAGAACTGTCAACCAATAGTAACCATCATGGTGAGAAGGTGCGCGTAAAATAATTGTTTATCCACCCAATACTATAAAGAACGTATATTTCATACATTTCCAAATGATGAAAACAGGTAAGCAAAGCTAATATAATTTCACGTTATTACCCAGCAACCATCTTGATATATATACCCTTCTCGCTCTCTCGCATTGGCGGGAGATACACAAGAGCGAGATTGTAACATTACCGGATTGCTAATAAGCAATCCGGTAATGTTACATAGGCTCCTCGCTCACAGGTAATCACATACACGCAGATGCCAACTAGATTTCCGCGGGTTATAGTGCTAAATGCCATTGTTGACAATGACAACTTGACATGCTGTGTGTAAGCGTGATAAACATTTGTTTATTTTTATTGAATTTATTCATATAATTACCGTATAGTTTTGCGCCGAATATGCAAATTACTATATTACAATAGTGAATTAGTGAAATTAGTGCCTTACATTATAAATGACTCAATAATAATCAGTAAAGTGAACTATAGGTGAAATGGACAATGGACATAATGAACAATATTTGTGAAGTGATATTACGTAGCTGTATCCGACTTTTCTGTAACATTTAATACATATAAAACAGAATATTTTTTACGTCATAGTGTTCGCAAATCTTCCGGTATGGAAAAATATAATCGTAAATATGTCGAACTCTTTAGTAGGTAAGTATTAAAATAATTCTGCGGTGCGACTCTAAGTATAAAACTCACACATCGACGTGTGTACAGATAAATTGTTTCGTTTGTAGTAGTAGTAGGTATATATGTTACTCTGAATCAATGGAGAGTCATACCAGTGGTGATGGGTGAGAAGGTGGAAAAAAATCAAATTAGTGATGGGTAGCTAGCCGCATCGCCTTTTAACATGATTCACTTTTTCGCCAATTCCCGCGAAAATATTATACAAACAATGCATCAACGCCCTGTAAGAAATAATAATAATCTACAAGCTTGTCTATGGACCTTAATCGGCAATAGGCCCTAAATACGGTCCATTTCCAAACTGTTTCAGTTTTTTCAATTCATGAATAATCTTCAATTTTTTAAAACCAAATTAGACTCCGAAATATAATTAATTTGCTATTTTGTCAGTCAAAGTTTGTACCTAAGCATACCTAACTTACCTAAGCGCTGTCTACCAGGAAATCCTGGTAGACAGCGCTTAGCGTTAAGGTTATACCTTTATTACATTAATATTATTGTGCAATAAATTATATAAATAAAAAACTTCAAAAAACTGTTATTTTTTAATGTCAACTAGGACAGGGAAACACTTTTAAAATAATTAGATAGAACGATGAAATTTGCAGCTATAATAATTATAGATGCAAAGAACTAAAAAAAAACTACTTAAGTACCTAGACTAATGGACAGTAACTAAACTAGAAAGAAACTAAAAAAATAAATAAAAATATGAAGTTTCACTTAACTTCCTTAGAGGCCGCACTATAACTGCTATTCTCACCACAACAATACATATCACACCGTGGTGTATCTAGCCTTACCATCGCCATACATTAATTTCAATGCTTGGTACCGTCTGGCGGTGACTTTCCAAAATTCCCCCAACAGCCAACACACAATTATCTCAGTGTTTTGGGTGATCTCGTCGCGAATGTGTGTTTTCTGCATCAAATTATTTCAAATGAAAAAAAAAAGAAATTGTTCGTATAAGTTTTTTACCTTTGCCTAAATTAATTTATGGCCGTTTAAGTTTTGTAGTTAGTACTTATTAAAAAACAATTGTGACTTGGCAGTCTGTATGCCAGTATAAGGTTGTGATCTTTGCCTAAATTAATTTGGGCTGTATGAGTTTGTGATCTTTGTGCGTGATACAGTTTTGGGATGACGCGATCGTTGACAGGAGCTATCCGCCATATTTGGAATTTGGCGTGGTTGCTGGCCACTAAAGTATTTTTGGTAATGTTGTTTTTTTTTTCTATGTTTGTGGTAATGTTTCATTGTTTTGTTTTTGGAATATGAGGGAATTTATTCTAAAAGTGTGTCTCGTTATTTTAATTATACACGATCTGCTAAGATAAGTTTTTTTAAAACAATGTTTTTTTTTACTGTTTTCGTAGTAGCTTTTATTTTAAAGCCTAACAACTTATCGAGACAAATGAAATAAGCCTAGACTCGATCTGGTTGCGTCGTTTTATTACGGGGTTCCCATAGCCATCTTCCAGCTCCATCATCAGATCAGCTTCTTTAATTCAAATTCAAAATATCTTTATTATCATAGGATATTTATAATATCTCTTAATAATAGTCACTTTGTTTTGTTTTGCACAAATGTTGACGTCAAATCGTTACTTAAAGCTAAGTTTACGCCGCTTCCTAGGCGCAAGTGCAGAAGAAGCGGCAACAAACTGCACTGCACGTTTCCTCCAAAGACGTCAACTAACAAACTAAAAACTTAAAATTAGTTATATAGATGGACAGAGATTACATTGTTTATTATGTCATAATTAAATTGAATTATAAGAATTACGAAATTTAAAATAATGTCAATTTGTAAATTTAGTATGTACTAATGTACCTAAATTATGACATGTATAAGTATACAAACCTTTAAGAGGGACCCGCGCCAAGCTCAAGCCAGACCTTTTTGTTTCATAATAATATTGCATTGTCATCTGATTTACATTAGCATTCTTTCATCTCAATCAGAAACAGGGAAGTGGCTCAAATTTAAACTTGCAAGATTTGACTCAAAAACAACAAATAACAAACGGCAAGCTAATTAAAATAGCGGTTTTGCCATTGACAAGATAATAAAAATATGTAGGTATGAACCCTACTATAATTCCCATTAGGTATATGTACAACGTGTAACAATAAAATAAACGGGCAAGTGCGAGTCGGACTCGTACATGAAGGGTTCCGTACCACCGTACAATGTTTTAAAACGCTGAAGAAACACGTTTCTTGTATGACGACCCCCTTTAATTTTTAACTTAATTTTATTTTCAGTATTTGTTATTGTGCTCATAGTAATACATAATTGTTGAAAATTTCAAGTATCTAGTTAATGCCATTATAAAGATCAAGTTAAAAACGCTGAAAAAAACACGTTTCTTGTATGAGACCCCCTTTAATTTTTAACTTTTTAGTATTTTTTGTTATAGCCGCCACAGTAATACATAATCGGTGAAAATTTCAAGTGTCTAGCTATTACGGTTCAAGAGATAGAGCCCTGTGACTGACGTCTGTCCGTGTCCGTCTGTCTGTACGACAGACGGACAGACAGACGGACAGACAGCGGAGTCTCAGTAATAGGGTCCCGTTTGCACCCTTTGTTTACGGAACCCTAAAAAGGGGGTATCAACCCGAAAGGGAGTTTTAACGTACTAACCAATGTGAACAACTTTTACTATGGGACCATCCCTGAAATAGCAAAAAAAAAAAGTTGTTCACATTGGTTAGTACGTTAACTCCCTTTCGGGTTGATATTTCCTTTTTGTTACACGTATATCTAACATATCAGAAGATGACTATACAAATCATTGAGGACAACATTGGTCAATAATCTTCCTAGTATATCAGAAGACAGCTAAATTTTATATCTATACTAATATTATAAAGCGGAAGAGTTTGTTTGTTTGTTTGTTTGTTTAAACGCGCTAATCTCAGGAACTAATGGTCCGATTTGAAAAATTCTTTTTTTGTTGGGTAGTCCATTTATAGAGGAAGGCTTTAGGCTATATAACATTACGTTCCGTCAACCACGCGAACGAAGTCGCGGGCACAGCTAGTGCATAATATAATAATAGTTGTATATTTTTAGAAATACGAAAATATCTATTGTCTAAACATAGAAAAATTCTTATGTATTAGTATTTTATTGAAATGTATATATACATGAATAATTATAAATATCAAGCCGAGAAATCTAATCTCCGTAGAAGGCAGGACATTGTGTTGTCGACAAGAAAGTGAAATCTCAAAACTTGTTGCTTTGGGATGATATCTCAAAGCACTAACTTGTAGCGGTAACTATAAATGTCACTAAGTATATTTTTTAGGGTTCCGTACCCAAAGGGTGTAAACGGGACCCTATTACTGAGACTACGCTGTCTGTCCGTCTGTCACAGGGCTCTATCTCTTGAACCGACACTTAACACAATAGTAAATATACTTAACACAAAAGTTATAATAGACACTTAAAAGATTCACCGATTATGTATTACTGTGGCCGCTATAACAACAAATAGTTTGGAAAATCCAAAAGTGCACGCCTCATAATCTCATTTTTCACAATTAAATTGATTTTGATTGTTTTATTGCTAACTTAAAACGAAGAAAAGTATGTGTCGGCTTTAACGCACGACTGGAGATTATTTTTAACTTTTATTTTTAACTTCCCGCTGAGAAAATTGAAAAATTTCAAAATTCGGGACGTTATTAGTTTCACCCCGTTTTTGAAAAGTCGAGTTTTCATCAGATCTCGACGTTTAGAGGTCTCAGGAATCTTCCCTGACCACTCACGAGCAAGTGTCATGCACCCTATCCGTATGTGTGTGTGGGTGTGTATGTGACCCGCTTATAACTCTTGAACAACTAAACTGATCGGAACCAAACAAGTAGCTTTCCAAAGAGTTCTATACAACTCAGATTTCCTGTGAATTTAAACCGATTCGGACCAGTAGATTTTGAGAAATCTCAAAAAAACTGAGCAAAAACAAGAAAAAGATACAAGACTACGTCACGAATGTCAAGAAAAGTGTTACCACTGATTGTTCTTTTCATTCTCAATTAGTTAATGCAAATTAAATAAAATATTAACTAACTTATCGCTTCTTTTACATTTACTCGTCTTTCATATTTAATAAAACAAACAAAATCACAACATTCTTTATTCAAATTTCTTTTTACTTCTTTTTTTACTTGCCAGTTACACATTCGTACTTATCATACATAGGTATTAACTCCTTCAACATACCTCACATCCAAAATTATTTTTAATATGTCATCTGTATTTTTATAATAATAATTATGATTAAACTACATTGAATTAGACCGTGATCTTCGAAAGGACTTAGTTTTGGATAATACTAAAGCGTATAAAAAAAAATGGACTTGATCAGATAAGTTTTTCGGGAGTTATCGTGACCACGCCAGTTTCCATACATACAGACACACGGACGTCCACAAAATGATTTTATTAAATATTGTTTTTATTTATTTAAAAGGCAAAATGTCTTTTAAAAATGTCATAAGTGTTGAAACTAGTATTTTTCCTTGACATTTATGTGTAAATATTATTGTACAAGTGCGATAGAAAATAAATGACATAGACATATTTAGTTAAAAAAATCACTTGATTTTTGAGAGAGTAGAGCACTATCTCATGCGCTTCGCTTATGAGGCGTGCAATACTGAAAATAAAAAAAAAGTAAAAAATTAAAGGGGTCGCAATACAAAAAACGTGTTTTTTCAGCGTTTTTAACTAGATCTTTATAATGGCATTAACTATATACTTGAAATTTTCACAGATTATGTATTACTATGGCCGCTATAACAACAAATACTAAAAATAAAAAAAGTTAAAAATTAAAGGGGGTCGTCATACAAAAAACGTGTTTTTTTAGCGTTTTAAAACATTGTGCGGAACCGTTCATGTACGAGTCCGACTCGCACTTGCCCGTTTATTTTTTGAGATGCATTAGGAACTTTTTAGCACAAATAAACACACAGTATTTGAGAATTTTACATTCGAGAAAAAATCTCCAAAGGGGATGATTTTTGAAAATTTATTTTAATTTTACTCAGATAAATATTTCAACTATTTTAGATAGTTAATGTAACTTCTAAGTTATTTATTTAACTCTATTACAATTGTAATATGCAGACTTAATGCCATAGGCTATATCTACCATTCAACCTGCTGGTGATGTTGAGAAAAGAACTTTAAAGAAGGTGTAAAAGAGACTTACATGAAAGATAAAAAAGCGTATATGTATATCAAAGAACATACATTCTAAATATACACAGATATATTGTATACTAAACTGTACGTATACTATATGATTAATCAATAATATCTCTAGTGTCTCAGAAGAATTTATAAGTATCAAGCCGAGAAATCTATCCATAGATGGCAGGACATTGTGTTGTTGACAAGATTTTTTATAATATAATTTGTATAAATAATTTCGTCTAATGTAAGTACTCGTATGTAGGTATAACCATGATTCTAAATATTCTAAATAGGTATGCTTTTCCGCTAATCGTCTATTACTTAGACTGCAATTGAGGACACAGTTGCAAAACACAATTTTTGCCGTTGGTGCGAACCACACTTCAATTGTCACCGTGAAGATATCATGTTCACACTCATTGTTTGTTTGTCTGTGGATGTGAATAATAAAGTGTTTGTTTAAATTATAACATTATGATGAAGTTCCGTAACTTGTTTATTTCAATTAAAACCACACTTTGAACAATGACATTAGAATAAGAATAATTTATGTGCTCAAATATAGTTACATAAGATATTAATGTCATAATTAGTATCATGTATCCAACCTAAACTAAGGCATGCAAAATTTTATGTATGTAGTCAAATTAATCATCTATTAAAATATTATTTACCTGGGTACAAATTAAAACACAATAAATTTTAATTAATAACACAATTTCATAAGTTCCAATATTATTTTTTCCGCTTACTGAAGTCTGTATACTCCGATATAGAGTATAAGCAATGCTCTAGTAACCATTTTGTCAGTCCTTTTTTAAACGCTCTTCCTTTTATTTATTTATTTATTTATTAAAATCTTTATTGACCAAATGGTACAAAAGGTGAACTTAACGCTAATGCATTCTCTACCAGTCAACCTTTAGGAAAAACAGAAATTATTTAATTGCGATAGGCGCTTTAAAGATGTACTTAATAATTTACTATTTACAAGTATACTTAAATACATTAATATAATACACTTAATACATATAAATACTTATATAAATATACATACACATATATATACTACAAATGTTTAAGATAATGACTTATTCTGCTGCGAAAATTTTAAAGAAAGGTGCGTGGGAACTTTCTTCTTAAATAAGTATCTGTTTGAGATACTTTTGATGTCTTCTTTTAATGATTTAATGTTAACTGGAAAGTAATTGAATAAGTAAATACACATGTTAAAAATATTCTTTTCATACATATCCTTATGGCATCTAGGCTGATATAATCTATTCATGATATTAGGTCGATTCGAGCGACATTCCTTATTTGAACCAACTTTAGGTTTTCAATTCCCTTTTTATTTATTTTAAAACTTCGTCATGAAAATTATTTAGTAAATAGGTTTTTTATTGTTATTTAAAAGAATATACTTTGAGATTGATATATTCTATATAAATTAATCAGTAAGTATTAAAATTCCTACCAGAAGTCATCTGTCTGTGATTCTTGAGGGACGTTTACAGTCACTAGAATTACAGTCTTTTTACAAGCTTTTATTTAGTTTTCCCTGTCCCGTTGTCTGTGTGTCCGTAATCACTTATCTTCACACACTTATGTAAGTTGAGTGATAATACAATATTATGGTACCAATGACCTGATTTCATGATGAAGCCGGAAGGTGGCCACGGCATCTGGCTTAATTGATTCTTCTTGAGGAGCACTTTTCATTGCTTTAGATAAATAAGTAGGTACCTTGTTTTCTTTAAATAAAAAAAATACATAAATTACTGAATCATACTTAAAAAGAAAACAACTAATCAGACACTACAACAAAATCTTGGTTTACTTCCTTAAAATCAATATATTATACCATATCGTACTCGTCTAAAAATAATAGCTTTATTTTTATATATTAATATTACATCTCTAGTAAGATACAACGTTATTAATTTATGTAAAAATGCCTAACAGAGTATATTGGAGGTCGTTACAATAATATGTCGCAAAATATCAAATATGCATAAATTCAGATTTTTAGTGAGGCCAAACCGATCACTTTAGAAGTAACTTTGAGGTAACATTTTGTTACTGGTAACTTAGATGTTAGTAACTTATCTTTGGCGTTACACCTAGATGTGCTATCTAAAGCTTCTCCGTGCGTGGAAAAGCATGTATTGCAAGATGAAAGTCGCTAGCCACCTAGCTCTTACCCACCTTGTAAATACCTATATCTATATGTCTATTTGTCTAAATAAAGATTTATTATTTATTTTTATTAATAAAAAGTTTGGACATCAGTGTTGGTCACTACCAGTGGATGTCAACGTTAGCAAACTTTTGATTCTTCCCGTGTACAAATCGAGACGATTTTATTCTAGACCTAAAAGCCGTTCTAGACAATAAAATCCAATCGGCACCGTGACTTAATCCAGAATATTACGCCAGCCTCATTTGAATATGCAAAGTTGGATACACAACGTAGGCGGGCCGTTGAGCTTGGCATTCCTTGCGAAACCAATCGAGGATTAGGGGTCTACATCTTATATCTTCCCGAGGCGTAACGTAAATTTTGATCTCACAATCTGGCACTTCTGGTGCTAGAGTGTCTTCTTCCATAAAGATGTTTGGCTCATGCAACAGAAGTAACACTAAATTATAAATTACTAGCTTTTGCCCGCGGTTTCGCTCACGTATCCCACGGGAAAATTACCTTTTTCCGGGATGAAAGGTACCCTATGTCCTTCTCAGTACTCTTAACTAAGTGTATGCGAATTTTCAAGAAGATTGGTTCAGTAAATAAACCGTGAAGAGGTAACAAACAAACAAACAAATATACAAACTCATTACTAAATAATTAAGATAAGTGGGTCACTCACGTAAAAAATCAGCTCCTGGCCGACATGTTTCGACCTCATCCGGAGGTCGTCATCAGGGCGAATGTCGACCTCCGGATAAGGTCGAAACATGTCGGCCAGGAGCTGATTTTCTACGTGAGTGACCAGCTTATCTTAATTAGTAATGTCTGTGTCTCACGTTAGTCATAACCAAAAAAATATATACAAACTCACTTTCGCATTTATAATATTAGTTGAGATGGGATTGGGATTGCTGCTATCATCATCAGCCAATATATCATCTGTGTTCTGTACATGCTTGCTTCCCTTTCACGCCATTTTGTTACAGTTCTGTTCCTTTGCATTCCCATTAATCTTAAAATGACGTCGGACCAACGAACTTGTGATTTTTCTGTAAGTTTTTCCCCCCTTTTCTCGTACAGTACTATTGTTGCATCAAAGTACTCGTACTTTGATGCATCAACAGTCTTCTCTTTTAGCCAAGTGACCTGTCCATTTCCACATTTACTGCGTGATTCTTCGCAGAAAATATAACAGAATTTTATGTTGAGGATTTTACTAGATTTCAGATGATTTATAAAGAAGTATCGATGTTTTCGATGGTCATATTTGTGCTAACCGTAATATATTTATCATAGACCAGTTTGCCTTCCATCGCGACTGTATTATGCAATATTTAAATGACATATCAAGGCTAAATGCGGTTAGCCCATGTCTCAGTCATCCGATCCACTACAATTTATAATAAGCCACGAGGAAAACTGTTTTTGTAAACAATCTGATCCAAAGAGGCTACACATGTTTTGTTTATGAAGAACATAATTGAATAGGGAATAAATAATATTTAATTTATTGCCAGCTTGTTTTACAGCTGCTTAATGTACCAATCACCCGATAAAGGGACGATATCAATGGAAGGTTTTGACCATAATGGCAGGTGAGTTGGTGATTACAGTCGATGGTGTTAAATCGTTGCACGAGCAACGCGGGTGGCCACAGAATTAAAATAAGTTGACGCGGTTATCTGTTACCTATACCCCTGTCTCCATACCGCACTTCCAAATCAATTTACAAGTATTATAACGTTACAAAATATACTTACTGAAACTTTTCAGTATATTTTGTTAGACCATGTATACAAATATATATGATTATAATTATCTTTTTACAGAAATTAATTGTTTCTGTGCACAAAATTATTATTATCTATACTTAATACTAGCTGTGCCCGCGACTTCGTTCGCGTGGTTGTCGGAATGTTATATAGCCTAAAGCCTTCCTCTATAAATGGACTACCCAACAAAAAAAGATTTTTTCAAATCGGACCATTAGTTCCTGAGATTAGCGCGTTTAAACAAACAAAGAAACAAACAAACTCTTCCGCTTTATAATATTAGTATAGATTATAAAGTGGAAGAGTTTGTTTGTTTGTTTGTTTAAACGCGCTAATCTCATATCTATACTTATTAATATTATAAAGTGGAAGAGTTTGTTTGTTTGTTTGTTTAAACGTGCTAATCTCAGGAACTAATGGTCCGATTTAAAAAATTATTTTTTTGTTGGGTAGTCCATTTATAGAGGAAGGCTTTAGGCTATATAACAGGCCGACAACCACGCGAACGAAGTCGCGGGCACAGCTAGTACATTCATATTTTTTATAGTATCAAACATACACCTACATTCAATGTAATGTTAATCAAAGGCTTACTCATATGTACAAAAACTATTTTGCATAGAGTTTACCGCTAAAAGCAGTAAAATGTAGTTGTCTAGTCTATGTTAATTTTGAATCTGAATATGCATAGGTACCTACCTTTCATTCTGCATAAAAAAGTTTACATACTGTTATATCAAGGTAGATACGACTTAAAATGTTCTGATAAGTATTAAGAAACATATTTGTTTTTGATTTTTTTTTGTTAGTGATACTACTTGATAGGTTTTTTTTGTTATTTGTTGATTTTCTTTGTTGTAATTGAATTATCTTACCTAAATATATTTTAGAACAAAACACGTCTATATCTTGTAACAAATTCTTGAAAAAGAGTTTAGCAAATTTAACTTTTTTGTAGTCAGTTAAAAAATCACGGAAACAGCCAACGTAATTCAAGTGAAAAAATACGATGTGCCGAGAGAAGAAATTCGACGAAACAATAAGATAGTTTGATAAACTCCATTGTTTGAGGTGTTGCAAAATCGGAAATGTAGATTGTGATGATTATGCAACGCCTTCGATAAGCTAGGTCACTGGAAAACTATTCTGCATATTATTATTTTATCAAGATACACTGTTTAGCGTTATATAACCTATTTTAGTAAGGAAATTCTTAATAAAGACATCCAAAAAATTTTCTTTTTAATTAATTTTTTGTACATTTCTTAGTAGTCTCACAGGGAGCCAATTGAAAACCCGTGGCATTTTTTTAAATTATTATTATAGTAAGTGATTCATACATTTATTTCAAATGATCAAACTTACTTTTATCTATCGTAATCATTTGAACGTTACATTTACACAATGAAACGTACAGAAAACACAATAAACTGAACAACTTAATCATAGTAAATACTTTAATTGTACGTAACGTAAGTACCGATTTTTATTCACATTTTATCTCAGATAAAGAAAATATTTGGAATTACCGAAACAATAATGAGTTCACTTACTTGTTTCCTTTGTCTAATAAATAAGCAGAAAGTTATTCAATTCTAAGAATTAATTAATTCGTATTTACGACTACTTACTCCCAACCTTTTTTAGGATTCCGTACCCAAAGGGTGCAAACGGGACCCTATTACTGAGACTCCGCTGTCTGTCCGTCTGTCTGTCCGTCTGTCACAGGGCTCTATCTCTTGAACCGTAATAGCTAGACACTTGAAATTTTCACCGATTATGTATAACTATAGCCGCTATAACAACAAATACTAAAAATAAAGAAAAGTTAAAAATTAAAGGGGGTCGTCATACAAGGAACGTGTTTATTCAGCGTTTTTAACTCGATTTTTATAATGGCATTAACTTGATACTTGAAATTTTCACCGATTATGTATAACTATGACCACTAAAACAACAAATACTAAAAATAAGATAAAGTTAAAAATTAAAGGGGGTCGTCATACAAGAAACGTGTTTCTTCAGCGCTTTAAAACATTGTACGGAGGTACGGAACCCTCCATGTACGAGTCCTGCGAGTCGGACTCGTACATGAAGGTATTTGTACGTACTTGCCCGTTATTTTTTTGTTATAAAACCTATTAAGACGAAGTTAAACGTCCCGTGAGAATCCTATTGTTGCCAAATGAGTGTTTTTGAGGATACTTTATTAGATTACTATTGTTTTGACTTCTCGGTATAGTCTATTGATAAAAATTTGCTATAATTACTTATACCACTTAAAAAGTTTTAAAAGATGAGCTATTAACAAACAAGTAATTAAAAAATATTTTTAAAATCAAGCTTGCATCTAAAACAATGAACTAAAGCTGAAACAATTAAGCCCAAACTCGGTGAGCTTATGTTGTTTTATCACAGAGATGTGATAAAACAACATAAGGGAGGTAGCCACAGGGCTACCTCCCAGCTTCAACATGAGATCAGGTCATTGGTACCATAATATTGCATTGTCATCCAACTTACATAAGTATGTGAAGTTTCAGCTCAATCAAATAATGGGAAGTGGGTTTAATTTAGCAAGATTTGTCCTATTTTCATGAAGTACTTGAATAAACTAATTATTTAATTAATTAATTATTTTCGTACTTTTTGACAGACTGCACAAAATTTTCAGCGATCAACCAAAATTAGGTTTCTTTATACGTAGGTATCTATCAGAAATATTTATATTACTTACTTAGTTTAATAAAAGTGATAGTTACGTACAGTAAACTAGCAAAAAACAGGTTATTTAACATTTTAAGGTTGCTAAATTCATCAATCTCGTATATAGAAACAGAATAAAATTAGTTTAAGAGGGCGCCTGATGTCAATAATCTAAATTTTGCTGCCGCTTCCACGCACACAAATTTACTCTAGCCGAAGCGAGACAGCGAGCCATGCGGGGCATCGGGAATCGCGGTGGGTCAATGAGGCTGATCCTGGTTTTAAGGTTTTTTCGTTTTACAAAGAATATTTAAGAGTTATTTCAAAAGTAAGACATATGATGACTGCCTTATGTTTAATACAATTATAATCCAAAGTTACAAGTGCTAATTTATTGTATTTCTTAAATACTTTCTGTTTTAGTATAATTCTGAGGTGATTTGGAGGCAACTTCGCAATGTTTTTCTATCGAGAAAATTTTAAGGAATCGTGTTTTCGAAACTTATTATGTTTAGAGTTAGTCCTGAACTTTGCTTTTATATTTCAAAGTGAGTATTTCGTTAATATTGATAATATTTAAGATCGCTCTATGAACTTTAGGGTAGTACGGGCTCTTAAGTTATAATTTAAATGTGGTGACGGTAGCCGTGTAGTGACGGCAGAGTAGAATACAATTTGTCACCACCCCATTCCTCTCCCATGAGTGACGTAAGAGGCGACTAAGGGAGGTAAAGATAACAACGACTTTATACCATCTACTGCGGTCACCAATCCGCCTGATCAGTATGGTGATTATGGGCAAATCTTCCCTTTATTGAGACAGGCATACAAATTTTTATTATAATTGGTTTTCACAGTCAAAATATGAACGTTCAATATTAACGACATACTCACTTTGAAATAAAAACACAGCAAAGTTCAGGACGAAAAAAAATTGCGAAATTGCCTCCAGAATTATACTAAAACGGAAAGTATTCAAGAAATACAATAAATTAGCCCTTGTAACTTTGGATTATAATTGTATTAAACATAAATCAGGGATCATTTGTCTTATTTTTAACGCTTCAAACCCCGCATGACCCTATGTGGTAGCGATCCATTGTTTATCTATTGTGTCTGGTTTTCTTGGTGTTTAATGGATTAAATAAATCTTTAATATTCTTTGTAAAACGAAAAAAACCTCGAAAACCAGAAACGCGTAAACCAACCTCATTGGCCTCCCGCGACCTTTTCACCCCGCATGGCTCGCTGTCCCGCTTCGGCTAGAATAAATTTGTGTGGAAGCGGGAGCAAAATTTGGATTATCTACATTAGGTGCTGTGTTAACCCCAGACATCCAACCAAAGAACAGCCGATTGGTCAATTTGTGTGGTGAATTTATATCGTACCTATTTAAAAATTTATTTCCTGCTTAAATGACTGAGTATGCCCTTAAAATTGATGTCTTCGCCTTTCTAAAACACTGTTTAAATTTTATTTAATAAAAAAGTATATGTTTATACTGGTAGGTTCTTACAGAAATCTATTTATGGGTATCCCATAACAACATTTACCTCATTGTGACTTCATTTACTGAAAATTTTCCTGTAAGACCATCATGACCATGTATGTCCAATTATATCTTCGATTCCACGAATAAATATTCATATTGTCTATGGTATTCCATTTATATCTAAAATGAGTCAGTCAAAAGTTGACTGCGTATCGAGACGCGCGTCTATTGAAATTAATTATTAAACAAATAATATAAAAGCTCAAGGGTGTAGACAGGAAAAAATATTACAAATTAGTGACTATTATTTATATAATCTTTGTAAATATTTTAAAAATATATTACCTAACAATCAATTAAAATTAATTAGTTGTTGTATTGATTGTTATTTAGAAAAAAAAACCGTGTATTTGTTTTAATCTGAAACTTATCCTTTTCAACCAGTGATACTAAGTGATGCTGTGATGTTATGTTAAGTGATAGTTAAGTTATAAGTGAGGGGATGAGTCAAACATGGAAACGGAAATTCGCCTGGGTCACAGAGTCCAAAGTTGGGAAGTTCTGGGTTTGTATATTTACTTTCAATGTTTTTTTGTCAGTTTCTTATTCTATTTAGCCTTTGTTGTTACAATTCATCGCAATCTCTTCTTCATCTGAACGCGTTCCCGGTTGCATCCTCAGCTGCTTCGGAGCCTGAGGTGCGCTTACCCGTTTTCCTTTCCAAATAATATGCATAAAAATATATTGTTTTATTGCGTGGGTGAACGATAAACGAACACATTTACTTCAAAAAAAGATAGTCTTTTTATTGCTATTTCTTTTATTACAATGATTTCATCAACAAGAATTTGTCATAATCATAATGAAGTCATATTAATTCCATTTTTATGACAAACAATGCGTGACAAATTTTAGATTTCACACAATAAAAATAAACAAGCAGGAAAAATGAATATATCTCAAAACAACTGTAGTCTGTGATAAACTATTCTACTAAACTAGGTGTTTAGTAAAATATTTTATCATTAGCTACATTGCTTGCAGACAAAACCCAGGGCGGTAAAACCAAAGGTAACATTTACCGATGGAAAAAAACAATATATAAAGTGATGGCTTGCTAGCCGCATCGCCTATTGATATGTCATATGATTCGGAATCTCGCCCATTACTTCGACAGGCTTTTACGATCTGCGCGGGAAGAGAAGCAGCTGGTACATTCTGTTTTTTCTTTGCTCCCAGACGAGCAGGGAAGATTTAAAAAAATACAATGATTTATATTTGCGTGACCGATAAACAAACACTTTTACTTCAAATAAAAAGCGTGTAAAAAAGATAGTCCTTTTATTGCTATGAAGAGTACTTTGACAATGACTTCATCAACAATCATATTAATTCCAATATTATGACAAACAATGCGTGACAAATTTAAGATTTCACTAAGTACGCAATAAAAATCAAGCGGGAAAAATAAATACATCTTTACATTGACTATTTAAAACAGAATTTCTAAATTAATTAAAACAAACAATAACACAGATTATAAAATACCGGTGGCAATTTTTTGCACGCCTCATAAGCGAAGCGCATGAGGTAGTGCTCTACTCTCGCCTTACAAAAATCAAGTGATTTTTTTAACTAAATGTGTCTCTATTTATTTTCTATCGCACTTGTATAATAATATTTACGCATAAATGTCAAGGAAAACCCTAGTTTCAACACTTATGACATTTTTAAAAGACATTTTGCCTTTTAAATAAATAAAAACAATGTTTAGTAAAATCATTTTGTGGACGTCCGTGTGTCGGTATGTATGGAAACTGGCGTGGTCACGATAACTCCCGAAAAACTTATCTGATCGAGTCCATTTTATTTTATACGCTTCAGTATTATCCAAAACTAAGTCCTTTCGAAGATCACGGTCTAATTCAATGTAGTTTAATCGTAATTATTATAATAAAAATACAGGTGACATATTAAAAATAATTTTGGATGTAAGGTTTGTTGAAAGAGTTAATACCTATGTATGATGAGTACAAATGTGTATCTGGCAAGTAAGAAAAGAAGTAAAAAGAAATTTGAATAAAGAATGTTGTGATTTTGTTTGTTTTATTAAATATGAAAGACGAATAAATGTAAAAGAAGCGATAAGTTAGTTAATATTTTATTTAATTTGCATTAACTAATTGAGAATTAAAAGGACAATCAGTGGTAACACTTTTCTTGACATTCGTGACGTAGTCTTGTGTCTTTTTCTTGTTTTTGCTTAGTTTTTTTGAGATTTCTCAAAATCTACCGGTCCGAATCGGTATAAATTCACAGGAAATCTGAGTTGTATAGAACTCTTTGGAAAGCTACTTGTTTGGTTCCGATCGGTTTAGTTGTTCAAGAGTTATAAGCGGGTCACATACACACCCACACACACATACGGATAGGGTGCATGACACTTGCTCGTGAGTGGTCAGGGAAGATTCCTGAGACCTTTAAACGTCGAGATCTGATGAAAACTTTTCAAAAAGGGGGTGAAACTAAAAACGGCCCTAATTTTGAAAATTTTCAATTTTCTTAGCGGGATGTTAAAAATACAAGTTAAAAATAATCTCCAGTCGTGCGTTAAAGCCGACACATACTTTTCTTCGTTTTAAGTTAGCAATAAAACAATCAAAATCAATTTAATTGTGAAAAATGAAATTATGAGGCGTGCACTTTTGGATTTTCCAAACTATTTTTAATTCCTCTGGAAAGCAAAGCAGCTAATTATTATTTTAACTGAAATAAATCGGAAAGCTAATTTTCTTGTGACTTCATGAAATGACACAAATGTGCGTAGGAAACTGTGATAAGTGCTATCGGAGTTCCGTCCTACTGGGTTGTTCGAGATAACATTTCAAGCCAATTCTGTACTGATTCTCTACTAATTCTTTTCAATTCTGTACTAATTCTTTTCGCTCCTGTAAAATTTGTTTCAAGTTTCTTACTGTGTTTTGATTTAGGACAGCCGTAGTAGATTTACAAGTATAGCGTACAAACGTGCGCTAAATTTTTCTAAACGATTAATCAGATTTTACTACTTGTACTTAGAGTATTTATTAATTTTAGGGCCATAATGACACTCCTTGTCTATAAAACAAGGAGTGCGTTCCTTCTCTTATCCTTGACGACCTCCGTGGCTACAAATAAGGAGGGCCTGGTTCTGGTTTTTAAAAAAAAACGGCTTCCTATACATATCAGCACTCAGCCAAACGGATTTTGTATGGAAAGACGAATTTGTTTTTTCGTTTTTCTATAATGGTTTTTATGGAAAGTAGTTCAATGTCATGGACTGAACTTGCACCAAAAAGTTTATGCGTTAATATTAAAAGAAAAATATGTACGGCGCTTAAATTATGAGCCCATACTACCCTAAAGTTCTTAGAGCGATCTTAAATATTTACCAATATTAACGAAATACTCACTTTGAAATAAAAACACAGCAAAGTTCAGCGCTAACTCTAAACATAATAAGTTTCGAAAACACGATTCCTTAAAATTTTCTCGATAGAAAAACATTGCGAAGTTGCCTCCAAATCACCTCAGAATTATACTAAAACAGAAAGTATTCAAGAAATACTATAATGTAGCACTTGTAACTTTGGATTATAATTGTATTAAACATGAGGCAGTCATCATATGTCTTACTTTTTAAATCACTCTTAAATATTATAAATATAACGAAAAAAACCTCAAAACCAGAACCAGCCTCGTTGACCCACCGCGATTCCCGACGCCCCGCATGGCTCGCTGTCTCGCTTCGGCTAGAGTAAATTTGTGTGCGTGGAAGCGGGAGCAAAATTTAGATTACTGACATCAAGCGCCCTCTTAATTAGTTCATGTTTTTGTCACCAGGCGGAGCTAGTAGCGGCTGTGCGGCGGCGCGGGCGTGGTGACGGCAGTGACGATGACGAAGACCTGGGCCTGCCGCGGAGTCCGCCGGCCTCCCCACCCACTGATAAGGCTGACAAGGTAAGCCTTTTGAAGTCACTCCCTTTATTTACCTTTAATATTAATTATGTAAAGTCGTAGAAGTCAAATTATATGACAGTCTTTATATCATTTAGGGTTAGGGCCTCGGAACAATAAAACCAATTCCATATCTCTGGTTAGGGTCCATCCTCGTACGGGTCATGTCAAATGTGACAGAGCGTGTTAAAAGGATAAGAAAAAAAGTTTGAAAGGGGTGAAAAGTCGAAATTCGGCGTGATGGAATATGTGGCTACACATAATATGCCTACTCTTAAGGTGAAATGGTAGCATAAGTGGCGCCCTCATTTAAATTTGATTTGTATCAATGTCTAAAAAGACCTTCAAACTATTTTATGAATAACCTTTAAAATTATTACTAATAGTCCGTCTAGTTTTAAAACGGCGAAACCCGTTTTTAAACTAGACGGACTACCAATATTACTTTCAAAGGTTATTCATAAAATAGTTTAAAGGTCTTTTTTGAGGAAATTCGTAGGAGAACAAAAGTCACGGACATAGCCCAGCGGATTAGCTCGTTGAAGTGGCAGTGGGCGGGACACATAGCGCGACGAACCGATGGCCGATGGGGCAAAAAGGTTCTCGAATGGCGACCACGTACTGGCAAGCGAAGCGTAGGACACCCACCCACAAGGTGGTCAGACGACCTGACCAAGGTCGCTGGAAAGCGCTGGATGCAGGCCGCTCTAGATCGGTCATTTTGGAAAACCTTGGGAGAGGCCTATGTCCGGCAGTGGACGTTATGCGGCTGAAATGATGATGATGAAGTTAAAAACGCTGAAAAAACACGTTTCTTGTATGATGACAACCTTTAATTTTTAACTATTTTTTTTTTAGTATTTGTTGTTATATCCACCACAGTAATACATAATCGGTGAAAATTTCAAGTGTCTAGCTATTACGGTTCAAGAGATAGATGTGACTGACGGACAGACAGACAGACGGACAGACAGACAGACGGACAGACAGCGGAGTCGCAGTAAAAGGGTCCCGTTTGCACCCTTCGGGTACGGAACCCTAAAAAGCAGAGTAACTAAAAACTAAAATAAATAAATTAAAGCTTAGATTAATAAGAACTAAAATAAATAAATAAAAAAAACTAAAATAAATAAATAAAACTTCAGGCTTGGTTTAAACTATCGCAAACTTAAAAAGTTACCAGTGGCGCCATCTAGTTTACGTTGCAAAGAATTGTTATTACGATCAGTTCAGCGTACCGGCACTAGCATTTGACGATAAAGTTGTAGTTGTCGAGGTTGATATGCAGATGTCAGTAGTAGTTAATAAATAAGCTGAGTAAATATAAGAAACGTTAGGTATTTATAAGTACATATTTATATATTGAGTTTATTACAGGTAGTTACTACCATACCTACCTACATTATACCATTGTATAATAACATGGCCCAAAACACGTCATGAATATCACGATAAATGTTACCAGTGATTGTTCTTTTCAGTAAAATAAAGGACTTCCTCAGTTAGTTTTAATTTTAGAATTTTGATCTAGTCAACATTTTAATCTAAGTAGGTATTTATTGTATTACTGATTGAGAAATCGATTAATATTGTAGGTATCATCAATGCGCGATTTAATCGAGGTAGGTACTTAGGGGATTAAGAACACTTCAGAACCGTGGGTAGGTACTTACCTACCTACTACCACAGAATAAATAATACTAACGTACAGCAGTCTTACTCAGCAAAGAAATTCAAAGAAATATCTACTCAATGTGGCTAGCGATATGGTTTAATTTAGCTCACGTCAGAACTCAGCACCTTTTCGCATAGATACCTAGACATCCATTGCAAGCCAATTTAATTCTTATTACTCTGGCACTGGTATGACTCTCCATTGATTCAGAGTAACATATATACCTACTACTACTACAAAGGAACAATTTATCTGTACACACGTCGATGTGTGAGTTTTATACTTAGGGTCGCACCGCAGAATTATTTTAATACTTACCTACTAACGAGTTCGACATATTTACGATTATATTTTTCCATACCGGAAGATTTGCGAACACTATGACGTAAAAAATATTTTGTTTTATATGTATTAAATGTTACAGGAAAGTCGGAAACAGCTACATAATATCACTTCACAAATATTTTTCATTATGTCCATTTCACCATTAGTTCACTTTACTGATTATTATTGAGTCATTTATAATGTAACGCACTTATTTCACTAATTCACTATTGTAATATAGTAATTTGCATATTCGGCGCAAAACTATACGGTAATTATATGAATAAATTCAATAAAAATAAACAAATGTTTATCACGCTTATACACAGCATTTAGCACTATAACCCGCGGAAATCTAATTGGCATCTGCGTGTATGTGATTACCTGTGAGCGAGGAGCCTATGTAACATTACCGGATTGCTTATTAGCAATCCGGTAATGTTACAATCTCGCTCTTGTGTATCTCCCGCCAATGCGAGAGAGCGAGAAGGGTATATATATCAAGATGGTTGCTGGGTAACAACGTGAAATTATATTGTTGCTTTGCTTACCTGTTTTCATCATTTGGAAATGTATGAAATATACGTTCTTTAGAGTATTGGGTGGATAAACAATTATTATACGCGCACCTTCTCACCATGATGGTTACTATTGGTTGACAGTTCTCAAGACAACACACGTTGCGTATTCCGTGCGGCTAGTAATTAAACCCTGGTTTGGAGCCGTCAAAGCTCACAAAGTGCGGGGGAGAGGTGCGGGGACGCCAATTTGCGGGAGACGCTGTGAGAGACCATTCTGTTTGACTCTTATGTATTCTGTGACTCTGGACAAACGATTCGTATAACTGAATTTTACCACCCGGAGGGGCCGCCTGCGCGCATAGAAATAATGTAGGTACATTTTCGATACCTAAACGGGGAGTGGCACAGGCCTGCTACTACATTACTTGATGAGCGAGTTTGTGGCGGGAAGTCAAGGGGTTCGGTTTGGGTTTGCTTTAAATTATTTTGCAAATAGATTTTAGTGGACTTTTTAATATGAAATTGGTGTTGTTTGGTGTTATAAATGCTCATGCTCATGAACAATGTGTAAAATAGTTGAAGTGGACATTCATAGTACGGCTGTAGTGATTGATATTTGTTTTGCGGACTGTGTGAGCGTCTTCGGGTCGTCCGCCACTCAGTCGTCTATGAAAACCAGTGGACTCGTACAGATTTGTCGCCAGAAGCACCCTTGAAGAAGTCAAAGGCCTACACCACCCTTTGATTGTAACTTGTTAGGATAAGGTTAGGTTAGGATTAGGAATAAAGAACAAAATTAAAGATAGGCTCTAAAGGCCTTGTATCCAGAGCCGTAAAAATATTTAATGAAAAAAAAAATACTTGATGAGTTGATGCACATTAATCCTTGAAACAGGAAATTAGTTATTTTTAAATTATCCGATTACTGATTAGGTTTTAATAAGTGTGATAAGATTTTAAATAATTCATATTTCATGATCGATGATATAAGCGGTGGTAAGGGAGTTTGAAGGTGACACCGGTTGTATAGAAATTAAAAAGCCACCGTTTAACATGGTACGGTCATATCAAGAGGTGGGATGCCGAACATCTGGCAAACAAAATGGTTAATTTGAAGGTGGATGGCCACAGAGATAGAGGAAGACCTAGAAAGACGTGGGGGGAATGTGTTAAGCGGGACATGATGGACAGGACAATGATAGAAAACGATGGAGGAGTTGACATACAGAGCCGACCCCAAATAGGGAGAAGGCGAGGAATATGATGATGATATAAGCGGTGGAAGCCGAGCTGTGTAGGTACTGGCTGTCCGTCTATGAGGCAGCACTTCACTAGGCGCGACAGCGTAGGTAGCGCGACCTCTGAAGTTTGTACTCATCATGTACGATCTACAATCATCTTTAACACCTTGCTTGCGGTGAAGAAAAGCATCTTGAGGGAACCTGCACACTAATGACTATGGTTTACAAGTGTGTGTAATAAAATAATAAGACTTAATAAAATAATAAAATGTATTTATTTTCCTCCAATAAATTACAGTTTTGTACAATAAATAAGTACAATGAGAAAACATATTGACTAAATATACATAACGGAGAAGTATACGTAATGGAGAAGGCAATGGTAAAACACTCCGTTACAAGCTGTAACGGAGGTTTTCAGCATGTCGTCGCCATTTCGTTTGGCGGACTGTCTGACGTAATATATAAAAAATAAGACTTTCAATTGCACATGACAGTTGACAACTTAACTGCCATTGTCTTCAACTGAAAAGAAATGGTGACGGCATGCTGTAATGGAGTATATTTTACGTATTTTACGACTGAACAGAAAAATCTGATATTTTTTTTATGATAAACAGGAATGTTATTCTTAGCAGCAGAATGTTCAAGCGTTTTCAAAATTTTCATCCCATCCCTATTACCGTCTTTCTATCTGAATGGCCTAATGTCCTACGTCTCAAAAATCACGTAGGTATGTGATTGTTGACAATACAATGGCTTCTGTATTGTGAAGCATGACACGTGGTGACACACCAGTAGCGTAGGCGGGCAAGACTTAAGGTGATTATATAAGCAAATGGCCTTGAAGTGGCGCCCCTTATTTGAAATAAATTGTTTAACTCGTAAATATGGTGATAATTTCCATATTGCTCGTCGTCATGCACTAGATAGCCCTTTAAATTATTTTATGAATCGCCGTTGAAAGTATTTACATTAGTCCGTCTAGCTTTAAAACTTGCCTCCGCCAAAAGTGGCCACGGCAAGTTTTAAAGCTAGACGGATCACCAATAATAGTTTCAACGGCAGTTCATAAAATAATTTAAAGGGCTATCTAGTGCATGACGAAGAGCAATATGGAAATTATCACCATATTTACGAGTAAACAATTTATTTCACACTTCAAGGCCATTTGCTTCTATATTCAAATTAAGACCTCGACCCCGAGTCACAGCCCGAGTCCCCGATGCACTTTCACCGGCCGTGCATCCACAATGCAGCGTGGGTGCAACGGTGAATACTATGCGACCGTGTATTGTTTACATGTACGGTCAGCTGCAGAGAAACCTGACCCCTCCTCTATCTATATCTTGAATTTTCTCTTAAACTGAAAAGAATATTAATTTGAAAATGTGTATTCAGAAAGATTATAATGAAGTCTTTTTGAATATACATTTTCATGTCATATACAACGTGGAAGGGACATACCCGTAATAAATCAAATCACGGGCTATACCTACTAGGTCTTATAGTACAATGAAAGTAAAATAGCGGTCGAAAACCCAAAAAAAATTTTGACATTCCCATACAAATTGCCCGAACGGCTGCACACTTTTGTATGAAAATGCAGAATTTTTTCTTTGTTCTTTGGCTGTTATTTTAATTTCATTATGCTATAATGATCTAGTATAGACCGTGGTTCAATTTTTTACGGGTATGTCCCTTCTACGTTGTATTTGCATGTACGTCGTCTTACGGGGAGACAGAGCCTCGGGCCATAAGATCTAAAGCCACTTTCAGCGTGATCGTGGTTGTGATGGTGGTAAAGAGAATGAAAATACAGACGGATTGGTAGAAAGCGCAGAAATCTGTTTTCACGAGAAGTAGCTGGTATGGTCTACATTTTTTATTTTTTCTCAATTGGGTATTTTGTTGGGACAAAAATAAATTATTTGGTACTGTTAATAGAATAAAACGTCACAAAAAATGCCACTTGTCATTGATCACATCCACTTTAAACGTGATTTTAGATTTATTAATGCAGAAAAACGGATATTAAGACCCTTACCCTAGACAGAATCAGAGTTTTCCATACAAACGTAGTCTACGTTTTATTTTGAAACGAAATGTCAGATTTCGGTAAAAAAAAATTACCGAAATTGGAAAATACCCGGTTATAATTGGTTTTCACAGTCAAAATATGAACTTGAAAAAGAATATAGTGTATTACATCATTTTTGACCATCAGTATAAAAAACGTTTACACCCTTATATTTTCTTTCAAGTTCATATTTTAACTGTAAAAACCAATTATAACCCTAAATCAGTAATTATATAGATAATTACGTTTGTATGCTGTTATTTACGCTCTTGATAAACAAATATTTAAGTACATTTTTGCAAAGGCGATGCCACTGTCTTTCAGTAAGCATGTACAATGTCTTTCAATAACAATGTAAGTAAGTACATTGTCGACACATCTAGTTTGCAACAGAAGACGTGCATCAACTACCGTTGAAACGGTGCGGTTCAACTGTTTTATGCAATCAACTGTTTGTTAACCGCTGACACTACTTGACTGTCGGTTACAGTGATTCTTAGGGTTCCTTACTCAAAATATGCAAACGGATGTGTGTATTTCTAGATGTCACTACTATCTCGCCTGCTAGCCTAAAGGATGCTAGGTACTTAGGCTGACGGTATCCACGAAAAATCAGAGATGGCGCTTGTTTGTTCTTAGAAAATGAACGCTTATACCGCCATCTTTCCGAAATTAAACGGCACCACTACGAAACTACCTTCTTTCGAACTAGAGCTCCATCTAGCTACAACATCAAAACTAAAAATCGAATTACGCTTTAACCCTTTAACCGCGAACGTCGGATTAATCCGACAAACATTATCGTGCCCATTTCGCGAGCGTCAGATTTATACGACCAAAAACTATGAATATTCACAATTCCTCGCGCTGGGAGCACAACTGATATAAAGTCTCGCGGTGAAAGGGTTAAAGTATGAAGATTGTCAGTGCTTTGTATTTTTTGTCCACTATCCTAATATGAATTCTCTACCAGTCAACCTTAACATAAAAATTAAATTATTTGCTATAGGCGCTTAAATATAAGCATGTAACACTATATACTTACACACACTATACACAATACTAGCTTATTTTTATGTAAGTACAAATATTTTAAGGGGTGATTCACTCCATAATTTTAAACAACTTTTCCCAATAAATGTAGGTATGTTCGTATTTCGATAAACATTAACTGGGAAAAGTTGTTAATAATTATGTAGTGAAACACCGCTTAAAATATTATTCTTAATAAAAATAAGCATGTATTACAAGGGAAGTGTACATATTTTTATATTTGCTCCTACGTCATTAAAAATGTGTCCTTAATCTGATAATAAACTATCATACAGGTAGCGGTCGTGGCTAAAATGTCACCACATTTTCTCTGCTGGAGCAAAGAGTAACGTTTAGAGAGTTAATATTGTACGATGGTACAGAACACTTTGTCCGCCAGTTCAACTCACGCCTGACGGTTTTTAATTGATCCGACGATTGTAACCTTGCTGTTAAAATTATCAGATCAATTAAAATTACCGTTTCGAGCTATATCATGGATGAATTTATGTGTCAGGCTGTATCCATGCTATACAGGCTGACTTTTTATCCACCAGCTAAATTTTTGGAGCAAGTTCAGTCCATGATACTGAACAACTTTTTATAAAAAAACGTTATTAAAAATCAAATTACTCTTATGTGTAGCGGAACCTCATAAGATACGCAAGCAAAACTGGGGCGACATGGTAGTCATAAACATCTGAAAGACGGCGATCGACCTATCACGTAGGGACCGTAAATTCCAATGCCATCTAACCGCCATTAAAACAAACGGCCCCCATGGGACAGACTGATGTTGTATTGCAGGAAATATGGAGTAAAAATATGTATGTACTTGTTATATATTTTTTCGAAAGTAGTTCAGTATCATAGACAATGTAATCCGAACCAACCTATTTTACGACGTAGCCTACAATCGACACGTAGTAGACTTAGATGTCGCAAAAGACCCAGAGCACGAACTCCAACATCACCATGAATAGAAAGAAGAATACAATACAATAGAATACAAAGAAGACTTAAGGCGACGTGGGTTCACAATTTGCAATACTGTGCGTGTTTTTGAAAAATCACTGTTATTAAACTACTACAGTTTATTCCTCAAAAAATTTACATAAAAATTTTAAGGACTTTCTACAGACACCGACAATAGCCAAAACACGATTGAGCATTTTTGGCTCGATAGAACAAAATCACAAACACACCTCTAATTTGCCTAAATTTGCCTTTATAATACGTCTTACTATTCAATCACCTTTTCATATGAAAATTATACCAAAAAATGTATTATCTAAATATCTATATATTTATAATTTTTTCTGTAGCCAAAACGGATAGATATTTAGATAATACATTTTTTGGTATAATTTTCGTATAAATACCTATTTATCACCTACAATCACCTGATTGCATAAAATAGTAATACGTATTATAAAGGCAAATTCAGGCAAATTTAGAGGTATGTTTGTGATTTTTTTCTATCGAGCCCAAAATGCTCAATCGTGTTTTGGCTATTGTGGGTGTCTGTAGAAAATCCTTTTGATTTTTATATAAATTTTTTGAGGAATAAACTGTAGTAGTTTAATAACAGTGATTTTTCAAAAACGCACTGTTTTGCGAATTGTGAACCACGTCACCTTAAGCAGCTACGCGACGGACGCCAAAACAACAAAGCAGTCTTACATCCTGCTAAGTATTTATTACACACCAAGTATATATCTATCCTCCCCATACTGATTTGATGTCTGGATTCGGTCGGTTCTTACAACTCCTTTTCTCTCCCACCTCCTGACTGCGAATATCTCTTACACTCCTCTATCCCTATCTACGAGTCCAACTGGTTTCTCGAGCTATGTGAGTGGTATAACGAGATTTGGCATCGCCACACTCAATGAACTGAGGTCGGTACACGTATCGGCTTTGGTTTGTAAACGTGATGATGCACTTTCCAAGGTAGACCTCATTCATACGCTCTTGCAGCGTAACTGCTGGCTGGGCGGACTCAGAACAAAACAGAACAGAAGTAGTTCAGTATCATAGACTGGACTTGCACCAAAAATGTGTCATGTAAAAATAACAGATTAATAGAACTTTGACGTTTGTATGAAGCCTTGACCGCCGCGGAGGCTTCATGTAAATGCAAATAAAGAATTGATTGATTGATTGATTGATGTAATTAAATATGTATTTATTGTATGGCTTTGTTACAAGTGTCATACATGTCACGCAGTCACGCGACAGACGGCACGTTTCATATTTTTACCCGAGTACGGCAAAGCCAAGGAAGGGTAATGATTTTAGCAGTCTATACTTACAGGGTTACTTTTTAAACACCGACAACGTTTTTGGAGTAAGTTCAGTCCGTGATGCTGAACTACTTTACATAAAAACAATTATCGAAAATCGATAAAAGATTTCGTCCTGCCATATAAAATCCATTTGGCTGAGCGCCGATTTGTATGGGAAGCCGAAATTTTTTTTTTTCGTTTTGCATTAATTGTTTTTATGGAATGTACCTACTTCAGTATGATGGACTTAACTTCCTCAAAAAATGATGCTGGTGTTTTAAAAGTAACCCTGTTTATATAAGTATATGAGGATATGTATGTATGTCTGTTTCACCCTTAGAATAAAAAAATAAGGGTTTCACCGAAGCATCCGAACTGGTTATCCAACCTCACAAATGAGATGTCAATCGCTTGGTCATTATCGTGACATAGGCTACATTTTGTATGTATGAAATAAATATGATGAATGTTACATAACTTTATAAAACATAGAGGGTTCAAAAATTTTTTTCAAATTTTTAAACGCTAGTCTTTCCCGAATCTATTGTCAATTGGGTAGATGACTGGGTCAAAAATAAATTATTTAATACTGTTAAGAGAATAAAACGTCACAAAATAGTGTCACTTGTCATTGATCATATCCATTTTCAACATGATTTTAGATTTTTAATGCTGAAAAACTGATATCAAGAGCGCTATTTGACTCCAAATATCTATGACGTCAAGGTTTTGTATTTCATACAAATCCCATGGAAATTGTTTGTTTTGACATTTTAAAAAAAGTCTCTGATTGTAACTTATTGTCATCTAGGTACTCTGTGCTAAAAAGTATCTAATAAATAATTTAAGGCTAACAATAGGCTGCAACTAAAATATAAAATAAATCTAATAAAAAAGAAAATCAATTGTCTGCTTTATTTTTCTTATTGTTGTTCTATTGAGTAAAAACTATTACATTTTGTTTTAAAAAGTTACAAAAATATTTATCCGCTTAAAACTAAACTAAAATCTAATTTTATAAACAAATTAAAAATTCAGTTATTCATAAAAATATTCTATTCGTTCTGCCCTATTTTTATTATTATGTTTGTATATTGATATTTCTGTCTGTCTCTATCCCCAATACTGTATAAATGAGTTTCTTTCGCCGTTTCTTCTCAGCAGTGGTCGTTCGAATCGCTAGTATCGGTAGCTTTTTTAAAATAATTAATTTTACACGTCATGTACACTAAACTTAATACCGTGTTAAAGTGTCTGCAAATGCCTAATTTCTGAATTAACATATGAATTTTGAATATGTATGAATCATCATATGTATGAATATGTATTCTATATTTTCATTTATGTTCACAAAACTTGGTTATACCACGTTTGTTTATTTATAATAACCCCTTGGTAATTATAAACTTAATAACCTTTTATTGTTAGAAAACCATGTTTTATTACGACGACGCGTTTTAATCCCCATACAACCCATACAAAAACAGTTAATCTTACACCTGCGTTCCGCCCATTCATTTCGGCATTACCATCCATACATGGCCATCGAAATAAAAAATCGTCCCACCAATTAAGGCTACAGCTACACTATCTATCGTTAGACCGCCAGTCTATGTGTAACACTGCCGCGCGAGCTACGCGTTACGCGCGCGAATAGACATTTTCTAAAAAAAAGAAAGAATTTTTTTTATTTGAGACATTTTTTTATTTTTACTTGTGGATATTTAAGTGTACAAATTCGTTAGTTGAGTTTAAGTGCTGTGACATAGTGACCTGGGTATATTTTAAGTTTAAATAATTTTGGAAAACAATGTGTTATGGTAAAACTAATATTTTCTTTTTATATTTATAAATTCCATAATGCGGCAACAGTTATACGTTAAAAAATTTAACGTGTAAGTAATAACATGGGTACTAATTTTGTTTAAAAATCTTAGTTAAGGTATAAATGTGTATATTATAAAAGTTTTATTTTTATAATTGTTTATATAATATATATGTATTAATTTATATATCTATTGAGTTTAATGTGCCTTGCTGTAAATAATTTTATCATAGTATTTGCATTTAAAATGAAATATACTTATATTCTGAGCTTATATTGATAAAAGTCTTCTACAATTATATACAAATTATGATAAAACACGTCATAACCGTAACATAATAAGTATATATGCGTTTCTTATATAAATAAAGCGGTAGATACTTAATTTTCGTAGAAGCGGATTCCGCTAGATGACAAAAAGTCAAATCAGACACTATTTTCTAAAAACAAACATGTTCTTATGAATTTGTATGAAAAACACAACCGTGACGTCATAAATCATAATTATTTCCAGTCAAATAGGGCTTTCAATATCAATTTTTCTGCATTAATAAATATAAAATCATGTTGAAAATGGATATGATCAATGACAGCGACACTATTTTGCGACGTTTTATTCTCTTAACAGTACTTACCAGATAATTTATTTTTGACCCAGTCATCTACCCAATTATATACGCAAAAGTTCTATAAATAATTAAATACTTATCAAACTTATTTCCTATAGCCTGACTCTAGCCTAGCCTGGGCTCTGTCTGCTTATACAGGCTGACTTTTTAACCACCAGCCAAATTTTTTGAGCAAGTTCAGTCCATGATACTGTACAAATTTTTCATAAATACAATTGACGAAAAACTGAAATAAAAATTCGTCTTTCCATACAAATCAGCGCTCAGCCAAACGGATTTTGTATGGAAGGACAATTTTATTTTTATTTTTTAATAACTTTGTTTATGGAAAGTAGTTTAGTATCATGGACTAAACTGCTTGAAATTGCTTGAAAAATTTGGCTGGTGTTTAAATAGTCATCCTGTATAGAGCCGCAAAACCTAAAATTCTCTGTCCGCCCCATTAGGGATAATAATGTGATAGTGAGGGTGTATGTGTGTGTGTTTGCTTAATGTAGAAATTACGAAAAACAATAATAAAAACTTGCAAAAAGTATTATTACAAGCAATTTCATTAAAAACTAGGTCATCCTCGTGCCATGCAAGTAGTTTCTAAGCACATATTTATTTTTTAATCATCGCCTTAACACTTTTTTCGCAGTTTATCGTTACTTTTAACTGTATGGGTAATGCCTTTGCTTCTAGTCAGGAAAGAAACGCACACTTACGTGATGTTAGCACGGGTTACTCAACATAAATTAGCAAAAAAAGTCAATAAATTCAAAAGAAAGCAATAAATACAATTTAAATGATTTGTAAGCCTTTTGTAGGTAATTACTTGCCATCACTTATTAGTATCTATTACTTAATTACTTAGTAGGAACAATGGTAATAGATATGTAAGAAAATTAAAGTTGAACTATTTATTGCTTACATTTAGAAATTTGCATATTTTTGCGTATTTGTTTTATTACGGGTTAACTCAAGCGTGGTTTAGTCATGCGGTATTTGGCTCTGGCTTCTGTATTCACCGAGAGGAAAATATTTGGTATCAGATCAGGGCATATTGTAAAAATCAGCATGATAGGCATAATGTAAAAAGTTTAAATAAATTTCGACTTCTATGTCTGGGAGAAAATAAAAAACTTAGAATGTACCAGCTGCTTCTCTTTCCGCGCAGATTGTAGAAGCCGATTGAGGGAGAAAATGCGAATCATGATAATATGGGATGCGGCTAGCAACCCAGCAGTATTCTGATCCCTTTTTCGATATACTAAAAAATGACAATTATTAAGAGACAAACATCCAAAGATAAATAAATGATTTTGACTTTAGACTTGACTATGTATCAGGTACATGCTAATATTGAGAACTAAACAAGAAGCATAATATAGTAGTAACATTGAACCGCAGAAAGCTATACTATCACACAGCCTGCTCTCACGTTTTTGCCACTTTTGCCAGCTCTCCGTTGATCTGTCGATGCGTCGTGAAATATCTCGGATTGTGTTGTCAATCAGCGAGATAAGTGCTATTTGACGCGTTTTCACCGAGTCCACAGCGTTACCGCAACACACAAGTAGTAGTAACTATAGATAAATTTTAATAAGATTTTTCTGCAGGAGACATTTTTTTTGTTAATTTCTTCTATTGCCCAGTCAGTTCAGAGTCAAGAAAACTGTGTTTTTGAAAAATCACTGAAATTAAACTACTACAGTTTATTCCTCAAAAATTTTACTTAGAATTTTAGGGCTTTGATGTTTCACTGTGTTTTATTTATTATTTTTTTAGTATTATATTTATAATTTTTTTTTGTAGCGAAATCGACTAGATATTTAGATAATAATTTTTTTTTGGTATATTTTTTTATATAAAAAGCTACGAACAATAATTCTCTAGAATCGTAAGTGATCCCGAAAAATAATTCCACGCGATATGTACCGCGGCGGGCGGGGCTTAAAATATGAACAGCGGTCGCCGTGACACTCGAGTCGTGCGGTTGCGTCGCAAGAAGTTTCCTTTGAGAATACGAGTATTGCTGTGTTTTTGCGATAATCGATTCATTAAAAATGCCGTCATGTGCCGTGAAGTGTTCTCAGGTTCTGTTGTCAATCAGCTAGATAAATGGTGTTTGACGCGTATTCACCGAGTCAGTATATGATAGATACACTATCACGTCTTTCTCACTAACGGGATGCTTCTCAGTTTGATACCATTCAGTCAGCCTTTAACATACTTAAATCGGGAAATAATCAGTTATCCCAAACTTTACTGCATTAGCGAGTAGGTAGTTATCAAAATGAATATATCTATCTACTTTATTTACTAAATAAGACAGTAAGATTTGCTGTGCTTTACGTATTTTTCAAAGAAATGATAACATCAAGTCCTACTATACTGTTGTAATAGTATTAAACATGACTGAAGACAATAATGTGTCTTCTACATCATATTAAATGAAGATGGAATCATGTTGAAACATCGTTTTCTACGTCTCTTGTATAGGTACGTAATAGTATTAGTAAAATTAGAGAAGCACTAGCAATGAGGAGATTTCAGTACAAATCGGTTTAGTTACAGCACTGACTCATATACCTACCTATATACACATTTCATGTGCTGTGTTTATTTTTACTTAGTTTATATGCTTTGTTATTTTAAGTTTATATTAGGATATAAACTTGTATATATAGGTACTTATAAATATATATAAATACTTAAAATAACAAAGCAATAACGTAAAAAGATAGGTCTTTTTAAGTTATTTCTACGAAAATAATAAAAAAATAAGAACAAAAAAATTAAAGAAACCTAAATTGTTTTTACCAACTCTTAGTTTAGTCGTTGAAAAAGTATGTTACAGCAATTTTTCGGCGAAAAGGAGAGTCAAATAAAACAATTTCGGTCGACACAAAACTTAAAAGGAAAAAAAACAAGATTAGTACAAAAAATAAACCTGAGTAAATATTTTCAAATAATAACATCTTAAAAAAATTGCTTTTTCTTTAAAGTCAAGAGGTCCAAGCAATTACCAGAGTCTATAAAAATCCGTTCATAAAACCTAATCTCCATGGCTAACATGACATTGAGCATTGCAACACGCTTTGTCCGAAATCACAATAGCCATTATTGGAGGCCATCTTCTTGTTCTTATCTTAGCGAGTTCCAGCTCCCTCAGCATGGCACCATTGATAAACACAGATAATTTATATCGCGCGGACTAGTGCTGCTGCTATCCCGCTCTTTATTATTACGTAGAGCAAGATAGGTGACAGAGCAAGATGAAGTTTTTTTATTTTTTTTATTTTAGCTCTAGGTTCCATACTTGGGCAAAAGCCTCTCCTTTTTGTTTCCAATTACATACTTCTATCTTAGGCTGTTTCCCTCTATTCTTTATCAAAAGCAGACAACTCGTCTCTCCATCTCATCCTAGGTTTTCCTCTGGACCTCTTTCCGTCTGTAGGAACCTATGTTGTTGTTGTGTGGGCCCATTTTTCGGGCATCGTGTGGCAAATGTGACCCGCCCAGTTCAACTTTACTCTAGCAGACTTTTTAAGTTAACCACTTGTGTTATGCAGCGCAGTGTAATGTTTCTGACACGGTCTGTCCTTTTTGTATCTAACATACTGCGCTCTATTGCTTGCTAGCTTCGCTTATGCTTTTTGGTCAGCGACCAAGTTTGCGATAGTATAAAGTATATATCGCGCGATAAAGTTTATATACTTATTACGTAGAGTAAGAGCCAGCGCGCACTTGTGATTTTGTAATCGGGCGATAGTTTGATCGTTCATTTGACGATATAACTCCATACTGAATTCCAGAACGATCAAACTATCGCCGGATTAAAAATAGCAAGTGCGCGTTTGATAGGTGATATAACTCGATAAACAGGGGGCTGCCTGGTTGCATCCTTAGCCGTTAGAAAAGCAATTGTTGCACGAGATATTTGTCGCCTCTCACGCCATCCACAGGCAGAGAGAGATAGAAAGAGAAAGCATTTAATACTCGTACATAAGCAATATACGAGTATCAGAGTACGAAAAAAAAAGTGGCACTCCGGGAGTTTAGACAGAAGAGAAAACTTGATGGACAAGGTGGTGTCGGTAACATTGTCACAAGTCCATGGTTTTTTTCCCATCTTAAAAAATGCCAAACGCGCCTACAGAAGTTTTCACTTCAAAAAAAAAAAAATATTTATCCGAATCTACAATTTAATCGAAATAAAAGTCTCTTGCTTGTATTCGAGAGGTCAATTACCACAGTCTATAAAAATCCGTTCATAAAACCTAATCGCCATGGCTAACGTGACATTGAGCATTGCAACACAGCAACACGCTTTGTCCGAATTCACAATAGCATTATTCAGGCCCATTATATTCTAATTGCTCAAATGGATCTGCTGGGTGTAAAGATAATTTGATAGGTGTACCTTGGCCGAATTAAAATAACTTGTATGGATGTTATTTTGTAGTACACTCCTACACTACAATTTGATAAGACAAGTTAATTAGGCAAATACCTACGCATTCGTTAGGATGCCTGCAAAATGTGCGTTTCCGATTCTATATATGTTTATAGTTTCTTTTTTCAATAATTTCCAACCAAAACAGAGGGATTTATAATTGTAAATAGCCAATAACTTGCTTCTGTTTTTCATTTTTAATCTAAAAGGTCCACCGAATTGCTAATAGATAAGTAAATAATGAAAAATCAAACTAGTTGAGCTAGCCCCAAACTAATTTTTAAACTTCTATTATGGGATAACTAACTTACTTAACTCTCAACGGTACTATATTTTATAATAAATACATATACATCGTGTTAATGAAAGAACGCAAAACCTCTCAGATGGTACCTCAACCCATGTAACTGAACAACTTTTGTTCAACAACTTTCACGAAACGAAAAAAAAAAGTTAAATTGAACAAACTCAGCTGACCGAGTCAATTTGTATGAAAATCCGAATTTTATTTTTTTGATTTCGTGAAAGTTGTTGAACAAAAGTTGTTCAGTTACATGGGCTGAGGTACCCTCTAAGAGGTTTTGCGTTCTTTCATTAACACGATGTATCCTAATCCTAACTATATATTATAAATGCGAAAGTGAGTTTGTATATTTATTTGTTTGTGTTACCTCTTCACGCTTTATCTACTGAACCAATCTTCTTGAAAATTCGCATACACATAGTGAAGAGTACTGAGAAGGACATAGGGTACCTTTCATCCCGGAAAAAGTAATGCTCCCGTGGGATACGCGAGCGAAGCCGCGGGCAAAAGCTAGTAGATAATAAAATAGTGTGGTATTTACATCCTTTTCGAAGAACTTCTTCATACAGGGTGATTTTCCACCCCCTATCTTTGAAATCTTGGAATCAGAATCACTAAGTGAACACAAAACCGTAAGATAGACTTGTTTTTTGTCATAATTTATTTCTCCCAAATTTTTAATAAAAGGCTGGTTAGTAAAGTACTTCCAGCAAACAAGTTAGACGATAAATCAAAGGACTTTTCATAGGTATTTTTAACCTAACTGCAGTGGTCTCTATTGCACTCGCTCGGTTGTGGTTCGGGCACAGCGCGACAGTAATAGATTTTACAAATACCTACCTACTTTTTTTTTCAATTCTCTGGACCTCAGTGTTTCCTTTTAAGGCGACGATATAGGCAAATGGCCTTGAAGTGTGAAATAAATTGTTAACTCGTAAATATGGTGATAATTTCCATATTACTCTGCGTCATGCACTAAATAGCCCTTTAAATTATTTTATGAACTGCCGTTAAAATTATGATTGGTGATCCGTCTAGCTTTAAAACTTGCCGTGGCCACTTTTGGCGGAGGCAAGTTTTAAAACTAGACGGACTAATGTAAATACTTTCAACGGTGGTTTATAAAATAATTTAAAGGGCTATCTAGTGCATGACTAAGAGTAATATGGAAATTAGCTCCATATTTACGAGTTAACAATTTATTTCAAATGAGGGCGCCACTTTAAGGTCATTTGCCTAAATCTTCACCTTAAAGTCATACATCATTTTCCAGGGTCCAGTGCTGCCCCCATTTGAAATAAATCATTTAAAAGGAATCGGAGATATCATTTAAAATGTTGTCTTTGTGAAGCCCTAGATGACCCTCCAAACTATTTTATGAACTACTGTTCGCAGTTTGAAATGGGAGCGTTAAGAGGATTGTGTAGTGCTAGTGCCGATTCGCATCGCGAGTAGGTATTTGCAAAAATTCTATCTGTTTCACGCCGCTTTGCCTCCGACCCGCATCGTGCGATAGAGAGAGTTGCAAGTCCTAGAGGCGATTGCCTACTTTTTATTTCAAATGAGGGCGCCACTTTAAGGTCATTTGCCTAAATCTTCACCTTAAAGTCATACATCATTTTCCAGGGTCCAGTGCTGCCCCCATTTGAAATAAATCATTTAAAAGGAATCGGAGATATCATTTAAAATGTTGTCTTTGTGAAGCCCTAGATGACCCTCCAAACTATTTTATGAACTACTGTTCGCAGTTTGAAATGGGAGCGTTAAGAGGATTGTGTAGTGCTAGTGCCGATTCGCATCGCGAGTAGGTATTTGCAAAAATTCTATCTGTTTCACGCCGCTTTGCCTCCGACCCGCATCGTGCGATAGAGAGAGTTGCAAGTCCTAGAGGCGATTGCCTACTTTTTCCTTCTGAAATATTGTTTCGGGCGATAACGTTTCCACCCCCCTAAACCTTTACGAAATGAGGCAATTGTGGTGTCATTAAATTCAGTATACCTTAATCTAGGGCTGTACGATTTCTTATTTTAGTAATTCGGTTTAGTTCAACTTAAATAAACTAAAACGCTCTAGGTAGTTTAATTGTAAAAAATACGGATATTGAAATGCTAATTACTTTTGTTATAAGCAATATTTCTATTTAAATAAAAACGTACGGCCCTACTTATCCAATATATTAACAACATGTAAAAAAATATCAAAATTGGACGTTTGAGGGGGGAGAAACGTTATCGCTTTTTGTATGAAAAGAAAAATTGTACCTCTTAAGCTTTTCTACGCATTTTTGCCAAAAGTGGCCGTTTTCCGCAAAAATGTGTAGAAAAGCATAGGGTTCTCACTTTAAACTGTAAAAAGTGGCTTCACAAAGACTAAATTTTAAATGATATCTCCGTTTCCTTTTAAATGATTTACTTCAAATGGCACTGGACCCCGGAAAATTCAAGTATTCCCTTAAGCCGTTAATTGTAGTTGGAGGCCAGTTCTAAAAAACATCGGTAACTCAGTTCGAAATGCCTCTACATCACGAGCAGGCAGTGACGCTAATCGGTGTGGCTTTGTTTGTAAGTGGTTACCTACGCAACCGCCGATACTGCGCATAATAAGCTTTCCTGAGCTTTTATATAGGCTAGTAGCGCAATGTACAGTCTGCTTATCAATTTTTATGGCCACTTGACCGATTTGTCACTTTTTTATTTTATATTTTTTTCACTGAAGATTCGACCTCTATCAAAATATGTTTTGAAGTGCAATAACAAAGTCAAAGTGTGACTGCCACCGTGGTCCAGTGATCAAGGCGTTTGCCTTGTGATCCGGAGGTTGTGGGTTCAAATTCCACTTGGAAGCATACTTTGTCAAAAGTTATTTCCAGTCTGGTTAGGATATTGCAGGTTTGAATCACCTGATTACCCGAAAAGAAAGATGATTCCGTGCTTCGAAAAGCACGTAGTCCTGTGGGTCCCGAACGCCATCTGGCGTTTATTTAAACCTATCCTAGGATTGGTTCTGGTCTACCTTTTGGGTTGCGGAGGTCAGACGGCAGTTGCTCTGTGTAAAAACCAGACACCTCGTCAAATCACCTAGGTTAGGTGGCGGACCCCGGGCTCTGAAGCGTTACCGCTGAGGATGCAACCGGGAATATGCTCGGATGATGGTGACGAACAAAGACAAAATCATTTATTTATCTTTGGATATTTGATAATAGTCAATTGTTCTCTTTCGATTTCATAAGTTGTGGACATCAGATCATATACTTACAGCTAAGTTTAGTGTTTAGTTTAAACATTAAAATTGACAAAACGCTTTAAGCGTTATTTCCGCCGATTGTAAGACAATTTGTATTGTGGAACTATGAAGTTTAAATAAATAAAATGTAATAAGCGGACAGGGTTCAAAGCCACGACTTTTGAAAACTTAACAGCATATCGGGCTCTTTGGCCAATATGCTAAAGAGGTCTTTTAAACTTCACAACGGTGAAGTAATAAATACTTTGTCAAAGGAAACTCTCTCTCTTTCTCTCTCACACACTTTCTCTCATCTCAGCGTATTCCCAGTTGCATCCTCAGCTGTATTGCTGTGAAGCCTGGGGCCCGCTTTCCGGCTTTGTCTTGAGCACCCTTGGTTATAAGACCATTGGCACGCATATTATATTATATCATCCTTGATGACGTCAACATTTCTTGGGTCTACCACGCCTGCCGTCAAAAGAAACCTATACATGTAATCCGCATAATATTTCCTACATTTACAACATACTCGTATTTGCCTCAACCCAATTTCCAATCTACACACGCGTTGATGCATACTGTTACAATTAGTTACACCAATCACCGGTGTTTCCTGGCGAGAGTTCTGTAATAGCTAATGCAATATATTTGAGAAAACACACAATTCTTCAGGCCGCCTCGACCGCGTAATGCTATTAGTTCGGTTAATCGGTGTGACAAATGTATACTCTTTCTCATCTTAGCGTATTCTCAGTTGCATCCTTGGCTGTAATAATAATAATAAGCATATATAATAGACATAGTAGTTCCCAACACCCACTATCCAAAACCATCACAGAAAAAAATTATAAATATACAGATCTAAAACAAGAAATAGGAAGGATATGGCGAGTAGACAAAGTATATATAGTACCTATAGTTCTGCCTTCAACAGGAGTTATTCCAAATCATTTACATAACAGCTTAAATCTTTTAGACTTACCAGCACACACATATATTAATATGCAAAAAGCTGCAATTTTAAACACTTGCAGAACGGTAAGGAAATTCATGCAGGGTGATGAGACCCCAAATACTACAGAGACCCTCAACTAGTAACAGTTACATCACTTGGCATATGCCCGTGATTGTAGCTTACGATTACCAGCTACCATGCTGAGAAGAGGAAACTCTGATAAAGAATAATAATAATAATCTTTATTTCCGGGTATAAACCCACATTCATAAAAACTCATTGTACAATTATATACAATATCAATTTGCCATAACATTAATATGTCATATAAGTATCTATCAAATAAAATTTTGTGTAATGCAGTGAAGCCTGAGATCTTTTCGGCTTTTACTTCTTCACTTTGAACTATCACATCCTTGGTTGTAAGTGGGGTTCGTTTTCTGGCTTTTTCATCTCCACTTCGCACGGTCTTGAACATCCACTGGTACACATATCATCCTTGACGACATCGAGCTAGTAATTCTTTGGCCTACCATCTGCCGCGGTCAGGCGGAGGTGGCGTGGCTATACATTTGTTTCCCACGTAACTTGCAGTTTCCGCAAGAGGTGACCGTGCCAGCGTAGGCGACTCTCTTGCAGTTTATCAGAGTCTATGTATGAAAATTGTATATGTTCTCATCATCATCATCCGAGAGTATTCCCGGTTGCATCCTTAACGGTTGTGCTTCAGAGCCAGGGGTCCGCTATCGAAACCTAGAAGATTTGACGAGGTTACTGGTTTTTACACAGAGCGCCTGCCGTATGACCTCCGTAATCCAAAGGATAGACTAGAACTAATCCTAGTTAGGTTTAAACAAACGTTAGATGGCGTTCAGGACCAACAGATTTACGTGCACAAAGTCATCTTTCTTTTTGGATAATCAGGTGATTCAAGTCTGCAATATCCTAACTAGAGTGGAAACAACTTTTCACAAAGTATGTGATACTTACGTACCCGCGACCTCTGGATCACAAGGCGAATGCCTTGACCATTAGACAACGGAGGCAGTCAGAAAAAATTATACTTACTCTTTACTGAAAATTTAGAAAAAGACAACTACTAGTATTAATTTTATCTTGTGTAACTAAAACCACAGCGTTTTATAGAAATCCTAACCGTTCAGATAGAAAACAACAAAGGTGCGTAGAAAAAGATTGCGTTTTGTTTCTGCTTGCGTAACCGCGGACGCGCTTCCGATGAGATTGCGCGGCGGCCATTTTAATGTATTTGGGTTCCGTAGGTACTAAAATTATAAAAGAGCCCTTTGGCACCGCTCAGTCGATCCGTCCGTCCTTCCAGTGCCATAGCTGGCATGGGTGGCACCCGGTGTGGTGATACAATATCCAACAGTACCAGATGTAGACTTAGTTTTAGGAGGGGCAACATCTAAATATGCCGCCCTATGTCCAGTTATTTCTAGAGATGGTAGGGGGATCCACTGCGTCCCTTTGTACTGTCACATTGTCATACTTATATCTTAGTGACTATCAGTATTGCTATACCTATCACTGAGAATACTAAACCTATCACTATAAATTGTGGAATTGTTGTAAATATTGATGTTTGTTTTTCGTGTAAGTGGCCGCCACTGGTGTCAGATTTTTCAAGCTGCATAATATGATGTCGTATAGCTTGACGACTGTCATACAACGATGTCAGCCGGGACCAACAACTTAACGTGCCTTCCGAAGCACGGAGGAGCTCAAGAATTTAGAAGCAGCTTGTGGTTACCCATTTAAGTTCGGACCACGCCTGGTCCGGACCACCGGGCCACCGATCTCCTAATGATGATGAACTAGGCTGAATATGGCTAAACCAATAATTTATATCATACGTGTAATAATTTTCTTTGCATATACTACTTACTTGCTCTCTACCTAGACTAAATTGGCAAATACAGATTTCATCCTGCGATTGATTTATCAATAAATTGATTTTAATATTTCTTATCTGAAATCACTCAATTATTGATGACAGGCGATTAAACGTTTCTTAAGTTTTAATTAGGTTTTTAAAATAATTAAAACAATGTTACAAATGTATACTTCCCTAATTAAATCTCAATTATACTTTCTTTTATTTCTTTATTATTTCTTTATCTTATTTATTTCGAAATAGTTTTTATATTGCATCTTAGGTTTGTTATATTTTTAACGATGCTATAGATTTTCTTATAAACATTATATAATTAATTTGGATAATATCATTAACTTTAAATAGTACAATTAATTACATAATAAAACATTATTAAAGAAGTTTCACAAAATACACCTGAGTAAATTGTAATAAAATGTTATATGTTAATACTTAAAGATCAGTTAACTTTAATAATGCAATAATTAAACTTTAAATACACAGCGGATATCGTTATCGACAGGACATAACTAAACTTTGACCCAACACCAAACTGGGCCAAGGATCGCTATATGTTAATCTCAAATAACTTCATAATTAATTTTAAAATTATTTTCCAACATAGCTCATTGAAATTAATTCAATTCCAGTTTTTTTATTTAAATATACAAACATCCTGTTTGCGTCTCTATACCTTACGGGGTAGTTAGTTTAGTTAGAGCCATTAACCAAAGGCTACTTTTAGTATGAAGCTAATATTTAGCTAGGATGAAGTTTTTCAAACAAATAAAAGAAAAGATAGAAGTAAAGTACTGCCAGGACATTAAGGCCGTACCTAAATTTTCTGGGGTCCAGTCCTAGATAACTCTTCAAAGTATTTTAAAGACTTGGTAGTAGCAAAATTTTAAATGATGTCTCCGTTTTCTTTAAAATGATTTATTTAAAATGGAGGCAGCACTGGACCCCGGAAAATTTAGGTACGGCCTTAAAAAGATGTTAGAGAGAGGAAAGGAATGGAGTCATCTACAGTTAACTCTACCGACAAGACTAAGCTCGCTGTTTAGGTGGAATAGAGAATAGTGTCGGGATTTTCTCGATCTCTTGATGGGCTTTTACAATCTAGACGAAGAAAATCTTTATAGATTCTACGTTTTTACAAGCTCTTATTTAGGTTGTTTCGTTGGTTCGTTGTTTTGGTCAAATCTTGCAATTTAAAGAGCCACTTCCGGGAAGTGGCTCTTTTGTTTTGAGATGTTTTTTTTTTAACTTTATTGTACAAAATACAATTTGTATAGCATATCAATATAATAGGCGTATATCGTATAATATTATCTATGTTAATGTAAATCAGATGACAATGCAATATTATTATGTTGGTGAAGCCGGAATGTGGCTAAGTCATGCTAAGTATAGGAACATTATTTATTTATTAAAGATAAAATAAAGACAAAAAAAAAACATCAGGTCTTTGTTTGTTGTGTTTACATGTTTATAAGCATGTTTTAGCATGTATTTCCTAAGTCGCCTTCTACGACAACCACGGGGTGACTTGGAGTGGTCTTATTCTACTCTGCCGGAAACCACACGGGTATAGGAGCCCTGTCAAGAAACGATGCAACCTTTGGGGTTATTACATTTGTCTTGATTAGTATTTAGACCTCACATATTTTCTCTCAAACTAGAATTGTAGCTTAAAAACTAGAATAATTAAACAAGTCTATGTACCTAATATCTATATTTTGGGTTTTCCGCACGTGTTCAGATAAAGTTATAAAAAATATAAAATAGTCACTCTCTAAACAAGTTGTAAACAAGTTAATCTTAATAGTTAGGAGACAATTGAGCCATGGAAAGTGCATAGAAAGCGTGCACAAGAAAATAAAACTTCCAATGTAAGTAGACCTCCGCTTTGTTTTAAAAGCAGTAGTTAGCGGAGTTTAACTTAAATGGTGGTGAAATGGATTTTCTACGCGAAGACGTTGAATCATTGATTTTTCTTTTGTTTCGTGTTGTATAACAATGTTGATTAATTATAACCATGGAAGAATTTTAATATTATTGTGTCATATTTACAATAAAGATTTTTTTAATAAAAAAAGAAATAAAATACTTTCCTACCTATATAGGGTGATTTTAAACACTGAAGCGTTATCGCTAAGCGCTGAGGATGCAACGGAAATATGCTCGGATGATGATAGATGACAGCGATTTTGAACCTCGTACCTACATATATTCAAGGAAAGTAACTACTCTTAGGGGCGTCCATAAATTACGTGAGGTGTTTTTATTTTATTTTCTGTACCCTGGTGAGATGTCGTGAGATTTTATTCAACTTCCTCCCCCATCAAATGTGGGTTTCTTACGTAAACGCGTTGGATTGTTATTGTAAAAAAAAAAATTGCTTCGTGCTTTTATTCGTTTAATTATGAGTGTAATAAAAATTTAACAATAGAATAATTTAACAATAAAAAAAAGAATATCTACCCTAATTCAGTCCATGGAGAATCATGCGCGGTCTCAAGAGAGACTATTGGAACCAACACGTCCATATGATTTTCAGTAAAATCATCTGCCCCTTCAACTTCGTTCTTATCTAGCCACTCTAAGCAGTTGGGGCTTGCGCACAGTAACTCATTAGCTCGTCTTGTGACAATCCATGAGGGTCGCACTTTGCGGACCATACGCGCTTGCTTAGCTGGTGCAATGTGGGCTGCTTGCCTGTGCTCTGCAGCATCTTTTCTCTAAATCATCACGTACACTTGGGCAATAGACATCATAAGGCGTGCTGATGAAGGCATTCAGCGGTTGAATCGGTAGGCAGTGGCGTATTAGAAATGGAGCAAATGACTTACCGTCATGCTCTTTAAATTCCGGAATTAAATTAAATCTTAAGCATGTACAATCTGGATTACCTAGGCTGTTTGATAAGTACCCGTTTATGGAAAAAAAAAACATTTTTTTTGTATATATGCATTTATTTTTCTACGTAGTCACCTTTTAACTCTATACATTTGTTCCACCTATACTCAAGTTTCAATAAACCATCCAAAAAGTATGATTTTGGAAAATCATTAAAATAGGCCTCTGTGGCGGCAATGACTTCGTCATTTGATCCAAATCGCTTGCCACCGAGCCATTTTTTTAGGTTGGGAAACAAAAAGAAATCGTATGGGGCCAAATCTGGAGAATACGGGGGGTGAGACAATAGTTCGTAGCGTAACTGTGCTAATTTAGCCGTCACAACTCTGGACAAATGAGCCGGGCGTTGTCGTGATTAAACAGTACTTTTTTCTTTTTTAACCCTAGATAACTAAACATTCGTCTGGCAGACTACGCGACCCCTTGCATAAGTCTAGTTCACAAACTTTCGCGTACCCCCTGCTTGCACGCCTTTGTATACCTTCATAATTAGAGTGAAAAGTGGCACAAATGCGGCGTTTGCGCAAACAATTGTCTTTATTTGTGATTTATAATCACCGCGTCGTCTAGATTACGAAAGTTTAGTTATAACAGGTGCAGATTTTCAAAGGTATCTAAATTGCATTTTATTTTATATTAGTATTTTAAAATAAATTAAAATAATAAATGTTTGTATTATAATTAGATAATATACATTAGCATACTAGGAAATAATATGAACTTCATGAAAACGGTTATTTTTTAATGACTAGGGTTTAATAGTAAGATGTCATTCATACTACTAATTGTTTTCAACTTTTTCTCATATACCTAATATTATTGATGGATTTATAAATGGAAACATATGTCCTAGGCTGAAAGTACAAATTCACGTTTATTAAGATTGATGACTCTGATAAAAGTAACAAGATAATTTAACTTCTGTGGTGATGACAAATAATTGGAAGGTTGCAAGTCAATACAATATCAGCATTGATACTGATGTCTCGTGCCAATATTTGGGTTCTGAATGAGATTTTTTAGTACCAAGTAAAAGACAACAGAACCCAAATTATTAATTCGGATGATTTGAACATGAAAAGAAACGTACTTCAGGTAGCATCCGACATGTGCTTTAGCAACTCTTTGATTTGTATCCAGTAAAACTCATCATAAATGGTCATCTGCACTAGGATTACTCCTACTTATGTTATGATACGTCGCGAATAACATCAAAAATAATAAAAAAATAGCAACACGGCGAGATTTTGTTTTGAAATTGACGAACCACCTCATGGAGCCTTGGTTGCGGCAACTTGTTCGGACGGTAACTTTGAGACGTGACATCAAGGTCATGATAGGAGATATCCTTGGTGAAATCATATGAAGAATCTGCTCCATTTCCTTAAGTATGAAATATTACAAAAAAATTATACGTTTGCCCGTCGAAATTGCTAAGGAAGACATAAAGTTGATGCCTTAGATATAAAAATGCAATTTGTGGCACCCATAATGTAGATGTGTATAAAAGGTATGTGGCATCATTAGTATAAAATTATTTATACTTGTCTCTATTCACAAGAGCCCTTTATACGAATCATGTAACAATTTCTTCCTCACGTTAAATGATGTTGATAATATAAGATTTTTTAATGCGTAGTCCGCTAGACGAATGTTTAGTTATTGTGTAACTCCCAGGATAGTTTAGTTATCTAGGGTTAAATGGGGTCGTTTGTCCTTCAACACGGCGTCAAATTCATCCAATAAATTGGCATAGTACTGCCCTGTTATTGTTGTTCCCTTTTCTAAATAGTCAATATGTATAATACCCTGCGAATCCCAAAAAACGGTCGCTATGACCTTTCCAGCCGATAGGATGGTTTTTGCTTTCTTTGGAGCAGGTTCACCCGGTAAAATCCACTGCTTCGCCTGCTCTTTCATTTCCGGGGTGTAGTGGTGGACCCACATTTCGTCCACGGTCACGAAACGACGCAGAAACTCCTTTGGGTTACGTTTGAACACGGCCAAACACTGCTCCGAAGTAGTCAGTCGGTTCCGTTTTTGCTCCTCCGTGAGTAAACGCGGCACCCACCTCGCCGATACTTTCTTCATACCCAATTTTCTTCTAATATGTGTTGTACCCTCTCGATTGAAACATTTACAGCATCAACGATATCTCGAAGTTTAATTCGGCGGTCGGCTAAAACGATATTTTCAATTTTCTTAACCATATCGTCTGTAGTCACCTCAACTGGCCGGCCTGGGCGATCCTCATCAAAGACGGTTGTTCTCCCCCGCTTAAACTCGTTATACCAATATCTGACGGTTGTCATAGAAGGAGCACATTCATGGTAAACCGCTTGCATTGTTACTTTTATTTCATCACATGTTTTTCCTTCCAAAAATAAGAATCTAATTACAGACCGATACTGTTCTTTCTCCATTTTAACAATTTTAAGTTCACGCCTTCACTGAATCGTTGTCAAATGAGAAAAAAAACAAAAGAATGCCATTTTTTTTTTAATTTTCCCGCCTCTGAAAAATGGCTTAAAAAGGTGGTATACTTATTTGCGGCCAGTGATATTAATATATTTAGAAAACGGGTACTTATCAAACAGCCCTCGACCAAAATAGTATAATTTTTTTTGGTAGGTAAGCCATTTATTAGCAATTTGGAAGAAAAAAAGACAACAAGTCTTTTTTCTTACGGTTTTTGGTTTTATTAAATAATTCTGACTCTGTGTATTTTTTTTCTTTTTCTATACTAACTAGATCACTAGTTACTATGGGAAGTTATTTAGTATTTTGTATACAACGTGGAAGGGACATACCCGTAATAAACCACGGTCTATACTAGATCGCTATTGTATAATGAAATTAAAATAACAGCCACAAAACAAATATTAAATTTGGCATTACAAATTACAAATGTGTGCAGCCGCTCTAGCGATTTGTATGGTAATGTCGAAATTTTTCGGTTATTTGACTGTTATTTTAATGTCATCATATTTTAGTGATCTAGTGTATCCCTCACTTAGGTTTGTTACAGGTATGTCCCTTCTACGTTGTACATTTATTGGGAAAATTTGTTCAAAATAATGACTGAATCACTTCTTATATTATTTGTACTAAATTAAAAACCGGCCAAGTGCGAGTTAGACTCGCCCATGAAGGGTTCCGTAGCAGCAAGTAACATTTTACGATTTAAAACGTATTAAAAATTACTGTCTATGATACATACTTTGAGGTATATACCACATTTTTAAAATTTTTTTCAGAATTATTTTAGTAATATTTAAAGTTACGGTGGGGGGACACCTCAAATTTTAACTTTGTATTAGATTATCTCAAGACTGGGGGGTTTGATGTAGATCATAAGATAGTTTCTAAGCAGTTTTTGTTGTATTTTAAAAGACCTTTTCAACGATACCCCACACGTTTGGGTTAGTCCAATTTTTTTTTTTTAATTCACTTTTTGTTAAATCATTTTTTCAAAATTTTAAAAACTAACTTTTGGAACTTCAATATCTATACTCGTATCTGCACCAATTTTCGTGACAATCGGTGCAGTAGCGGCGGAGTACGAGCCCGGACGGACAGATGGACGGACGGACGGACGGACATGACGAAACTATAAGGGTTCCTTGTGGACTACGGAACCCTAAAAACCAACCAGTTGTCGCCACAGTTACAATTTCGGATGTTTTGTCAACATGACGCTAGGCGGCGAGCAAAAATGATGTATTCCATCCAAAGAGGTGCAAAATCGCGCTCATATATGCGATAAATAAACGGGCAAGTGCGAGTCGGACTCGTACATGAAGGGTTCCGTACCACCGTACAATGTTTTAAAACGCTGAAGAAACACGTTTCTTGTATGATGACCCCCTTTAATTTTTAACTTTATTTTATTTTTAGTATTTGTTGTTATTGTGGTCATAGTAATACATAATTGGTGAAAATTTCAAGTATCTAATTAATGCCATTATGAAGATCAAGTTAAAAACGCTGAAAAAATCACGTTTTTTGTATTAAAGGGGGTTGCCCTTTAATTTTTAACTTTTTTTATTCAAAATTCAAAATTCAACAGACAGACGGATAGACAGCGGAGTCTCAGTAATAGGGTAGCGTTTGCTTCTTCGGGTACGGAACCCTAGAAAGATCATTATGTTGTCTTTTATACTTAAATTTTTGGTGCAATAAAGTTATTACAAACAAACAAACAAGATCAGATTATATGACTATATAGTCTGTGGGTACGTTTTAGCTGTGCTGTCATCGATGACAGATGAATTCAATCTGTGATAGTTTTGTATCATTGACGTTTTATTGGAAATAATATTAATTTATATTAATTAATACGAAGGGATTGTAAAATAGTAAAAAGATTAAACGTTTCTATAATGTGAATATGTTTATTATTGTTTCGCTAATATTAGTGACTTATCAAACCTTATACTGACACCCTGTATATTGATAGGAAGTGTAATGCAACATCCAACGAGACCTAATCCGTCGCCGGCGCAACATCCGCGTCGCCACAGACCCCTCTCCCTAGCATTATCATTTATTACTATTCATGTTATTTTATTGTATACTAGCTGTTACCCGTAGCGTTGCATGTGTGGTCAAAAGGACAATCCTACGGGAACAAAAAAATTGGTTGTCTGTAAAGTCGGTTTACGGACGGTAGTTTAACGTGACAACGTCAAACATTCCAAACTAAGCCGATCGCTCGAGCCGATCATGCCTCTCTCTCGTTCGTGCCGCGCTCTCGCTTGCGGAACGCGACAATGGGCGTAACGGGACAATGACGTCATCTTTTTCGTGTATGCCAGGGACTGAATAACCCAAAAAATACGATTCTTTCAATTGCGGTATGACGTCATATCGAAAAATAGCGATTACCGCTTTATTTTTAATAAATTTATTTCAGTACCCTAAGTTTTTGTGTACAGATAGAAAAAGGTATATTTCGGTACCGGTACTTGAACGTTAATAAATAAAGGTATGAAAGAGATAGATAGAAGAGAAGAACTGGCGACATGCGACGAAAACAGGTTCTATCAGGTTCGCCGACGCACGCGCTCGTGTCTTACCTACCCTGGATCGCACCCGCACCCCTCGCCCCACGCCCCGCAACGGTCGATGCTTTGTGCGGTACCGATATCGGATAAAGGTTAAATAACGGTATGGCCCTACTTTTATTTTATTAATGTACACTTATTTTATACCGGTACCGTAACGTTATACGTTATACCGTAACCGCTTTCAGTCCCTGGGAATGCAGCCCGTAGTATCGAGTTATTAGACGTTGTCACGTCAAAAAACAACGTCAGAAACAAGTTTCTATGTTTTCAATTACATACCTACTATATATACTTACGCAATACATACCATTATATATTAATATATAAATATACTTACATGTAAATAGCTTATGAATAGAAGAACTGAATGATGATGAATTTATAAAGAAAGGGAGTTCAAAAGGTGGGCGTGGACTTTTAAAAGAGAATTTGGTAGAAGATGTCAACGGATAAACCATTCTAGGGCCGTGAACTTTGTAGAGAAAATGAATTAGACGTAAAATTGGTCCGAAAAAGAGGGATAAAGAGCTGACGTGTCTCATTAGAACGAAGTTGTTGATCAGGGGTCTCTGAAAGGCAATTTAATTTACATTTTAAATATTCTTGGTAGTCAGGATTTGTAAGAATAATTGATCGAGCGAGCGAAGCGACCGAGGGCTATAATTCAAGTTGGGGCAAAAACACATTGTTTGTATGTAAGTATGTATGTATAAATACATACAATTTATGTTTGTTCCGCGTTAACTGCCGAACCGATGGCCCGATTTTGATGAAATTTGGTAGGCATGTAGGAAATATCAATAGAACTTTCAAGTTTCTTGGGCATCAAAATCGGTTTAGTAGTTTTTGAAATATTAATAAAAAATAGCGAGGTCTAAGTTCGCGGCGAACTACTAGTATTAGTAAAATGAAGAAGCTATTTATGCACTGACTGTGCGACTGTGAGGCACTTAATAAAACGCTTGCCTAAAGCATATTAATGCTTAAAAGGCAAGTAGGTATATCATAGGCGTGGCGAAAGTCTGACACATATACAAGCAAGTGCAAAATTGTAAATTACATTCAGAACACGCTCCATGACGTAATGTTGGATGGAATCGGCTGTCTTTGGCACATCAATCGGCTTTTTTCGCGCTTCAGTTTGTAATGCAGCCATTTAATTGACAGCACATATCAGACCCGTCATATTGCACTTAAGTGTATCGTTGGAAATCAATACGTGGTTGTTAATTGTAAGAAATGTGGCTTCCGCGTCAGATTCCGTAGTTAATGAGTGCAATACCAATAAATCTTTACTCATGTATTTAGTAAACGTTACATCGGCGGTGTGTTACACATGCTTGAAGGGATAACGTACCTAACTAATAGAACAACTTTACTTGGACTAATGCTGGATTATTTTATTAAAATTTACGTGAGATAATAATAACCTTAATAATCGAACCACGGACTATATACCTACTAGATCATATCATCATCATTGTCAATTCACCAACGTCATTGTATAATATAGGTACAACGTGGAAGGGACGAAGACGAATATTGTTAAACAGTTTAATCACGTAGTACCTACATAAAGTCAGAAAGGCCAATCAGTTTCGATCGATTTAGACGGCAAGAAAGAATTTGTAATAATTATAACATAACATTAAAAAAAAATAACTAAAAATATAAATAATATAAATATAAAAATAATTATAACACTTATAAAATAAACGTTGATTAGGTTATATGAAACAATAAACTGAAGTGTTCCAATTAATTTTATCATAGATTACAAGACGATCATAATATTGATTATGACAAGCTAATTGCATCATAAAACTTGTTATATGCAATGCATATGCAATTTTTTGCATCATTCCTTTGTTTTTAACCATGTAAAATGTCAATGCAGTTTTTTGGTAAAAGAAATGTCAAAAAGTAAGTCTAAGGGTTGTATCTCATCTATCAGCACGAAACAGCACTTTCCTATGCTGCTATCCTTTTCTGTCGCTCAAAAGCGTCATTTGCTAGAGCGAGTGAAAGCGACGGAACGGTGCTGAACCGGCCGTGCTGCATACAAAAGCACGGCTATCCCATACAAAATAAATATATGATATTGTATTTGTTCTTTTTCTGAGGGTCCTAAATATTAGCCAAAATCTTTCAAAAATCGAGTCTGTAAATATATTGTCAGAAATATTTTTTTTCCAAAAAAAAAAAAATTTTTTCCTCCTACAGTTTATTGTGAGGCCTAAGTACCTATCAAGACAAATGTAATCAGCCTAATCTCAATGGTGTTGTCGTCGTTATATTGCAGGGTACCTATAGCCACCTTCCGGCTCCATCATCAGATCAGCTTCTTGTTAATAATATTGCATTGGAATCTGATTTATATTAGCATTTTTTTTATTAGCCTACTGTTCCACTGCTGGACAAATGCCTCCCCTCTTGTACGCCACTGATCTTTATCTTGCCCGATGGACTTCCAGGTCTTGTCGAAAGACACCAGATCACCACACCACCTTGTCCTTAGCATACAAAATTTTATCTCAATTGGAAACCGGAAAATGGCTCAAATTTAACTTACCCGAAAAACAAATAAACAACAACAAACAGGACAAGTTAATAAAATCTTGTAAAAAGCAAAACGCTATAATAAAAATAACTTGTTTCTGCGATTGTTCCAAACAAATGCCTAAAAACACCGAAACTGATTAAATTTTTAAGCGTTATTGTAAAATTGCGTGTATAATTAATTTAAACAGTGAGTACAAATGTGTCTAGGTTGGTGAAAACATTTCCAAGGGTAATTGCTGGCCACTTGCAAAACGATTAATTAAAAAATAAGTTAAGTGCGAGTTGACAGGTGGGCCAGATTTTTTTATTTTTTCAAGATTTTTAAAGATAAATACTTAGAATATAATATACAGAACAGATACCTCACTTGTGCAAGTCTCAATAGACGCAGACCTAATGCGTGTTATAGGAATATCAAATGGTGGAGAGATTCGGCGTGCGGTGTTGAACACGTGATAGCTCAGTGGTTAGAGCATGGTCGTACTGAGACCAAGGTTTCAAGTCGGCGGGTTCAAGTCCTGCTCACGTGGTATTTTTTCACCATTTCTTATTTCATTATTTAATTTGAGTACTTTAGTACTGGATCTGGAATGCCTAAAAACCCTATAAAAATGTATAGATAGGTACTAATAAGTTTTCTATTGAGGCATAGTTACAGATTAATAAATAGTTGCATATGTATTTTCGTTGGAGAAACATATTTAGAATGATGGACAGAATTATCTACACCTTAATTCAATTGTTTACCTACCATTATTTAAAACGACAATTAAATTATTCAAAATCTGTTTTACAAAGTTTTACTCACCAAATTTTCGAAAAAGAAAAAAGCCAATTCAACTAAGAAATTGAACAAAAATTTTTTATTTTGAAAATTCGGAAAAAATAACGATTCTTAGAGTTTAATTTTCAATACGATACCCTAAAACAAATTTTAATATATCAAGTTTTTAGTAATAATCTAAAATGTTAATTAGTAAAATAATGTTTTTAATCTAATTAATGTGCTGAAACAAAGCCTTGTGTTGCAACACACTTAGATATTTTGTTTTAACGTAAGCTTCGGTAGAATTATATGGATAAGTATAACATATTTCTTATAAAATGCTATCAGTATATTATAAAATAAATAGAGAAGGACAAATAACACTGATTGAGCTAGCCCCAAAGTATGTTTAATCTTGTTTTAAGGATACCTACTACTCCACGACATGCAGAGTCCAACAAAATATACTGAAATTAATTTAAGGGTGAATTCAGTTCATAATACTGAACACCTTTCCCCAAGAAACATATATCGAAAATATAGAAAATAATTTGGGCCTCCCATACAAGTTGAGCGATCAGCTGATCTGAGTTTGTACGGAAAGCAAAAAAAATGTTTTTCATATTTCGATATATGTTCCTTGAGGACAGTTGTTCAGTATCATGGACTGAATGCACCCTTAAAATAATTTCAGTATATTTTGTTGGACGTTAATAAACACCCAAGACCCAGGTCAAATACTTTATTATAACTTAAGGCCGTACCTTAATTTTCCGGGGTCCAGTGCTGCCCCCATTTAAAATAAATCATTTCAAAGAAAACGGAGACATCATTTAAAATTTTGCTACTACCAAGTCCTAGATAACCCTTCAAAGTATTTTATAAACTACTGTTTACAGTTTAAAGTGAGAACGTTAAGCTTTACTACACACATTTGCGAAAAACGGCCACTTTTGGCAAATGTGCGTAGTAAAGCTTAACGTTCTCATTATAAACTGTAAACAGTTGTTCATAAAATACTTTGAAGAGTTATCTAGGACTTGGTAGTAGCAAAATTTTAAATAACGTCTCTGTTTTCATTGAAATGATTTATTTTAAATGGGGGCAGCACTGGACCCCGGAAAATTTAGGTACGGCCTTAACTAAATACCTTTTAACTGATATAACTAGCATCATGATTTATAGTATTATTTACATCGGTTTAAAAACAGCAGAATTTTTCAATTCATTCACTTCTAAAGCGAATATAACATAATATTTATCTCCACTGAACGCTATCATATCAGTACCATTGACATTGATCTTGCGTCACTAGGTCGATATGAAAAAAGTGATTGCCTTATAAGGCCTGTAAAATATCAGCTGGCAAGAGTAGATATGGAATAATAATAAATTTTATTGGAAGGAAAGTTGTTACATTTGATGTATTCAGGGGTCACCAATTAGATTCGCTCAGGGTCCGTATTAAGAAATATAATGACCACCGCGTTCCGCGAGTTAAACTCGCGTAGAGAGGGTTCCGTACAATTTATTGAATTCTTATTATTATATTCTTTTTTTTTTCAATTTCCTAATTTATCCTCCGAAAATGACCCTTATTTTCCTGACCCTTTTTTCGTTAAACATGTCCAAGTACCTCGGTTGCCTGGAAGAGATTGCATTTGCGATAAGGCTGCCTTATGTCATCTGTTTTCTATATTCTAATAATCTGTATTACTACTATGTTTTGGTGCAATAAAGATTTTAACTAACTTTATTAGTTAATTAAATTAATATTTATTTACTTTGCACATATGTGTTTGTGTCATAGGATTACACCATTCTACCAAATTCACATGATTCGGTTCAGTAGATTCGGAGCAAATTAACTGTGACAGACGGACGGACAGACAGACACACGAGTTATCCTATAAGGGTTCCGTTTTTTAATTTTTTGTACGGAACCCTAAAAAAATATTTATCAAACAAATGTAATTACGGAAATGACAAAGGTATTTTTTTACATACAATAAGAAAATGTCATTTATTGTTGCGGACTATTTGCCTGAAGTTTGGAGTAAAATTGGTGTAAGCTATTGACATTAAATCCTGGAGATGTTCATCAGTAAGTCGAGAACTTTTGGAAGCGTAAATAAATCGGCTGAATTTCTTAATAAATATAATAAAAAATCAGTATCTCAAATTGACTATACACCTGTGACAGAATCCGAAGTAGTTGACATAGTAAGAAAAATGGACAATAAAAAAAGTACTGGATGTGATGACATTCCGATAGGTATATTAAAAGAAAATATTGATATTTTGGCAAAGCCATTAGCAATTTTTTTTAATAACTGTTATCAACAAGAGATATTTCCGGATCAATTCAAAATAGCTAAAATTATTCCTGTACATAAAAAGGGCTCTATAATGGATCCGTTAAATTATAGACCCATTGCTTTGTTGCCAATACTGTCCAAAATTTTTGAAAAGATAATTAAAGCGAGATTAGTTGGACACTTAAAAAAGAACAAGATTATAAATCAACGACAATTTGGTTACCAAGAAGGTATTGGAACAGCCAACGCAATTGACACTATCATAAATGATGTTACTAATAAATTAAATGAAAAATTAAAAGTTGGGGGCATTTTCCTGGACCTCAGTAGTGCTTTTGATCTCGTTGATAAAAAAATTCTTACAATGAAATTAGAATTTTGTGGTGTTAATGGTAAAACCTTGAATCTGTTAAAATCATATTTGAGTAATCGGCAGCAATTTGTTGAGATTAGGGAAGCTAACGAAGAGTTTCTTAATTCTATAAAACGCTCAAAATTGAATACAGTTTCTAGAGGAGTCCCGCAAGGGTCAATTTTGGGACCAATTTTGTTTATTATTTTTATTAATGATTTAGTAAATTATATGACATACTCACAACCTGACATTGAATTGGTAATTTTTGCAGACGACACGAATGCTGTAGTATGGGATAAGGATATTGACGCTCTAAATAGAAAGTTAAATTTTACTTTGACATTATTTCACGAATGGTTTACAGCCAACAATCTTAAACTAAATACTGCGAAAACGAATATGATGTTATTTAGAACAACTGCCAACAATAGGGACAAGTTAATAGTTCAAGTGAATAATGAAAATATAAATCCGGTGCCAGTTGTGAAATTTTTGGGTATTCATGTGGACAATCTTTTAAATTGGAAACGGGAATTACATGCTGTAGAAAGTAGTATAAGTAGCGCCTGCTTTGCTATCAGAACTTTACGTGACGAACTTACAATTGAACAGCTTAAGTCTCTCTATTACTCCATGGTGGAATCAAAACTGCGCTATAGTATAAAATTTTGGGGAAATAGTTATGAATACAATATGCATAAGGCTTTTGTCGCACAAAAAAGCGCTATACGTGCCATGGTTCGAATATCGCCAAGGGAATCTTGTGAAGAACACTTTAAAACGCTGCAAATTTTAACAGTGCCTTCCTAATATATATTTATTTTATTGACAGACTTTATTAAAAATAGAGCATTATATGAAACAGAGGAGGAAATGGTAGCACGTGAAGTCACTAGACGAAAAGATTTGAAACGTTGAATAGCTCCAGCACTGGAAATCGTGAAGCATTGCCCTCGTAATCAGACTGTAATACTATTTAATAAATTGTCATATGATCTGAAAACGGAGCGAAAGCTTTCGAAATTTAAAAGTCGCTTACGTATTTTACTGCTTGAGAAGTGCTGCTATAGTGTTGAGGAGTTCTAATTGCTTCTATTGCTATATATGTGTGTGTAATTAATTAATTAGTTGAAAAACGGATTTGCCACATTAAATTGGATTGTTAAAATTAAGTAATTAGATATTAAGGTGTATATTATGTTCGAATGAAATGTATTATTGTTACTGAATAAACAAATTGAATTGAATTGAGATCGAAATTTATTCTTAATGAAGGTCATTTTAAAAAAAAAAAGTGCTAGTTGCTGTGTTCTCGCGGTCCGCACAACATGGGTCGGCGGTCCGGATGCGGACCGCGGTCCGCCACTTGGCGAATATTTATCAATTAATTAACATTACACCTATGATCTCTAAAAACAAATTTTTGTCGTTCTTACATAAATTGTTCAGAAGACCCGCTTAGTACGGAAAATAAAACGAAATCCTTTCATTACTCCTTTTAGAACTTGACCACAAATAAAGTTTTAGCCTTAACTACTGAACTTTTTACTAGCCTTTTCAACTAACATACATACCTACTTACAAAATTTAATTAAATTTCAACCAAAGATACTCATAAAATACATAGAAACGTCGGATTGTCCAATTGGTCTACGTAGATACACAGAGAACCTCGCTTGCTCGATCAATTAAACTTTCTACCAACAACGTAGTTTCAATAAAACAAACACCAAGAACACTATCAATATCCCTTTTAAATAAATATATAGGGACATATCACACTGTTTGAGCAAGCCCCAAAGTAAGTTTAAACTTGTGTTATGGGATACTGACTCAACGATACTATATTTTATAATAAATACATTTTGTACCCAGTTTAAGTTTTCTAACAACCCAAAGGTTGTCTGTCAGATAATGCTTTTAGAATAAATTAACTATTGTGCTATAAAAATTGTATTTTGTACAATAAATTAATAAATAAACACTAAATATCGATACTTTCTATAAACAAATGCTGCATTTACGGGTGTAAAATCGATTGATACCTATCTAGAATACAGATAAGATAAAGAGATAAGGCTATCTAGTGTCGGTGCACATGACTTGGAAGTTAGACATACTGCGCAGGAGTTGGAGAAAGTGCACACTTTTGCAAAAAATATATTTTTTAGATCCCGTGGTAACTTCTTTGTTAAGAATATTTTGTAAAAGAAATACATTATTATAGTATGTATTAAAACTCATAGTTACATACTTATCTTAAAAGTGACGTTAATAAATGTAAAAAATATGAACAACTAAATCTTCAATTATTAAGCAGTTAATTCAACTTTTAATTATTTTCTTAAAGTAACACATACATTTGTATGTTAACACAATTAACGACTTATTTTTCTTACTAACACAATATTAAAACTTGTATGTTACCATAGCACAATGTTTTCTATTAAATATTAATTTCTTAGATTAGAAAAGTCTAAGTGTGGTACAAAATAACAAAATGGACACCGAAGTGCAATAGAACTGTGATAATAATAATAGTGCTGTGATGATTCTTCATCGATAGTGTGTCGATAAGTCGATCAAGATGATGCTCTACATCACCCAGAGTGAGGATGTTCCCGTGAAACGACCGCCGAGACGGAAACACATTAGTGCCAAGATCCAGGTAAAGAGTAAACTATAAAACTTCGAAGTCAAAAATACTTGTAGGTACTGTAAAAAGTATTCATACTGTAAATACTATTGAGATGTATATAAAAGAACTGTCCGAAAATTCATCTGTATATTGTTATATATTATTGATTTTTTTCTTCAATACCAGAAAAGCTAAATATTCAAACAGTTGTATACTTAGACGACATATATTTTCTAGTTATTTTCATTTAAAAAACAAACTACACAGCCGATTTTAATAAAGTGTATTGGACTACCTGGAAAGTATACCCTTTCAAACAAAACAAGAATTTTTAAAATCAGTCTAGGCGTCTTCGATTAATCGGGGAACATACATAAAATAAGAAAAGATTCCGACGAATTAATAACCTCCTCTTTTTTTGGAGTCGGTTATAATAAAGTTAACATCATTAAAAATAAGCACTAAGTAATGGAAATACACAAATGCATATTTGAACACATTTTATAATGACTATTTAATTTATCTGCAATTAAATTATCGATTGTGGTTCCTATAAATGTGAATCAGTAATTATTTTGGTTATTAAATGATAATCATTTGATTATTATTGTTTGCAGCATTTTTTATCTTAATTGATGTAAAATTTGAAGGTAGACAAAAAACAACGTATAAAATATCGGCTACTAATTGAAGTTATATTAAAAAAATATCGAAGGTTGATTTCGATTACTGATTACGCCATTAAGATATTATCTAACATATACAGACATAAAAATAGTGCTACCGTTTCGGTACAATGCCTACCCTAACACGAACATCCGGAGTGCGATTTATACCTATCAACTGCCTCATCTAATAGTTGAAATTGAAATGTGGAGGATATGGTAATAATGCAACCAACTTTTAATGGCTTTGCGTTAGGATTTTAAACATCGATGGTTTTATCGATATCGTGCTTTCATAATGTGATGCTCTTCACTAACTCAAATGATATTTTTTAAGTATTTATTTGAAGGAGTTTATGCAAAATTGAATCAAATATCAGCTTGTATGCAAATTTTCATACATACATGATAAATGGATGGAAGAATATATTTATATTAATTATAGAATATAAGTAGATTGCTAATCTAAAGATTGTGTATCAGAAAATTATAACTATATTTAAAACATTGAGATATAAGTATATCTATCTGCGTCATATATAGCCAATATATTATATAAACTTATATACTTGTATGTATAATCTGTTCCCCTTACTTTTTCTTAGCACACCTTTTTATTATAAGAAACCAATTATAACAATATATTCTTATAATTCCAGAGGCACCATGCCGGTATCTCGCAGTCGTCTTGCAGCGATGGCTCGCTGCTCAGCGTGGGGTCGTCGGAGATGGACGAGGATAGCAGCAGTGGACACCACCATTCGCACGACCACTCCAACCGGAGCGACCACTCTGACATTTACAGTAAGTTTCAAGCTGACTCTCTCTATGTCTCGCTGTTCAGGGGGGGGACGTCGGAGATGGACGAGGACAGCAATAGTGGACATCACCCTAGCACGACCACTCCAACTGGAGTGACCACTCCATTTACAGTAAGTTTCTATCTGTCTCTCTATGGCTCGTTGCTCAGCATGACATCGGAGATTGACGAGGACAGCAGCAGTGGACACCACCACTCGCAAGACCGCTCAAACCAGAGCGACCACTCTGACTTCAATAAGTTTCTATCTGTCTCCCTCTATGGCTCGATGCTCAGCGTCGGATCATCGGAGATGGACAAGGACAGCAGCAGTGGACACCGTCACTCGCACGACCACTCTAACCGGAGCGACCACTCCGACATTTATAGTAAGTATAAGTACTTAGGTACTTATTTGCTCTGATAGAATATTGGCCTAGGACAGGTGAAGCCTCAGACGTTCAGCAATTAGATATATTGATGACATTATCAAATTTATGGGTCGTACATGGATGAAAGAAGCACAGGACCGAGATGGATGACGCCGACGAAGATGAGCCGATGCAAAAATGTCCATTGAACCAAAGAAGGGGTGAGATTATGATGACGATGATGCTATGAATGTACTAGATGCTATGTAACTTTATTTTCTCATCACATTCACAGGGTCCGGTATACTAAAGGCTCAGCAACCACCATACTAAAACCGTCTTTTCGTACAATCCTCATCTCATGTTTTATTTTAAATGCTTTCTTTGTGAAATGAGACTCCTGTCAAGATTAAAATAATTCATCGATTATGAAGAAAGTGATAAGTATAGAAAGCGAATAAGGTCTGTCTGAGGTCTATAATATGTTTGTATAATTAACAATGTTGCAGCAAATAAAATTCATTATAACCTTTCTCAAATTCCAGATACATCGGAACCACCAACGGGTGTGGCGCCACTGTCGCACTCCGCCGCTAAACACAAGATGGCGGTCCGGCCGCGAAGAACGCACGGCGCACCGCGGCGAAAGAAAAATAATCCGGTATGTATCAATTTCCACTGGTTTGCACGATACATTCTGTCACGCTCTTCGTCTTATTGTGTCAAAGGCGTGCTCACATTAAATAGCCATAAAACCATTAACATTGACTGAAGGGTGTGACCTATTGGTAAAATGCTATTTTACTTTGGGTAAATAATGGTTTAGATCAATATTATTCAGACATATGCCAGTTTGTAAAATCTGATACGTCATATTACTTTCACTGACAGTCTCGAAAATAGTAGTAGGAGATTTTTTCTCTTCACAATTTTTCTCTCATTTACCATTCCTATTACAATTTTCCAGATCGCTGCATCAGCCTTGCCAATCACGCCCGAACTCAACGAAGAAATGATACGAAGCACTACTCCTGAAGTCATACACAAAACCTCAGAAGTAGTTACTGGTAAGTTATTGATATTTAAACCAACCTAACAGTTCTTTTTTGAGAATTGTTCTATGTATCTAATGGTTCCCAGACTCCAAAATCTGTTAGACTCGTAGTGATGAATGAGGTGTAAGTAATCATTATTTAGAGAAGAGAGTGTATACTTACTTGTCGTTATTCGCTTAAACTTGCAACGTGAACTTTCAAGGAATCCATTTACTTATCTTTTTCTCATTTCGTTAATTTCAGAATCATTCTCTTCATCGACCACTACGAAGCACATGATCATCAAAGAACAGCATTTGCTTGTGAACCGAGAACTACAGAGGGTCCTGGAGACACCGAGTGACACGAAACTGAAGTCGTCATCGCTACCTCCAGGGCTGGCGCTCAGTCAGCTCATGGGACAGTCGCCGGCGAAGCTGAGTATAGCCGAAAATGACACCCCGAGGTCCTCAATAAAGAGAAGCAAATCCAGTTCGCAAGGGCAGTCACTCAGAGACAGCTCTCCCAAACCACAAGTCACTTCAGAAAGTCAAATTAACACTTACCACTCAGAAGAACGAATGACCAAATACCGTACGGATAAGAAAGCCGATGAATCTTGCCTCGAAAAGAAATCTAAGTCAGAAAAGAAAATGGAAAACGAAGTCATTCGAAAGAAAGAAGAATCATTTTTCAGTAGACTACTATTAAGAAAGAGCGGCAAGAAATCAAAGAAAGACACAACAGACACAGATGGGCAACAGGATGTCAAAAAATCCAAAACTGAGAAAGCAACTGCTCAATACAAAGTTGTTGATAGTGAAAGAAGTGGCTTTTACGGAGAAGGACATGGTTATAAGCCAGTGCCTGCTGAAAGAGCACATAAATCTGCAGGTCAGAAGGCGTTCGCAAACCAGATGCACAAAAGGTTGGACAACAAAGGAAGTTATGTCCAAGATAGTGCATACAAAGATGTATATAGCGCAGCCAAAGTTCCCGGTGTCGAATATAACATAACTGATCTCAAAGTTGCCGAAGAAACAGACAAGATGTTGAATTTAGAAATGAGGAGTCGCTTCAGTAGACGTGATGAATTTAGTGAGAAAGTAGATAGGGCTAAGCGAACTTCTTCGAAAGAAGCCATTGATGTTATGAAGGACAATATTAATTTTCATGAGAAATCTAAAAGGCCTACTTCAATGCAAAGAGACCCACTTTTATCAAAAACGTTTATCAACAATGAGATAGCCAGTAGAGTCAAGGAAGATACTCTGTTGCCAGCGATAGGACCCTTAGACGATGATGCGCCAACACGACCGATGAAAATTAAGAGTGTTCACAATGATTACACATTTCACAGCGGCAGTATGCCTAAGAATATACCTTACTTCAATCCAGGTATGGGAATATCATCTTCGTGCTCTCCTCTAAAACCAACAAAACATCAAAGTTCAGAAAATATCAAACACAGATCTTCAGAACATGTCTTAGATATTAACGATAAAACAGATGGAAAGCGTGAATCTATTCAAAGGTCGAGTAAAATGGAAGAGGCATTCGTTCGTTCAGAAATGCGATCTCTTGGCGATGAATACGTGGAGACGAGAAGCAGCATTGGAAAGTCACATAGTTTCCGTTACGCTTCAGAAACAACCTCGATAAGTTCACAAGAGAATCAAATGCCTAGTCTTCCAGCAATAGTGGGCATATCAGAGCCCTTATTGCAAAGCTGGGAAGTGAACTACCGGAGAAATGTAACAGAAAGGCACGATTATTCTCAACAAAGAATATCTGCTAGAAATTATAATATTCTCCATTCAAATGCTGAAGCAAATTATGATAGCCTACCGAGTACTGATAGCAGTTACCTAGACAGTCTCAAGACAGATGTCAATGAAGATCACAAACTATTTACTAACAACATTCACATCACGATGGATAGTCATAAGCGAGATAGCGATATATCCCAGATAGAAGCTAAAATAGATGATATTATTAGCTCTCCGAAACCTATTATTGCCCCAATACTCAAGTCTAGTTCATTAGATAGTGTTAAAAGTAGTCCTGAAAAGCCCATTGAAGATAGAAGGAAAACTATTTCCGTTGAAAGTGCGTTGAGTCTAAGTCCAAAAACAAATACTCAGAAAGAAAAGCTAGATGCGGAAGGATTTATTTCTGTAACTCATATCAGTAATGATCAAACACAAATACAAATGAAAAGCAATGAAAGTGCAAAAATAAATAAAAGTGATGAGAAAATACAGAAATCGGGAAAACCAGGAGTCCCCGAATTCTTTAATATTCAGTTGAACAAAGTTGACGCAAAACCTACAACTAATATTGTACTGACTGCTAATGTAACGCCAAAGAAAATTGATAGTCCCCAAGCTGATAAAGAATTAGATGTAGAATGCTTTCAAATTACAGAAACTAAATTGACACAAAATATTCCAGCTAAGAAAGAACCTGTGAATAAGATTGTGGAAAATGTTGCAGAAGTAGTTCATGCTGAAGAAAAAGCTTCTCCAGCAGTTTCAAGAAAGTCAATGCAATCCACTAACAACCCACAGAGTCCTTCTACTCCTAAAGCTTTCTTTAAAAGGAAAGCTGCAAGTGTCGAATTACAAGACAGACATGAAAAACCGCGGACAAATTCAATAAGCACAGATGGCAGTACTGAAAGAATTTATGACAACTTATCTATGGATCAAAAGTCACATTCCAGTTTTGGAAGTAAGAGTTCCATTCAAAGCATTGACAGCAACGATGTCAAAGCCCCTGATAGACATGAAGAAGCTGTTGTATATCGAAGGAAGCCTGTAATATTAGGTAAGGATATGCGTAGTAGTAGTGACCGAAAAAATGATGATGAACCCGAGTTGATGAAAGTGTTTGCACGCCGATCATTAAAACTAAAAGATTCCGAAGCAGACAGTTTGGCTCAAGATATTGCGGAAGCTAATAATGCAAAAGATGAAATAAATGAAAACCTGACTGCCACTAGAACAAAGATACATAAAAATGAATTTAACGCTTCTATTAAGTCTAGAGATAGTGATAAAGAAAATGAAGACGCGAGCTTGAAAGAACAAGCTGAGGAGAAAAGATTAGTTGATATAGCTGCTAGAGTAAGTCAGTTTGGTGTGCCCCATTATCAGAGAAGTGTCAGCATTAACAGTGTGACAAACCCTAAAAGAGAAAGCGCTCCAGTATACAGAAGCGAGGTAAATAAATACAAGAAAGAAGTGTCAGATTCGACACCGGAGAAACGGCTAAGGAACCGGACATTCCCTGATCCGTCAAACGACAGAGACGATATTAAAAATATCACAAAAAGCGAAGCAATGGCGTACAAAGCCGATACGCTAACAAAAAGGCCATGGCAAAGAAAAGACGACGACAAATTGAGAAGGTTATCTGTCGATAAAGAGAAACGTGAGAGTGCTGTGATAGAAAAGGATGCCGATACGGAAAAAGACGAAAGTGCGAAGGAGAAAGATGGTGCTGGTGGAGAGGCTGACGCGTCTCCACAATTCAAGGGTATACTACAGATGCGAGCGGAGTGGGAGCGACGGGCGAAGCAGGGGATGACCAAATAAATACTGGTGCTAGTTACAAGGTAACGTCGTTTCAGTATTCTAGATCGATATGTCTCGTTTGTAGATTGCGTCTACAAAATATTTAAGACTTCAATATTCTTTCTTTTGTTTCCCTTTCTCTATGATAAAGAGATTATCAAATAATTCGACCGAACGCTTGTAAAATCTAAAATATTGCTTTAGGATTCTTTTCCTATTTAGTCGTAACTATTTTACTAACTATAGGTTGCGAAACTGTGTTCGTGTATAAGCTTTTCTCATATAGAGAAATATAAAGCCTTATGAAGGCTTTATCAAATAAAAACATGTCAAGAAATGAACGAGAACTGAACAATACCTACTGGTATATATCGTCAGCAATATTTGAATGAAAGCATTTTTAATTTAATGTCACACATATTTTTTTACTGGACATGTCTTGTGTAATATATTTTTCACTTTTTAAATTAAGATTCACTTTATAAACTCAAGAAATTAATTTCTTTGTGGCATTTTCACACAATGCGACAAATTTTCACTGTATTTGTAAAAATCGTCTGGTGTTAAAATCTTGCCAAATTATATGATTGTTAAGTTTTCAAATGAATTCGTTAGTTTGTATATTGAATTGCCAAAATTAACCATGCTCATTTTAAGCTCAGTTGCATTGTGTAGCATTATGACTTTCACTCGATATGCTAAATCACCGCTAACTCGACTTTCAAGGCATTGAAATAACTATTTATCCTTACGGTAAGAGCCTTGTGGTTTCCGGCAGATTAGAATAGGACCACTCTTCTTGTGGAAGTCGTAGAAGACGACTAAGGAAATACAAGCTAAACAAAGCTTATAACATCAATGAGACCTCTTCAACTGGTCTGGCCAGCGTGAAGAGTGTAGGCAAATCCTCTGTAGTACAGAGAGGGTCGCGCTCCTGCAGTGGGGACTAAAAAATCCTGTTGTTGATCCTTACGGTTTCGTGTTTCTTACCGTTACGGAAATTACAAAAAAATAATTAAAAGATGACATCGACACATTGTATACATTTTTCAATTAACACATTGCTGGATACTCCGCCAGACACAATAGAAAGAACAATTGATCTACGTCTATAGACGTAGTGTGTCGAGCAATGTGTTAAGTTTTGGAAATTCTACCGTGATGAACTTAATATAAAACTCATATTTCAACGATTCACTTTGAGTGTTTTTAAGTCCAGTTTGAATCGTGTTGACGCCGAGTTGGTGGTAATGAGCGAACGCCTTTAAAAAGACTACACATAATCAATTCACAGATAAGCAAAATCTAGTAATCAGACTGTAAATACAATTAGAATAGCACTGTATTGTTTAGTGCGAAATGACCGATGTAATTAATTTAATAATAAAAAGCTATGAAATGAATAAGTGTAGTCTAAAACCAGGTAGTAGTCGTTTTTAATACACTCATAGTCCAAGAGGCGACATAAATTGGTAGGCAAAATAACAGTCCAGGTATTCGAGGTGACGTGTATTAAGTCGTAGTAACATATTTCATATGCAGCCTACTTTACGCCAGTCTCACTATTTTAAATTCAGTTGCTGGTCTTATTCATGGTCTAACAAAATAAACTGAAACTATTGTAAGGGTGAATCGTGATGGGTGGTCCATGATATTGAACAACTTTTCTCTAGGAACATTAAAGCGAAATACAAAAAAATGTGAATCAGATTTTCTAAGGTAAACATTTTATTTGTATTTCGATATGTTTCTTGTGGAAAGTTGTTCAGTATAACGGACGAAGTCTACCCTTAAAATGGTTTCAGTAGATACTTATATCTTGTTAGACGTTATATATATAACGTCTAACAAAATATACTGAAACTATTTTAAGGGTGAATTCAGTTCGTGATTCTGAACAACTTTCCCCAAGGAACATATATCGAAATATGAAAAATATTTTTTGGCTTTCCATACAAACTCGGATCAGCTGATCGGTCAACTTATATGGGAGGCCAAAATTTATTTTTCATATTTCGCTATACGTTCCTTGGGGAAAGTTGTTCAGTATCATGGACTGAATCCACCCTTAAAATAGTTTCAGTATATTTTGTTAGTCCTTGTATATGTCGTGGCCAGATCGTAGAATTGATCATTTTATCTATCATATGGCCGACCATTTCATGATATACAAAATACCTGCTAATCATATCATGATCATTAAATAATCATCATTTAACGATATGAAAAGTAAGTCATACGTACATAGCCTATTTTGTCACGATTAAATTTTGATTAAGTACCTGAAATTAATTTGCTGCCATCTAGTGGTGTACATTTCCAAAACCCTTAGTGGAATTATTAATCATGGAATTCCACTTTACCATACATAGTATATATTGTTTTGCTGGTTTATCTTTTGTCGCCTCTTGATTTAAGTTGAACTGTCAGCGCAATAGTGCATTTATTACAATTATGATATCATTATGACATAACTCGTTTTATACTGTTGTACAAAAGTACAATAAATTGACATTTTGTGAATATTCGCTGTGGAATTGATAATAAAATTAGACGTCTGGTGAAACGAGATAGATATATTTATCGTTTTCTCTTTCACATGATTTATTATACTTTAAATGACTGTTTACAGATGAATAGCGCTAGTTTTGCTTTCAATAGCTACAATGTGTCAGTATTTTCAATAAGCTGAAAAAGTTTTTTATAAATATATTGCTCAATTTCCATTTGTAAAAATCAACTGTAAAAAAGTCATGACATAATATATTTATTATTCATTGACTTTTCGCAAAGTAATAAAGTATTGAGTTTGTCCAGTATACAGAATACTGGAAAAACTCAATATTTCTTTAAAAAATATACAAAATTTTGAACATAGATAAATGTTTATGTTCAAAATGTTCGTTTATAAATATAAACGATAATAATTTTTGATGATATAAGTAATCTAAACAAAAAAAAACTATTTACGTCTAATATGTAAATGTAATAAATATCTAATGACTCAATTATCTGAAAAATTCCTTTTTTTTTTAATAGCCGTTTATGTCCCATAGTTGGGCAAAAGCCTCTCCTTTTCGTTACCAATACAGAAAAAAATATATATAGAAAAATACTATTTTCTAAAAATACTGACACATTAAAGCTGTTAACATGAAATAAAATATGTATATTTGTGTGTTATAAATTATAATATAATAATTATTATATCAAAAATCATTTTATGATTAATAAAATCAATAATCTGAATTACCTTGTGAAATTAGCACCAATTAATCATGATATAGAAACATGTTTATTAATGTTTTTGATGTTTCTAAAGAAATATATCACGATGTATAAAAAAACCACGTAACTTAGTTTAGAATAGTGCTTAGAACTTGCATATTTGGCGAATAATGTTATTATAACTATAGAACTCTATCTAAAATTGTTAAGCCGATGTATTTTTGAGTGTTATTACGATAGTTATATTTTATTAAAGAATAATATTGTGTATTAAACATTTAAATTGTGAAATACAAATTTTATTCCTATAGTTTGTAGTTGTTTTATTTCATTTTACACCTAGTAGTCCTTTCCGTGATTAAATAATCTGTTCGTTTCCAACACAGATCTGTAGTTTCCAACATGGCATTTATATGAAATACCAAACCGTGACGTCATAGTTTTTCAGGATATGATCAATGTGTCATTGACCACTGGTACTTGTCATATTATTAAGTGACGTTTTATTCTCCTAGCAGTGCCAAAGATTATTGATCGAGCGAGTGCTATAATCCAAGTTGGGGCGAAAACACATTGTTCGTATGTATGTATGTATATTTGTTCCGCGATAACTGTCGAACTGATGGTCCGATTTTGATGAAATTTGGTAGGCATGTAGGAAATATCAATAGAATTTTCAAGTTCGTTGGGCATCAAAATCGGTTCAGTAGTTTTTGAAATATTAATAAAAATCGCGAGGTCTAAGTTCGCGGCGAACTACTAGTATTTTTGATTCAGAATAGAACCCTGAGAAAAGTTTATAGGTACAAGTTCGTATTGTAGTCGACTGCAGACAACGTGTCGCGGCGACACTACTGGTTTCTATGTCTTCTTCTTCTTCTTCTGCCTTATCCTTATCCTACTATTTATGTGGGGTCGGCACAGCATGTCAGTTTTTTCCATCAGTCAATTTGTCCGTCACTCCCTTTCTTTCCATATCCTCCTTTCAATCCAACGTTTCTTTGGTCTTCCTCTGTTTCTATGTCCCTTTACTTGCATTTTCAAAACCTGTCTGGTTATTTCCTTTCCTCCGGGATTTTATGAACATGTCCATTCCAGCCTACTCCTTAATGTTTCTGTTATAGGTGCCACTTTCACACGTCCTCTTATATACTCATTCCTAATTTTTTCTTTCCGAGTTACACCACACATCCATCTCAACTACTGGTTTCTAGGTATTTCTGTAAAATAGCTTTTACAGCTAGCGACACTTCGCCCGACTACACGTCGCACGACCGCAGATCAGAGGTTCTCAACATTATCAACTACTGGTTTCTATGTATATCTGTAAAATAGCTTTTACAGCTAGCGACACTTCGCCCGACTACACGTCGCACAACCGCAGATCAGAGTTTCTCAACTACTGGTGTCTAGGTATTTATGTAAAACAGCTTTTGCAGCTAGCGACATTTCGCCCGTCTACACGTCGCACGACCGCAGATCGGAGGTTCTTAACATTCTCAACTACTGGTTTCTATGTATATCTGTAAAATAGCTTTTACAGCTAGCGACACTTCGCCCGACTACACGTCGCATAACCGCAGATCAGAGTTTCTCAACTACTTGTTTCTATGTATATCTGTAAAATAGCTTTTGCAGCTAGCGACATTTCGCCCGACTACACGTCGCACGACCGCAGATCAGAGGTTCTCAACATTCTCAACTACTGGTTTCTATGTATATCTGTAAAATAGCTTTTGCAGCTAGCGACACTTCGCCCGACTACACGTCGCACGACCGCAGATCAGAGGTTCTCAACATTCTCAACTACTGGTTTCTATGTATATCTGTAAAATAGCTTTTGCAGCTAGCGACACTTCGCCCGACTACACGTCGCACGACCGCAGATCAAAGGTTCTCAACATTCTCAACTACTGGTTTCTATGTATATCTGTAAAATAGCTTTTGCAGCTAGCGACACTTCGCCCGACTACACGTCGCACGACCGCAGATCAGAGGTTCTCAACATTCTCAACTACTGGTTTCTATGTATATCTGTAAAATAGCTTTTGCAGCTAGCGACACTTTGCCCGACTACACGTCGCACGACCGCAGATCAGAGGTTCTCAACATTCTCAACTACTGGTTTCTATGTATATCTGTAAAATAGCTTTTGCAGCTAGCGAAACTTCGCCCTACTACACGTCGCACGACCGCAGATCAGTACATACTCGTACAAGCTCGAATTCATTCATAACTGCGGCGACGTATCGCGACGACGCGTCAAAAAATTAATAGTAACTATAGTATGTAACGTAAAATAAAAATAACATTCAACTTAGATTATATTTTCTTGTTTATGAAAAATGTTTGATTAAATACAATAACCTCAACAGGGTCACAAAAGCTTGTCATAAAGTTCGGAAAATTAATAAGAAAGCTATATCGGGATGGGGCGGCCAGGGACGCAAACAGAGGGTAAGAAACATCCTATAGCTATAGGGAGCATCCTGTATACCATAAATTGAGGCTGGATATTAGAAATGCCGTGCGTCTCGAGATATTTAACAATAGATTGAGAGTGGTTATGTCTACCTTTGTTATGAAAATAAGAAGGCAAACAGATACAGACATCTCGTGCTACAACTGTCGACCTCTGTGGCCTAGTGGTCATCATGCCAGGCTGTCACACCGGAGGTCCCGGGTCCGATCCCCGGTCAGTTCAAGATAGAAAATGATCTTTTTTCAAATTGACCTGGGTCTTGGATATTTATCTATATGTTTTTGTTATAAAATATAATATCGTTGAGTTAGTATCCCATATGAGTTAGTCTATATTTATTATTAACTGCGTTCCTTTCCCCAAGGAACATACATGTGGAAAAAAAATTGCTTCCCATACAAGTAAACTGGGATGCTGATCGGTCAACTTGTATAGAATATTTTTTTCTTATTTTGCTATGGCCGAAGCTTTCTTCTGAAGAAAGTTGTTCAGTATGATGGACTAAAATCACCTATATAATAGTTTAATTAAATTTTCTAGACCCTATACAGGGTTATTTTTAATTAACCGGCAACCTTTTTGGAGTTAGTTCAGTCCGTGATACTGAACCACTTTCCATAAAACCAATTATTGAAAAACGAAAAAAACATTTTCGCCTTACCATACAAAGCGGTGCTCAACCAAATGGATTTTGTATGGGAGGGCGAATTTTGTTTTCGTTTTTCGATAATTGTTTTTATGGAAAGTGGTTCAGTATCATGATATTAAAAATAACCCTGTATACAGGCTGACTTTTTATCCAACTGCTTAATTTTTGGAGCAAGTTCAGTCCATGATACTGAACTACTTTATATATAATATAAAAAGTTATTAAAAATCGATAAAAAAATTTCGTCTCCCATACAAATCAGCGCTCAGCCAAACGGATTTTGTATGGGAGGACGAAAAATTTTCATCGATTTTTAACAATTTTTTTTATAGAAAGTAGTTCAGTATCATGGACTGAACTTGCTCCGAAAATTTAGCAGGTGAATAAAATGTCACCTTGTATAAGTATATCGACAGATTTATTTATTTAAAAAACTTTATTGTACATATAACATATAACACATAGTTTCAAACACAATGGTACACAAGGTTTATATACGCATATACCTCATGTATAAATATATAGGTAAAGGTATACCCATTAGAGATGTGCAGTATCTGCATTTAAGTAGGTATAATACTTATATACTATAGAGTCCTACAGATTTGACCACGTGGTTACATACATATATAAAAAGCTATGATAAAGCATAGACAATATCATACAGCACGTAAACCATAAACAACACAAAAAGCCCACATCTACAATTAAACTAATCTCTCTACAAACATTAATTAAATTCTATCTATAATGACCATCAAAATAATGGAACTACCATCTTAGTAAAGGGATATTAGTCGTGAAGAAAAATTTTCGTCACCCTTAAAATTAGGGTATACGGAACGCAAATTGAGGGTGCCTACCCCACGCATGCGCACACCACTACCCATCTAACCCCAATACGAATCGGGACTCCATTTTATTTTCATTTATTTCCTATTTTCCCGACAAACGTTTCATTTAGAATATGAACTGAAGGTTTAAATGACCTGATTGATACTGATGGATTATGTGAAGTGAATTTTGATTGACTAACTGACTCGATATCAAAGTAAAGTTGAATTCAGTGCTTACGTAATATTTTTTTCGAAATCTTCAATCGTGTTTGACGGGACTCTAAGGAAGGTAAGAAATTCGCTTTTTAACATATATTTCCTTACTTTTTGTACAAAAACCCATTGAAATTATACGCAGTACAATGTTGTGCTATGTTGTTAGAGGTCACACATTGATTTTTACTTAAAATTTGATCCATGAAGAAGTAGACAACACATTCTTATAAGACGCACTTGCGTATAAGTATATACATAGGTACATATTAGTGAATAAAGGTTGTGCTGTTAGTCCTATTTATGCTTATAGCATACGTACGCTTTTTGGAACTGTATTGACAGTTATATCTTAGATTTTAATAGTAGGTAATATATTTTCGGTTTATACAAATGTCAAACGTAACGTGAAGTAATTCTTGGCAAGTAAGTAACATTTAAACTGAATATCATTTCATGTGTGTGAGTCTATAAACCCAACTAAAATTATTTATTGTTGTATTGTATCGTAAAGGACGCCTTTACAAACGTAATCTAGCTTTTATTTTGAAACGACTTGTCTGAATTTGAGAAAATTTTGTAATTTAAAAAGAAAGGTGCCATAATTTTGCCGAATCTTCCATACTACTACGACGACCTCCGTGGCGTAATGGTCAATACGCTAGTACAACAATGTGGAGGTTCTTCTGGGTTCAATCCTCAGCCAGGGCAAGTTGAAAAATCCCCTTTTTTAAAAAATCTGGGTCTTAGATGTTTATCTTTATGTATTTATCATATTAAATATAGTATCGTTAAGTTAGTTAGGCAGTTAGGGGCTGGCTCAGTGTGATTTGTCCCTATTTTTTTTTCTACTATTCTGGCACCAAGCTGTTGGGACTTGGGTAATTTCTGCCTGGCTTGTCTTTTTAGGGTTCCGTACCCAAAGGGTGCTAACGGGACCCTATTACTGAGACTCCGCTGTCTATCCGTCTGTCACAGGGCTCTATCTCTTGAACTTTAAAGCTAGACACTTGAAATTTTCACCGATTACGTATTACTGTGGCCGCTATAACAACAAAGACTGAAAATAAAAAAAAAATAAAAATTAAAGGGGGTCGTCATACAAAAAACGTGTTTTTTCAGCGTTTTTAACTAGATCTTTATAATGGCATTTACTAGATACTTGAAATTTTCACCGATTATGTACTACTATACTATGGCCGCTACAACAACAAATACTAGAAATAAGATAAAGTTAAAAATTAAAGGGGGTCGTCATACAAGAAACGTGTTTCTTCAGCGCTTTAAATCATCGTATGGAGGCACGGAACCCTTCATGTACGAGTCCGACTCGCACTTGCCTGTTTATTTTATATTTTTGAAGCAAGTGCAGTAAATAACACTGATCAACTTTTCATAAAAATAATCAATCAAAAAGGATAGAAAAAATTTCGACCTCCCATGCAAATCAGCGCTCAGCCGAACGGATATTCTATGAGAGATGAAAATTTTGTCAATGTCAATGTCAATGTCAAAATATCTTTATTATCATAGGATATTTATAATATCTCTTAATAATAGTCACTTTGTTTTGTTTTGCACAAATGTTGACGTCAAATTGTTACTTACAGCTAAGTTTACGCGCTTCCTGGGCGCAAGTGCAGAAGAAGCGGCAACAACACAACTGCATTTTACTTCGATTTTCAGTATTTATTTTTATGAAAAGTAGTTCAGAATTATGGACTGGAAATGTAAAAAACATATAAAGAAGGCTAAGAACTTAGTGGAGGAAATAGGGACATGGAGCACTCTACCGACAAGAGCGTGGTACATAAGTATAGAAGATATGTTTTTTAATGTTAACCCCTGACAAAAAAGAGGGGTGTTATTAGTCTGACGCTGTGACATCGTAGCGCTCGAACGGATGGACCGATTTCGATGCGTTTTTTTTTATGTGAAAGCAAGTTCCCTTGCGGTGGTTCTTAGCTATGTTTGATGGAAATCCGTTCAGCCGTATAAAAGTTATTGAGGGTTAACACTTAAAAGTCAGGGCTTTCTCTAGCAAATAATAGATGGCGCGCGGCGCTACGGATATCGAGTCGTATCGGTAGTTCCGTTAACAGTCGAGGGATTTTTTTTGGGTAGTTTCCTGGGTCAAAAAAAATATTTAGTACTGTTTAGAGAACAATACGTCACAAAATAATGTCACTTGACCTTGATCACATCCATTTTGAATGTGATTTTTCATTTATTTATGCCGAAAAACGAATATTAAATGCGCTATTTGACTCCAAAAATCGATGACATCCCAGTCCGATATTTCATACAAATCTCATAGAAAATTTTTGTTTTGACGTTTGTAAAAAAGTGTCTGATTTGACTTGTTGGAAACTAGCGGAATATAGTGTATTACCAATCGATACTATTGCGCTTGATGGGTTCATGGAGAGAGAAAATAATAAACATTTACGCATATGATCTTTACTGTCCAAACAGCCATGACACACACAAAAAACAAAGAATATCAAAATATTATTTAAAATACTATAAAAAAGAATAATAAAAAAGGAGTTCGCAACAATAATATTAATGTTCCGAAGTAGGAACAAGCTGACAAACACGTAACTCCGATAGACTGTAGCCTTATTACAATATTATTATTTAGTTACTGATGCTCTTGGGGTATTATGTTAATTGTAAAAGTTATAGCAACGTTACAAATTGGACTTCGGTTTGGCCTTTGGGGGCCTGGTGATCTGTCGTACAGGCTCACGCCTAGTACAGACACCAGACTCCTCACAAGGATCTCTCTTATGTATTTATTTCAAGTCCTCTGTACAATATGTCACCTTGTGAAGAGTAAATAAATAAACTTATTATTATTATTATTATTAAAGAAGACTCAAGCCATTTTAAAGAATTTCAATCACTCTCCCACGAAAGTCGCAATTTAGGTACCAAGTAATTAATTCCTTATTTAAGCCGTTTAATTAAATCCTAAGTATCAAAGCTCGAGGTCCTGAGGATCTACGTAAGATGTGACCTATTTCTCATTGAGTTTAAGCACAGAGGAGGTTTACTATAAAGGCTATACAGGTTGATTTTGCACACTTTATACTCATTTGATTAGTTATTTAAATAAATGTAAACAATCTTGACATGTCTTTTTATTAAAATAAACACATTCTAAATCAATACCTTTGCAAATTACAAATTATTATTTGTTGCATCTTGAGATGAAATATTTTAAATTGGATTGAGGTTAATCAAACTGATGAGCACTATTTATTTTATGTCACGCGGATTGGATAAATAGATTAAATACAGAACGATTCCTAACTTTCATTCTCTATTTAAGGCCGTTCCTGAATGTTCCGGGGTCCAGTGCTGCCCCTATTTAAAATTAATCATTTCAAAGAAAACGAAGACATTATTTAAAATTTTGCTACTACCAAAATTTTAGATAACCCTTCAAAGTATTTTATGAACTACTGTTTACAGTTTAAAGTGAGAACGTTAAGCTTTACTACGCACATTTGCGAAAAACGGCCACTTTTGGCAAATGTGCGTAGTAAAGCTTAACGTTCTCATTATAAACTGTAAACAGTAGTTCATAAAATACTTTAAAGGGTTATCTAAAATGTAGGTAGTAGCAAAATTTTAAGTAATGTCTTTGTTTTCTTTAAAATGATTAATTTTTAATGGGGGCAGCACTGGACCCCGGAAAATTTAGGTACGGCCTTAAGACAACGAGCATTTGAAAATCAATTTTCACTTTAAAACCAAATATTTTACCAACGGATCCCTTAATGTAAAATTGGTGTAATTTTTTTTTTCGCGATTTTATGTTACCACGTTGTCTGCGTGATTAATATCATGTCCATGCCAAATTACAGCTTTTTAGTACTAACAGTATCTGAGTAAAACCGCAGACTAACAGACAGACATGACGAAACTATAAGGGTTCCTTATTTTCTACGGAACCCTAAAAACTACTGTTTTAATTAGGACTTCGTAAAGCTGGTTCTCTGAATAAGAAACTGCAATTTTAGGAGAGCACAGACTCCTGACCTCACTGTGCCACTTTTAGCCCCTCTGTTCTAAAACTAGGTGACTTTAGTAGTTGCCAAGTTTGATACCTAGCTTTAATGAAGTAGAATTTTCTACAAACTTTTAACCAAGATCTGAATAAGCTTTTAACAAAAAATAAAGATTTATAGAGACTTGCCTTCAAAGGGCACACACACTTAGCAAAATGGGCCTGTGAATAGAAAACGGGAATTCTACTGCAAACCCTACGCCCATTCGTTTGGGCGACTTCTACGATGTATAAAATTATTTTATTATTTTAATCAAGAATAGTAATTGTAACTAAACTAAAATAATTCAATTAAAAGCTTAAAGCTAAAACGACTAAAACTAGTCATACAGGGTAACTTTTTAACGATCAGCCTTTTAGAGGAAGTTCAGTCCATGACGTTAAACTACATACAAAACAATTAACGAAGAACTAAAAAAAATATCGCTTTCCCATACAAAACACCGCTTAGTCAAACGAATTTCATATGGGAGGACAAAAAAAATTAGTATAGAATAGAAAGTAGTTCAGTATCATAAGCTGATCTTGATCCAAAAATTTGGCTGGTGGTCAAAAATTCACCTGTAGATAATAGTAAATTACGATATAAGTGTGTTATGGTGGTTATAACACACGAAGCGGAATTTCAGCCCGAGCCGAAGGCGAGGGCGTAAGGAGCTGAGTATGTTTAACCAATATACGCACGTATATTGTACGACGTTTTTCAACATACTTGCGAGGAAAAATACCTAATAAACTGATATTTTTGATTTTAAATAAACTCAACCATAAAACTGTGATGCACACTGTTGCTTTCCCGCTGTTTTACTTTTTAAAATCAACACGGCGCGCAGCCTACTGGACGGGGCGTCGCGCAGCATGGTAATATGAAATTTGAAAAAAATAAAATAAACGTATGCAAGATACAAAGATAAATATTGAAACAGCGATGACGTTCGATATCTGATTTATTCTTTTTCTTTGTCTAACCTTTACCTTATATTATCTAACTATCTCGCTCACACACAACTGTCAAACTTTCTTACTCTCTCATTCATACTTAATTTACCATTAATTTTGTCCCTTTCTTTCGCAATAGCAAATCGTGAGTTATAGAAATATAACTTCACTATTTGCGTTTTTAACACACGCGTGTTTTATGGGCTGCTTTATATATCTAAAACCGGTAAAATTAGATCCATTTTACGAGCAAGGGTGTTAAAAAAAAAAATTATGTAAATATACTCAATAAGCTCTAATAAATTCTATTAGATACCTACTATTTTTTAATACAGATTCAGTCCATGACACTTAACAAATTCATGAAAAGCTAAAATACGAAAAAGAAATGCAGCTCCTCATAAAATATTACTTCTCAGATTATAAAGAATAAAATGTAAAATGAAATCTTGTTTTTTACTATCCCTACCTTATCCACACACATTAGTGAACATTAAACAAACCTTTTTATCCTTGTTAATCTTAAGTAAGTTTGTAAGTAACAAATTAAGAAGCCTTAACGAGGACGTCAGCTCGTGACTTACTAATTTTTCCGTGTGTATAAAGTCAATATTGGCATCAGATTTTTCAAGCTGCACACGGGCATCTGATAGGTTTTGACGACTAATATCTCATGATAACAGCCTTGTCTTTTCATGGAGGAGCTTAAGATATTTTCATCAATCTAAGTGGATTCAATTGGAAAGTGGACTACATTTTGGATTCCGGACGGGCGCAGAGGGGTAGGGGCAGATCTAGGACAATACTTCTTCTTCTTCTTTTCGTGTCGATTGGCTCAAAGACACATTATATTTTGTTCCTCCAGTAAGTCGCCACTCTTATGCCACTTTCCGACGCCATGTACAGGTCACAGAGGACACGAGAGAAGGTGCTGCATGGTCTGATCGGACTGACCACATTGGCATCGGGCCTCTGTTTTTTCAGTATAGCGCCACTTCGCATGGTCGTGCCCGCATCGGCATTTCTCAGTACGCAGTCGATTCAGGCACTTCCAAGTTGCCCAAGGGAGTTTATGGCCCGGAGGCAGCTCTAGGACAATACTAAAAAAAGACGAGTGGCAGGAGACAGGAACGTGTGGAAAGATAAGGGGTAGGGTGGGAGATTTCTACCCAAGACCTACAGGCTAGAAAAAAAAAACAATCCAAGTGGGACCCACACCCCGGGTTGCTTAACTTGTATAATCGTTAATAACGTTTACTAGTGGGCGTAAATATTATTATGCCATCGAGCTCCTTCAGTTTTCTTATACCAATAACTTATTATTTGATGCAACAATATACTAAATACTATGGTTAATAATGTCATAACCTATAAAACTTCTAAGCATAATAACTCAAAAACCTGGCCTCCTATAATTACGATTTTTTTACCTTAGAATCAGCAATATATGCTTTATTAAACAAGGTATATTTCATTCATATACACTAACTTTGGTTATTAACTAAAATGATGTATGGGAAGCTGCCATAGCTCTTTGAGAGACACATAAGGACTTTATTATATACAAGATTCGCGATAGAATAGATAGAAGATATAGAAAGGTAGCTCAACGCGTTATGGAGAGGGCTATGCTCGGTGTTTCTCTACGTGATCGAATCAGAAATGAGGAAATTCGTAGGAGAACAAAAGCCACTGATATAGTCCAGCGGATTAGCTCGTTGAAGTGGCAGTGGGCGGGACACATAGCGCGACGAACCGATGGCCGATGGGGTAGAAAGGATCTCGAATGGCGACCCATACTGGAAAGCGAAGCGTTGGACACCCACCCACAAGGTGGTCAGACGATCTGACTAAGGTCGCTAGAAAGCGCTGGACGCAGGCCACCCGCTCTAAATCGGTCATTTGGAAATCCCATGTCCAGCTGTGGACGTTATGCGGCTGAAATGATGATGATGATATGTAATACAAGATGTTGCTAAAAAAAATCCAAATGGGGGAGTGAAAGGGGAAAAAGGGGGGAAGTTTGCTGTAGCATTATATATGACTGAAATGGCTTTGCTAAGCCAGGGGAAAGGGGTAAGTGTCGGTTATTGCATGGTTATAAGAGCTTGCGAGGTCTACTGTTCCCACAGAACCACTAGTTGTATGAGTTTCTATATACAACCACAGAATAGGTACTAGTACCAACCCAAAGAGGGTTAACATCAGGCAGGCGGCCGATCGTAAAACTATAGCCAAATCATTTAAACTGTTCCGGCTATTTCTTCTCCATTTTGCAAGGTATTTAGCATCCTTGGGTGACCATTCACATACATGTTATATTTGGAGAAGAAAAAGCGGGCAAGCACACCCCGGGCTCCGAAAAAAGAATAGGTACTAGTACTCACGTACAGAACTCTCACTCAGCAAAGAAATTCAAAGCAATATCTACTCAATGTGGTTCGTGATATGGTTTAATTTAGCACACGTCAGAACTCAGCACCTTTTCATTTAGATACCTAATAACCTAGACATCCATTGCAGGCAAATTTCATTCTTATTACTCTGGACAAACGATTCGTATAAACTGAATTTACCACTCGGAGTGGTCGCCGCGCGCATAGTAATAATGTAGGTATATTTTCGATACCTAAACGGGGAGTGTCACAGGCCTCATACGACCTTCCTTTTTCCGACACTTTACACGAAAAAAAACACAAGAAAATGTAATATGTGCGGAAGATGGCCAATTCGAGTCTCGCCTGGGACATAAATTAGGCGGCCCACTTTGCATAAAGACGGCCATCAATAATCATTTTGTCTCGATTAAAATTTACGGCCTTGAGGCTCTGGAATGCAGTTGATTTTTAACCAACTTCCAAAAGAGGGTGATGTCTTAAGAGTTAAAATATTTAACGACGAATTATGATAAAATTAACGTCGGAAAACATTTGCACAGTCAAAAGCTTAAATACTAGTAGATCGCACCTAAATGTGAACTCGCGACCTATTAAGGGGATACATGATTTTTTCTGGGTGCTGCCCCTATTTGAAATAAATTATTTAAATGGGAACGGAGATATCATTTAAAATTATGTCTCCAGTATGCCCTAGCTAACCCTTCAACCTATTTTATGCACTACTTTTTACAGTTTATAATGAGAGCGTAAAACTTTTCTTTGCACATTTGGCAAAAGTAGCCGTTTTTCGAAAATGTGCCCTACCAGTAGTACCCTAACGGGGCAGACTGAGCCCAGGCTCAGTCTGCCCCGTTAGGGATAAATGTCATTATAGTGTATTGAATAGAAATTAAAGTATTGACGATTTTTCGTGATGCATTCTGAACGACAATTTAATTTCGATGTTTGTTTGGACAAAGTAAACACAAACCGGGTTCGAATCCCGTTTCAAAGCAAATACTCATATTTGTTTACCCCGCCATGTCATCTGCTTTTTTTAAATATTCCAATATTCTATATGTTTACCGTCATGTTAACCATCAATCCCGATTCTGTTTTTTTTTGGTAATAAAAATTCGCGGAAAGAGGTTTTCAAATCAGGGTATTTTTGTTGCTTTTATGATAATAAAGATTACAATAATCTAGTAAATTGGCCGTGTGGCTTTCGACCTAGAATAGGACCACTCCATCTCTTCCTGTGGATGTCGTAAGAGGAGACTAAAGGACAAAGCACAAACATCAAGGAAAATTGGGGCGGCGGATGGACCGATGTATTTCGATGCGGTTTTTTTACGTGGAAGCAAGTTCTCTTGCGGTGGTTCTTAGCTACGAGTATGTTTGATGAAAATCGGTTCAGCCGTTTAAAAGTTATTGGGGGTTAACGCTTGAAAGTCAGGGCTTTCTCTAGCAAATAATAGATGGCGCTACGGATATCAAGTCTTATCAGTAGTTCGGCTACTCATCACTAGATGGCGTTCTTGACGTTCGGGGTTTTTTTAATTTGCCTAGGAAATAAACTTGTTGGTTAAAACTTACGTGAGATACAGGCATTAATAGAACTTACTCGTACACAAACGATTGTCCAAAGATACTTTAAGTACTTCACTCGTTCCATCAAATGCAATTTTCCACAAATGAATTTGAATGACTGAGTGAGTCTCCTTCGAGATATGAAGGTAAGGGAGGAACGATTTAGCATTGTTTTATTGGAAGCCATCAATGGATTCATTAGGCAATTAAATGAATCTATTGGAGTTGAATCAATGTAGGTAAACAAAGTGAGGATGGGATGAAGAAAAGTTCCGAATATATTAAATATATATTTTTTTTTAATTAGTTAATTTATTTACATAGTTAATATTATTTTATTAATATTCAATAAAAATATTTATGTAATTAAAACTAAACTAAAATCTAAATTTAAAAACTAAATTTAGAGTTTTTAATTTAGATATTGTTCCGAGCATTTGTTCAGTTTAAATCAATATTCAAAATAGAGCCTTCTTCACTTTAAGGCCGTACCTGAATTTTCCGGGGACCAGTGCTGCCCCCATTTAAAATAAATCATTTCAAAGAAAATGGAGACATCATTTAAAATTTTGCAACTACCAAGTCCTAGATAACCCTTCAAAGTATTCTATGAACTACTGTTTACAATTTAAAGTGAGAACGTTAAGCTTTACTACGCACAATTGCGAAAAACGGCCACTTTTGGCTAATGTGCGTAGTAAAGCTTAACGTTCTCATTATAAACTGTAAACAGTAGTTCATAAAATACTTTAAAGGGTTATCTAGGATTTGGTAGTTGCAAAATTTTAAATAATGTCTCCGTTTTCTTTGAAATGATTTATTTTAAATGGGGGCAGCACTGGACCCCGGAAAATTCAAGTCCGGCCTTAATCGACTTTCAATTCAATACATCTAATATTTTTAAGATAATGGCAGCAATGAACTGAACGAAGAATTGCTAAGGCGCATTAATGGTCGTGGGAAAATTCATTTGTAAATTTAAGATAATTATGTCCGGTTTTTTACTTTACATTTCATTATATGAAATAAATATTCTTACGTAATATTATTACGTTATTTAATTATTAAATAAAAATACAACGTAAAACTAACAAGTAACTAAATTAAAACTAAACAAACTAAAATATAACCTAAATATTAATAAGTCTAAAATTTATGTCATAGAAAATCTCATACTATATAAGTTAGCTAAAACTAGAAACAACCTAAAACTAAAAACCTTAAAAAATATAATATAATAACTAAAATATATTATTAAAAGGAGTCCCTTTAGGCAAGGTTAGAGGATGGCAAGATACTGGCAGCGTTCCCCCTTTGAATAGCTAGACTGATTCTTTGTCCGAGGTAGCTGCCAGCTCTTCGGTCTTCTGTGATGTCGACTAACCTTTTTGCTATTGTGCAATGAAGGGTATTGTATTGTATTGTATGATTTAACGTTGGTCCCGGTCTAATCATTGTATCATCATCAGGTCCTTTTTAGTCTCCACTGCAAGAGCACGACCCTCTCTGTACTACCAGAGCCATATATTAGCCAGAGTAGTCAGAGGATTTGGCCTACACTCTCCATGCTGGCCAGACGGGTTAAAGAGGTCTCACTGATGTTTATAAACTTTGTTAAGCTTGTGTTTTCGAAGTTGCTTTCTACGACACCCACGGGAAGACTTGGAGTGGTCCTATTCTACTCTGCCGGGAAACACACGGCTAATCATTGTATAGCAGTCATCTATGTCAGATGCCTTAAGGCATCTTTAAAAATCTGTTGGCTACTTACACACACGAAAAACAAAGAAATTAGATATAAAATAAATTCGTGGAGGTTTCCCTGGTACGGTGTGATTCGCTGCATTACGAGTACATTCGTTGCATTGTCGTTTTAATTCAACGTCCTTGCGAAGGTCGCTCTTCAAGCAGGTCAGGGTAAGGTGTACTCATAGATATTTCATACTTAGTCTAGTCTACAAAGTTTCTGAAATCTTTACTTACTTTTTGCATTATTAAACATTTATAATACCTACTCCAGGTTACATAATCTGAAGTTCTCAGAGTCATTAGACTTATAACTTTAGTACTTACGTGTATGATCAGAGGGGGAAACAGCCCTATATCTATAGCCCTATTCTTTTCTCTATTTCTTCTTTGCTGGTCTGGAGAAAAGAAAAAACATAGAATGTACCAGTTGCTTCTCTTCCTGTGCAGATCGTAAAAGCCGATCGAGAAAATAGGCAGAATCTGAATCATATAAATAGACGATTAGCAACCCATCACTATTATGTTTTCCCTTTTCCAGCTTCATGCCCACCATTATGCTAAAAGTGGCCTAGGCCAAAGATAATATAATTACTAACGTAACCTTGGCCTTACCGCCCTAGCTAGGCTCTATCTGCCTCGTTACGGATAAAGATGTGATAGTGTACATATATATACCTATCTTTTTTCTAGTGTGAATGGCTGTCTTTAGTCGACTTTGTAACAGCCAGTATGTTACCTACGTTATGGTTTGCAATGACCATCTGGTGATCATAATAATGAGCGAGCAAGCGAATGACAAAGTTTGTGTTTAAAGTTTTATATCATTCAGTATGTTATGGTTTGCAGTGACCATAACAATGAGCGATCGAAGCAAGCGAGCAACAGAGTTTGCGACAGAAGTGACTGGCTGTCAAAAGACGACTTTGTGATAGTGGTATGTTAAGTTATGGTTTGCAGTGACCATGACAATTATCGGTCGAAGGGAGCAAATAACGGATTTCGCCACAATAGACGACTTTACGACATTTAGTTTGTTATGGTTTGCAGTGACCATAAAAATGTGCGTTCGATGCGAACGAGCAACAGAGTTTGCGAAAGAAGTGACTGGCTTTCAAAAGACGATTACACTCGGTATGTTATAGTTTGCCATGATCATAATAATGAGCGATCGAAGCGAGCGAGCAATAGAATTTGCAACAGAAGCGCCTGACTGTCAAAATACGATTTAATGTCATTGGTATATTATGGTTTGCAGTGACCATAAAAATGAGTGATCGATGCGAGCAAGCAACAGAGGTTGCGACTAAAGTGACTGGCTGACAAAAGACGACTTTGTGATAAACAGTATGTGATCACAAAAATGAGCAAGCGTGAGACGTGACTCGTCAAATCTTAATAATAACGTACTAATCTCTTTCCAGAAGCGCTGAGCGGTATGCTGGCCGGCCCCCTCTAGGGCATGCTCTGCGGGGCCATCTGGTCCGCCGCCCCGGTGTCTCTGCGAGGGCTGGCCCCCCCTCTGCCCGCCGCCAGGCCCGCCCTTCTAGCCGCGCTCGTCATGCACGCTCTACATGATCATCGCATCGACGATGATTCCAGTTTTATAGGTAAGTGGTTATGAATTAAAAAATATATATATATCTAACAAAGTATACCGAAACTATTTTAAGGGTGAATTCAGTATATGAAAAATATTGTTTTGCTTGCCATACAAACTCGGATCAGCTGATCGGTCACTTGTATGGGAGGCCAAAATTTTTTTTTATATTTCGATGTTGTTCCTTGGGAAAAGTTGGTTAGTATAATGGACTGAATTCACCCACAAAATAGTTTCAGTATATTTGGTTGGACCCTGTATACCTGTGTAACATATTCGGATTTTTAGTGTCTAATTATTAACGTCAATTAACGTCATACATAAGCAAACCGTGTGTAAAACCGCCGACATATAGTATTGAGGTGACTCAGCCCGTTAATATGAACAATATTTCCGATCAGTTTAACACATTTGTATGAAAAGTCAAAAAATACCAGTTTTTCAGTATCTACGTACTAAATTATACCTATTGTTTTCATAACATATATCTACTCGTATAGTTGACCATTCTAGTCAGTATAGCCGACTAGGCGTTAGATCGATTCAAATCACTAATTAGTGGTTATTACCTACTATCTACTGCACACGACAGCTTTTTATTGCTGTATTACTATTGATTGATAGAAAATGGATTGTACATATACGAGTAAGTACCTATTTTTATGTTGATGATATCAGTATTTTTTAACTAGCCTATATTTGTATCCCACTGTTGGGCAAACCCCTCCTCTTCTTCCTTTCACTCGTCAATTATATGCCAAGAAATATGCATTTTCTTTGAAATATTAAAATTTTGCCCAAATCTGACATGTCGTTACAAAATAAAAGATAGACTACGTTTGTATGGGAAAGTCCGATTCTGTCTAGGGTGAAGGTATAGGCAAATGGCCTTGAAGTGGCATCATTTGAAATAAATTGTTAACTCGTAAATATGGAGATAATTCCATATTGCTCTTCGTCATGCACTAGATAGCCCTTTATGTTATTTTATGAACCACCGTTGAAAGTATTCACAAGCTACACGGACAGCTTTAAAACTTGCCTCCGCCAAAAGTGGCCACGGCAAGTTTTAAAGCTGGACGGATCACTAATAATTGTTTCAACGGCAGTTCATGCAATAATTTAAAGGGCTATCTAGTGCATGACGAAGAGCAATATGGAAATTATCACCACATTTATGAGTTAACAATTTATTTCACACTTCAAGGCCATTTGCCTATATCTTCACCTTAATGTTGCTACATGATTTTAAATTTTCAAGATGTTTCCATCTTATTGCTCGTGACTGTACGTAGCAAATTTCTATATAATGACCTCAAAAACAAGTGCTTTAAATTTGTAACAAACAAACCAGAAACTTAGCCACAAACAGACATTTTCGCAAGGGGTTGTAATCTAGATCGGGGGCAACGGCCGGATAACGGGTGCGGCTGGTCAAAATACGATGTTTGTGGCTTGAAAAGTTACGGTGGAATTTTAATAAACTCAAGTGAAATGGTCTGTTGTCTTATGCTGTCGTATTACTAATTACTGAATTACTTTTTTTTTACTATTTTTTTGTTTTTAGGGTTCCGTACAAAAAATTAAAAAACGGAACCCTTTTAGGATTCTCGTGCGTCTGTCTGTCCGTCCGTCTGTCACAGCCAATTTGCTTCGAATCTACTGGACCGAATCAGGTGAAACTTGATAGAATGGTGTAATCCTATGACCCAAACACATGTGTGCAAAGTAAACAAATATTTTTTTTAAATAAGGGTTGTTTTTGGGGGATAAATTAGGAAATGAAAAAAAAAGTTTTGCAAACCTTACTGTGTCATATATCAAATGAAAGGGCTTGTTATGAGGATCTCAAAAAAAAATACGAAATATGTAATCTACAAGCAATGAACTCATTGCTTGTAGATTACAGGAAAACCTATAAGAATTCAATCAATTGTACGGAACCCTCTTCACGCGACTTTAACTCGCACTTGGCCGGTTTTTTGTACTTTTTTTCTTTAATCTATACTGTCCCACCTGCCGGCGATGCAAGCGCGGCAGACCAAGGACATGTTGGACAAGTTGGTTCATGAGTAACTAATAACTAAGAAAATAAATAAACTGGGTCGTACGTTATCTGAAAACCTTTGTAATTCGGTGCTGACTTAGCAACTTTGGCTGACCTCGATGTTAACTAGAAAGCTTTGTTAAGCTTTTTTCCCGGCGCTAATTGTAACTTCTCAACTAAGCGCTGCAGTGTAGCTATGTCCTGGGGTACTAGTTCCTGGGGTGTCGTAAGAGGCGACTAAGGGTGGTTTAGCTATCCGAGAACGGCGACAGAGTCTTCAGTCTAACTTACCCTGGCTGGGGATCTAACCCAGAACCTCCGGATTAGCAGATTAGCGTGGTAACCATTACACCACGGAGGTGTAGATCGATTCGATTAGGTTTGAACTTCATTTCTAGGTATAATTCACTAGTCATAATGGCGAGAAATGGGAAGTCCAGTCCTACGCAAGCCTGTATTGTCTTCGTAGCGGATTTGAACTTACAGGAGAGAGACAAATGATGCAAAAAGGTCTATAACAAAGCAATCCACTCTTTTATAGTAAGAGAGAAAGCGCCATCTGTTCGAACGTGGTGGAACTGTCAATGACTTACTATACTATACTTTATCAATGGCAGTAATAGCCTTCAATATCATTCAGAATGTGATTCACACCTCGTGACAGCATATGTATGAAATATCGATTTTTAAATAAAATTATTGCTGTTTGTAGGTCAAGTAAAGGTAGCTCTACATATTGGATATTATAGTTACGTTAGTCCCCAGACAGTAAGATTAATATAATTTAAAAAAAAAAAACAACTAATTAAGTTTAAAAATATTTTATGATTTATTGTATCGAAAGATTTTTCAGTAATATGTGTATACTATTGGAAAATATGATATATTTGATATATAATACGAGCCACCCTTTAGTGCGGGTATTCTTTCGTCCAGTTGAAAATAATTGAGGTTTTCTTTTATTTTAAATTTAGGGCTAAAGCAAACAAGCATATTGTTTGTTTGTTTGTTTGTAATAACTTTATTGTACCAAAAAATTAAGTATAAAAGACAACATACTCGTAATACGAAAGAGCAAATATACAAAGGCGTATTTTTAAGGTTGCATGTCACATAAGTCAGTTGAAGAATTTGCGTTCCATAGAAATTCACAACTCATTTTCTGTCGTCGTGTGAAACAAGCTTTAGGTGATATATTGTGATAACATTGAATTAGGCATATTATCTCTGTAAACTGACAAAACCCTTCTAGCGCGTACTTAGGTGACCAGTACTGTGTTAAAGAGTTACTCTCGGCATTTCTTCTCAGCAGTACTTTGTGAAACGCTAGTATAGGTGGCTTCTTTTATTTAATAATTAACAATTAATTAATTATTATCTACTTAATTGTATAATGTAACTGTAATATAAGTGTATTATAAATACATATTATTCATATTTGCATGCCTGCAAGTTTTCAATCATGCTTATAAATTATTCTATTCTTTTCTTTAAATAAACATAACACGTAATGTACTTATACTAAACTTACTGACGTGATAAAATGCCTGCAAATGCAGTAATTAGGTACTGAATAAATATTTGATTCTTGATTCTTTGAAACCGAATGCATCGGAAATTGCGCGACGTATTTTCTTCAAATCACAAATTGTTGGGGCCTAAGTATTGTTGTATTAAAAGCTTTGTACAAACCGAACTAGATACATTCAAATTTATTGTCCCGATGTACTCGTTAACATGAGTTGTAACCTTTAGTACCCGAAAGCGCACAACCCTACTGAAACAGCCGGCGGCACGCGACAGCCCTATCTGCAGACATCTTGGCGCCCGCGCCCCGCCCGCCCAACCTTGGGTGTACATTCGTAGATAATACCTAATGATTCATAAATTCCTGGTAGATTTTAATTATGGGATTCATTTCCTATAAAAAAAATCTACATTTCTTTAGAAACTGGGCTTTCGCAGGCTTTTTACTGATAAATAACTGAGTAGTTTTCTGCACTTGATATTTTTTATTTGATGCCCTATCTGCAGAAATCTTATTGCCCGCGCCCCTCCCGTCCCAGCCTTGGGCGTGCATTCGTAGATACCTAATAATTCATGAATTCCTGGTAGATTTTAAATTATTATATATACTTAAAACTTATTTTGAATACTTAAATTAAATATTCTCGCTTCCATAAAAGAGAAAAGACAAAATAATTAAATAAAAAAAAACCGACTTCATTTTCTTCCGTATCTCCAAAGTTCTTCACCAAATTAACTTCACCAACTTGGTAATAAAGGCTTTTAATTCAAATAAAAAAGAATCATCAAACTCGGTTCTCAATTGGCGAATCGAAATTGGCTCAAATTCTGCTTACGTAACCCTCGAACGACCACTTAGATTAGACCCCAAATTGGTACTTCATCATATCAGTTATGATTGTATATGAAACACCTATCATTAGTAATCAGTATCATTTGTTTTCTAAGGGTTAGTTACGAGGGCACACAATTTTCGACAATCAAGTAAATTACAAGTTGATACTTACATACATAATTATGTACAAATATATGCTTACATGATTGTATTGTAGCCGAGATATGAAGTATTTTATGTACAGCTACTATTGAATTAAAGATACATACAGAAGTACATGGTGTAAATGTAGGACGTACTTGGCAGGGCGACTTTGATCCGACCATCAATTTGAACAACATTTCCTATGGTACCAAAGCTGTAATCTTATTTTTACAAGCTTTTTAGGGTTCCGTACCCAAAGGGTATAAACGGGACCCTATTACTGAGACTCCGCTGTCTGTCCGTCTGTCCGTCTGTCTGTCTCTCCGTCTGTCTGTCTGTCCGTCAGTCACAGGGCTCTATCTCTTGAACCGTAATAGTTAGACACTTGAAATTTTCACCGATTATGTATTACTGTGGCGGATATAACAACAAATACTAAAAATAAAAAATAGTTAAAAATTAAAGGGGGTCGTCATACAAGAAACATGTTTTTTTCAGCGTTTTTAACTTGATCTTCATAATGGCAATAACTAGATACTTGAAATTTTTACCAATTATGTATTATTATGACCACAATAACAACAAATACTAAAAAAAAAATAAAGTTAAAAATTAAAGGGGGTCGTGATACATAAAACGTGTTTTTTAGCGTTTTAAAACATTGTACGGTGGTACGGAACCCTTCATGTACGAGTCCGACTCGCACTTGCCCGTTTATTTAGTTACACCCGTCGGTCGAGCTGTCCTGTTGTTTGTGTCCGTAATCAAATCTCGCAAGCTAAATTAGACCCATTTACCATTATTAGATTGACCTGAAACTTCACATTCTTATGTAAATTGGGTGACAATGCAATATTATGGTATCAATGACCTGTCTCAGGATAAAGCCGGAAGGTGGCCACGGCATCTCTCTGATAAAACGACATAACCCCACCGAGTTTGGGCTCAATTTCTCTTGAGGAGCATTTTAAACTCTTTAGTTCATTGTTTTATATAAAAGTTTTTAAAAATATTTTTCGAATATTTACTTGTTGTTCATTAAAAATCCGCTCGGTTTTTTCGTTCGACACTTCTTGTGAGAAATTCAAAGCATGGCATTGGTCGCAATATAAGATTTGTTTATATTGATGGTGTAAGTCAGCCCTTTAAGTAAGCACTTGTACACACATAATTAGCCGTGTGGGTCCCGGCAGAGTAGAACAAGACCACTCCAAGTCTTTCGGTGGATGCCTAGAAAGCGACTTAGTAAAACAAGTTGAACAAAGCTTATAAACATCAGCGAGACCTCTCCAACCCGTCTAGCCATCGTGGGGAGTGTAGGCTAAATCCACTGACTGCTCTGGCAGTACAGAGAGAGTCGTGCTCCTGCAGTGGAGACTAAAAAAGACCTGATGATAATGATGGTGTATATGTCGCAGTTGGATGGTATAAACTCTACTCTAGCCGCATCGATGAATAGAAGTCGTTCATTCCATTCCGCGTATTAGGGTTCGCTGTTTTACAAAACCGAGCTGTAATGCCAAACAGCTAGAGGTTTCGTGAATTAGCGGATTATACCATTCAACTGCGACATTGACTGTATCTAAATACAGTCAGGATAGTTGCTTAGAAATATTTATCTAAATCTAAGACACCTAAATACAAAGGCGAATATAAGCTACTATCTGATCTGTATGTGGAGCACCGTGGAGGTCGTCTTACGCAACATAGGTCGCAAAGTTTACTCGGGTTTACATTGGTCGTTAGTTCTTAGATAGTTGCTTAGTAGAGTGGCGAGTAGTTTGGCACACCCGGGCTCTGAAGCAATACAGCTAAGTCTTCTTCGTCTAAGCGCATTCCCGGTTGCATCCTCAGCTGTGCTGCTTCGGAGCCCGAGGTGCGCTTTCCCGCTTTTTCTTCTCCAAATATAACATGCACGTCAATGGTCACCCAAGGATGCCAAAGACCTTGCAAAATGGATAAGAAATAGCCGGAACACTTAAAATGATTTGGCTATAGTTTTACAACCGGCCGCCTGCCTGACGTCAACCCTCTTTGGGAATGTATTCGTGCGAAAAGTTTTACAACCGGCCGTCGCCCGACGTTAACCCTCCTTGGGAATGCAATTGTAGCACGAGATGTTTGTGCTTAATCCTTTAGTCGCCTCTTACGACATCCACAGGAAGAGATGGAGTGGTCCTTTCCTAAGTATCAGCAACTATCTTCAACATGAGAAGATATTTGCTGATAAATGTTTACTTATCTAAATGATGTGTCATCTAAACAATAGTTGGTGAATGGCAAGTTCAGCAAGTTTGTAGCTACTGCTACTACTCTCTTTGATATTTTCTACTGTATAAACTTCTGATAGATGTTTTTTGTAGTTTTTTTGATTATTTAATTTGACATAATAACGTTACAAACACTTTTTCTGCCTGGACGAAAAATCTTTTTTGAGACATGGAGTGATCGTTTTATTATAACACTAAGTGCTATCAGAAGATCATTCATCGACATACCATCGAATTTAATAAGTCTTATCGATCAGGTATAAGTCAGTACTAGCCCAGTACTATAGCAGTTTTAATTCGAGCTCTACCAATGGTATTTATATAAATAATTAGTAAGCAGGAAAACGAAGTTCGTATTTTTTTTATTGCACATCGAAAACGCTAACGCTATGTGGCATTTTTCGTCAACCATTGGACCAATGTACTTAATAAACCCTAATATACTTCTACTTCATAAAAATCATAATTGTACTGACAAACGCAGCGTTGGATATCCACTTAAAAGATCTTTAAACGACCAAGGTACACTCCAGTAAACCTTGGTCAGGTCGTTTGAAGATCGCAGGTCGCTTTGATCGTTTAGGAACCCTCGGGAGAAACGATAATTATTAAGATTTATTTAACTTCTATCAATTTGTAACTTCGTGCAAACTCACTCGTTTACTCGCCCAGTGTGAGCGAAACAAGCTTCCATAGCACAGCAGTGTGACTGGGAATTTTATTGTATGCACGGCTTTATGGTTTCCCTGCGTCATAGTGACGTCAATTTTGTTATAGATTCATAACTTGATATACTTACGTTTAACTATCAAGGCCGTAACTTATTGTTTGGAAAAACAATGCACGTATGCCGTCCGATCTTATTAATGAGATTTTGTAAATATTTGTTCGTCATCATCAGGTCTATTGTTTTTTAGTTTCCACTGCAGAAGCACGACCCTGTCTGAACAGAGAGGGTCGTGCTTTTACAGTGGAATAGTACTACCAATTGGCCGGACTCAGTTATCTCGAACGAGGCCTTGTGGAATCTATGCAGGGAAGATCCAATTGACGTACAAATCCGTAGACGCAAGTGGAGCTGGATCGGTCATACGTCGCGTCGGCCTCGCAGAGCCCTTAATTGGAATCCACAGGGCAGGCGTAAGCGTGGTCGCCCTAAACAAACTTGGCGCCGCAGCGTTAACTCAGAAGCTAAGCAGCTTGGATTGTCCTGGAGTGAGATCAAGAACGCAGCAGTTGACAGATCGGATTGGCGACGTGTTGCATCTGCCCTTTTCCCCAACAGGGGGACATAGGAAGCGAAGATGAGAGAAAGAGTACTACCAATACTACTAGTAGATATTAGTACTTACTACCAAAGCCAAACTTGGCTAGAGTAGGCAGAGGATTCGGCCTCTGGGAGGATACTCTCTCCACACAGACGGGTTGGAGAAGTCACACTCACTGATATTAAGTATAAATCTTGTATTTCTTAAGTTGCCTACTAGATAGTTCCACGGGAAAAATTAGAGCGATCCCCTATTGTATTCTACTCTGCCTGGTCGTCATGAAAAGGTAAGATCGATAGCTTAAAACAATAATTGACGTGTAAAAGTGCCTGCGGGGGCCTAATTACTGAATACGTATTTTATTTGATTCTTGCCGGAAACACAAAGGTCTTTGAATGCAACGAGTCAATGCTAGTCAATGCATAAATCCCATTGGCTTACTTACACATAATTGCATTGAATTGCATTGTTACTTTCATACAGTTTCATGTCAACGACTGACGTGGCGCCTGGAATGACTCAATGGGGAAATCCCACCTACGTGCACGGGAAAATCAACCTTAAACTCGCCTGTAAAGGTCAAAGATTTATCAATGGAATTCCGATGTAGTTACAGTCGATATTGCTGTGTTGATTCGCGGAAGATTAGACAGGAATGGTAGGAAATGTTTAAATGGTACAATGTCCTTGCAATGTGCCGGTTCGTAGTCTTCTCTGTGCTGTTTGGCGTTTTGAAAATGGCGAGGAGTGAGTAATTTGTGTGTTTATTATTTTGAATATTATTTTATATACCTCCGTGGCGTACTGGTTACCAAGTTTGTTTCCGTCAGAAGCTCCGGGTTCGATTTCTACCTTTGGTCAATGCTTTTACCATAGAAATTAAAAACAATCTAGAATTACTACAAGTAATAATCTTAAAAAAAACAATATTGAAAATTAAGCTTAATGCCACGTAGGTACCTATTTATTTGTCTATAATACTTATGTTTAAGTATCTGAAGTTCCCACAAAATTTGTAGGTGTAGTTTCCCACAAAATGCCAGTGCGATAAAATAGAAAGGGACAGCTAGAAGCTTTGGTACCTTCTTTGGGAACTGCTTTGCCTCTTCGTAGGCATTCTAGATTGTATATCATATCTTTGGCTTGTATTTACTCATTTTCACAATTATTTGTCTGTGGTAATGGGTGCGTTGCACAAGTTTCTGTGTTTGTGTGTATTGGACTCACGTTTCATGCTTAGTATTTAGTGTAGGCCTTTTATCATCATCATCATCATCCGAGCGTAGTTTCAGTTGTATCCTCAGAAGATAGGATATTGCAGGCTTAGATCACCTGATTTTCCACAAAAAAATAGATTATTCCGTGTTTCAGAAGGCATGTAAAGCTGTGGGTCCCGAACGCCATCTTGCATTTGTTTAAACCTATCGAAGGATTGGTTCTAGACCAGAACCAATCCTTCGATAGGTTTCCCCTTTGGGTTGAGGAGGTCAGACGGCATTCACTCTGTGAAAAAACCAGTAACCTAGTCTAATCATCTAGGTCAGGTAGCGGACCCCCGTGCCCTGAAGCGTCACCGTTTGGTATACAATAGGTATACGCTCGGATGATGGACTTTGTTTTGATTTATATACACAATTGTTGACGACAAATCGTTACTTTGTTTAGTTCATCATCATCATCATCATTTCAGCCGCATAACGCCCACTGCTGGACATAGGCATCTCTCAAGGATTTTCAAAATTACTGATCTAGAGCGACCTGCGTCCAGCGCTTTAGACCTTGGTCAGATCGTCTAACCATCTTTGAATCAAGAATAAAGGTTTATTCTTTGGGCATAATTAATAATTAAGAAGGGATGTTATCTAGCCACTACAAGTCAAAATTCAAGCCCCACCAAGCAATTCAACATTCATTGGAGCTATCAAAATATTAAGTACCTAGCTTACTAATGGGAAATCGATAGCATTATTTATTCAACTGACCGATACCAACACTCGACCACGTGAAATTTAATAGAACGCGTTTTGAGTTTTGGACTCAATTGAATTACACAGCTTTTTATTTCTTATTAATTTGTTAAAGTTGCATACATTATCCCACGGCTTTTGGGCAAATGTGTAGACATTTGAACCTTGAAGATGGCTACCCATCTTCTTCCACTTAGCCCTGTCAAGTGCAACCAGCGACCAACGGTTTTTAAAATGTCATTCCAGCCCTTCCTTGAAACACAAAAGTATTTTATCCAAAAAAATTGCAGCATTGGAAGAGTTTCATGTTCATTTCCTGACGACCTCTTTGGCCTAATGGCTATCATGGCAGGCTGTCTCACCGGAGTTCCGGAGTCCCAGTATCGCTTTTTTCTGTTCTTCCAGCCCAGCAAGAAAAAACTCTCATATAATTAAAAGCCTATTAAAAGATATTTCATCTTTATCATCATCAGGACTTTTTTAGTCTCCATTGCAGGAGCACGACCCCCTCTGTACTACTAGAGTAGCCAGAAGCTTTGTTTAGGTTGTGTTTCCTAATTCGCCTTCTACAACATCCACGGGAAGACTTGGAGTGGTCCTATTCTACTATGCCGGGAACCACACGGCAAAGCCTATATTTATGTCATTACAATTACATAACATCGGATGCCACACGCAACGTGCCGCTCTACTGAGCCCGCTGTCCGTCCATACTTTATCTATCGGGTATTAAAACTACGGATGCGGTTCGATGCGTCGCATTCCCGTGGGATTTAGTGATGAAATTCTACGCATGGTGACATTAGACCACACACCCACTTAAATTCTTCTCATTCTTGTATCTATCAGGGTATTGAAGTCATGGATGCGCTTCGGTGCGTCCCATTCCCGAAATTCTCTATGCATTACCTGACCGAAAATAATTATGAAAAGTACACAAAATCAACGTTTCGTTGTCCCCTGATTTCTCCTTCAAATATTAACCGATTTATTTTTCATTAAAAATTTAAGAAAAGTTATGGCTGTGTTCCTTTGGTTTCTTGTTATAATACAACGTGGGAGGGACATACCCGTAATAAATTGAACCACGGTCTATATTAGATCACTAAAGTATAATGAAATTAAAATAACAGCCAAATAACAAAAAAAAAATTCGGCATTTCCATACAAAAGTGCGGAAAGCGGTCGCCCGGGCGATTTGTATGGGAATGTCGAATTTTTTTTTTGTTTTTTGACTCTTATTTTAATTTCATTATACTTGAGTGATCTAATATAGCCGTGATTCAATTTATTACGGGTATGTCCCTTCCATTTTGTATAATCTCGCCAAAGTTTGCTAGATGTTTGAACGAACACAGTGAAAAGTCTTACCAATTTTTTAGGTTTATAAAGATTCGTATCTCTTTTAATAATTAAAGTATGTAAAAAATGGAAACAGAGACATGGCAATATAGGTATCCATTTTATCCATAAATTTTGGAAATTTAGAAAAATCATTGCTCTACTAGCACTATCCGGTTAGGAATCAGACGCTTGTATGGAGATGTGGCCCATCGATTTTCTCTTAAGGTGAAGATATAGGCAAATGACCTTGAAGTGGCGCCCTCATTTGAAATAAATTGTTAACAAAAATATGGAGATAATTTCCATATTGCTCTTCGTCATGCACTAGATATAGCCCTTTAAATTATTTTATGAACCACCGTTGAAAGTATTTACATTAGTCCGTTTAGCTTTAAAACTTGCCTCCGCCAAAAGTAGCCACGGCAAGTTTTAAAGCTAGACGAATCACCAATAATAGTTTCAACGGCAGTTCATAAAATAATTTAAAGGGTTATTTAGTGCATGACGAAGTGCAATATGGAAAATATCACCATATTTACGAGTTAACAATTTATTTCACACTTCAAGGCCATTTGCCTTTATCTTCACCTTAAAGAGCTTGTCTCTTGTATGTCAACCAATCTTTTCGAATAGGCGTTGGATAGAGAAAAATTGAGGTACAATTTCTCTCTATTCAAAGCCAATTCCTTATAACATTCTCTTACGTATGAATGAACATTAATTTAGTCTTTTACTTGCTTCATGAAACTGTTTCTAGGTCTTCCTTTGCCTCTATCTACTTTTATTTTCTATTTTTGTTTGTTGGTTTGGTTTATTCATTTATCTTTAGATAGATATCATCTTGTAAACCGCGCGTTTATTCCACCCAGACAGTGTTTATTTTTAGATCTAGATATTACGAGACAACTGAGGTACCAGGCGGTCATAATTGGATAAGAAATGAGCGCGACATTTCAAAACTGCGAATAAAAGCAACCATTACGGTGTTGCGTGGCAGAATTGTACTGAATATAAGGGCAATGACTTCTAAATATAGCTAGTTAAATTATAGAAATTTATTTAGTTAATAAATTAGGTGTATTTTTCTTGTTTGTTGCATTTTCAGGTTAAGGACATAAACATTGTTTGTTAAACAGCCTGAGTTTTTATATAAGTACTAGTCAAAGAGTAGTACTAAACTACGTTCCATTCAAACAAGTTTATTTGCTAGACAAAATAAAAAAATCCTTTCAAGCGTTCACCTACAACCACTTTTGAACGGCTGAACCGATTTTCGTCAACCATATCGACAGACAAGGCTTTCGAATAAAAAAACTGCATCAAAATTGGTTTATTCATTTAGGTGCTATGGATACCACAGACATTTAGACACACCGACACATAGAAACACAGACACGTCAAGCTTATAATACCCCTCTCCTTTTCGACGGGGTTTAAACAATTTAAACTGCGATAGCAATGGCAAAAATTCGAATTAAAAGAAATCCTTATTTATTTTGTAAAATTTCCGTCTTGCTGGTTTAAATTTCCTAAAAAAATACTTCTTATACATTTTTGTATGTTATTTATTTCTCCAGTAAAAAATAAATGGCTAGGCGTGATTATGTATTATTAGAGATTTTAAAATAATATAAGACGAATTAATTTTACATTGTGTTACTTGGCATATTGTCAATTTCAGAGTAGCATTTTTTAATTAAAATTTCATCATAATCATCAGGTCTTGTTTAGTCTCCATTGCAGGAGCATGACCCTCTCTGTACTACCAGAGCCATATTAGCCAGAGCAGTCAGAAGATTTGGCCTACACTCTCCACGCTGGCCAGACGGGTTGGAGAGGTCTCACTGATGTATACCTTCTACGACATCCACTGGAAGACTTGGAGTGGTCCTATTCTACTCTGCCGGGAACGAATGAAATGAATGAAAATTTTAATACCTAATTTTAAACTAAACAACGCAAACCTTTTGATCGAAAGAAAAAAAGAAAAACTTTCAGGGTACTTACAGTTAATTTGAAGTAAATACTGAACTAGACGAAATTGCTATTAGCTATATAAAATAAAGTAGACATTTTAATATCATCCAATCCAATGCTCAGTATTCAGCAATATAACTGTCTGGTAAACATTTAGCATTCACAGTGCAGTCTGGCCTGAATTTATGGAGATCTAGATATTGGCGTTACATATTGAGTGTAATTTGTAGATTTCAACGAAATGCCTTTAGAATTACCTGATATTTATTCACATTTGACGAGTAGACATGGATATTCTACTTAGTGTTAATATTTAGCCTTAGGGTTGCTTTACACTTATTCGGCGCCATTAATTGGCACAGCCAGGTGGTAAAATAAAATATGTGTAGATGAATTTTCGGGAAATAATTAAATTTTTAACAAAAAAAGAACAACCGACTTCAATTTTTTTAAGGAGTTTCTTCCATATCTCTAAAGTTCTTTATTATATCTTCACCAAATTAAAATGAGACCAATTTGGTAGTAAAGGCTCCCAAATAAAAATAAGAATCATCAAAATCCGTTCACAATTGGCGAAGATATCACGTAACAAACATACATAAAAAAAATATATAAAAAGAAACAAAAAGTCAAATTGATAATCTCCTCCTTTTTTAAAGTCGGTTAAAAAAGCAATATAATTTGGGGTCGGCTTTGTTGTTCGACAAATACTGTCGAACCGACAATGCCGGCTTTAATAAATGTGTAGCAACCCTTACAAAGCAAAACTTGTATTAGCCTTTCTTTTAGTTCCACCTGTCCTGTTGTCTGTGCAATCTTGCAAGCTAAATTAGACCCAGTTCCCATTATTCAATTGAGCTGAAACTTCACATACCTATTAATGTAAATTGTGTGGCAACACAATTATACCGGTGTCCTGATCTCACGACGAAGCTGGAAGATGGCCACGCCACGGCATCTCTGTGATAAAAAAACATAACCCTACCGAGTTTGGGCACAATTGATTTGTCTTGAGGAGCACTTTAAGGCCGTACCTGAATTTTCCGAGGTCCAGTGCTGCCCCCATTTAAAATAAATCATTTCAAAGAAAACGGAGACATAATTTAAAATTTTGCAACTACCAAGTCCTAGATAACCCTTCAAAGTATTTTATGAACTACTGTTTACAATTTAAAGTGAGAACGTTAAGCTTTACTACGCACAATTGCGAAAAACGGCCACTTTTGGCTAATGTGCGTAGTAAAGCTTAACGTTCTCATTATAAACTATAAACAGTAGTTCATAAAATACTTTAAAGGGTTATCTAGGACTTTGTAGTTGCATAATTTTAAATAATGTCTCCGTTTTCTTTGAAATGATTTATTTTAAATGGGGGCAGCACTGGACCCCAGAAAATTTAGGTACGGCCTTAAACATTTTAGTTTTAGATAAAAACTTGTTTTAAAAATATTTTTAAATAGTAGTTTAATAGTAGTATCCTTTTTCGTAGTTTAATAGGTATCATCTTAAAAGCCCTCTTTTTCACCGCGGATGTATGTAAATGTAATTTTTTTACGAACTTCATGACTTCAATATGGTAGATTGAAGGCATTAAGTTCGTAAAAACTCACAGTCAGTTTTAAAATCATTTCATTTGTTCATTTCATTTGTTCATAGCATAGCCTTATATCTCAACTCGCCAATCCACTAGCACAATATGAACTTTCCCTAACCGTCTGATGAGTTAACGCTGTTTGATATAGCGAACGTTCAGAAAATAGACTATATTTTCTAGCACGTGATAGAACGCCAAGACGTGATAGTTTATTGCTCCTGTCATGGCTCACACGGACGATAAATACACATTATTAAATTCCCTTGTGAAGAAATATGATTTAAGATAATTTTACTTTATTTTCTTAATATTTGCAAGCTCTACCTCTGCTTAAGAGTCCCTTATCCTATACTTTTCTCAGTCTAGTTTTAGTCTAGCTTACTCTACTAACTACTAACTCTTAGTCTAGCTTTTATTTTGAAATGTTATGTATTTTGTAATTTTAAAGAAATTGCATATATTTAGGCATATAACTAGTTTTTGACTGTCAAACTACGAACTTGAAAGAAAATATAAGGGGGTGGATTCTTGTTTCTTTCTCGGGTAAAGGGACTTAATGGTAGGGCTATTATTACTTTTTCTCCTATACTTTCTACAATCTTATTTTTTTTATTTTTTTATTTTTAAACTTTATTGTTTAAAAATGAAATTGTCTTACAATTAGCGGACTTAACGCTAAAAGCGTTCTCTCCAAGTCAACCATAGGGATAAACAGATAATTCGTCGTGGCGCAAAATAATTAAATAATTACATACTTATACCAATCTTACAGGTAGAAAAGAAAAAATAATAATGTAGTAGCTGCTTCTCTTCCGCACTATACTATAACTAGTAGTTCTGAGTTCACTCCGAACTTTGAACTCCCGAAGTCCATATCTCGGCAACCCCTAACCCTATTTGGCTCACGTTCGAACTTAAAAATTCAATTGGCCAAATCTACGAGTTATCGTCGAACAAATATAAATACATACATTATTACGTTTAGATCGCTTGTTAAAAAAAAAGCTATTAACCTGGTATTATTTTGACTCCCTCATCATCATCTTTTTTCTCGCCTTCTCCCTATTTGGGGTCGGCTCTGTAAGTCAACTCTCTCCATCGTTTTCTATCATTTATTTATTTTGACTCTCTACGCAAAGTTGAACTGAACAACTTTTGGTCAAGAACTTTCAAGAAATCCAAAAAAAAAAATTCGGATTTTCATACAAATTGACTCGATCAGCTGATCAGTTTGTATGAAAATTAATTTTTTTTTTTTTAGTTTCGTAAAAGTTGTTGAACAAAAGTTGTTCAGTTACATGAGCTGAGGTACCATCTGAGAGGTTTTGCGTTATTTCATTAACACGATGTACTCGTATATAATAGTACTCGTAGTTGATGTCTTTGGAGAAAAAGCTGCAGTGCAGTTTGTTGCCGCTTCTTCTACACTAGCGCCTAGGAAGTGGCATTGACTTAGAGTTGAAGTGTATAACAACATCTAGTGTCACTACGAATTAGTCTACATCTATTTATTTCTGTTATCAATGAACCCAGCACAACTCAGTGCCGTTTCAGATGCAGAACGTAAACTAAAATTAATAGACTCCATAGTTCAAAACAATACCTCCATTATACAAACTGATTTCAGTTCCAACCGCACATCCATACATTACGGACCACAACACAACGCATAAAGCTGGTCTGAACAACCTAAATAGAGGAGTCTAGGAAGGGTCTAGGGGGGTATAGAATTGAACCCCACCCACCAGGCGCCAGTCTGTGCCGGGCCTTATGCCGCGACGGACGCGCGATCCATGCTCAACTAATTTAAAAAAAATTGGACGTGTTCGAAATTTGAAATCGACCTTTGTAATTTGTTTTTCAAAGGTTCGTTAGTGTTGTGCCTGTAGATAAATTAATCGATATCGAAGGTTAATAAAGGTTACTGCGTATTTTTTATGTTGCGTGTGTGAACATTTATTTTGGGATACGGTTTACGTGAGGTGAGGAAGTGTTTATTGTGTTAGAGTTTATAAAAGGCTGTATTTACATTAGAATTAAACATTTATTCTGAAACTAGGTCTTTACAGACGCAATAAAGCTATTTACTTAGGTAGATACGCACTGAAATTGAATATTATATTGATTTTATTATGTATCCTTATTCATAGATAATTAATTAGGTTCACTTAGATTAATTAATTACTACACGACGCGTGAAAAGACCCCTATAAGTATTCTAACACTTCCTCGAAAATAAACTGAAAAGTACCCCAGTAATTTCTGACTTAAACAGATATAGACAGTTTGACAAACATACGCGCAACGAGAAGTAGTTGAAAATACATACAAATGTAAGTAATGTATAATTTTGTTTGATAAATTATAGGTAGGTTTTGTGGTAATAATAAATAATAGTACTAAAATTAGGATAGATAATAGGTGTTTATCCTAGAAAAATATATCGTACTTACTAACAACCCAAAGGTTGGCTGTCAGATAATGCTTTTAGCATTAAGTCCGCCTATTGTGCAATACAAATTGTATTTTGTACAATAAAGTTTAAATAAATAAATACTTAACATTACTTAAAACCTTTAAAACTACAGGCGTTTTAAGACCTTTTGTTTTTCATATTTTTACTATCTTATTTAATAACTGACCTGCGTGGACTAAATTTATATATCTATCTATAAACTTAGTTTCTATAAAAAATATTTCATTTTTTTTTTTGTTTTTTTTAGAGGTCACCTGCAACTGTACTTGATTATTTATTTTAGCCCTTCTTTTCTACTAAGAGCCAAGCTCTTGTCGGTGTGTCATTGTATGGAAATAGACGCACACATTGACATTTTAGAGCCTTCTATCAGTCTTAAAGAAATTTCAGTTATTGTAATACTTAAAAAAAACATCTGTTAGTAGTAGATAGAGGTCATTGAAAAACGCTAGCCAGTTGTGGATTATTGATTCGTCTCGGTTAGGTTCTGACTCGGCTGTTTTAACATAATTAGGGTTTATTTTGTTTGTGTAATTTGTTCGTTATTTAGGTCAGTTTCTCAATTGGAAAATAAAAAAATTGGCATTGAAATTTGTATGATGATTTCTTTTTTTCTTTTTTTAGGGTTCCGTACCCAATGGGTGTAAACGGGACCCTATTAATGAGACTCCGCTGTCTGTCCGTCTGTCACAGGGCTCTATCTCTTGAACCGCAATAGCTTGAATAGCTACACTTGAAATTTTTTACCGATTATGTATTACTGTGGCCGCTATAACAACAAATACTGAAAATAAAAAAAAGTTAAAAATTAAAGGGGATCTTCATACAAAAAACGTTATTTCAGCGTTTTTAACTAGATCTTTATAATGGCATTAACGAGATACTGGAAATTTTCACAGATTATGTATTACTATGACCACCATAACAAAAAATACTAAAAATAAGATGAAGATAAAAATTAAAGGGGTCGTCATATCTGTCTGTCGGTCTGTCTTTCTGTCTGTCTGTCTGTCCGTATGTCACAGCCACTTTTTTCCGAAACTATAAGAACTATACTGTTGAAACTTGGTAAGTAGATGTATTTATGTGAACTACATTAAGATTTTCATACAAAAATAGAAAAAAAAACAATGAATTTCGGGGGTTCCCCATACTTAGAACTGAAACTCAAATTTTTTTTTGTATCAAACCCATACGTGTGGGAAATCTATGGATAGGTCTTCAAAATTGATGTTAAGGTTTCTAATATATTTTTTTTTAAACTGAATAGTTTGCGCGAGAGACACTTCCAAAGTGGTAAAACGTTGGTCCCCCCCCCTGTAACTTCTAAAATTAGAGAATGATAAAACTAAAAAAACATATGATGTACATAACCATGCAAACTTTCACCCAAAATTGGTTTGAACGAGATCTAGTAAGTAGTTTTTTTTTAATACGTCATAAATCGTAAAATGTTACTTTACGTGGAGTATGTGCCAGACTTCAAAATCAAAATCAAATATTTTCAAAATCAAATATTCATTCAGTAATTAGGCCTTTGCAGGCACTTTTACACGTCAATAATTATAGTGTACATTACGTGTAATGTTTATTTATATTTAAATTAATAATTATTCTTTTGTTCAATGGTCTACATTATACTCTTTCTAGGTCTCCTTGGACCTCTTTTACCCTTTATCCTTACTGCCAGTATGTGAGGTTATTCCATAAAACTAAATAGGTAATTCGTATATCTATTTATAACTAGCGGCCTTTCCCGGCCTCGTTCGTTATGTATTATTATACATGTTAACCTTTCCAGAAAAATATTCTACATGAAAAAAAAAACCTAATCAAAATCAGCCCAGAGTTTCAGAGTTTATCGACTACAGACAAATAAGCGCACCGCGGTACTTCATATAGGTATGACAAGTATCGATAAACGCGTATTAATAAATAAAAGCAATATATTGCATGTCACTGGACAAAGGTCGTGGGTCATTGCGGAAGTCCAATAATTGAGGCTAATCCAGGGTTAAACCGTGATTAGATAGAGTGAGGCCAGCGGTGCCACTGGCCGTGCGGAGTTACGCTGAGCGCACAATGGGAATATTGATTAAAAAAAACTAAAATTCTTCCATACTGATCTGGGAGAAAAGAAAAACTTAGAATGCACCAGCTGCTTCTCTTCCCGCGCAGATTATAAGAGCCGATCGAGGGAATGGGCGAAAATGTGAGTCATATTTATAGGCGATGCGGCTAGTAACCGATCACTTTCTCGCCCACCATCACGCTAAAAGTGGCCTTTGAGTCCTGCGGCCCCGGGCTCTGTCTGCTTAGAGCCGCAAGACTCAAAATGCTCTACCTGCCCGATGAAGGATAAACTAAAGACGTGATAATGCATGCATGCATAAACCTAACCGTATTTATGTCTCTTCAATTGGCCCAATCTGCCTGCCTTGGCCGGGAAGGGAACGCTTTATGGCCTAACGTCCAACATTTCACACCTGTTTATGTGCAATAAAGTTTAAATATACAGGGTCTTGCCGTTAGCAAGTTTAAATTAGCCGTGTGGTTCCCGGCAGAGTAGAATAGGACCACTCCAAGTCTTACTGTGGATGTCGTAGAAGGCGACTTAGGAAACACAAGCACAGAATACAGTAAGAGTAAACAGAAGGGAATCTCCTAAGGTACGCGCAATATGCGTCTCCGTTCCCCGCACCCGCATTTCTCCCCCGGTTCTTGACGGCCAACGTGAGTCATCGAGGCGAAAACGGGGGAGAGGTGCGGGAACGGGGAACGGGGACGCATATTGCGCGTACCTTAGGAGATTCCGGCCTGTGACACAAGCTAAAGCTTATAAACATCAGTGAGACCTCTCCAACCCGTCTGGCCAGCGTGGAGGATGTAGGCCAAATCCTCTGACTGCTCTGGCTAATATATGGCTCTGGTAGTATAGAGAGGGTCGTGCTCCTGCAGTGGAGACTAAAAAAGACCTGATGATGATGATGATGATGATACAGGCTTTAGCAAAATATACTGAAACAATTTTATGGCTGAATTATATGCCAACTGAATAACTTTCCCCAAAGAACATGTATCGAAATATGAAAAATAATTTTTGGCTTTCCATACAAAGTCGGATTCGGTGATCGGAACTTGAATGGGAGGCCAAAACTATTTTTCATATTTTCCGTGTTCCGGAAGGCACGTTAACACGTTGGTCCCGGCTGTCATCATTGTATGATAGTCATCAATGTATGTCAGATGCCTTTAGGCAGCTTGAAAAATCTGACACCAGTGTTGGCCACTTAGACACAGGGCAAACAAACAACAACAAATTAGGCTAAGTTATTTTTCTCTTGTATTGTACATGAACAGCAATATTAAAAAAAATAAGCGCCGCCATTTTTCTTTAGTACATGATTTATAGATATCGATAGGTATTCAAAACCGACCTCGTCACGTCTTACTTAACCCGAAAACACAAAACATGATGGATCGTAGAGCCTAAGGGTTGCTATACACATAAGCGGGCCGAATTAATCGGCACGGCCGGGTGGAAAATCGAATAATGTATGAATATGAATGTTTGGAGAAAAAGCCGAATCGGCTTTCACTAGGAGGGCAACAAAAGCGGGATAGCATTCATCGGCAAAGCCGGGTGGTACAACCTACCTACAAAATTAAAGAGTGACTATGTAGTGTAGTGTAATATATGTACGTACAATGTGAAAGCAATAAAAAAAATTGGAATCGAATTGAATTAAAAAACTAATTATTAAATTTTGGTAATGTCATAGAACTCACAGATCTAACATTGTCCCATTTGAAACCTTAAAATCTACCTTAACTAGGCATACAAATAATATACATTTATTTTTAATGAACTAGGTCAACATTCATCACATTAACTACTCATTTACACAAAATTAAATTTAAATACGTTGTTGTTGGTGTCGGGTCGGCGTTGTTGTTCGACAAATACTACAGAACCGACAATACCGGCCTTAATGAGTGTGTAGCAACCCTAAAAAGCTAATTCCAATGGCTGATGACGTGATTAATCACAAATACGACGCATTTCAGTAGGTGCGTTGCCCCTGTCAAAACAAACCCAATAAAGCTGCCTACGCACAACACAACATGGCATACTCTGGGGACCAAAGAGCTGGTGCGCATTTCGGCCAAAGGCTTAGCTTGGGCATACAACGTGGAAATGCCGCCAGCCTCTTGGGGACCTTGCCTGCTGACGGTGGCGATTTGGGTTCAATTTTTTATATAAATTAATGTTTGTTGTTTTTAATATTTATTTTAGATTTAATTTATTGTTGTTGAATTTAGTTTTCATTACATTTGATACAATCTGCAGTAATAATCTCGTGCTGTACTGCAGATTGTAATGTGTGACCCGTCAATAGTCAGCAAAAAATTGCATCCAGCATTCTTGGCACCAAACCTCTAAGCCTTTCTTTCTATTTGTAAATTTTGGTAGAGTATCATGTGTGTATAAAGTAATTTAATTATTTTGATACATAGGTATGTTTTATGTAATCGACCGACATAGTTTAGCAAAAGAGTAATTTGGCAACTGCTAACTATGCGATGGAACCCTAAAAACATGGTAACTATGCTGAATATAGGACGACGGGGCAAAAGTAACATAGTAAGGGCGTTCACCCGCCGTATACATGCAGAATAATAGACATATGGCAATAATGCGTCAGACTCTTTTATTTAATCTTGAAGAAACTAATTTCGTTTTAATTAAAAGAAAAGGCTTTTAATTTAAGGAGCTATAAGAATAGCGGTTTTATCTGAAAATTACTTTCTCAAAAACAAAGATGAAAATAATTTATCTAAAACAAATTGCGAAATATTATTTTTACTTAGTGAATGTTAATAAATAAATAATAAATATATAGGGACAAATCACACTGATTGAGCTAGCCCCAAAGTAAGTTTTAAACTTGTGTTATGGGATTCTAACTCAACGATACCATATTTTATGATAAATACATATATAGATAAACACCCAAGACCCAGGACAATTTGAAAAAGGACCATTTTCCAACATGCCCTGGCTGGGAATCGAACCCAGAACCTCCGGATTAGCGGTCTCGCGTGGTAACCATTACGCCACGGAGGTCGTCGTTAATGTTAAGATTAAGTACCTACCCATAATCATCATGAGTTCTTCTTTCTCTTCTGCAGGAGCACGACCCTATCTGTACTACCATAGCCATATCATATATAAGCCAGAGCAGTCAGAGGATTTGGCCTACACTCTCCACGCTGGCCAGACGGGTTGGAGAAATCTCATTGATATTTATAAGCTTTGTTTAGCGTGTGTTTCCTTAGTCGCATTCTACGACATCCACGGGAAGACTTGGAGTGGTCCTTTTCTACTCTGCCGGGAACCACACGGCAAGAAACTATCTTATCCATGTCTAATATAATTTAATTTGAGATCTACGGCTACAAATCTCCAAGTTTTATTTAAAAATAAAACTAATGGTCAGTGCACACACAGTAATTATGATGAAGATAATGTGGACACGGGTGTAAGGCGTAAGGCGACTCACCCACTGGCAACGCGGGATGTGCGGAATCTACCACCGCGTTGCCAGTGGGTTGGACTAGGCATGTTTTCTATACAAACTGAGATACTTGCATACAATAATAAAATCTGCCGCCTCGCGCCTTGCGACAGTGTGCGGTGCAGTGGGATCACCGCCTACTAATGACAATAACTACCCATTTCTATTGTTTCCGTTGTTGTTTTTTTCTATTTTCGTGTGTCAGATTTTTCAGGTTGCCAATGGTATCTGACTAAGGTTGCTGGAAAGCGCTGGACGCAGGCCGCTCTAGATCGGTCATTTTGGAAATCCCTGGGAGAGGCCTATGTCCAGCAGTGGACGTTATGCGGCTGAAATGATGATGAATGGTATCTGACATAGCTTGACTTAACTTGGCTTTATGTCCTTTCTGTTGCCTTGCGAAGCACTAATTAGCTTGATAAATTTTAATGCCACTTGTGATCACCCATCCAAGTGCGGCGCCCGGCGTTGCTTAACTTGCAAGAAATAAACGGGTAAGTGCGAGTCGGACTCGTACATTCCGTACCACCGTACAATGTTTTAAAACGCTGAAGAAACACGTTTCTTGTATGACGACCACCTTTTAATTCTTAACTATTTTTTATTTTTAGTATTTGTTGTTATAGCAGCCACAGTAGAAATTTTCAAGTATCTAGCTATTACGGTTCAAAAGATAGAGCCCTGTGACTGACGGACAGACAGACAGACGGACAGACAGCGGATTCACAGTACCCTTTGTGCTCCCTTTGGGTACGGAACCCTAAAAAGAAAAATAAATCAAATTAATATAAATAAACAATACACGTAATGTACACTAAAATTATTGACGTGTAAAGTGCCTACAAATGTCTAATTCCTGAATAAATATTTGATTCTTGATTATGACTTTTATGTTATAAGAAGTGAATAGTTGCAGTTTTAAACGTATAATGTAAAATATAATCAGGCCTGTGTCACTCCCCGTTTAGGTATGGAAAATGTACCTACATTATTACTATGCGCGCAGGCGGCCCCTCCGGGTGGTAAATTCAGTTATACCAATCGTTTGTCCAGAGTAATACTCGTAAGAATGAAATTAGCTTGCAATGGATGTCTAGGTATCTTTACGAAAAGGTGCTGAGTTCTGACGTGAGCTAAATTAAACCATATCGCTAGCCACATTGAGTAGATATTTCTTTGAATTTCTTTGCTGAGTGAGACTTCTATACGTTAGTATTATTTATTCTGTGATATAATGTAAATAAGTACATGATAAGAATAAGTGTAAATCTGTTATGCGATAACGCCTATCAGGCTGGGTAGGGACCTATACTGAACTGGGTCTCTTTCGGCGTTATCGTCCCAGCAGTGGTCGCTCCGAAACGAAACTAGTAGTTTGTAGCTTTTGCACTAAAAATGATTAAAAATAACCTTCAATAGGTGATATATTTATTCTACAATTCCTAAATTTTTGGCTTTGACTTTTGCGAAAGCACTAATAATGCGTACCCCCACCGGGCTACCGACTACTGTATAAACGTATTTTTCAGCAAGAGTCTTCACGTAGACGAGTTTTAGTTTTTAAAAATATATGACGACCTCCGTGGTGTAATGGTCAACACGTTAGTCCACCAATCCGGAGGTTCTGGGTTCGATCCCCAGCCATGTCAAGTTGGAAAATGGCCTATTTCAAATTGTCCTGGGTCTTGGGTGTTTATTATAAAATATAGTATCATTGAGTTAGTATCCCATAACACAAGTTTAAAACTTACTTTGGGGCTAGCTCAATCAGTTTGATTTGTCCTTATATATTTATTTATTTATTATCTTGTTAATAAATTACTTGTTGTATCAAAATGCAAGCTCACTCCAATATGAGTATCATCAGTGATAACAATATAATGACTCCTTTAAAAAAAATCCAGTAGCATTCTAATGGCCAGTGAATACAGAGTTAATGTGGACACAAGTGTAATGATGAGAATGACTGCTCATTTCAATTGTTTCCGCTGTGGCACCGTATTTTAGCTTGGTTTCCTGAAGATAATGATAGGTGAAGTGTGGAGAAAGATTTAAAAACAATGTAATGACCCTTGCGGAAATGAGCTTCGTTCGAATCGTATTCTTTTTACTTTTTTAACTGAAGGCCGTACCTTAATTTTCCGGGGTCCAGTGCTGCCCCCATTTAAAATAAATAATTTAAGGCCGTACCTGAATTTTCCGGGGTCCAGTGCTGCCCCCATTTAAAATAAATCATTTCAAAGAAAACGGGGACATTATTTAAAATTTTGCTACTATCAAATCCTAGATAACCTTTCAAAGTATTTTATGAACTACTGTTTACAGTTTATAATGAGAACGTTAAGCTTTACTACGCACATTAGCCAAAAGTGGCCGTTTTTCGCAAATGTGCGTAGTAAAGCTTAACGTTCCCATTATAAACTGTAAACCGTAGTTCATAAAATACTTTGAAAGGTTATCTAGAACTTGGTAGTAGCAAAATTTTAAATAATGTCTCCGTTTTCTTTAAAATGATTTATTTTAAATGGGGGCGACACTGGACCCCGGAAAATTTAGGTACGGCCTTAAATGAAAACGGAGACATCATTTAAAATTTTGCTACTACCAAGTTCTAGATAACCTTTCAAAGTATTTAATGAACTACATTTAATGTTTACAGTTTAAAATGAGAACGTTAAGCTTTACTACGCAAATTTGCCAAAAGTGGCAGTTTTTCGCAAATGTGCGTAGTAAATCTTAACGTTCTCACTTTAAACTGTAAACAGTAGTTCATAAAATACTTTGAAAGGTTATCTAGAACTTGGTAGTAGCAAAATTTAAATGATGTCTCCGTTTTCTTTTATTAGCCAGAGCAGTCAGAGGATTTGGCCTACACTCTCCACGCTGGCCAGACGGGTTAGACAGGTCTCATTGATGTTTATAAGCTTTGTTTAGCTTGTGTTTCCTAAGTCTCCTTCTACGACATCTACAGGAAGACTTGGAGTGGTCCTATTCTACTCTGCTGGAAACCAAACGGCTTTTGGTGGTTCAATAAAACTTTACTACTAGATCCTTAATTAATGATAAAAAAAAAACAAAATTCAACAAGTATGAAAGTATCGTGACAATTTTCAATAAATCAAGCATTTAACTAAACTTGTCAACCGGTTAATGCAAATGGATTTTACTTTGTGTGTTTTATGATTTATTGTATTTTTAAATCTTGATATGTATTTTTTACCCGACTGCTGAAGGAAAGATTAGGTACCTATGTTTTTCGCGCGTATCTTTTATGCTTGTTTATTTGTAAATTGCTTTATTATCTACCTTTTAACTTCCAAACAGCTGAATAGACGTATAGATCTCGATAGTTAAGGTATCGTTGCCATCTAGCGTTTGTACCTATCCTAGGATTGGTTCTGGTCTACCCTCTGGGTTGCGGAGGTCAGACGGCAGTCGCTCTGTGTAAAAAAACCAAAAAATACCATTAACCTTGTCAAATCACCTAGGTAAGGTAGCGGTCCCCGGGCTCTGAAGCGTTACCGCTGAGGATGCAACCGGGAATACGCTCGGATGATGAGTTAAGGTATCGTTGGATTCCCAAGTGTCCTTAGATAAGTGTGTAGGGACACAATACGCTAAGTAAGCGTTTATTATTTCGTTCCACGACGCGTAGCATAGATCGCTAGTCGTTTGCCAGCTTTGTTTTGCGTCTCGCGTGTGTCCGTAGATAGCTCCCCGTGTAGATCTGTTTGTTTGTGCATATATCGAAAACTGTAACTTGTGTGTACTTGTGAGAAATATACCAGAACTTATTTACCGAGTGATGAACTTTACTTTCTGAATCACATAGCTTAGGCACCCGTACACTCTCTGAATACATACACATAGCTAGGAAATAGATATCGTAAATTCCGTAATAACTTTGGAGTCAGAACTATAGAGAGATAGCCCATAGTGTCTACAAGTGTTTAAAAAAAACAAAATAAGCGGATTTTTGACGCTAAATTGTAGTTTTAACAAAACCTATCGAGTCTCTGCTTGAACTCTACCTCTAATCAGCTGATTGGTCAACTTATATAGATTATAGGCATCCAAAACATATTTTTTATATTTCGATATATATTCCTTGAAGAAAGTTGTCCAGTACACGGACCGAATTCACCTTTAATATAATTTCAATATATTTTGTATATAATATTTTTATACAGATAATATTTATTTATTTATTAAAACTTTATTGAACACAATGGTACAAAAGGTGGACTTAACGCCAATGCACTCTCTACCAGTCAACCTCCAGTAAAAATCAATTTTATTGCGATAATATTGTGGCATACATTTTTATTACCGACATTTTTCGTGTTCCGTAGCCAAATGGCAAAAAACGGAACCCTTATGTCTATCTGCCGTATGTCACAACCACTTTTTTCCGAAACTATAAGAATTATACTGTTGAAACTTGGTAAGTAGATGTATTCTGTGAACCGCATTAAGATTTTCACACAAAATAGAAAAAAAAACAATAAATTTTTGGTGTTTCCCCATACTTGAACTGAAACTCAAAATTTTTTTTTATCAACCCCATACGTGTGGGAAATCTATGGATAGGTCTTCAAAAATGATATTAAGGTTTCTAATATATTTTTTTTCCAAACTAAATAGTTTGCGCGAGAGCCACTTCCAAATTGGTAAAATGTTGGCCCTGTAACTTCTAAAATAGGAGAATGATAAAACTAAAAAGAATATATGATGTAGGTAATGGTATGTAACTTTCACCGAAAATTGGTTTGAATGAGATTTAGTAAGTAGTTTTTTTTTAATACGTCATAAATCGTAAAATGTTACTTGCTGCTACGGAACCCTTCATGGGCGAGTCCGACTCGCACTTGGCCGCTTTTTAAAGATATACTTAAGTTAGCAAAGTAAATAAGCTTCAGCCGTGACCGCAAGCCATTAAAAACATAAAAGTCATACAAAAAAAATTAATAATGTAAAGATGTTATCTTTGACCTCACATAAAAACGTATATAGAATTATTTGAATGTCATGGTCGACAGTGATTTAGTGTAAGCGGATCATAATATTATGTAAATTGAAATGCAAAATTTAAAATATAAAATATATATATATATATATATCATAAGTTTAGCAAAAATAATGTACATTATTTATTTTATACTAGCTGGTGCCCGCGACTTCGTCCGCGTGAAATTCAGTTTTATTGTGCAAATTGAAAAATTTAGATTCTTAGTGTGTAATTTACAGTCCGAGTTTTTATTTTAATTCGGCACATAGATTCATCATCGGGTCTTTTTTAGTCTCCACTGCAGGAGCACGACCCTCTCTGTACTGCCAGAGCCATACTTGGTCAAAGCAGTCAAAGGATTTGGCCTACACTCTCCACGCTGGCCAGACGGGTTGGAGAGGTCTCATGATGTTTATAAGCTTTGTTTAGCTTGTGTTAACTAAGTCGCCTTCTACGACATCCTCGGGCACACTTGGAGTGGTTCCATTCTACTCTGCCGGGAACCACACGGCATCATACATTACTCGTATGTTATACCTATCTTTATAAACGACGACAAAAATAACATGACATTAATAGTTTTATTGTTGCTTGGTCTCATACCTACCTCTATATAGATTACCTACAACATTACTTATTTACCTGCAAGCAGGCAACATACAACTGCCCGTGGGAAAAACATTTAGACCTAGATCGACCTGGGACATTTTTCGGTTGTCGCGATATAAGCAGCTATGGAAAATTTTGTGCATAACTGGGATAGGACATTGTTGAGGATCAGTGGTGTATTTATTTTGTGGTATGAACACAGTTTCGCCTGAACTAAATCCACTGAGAATCGCTTCTTCGATGACGTTCCTTTTTTAGTCTCCACTGCAGGATCACGACCCTCTGTACTGCCAGAGCCATATATTAGCAAGAGCAGTAAGCGGATTTGGCCTACACTTTCCACGTTAACCAGACGGGTTGGAGAGGTCTCATTGATTTTTTGTGTTTCCTAAGTCGCCTTCTACGACATCCACAGGAAGACTTGGAGTGGTCCTATTCTACTCTCTCGGGAACCACACGGCTTACCACCACTTTTGTAATATACTAAGTTACTTTAAGTCGAGTTCTATTGCACAATTTAAAAGATTTGTAATAATACGTACGCCAAGTTTAAGAGTAATTTTAAGTGAAGACGATTTGCAGTATATGAACTCAAAAATTAACCACTTAATTTCCAACAATTTTTGTCAATATTTCTATTTATTGCAGCGGCTTGGTCATTTCTTGAAGTAAAGCGCGTACACATAACGAAGAAACTTTTTGGTGTCTTATTTCGGTGTCAAACCAAATTAGACTTTACTAACATTTCGTAGCGCTTAAGACACGTAGCTACGTACGCATGTCCTCCCACTTTTGGAGTTAATTTCCTGAATTTACTTTGGCAAGTGTTTCCGGAAGAGTTACTTGACCGCTGACTGTATTCATCTCTAATTTCGCTAATACATTAGAAAATTGTTGGGCATCTGAATGGTCAAAAGGTCACGGTGGTCAAGCTTATTTTTTTTCATTGATCGCGTCAGCTGATCCCCAAGTTCAGGTCACCAGGAAGGCATTACCTGATCTTCTCAATAGGCATTACCTTATCTTCTCAAGTGTGAATTCCTAACAAAAGGAATTTAACGTTCCTCACGATTAATGTCCCGTAGTGTAGTGTTCGAATCTACGATCTTAACGGCTTTTCCATCATAATCATAATTTATTGCAAATCACTGTTTTACATTTACATCTTACATTTTTTCAGTACAAGTGACGCCCTGTAAGGGCACAGCAAACATAGAGGCACTAGATGCCAGTTACCTAAATATTAAATTAAATTATTAAAAAATTTAATTTTATAACATTTTTAACATTAAATCATAAATAATTAAAATAAAATAAAATAAATTATGATTTATATATTATCATTAATACATTATATATTCAGCTTATGGATAGAGACAGTAGAGAAACGAAGCAATGTATAAACTATTTATTATGTTTTTCGTCAAAGAATTCTGATATTTTATAGTAGCATTTATTTACAAGAAATTTTTTGAGCTTTTTGTTAAATTCGGTATTTTTTTCAATATTTTTTAAATTATTTGGAATATGATTGTATACTTTTATCGCCATGTGGTGGGGACTAGATGCAATTAAATCCATTTTTGTGAAAGATCTTTTTAATTTGTGTAAGTTTCTATTATTTCTCTATTTAATTTCGAAAATTCGCATACACATATTTAGGAGTACTGAGAAGGACATAGGGTACCTTTCATTCCGGAAAAACGTAATGTTCCCGTGGGATACATGAGCGAAGCCGCGGGCAAAAGCTAGTATCTTAATAAAATAGTATTTTTGTTAATTTTGTAGGACAGTTAAGCTTTCGAATTGGCCCTTCTAATAATATTTTTATATGCATTTTTTAACAGGCGAGCGGCGTAATAAAAATAACCTTAAATCATTTTTTGTTAAATTTATTAAATGTTTTAAATTTAAATGTTTGTTAATATAAAACGCGATTTTTACTGTGTGATCAGTTTTCAATCATTACGTATATTATGCACACCTCGCTGTACGTATTTTTTTTTTTAAGTAAAATTTGATTTTATTTCCAAAATCGAAAATAGGAATCGACTCATCTACTTACTTTGACAAACAGAATTTCACGCGAACAAAGTCGCAGACTACAAATATTTTGATAAAATAGTATTTTTGTTAATTTTGTAGGGCAGTTAAGCTTTCGAATCGGCCGTTCTTATGATATTTTTACGAGTATATGCATTTTTAACAGGCGAGCGGCGTAATAAAAATAACCTTATAATGATGATAACTTTTTTCCCTGACATCCAATTTTGATAAAACAAAGCCTATATGTTGCTCCGAGATAAGCCTAAACTATTATTAAAACCGCGTTAAAATCCGTTCCATAATATCGAAGATTAGCGTGAACATACAGACAGACAGACTAAATTTTTTTTTTGTCTTTTTTGTATTCAGTTACTCTTTTCTAATTGCCCACACTAATTTTTTGTTAAATTTATTAAATGTACAGACACGCGATTTTTACTGTTTTATTATATGTATAAATAAACTTCCTACACTTTATCTTGCAACCCATATTCTCTGTATAACCCAAATGTTGACTGGTAGACAACGCTTTCAGCGTTAAGTTCTCCTGTTGGGTTAAATTTCTATTTAATGGAAAATAAAGATTAAATTTAAAAAAAAATCTAATTATATTATAATTAATACTTACAACGATAGGTCATGACAGAGGAACGATTTGGGGATTGATCATGCTAAACGTGACAGTACGTTAAAAGGGATCTGAACCAAACGTGACATGGGGAGAGGGGTTCCAAAAGTCGAAATTTTGCACGACTTTATGTGGACCATTATTAAAAAACTTTGCTTCGTTCGGTGAGTGAGAGTCAGAAGGCAGGCAGCTTGAAATATCTGATATTAGTATTGGTCACTAACACACAGGGAAACAACAACAACATCAAGTACCTATTTACATAAATATAGAACAACTTTCTGCAATTTTCAGAAAAATTTATAATTAATTTCTTTTTAAATGTAATTTTAATTAAATGTTATTATCATGATCAGGTAGTTTTCAGGTAGTTTCACAACCCTCTCTGTACTGCCAGAGCCATATATTAGCCAGAGCAGTCAGAGGATTTGGCCTGCACTCTCCACGCTGGTCGGATATAAACATATTTAATTATCATTATCCGTTTGGATGTTATCATTCCGCAATTTTCCAGTCATGATTCTCTAACGCAATACATAATTCTAGAAAAACCGACCTACGAGTATTACTATAGCCGGATTTGAACGAAGTTTCTTTAATAAATACATAATATGTATGTATGTAGATAAACACCCCAGAATTTTTTAATAATTTCAGGATAGCTAGATACATAGAGCATAGATTACAATAGCTTTAGAATATTCAAACAAATAAATAATTACATTCGTATGGCGCTTTACCGATAGCTCCAAGTATCAGCAAAAATACATTCACCAAACCAAAAACACATCTTGGGTTAACATAAACGAAAATTCCGAGCATATTTCCCCAGTAATAATATCCTGCCGCATTGTTTCCAATATTTATTATGTAAAACATCCGACACACTCGTTTCTCACTCATACAAGTACTCATACATTATTTAAGAGAATACGAACAATTGACGACCCAAAGCACAGCCTTGAGGCACACCCACGCTTCACCCAACAAAGCCCGTGACTTATGCATAGAATCTTTAACCTATGTAAAGAACTTGTTCTTATTAACATACCGCTCAAAAATTTAAATAACTTAAAAGAAATTTAAAATTCAGTTTGTATCTTATACAAAGGACAATCTTGTCTAACGCTTTTGTTAGATTTTGTTTTAATAAAGTCAAAAGTTTTACCTTTTATTTTGTATTTTATGTAAAGTAGCTCTTTGCAAATGTTATTATGTAAATCTAAAAAGTTGGATTAGAAAAGAGACTTGATAATTTTATTTAAAAGACATTCTTTTTTTTCAATATTTATTTTTACCTGAGAAGTAAGGCCAAATTGCTCACTTAAAATCGGAATATGCAGCAGTCGACTTCCTACAGTTGATAGATGCTGATGATGCTGAGTTTTGTGAAAGGCAATTTTTTTTTTAATTATATGCCTTTTGACTTTGTGACGTATGTTATGGTCATTTTGATTAATTATTCGAAAACATACATGCTAATGGACTTATGTTATGTTGTTTCTAAATCATCTCTTTTTGTCTGGACCATTTGTTTTTGATGTTTAATAATTTAACAACCGTGTGATTCCGGGTTAGAATAGGACCACACCATCTCTTCCTGTAGATGTTGTAAGAGGCGACTAAAGGAAAAATAGCACTTAAAGCTCGTGCTACAATAGCATTCCCAAGGAGGGTTGACGTCAGGCAGGCAGCCGGTCGTAAAACTGTATCAAATCGTTTAAATTTTTCCGGCTATTTCTTCTCCAATTCGCAAGACTTTTGGCATCCTTGGGTAACCATTGATATGCATTTTATATTTGGAAAAGAAAAAGCGGGAAAGCGCACTATGGGCTCCGAAGCAGCATAGCTGAGGATACAACCGGGAACGCGTTCAGATAAAGAAGAAGTTTAATAATTTAATAATAATCTAATGTTTGTTGAAGTTTCCTTTGCTTAGTGTGATTCACTTCTCTTTCGTATTGTTAATAAGTTATAACATGTAATTACCCTGATTTAACCTTCAATTCGACTGCGTTCCTCGCTAATTCACTCTTTGTTTCACGATACCTATTCACGCAAATTTGCGCTGCTGCATGTTAACAATGTTTTTTATATCGAATAGCTAATGATGAAGCAATGAATTAACTTTTTCTACTAATAAGCTGTGTTTACATGCATTATGAGCAGCACTGTTTTGGAAAAAGTTAATAAATACTATCTTCACGATAGTTATTTATAACGATTATTCCCACTACCTGCCTATTTAATTGACCACTTTAGTAAAACATAGCGATCCAACATGACAATGCGGTCAGTTTCCTTGGCACCATACCCCAGGCATTTTTTTAAAGTGACTTGTAGTGAGATTTACCTATTAAGGTTATTAAAATTTTTCTTTTTGTAAATATGAAAATTGTTTTAGTATTCTTCTTGATATTTGTCAAAAGAACCTTTAACTAATTTTTAAGTATACTTTTCAGTACTATTTTTTACAATAATTAATTATTTTTTCTTTTTGTTTCGGATCATTTAACAAAAACAAAAAACTACACTACTTATTGATATATTAAAAGCTGGTCTGGGAGAAAAGAAAAAAAATAGAATGTACCAGCTGCTTCTCTTCTCGCGAAGATCTTAAAAGCCGATCGAGAGAATGAGCAAAAATGCAAATTATATTTATAGCTATTTCAATTCCTGTTACCACCTTCTCGGCCACCATTCACGCTAAAAGTGGTTTTTGAGTCTTGCGCAAGACCCGTAATGCTCTGTCTGCCCTATTAAGGATACAGATGCGATAGCATACTATCGCTCGGCTGTATGTATGTATACAATACAATACCCTTTATTGCACAAAAGTAAAAAACAGGACATAATTATCTTAAAAACTAGAAAATGTGCAAAAGGCGGCTTCCAGGCAACCTCGTTTAAATAGAAAAAAAATATGGGAAATTAGAAAGTGCGGGGTGGTCAATATAATAAACATACTTATATACAATAATTATAATAAACATGCATACACCTAATACTTAAATACATACAACTTACACAAAGAAAACATAACAGGACAAAATGAAGAAACTAAGTGGAAACAAGGGAAGGAGATTACCATTCATAAGGATAGAAAGTGCGATTTTACTTGGGATTTAAAACTGGCTAGCGTTTGGGTGCGTCGGATAGTAAGTGGTAGTGAGTTCCATAGATGTACGGCTCGAACAGAGAAAGACCGCGAATAAAAGTCGGTGGAGTGAGCAGGAATTCTTAAAAGGTTTCCAGCGCTGCGTAGTGGACGCCCTTGAGACTCACTAAATAGAATAAATAATGTACTTATTGAAATAGAAACATCAAGTAATAACAATAATATAGCAAGTAATGTTGATGTTACGCGTTCTACGACACACCTAATAGCGACTTAGCACATGCTCGTCATTCCGCTCAGTGGGCATGACAGTGTCGCAATTGCAATAATATGATGTACAAACACTTCATTGCTTACATAAAAATGGTTCATTGAATCATTGTTTTAACAGCTATAAGTACTGAATGAATAAACTGAGAATTGTGATAATATAATTCTCAGAATTCAGAAACAAAACCCGTAGAAAAAAGTACTTGCATTAATTATCTATTGTCATCATTCTTCATTTTAATGACGTAAGGCTCGTTCTTCCAAAACGACTGATTTGTAGTTGCCTGCTTCCAATGCATTCCTGCAACCTATCTCAGATCGTCTGACAACCTTACGAGTATTACATTGACAAAAAGTAAAGGTTCTTTGACAAAAAAAATTACCTTGGAAGGAGAGGTTAATAGCTAACACTAGTGGCAAACTTTTTAGCGTTTGTACCTATCCTAGGATTAGTTCTGGTCTACCCTTTGGATTGCGGAGGTCAGACGACAGTCGCTCTGCGTAAAAACCCGTAACCTCGTCAAATCACCTAGGTAAGGTAGTGGACCCCGGGCTCTGAAGTGTATCCGCTGACGATGCAACCGGGAATACGCTCGGATGATGATGATGACTAGTGTCAAACTTTTCGAGCAGCATAAAGGCATCTTACGTAGCTCAATGACTGTCATCAACTGACAACAGTCATTATAACACACTAGTGAACTAGTTTACAGGTTTCTTTACAATGTTTTCCTTTACCAGAAGCAAGCTTAGTTGTGATAGTTGAAAATGACCTTACATGAATACAAACTTAGAGGTATAAGTCGTTCCTAGTGAGGATCGAACCCGTGATTCACAGACGCACAACCAATGGCCACCATCGCTTCAAAGGTTCATTGCTAGTAGTTGCGTGTCCTATCATCATCATCATATTAGCTAGTCCACTGCTGGACATAGGCCTCCTCCTAGGATTTCCAAAACGACCGATCGGAAGCGACCTGCATTTTCCTGCAACCTTGCTCAGGTTGTCCGACCACCTAGCAGTAGCACTTAGCAGGGTGTCCTACGCTGCGCTTGCCGGTACGTGGCCACCATTCGAGAACTTTTCTGCCCCATCGAAAATTCCAAATTCAAAATAATTTATTCAGTGCTCAGGTATACATTATTCTGGGTGGCAATGGGAATCACTAACACAAGCATATCCATGCTTTTACGAGTAAGCATCGGCCATCGGTTCTTTGAGCTATGTGCCCCGCCCGCTGTGTCCTATATAATTTGACTCATTGGAAACTCTCGGATAATCCTGATAGCTACCTCTCCGGCATCGGACGTTACACAACGTGTTACGCAACACCAATTGAGTGTTCCTTCCGATGTTTAACGTGATTACTATGCACGTGCGTGCAATTTAGTCAACCGTGACGTTGCGTTCCAAATGTTTGTTTTATGTAATTCTTGGTGCTGTGAAATTTGTGGTTGTGACCAATGTTCTACATGCGAATAGGAAATTTTTGTTAAGAAATAGATTCGTCTCGGTTGTAAGGGTTGTGACAACCCAAAGCAAGCTTTAATTTAGCTTGCTTTGTTTGTTGTGTTTATTTGTTTGGGTAAAATCTTCCAAGTTAAATTTAAGAATTCCCAGATTCCTATTGAGATGAAATTTTGAATGCTAATGCAAATTAGGTGACAATGATATATTATTGTAACATAAATCTGATGTGATGATGGAGTCGGAAGGCTATAGTAACCCTTTAACGATGCAGCCCCATCAAGTTTGGGCTTATGATATTTATCTTGATAACTACTCGTACTGAGACAATTTTTTTTTAAACACTTATTTTTTCAAAATGCGTTTTGGTACAAACAATGCTTATAGCAGTAGCCCATGATGCTAAATGCTATGTTTTATCATAAAATCATAATTTTCTGCGTAGTGGCGGCAGAGTAGACTTTTCTCTCCTGCGGGTGTCATAAGAGAAGATTAAGGGAGTTAATGTAACAACGACAACAACATTATACTGTCTACTGCGATCATTAATTTAAATCCTCCCTTCATAAGGAAAGACCTGTAGTACAACAGTGGACTGATATAGGGTGGTAAAAAATAACCGGCCAAGTGCGTGTCGGGCCACGCGCAGTGTAGGGTTATCGGATTCCGTAGTTGCCAATACCGGCTTACAGTTCACGCCTCACGGTTAACGACTAAAAAGTCTAATAAGTTGGTCAACTATAACTCTTTAATTTGTGAAACCTACTTATCTCTGATAGTTTTCCTTTTAACTTCATTATACGAGTATACATATACTATTGCTGTGAATTTTTCCGTTTAGCTAACAGAGGTGGGTGACATTTCATTTTCATTTCATTTGTATTATATATATATATATATATATATATATATATGTATATGTATTCAGATTTTATTTTACCACTTTGTCGGCGTGGTTAACATACTCATCTAAATTACAGCTTTCTAGTACCTACTAATAGTCTCTGAGTAAAACCGCGGAAAGACAAACAGACAGACATGGCGAAACTATAAGGGTTCCTTGTTTACAACGGAACCCTAAAAAATAAAGAAATAATGAATTTTAGATAGTAATCCATTTTTGCGCTGTCATCTTCTACCTGACTAAATAATTTTTCCCCAAATACGTTTATAGTCTGTTGATGTCTGAATTCGGTCGGTTCTTACAACTCCTTCTCTCTTCTACTTCCTGACTGCGAATATCTCTTACACTCCTCTATCCCTATCTACGAGTCCAACTGGTTTCTAGAGCTATGTAAGTGGTGTAACGAGGTTTGGCATCTCCACACTCAAAGAACTGAGCTCGGTCACACACGAATCAACTTTGGTCTGTAAGCGTGACGATGCACTTTCCAAGGTAGACCTCATTCATACGCACTTGCAGCGTTAACTGCTAGCTGGGCGAACAGAAATGCGTTCATAATCTCTTCGTAACTTTATTCTTTTTCTACCTCCGGCCTTATCCCATTTCTACTTGGGGTCGGCTCTCCTAATCTTTCTTCTCCAAAGAGATCTCGTTTGGGTCGTCGCTGATTCTTTTGTTCGCAACTTCATTGGCTAAGAGGAACTGTGAAAAATTTTAAATCACCTCATTACTGCGTTAAACATAACGAATCCAAATGAAAGTGAAATGATACCTACTCGTACTTTCGATTCCTTTGATACAATTGTGTTGGAGTTCCCAGGTGCTAAGATATGTGAATCTAATTGAATAGACAAAAGAGTTATTACTTCATTTAACGTCAGTTAGCAAAGAATAGCTTACATCATCCTGGTTACTAACCACAAATTGAACTGCCAAAGGAAACTACCCAGTATTTACCCGACTAAGGCGAAGCCAGTAGAAAGTTTATGTGTTTTGTCGCTATGTATTTATGTATGTACTTCTTAATCTTTAATGATACCTATCCGTGATATAACATATAAGCTGTCCGTTGGTTAAAGGTTATATGACGTCACAGTAAATTCAATATGGCGCCCTATATAAGCTATAAAGTATTGAACTAAAAAATTAAATAAATCAAATCATACCATGTAGGGTATCAAATGAAAGGGCTTAATTAGTATATTCCAAAATATATACATTTATTAGCCATTTCCTCTGCTGTGCTTGCAATATTGGATAAACGTGCTTTTCAGCAAGGATCTTAGTAGTTGGGTTTTAATTTTTAAAACTATAAGTATCTTGTTTTACTTTTAAAAAACGATTCTATTAGCTATGCACGGGTAAATGACTAACAATCACCTTGGAGTTTTTGGCTGGAAGTAAAGGGGTTCGGTTAGGGTTTTCTTTAAATTATTTTGCAAATTGATTTTAGTGGACTTTATAATATGAAATTGGTGTTATTTGGTGTTATAAATGTGCATGCTCTTGAACAATATGTGAAATAGTTATAGTGGACAGTCGTAGTACGGCAGTAGTGATATTTGTTTCGCATGCTGTGTAGGCGTCTTCGGGCGTCGTCCGCCACTCAATCGGCTATGAAAACCAGTGGACTCGTATAGATTTGTCGCCAGAAGCTCCCTTAAAGCAATCAAAGGCCTACTCCAACCTTTGATTGCAACTTGTTAGGAAAAAAGAATTCCCCACGTTTTATTAACTTGTTCCTGGCTAAATACGCAGTAGCGTCAAGCCATTAATTAAAAAAAAAATAAAAAAAAACAATCACCTTGTTCATCAAAATTCATTACAACTCAAACACAATAAATTCTTAACAGTGCAACAGTGTATAAACAAGTGTGAATATTCGAGCAAAAACGCGAAAAAGTGAAATGTGATAGAAAGTGTGTGCCGTCTTTTAAGACTAGTATGTAACGTGGTCGCTCGTGTGGCGACGCCTTTACTCAGCATTATGGGACTTCACAAGCGAGAAAGTAAGTACTTAGCTTTACTTTTTTTTTCAGCAGAAAATGACTCATCATCATCATCAGGTCTACTATCAAAACTCTCAAAAAAGCTGAAAAAGACTGAATTTTTATTTTTTTATCCTGTATATCATTTAGGAGTATTTTGACTGCCTCCGTGGTCCAGTGGTCAAGGCGTCTGCCTTGTGATCGGCCAGTGTTTTCTTTGCTTTGTGAAAAGTTGTTTTCAGTCTGGTTAGGATATTGCAGGCTTAAATCACCTGATTATCCGAAAAGAAAGATGATTCCGTGCTTCGGAAGGCACGTAAAGCTGTTTGTCCCGAACGCCATCTAGCGCTTGTACCTATCCTAGGATTGGTTCTGGTGTACCCTCTGGGTTGCGGAGGTCAGACGGCAGTCGCTCTGTGTAAAAACCAGTAACCTCGTCAAATCACCTAGGTAAGGTAGCGGACCCCGGGCTCTGAAGCGTTACCGCTGAGGATGCAACCGGGAATACGCTCGGATGATGATGACGATCATCTAGGAGTAATTTGCTCCTCTACACGAATCAATAAAGCCCAAACTCGGCGGGGTTATGTTGTTTTATCGCCGAGATGCCGTGGCCACCTCCTAGCTTCAACATCAGATGCTCGATATCATCTAGGAGTAAAGATATCTTCAAGAAAAATCAATCAAGTTCAAACTCTGTGAGGTTATTTTGTGAAATCACAGAGATGTGACGGCCACTTTTTGGTTTTATCATGTGATCAGGTCGTTGGTATTATTGCATTGTATGTAATACCAGGCCTGTGTCACTCCCCGTTTAGGTATCGAAAATGTTACTATGCGCACAGGCGGCCCCTCCGAGTGGTAAATTCAGTTATGCGAATCGTTTGTCCAGAGTAATAAGAATGAAATTGGCTTGCAATGAATGTCTAGGTATCTATACGAAAAGGTGCTGGGTCCTGACGTGAGCTAAATTAAACCGTATCGCTAGCCACATTGAGTACATATTTCTTTGAATTTCTTTGCTGAGTGAGACTTCTGTACATCAGTATTATTTATTCGGTGGTAATACTCTTACTGTCTTCTGTGGTATTGTCACCCAAATTACATAAGTAGGTATGTGTAGTTTCAGCTCAATGTAATAATAGAAAGTGGGTCTAATTTAGCTTGCAAGATTTGATTACGGACAGACAACGGGACAGGTGAAACTAAATAAAGCTTATATAAAAGTGACTTAATTTCTGGTCTTCTAAATCAGTTCCACTACACCAAATCACTTTCTGAATGAAACTGCTTGATTTACTGATAAAAACATCAGAGTGTGCCTAGAATATTTGTTTATGAGCTAGCAAGCGACTGAATGAAGTTTATGGAGACAGCTCTACATTGAACGGGACAAAACTGTGATATTTGGAATCTCCTCTACTTTTACATAATAGCTCTTTGATATGACGTCTATGTATCTATCATTATGTTTTTGACGGTCATCGCAAATTGACGCTAGATTTCATGTATAGCGTGACTCATGTAATCCTTTCTGTCTAAACACCTCTTTTCTGTTAGGTAGACTCTACCCACTCTCTATTTTATCACTAGCTAATTTGGTTATAAGTTTGAACCAAAGTTACTAGGTGATTTTTTAGGTTTTTGGTACCTACGTGTAGGTGGCCAACACTGATGTCAGATTTTAAGCGACTGATTGAAAATGTAGGAGGTGCAACAACATGGTCCTTTAGTATTGATTTTTGTTACAATTGTAACTTTAATACATTTTTTAGGGTTCCGTAGTCCACAAAGAACCCTTATAGTTTCGTCATGTCTGTCCGTCCGTCCGTCTGTCTGTCCGTCCGGGCTCGTACTCCGCCGCTACTGCACCGATTGTCACGAAAATTGGTGGAGATATAGATATTGAAGTTCCAATAGTTGGTTTTTTAAATTATGAAAAATTTTTATTTTTTAGTCCCCCCTTCCATACAACGAAAAGTGAATTTAAAAAATTAAATTAAATTAATTATTAAATTAAAACCCCAACGTGTGGGATATATTTGAAAAGGTTTTTTAAAATGCAACAAAAACTATTTTAAAACTATGTAGATCAAACCCCCCAGTCTTGAGATAATCTAATACAAAATTAAAATTTGAGGTGTCCCCCCACCGTAACTTTAGAAATATTACTAAAATAATTCTGAAAAAAATGTGGTATATACCTCAAAGTATATACTTTCAATTAAAACTATAGCGGTCTCGGTATCATAGATAGTTATTTTTTAATACGCCATAAATCGTAAACCGAAATTTACCTTTAGAACTTTTATATAATGTTACTTGCTGCTACGGAACCCTTTATGGGCGAGTCCGACTCGCACGTGGCCGCTTTTTTTATGTAATACATTCAGAAATCCGCAGAATGCTTCGTCAAAAACGTCATCATCAAGTCTTTTTTTAGTCTCGACTGCACAAGGTCACTTACAAAAATGTATTCGTCAAAATGGTCACAGAAATGTTTATTAATTAAATAAAACTGACATTTATTAAAAAAAATATATAAAGAAGCATATCATTATAAAATAAACTTGTTATTAAATTACATTTTCACAAAAAATATCTAGCAATGAAAACACATTTCATTTCTGTAATTATCCAAAAATACCTGAGCCACCGTCTCTAAAATATTCAAAATACAAACGTGTACGTAATTACGAACGTTTGATGAATGTTTGAATTACACAGCGTATTTCAAAGGGCCATCATTTCTCTCATTAAGTAATTTAAACGAGAAAGTCGTTTAAATCAAGCAGGCGTAAGATTTTGTCATATTTAATTTGATTGGTACACATATCGCTTCGAGGAACATGAGGCCTGAATAGCTAGAAAAAAGAGTTTATTTTAGTCTGAGAGATTTATTACAAAGATAGAGGTAGATAGGGAAAAATCACACTGATTAAGCTAGCCCTAAAGTAAGTTTGAACTTGTGTTATGGGATACTAACTCAACGATACTATATTTCATAACAAATACATAGGTATATAGATAAGTACCCTGCCAAAGAAGCCCATGAAAAAGGCCATTTTCCAACTCGCTTTGGCTCGAACCCAAACCTCCGGATAGGCGGACTAGCGTGTTGATCATTGCGCCACGCAGGTCGTCTTTAAGAAACGAAGAAAAATTTAAGAACTTAAATAACGAACTAAATATTGAATTCTAAATATTTTTACATATACTTTACTCGTGTACATATCCCATAGCCTATAGCCAGTAATGGAATAGATGTTTCCCACGGCCATGCATGTTACACTCACACGTATGTCCGCGTCACCATTGGATTGCGGGGAATGCAGGGCAGTCGACTGGTGTAAAATGCTTGTTGTTTTACTTGTGTCACGGTAATGACATATAACAAATTACTATCGGCTTGAATTGAACCGTTTCAACCGACATCAAAAAAGGAGGAGATTGTCACCTTGGTTGTATGTTTTTTTTTCAATGTTTTATAATAAAATGTTATAGGTACTGACTGAGTTATGAGGTAAAACCTCACCAGTTTTTTTTTTTAAGTTTATAATATTATAACTTACCTACTTATTATTATAAAAAAATGTTTTTGGTTATAGACTACCTATGTTACTTTTTGATGTGAATAATAAAAAAAATGAGTCAAGTACGGCATTGTATTCTATTCTGCCGTCACCACAGGACCAAAATATATTAGGATAAAAGAATCGAAATTCGAAATAATATTTAAACTATATGTGTATGTATCTATAGGTATATTCTCATGGATTTTGGAAACAGCGATATTGTATCGAAATAACAATACGCGTGGTTCTCATTTTAGGCTACATGACACCCAACATCCATTTGGACTGTAAATTGTAGATATTTAAAATGTGTTCGAGTCTATTGTTTCTATAAACTGAACAGCTGATGTCTGGTACCAAGAACAATACATTGCCAAGTTGTGACGCCACACGATCGATGCTGTGATCGTGCGACCTTCAGACAGTCTTACTCGGATAAGTGGCTGGAGTCAGCCTTCAAGTAAAATATAGTCAGGGAATTGTATGGGACTTGACATTAAAAAAGTGCAAGTGGAATGGAGCTCAAAGATTTCAAAAACCATTGTTAAGGCCGTACCTGAATTTTCCGGGGTCCAGTGCTGCACCCATTTAAAATAAATCATTTCAAAGAAAACGGAGACATTATTTAAAATTTTGCTACTACGAAATCCTAGATAACCCTTCAAAGTATTTTATGAACTACTGTTTACGGTTTATAATGAGAACGTTAAGCTTTACTACGCACATTTGTCAAGAGTGGCCGTTTTTCGCAAATGTGCGTAGTAAAGTTTAAGTTAACTTGAAACTGTAAACACTAGTTCTTAAAATACTTTGAAGGGTTATCTAGGACTTGGTAGTAGCAAAATTTTAAATGATGTCTCCGTTTTCTTTAAAATTATTTATTTTAAATAGGGGGAGCACTGGACCCCAGAAAATTTAGGTGCGGCCTTAAAAGCTGCTCTGTAAGAAAAGAAAAACTCTAAATATACCGACTGCTTCTCATCCCACACAGATCGAAGGAGTACCAGAGTGGGGCGACCTACCTACTAATTTTGATTCCTTTATACAGGGTGACTTTTTAAACACCAGCCAAATTTTTGGTGCAAATTCAGTCCATGATACTGAACTACTTTCTATAAAAAATGTTATTAAATTACGATACAAATTTTTCGTCCTTCCATACAAAATCCGTTTGGCTGAGCGCTGATTAGTATAGGAAGGCAAATTTTTATTTTAGTTTTTCGTTAATTGTTTTTTTGGAAAGTAGTTCAGTATCATGGACTGAACTTGCTCCAAAAATTTGGTTGGTTGTTAAAAAGTCAGCCTGTTTGGGTACCTTGCCCACTATAACGCTAAAAGAGGCCTTTGGGCCTTGCGGCTCTGTATGCTTATAGCCGCAATACCTAAAATGCTATCAGCCCCATAAGGAATGTATGTACGTATTTACTAATACGTACATTCATTAACTTTAGGTTAGGTAATTATACCATGCAAGCCACTTCCAACTTCCCCTGATTTTCCCTTTGCCTTTGCTTCATAAGTTACAAGCAACCGGAATGCAATCTCCGTTCAATAAATACTTAGGTATAAGTTTATAAATTAATTTAACCTAACCTAACTCATCGTATTGTATTAAAAATCAGACTGAAAAGCTTAATAAAAACTTTTTTGGTTGCATAAAGTTAAATTGAAGACTTAGAGGATAAGATTTAATTGTAAATAGTTTTATGCACTAAATAAAACATTTTTCTTTCTTTATTTCTTTCTTTCTAAATGGCTATCTAATTCCCAGAACTTTACTCATCCGGTACTCGGTACTCGTAATTAGCCCTTTTTACACCGTCATCATCAGGTCTTTTTAAGGATTCCGTACACAAAGGGTGCAAACGGGACCCTATTACTGAGACTCCGCTGTCTGTCCTTCTGTCCGTTTGTCCGTCTGTCACAGCACAGAGCTCTATCTCTTGAACCATAATAACTAACTTGAAATTTTCACCGATTATGTATTACTGAGGCATAGCGGCCACAGTAATACATAATCGGTAAAACAACGGTAAACAACAAATACTAAAAAAAAAAAAGTTGAAAATTAAAGGGGGGTCGTCATACAAAAAACGTGGTTTTTTCAGCGTTTCTAACTAGATTTTTATAATGGCATTAACTAGATACTTATAATTTTCACAGATTATGTATTACTATGGCCGCTATAACAACAAACTAAAAATATAAAAAGTATAAAATTAAAGGGGGTTGTCATACAAGAAACGTGTTTCTTCAGCGTTTTAAAACATTGTACGGTGTTACGGAACCCTTCATGTACGAGTCCGACTTGCACTTGCCCGTTTATTTTTTCTTCGTTCTGTATAATGTTCCTATGTTCACAGTTCGGGGCAAACTACTAACGTTTACTTGGACCTAGTATAAATACATAAGGCATTCCGATAGCATCACTGATTCAGTAGCATTTGTAGTGCTATACACATACACAGGTCATTATCCGACCGGAAGTGATCGCTGTTACCGTTACGTTTTGTTGGCGGTGTGAACACGGGTTTACAGCGGTGCAAGTTGTAGACGGGAGGCGTTTTGTTTAAAAAATATATGAAATCTCTGATAAGTATTTACTTTATTGCACTTTAACTTTAATATTATTTAAATTTAAAATCTTCTTCATCTAAGAGCGTTCCCAGTTGTATCATCAGCTGTGGTGCGTTGTCCCGCTTTTTCTTCTCCAAATATAACATGCATGTCAATGGTCACCCAAGGATGCCAAAGACCTTGCAAAGTGGAGAAGAAAATGCCGTAACAGTTAAAATGATTTGGCTGTAATTTTACGACCGGCCGCCTGCCTGACGTCAACCCTCTTTGGGAATGTATTTGTGTGGAAAGTTTTACAACCGGCCGCCGCCCGACGTTAACCCTCCTTGGGAATGCAATTGCAGCACGAGATGTTTGTGCTTAATCCTTTAGTCGCCTCTTACGACATCTACATGAAGAGATAGAGTGGTCCTATTCTAACCCGAAACCACACGGGTGATTATTTAAATTTAAAATATGCGATAAAAATTTCACCACAAATGAAATTTGAACTCACGCCCATCACCTCTGTACCTGGAGTGCACTTCTAATTGTGCTACCGTGACTTTGAATCACCCTAACGAATTTCCTTATCACATACTTATTGCTCACGCATTTAAAGCATGCGTATTTCTTCATTACCTACTTCTTATACTATTTACGAGAGAAGTGTGTTATTCATACTCGTATTAGATGAATTGAAAGTCGATTAAAATGAAGAAGGCTTTGTTTTAAATTGATTGGCTCAATATCTAAATTAAAAATGTGATGAAAATTTTTACTAGGACTGAGATTCGAACTCACGCCCCTCATGCTATACTTACGGTAATATCCATTATAAATTACAAAAATAACGGAAAAATAATATTGTAGGTACTTACTTATATCTTACTGATATCATCATCGTCAGCCACAGCTGGACACAGGCCTCCTCTAAAGATTTGCGAAGCAAGCAATTTGATTTGATACTTATAGAAAAAAATCTTTGTGAAACGAATGAAGTGTTAAAAGTTCTGAAAGTTTAATAACTTCTGTACAAGCTTCGAGAGCGTTGAATTTTATCAGCGCTCTGGAAGCTCATTGAAATTCCAACAGTTTCTCACACTTTTGAGTATAGCCCTAATAATGGAGTGTTATTTAAAATTCAATATTTAGGGTTGAAAAAGTAAAATTTTTGACAGGCTTTGTTTAATTCATTAATGGGCATACGGATACGACCTATGCAACGCTCTGAAAACAAGGGAAGGAGATTTTCAGATACAGATACACTATCACGTCCTTATCCCTAACGGGGCAGACAGAGCCTAGGGCGTCAAGGCCCAGGACACTTTAAGCGTGATGGAAAAAGGAAATCATAATAGTGATGGCTTGCAAACCGCATCGCCTATTAATATGATTTAGATTCTTGCACATTCCCTCGATTGGCTTTTACGATCTGCGCGGAAAGAGAAGCAGCTGGTGCATTCTATGTTTTTTATTTTCTCCCAGATCAGCAAGGGAAGGAGATTTACCTTTCATAAAGATAGAAAATGAGATTTGAAGCTACGGCTCATTGACATGAATATATAGACTCGGCGTGTTCAAACACGGCCATGTCCTTTTTGGTAATATAGACTAAACACGAGAGTAGCACAGAAAGATCAATATATTTTGACATACCTACGAGTACGTGGTTCAAATTAAATCATACATATATTTTAATAAATGCGAATGTTGGTTAGTATGGCTGGATGTACGGATGGGTGTATGGATGGTTGTATGGTTGTATAGATTTTACATTGTAGACTCACGACTATTTATAAAGGTAAAAGATAAACTGCACATATCTGTTTTTTTGGTAACCTTTTATTATTCTTACTTAATTTCTTTACATAATATTTTGCACTAGAAGAAAGTGATTTCTTGTACTTGTATACCTTTTTGTTTTTTTTTCTTTGTTAGCTATCTCTGTATTAATGTATTATACATGGAGCATTTGAAATCATTGGTATAATTATCGAAAAGTAAGAAAAATAAACAAAGTATCAAAACATCACGCGTCGCGCTTGCGTGCTAGAGTGCTATGACCCCGGCGCTGGTAAGTACACTCACCAGCTGTGGCGCGGGCGGCCGGCATACAAAAATAGACTTTAAGTTGCGTGGATAAGGTTTAAAGTCGAGTGGGGAAAGGCGATGTCACACGACCGATTGAGGGAACGAATGTTAGATACTACGGAATCTACGACGACGCAATGTAATTAATACTATTATAATTAATGTACTTTTCATGAGTTTTATGACGATGAGTTTTTTTTATTTATAATTGCAGTAATGGTGTCTACCAAGGAGTCTAACGCATGTTTAGAGGTTTTCTTTAATATGAAAATGACGACTTCTGATTGACGTTTTATTAGGCTCAAATTACTTTGTATCATGGGTATGATTGATGATGATGATGATTGATGATGATGATTTCAATTCCACCCTGATAATCATTTACGTAGGTATTGGGTCTAAATTACATATGTTTATGTAGATTACATATATGAAGATTTGTAATCAGCTTTTAGTTATACAATAATTAATCAAAATCTATTGAGCCGCGTAGTAGTTACGAAGAAACAGAATTATAGGGACAAACATAATAAAACATCAAAAATGTGTAAGCGGCCATCTTGGATCCAAATTCTGATAGCAGTTTCAAGTTGCGCGGGGCACTTGTAGGGGTACATATAAATTTTTTGTGCTCTCGGAGGTCCTAGTGAGACGTTACGAGATATGACTTAATTTTATAAAGGATTTATAAAATTTTAGAAAACATTTGTAAAAAATTTATAGCATATGTAGATAAAATTATAAAACTTAAACATTTTTAAACGTTTTACAAACATTAATAACTGAGTAGCAAACAAATAGTTTTTCGATGCTTCCATGAAGAAAGTGAAATGTAGGCATATTTATGATGTCTTCATTTCACTTCTGTTTTGTTAGTCTATGACGAATCATTCCATCGGTTGACAGATCATTCACTCATTTCATTCATTATGGCAGCCGAAATTTTGCAATCCATATTTAATTTTCAATCAATGAAATCTAGTTACTTACCGATGGAAAGTTATTCCTTCATATTTTGCTTTGTTCTTTGAATTACTAGTGTAGTATCTCAACACACACCAAGGCATTTTTGACAAAGTTGACAGTGTTTTCTTTAATGAATTGTGGAGTGTTTTATGTGCGTATTGCTAGCGAGTGACTAATGTGAGGTTAACAGTGATAGCATATGATGGACAGAACACAACTGTGGTATGTGGCGTCTTCTCTAGTACGTAAGTACATAGATCTCGTTGCTGCGGCTAGTGTTTGGGCGCGTCCGATAGTAAGTAGTAGTGAGTTTCGTGCGGCTCGAACAGAGAAAGCCGCGAGTAAAAGACTGATCTGTAATAAATAAATAAATTAGAATGTGACAAATGTTTGTCCTCTATTGGTACTTGGATTTACATTTATTGTTGCATCTCTGCATGTGCAGCATGAAGTTCTTCAATAATGCGTTACTTTACCACTTACGATCACATCACACAAATGTCGTGATTGAGCTAGCCCCAAAGTAAGTTTAAACTTGTGTTATGGAATACTAACTTAACGATACTATATATTTTATGATAAATGACAATTTGAAAAAGGCCATTTTCGAACTTGCCCTGTCTGGTAATAATTAATTAATAATTAAATAAACGACGTTTTAACCACTACGCCACGTAGGTCGTCAATGTGCCGTATGCCTCAGTATTGGCATACGTAGTTATTTATACAATCCTTAAGGCGAAGATATAGGCAAATGACCTTGAAGTGGCGCCCTCATTTGAAATAAATTGTTAACTCGTAAATATGGAGATAATTTCCATATTACTCTTCGTCATGCACTAGATAGCCCTTTAAATTATTTTATAAACCACCGTTGAAAGTATTTACATTAGTCCGTCTAGCTTTAAAACTCGCCTCCGCCAAAAGTGTCCACGGCAAGTTTTAAAGCTAGACGGATCACCAATAATAGTTTTAACGGCAGTTCATAAAATAATTTAAAGGGCTATCTAGTGCATGACGTAGAGCAATATGGAAATTATCACCATATTTACGAGTTAACAATTTATTTCACACTTCAAGGCCATTTGCCTATATCTTCGCCTTAATAAAAATTTCTAAAAGCCCTTAACCACAAAACAAAAAGGTCTGGCTTGAGCATGGCGCGGGTCCCTCTTAAAGGTTTGTATACTTAGACATATCATAATTTAGGTACATTGGTACATACTAAATTTACAAATTGACGTTATTTTAAATTTCGAAATTCTTATAATTCAATTTAATTATGACATAATAAACAATGTAATCTCTGTCAATCTATATAACTAATTTTAAGTTTTTAGTTTGTTAGTTGACGTCTTTGGAGAAAACGTGCAGTGCAGTTTGTTGCCGCTTCTTCTGCACTTGCGCCTAGGAAGCGGCGTAAACTTAGCTTTAAGTAACGATTTGACGTCAACATTTGTGCAAAACAAAACAAAGTGACTATTATTAAGAGATATTATAAATATCCTATGATAATAAAGATATTTTGAATTTGAATTTGAATTTTGACCAGTCACTTTCCAAAAACAAAATTGATTTATCTACGGACAGACACAAGTCAAACTTTTTGCTATATTGGTATTGAGGGTTAATGCAGGAGTACAAATTTTGAAATGACATTTCCTTCTTCTGATATGATCATTGCTTACTTTCAATCGTCATCATCATCGTCAGGTCTCTAGGGTAGGAACACGACTTTATTTGTTTAACTTTTCTTTCAATACTTATCCAAAAATAAGCCCGTAAAATTCTATCTAGGCTACCACAAGGCTTATCTCCCAAATCTGTAGGTTACTCGTTGGCCTGGCACCGCGCCACACGCTACTTGTAAGCGGTCATACTAAACGGAAATACCTGCTATTTGACTTTTAAAGTTACTCGTCACCTCAATAAAAGGCGAACGTGAGCTTATTTGAGCTTTAGCATCTTTTATACCGTTTTAAGATGACAAACTTAAGAACCCCCTTACCCTAGACTTTCCCATACAAACGTAGTCTACTTTTTATTTTAAAACAACATGTCAGATTTCGGTGAAATTTTGTAAGTTTAAAGAAATTGCATATATCTAGGGTTGTAATTGGTTTTCACAGTCAAAATATGAACTTGAAAGAAAATATAACCCTAGATATATGCAATTTCTTTAAAGTTACAAATTTTTATCGAAATCTGACATGTCGTTTTAAAATAAAACGTAGACTACGTTTGTATGGGAAACTCGGATTTCGTCTAGGGTAAGGAGACTCTTAAACAACGAGTATTTACTCGTAAGACAAAACTGTTACGTGGAAAAAAATGTATAGCCAAGAGCTATGCTGCCTCCGCCGGGGCCCGACGGGCGTGGTAGACCCAATATTTTTTTTTTTTTTTTAGTAAGGACCAATCACACTGATTGAGCTAGCCCCAAAGTAAGTTTAAAACTTGAGTTATGGGATACTAACTCAACGATACTATATTTTATAACAATTTTAAAAAGGCCATTTTCCAACTTGCCCTGGCTGGGGATCAAACCCAGAACCTCCGGATTAGCGGTCTAGCGTGTTAACCATTTCGCCACGGAGTTCGTCAAATAAATGCTGGCTTGGCGACGTCAAAGGTGACATGCGTGCCAATGGTCTTACAATCAAGGATGCTAAAGACAGTGCGAAGTGGAGAAAAAAAAGCTGGAAAGCGGACTCCGGCCTTCACAGCATTACAGCTGAGGATGCAACTGGGAATATGCTGAGATGAGAGAGGCTTTATTAATTGATAGAATGTATTATTTGTTAATGAAAATGTTAGTATCTTATTGCTTTTTATGCATTATCTATAATTTCAGCTAAAGATATTCCACGGCTGAACATAACCTTTCCTCAAGGAATTCCAAAATGACCGATCGTAAATACGAAGTGATAATTTAGAGGTGTCTAGGCACCATTAGTAAATTCTGTTACTAACACTTTAAATGTAAAATGAACCCTGGGTTGGTCGAAATAAAAAGTTTTTTTTCTTTTCTTCTTTGCTGGTCTGGTAGAAAAGAAAAAACATAGAATGTACCAGCTGCTTCTCTTCCCGTGCAGATCGTAAAGCCGATTGAGGGTAAGGGCGAGAATCTGAATCATATGAATAGGCGATGCGGTTAGCAACCCATCACTATTATGATTTCCCTTTTCCACCTTCATGCCCACCATTACGCTAAAAGTGGCCTGGGCTTTACCGCCCTTGGCTCTGTCTACCCCGTTAGGGATAAAGACGTGATAGTTTATCTGTATTTTTTTATAATCTTCGCCAAAAATTTACATAGTGTATGTCTCTTTTCATACAGTGACACCGATAAGAGCCTGACTCCCAAATATACTATTCTTCTTACTCTACATCTCTAGCTCGTATAGTAAACATAGCGATGTTCACTATATACTAGAAACCACACGCGCTCAGAAATCCGAGAACGTAAGTGCCGAGATGCGTTTTGAGCGTTGATGTTACCTACTTCTAGGCTAATCCAATTTCTTTTATTTGAAATTGAAATGTTTTATTTTATTCTTCAAAATTAAAATCGCTTTTCTCTCTTGACTTATGCCCCACCATTTCAGTACATATGTTAGTATCGCCGTACTATTGTTATGTGCGACATAACCGTTTGTGTGAGGGCTAGGGCCCTAAAGCGCATGTATAAAATATCGACCATTATGTTGTATTAGTGCATGTAGGGTAGGGAACAATGTGATGTGATTGCGAGGATAAGGCTCACTTTACATTGACTCGGAATGGAAGCGAAATTTTAAAACTCTACAAAGATATTGAACCCTATGTCAAAAAAGAAATTCCGCGGAATAAGCGGAAATTCCCGTAAAATTTTTATTCTTCGTGCTAATTTGTACTGTATTCTCCTAGATTATAGAAGTCATAATACTTTGTGCATTTCTTAAAAATCCTCCATTTCGTGGCAATGTAAATTGAGCCTAATAAAATAAAGTGGCTGAAATATGCCTGCCATTTTGATTTTGCAAAACCTAACCTAACAGGGCTCATATTATACCTAATTAAGAACAGAAAGTATGACTAAATAATCAAAAAAAATCTTTGTAATGTACGACTTAAGTGCAAGCTTAAATTAAAATAAATAATTTTTAGGGTTTCTTACCGAAGGGTGCAAACGGGATAGTAATAGGGATTACTATGACTCCGCTGTCTGTCTGTCCGTCTGTCACAGGGCTCTATCTCTTGAACCGTAATAGCTAGACACCTGAAATTTTAACCGATTAGGTATGTATTACTATGGCCGCTATAACAACAAATAGTACTAAAAATAAAAAAAGTTGAAAATTTAAGAGGGTCGTCATACAAAAAACGTATTTTTTTCAGCGTTTTTAACTCGATCTGTCACAGGGCTCTATCTCTTGAACCGTAATAGCTAGACACCTGAAATTTTCACCGGTTATGTATTACTATGACCACTATAACTAAAAATAAGATAAAGTTAATAATTAAAGGGGGTCGTCATACAAGAAACGTGTTTCTTCAGCGTTTTAAAACATTGTACGGTGGTACGGAACCCTTCATGTACGAGTCCGACTCGCACTTGCCCGTTTATTAATTAAAAATATACTCCAAAATAAAAATAGCTTTTTTCTCTTGACGTACGCCTCAACAATTCAATGTTAGCATCTAACTATTGTTATGAGCGGCGACATAACCGTTTATGTGAGGGCTAGGCTAGGGCCCTTAAGCGCATGTACGAGTATATAGTGTAATTGCGAGAATAACGTGGTTGGAATATGCACAAATTTCATTGGGGTGATGAAAAAGTCGTTAGTATAGAGTTAGTAGATAGTAGTTAATATATTGTCGACTACAAAGTTACTGGTAGTTAATAAATAAATAAATATATATATATATAGGGACAAATCACACTGATTACTAGCCCAAAAGTAAGTTCTAAACTTGTGTTATGGGATACTATATTTTATGATAAATACATATATAGATAAACACCCAAGACCCAGGACAATTTGAAAAAGGCCATTTTCCAACTTGCCCTGGCTGGGGATCGACGCCAGAACCTTCGCCCCGAACTGTGAACTCGCGACCTATGTAAGCCGAAAAACATTAGCCCGGGGTCCGCTACCTACCCTAGGTGATTTGCCGAGGTTACTGGTTTTACACAGAGCGACTGCCGTCTGACCTCCGCAACGCAACCCAAAGGCAAAGAAGACAGTAAGAGTATACAAAACGGAATCCCCCGTTCTTGTGCGGCCGCGTGCGCCGTGCAGTGTGTGTTCGCCCGCTCTCGCCCCTGGACAAGGCGAGAACGGGGGAGAGGTGCGGGGACGGGGAACGGGGACGCATACTGCGCGTACCTTAGGAGATTCCGTTCTGTATACTATTACTGTCTTCTGTGCCAAAGGTTAGACAAGAACCAATCTTAGGATAGGTTTGAACAAACGCTAGATGACGTTCGGGACCCACAGCTTTATGAGCCTTCCGAAGCACGGATTCGAATCTTTCTTTACTAATCAGGTGATTTAAGACTGGAATAAATAAAGTGAAATAAATTTTCACAAAGTTTGCTTCCCAGTGGGATTTGAACCCAGAAAGGCCATTTTCCAACTTGCCCTGGCAGGGGATCGAACCCAGAACCTCCGAATTGATGAAAATATGAACTTGTTTCTTTTATTATAAAAAATATCTTTATTATTATATTATAAACACAACCCTATATACATTATATACCTACCTATGACTCATACATTTTAATACTGGGTGGCGCAAAAGTACTGGCACTAAAGAAAATACTTTTATTTTTTTTATATGACATTTTCTGTCATTCTGTTGTTGAAAATTGTGTAGTGAACAAATGTAAAATACACTGAAAATAAACATGGACCGTTTTACTCCCCAAGAACGTGGAATAATTGTGTCAATGTTCTTACGGAATAATTCATCAGTGATAAGAACACAACGTGAATTTCGTCGACGATTTCACCACCGTCCAGCACCGATTGGTCGCACAATTCGACGCTTTGCCACACGCCTTGAAGCAACTGGCTCAACATTGGATAGACCTAAGTCTGGGAGACCAAGAACAGGCCGTTCAGCTGAAAATATCGATGCTGTGCGCGAAGATGTGGAAGAGTGTCCAGAAACATCAACGAGGCGACGTGCCACGCAATTGGGCATTTCCAGACGGACCCTGCAGCGTATTTTGGTGAAAGACTTAAAGATGTTCCCGTATAAAACTCAAATGACTCATCAGCTGCTGCCTGCTGACCACCGAGCTCGTCTAGATTACTGCCAGCGCGTCATAAACCTCAACCTTGAAGAGGATGATTTTCCTTCAAAATTGGTTATGAGTGACGAAGCGCATTTCCATCTCTCAGGGCATGTCAATAAGCAGAATACTCGGTTCTGGGGCACTGATAATCCGCGCATTATTCAAGAAACACCTCTACACCCACTAAAAGTTACTGTATGGTGTGGCATCTGTGTTGACAGAGTGATCGGACCCTATTTTTTCGAAGACGCTGGAGGCAATGCGATAACTGTCACTGGAGAACGCTACAGAACCATGTTACGAGAGTTTTTGATACCCAGTTTGGACGAATTGGGGCTGGAGCACATCTGGTTTCAACAAGACGGCGCTACGGCACACACAGCGCGCGACACTATGGACTTAGTGAGGGACGCTTTTCCAGGCCGAGTTATCTCTCGTTTTGGCGATTTGCCTTGGCCTGCAAGATCACCCGATCTGACCAGTCCAGACTTCTTTCTTTGGGGTTTTTTGAAATCTCGGGTGTATGTGAACAAGCCACAGACTCTCGCAGCTCTAAAAGAAAACATTCGTCAAGAAATAACGAACATATCGCAGGAAGTGTTACGGCAAGTTATGCAAAATGTCATAAATAGGGCTCAAATGTGTATCAACTCTGGAGGTCACCATTTAAAAGACATCATCTTTAAATCCTAATGGTACGAAATTTAATGGCACAAATATACATTTAAAAAAACCTAAATCTAGTTTTCTAATTTAGAAAAAATGTTATAGCTGAACCAAATAGGGTCTTTACTTTTGCGCCACCCAGTATATTAGTGCGGATTATGACAAAATCTCGTAGTCGGGCTTCGGATTAAGTTACTGAAGCCTTACAAGCGCTGGCGTCTGTTGGCTTGATTTGAAGGTATTTTTGTAGCTGGGGACTTTTGTACACGCAATTTCAACCTCCATGGCGTAGTGGTTAACGGCCAGTCAACCACTTCAGGGGTTCTAGGTTCGTGGGTTCGATCACCAGCCGGGGCTAGATGGAAAATTACTTTTTTAAATTTTCCTGGGTCTTGTGTGTTTATCTATATTATATTGTATTTATTATTAAATATAGTATCGTTGAGTTAGTATCCCATAAAAGGTACAAGTTTTAACTTACTTTAGAGCTAGCACAATCAGTGTGATATGGTCCTTATCTATTTATTTATTTATTGTTTGTTCGACGACTCTTCCATGTTAGGCTGGGATTAAAGAAAATGTGACCTTTGGGTCTTACGGCTCTCACGAACCCAGAACCTATGGAGTGGTAAACTGGCGTGTTGACCATTACACCACGGTGGTCGTCAATATCAAAGCGGTGATCCCACTGCACCGCGCACCGTCGCGGAGCGCGGCGCGGCAGATTTTTAACATTGTATGCAAGTAGCTCAGTTTGTATAGAAAACACGCCTACTCCCACCCACTGAAAACGCGTCACCGCGCGGGAGCGTCAGTATATAGAAACCGCGCTCCGCGACGGTGCGCGGTGCAGTGGGATAACCTCCTAACTAAAGCAATACTAATACTTCCCTTTTTTTGTCCACAGAGAATGGTCTTCTCTCGTACGAGAACCCCAACTACCACTTGGACCCGTCGCGGCTCGAGTCGGCGATATACAGCGATCTCTACGACATGCACGACGATAAGAACCTGCCAGACGACTACGACGCTTATCTCGACAACAGAAGGTATGTTTTTCATTGAAAATTTGTTCTTGAGAGAATTGTAATTCAGCTGCCTTAGTATGGCACCGTAGATAAACTCCTATAAAGTTTATATCGCGCGACATTCTAGTATGATCGTGCTCATTATTATTAGGTAGAGCGAGACAGTGAGAGACATGGTATAATAAAACAAGGTATTCTCTTCTCGCGATGGCCTTAGACTACGTCACGAATGTCACAATAAGTGTTACCACTGATTGTTCTTTTCAATAAATTTAAGAACTTTCTCAATTGGTGAGAGATGATAGCGCTCGATAAATGCTTTCACCGGTACCATGCTACCGGCGCAGGTGTGATGACTACAACCACAGAATGAATATAAGTAAACATACAGAACGGAAACTCGCAGCGTCCCCCGCACTATAGCGTCCCCGCACCTCTCCCACGTTCTTGGCGGCGTTTAAAGGATTTGATTGAACACTGAAACTCATGCCCGTGCACGGATGTATAGTTTTGTTTGTAGTAGTAATAGACATAAATATTACTCTGCTTAATTAAGTTAAATAAGTAAATAAATAAACACCACGCGACAGCGGAATTTAATGCATCTTTACGACATCTTTTACAAACATACAAACTTTATACTCAATTAAAACGGGGTCACAACTCACAACACAAATAAACCTGTAAATCCCTTTGCCGCCAATCTGTCCTGTTACGTCACAGGACGATGACCTGCACACTGCGCAGCCGCACCATCGATCCGGTGCAACGAATGCAACGATAGCACAAAGCACGGAAAGTCTAGATATGCCACTTTTCAATCGACTTAGCCGAGTGGTTCCTAGCAGAGTAGAATGGGACCACTCCAAGTCTTCCCGTGGAAGTCGTAGAAGGCGACTTAGGAAACAAGCTAAACAAAGCTTATAAACGTCAATGAGACCTCTCCTACCCGCCTGGCCAATGTGGAGAGTGTAGACCAAATCCTCTTACTGCTCTGACTCAGTATGACTCTGGTAGTTCAGAGAGGGTCGTGCTCCTGCAGCGAAGACTAAAACAGACCTGATGATGAACCGACTTCAACAAAGAAGGAGATTTATCCATTCATCGGAATCTTTTTTTTATGTACATATGTTCACCGATTACTCGAAGACGCCTGGAACGATTTGGAAAATTATTTTTTTGTTTGCAAAGGTATATTTTTCAGGTGGTCCCATAGAAATTTTATTAAAATCCGCTGTGAGGTTTGTTTTTAAACGAAAATAACTAAAAAAATATGTCATCTAAGTATACAATTGTTTGAATATTCATTTTCTTGTCTTTTCTGGTATTAAAGTCGGTTTTTTGGACCCTCGGTGGGCTTCTACGATCTGAGCGGGAAGATAAATAGCTGTTTTTCATTTTAAGTTTTTACTTTTCCCCAGGCCAGCATGGAAGCAGTGTACATCTAAGTAATGATTCGATTCTTGATAGTGTATAGTAAACATATCTTCTCATAATAGCTGTTCCAGATTGTAGGGAATGACCTAATATAGATAGACAGATAGATAGATAAAGCATGTATTTTGTACAACTGTCACACATAGGTACTATACATTACAAAAGAAATAACAATTAAAATAAAATACATACATTCTCAACCTAATTACATCATCATCATCATCATCATCCCAGCCCTTCTTCCGCCCACTGCTGAGCATAGGCCTCTCTTCGTCAACGCCACCCATCTCGGTCCTGTGCTGCTCTCATCCAGGTGCGACCCGCGACTTTGGTTATATCGTCAACCCATCGCATAGGCGGACGCCCGACGCTTCTCTCACCCGTTCTGGGCCACCATTCGGTCAGAGCCTTGCTCCACCTGCCGTCACTCCGTCGGGCAAGGTGTCCTGCCCAGTTCCACTTTAAGTTCATCACCGTTATACCAACGTCTTGTACTTTAGTACGTTGTCTGATTACGGTGTTAGGAACTCGATCCAGCAACCTGATGCCAAGCATAGCGCGCTCCATGGCTCTCTGTGCGACTCTCAGTTTGTGCACAGCCTCCTTCGTGATCGTCCATGTCTCAGCACCGTACGTCATAGTGGGCAGGACACAGCCTAATTACATATAGTATGTAATTAGGCTAAGAATAAATGATGATAATAATGATAGAGACCATAAAGAATAAGGATAAACCGACAGTAAATGGCCGATCCAGTACAACAGATCTAAAAAATAACATAAAGCAAGGAAACTCTAGATATGAAACTTTTTACTATTTACAGAGATCATTTAAGAATGCCCTTACCCTAGACTTTCCCATACAAACGTAGTCTACGTTTTATTTTGAAACGACATGTCAGATTTCGGTAAAAATTTGTAACTTTAAATAAATTGCATATATCTAGGGTTATAATTGGTTTTCACAATCACAATATGAACTTGAAAGAAAATGTAAGGATGTAAACGTTTTCCATACTGATGGTCAAAAATGATATAATACACTATATTCTCTTTCAACTTCATATTTTGACTGTGAAAACCAATTATAACCCTAGATATATGCAATTTCTTTAGTTACAAATTTTTACCGAAATCTGACATGTCGTTTTAAAATAAAACGTAGACTACGTTTGTATGGGAAACTCTGGTTCTGACTAGGGTAAGGAGACGCTTAATATCTAATTAATTTAAAAAAAAAATATAGAGAAAAACCAAGACATTATTTTATTTACTAAACATGAATTAACATTTACATCGTATAAATATAAAATAAGAGTAAAACATATAGGTAATACCTATGTTGATATTATATCTATGGATACACTTAGCAAGAAAAAGCTCTTACTTTTAGCAACTAAAATTCTGGATACCTGTATCTCCCTTAGAAAAGAAAGCATAATTTCATACATTCTCGCAGTACTAAAGAAATAATACCTTAAACCCTATTCATTTTAAAAACTTACCGTATATTTTTATCCAAGTTATAAATCAATATTCTCTTTTTAATAAACCAGTGATAGTGGATGATCGTGAATTGAGCCATCCATAAAATTTGTACTTTCAATAATACTCACAAACACGGCGTAAATATATATTTATCCATTAATTGAACTGATATTGCCAGGCGATGCAAAGTCTTCTTGGGTTTTCATATCGCTATCAATACTTTCGTCTACAGACGCCTCTGATTCAACATCAGCATAAACAGCTAGATCATCGACAGATGCTTCAATTTCTCCTCCATCTATTTTTGAATCAACTAAATCAAAGTCATGATTTGAACACTGTAGTTCTTCAATATCAAATCCATCTGCATCACTTTCAATAATTGATTGTTTAGGTGTTTTATCATCGACTTCATAAAAAAGAACTTCAGGAATAAAAGATATTTTCACTTCAAGGTTTGTAGATTTTGTTTTTGGTTCGTCTAATTGAACTTCTGAAACTTGTTTTTCTTCATTTAGTGAGAGACTATCGTCTCGTTTAATTATATCGGGTAGTTCTTGGCTCATTATTTTTACAAAGCGTGGTTCGTCGAAATGAACTTGAGAAAGAAGAGATGCCTCGCGTTCTACATCTAAACTGATCTGGCTAGGAGTTTCATGTATTTTGTTAAAGTTTTCAGGATCGTAGAATGATAAAGATGAAGATGGAAATGTTGATATGCTTCCTGTAAAGCAAATTGAGCAACAATGAAATTTTGTCGATAGTATATCAATTTGGTTTTTTTTTATTTTAAAGTTAATCAACGATACTTACCTGTACCTCCGTCCGTTGTATCGATTTGATCAGCCTAAAAAGATAAATATTCATTATGAAAAAAAAAATTATTCAAACTTAATAGTTTAAACGCTTTTATTGAGGGGAATTAACTTGCAATATTACTGTATAGAGAGAGTAGGACAGAAAAAAGAGTTTTTTTTCTATCTATTCTTAATCCGCGGCCCGCGCCTATCCGGGATAATGACCTTCGTTCCAAATCTGTTATGTTATAAGTTCAATAGGAATTACACACATTCATCAAACTTTGTCACAGTAGGTATGGTCAGCTCTTCCTCTTTTTACCTCAGAATTAAATAGAAAGCGCGGCTTCTTGTCCTTTTTCTCTTGAGCAGGCTTTGAAGTGCATAGACGACGTACTCTGTAGGCACGGTATGCTGTCTGTTAACAACGACAAGATATATTTTGAACTTTGTTGAAGTAAATTTAAAAATTCTTGCAACAAAAGCAGGTAGAGTTTCTCGTTAAATAAATACTAATTTTTTTGTGAATCAAAGTAAATGACGATCAAAATACAATCTAAGACTTCTTAAGGTGAAGATATAGGCAAATGGCCTTGAAGTGGCGCCCTCATCTGAAATAAATTGTTAACTCGTAAATATGGAGATAATTTCCATATTGCTCTTCGTCATGCACTAGATAGCCCTTTAAATTGTTTTATGAACCACCGTTGTAAGTATTTACATTAGTCCGTCTAGCTTTTAAACTTGCCTCCGCCAAAAGTGGCCACGGCAAGTTTTAAAGCTAGACGGATCACCAATAATAGTTTCAACGGCAGTTTATAAAATAATTTAAAGGGCTATCTAGTGCATGACGAAGAGAAATAAGGAAATTATCACCATATTTACGAGTTAACAATTTATTTCACACTTCAAGGCCATTTGCCTATACCTCCGCCTTAAGCAAACGACAAATATGGCGACTTTCATATATTTCACACATAGGCCAAGATTGAAACTGATTAACAATGTGCTGTATTTTTATTCGGCTTTAAGGTTTTTTTACTGACAAATCCGTCGCCTATTATCCGCGTCCTTACTTAAACTCGTTCGCAGTACATTTACCAGACACAATGTATGCGGTACACAGACTGTGATGTGTTAATGTTAGTAATAATGAAGTTGATAAACCTGAATTTTTTCGGCTTTCTGGTTATACTCCACATCAGAAGGTCCAGTCTTAGCGTAAAGCTGCAGAGTGTGCATGGCAGCACACGATATTTCATCTACAACTTTCGGCACCTGAGAAACAAGAGACATTGACAGTTTTGATTTTGAAAATCCTGCAATATTTTTTTTAATCCTATTAGATTTCGATGATACTCGTATTATTAGAAATCAAATCATCTTCATTTTAACCACTCGGTGTTCTTCCTACTTTATACAGTTACAACTATATTACTAATATAAGTCCTTTTTATATCTTATGGGACAGAGCGTTTTGGGTCTTGCGGCTCTAAGTAGACAGAGCCTAGGGCAACAAGACACAAAGGCCATTTTTAGCGTGACGAAGATGAAAAAAGGAATCAAAATAGTGATGACTGATCGAGGTTGCTGCCGCATGCATTACTTGACGTGATTCGCAGTTTCGTCCTGCCCAAAGTTAACAAGTATTCCTTCTACATTTTAAGAACCAGAATAGATCTGTGGCCAGAATCTTGAAATCAGAGTCAGATTCGGAGGCATTGTATCACAGAATACAGTAAGAGTAAACAGAAGGGACTCTTCTAAGGTACGCGCAATATACGTCCCCGTTCCCCGCACCCGCACCTCTCCCCCGGTTCTTGACGGCCAACGTGAGAAATCGAGGCGAAAACGGGGGAGAGGTGCGGGGACGGGGAACGGGGACGCCTGGGTGACGCATATTGCGCGTACCTTAGGAGTTTCCGGCCTGTGATTGTATGTAAAGAATCGCATACTATGATGATTTTGGTACTGATAAAGGAGTGGTTTACGATTGCCTCCTCCATTTCACACACTAGTAAATTTAATAGCAACTAGTGTGTAGGTATCCTCACATTTTTCGTCACCAGAGGTATATTGAATTATAATTACCTTGCGTACAGACTGATCAGTATTATTAATATGGTGCTGAAGAAATGCGTCGCGTACAGTGTCCTGCATAAGCTGTAGTTGCTCCATAGTTATGCTGGTACGTTTCACTAGCTCAGTCATCAGCGTATCTTCATCAGCTAAAATAATGCAGTTATATTATTATATATTAGACTTAAACGTTCATGCCGGTCTGGGAGAAAAGCGGAAACATAAAATATACCAACTGCATCTCCTCCCGTGCAGATCGTAGATATCAGTCAAGTGAATAGGAGCATAGGGATCTATCTGCATGGCGACGGGCTAGCACTAGCTGTCACTAGTTGGGATTCCTGTTTTCCATATCCACCATCTCGCTAAGAGTGGTATTTGAGTCTTATGATCCTTGGCCGTGATACTCGTACTTTACTGCGATGTGTGTATTTCGTCGTTTTCTCTCTTACTTTACAGTCGAAGAGTTCAGTGCTGGACTAAAAGCCTCTGCCAATAAAGTTTTTTTATAGATTTATGGTGAATACTAAATACCACGCTAAGCTGGCTTTGCAATTGAGGAGAGAAGGACAGAATAGGCAGCAGTGGCTGCCCATTCTCTGTTATCTATAAATCTCACTTAGTTTCATTTTCTTTCTCATCTTATCATTTTCACGGTGCATCCTTAGATTTGGAGCCAGAGGGCACGTTTACGGATTATTTATTCCTTTCTTCAGCATCCTTGGTTGCGAGGTCATTAGTATGCATGTCATTCTTGGCAACGTTTAACCAGCGTAATCAAATATTATTAATGACATAACATTTGCTAAAAAAAGGTCATGGTCAATCACGCCTTAATCCCTTCCGAGGCCAATAGATACAATTGCGTCTATTGTTATCGGTACAAAACATATCAGTCATCTATGTGCATATGAAAAATAATAATATGGAAGAATAAAATACTCACCTCCTCCTTTCTCAAAATACTCTTCAATAATCTCCTTCGCTTTAACTGCATCTTCTTCATTCATTCCAATGTTCCTCAAGGCGTCTTCCAATTCTGGGTGACAGGAAGGATCACAGACATCTTGGCATATACGGCAGGCAATGGACAGATTCTCCCGATTGACCAATAGCGCTGCCAGATATTTTGTTATGAAGTCGTAGAGATCTGGCGGTTGTGCTCGAAGAACCTATTTAGAGAATAATAATTGTGTAACGTTATTGTACATTTAAAGACGTTTATCACATTATATCAGCCGTAAAATGCCCACTTCTGGATATATGTACTTACTTACTATGGTTGCGCACCGACCCAAAGTGGATCTTGGCTTCCGACACTAGATGACGCCATTACTTGCGGTCTTGTAAGCGTTGCCGCCAGTCGACAACTCCAAGGCACCACAGGTCTTTCTGTTCCTGGGGTGACCAACAAGTCGGCCAATCCATGTAGACTCTCTTCACCGCCCGATGAGGATCGGGCTTGTATTAAGAATGGGAGGGGTCCGTTTCTTAAAACTTAATTGTCCGAGTCAGCGAAACCTAGCTGTTTTTGTTTCACCGGTTATATTTGGTTCCTAATGTTCAAGGTTGGTATTACGCAGAAGAACAAAGATATGACTACAAAACTTTTATCGGACCGATTTTGATGTACGGGATCACACTTGGTCGTCCAAGCTTCAGCTTGGACTTTAACCTTGAAGGAAAAGAATAAGCTGGTAGTGGCGGGAAGGAAAATCCTCCGTAAGATTCTGAGACCAACGCAAAGGGAGAGACGATGGAAGCTGGAGAATAAGAAGGAATCATGGAATTGAAGATCTAGTGTCTGAACTAAATATCATCTCATCGGTGAAATCACTTCTGGATAATAAGCCTCCCCAAAGAGTTTCCAAACTGACTTGAAGCGTACATACATCCAGCGTTATACCAACTTGCTAAGTTTAATTATTCAGACCAACACCATACTTACTTCTCTAGAAATGTCAGACATCAATTCATTTAGCCCATCAGGTAAAGCAAGCTTGCAGCTTTTCTTTATTTGGAATTGCAATAGATCAGACATTGTTATCACAAAACTTATTGTCATTTAGTTAATCTAGGGTGCTATGATATCTATCAATATGATATAAATAAAGACAAATCACACAGGCTGCGTGAGTCCCAAAGTAAGTTAAAAATATATGGGATACTAACTTGAGTCAAAAACCTTTATTTAGGTTACACCCTTGTTACACCCCTGGTGTTGCAGATTTCTATGGGTAGCGGTGATCACTTATCATCAGGTGACCTGCTTGTTCGTTTGCCGCCCTATAACATTAAAAAAAAGTCAAGTTCCGGCCAGGTTTTCAGAATTTGATCATACTTATATCTTGTATCAGCGCCGTAGTCATAAGGTCCATTTGAATGTTCTTCAGAACAAAACATGCCTTTGGTTAGTACAGACAGAAGAGACAGAAGTAACAGAAGTTAGTAAACTTTTTTTTTTTATGTCATAGGACGGCAAACGATCAAGCGGGTCACCTGATGGTAAGTGATCACCGCTACCCATGGATAACTGCAACACCAGAGGTGTAACAAAATCGTTACCGGCCTTTCAGGGGGGAGGGGGAGGGGAAATATTAACTATTCAGATAATGATAGAAATACATACCTATTGCAATTACTTTAATTACCTGCCGTCACAACAGTGAAGCCCTTACAATGTTCGTAAACACACGTGCGTGAGTAAAACATGGGGCTATCGTAGATCGACTTTTACCCAACTGTCTTATTCTGTTTGTCATTATTGTTAGCAGTTTGAAGCTTTGTCAGATTAGTAGTGACAAACCATTTTTCATATTTATCCACATTATACTAATTTTCGGAGGATACTCAAGAACGTCATCTTGCGGTAGGAGGTGAACTTCCGTTCTGTACGCTAGTACTTATACTAGTTATGTGCTATTGTTCTTTACGACAAACGTTAAATGAGGTGAGCTGCCGTTCTGTACGCCAGTTTTATATTAGTTCTGTGTTTTTGTTTCTATACAACAAACGATAAATTGGGTGAGCTGCCGTCTTGTACGCCAGTTCTTATATTAGTTGTGTTTTTGTGCTGTTTTTTCTATACCACAAACGTTAAATTAGGTGAGCTGACGTTCTGACCGCCGAACTTATATTAGTTCTGTGCTGCTGTTTCTATACGATTAATGTTAAATTATGTTGCAATTATCTCTTTCACCATAGACAGCGGAATACCTCTTTTTATGACGTTTAGCTTGACACTGAGAATAAGAAATCTTTGGTCTATTTTAGAGAATACCATGGTTCTCATAATACCCCGTATCAGTTTAATAGCCTTGCCGTCTTACTTCCGCTACCCGTAGCCGTAATGCATCCGGATCGACACAATAATGCGACGGTGTGTTATGGTTTAAAGGAAACCAAAGCAGGTAGGTAGTTACTATTATATTGTTGTTGGCCACTTGCACACTCGATAAACAACAAATAGCTACTGTATTTACGAAAATATTTTGCATAACTATTTGTATTTTTCCATATTTTATGCCTTTAACCACAACATTTAAATTATTCATGACCAACCAAAAGCTACAAATTCTTTGAGCCCTTGGTAGTGTAGGGTCTTTATTGGTCAGTCTGTTTTGCCTGAAGTTATATCAATAGAATCTAGTAGCTACGCTAGTAGTTTAGCTTTTGCACTAATACAATGGCTGTAAATAATTGATAAATTATTACGTAGGTATATGTGGAGCTGTGGAACAATTTTGACTCGAAAACAAGAAGTGATTATTTGTCTAAATGGACGGGAACTTTATTTGCTCTTCATCCCATGACTTTTACCCTGAACAAACAATACTGTTTGATTTATTGTGACTGCGAGCTATTCCGTTCAGTGCGTGGGATTTTTACAATTTCTGAGTACTGGTTGATTTATTATTGTTCTTTCTTTCAGTTATATTACAATAGGCCAATCATTACTGTTTTACCCTTAAATGGACCAGTTTTCATTTATAATTGAATAAATATATTGTTTTTATATGTAAAAAAGGAATATTATAATTTACATGGTATTTTAGACCAAAAATAGAGTGTTGCAAAAAAAACATGACACATTTAAGGGTTAGATATTTGTTTTATGGTGGCAATTTAATTTATGCGAATCAATAAAATCAAAGAATTTAATGTTTATTTAGTAATTCGGCCTTTGCAGGCACTTTTACACGTCAATATAAGTTTGGTATACATTACATGTAATGTTTATAAATATTAAAATTATAAATTCATTGTTATTTTAAAGAAAAGCTACCGATACTAGCCATCGGCACTGCTGAAATGAGTGTTATTGACTGAAGACAATCACAAAGTTACGCAGATGATATGGTGGCTGCTTATTTATTACGAAAACTAATAGCTTGTGCATCTTCTATGAAAAATATAAACGTTTCTAGAAGTTTGAAAATCCTATTGTTTGCCACTAATATACACGAAGGAAAGTAAGTATGTATATGTTTAACGTCCGTGCCTATTTCCCGTATCTTTTGGGGTCGCCACTCCTAGTTTGATGGGCTATTCTGATTTCAGTTCTGTTAAATCAGACCAATGGGTTAAGTTAAATATAAAGAATTTAATTAAAACCATGATTTATTTGGAAAAGTTGTAGTAATTAATGATAAAAAAATTTAATACCAAATTTAAATTTGAATTACAAGTACTTATAAGAACAACAAGAAAAACTAATTAATAAGCTACAAAACTAAAACTTAAAATTAATGATCTAAATTATTTAAAATTCAATAATTCAATAAACGTCACCCAAAAAGATGACTACAAACCACAACGAAAACCCAAGAGAATGTAGATGTGAATTCTGATAGACATTTCAATATTAATATATCTAAACTAAAACTAAATATAATCAGATAACACTGTTTGTTTTGGTTTTAGAGTGTGTCCAACACTGGTGTAAATTTTTAAGCTGCCTAAAGGCATCAACAAAGACATTAGGGCCCTTTGAAGCATAGGGAAAAGGAAAAAAAAACAATACTCGTATGTATCTCACTAAAACTAAATTATATAAAATTAAACTTAAAATTAAACACTTATTCTTCAGTTTATCAAAAAAGTAAAAATCCACAAAGATACAGAATATCAAAGTTCCAGATTGGGGGCTTGTGACGTCACCGATGTGTAAAAATCGTACGAAAGCGTGACGTCATGCGAAATTTAAATGCACTGTAACTTCCTTATTTATCGTTTCTCAGAGAAAAGGAAAGATACGTGTACAATATTTTAAAAAAATCTAACAGATGGGCCAAAAATATTTTCTCAGTCATCATGCGTATTGGCGGTCCGGGGTTGCTCAATTGTGATAGCGCTAGTAATACCGCCGGGCTACCGACGAAAATTATAAATAATTCGAAAACGGGACGTAGATGCAAATGCTGATATATATACTTAAACTATACATTCTCACGTCTTTATCCTTAATGCCTAGAGCCACAAGACCCAAAATGCTCTGCCTTCAAACACATTAACTTTTAATTTCCCAATATATCAGTCTATTCGAGCACTGCTTGCAGATAAAACTGAACACAAATTATCAAAAATATATTTATCAACGAACTTCGGCAGTTTGGAGCAACATCATACACTGTTTAACGAGCGGGCGTAAAATACAGTTAAAAAGTTTTGCTTTCAGAAGTTAGGGCGTCGGGACTAAAAATAACTGGTGTTTATGCGACGGTGGTAATAGTTGGTTTACCATGGGGGATATAAACAAACTGACTGCCTCCGTGGTCCAGTGGTCAAGGCGTTTGCCTTGTGACCCGGAGGTTGTGGGTTCAAATCCCACTGGGAAACATACTTTGAGAAAAGTTGTTTACAGTCTAGTTAGGATATTGTAGGCTTGAATCACCTGAATATCCTAAAAGAAAGATGATTCTGTGCTTCGGAAAGCACGTAAAGCTGTTGGTCCTGAACGCCATCTAGCGTTTGTACCTATCCTAGGATTGGTTCTGGTCTACCCTTTGGGTTGCGGAGGTCAGACGGCAGTCGCTCTGTGTATAAACCAGTAACCGTCATATTACCTAGGTAAGGTAGCGGACCCCGGGCTCTGAAGCGTAACCGCTGACGATGCAACCGGGATGATGATGGTGGATATAAACAAAAACATATATATTTTACGAGTAGACATATCAGATAAATAAATAAAAAATCCGTACTGTGTTTCTCTTTATTTCTCATACACACAAAATCACTGTCCTGGGGAAACCGAGCCAAATGTGATGAAAAGTAACAATTGAGTTAGAGTATGAAATTTTTAGCCAGTTTTCCTTTTTTTATTTATTTAATATTTATTGCACAATAATCTAACGATTATAATACAAAAGGTAAAACTTATTGCTAAGCATTGTCTACCAGTTCACCTTAGGGACGTAGCAGAAAAGGTAGTAAATGGGGTGCAAGTCTACTTAAAATAAAGAAAGAAGAGTGTTATATACAAATAATAAAACATACATAATTCGTATAATTACATAAGATATATACATTATACATATATTCATATATAAATTACATTAATCCATATACATATTTACATACTTAAAATAAACTTACATAAATATGAATACATAAGCATAAAATAAATATACTTACTTAAATTATTGCAGCAAAGCTTTTTCGCGATAGTGTCGAATTACCAGCATTTTGAAGTGATCCCGCGTCTGTGCTCTCATGATGTTATCGGGAAGGGCATTCCAAAGATTTGAGAGAAATCCAGTACGGTGAGAAGGAATATTAAGAGTTTTTTGTGCGTAAACAATCCGCTAAATGACAACAAATCAGACACTGTTTTCTAAACCTCAAAAACATACATTTTCTATGGGATCTCACATCACAGCAGTGACGTCATAAAAAATTTCGAGTCAACTAGCGCTTTTAATATCAGTTTTTCTGCATTAATATATCTAAATTTAAAATCTTGCTACTTAAAATAAACATGATCAATGACAAGTGACATTATTTTGTGACGTTTTATTCTCTTAACAGTACCAAATAGTTTATTTTTGACCCAGTCATCTACCCAATTGTAGGCACGTAACGACCCAAAGGTTTGACTGTTAGAGAATGCTTTTAGCATTAAGTCCGCCTGTTGTACTTTAAACATGTATATGTGTGTACAATAAAGTATAAATAAATAAATAAATACGTAAATACTTTAAAAAATAAGGCAAAATGCTGTTTGATGACTTGCAAATTGATGGTAACTTGTGAAAGTAGATGATAAAACTTTTCTGACAATTTCAAGACAATCTCAAAAGTGTGAATCAGAAGTGGCTATATTTCGGGTCTATTTTGTAAAGATCTCGTCATGGTCACCTTGAATACGCAGAGTACTTATCATGTCATCCACATAAAACTTTCACTGGCCTCTCCTGCATCCGTGATAGGAATGCTCATCAACATTCAGCCTATGTGGCGAAGTTTTGAAACTTGTACTTATATTTACAACACACATTTACGGCAGGCTCCACCGGACCTGTGAGGTCTATTAACATCCAATAGGACTCTTTCAACGTTGCTGCGTTTATCTTGTATTCCACAAATTGTGATATTTTTGATTAAAATGCTGTAAAGAAAATAAAAGAATATTCTGAAAGCACCTAGGTTTCTTTGATGCATTTGAACATCTGCTGAAAAGGACAAGTAACGATATTCTTCGTCTTTTCCCGTTTTAAATAAAAGGGAAAACGTCTAAGCGAAAATGGCGACGAGAATAATACTTTGTAGCGCACGTAGTCTTTGTCTCACCACGTTTTTACATTTCTAGCAGCTGTTTCATAATATGCGAGCACTAAATATCGAGAGCATAGAAGTAATGGTTAACACGCTAGTCCGCCAATCTGGAGGTTCTGGGTTCAATCCCCAGCCAGGGCAAGTTGGAAAATGGCCTTTTTCAAATTGTCCTGGGTCTTGGGTGTTTATCTATACGAGTATATGTATTTGTCATAAAATATAGTATCGTTAAGTTAGTATCCCATAACACAAGTTTAGAACTTACTTTGGGGCTAGCTTAATCAGTGTGATTTGTCCCAATATATTTATTTGTTTATATACCTTACTTTGGGGCTAGCTCAATCAGTGTGAATTGTCCCTGTAAATTTATTTATGTGTTACCGGTATATCCTGATTTTTTCAACGCGTTTTAAGTTGTCCTGATTCCACCTTGTCCTTGCGTCCTAATCCAAATTATTGAGGGTCGTGATCTCTATGGAACACCTTTCTGTGTACTATGTCCCCCCATTCAGTCCTGTGCTCTGCAGCTTGGACAGCGTCGCTGACTTTAGTCTAAAGTGTCGAGCGAATCTGGTCGGACCAACGCATAAGACTGCGTCTCTGAATTGAATCTGAGTTGTCTCTACATCTGCTCCTCTCTAATTTGTGGTGCAATCGTTTGTTTATTCAACAAACGTGTCGTTTGGCGAAAATGCATTCTTGGACTTGAGACGCCAACTTATTTACTTTGATTGCCGTCTTTCAAATGCACTGATTCTTTTTTTTAGTCTTCACTGTAGGAGCACGACTCTGTACTACCAGAGCCATACTTGGTTAGAGCAGCCAGAGGATTTGGCCTACGCTCTCCACGCTGGCAAGACGGGTTGGAGGGGGGTCTCATTGATGTTTATTTTTAAATTCGCATGACGTCACGATCTAGTACGATTTTCACTAGATGGTTTCGTTAATCGCTCCCACTTTCAATCGCGAATTTACACTACTTTATCTAACTAGCTGATGGACTAAATAAAATAATATTTTTCGGACCCAGTCCACATCCCTATTGGTGGACTTACCACTAAAAGCGAACAACCCCATATTTCAGCAATTCTTTATCTTATCTGATTTAACCTTAGATCATTTAATACAGGATAAGTTACGCAGACAAATCTTCTTACAAAACTTTCTGCCGTTTTTGGTGCGGGGGGAGGGTACTACTACATCTAAAAAACACACACAGTCACAAAAATAATTTGTGTCGTTATAAACGCACACTTACGTAAAATTGACACACTAGTTTATTTTCTGCACACTAGCAAGACTCACACTAAAACAATTGTGTATGTACACGTAATAATACACCCTAGTGCAAAAGGATTGAACAACAAAAAAAAATATCGACATCGATATTTCGGAAAAAAAAATTTACGTTCGTTTTAACTCTGGAATGTTTTCATATAATTATGTCGGAAATTCGGGATAGAAGTTAATACGTCACGTGAGGCACCACGTGAGCAGTTTAAATAATAGAACTTCGTATCTATAGAAATTAGTTTCTATTTAGTTTTACAAGTTTTATTATTTATACTGCCCACGTGGCGCTTCACGAATACTATAAAACTTGTTAATTAGTTTAACAAGTTTTATTATTTAAACTGCCTACGTGGCGCTTCAAGCATACTACAATATAATACAAGTTTTTGAGTATTTAAACTTGTATTATGGGATACTAACTCGACAATATATATTTTATCATCTTCTTCATCATCTAAGCGCGTTCCCGGTTGAATTCGTAGCTGTGCTGCTTCTCCTCTGTTTCTTCTCCAAATATAATAAAGTTATATACCCAAGGATGCCAAAGAACTTGCGAAGTGAAGAAGAAATAGCCGAAACAGAAAACTAAAAAACTTGTATTATGGGATACTAACTCAACGATTGTATATTTTATAATAAATACATATATAGATGGGGTTATGGGGTTATGTCGTTTAATCACGGAGTTCCTATGGCCACCTTCCAGCTCCATCATCAGAACCTGGATACCATCTAAAGACAAAAAACCCGTCAAGATGAATCATACGAGCCCAAACTCGATGGGCTTATGTCGTTTAATCACGGAGTTCCAATGGCCACCTTTCAGCTCTATCATCAGACCCTGGATACCATCTAAAGACAAAATACTCGTCAAGACAAATCATACGAGCCCAAACTGGATGGGGTTATGTCCTTAATCACGGAGTTCCTATGGCCACCTTGCAGCCCTATCATCAGACCCTGGATACCATCTAAAGACATAAAACTCGTCAAGATGAATATTACGAGCCCAAACTTGATGGGGTTATGTCGTTTAATCATAGAGTTCCTATGGCCACCTTCCAGCTCCATCATCAGATCAGATCCATGTTGTCATAATATTGCATTGTCACGCGACATACGTATGCGTGCAAAATTTCAGCTTAATCGGAAACCAGGAAGTGGGTCAAATTTAACTTGCAAGATTTGATTACAGACAGACAGACAACGGGACAGGTAAAACTAATTAAAAGCTTGTAAAATAATTAAAGTATTTCGATATTAACATTATATCACAAATAAAACTATATCAAGGAAATGTAATTTTTATCGACATCGATAATAATGCGATGTCTCGTCACTCATGGCAGGATGGCAGGAAAGCAGTTCCAAACTTGACTCGATTATTTTTGCCGTAATCTAAACTGAAAGATATTATATCGATTTTTAAGTAATTACATTTAAATAGAAATCAATGTTAATAAAATAAAAAAATACTTACAAATGAAAGGTTATTCCATCTTTACTAAGATTAGAAGTATTTGACCTCTTTTTACATGCGTTAACTGCACAATTTGGCATTTTTAATCGAGCACTTGTAGACGTCCTTTCGATACTTTACCGATGCACATAATGATCATAATCGATTACGCAACTAGTTTTTATGAACGTATTAGAGCATGCGATCTTATACTTCGGCAGAGGGGAACGCGCAGGTAAGGCTTATCCTGTATTAAATGATCTAAGAATTTAACTCATTTTCGAGCTAAAAAATTTAAATTATTTTGATCTCATCTGCTCACCTAGCACTATACCTGTGCCATAGATATTCGATTAACCGTCTGTACCTAGATAGAAGTCTTAGATCTTATTTCTCACAATAATGAGAAGGTCTACGGGTGCACTTTATATGCAATTTTGCCGGGCGCCTGATGCAGTTGGAAACGGGACGTGACTGACATCGGAATCCGGATTATACCAGTTATTTCCGGTCTGGATATTTGTGTAATGAGTTTTTGGAGCTTTATAGCTTTTATAATTCTAGACTTTTTTGAGTTTTTTGCTACCTTTAATTTCCTTGGTTTTTGCTGATTATTTTGCTTACCATACGTGACATTAAACGTAGGCCACTTCAGTAGCGGATTTTGGTTTACTTGGGGCTTGGACCCAATGCTACCTGCATTGGGTTTTATCAAGATTAACACTAAGCACCATTCACTTCAATCTCGCCCAGGCGCCACACATTCCATGGTCGAGTTCTAAGATCCGGGATCCTAAAGATATTCATGGAGGGACTCAATTGCTTTAGGGGGGGAGGGGTGAATTTTTCTGACTAGGTATCTGATATGTGACAAAGTAAGACCATTTGTTAACAAGTTTACAGTCACAATTAAGTAGTATTTACGTGTATTATTCTTGGTTGTAGTTCGATTCGACGACCTCTGCTGCTTCGGAGGTTTTAGGTTCGATCCTCAGCCAGAGCAAGTTGAAAAATGGTCTTTTTCAAATTATACTGGGTATCGTTGAGTTAGTAATCCATAATTAAAGTTTTAACTTAGTTTGGGAATAGGCAATCAGTGTGATTTGTACAAGAAAAAAAAGGTTTAACAAAATAATGTCTTTGTTTGTAGTTCACAGTAAGTAATGCCTTTGTTTTCCCAACATTCTAGAATTCCGATGCACTAGCAGTTTGCGCAAATGCATCGGGTTTGTGCAAAACACTGCTATTTGTTGTTGGCAACTCATTGGCAATGGCTGGAATTTTATATGTGGTGCAAGTGATATAGTTCAAGCAATTAAATTATCAGAACATATCGAGCAGACTTCATCATTTAGCCACAGGAAGTGCTATGTTTTTATTTTGCTTTATGTCCGCATAGCATAGGTATGCCGCGACATAAGCATCTCCTAAGGATTTTTAAAATTACAAAGTTCAGTAATTTTACATTTATTGGTTTTCAAGGGGAGCCGACAGCTTTACAATACAAAACAAAAAATGGAATGGATATCGGAGAGCCAATAAAAGGTTTCCACGGATAGTAATTAGTAATAGACTAAATAAAACTATTAAACAGAGTACATATTAAAATCAACATTGATCTCACCTAGTTTCTTTCGGCGTTTATGTTGTGTGTGATAACATTGTATTAGGCATAATATCTTTGTAAACTGACAAAGCCCTTCTGGCGCGTAGGCGACCAATACTGTGTAAATGAGTTTCTTTCGGCGTTTCTTCTCAGCAGTGGTCGTTGCGAAGCGCTAGTATCGGTAGCTTTTGAACAAAGAAAAAAATAATTTAGATATAAATAAACATTACACGTAATGTACACTATAATTAGTGACGTGTAAAAGTGCCTGCAAAGGCCTAATTACTGAATAAATATTTGATTTAGATTTTGATTCAGCAGTGATCGTTGCGAAACGCTAGTATCGGTAGCTTTTTTTATTTATAGTAAGTTTAATATTATAAATAAACATTACACGTAATGTACACTAAAATTATTGACATGTAATACCTGCGAAGGCCTAGTTACTGAATAAATATTTGATTCTTTGATACGCCGAAGCAAGCGAAGCAAGCATCCGCATTATGTAGGCTACACTAAACGATCGCACGAGGTACGTTTGCTTGTAGAACAAACCGCTGGTTTTCAGCCACAACCTCGAGATTCATAGGGACGCATGCTAAAATATCATATATAGGTGTCAATCAATACACAATAAAGTTAATTGCAATAGTAAAAAAAGTCCTATGTATTCCAAATACATTATGAACTGTATATTTTTTTTAGTTACGTAGTTTTAGTTAAGTTTAGTTATTATATATTATTAGATACATAGTAAATGTTTATATTTTAATACATACATACTATCACGCCTGTTTCCCACAGGGGTAGGCAGGGACTATGGACTTCCACTTGCTACGATCCTGACAGACCTCTTTAGCTTCATCTACACTCATCAACCTCTTCATACATGCCCTACGGTTACGTGTACTTATATATATATTTATATTTTAAAAAGAGGAATAATAAAACACATGCGTTGAATTGTTTTGATAGATATTTCTGACCTCCAATTATAAATATTGACTTATATAGCGGCCCGCCCTGGCTTCGCACGGGTATTTAAGCTCTGTTAAAACCATCCTCGTACATCAAGGAATATTTAAAAAAAAAGAATTAGCGAAATCGGTTCAGCTGCTCTCGAGATTTCCGCTTAGCATGACATTCAGCGATTCATTTTTATATTATAGACAAGAATTAGCGAAATCGGTTCAGCTGGTCTCGAGATTTGCGCTTAGCAACACATTCAGCGATTCATTTTTATATTATAGACAAGAATTAGCGAAATCGGTTCAGCTGCTCTCGAGATTTCCGCTTAGCATGACATTCAGCGATTCATTTTTATATTATAGACAAGAATTAGCGAAATCGGTTCAGCTGCTCTCGAGATTTGCGCTTAGCAACACATTCAGCGATTCATTTTTATATTATAGATATAGATAAGAGTTAATCCATTGAGCTATTTCAGTGACGTTCTTCCACGCATCTCCTTATTTCTGATTTCATGGGGTTATATCTACTGACACTACAAGACACTATCTTTACATTTGCACCACAGACTGTAAAATATACGAACAATATTTGAGCGCAAGAAAGCACGTACGTATATATGCGAATATTAGCAATGTCAGTGCAAGCGCTAACATTTCGCCGTTGTATAAGCTTCGTTGAATAATATTAAGCTTTTCCTTGCACCGTCCAAGCCAACCTACTCGTATATGATGATTTTTTTATTTATTTATCACTCTCTATTGTTCCAAAGAAAAATAACATACTTTTAACAAGTTACGTAAGTGCATTTTCTCCCAGTCAACCATAAGGATAAATAGAAAAAAAAATGTTCGGCGCAAAAAGCAAAATTAATCTATTATGACTACCGATTTAATAAATACCAATAGGTACTTCATAAAATTAAATAAATATTAAGAACATATACCTAAACAACAACATTACATTAAGTACTTACTAAATACTAGGTATATAATATAAGAATAAATATCTACTTATACAATACGTACTATTATACCTACATACAAAAATCCACTTCACTTGCTTCTCTATCCAGTCTTCCGACAGCTAATTTAAAAAAATCAAAAGTTCTAATGTTTATTCAGTTTTGGCCTTTGCAGGCACTTTTACACGTCAATGAGTTTTGTATACCTACATTACGAGTAAAATTAATGAATTAATATTTTAAAGAAACGATTGTAGCATTTCACAACGACCATTGCTGAGAAGAAACGCCGAACGTTAAGGCCGCCATTAGCCTAGAATTTTATTTACGTTATATAGCATTTATTTTGCTTTTAGCTCACATTTTGACTATGGACTGCAGGTTTGATGTCTAAAATTCTATTCTAAGACAACTTTTAGGGATTCTAGTGGGAATTTAAAAATTCAACACTCAGCAAGCAAGTCGTTTACGACGTCTCTTTACACGACCTTTGGTGTACACGCCGTGTACGGATGCACCGTGATACTGCAGCGTGGGTTTTACGAGTATTCTGAGTTTATATTGGTTTATCTTCAAGTTACAGGCAAATAATATATGTTGCAGTTGAATGGTATAATCCGCTAATTCACTAAACCTCTAGATGTTTGGCATTACAGCTCGGTTTCATAAAACGGCGTTAAATAACTGAACCCGTGAGGGTTCAGTTAGTGTTTTAGTGAATTAGCGGATGCCATTCTGCGTATGAACGCAGAACGCATGGCATGGCAAAGGCATGAACGATTCGAATTCATCAATGTCGCGGCGCAAGACGTAATATTGTAGATTTTAGTTCGGAATTCTTCACAGCGATCCGAGAGTAAGCTGTTTTTATCGAGAGATTACGGAGACATCGTTTATGATTTTGGACTGCAAATGGTTTAGAAGAATAAAGCAGATCTTCAGCTAGTTAGTTCCCATATAGTTATTTTGACGTCCGCCTTCTGGCAAGATAAATAATTTACGTGAATCAAATGAAGGCCAAGAGAAACCGCTACGCCATTGAGATTATGTCGTGTTAACAAACTTTTCTGAATCCACTTGCATCGCATTTAGTATCATTCCTTTTTGGTTTTCTATGATGTTGGAGACTAGATTACATAGTAAGAAGTTGAATTGAGGTTTTATTTTAATGCCAGGCGTGAAAAAAAAAATAATGAAATGCCCGTCATTTTGTTTGATAATAACATGCCTGCAAATAACCTATTCTGCGGTCTATACGTGGTAAGCTGGTTTGTTAAACGTGACACATTGACAATCCCGCTGAACGATATTCAGCTGTTTAACAAAACCGAGCTGTAATGCCAAACAACTAGAGGTTTAGTGAATTACCGGTTTAATACCATCCAACTTCGACATAAACACTACGCGAAAAGAAACGACACTTATGAATGGGTGCACGTATAATCGCTTGCGGCTATGTGTCTGGATGTGTGCAGGGGGCCTTGAGAGGCGCGCGGGGCGTGGAACGAGCCATCGCTGGCTGGTTTAGCCGAGGGCTGGTACCTACCTAGTTCGCGTCTCTTTCACACACCGCACGATATTCCATTTCAGTTCGGTATCAACCCTACCGTTACGCGCTCCGGCTCAAGGTTACCGACGTTCAAACTCTCTCGTACAGGGAGTGTCGAAGGTACATAGTATTCTTATTCTTCTTTGTCTTAATTCTAAGAAATGAAATCGTTCACAAAAGGAATAGAACGATTTCGATGCGGTTGTTTTATGGAAACCCTACCCGTTCACCCCCAAAAGTTATTAAGGGTGAACGCTTGAAAGCGGGGGTTTTTTATTTGACTGGCAAATCCCAACTATCCCATCCCAACTAATATAATAAATGCGAAAGTGAGTTTGTACTTATATTTGTTTGTTTGTTACCTCTTTACGCTTTGTCTACTAAACCAATCTTCTTGAAAATTTGCATACACATAAGAGTACTGAAAAGGACGTAAGTACCTACCTTTAATACCGGAAAATAATGTTCCCGTGGCATTTCAGATACGCGTGCGAAGCCGCGCGCAAAAGCTGGTAAACTTATTTATTACAAAACCACTACTTAGTTACAAGTATATAAAACTCGACTTAGTTAGATACTTTTTAACATTTTATTGCTTTACAGCAGGATATGTAAGATAACCCAGCGTTGTAAAAGTAAACCCGACTTTCTACAAATAGTTACAATGTACGCTTGAGTCGTTCCTAGAATAGAATATCTTTATTAACAATTTGTAAAAACGTACATTTTTATATACCTGTTGCATGTTGTAGACAAAATGTTTCGTCGGTTTTTTTTTTATAAACATACATCAGAAATGTTAGATCAATTTAAAATTATTTGATTACATATAAAAAAAACTTATTATTGCCATTATTCAAAAAATTTAACAAAGGTTTTAACATAGCAAATTATATACGAGTATAACTAACTCTAGTCGAGCGTCGTCTATTAAAAATAACATAATTTTCATTAAATAAATTATACAAATAATAAAAATACATATTTTGGATTAATATCTCATCATCATCCATATTTATTTGATAAAAATTCTTGAACACTGTACAGCGTTTTATCCAGTAATAAATCAATTTCTTTCTTCCTGAAAGCTTGATCACCAGTGATTGATGTAATTGATTCCGTTAACTTATTATACAGGCTGACTTTTAAACCACCATCCAAATTTTTGGAGCAAGTTCAGTCCATGATACTGAACTACTTTCTATAAAAAAAGTTTTTAAAAATCGATGAAAATTTTTCGTCCTCCCATAGAAAATCCGTTTGACTGAGCGCTGATTTGTATGAAAAGGCGAATTTTTGTTTTAGTTTTTCGTTAATTTTTTTTATGGAAAGTAGTTTAGTGTCATGGACTGAACTTGCTCCAGAAATTTGGCTGGTGCTTTAAAAGTCAGCCTGTATAATTGAGGACCTTTTGTTTTAGGTAGTTTTTTTGACAAGCATAATCTTTTAGGGTCAACTATTAGACTGCCATCATTTGGAAGTCGTCGACCATTAGGCTTTTCTTTTATTTTGAAAAGATGAAGATTACGCCTCACGTACACAATCATTTCTAAAATGTACACAGCAGTGACTGTTAGTATTTTTTGGTCTTTAAAATGTTCTCTGCACGTATCCAAATAATTTGCGCCTACTAGCACTCTAATAGCCCGTTTTTGCATTTTAATAGTTCTAGGTTATTTAACAAGACATTCAAAATGGAAGGCAACACATGCAGATGCAGGATTTAACATACTCGTATTATTATCCTAAAAAAACGTTTAAAACTTTCAATTCATATGAGTAGGTATTTATTTATTTAATTATCTATTGACCACAATGATACAATAGGCTGACTGGTAGAGAATCATAAGCATTGCAAAACAACAGACTTCATTCTCTTTGGGAATTGTTCATTATTTCCGAAGTTCTTTATCATATCTTTACTAAATTAATATTAAATAAAAAAGAATCATCAAAATCGATAAATATTGAAAATAAAAGAGAGAAGATGATTGGACATCTAATAAGACATGACAATCTATTCAGAATAATATTAGAAGGAAAAATAAAAGGGAGACGAGGAAGGGGAAGACCACGGATGAAGTTTTTCTAACAAATTAAGGAAGGGTTAGGAGTAAGGTCCTACCAAGACATTAAGAGGATGGCAGAGAGAAGAGAGGAATGGAGGCATCTCCACTTAACTCCACCGACAAGAGCAAGCTTTTAAGTTAAAGAAGAAGAAGAATTGGCGAAGATATCACGTTAGGTACATACACAAAAAATCATCATTCAGGTCTTTTTAGTCTTCACTGCAGGAGCACGACCTTCTCCATACTACGATAGCCATATATTAGCCAGAGCAGTCAGAGGATTGAAAAATAAAAGGGTTGAAATAAGACGGCGTTTGACGTAAACAATTACTATACCTATGTATTCAGTTTGTAATAGTAGGTAAATTCAACAGAAAAGCCTACCTTATAAAGTCAGCTAAAAACTTTCTTGTCTCTAACACCTCTCAGATAGCCCATAAAGCTAATTTAGCATGGGCTCGCTGTCGAAAGGCGTGCGAACGGCACAAGTTTGAGACTCGCCGACCCTCCGACCCTACATGATGACCTCGAGAGGACATCACGATCGATTTATGGATTCTAGAAGGACTTTTCGGATTAGAACTAACTTTTTAGGGCCCATATCAAAATGTTAAAAAATAGAGCCGCTCTGTATGTTCGTCAGAGCGTCAAATTCATCAACACCATTGTCAGCTAATAACTACTTCCAGCTGGGCTGGCTGGAATCTGGATTCCCTCTAATATAGTTGAGTTCAACGATGGCTGATCCATGCCTCAACTTTTGAACAGGTGCTGGTCAGCTCGGCTTTACTTTTGTCTACGTACAGATACAGATACACTATCACGTCTTTATCCCTAACGGGGTAGACAGAGCCAAGGGCGGTAAAAGCCCAGGCCACTTTTAGCGTAATGGTGGGCATGAAGGTGGAAAAGGGAAATCATAATAGTGATGGGTTGCTAACCGCATCGCCTATTCATATGATTCAGATTCTCGCTAATTCCCTCGATCGGCTTTTACGATCTGCACGGGGAGAGAAGCAGCTGGTACATTCTATGTTTTTTCTTTTCTCCCAGACCAGCAAAGAAGACTTACTTTTGTCTACTGAGTCAAAAACTGAAACGAAAGCCGAGCTGACTGCTGAGTGCTTACGTATTTCTTATTACGTTATCTTTTTATTTATTTATTTATTTACAAAATTCATGTACACAACATACAAACAAAGGAACGTACAAAGTAAGAAAATAGAGTACATAGGTACTGCTTATTTCATAAGAAATATCTTCCAGCAGGAAAAGTACTTATCTAAAATGTTAAACATACATATACAATACATCAATAAACATACACACATATTATACATAAATATATATACATATAAATACCTAACTATAAATAAATACATATATAGTATATAGGTATACTATTCATAACGTTAAGGATAGATAATACTCTTTTACTCTCTTCTTAAAAACAGGGAAAGATTTGAAGTCTCGTATGATGCGTGGTAGTGAATTCCATAGTTTCACCGCTTGAACAGAAAAAGAGTGGGAATAGCAAGCAGAAGTATGGGTAGGGATTCTAAGTAGGGTTCTAAGGTGGGATCTACAGAGCACATTTGAAGGACGGGCAAAAGAAAATCGATCACGTAGATAAGCAGGATCTATGTTTGGTTGCTCGTTCGTAAGCACATGTTATTATGTTAAACAGTGTATTATATTTATTTATAGGTAATAATAGCTTGTAATTTAAATAGTTACCTAATAAACAAATTTTATTTATTTTTATTTTTATTTTTTATAGGTATTTGTAAATTGATAGATAGGTATAATGACAAAGTCCTTCTGACGTAGGCGACCAATACTGTGTAAATGAGTTTCTTTCGGCATTTCTTCTCAGCAGTAGTCGTTGCGAAACGTTATCGGTTGCTTTCCTTTAAATAGTTAACAATTTAAATAAAAATAAACATAACACGTAATGTATTCTAAACTAATTGACGTGTAAAAGTGGCTACAAAGGCCTTTTTAGAATTTTTGGGATATTTCTTCCCTTTGTCTGGGCCATTGTTAGGAAACAATGTAAAAAAAGGCCTTTTACCTTTGGGTCACGAAGCCCTCTGTCTACCCCGTTAGGGATAAAGACGTGATAATTTATACCGTGTGGTTCCCGACAGAGTAGAATAGGTTAACTCCAAGTCTTCCCGTGAATGTCGTAGAAGGCGACTTAGGAAATAAAAGCTAAACAAAGCTTATAAACATCAATGAGACATCTCCAACCTGTCTGGCCAGCGTGGAGAGTTTAGGCCAAATCCTCTGACTGCTCTGGCCAAGTATGGCTCTGGTAGTACAGAGAGGGTCGTGCTCCTGCAGTGGGGATTTAAAAAGACCATCAGGTCTTTTTAATCATCATCATCAGATGATGATGATGCATGTGTGTCAGCATCGTGAGTAATTAAATCGAAATTGTCGTTGATCCCAATGGACTCTGGAGCAAGCAGTGAAAATATTTAATTCATTGCTCCCTCTAGAGTATGATTCATCTGGGAGTAACTGGAGCGAAAGAAATACTTTCTCTAGGTTACAATTACTCATAATCTCGGTCGCTCAAAATATTCGGTAGTTATTTATTTAAACATGAACGTCACAAAACACGATATCTATCTATATTTAAGAGCTATGTATGCTCTTGTCGGTGGAGTATGAATTCTCTTCCATTTGTCTCTCTTATCTGCCAGCTGTTTTACTTCGCTTTACGAAACGACGTTCACCTTCTCCTTTAAGTACCTATCTGTTTCATGTAGCTATGCCTTGGTCTTCCTGGTCCTCTTTTCCCTTCTATCTTTCCTTCAATGATAGTCTTAATGAAATCGTCGTGTCGTGATGTAACATCTTTCCTTGTCTATTCTCTAATAAGTAAGTATGTATAAAATAAAACACGATAGTCTAGAGGTATATAAATAAATTGTATTTTTTTCTTAAATTGTTTTACAACACAGTCAATAATTTAAAACCAGCTTCTTGTGCCTAGCACACTAGTGGCATTGCCACCCTGTATTGCAATGGCACAAAATCCTTTCCACCAAAAACGTGCGGGAGTCTTCAATCTATCCAATTATTTAAGTAGGTACTTAAATTTTTGTAATTTGAATGTTAAGCTTAACTTAAGTATATTGTATTAGCAAAACATTGGCCAAGTGGCTTTCGTCCTAGAATAGGACCACTCTATGAGATCTCTTCCTGTGGATGTCGTAAGAGGCGACTAAAGGACTAAGCACAAACATCACGTGCTCCAACTTCATTCCCAAAGAGGGTTGACGTCAGGCGGCGGCTGTTCATAAAACTATGTACAAACAAATTTGTTCGTAAATCCATGGACGAACGTAACATTTTTATCATATTTAGCATGCTAATAATGTACTTATGTTTGTTTGTTTCAGAGTCGAAGATGAGCCGTCATCACCTGTAACAAAAACAAAGTAAGTACCTAACTAAACATTAATGTCAAGTTACAGATACATAAAGGAGTAGACAGAGACTAGGGCACAGAATAAATAATACTAATGTACAGAAACACTCAGCAAAGAAATTCAAAGAAATATCTACTCAATGTGGTTTAATTTAGCTCACGTCAGAACTCAACACCTTTTTGTTAATATAGCTAGACATCCATTAAAAGCCAATTTCATTCTTATTACTCTGGCCAAACGATTCGTATAACTGAATTTACCACCCGGAGGGGCCGCCTGCGCGCATAGTAGTAATAATGTAGGTACATTTTCGATACCTAAACGGGGAGTGACACAGGCCTGGTGTTATTAAGAGATATTTTATAATGATAATAAAGATATTCAATTTCAATTGAATTGAATTGATACCGAAGGTATAACAATGAAATGAATGAACGACAATATACTTAAAATCCAGTTTCATAAACTACATAATCTGTTTATACTTAATACAAGATCGCGTTACGTGATTACGGATCCGGTTGGTTTGTTTATAATTACCAAAATGTTCATTTGACTTATTCGAGCAGTCGGTTAGCCGTGGCAGTGTCGTGCGAGTTGTTCACTAGATGTTGCATTGGAGGAAGTTTATCAGGTATTTCTGTCATTGTTCTTTTTAACACATTGTGGGACTTAACCGGATAATCTAGTTTTCAACAAGTCAAATCAGATACTCTTTTTAGGGTTCCGTACAAAACCCTTATAGGATCACTCGTGCGTCTGTCTGTCCGTCCGTCTGTCACAGCTAATTTGCTCCGAATCTACTGGACCGAATCAGGTGAAAGGTAGATAATGTTGTAATCCTATGACCCAAACACATGTGTGCAAAGTAAATAAATATTTGTTTTCAAATAAGGGTCATTTTCGGGGAACCCTCTCCACGCAAGTTTAACTCGCACTTGGCCGGTTTATTCTATCCAAATATAACATGCTTGTCAATGGTCACCCAAGGATGCCAAAGACCGTGCGAAGTGGAGAAGAAATAGCCGGAACAATTAAAAACGGTTTGGCTACAGTTTTACGACCTGCCGCCTGCCTGATGTCAACCCTCTTTGGGAATGTATTTGTGCGAAAAGTTTTACAACCGGCTGCCGCCCGACGTCAACCCTCCTTGGGAATGCAATTGTAGCATAAGATGTTTGTGCTTAATCCTTTAGTCACCTCTTACGACATCTACAGTAAGAGATGGAGTGGTCCTATTCTAACCCGGAACCACACGGGGGACACGACTGCTCTGGCTAATATATGGCTCTGGTATACAGATGTATGTAAGGAAAAATATTGTCATGTTCAATAAAGTAAGTGATTTTACAGATAGAAATTTACGTAATAAGAATGACTTAGTTAGCCCGTATTACAGGCTGAATACAGTCAGAGTATACAAACCTTTAAGAGGGACCCGCGCCAAGCTCAAGCCAGACTTTTTTGTCTTGATAGTCATCATCGGTCCTATAATAAGCCTTCTCACAAAGTACTTTCTTCACATAAGCTTTGAATTTTCTGTCTGGCATATCAAGGACCGATTCTGGCAATTTATTATAAAAAGGTATACACTTCCCCATATTAGACATGTCATAATTTAGGTACATTAGTACATACTAAATTTACAAATTGACATTATTTTAAATTTCGTAATTCTTATAATTCAATTTAATTATGACATACCAACAATGTAATCTCAGTCCATTTATATAACTAATTTTAAGTTTTAAGTTTGTTAGTTGACGTCTTTGGAGAAAACGTGCAGTGCAGTTTGTTGCCGCTTCTTCTGCACTTGCGCCTAGGAAGCGGCGTAAACTTAGCTGTAAGTAACGATTCGACGTCAACATTTGTGCAAAACAAAACAAAGTGACTATTATTAAGAGATATTATAAATATCCTATGATAATAAAGATATTTTGAATTTAATTGAAACAGAGCGGGTCTAGCTCCTGCAGTGGAGACTAAAAAATACCTAATGATGATGTTGTATATACTCGTACTTATGCGGGATGACTATTTCCTTTATAGTTACGTAGATACCTACTCAAATTATATATTCGTAGATTATGTGTAGATAACTACATCCCGAGGTAGTGCAAAAAATGTTTAACAAGACCAAATGATCACGGCAGCAATTCAAAGTATGTAGGTACATCGACAAAAACGCATTATTAAATGACTTCCTTCGCATCTTAATTATAGTTATTAATATTTATGAATTTCGTTCACACAAAAGAATATAATTGGCACATTTATAATTATGTTTATTTAGGGTTTTTCTTAGAGCGGTTCTCGAATGCTCTTGGCTTAATGGTTTTTCACTCAGACAAAGGATTTCTTAATGATTACATTTTTGTTCTTAGTCATTGAAATAAACCTCAGAACAATAAAATATGTATACGGATTTAATGCGCTGTGCTGTGATCCATAAAAATGACATCATTGCTGAGGAGAATAAGGTCGAGCCGTAATCTTAATGATATTAACACGTCACGCTTCCGTCATAAAAACTAATATCAAACAAGTAATTATTTAAAAAATCATTTTTTTTAAACAAGCTTTTATCAGGTCATTGGTACCATAATATTGCATTGTCACGCAACTTGCATAAGCATGTAAAGTTTTAGCTGAAACGAATAATGGGAAGGGTCTAATTTAGCTTGCAAGATTTGATTACGGACACACAAACAACTAGACAGGTGAAACTAAAAATGAAGTATTAGTTATCCTTCCTGTCGGGTAAAAGTCAAACAATAAAATAACATAATAAAATTAATAACTTGGGCGCATAACCTTCCAACAACTGTCAACTCCTGTTGACAGGTTATGTGCCCAAGGTTAAGGGATACATGGACGCTACAAAAAATATTATTTTTCCATTGTTCCAGTGAAAAAAGTGGCCTCATCACACCACCGCAAAATGGCGGTGAAGAGTCTCCCCCTCCAGAGAAAGAGAGGGCCGACCAGGAGGACACAGAGAAGAGCCACGCGGGCCCCGTCCCCCACTCAGCGGAGGGGCCCAATGACGACCTGTATGCGATACCTGTGAAACTCAGGCCCAAGAAAGAACCACAGTTACCTCCGGGGTGGGAGAAGCATGAAGGTAAGAATTCTTTTTTGGACATTGAACATTAAATCTGGTTGTAAAGTAAAATTTAGGGCAAATATGGTCCGAGGGTATGATAGAAACCATAGACAGTAGGAAACTTCTTAAACGGTTCCGGCAGGTAACAGTCAGACAAAGATTAACCCAGGTAAAAATATTAGGAAAATCTTCTTCAGTGTGTCTTGTTTCTCGTCTTATCTCTTTTCTGTCCTACGTCAGTCAAGTCTTTTAGTCCGTGGTCAGTCTGTAAAGAAGCTGGACACCCGGGCACTCATGAACTACTTATCTAGTAAGGTTACCTGATTTAAAGAAGTAGTTACATGATTTAAATACAGTACATCACTGTCTTTAAATCTTCCTTCTCTTTATAGCGCGGTATCAGGTGCATACTTTGCTTGATGCTTTCTGATCCAAGGGTGTGCTTTCCTGCTTTTTCTTCTCTAACATGACTTGATGAAAGGCAAAGCTGGTACTATTAAAACGATTGACTGTAGTTTTACGACTGGCCACCTCATGTCAAATCTCCTTGGGAAAGCAGTCGTTGCATGCGATATTCGTGGTAAGCTCTTCAGTAGTCTTTTACTAGAGTCACTAAAGAAATGGAGTGGTCGTACGCTAGACCTCCAAATATTTTTTTATCGTCTAGGCTTCATTGTGATCTTTATTCTCAGACAACGACGGCCCCTACTATTGGCACATAAAAAGCGGCACGATCCAGCGGGAGATCCCCAAAATGCCGCCCGTCGAGGCCAAAGAGTCCCGGATCTCTATGGTGCGAGACTGCTCCAACCTGTCAGACGCGAAGTACGAAGGCGTGATGAACACATCGGTGACGAGGAGCACCACGAGTGGAGCTCTGGACCACGCGGCGCACGAGGATGAGAGGAAGCGAAAAGAGGAGATGTCATATAAGTAAGTTCTTTGTTTCTTATAGCCTGTGGGCCATGGAATAACACTTTCATCATCATCCGAGCGTATTCCCGGTTGCATCCTCAGCGGTAACGCTTCAGAGTCCGGGGTCCGTTATCTAACCTATTGATTTGACGAGGTTACTGGTTTTACACAGAGCGATTGCCGTCTAACCTCCGCAACCCAAAAGGGTAGACCAGAACCAATCCTAGGATAGGTACAAACGCTAGATGGCGTTCGGGACCAAGAGCTTTGCGTGCCTTTCGAAGCACGGAAACATCTTTCTTTTCGGATAATTAGGTGATTCAAGCCTGCAATATCCTAACCAGACCGGAAACAACTTTTCACAAAGTATTCTTCCCAGGGGAATTTGAAGCCAAGACCTCCGTATCACAAGGCAAACGCCTTGACCACTGGACCACGGAGGAAGTCAACTATCTCCTAAGTGGCAACATAAAAAAGAAGTTTAGTAGCGAGTTTAGTATTGACAGTATACCTCCGGGGTCTGGAGCTTAGACAAGGTTTGAGTAAGTAAGGAAGTCCAACACTTGATAATAGACTAACCTACTGGCAACTGGCCCAGAAGTCTTTCTATAGTTACTATAATATAATAGTTGCCAATTTATCTATTGTTCTTTTTTTACTTCATTATAAAAGTGTGATTATTCACACGAATCGAGGGAATTTTAATATCAGTTTAAGTAAGTTGACGTCTTCGGAGAAATGCTGCAGTGCAGTTTGATGCTTCTTTTTTAGGGTTCCGTACCCAAAGGGTGCAAACGGGACCCTATTACTGAGACTCCGTTGTCTGTCCGTCTATCTGTTCGTCTGTCACAGGGCTCTATCTCTTGAACCGTAATAGCTAGACACTTGAAATTTTCACCGATTTTGTATTACTGTGGCCTCTATAACAAGAAATACTAAAAATAAAAAAGTAAACAATTAAAGGGGGTCGTGATACAAAGAACGTGTTTTTTCAGCGTTTTTAACTAGATCTTTATAATAGCACTAGCAGTCCACCCCGGCTTCGCCCGTGGTACACACATAGCCTATGTTACTCGGGAATAGTGTAGCTTTCCAACGGTGAAAGAATTTTTTAAATCGGCCCAGTACTTTTTGAGCCTATTCATTACAAACATACAAACATACAAAAATAGGTACAAATCTTTCCTCTTTATAATATTAGTGTAGAAGTGTAGATAAACTAGATACTAGAAATTTTTACCGATTTTGTATTACTATGGCCGCTATAAAAACAAATACTAAAAATAAAAAAAAGTTAAAAACGACCCCCTTGGTCGTCATACAAAAACGTGTGTCTTCAGCGTTTTAAAACATTGTACGGTGGTACGGAACCCTTCATGTACGAGTCCGATTCGCACTTGCCCGTTTATTACTTTTTGATGCGTCAGCCTAGAAGACGCTTCGCTTAGGAAGCGGCACTAAACTTAGCTGTTACTAAATGATCTGACGTCAACAATTATAATAATAATAATAACTTTATTTCAGACATAGGTCCATATAAGTGTACATTCTTTACACAATTTATTATGTTTGATCAGACATGGGAGACGGATCCATTTGTATGAATCTGAGTCCAATGCCCCATCAATACACCGTCAAAATCCATCCTATCTGCTATGAGTTTCATATAGCTGTTGAGACTGCCCCTTATACGCCGCATCAAGGACGCAGTTCTTTTTCTTATAATGGCCGCAAAGCTGTCTACACGTGCGGTAGCAAACATCCCGGACGCACTACGGAAACGAGGCAATTTCATCAGCGTTCTGAAAGAGTTATTGTACTGGACCCGCAAGACATTATAGGCCCTTTGCGTATATTATGAAATCAAAAGGAAAATTGTCAATTTCATGTGATGAAAATATAAAGTATCTACCTAAATTTATTTGACTTGACTTGACTGAGCTAGACCATCAAATCCAGTTCCTAAAAGCAATGTTTGCAGGGAACCAATAATTCCTCTGCTAAGTAGTTCCGCCAGCAACATAAGTAGGTAAACTCGTAACTCATTACGGAAAGGGAAAACTGTACAGATATTAATTTATGTGCATTCGTTTGCACGTGTATTAGTGCATGTCACTTGGGATCAGCAATTTGCAGCGTAACGTCGAACGTAGTGACGTAAAGTACCTACGTTGGTAATATTAAGGTGAATATAGAAGCAAATGGCACTAGATAGCCCTTTAAATTATTTTATGAACTGCCGTTAAAACTATTATTGGTGATCCGTCTAGCTTTAAAACATGCCGTGGCCACTTTTGGCGGAGGCAAGTTTTAAACCTAGACGGATTGGACGGTTCATAAAATAATTTAAAGGGCTATCTATTGCCTGACGATTGACAATATGGAAATTATCACCATATTTACGAGTTAACAATTTATTTCACACTTCAATGCCATTTGCTTCTATATTTACCTTAACAGAAACAATGAACCTACAATACATAGAAACAATGATACATACATTACACCCTTAATTTTTTATACTTTGTTGTTTTTTTATATATTTAAATACTAAAGTACTCAAATTAAATTATGAAATAAAAAATGGTGAAAAAATATCACGTGAACTCGCGATAAAGTCTTGGTATATACGACCATGCTCTAACCACTGAGCTGCACGTGTTCAACCCCGCACGTCGAATCTCTCAATCATTTAATATTCCTATAAGAAGCATAAGGCTTGCGTCACCTAACACTTTCACCACTTTTTCACTATTTCTTATTTCATTATTTAATTTGATTGATTTAATTGTTTAATTATTTAATTGATTACTTTTAATTATTTAATGAAATAATAAATAAATATATAAATATGTATACGGACAAATCACACAGGTTGAGCTAGCCCCAAAGTAAGTTCAAGACATGTGTTGAAGAAGTGACATGTTGGTGTAATTTGTTTTCTCACGCGCTTACTTATTTTAATTTTTTCCCAGACGCCGCAGTTTCCCCGCTCGTCCGGAACCCGACTCGGCCCGAGCAGTGCGGTTTTTCGTCCGGTCACTTGGCTGGGTGGAGATCTCCGAAGCGGACCTGACTCCAGAGCGGTCCAGTCGCGCAGTCAATAAGTGCATCGTGGATCTCAGTTTGGGACGCAACGACTTGCTGGACCAAGTCGGCCGTTGGGGCGATGTGAGTTTGCTTGTGTCCCTTTTGGTCTAATAACGCATCAACTCGTCAACGGTTCCCGCCAGCAGGTACTGGTCATCTCGGCTCCGTTTTTTAAGACTACCAAGCGTTACTTATTTCTGTAAATTGGATTTGGTTTATAATAGCATTATATTAGGCATAAAATCATTCTAAACTGAGAAGCCCTTCTGGCGCGTAGCGACCAATACTGTGTCAATGAGTTTCTTTCAGTGTTTCTTTTCAGCAGTAGTCTTTGCGAAACGCTGGTATATCGGTAGCTTTTTTTTAAATAATAATAATTTAAATAAACATAACATTTAATTATTAACGTGTAAAAGTGCCTGCGAACGCCTTATTACTGAATACATATTTGATTATTTGATAATAATAAAAACTGGACAAAATCAACCGTTGGGGTAATGTGAGTTTGCTCGTGTCCCTTTTGGTCTGACGTTCAAAGCTGGATTAAGTCAGCCGCTGGGGCGATGTGAGTTTGCTTGAGTCCCTTTTGGGCTGCTAGGCCAAAGTATTTTAACTTAAGGTGAATTTCTCCCTACATGTTTCAGGGCAAAGATCTGTTCATGGACCTAGATGACGGAGCCTTAAAATTGATCGACCCAGAAAGCCTCACGACACTGCACACACAGCCCATACACACCATCCGTGTATGGGGAGTCGGCAGGGATAATGGACGGTAAGTTTGAATGGCAAATATACTTGCACAATATAATACAATACTAATATTATCTACAATAAATAAGATTTCGTTGTTTGGAACAATTTACTAAAAATGTTTTTTATTTTTTGTTTTATCTGCTCTTGGCATGGTAACAGTGAAAGGTATGAATAGTAGCCTTAAGATTTGACCTTGGGTTTACAAAGATTGTCTCTCTTTGTATTGATTTTTAAATGTTCGTCATAAAAACTCCTGCAAAATTGCCTAATTTTAGAGGTTAAGGATATTTATAATGAAATACAGTCGATGAAGCGAATTAAAAGTATAATGTTATAACCTTCCAATTTTAATTTGTATTATTTACAAATTAGTCGAAGTCGAAGCTAATTAAGAAGTGTAATATGTTAACCTCCGAATCTCCCCAGGGACTTTGCCTACGTGGCCCGCGACCGTGCCACACGCAAGCACATGTGCCACGTGTTCCGCTGCGAAGCCCCCGCACGCACCATCGCCAACGCTCTGCGGGATATCTGCAAGCGCATCATGATCGAGCGGTCCCTGCAGCCGCCGCCGCGTCCGACTGACCTGCCGGCCGCGCGCCGCCCCCGGCCGCTGTCCGGTACGTTTCCGTTGCAAGGTAATGTCATAATCTTTTTGGTTATGTTGGCCAATGCCGGCAATTTAGTAATCATCATCATCGAAGGTCCATAAAGTTTACAATAATATCTAATCTGCAAGCAAAGCAACTAGCCAAAGTAGTACCGAGGAAGACTTCGGCCGAGGCCATGACGCTAGATATAGCTCTGCCTTTCAATTAGCCTTTTTCCTCTGAACGCTTAAACAAATATCAGCTAATCTATCGAAATAACTATTAAAGACCTTCAACGATTATGATGCTTACATTTGATCCGTCACGATTTTAACATTTAAATTAGTTTAGTGTCATGTTTAGCAAATTTTGATGATTGTGTAGTTTTAGGAGGCATATCATGATGTTGATTTTATAGAAATCTAGTCTGTACCTACGTAAGATACTTTTTTGAATTATATTTTTTGTATGGTATTTTTAGAGGTTTCTAGAGTTTTACCAGATTCATTTGGAATATATAGAATTACTAGCTTTTGCCCGCGGCTTCGCTCGCGTCCTTTCTTAACGGATGCCTACGTCATAACATCTACCTGCATGCCAAATTTCAGCCCGATCCGTCTAGTGGTTTAGGCTGTGCGTTGATAGATCACTATGACAGCCAGTCACCTTCGAGTTATATATATTTAGATATCATAATTTTATAGATTGAATCAAAATCAGTCATGATTGTTTTTTTCTGTAGATTACTATTTTCTCGTTCCATTAACTAGAAACCCAAATTATTTCTTTTTTCATTTAGTGTGCCAAAAAAGCGGTTTTCTGTAACGGTCTCCTATATTTTTCTATTCATTTCAAGCCGTTCATGACAAAATTACCACTTCTTTGACCAGCAACATATTTTCTTTTAACAGAATTCTATACAGGATCTACACATCTATACAGAATTCTCAACCCCCCAGGCGCATCATTCCCCACACCAATGGAGGAGCCCAGGAAGACTGTTCGAGCCAGGTACCTCGGGAGCGCCGAAGTGGCCCGAGCTACCGGCATGGACGTCCTCAACGACGCCTTGGACCGGCTGGCAGCTGCTAGAGCGCCTTGCGCTTGGAGACCAGTTGCTGTGGCAGTGGCTCCATCAATGATCACAATAACTGAAGAAGGAGTAAGTGTATTTCTGAATTCTTCTCATGGCAGAAATTAAAGAAGTTTAATTTATTTTTCTTACCTATGGTGTCCCATTGGTGGGTAAAGGCCACCCCTCTAGGCTTCCATGCATCTCTGCTAGTGGCGACAGTCTTTCATAAAAGCCGTTAGATCGTCTGCCCATTGTGTTCTAGGGCTTTTTCGTCGTCAGCCTTACTTATTCCTTGGATATTTTTGCTCACCTATCCGGGCGCATCCTGCAGACATGACTTTTTGTTAATAATAAAAAAGTTTTACCCAAGCATCTACCTATCTCAGGTGTTTGGAATGGCTCTGTACAAGTGTATATACAAACGGCACCTTCTTCACTAATGAATACCCACAATTATTGAATTAATTAGAAGACTAAAGACACAGTACGATTTTTCGTTAAAAAGTCATCAAGGTTATGGTCTATCTCAAACTAGAAACCTTAAAGGCCAGGAATACAGCACTAAACAAAAATTTTATCAACGTCCTCTGTCCAATAAAAAGTATCTACGTTAATAATATGCTAATATTGGTATTGAAAACTGGTTTTTGAAGAATCAACTTAATTAAATTTCTTTCCACCTTTATGTTCTTATATCCTAATGTCATCTTCATTTACCTTTCAGGAAACGACACCAATAGTAGAATGCCGCGTCCGCTACCTCTCGTTCCTGGGCATCGGGCGCGACGTGCGACGCTGCGCGTTCATCGTCCATACTGCACAGGACCTATTTGTGGCCCACGCCTTTCACGCTGAGCCTTCTTCAGGGGCGCTTTGCAAGACCATCGAGGCAGCTTGCAAGGTAAATTCTTAAAATACTTCAAACGCATGTAGTCTGGACATCATCATGTTCTCGTTGAGGTAGTCCGAAACTAAAATAATTCCCCCTATTATTTCTATACTCATCTACCTACATCTCACTCATCCTATACGTGTCTAGATAATCCCGCCACAAGTCTACTTCGACGGTACTCCGGTAACCAAAATGCTAATTTCGCCCAAGTTTCTAACAAAATTTTCGCACCTACAGTCTACATCTACTGCAGAGCATGAAAGCGTAGCTTAGAATTACGTACTTATCTTAAAAAGTTATCAACTGTTAGTTAATTCATCATCAGGTCGTTTTTAGTCTCTACTGCTGGCACACTACCCTCTCTGTCTCTGACTACCAGAGCCATCCTTAGGCAGAGTAGCCAGATGATTTGGCCTACACTCTCCATGCTAGCCAGACGGGTTGGAGAGGTCTCATTCACGGTTATAAGCTTTGTTTAGCTTTTATTTCCAATGTCTCCTTCTATGATATCCACAGGAAGACTTGAAGTGGTCCTTTTTTACTCTGCCGGAAACCAATGTTCAAACTCACCAGAATACCCTTTCACATTACAGTTGCGCTACCAAAAATGCCTGGACGCGCACGGCGGCGCCGCCTCGCTGGCCAGCGGCGGCAGCGGTGGCAGCGACGCCGGGCGCGCCTCCCTGGGGCAGGCGCTCAAGTCCTTTGTGGGCTCACTGACGGGCCGCCGAGCCTCCTGAACCGCGGGTGATGACGTCACACTCGCAGAGGTATGATAAGGTTTGAAAACCTTTTCAATTTGTAAAGTTAAGGTACCTACCTTAATCTTACAAATTAAATGTTAAACTCAGCAACGATGCTGGCTGCGGCTCGCTGGGGTTGGCTCTCTTCGTTGGCTTCCTGAACCGCGGGTAATGAAGTCACACTCGCAGAGGTAGAGGGGTTAGCTTTGAAGGATAACTTGACCTTAGAAATAGAATTTCAATCCCACTTCTGATGTCGGGTCCTCTAGGAAAACAGACATGATAGACGCAAGGAGGCAATAATACCTTGAAACGAGACCTTTACTTTATAGACGTAATGTCAATCCCACTTCTGATCTCTGGTTTCCTATTCATGCAGCCATACTTAGTTAACACAGAATGATGCGGTTTATTGAAAGGGATGCGATAACGTAGAATTTGATAGAAAGCAACCAAATAACGAAAACTGTTAAAGATAAAACTGCTGTTAATTCTTATCAAAATATGATAATGTAGATCTAAATACTCATTTTGCCAGTAGCCAACATCAGAAGTGGGATGACACAAAAAGTTCTGTCATAAAATATTTTATTATTAAGTGATGCTTGAGTGGTTCTGATATTTTATTTCATTTCATTTATTTATTTCATAACAAAAAAAAAATATTGTGTTGAAATGTCTATGCTTAGCCTAATACTTATTAATTATTACGAATAACAATACAAATTCAAATAAATTAAAGGGATATTACAGACTTAAAGGACAAATATTTATAGTATAATATATTCTTACAATAACCTAATGCAAGATACGAGTAACACTTCGTGTATGTCATTTCAGAAACTCTTTGATACTATAGAAACACTTCTGTAGTAAAAATGCTTTTAGCTTTTCTTTGAAATTACTTTTGTAAATTAACAATTTTAACTCCTTAGGCAATTATATAATATGTTATAGTCCTAGTCATAGGGAGATTAATTGCAGTAAGATTGTATTCTTTCATCGCAACTAGTTGTAAAACTTGGTTGCAATGACGGCCGGAACGCTAACAAATACCTACTTCCCAAGGAAAGTTGACTTCAGGCAGGTGGCCGATCTTAAAATTATAGCCAAATCATTTTACCTGTTTCGGCTGTTTCCTCTCCACTTCGCAAAGTTTTTGGCGTTCTTGCGCAACCCGCTCTCCGAAGCAGCACAGCTGAGGATGCAACTGGAACGCGCTTAGATAAAGAAGGCAACAAATACCTATATTTTTAGATGGTGGAACTATTCAAAGCTGTTCTTTAAATTCTTTCTAGACAACCCCCCACCGGCATGATGAGTCGCCGAGTCCAAGCGACGGGCGCGCGTAGTCTCACATCGCAACGCAACGCATCGCACCGCTACGCACTCGCCACGCTTGCACGACACGGTTTCATTCCACAGCGGGTTGGATTTGCCAGGGACGTGTGTAACCATGCCTTTCCCATTGCACATTAAAAATTTTGATCGCCATCACAATCTGTGTACTACCTTTTTATAGTATAGTATATTTGTTTGGATGTACTCAGAATAAAAATATTTTATTTTTTTAATAAGTTCAGAGAAACGTTTTGATGATAATAATAATAATAACAATTCTCTTTATTTCGGACAAACTTGATCCATATTGTATTAGTAATTAACAGAGGTATGATACATGGTCATGGTGCAATTAAACAATATTAGATAACCACAAAAAAAAGATTGTGACAAAAAGAAAATATACACTACGTGACATTATCTATAAAAATACAGATTATATTGTGACAGAATCGATTGATCATTTAATGTGCAAGGGAACAAAAAATGGCGTTACTTGTAATAATTTCTCCATCAATTTATGTAAGCGAGAATAGACAATAATGACCGTCATTTTTAAATCCGGCATGTCTTACACCGTCGTTCTTAAAATTAGTATTATCGTTCTAATTAAGGACTGGGAAGTTTTTGTTCCATCTTAGCATCCAAACGATAATTGATTTTTATTTGTAGTTACAAAAACGTAAATATGTTTATTAGTAGTTAACTATTTACAGAGTGCAATACAATACCCAAATAACAGTTAAAGGATTGTTCTGTCGATATAGACTGCATTAATCAACATACATATCTAGTTATTTTATACCAATAAAGGAATAAAGTAGATTTTGTAACACACGGTTAAAATGTATGGATACAATTTCTTATGTAACATTGATTATTTAGTAAAAAAACAGGTTAATTTTATTATCAAATAATTTGATCTTAGTATGTAAACTAGTTTTATGCATATTTTCGTTTCAATAGAAATTATGTGTGTTGCAAAATTAAAATAGTCGTATATAGTTGCCCCAATTTAAATAATATAGTCGTTAGTTTACCAACTATGTGTAATCGGAATATATACCAAAAAGTAATGTGTAAGCGTAAAATGTATGTCTTGGGGTAACTACATCCCTATCGAATAAAATTAAGATAAATACCTGACGTGATTATTTTCCTGAATTCCAAACTACAGTTTTATTGGAATGATTCACTGAATCCTAGGTGGCATTGTACTGGCGATGTTAATCCAGTGTTCGCCATCTTGATTAACAAGATGGCGGTCTATGAACTTTTTCGAACGTCATCAATGATGCCTTGCCGTTATGAGTTTTATTGATACACAGCATTATTTGAACTTCTGTGTCCTTGCTGAAGGAAATAAACAACATATTGATGCAAGACAATGTAATAAAGGGATGGTTGACAGGGGAAGTGTTAGCTTGGCATATTCAATGTTCATTGCTAAAAAATATGCCATATTTACATTTTTGTTAAAAAATTATTTGGTACTAATATCACAATTTACAATGCTTTTGCTAAATCATAAGTAAAGCAGATTTAAAACTCATGTTATACAATTAAACAAGATAAGGCTTAATTTGTTAATATTTTTTGTTATTGACTTCAGAATAAGTATGACAATTCATATCGCTTATTGGGTATTCAAAACAGACTGTAATGTCTCTTTCACAGTATTAGTCTCAATGTCTAAAACTAAATTAAACTGTCACCAATTTTTTTATTTCCAAGGCTATTACGCGAATAATTCTCTCGTACATTGGCAATATGCTTCAAGCTTGATTCACGTTAATTTTACTAGCAAAATTGATTGTAAATTGGATAATGTTTTAATATCATTTATTTAGTTTTAATTGATAAAGTTACCTTTTAATTCCTAGTCCATAGTTTTAGGCCTGTGCTTGTGTACATTTTCGCGGTATTTAAAGTCATTCACATTGAAACTTAAGGTATTGATGTTAAAATAGTTTTGATGTAAGAAAAGTAGCTAAGATGGATAGTATTAAATGGTTAGGTCTGGTTTGTAAATAACTGAAACTTTATCGTATTAGTACTAAGGTAGATAATTAAATGTGGAAGGTTTCGCAAGATACACTTTTTTGTGACTACCATCATGGCCGAAAGAATACTAGGACTATCAACCGTCATTCATAAGTGTAATTCGATTTTTATTTTAAATGTTGTAGCTAGATGGAGCTACTAGTTCGAAACAAGGTAATTTCGTAGTGTTTAATTTCGGAAAGATGGCCTGTATAAGCGTTCATTTACTGCAAACAAACAAGCGCTATCTCTGTTTTTACCTGGATACCGTCAGCGGTACCCAGCACCCATTGTATGGCCAGCGGGAGAGATAGTAGTGACATCTATAAATAATTCAGGATTTTGGCTTTCTAGCAGCCCAGAGTACTTTTTTAAATATGGTTGTCAGTTCTAGTATTTTTGCGTCCATGCTACTATTAAATGATTGTAAAATAAAAAAAGCTAAAAATGCTAACTGCCTGTTAGAACGTCAAAAACATAATAAGTATACATAGATTACTATTTCTATAATTCACGTACTCGTCACGGTGCGGTGGCGAGACGGCACTTCCAATACGTGCATGAGTGACAGAGATAGTAAGATAATTATAGGATTAGGCCTTCGTAACTGACTCTTAGTATATTAGTACCATTTGGACGTACTTATCATTATAAATCTTGTTAGAATTGCTGTGTTCAACGAGTATATTGCTATAAGCCATATATTTTACAATCCTTTTGTTCGGTAGTCGCAATATATCTTGTTTTGGTGAAATGATGAGTGTTACACAATATAATAACCGATGTACTATTTTTTATGCTTTGTTTTTATCCTCCAATTATTGTTATTATGGTAAAGTTTTCTGTTTATAGTTGACTGCGAATAAAGTATTTTTCTTTGGTTTATTTTTTATTTTCTTTGTAATCTTGTTAAAATTTAGCTCGTTGGTCATTAATGTGTGAGCAAGACGTCAGATAATGTGCGCTCTTTCACACTTAAAGACCTTTGTTCATAAAAAAATACAAACGTTTGATAAAACTACTCGTATTTTAGTTTTAAAAAAATTGTCCCTATCACTTTATCAATATTTAACATTGGAAGGACAAGGCAAAAACGTATTTTATCTAAATTAGGTGTAGCAAAGTTTTGTATATTTTATGAATAAGGGACCTACTCAAGTGTAACAACTGCTTTTTCTCATTATATTTATTGGCCAGCGGGTAGCAAGTAAGTGTTTCACATAACTGTTACTAGTTTTTTTACCTAGCACTGTGTTTGTGATTGTAAATGCCTGGGTATTGGTATCGAGCACGGTATGAACTAGTGATAAGACTTCAATGATCTGAAACGTGGATAACTCCATGTCGTAGCTTAATTTAAAGAGATTAGGACCCTATTGATTATAATAAAGAGTTTATTTTTGCTTAAGCTTGTAAGAAATATAAATTTTGAGAATTCGATTGCGAAAGATGAATATTTTTTGTAAATCACCGCATTATGTATTTAAAATTAGTGTAATATAAACTTATTGGGCGTGAAAATTTGTTCAGATTCCGCAATGTTCAAAGTATGGACCGAAGCTTTTTAAAGCGAATTTAATTGAAGCACAGAGTTGTTGCATTAGTATTATCTTGGCGGCCATCTTGGATGTCTTTAGGAAGCTTGAGCTACAGTTAAATTAAACCCTTGGTAATACTTTTACAACGACAAGCCAAAACCTCATCGTAACAAGGGTGTTAGAAACACATTGAGCTTTCAATAAATATTATATTTGTACCACATAATATCATAAAGTATTCCACTTAAAAATCTAGATAGACAGTCGCCATTTTGTGTACATAGAATTCAAAATGGCCGCGCGATTCAAATTGAAACGAGCGCGGATTAGGAGTAGATTTGGTTATGAAAAGGTTTTAAATAAGGGATCTGGGACCTACCAACTCGAATTGACGTTCCGGAGTAGAACGATGTATTAATAATAAAGTAAATAAAGTGTTTCTGTGTCTGTTACACGACTAAGATAGTTAATTGTACTAGGGGAGAGATGCATCTTTGAAAATGTTACTTTAACGTGATTACGACTTCGTTTTGCCGACGCACCGTGTCACTGATAGCAATATTAGCTTGAAAAGGTCCTTCTCTTCCCTATAGTGTAAGTTTAGGTCACAAACTAGCTTCAAAATATATTTCAAAATATTAGAATCAGTGTCGCTTCGATTATATATATATATATATATGTCATACACTGAGCTGTTCGGGCTGTTTACTATACGTAAAATAGAGTTACATACTCACATATTAAAGTTAAGAATTAAATCATTATTTATACAAAGTTATATAAATAATAATTGGCGGCGCACACATGGTCGAATAAACGTTTGTATCGCCTTGGACATGACTTCGCCGCTCGTGGGGTGATCAAATAAGTTGTTTATAGGTAGATTATGTCATTTAGGGTGTGAATAGCGGTTATTGATCATATGGTACGTCTGATACTAAAGGCCCGTTTACACAGCAAGTTTCTTTCCTGTTGCACACAATTTTGTCATAAAGTTGAGTCATAAATTGAGTTATATAAAATATTTATTTTTATACTATATGTAGTATATTCTTTAGGTATGTATGCAGTGTATTCGTAATGTTTAAGCTTTAATATCATACTTGTTTTTTGCACGCCTCATAAGCGAAGCGCATGAGGTAGTGCTCTACTCTCGCCTTACAAAAATCAAGTGATTTTTTTTAACTAAATGTGTCTCTATTTATTTTTCATATCTCTGTACGTACTTCTGCCTTCCTACTTTTGTAACTGTCCTCTGCCCTACTGGTCGACTGGAAGAGATCCCTTCTGGGATAAGTCCACTATTTGTAAAATTATCTTTGTTATTTTATTATGTGTAACTATCGTTGATGTAAAATAAAGTTTTTTAAATAAATAAATAAAATTTTCAAAAAAGATCAGAATAACAAATAAATTGAAACAATAATAAATACACTTGCATGGTGTAAACAAAATGTCAAACAAATCATTTATTGCTTCAATTAAGTCGTATGCAACAGCAAGAAACTTTAGTGTAGATACGGCTAGTATTATAGTATCTGTGGTGTAGATATAAATGGGCCTTTTAATCGCAGAAACGTAAACGACACGAAAGTTTTGAAGGTAGATTTAAATGGCACATTAAATATTAAGCTGTCTCTTTCATTTATAACAATGAGGGACACACAGTTCTATGTTTATAGATAACCACAAGATTATTTCCAGTGCGCATTATTTTTACAGCAAGTCTAATCCCATCCATAAAGATAATATTTACAGAAACAGCCTAATAGGAAGACGAATTCCTGATCGAAGCCGCAATCAGCCGAAAATATTGTACGGTAGTAGATATTGCGCTTTTCATCGTATGTTGCGGAATGAAAATAGTGGACTGATCCTACTATGAAAATATGCTTATTGAAAAGAAAATAGATCTGGTTGCCAGTAGATTTACCACGTTAGTCTTACTAGTTGGTCTAACGGGATTTTGCGTCCCAATATACCAATTTGATTAGGCGTCACAATAGTCGAGTATAACCATCGATCAACAATACAACTAGATAACATGTTACCTACAAAATCAAAGCAAAATTCTGCCCTTTCATTCCAAACATTCACTGTGAAGTCAACCTTATTACACTACGTATAAAGAGTTTTTCTCCTTGACTGTGTGCGCTCTTGTTTGGCGAGCCGAATTTTTTCGCCAACCCGATATCTAGTTGTATTGTTGATCGAAGAGTATAAATAAATAAATATATAGTATAAGTGGTGAATTCCTGTCCAAGGTCTAAAGTGTGCGCAGCTTAGTCGCAATAGTTGAGACGCAAGCTTGAACTGCCTTTGAAGTCGATATGGATATGTTCTATAAAATGTAAACGTTTATAATGTAGTTATTAGATAGCTTCCAACCCATTTTCTAGCTCACTGTTGGATTACGATGGAGTGTTGTACCGTCATCGCTTCGACAGCTTAAAAGCCTTCAAACTGTGGCTTTTAATGAATACTTTTGTGAAATTAATAAAAAAATATTTATAAACACAATATAATTTGGTCTTTTATTTTTGTAACTAGTCAAACTGTCAATTCGATAAATTAAAAATATAACAGTAGGGACAGGGATAATATTGCACCCACTTAAAAAAAAAACACAACAACAACACAACAAACACAACAGTTCAGTATCAAAAAAGTGAAACAAGTTTTTTTTTATGAAATTATTATTTAATCAATCGAAGTATGCGCCGTTTTTATCGATACACTTCCGCCATTTTATAGGCAGATCATTGATACCTTTGGAAAAAAAATCCTGGGAGCGAGAGTCTATGAACTGTGTGAAGGCGGTTTTGACTGCCTCATCAGATTTGAAATTTTTTCCTTGTAAAAAGTTATCCAAATTTTGAAAAAAGTGGTAATCGGTTGGGGCAAGATCTGGAGAGTATGGTGGGTGACGCAGAGGTTCCAGTCGCAGCTCCTCTAACTTGGCGATCGTTTGATGTGCAGTGTGTGGTCTAGCGTTATCCTGAAGGAGCAGTGGGCTAGAGCAATTCATCAGTCTCGGTTGTATAATGGCGAGCTTTTCCATCATTGGCAATACAAGTCTGCAGTAATCGTCTGGCCTGATCTCAAGAAGCTGTAGTGGATAACACCAGCACTGGTCCACCAAACACTAACTAGAATCTTCTTTTTGGTTAGTTTTCGCTTAGGGCAAGGTTTTGCCGGTTCTCCAGGGTCAAGCCATTGTGATGATCGCTTCCGATTGTCGTACAGGATCCATTTCTCATCACAAGTCACGATACGGTTCAAAATCCCCTCATAATTGTGGCGATTAAGCAAAGAAACGCAGCAAGCAACGCGTGTTTGTTGGTTTGCTTCAGTCAATTCGTGCGGAACCCACTTTTCGAGTTTTTTAATTTTTCCGATTTGGCGCAAGTGGATAAGTATCGTTTTGTCACTTACGCCGAAGGCTGCTGCTAATTTAGAAGTGGTTTGAGATGGATCCGCTTCCACTATCGCCTTCAATTCTTCGTTATTCACTTGAGTATCAGGTCGTCCACGAGGCTCATTGTGTAAATCGAAATTTCCAGAACGGAAACGTTGAAACCAAAAACGCACCGTTCGTTCGTTAGCGGTGCCTGGTCCATACACGTCGTTAATTCTTTGAGTCGTTTCTGCAGCACTTGTGCCACGGTGAAACTCGTATTCGTAAATACCGCGAATTTTCAATTTGTCCATAGTTGTTGTTATAGCAATGTTGAAACTCAAACAAATGATGTTAAAACAAATGAAATACGAATTTTAAAACAATATTTTTCTGGCTTTATTTCGAAATAAATTTGAATTTGGAATTCCTAATGAAACGCAAGATATTTGATTTTAAAGTTGCCAGTATTGAAAATCGGCAATTTCATATGTAAGGACCTAATATTACGTCTTACACGCGACAAAGGTCTTACGTTTGTTTGTAGAAATATCCAAAACCATTGATCATTTTGGCAAAAAATGACCCACAACTGTTCATTAACTCTGTATTTCGAAACGGATTTTAAAATAACGCTCTCCAAAAAAGTTAACAATGCCCATTGTAATTTTTTTACACGGGCGTATGACGTAATAGCATGCCGGCTACTATTTTGATGTTTAAAAACAGATTATAAAAACAAAAAATTTTGAATTGAATTTTTAATTTATTTTGTTGTTTTATGAACTAAAACTAACATTTTCGGACTGATTTTAGCCTAAGTTATCTCACGAATATATTCTTAGACTTTTCCCTCATTTAGACTTGGTCCCATATTCTCCCGTTATATTTATTTAATTTTATTGAGCCAAAAGCTACAATAGGTAGACTTAATGCTAAAGCATTCTCTCCCTGTCAACCTTTAGGAGAAGAGAAACAGATAGAATAGTTGGCGTCTAAAATAGATAGAAACAATCCAGAAATAATAAGTACTATTAAATGATCATACATAAATATCGTATAAAATTAATATACTATATTTATACATACAACATATTATATACATACATATATACATATATATATTTAAAGATCAGAAAGAAACGATGAATTCTCCTAATTGTTGAAAGATTCAAAAAGTAAATCATGCACTTTTTTCTTGTATAAATGTCTACTAGATATTTGTCTGATGTCCTCGGGCAATGCATTCCAAAGCCGTATAGCTTGAGAAGTAAAGGAATTGGACATGAAGCTAGATCGATAAAAGGGAATTTGAAGCTTGAGCGTGTTACTGGAGCGAAGTTGCCGATCATGCATGTCCGCAAGATATTGAAACTTACATTTCTCCCGTTCACAGGTGAAGGGCAAGATATATTTGTAAATCGTAGTAAGCCAGTTATAAAAAAGTCTATATAAATTACAATTTCATGCATCACCTCGTGAACGGATTGTTCAGCTCTGCTTTTATTCTTCTCCATTCGTATTTGTTGGTAAGCATTACATGTGATATTCTAAGCATTCGAATATATTCGTAAACCAGACAGACATGATTAGAAAAACTGATAATAATTTGGGAACCAACCAGATAAAGTAATCAAATCAAAAGCAGACATTGCTATTCATTATAAATATTTATTCATAATTATTACATTGGGCATAATTTGGAATTTCGATTAAAACTTTAATGCTTTCCATAATCACAAACAAAAATAGTTCTTTGATACAAACACAGGGGTAGTACGTAACTGCTCCACAACCTTAAGTATACACATTGCCAGTTAACGAGTCAATCGCGGACATCTGTATGTATATGTATTTCTGACAGTGCGTGTATGCTGCTGCATACAGTAAGAAAATTTATAGTCAAAATGTAAATTTGTTTGAAAAAGAGATCCATCATTTCAGCTGCATAACGGACATAGGCCTCTCCCAAGGGATTCTAAAATGACTGATCTAGAGCGGCCTGCATCTAGCGCTTGCTTGCCAGCGGTCAGGTCGTCTGACCACCTTGTGGGTGGGTGTCCTACGCTTCGCTTGCCAGTACGTGATCGCCATTCGAGAACCCTTTTGCCCCATCGGCCATCGGTTCGTCGCGCTATGTCCATAAGATTTATTTTCATTTAGAGATCACTGTAGAAAAGGATATTTTAGGATAAGTCTCAGTAAAGTCAAGGGAATTATCCATTGAACCAAAAAAAGGCAAACACTTGACGATTTATTCAAACGTCAAGTGTAAAAATTGTTTTTATGGGCAAATCTTGACAGTGTCAAATATTATTTAACCACAGATGGGTAACCCTGATGACTTGAAAAGCTGATGGATGTACGTACGTCAATCTGGTGTTATCTATTTCAGAAAATATGCTTACCCTTTAAATTCGCCGACCAGTAATGTAATTCTTGTAATGAACAATCTGAACGTAATCTTTCAAAACACGCAATGTACATCAAATCGCATACGATAAGTAGTCTGGTGTAATAACTAATTAAGAATACAACTATTTTTTGACTAGCTAACTGGCAACTTATATAGGCGTGACATTTTTACAATTAAATTACTATTGAAGTGTGACGATACACAGAAAATAATTGAAAATATACAGTTTAAATTAAAAAAATATTTACAATGTTACAAAGTTATTTTTAAAACTATCACCGGGTTTATTTTAATTAAGGTGAAGTGGTAGCATAAGCGGCGCCCTCATTTGAAATAAATTGTTTAAAACTAAATATGGTGATATTAAAAAAAATTACTTTGTATCAATGTCTAAAAAGACCTTTAAACTATTTTATGAATAACATTTGAAAGTAATATTGGTAGTCCGTCTAGTTTTAAAACGGGTTTTCGCCAAAAGTGGCCACTTTTGGCGAAAACCCGTTTTAAAACTGGACGGACTATTAGTAATCATTTCAAAGGTTATTCATAAAATAGTTTGAAGGTCTTTTTAAACATTCACTTTATTTAGTTTTAAACAATTTATTTTTTTAAAATGAGGGCGCCACTTATGCTACAATTTCCCCTTAAACTTTATTTAAAAAATGAAATTGCAATGGAAATGTTTAAATCATTTCTGTGTATCGCCACAAATGCACAATTAAACATAATAAAACATCGGTAAGTATATCTTATTGTTCACAGATGATTACTTAGTACAGTAGAGAGAGTAAGATTTATTACAATTTTTGATCACAGCTTCGACATTAAAATGCGAAGAGTATTTAGTCATGGTGTTGTAAAATTTTAACAATAGATCAGGTTTTAAAAGAGAAACTGAAAGGGTGAAAGTTGATTGAAATAATAATAAAAGCAATCTGTTGCAATATCCCTTTGCAGTTTGCCCTATCAGGGTGCATGTTTTACCTACTAACCTACCTAAATTAAGCAGTAAATTCTGGCCAAATTAGATTTAATTCAATTAATTTTCCTTTCCTTCCTTTCGACGCGAGAAGTATAAGTGACTATGTAGTGTACACTTAAAGGCAATATTCCAACATGCCTCAAGAAAAAACTCCTGTCGACATGTGTATCTTGCCCATCCTATCCTACGGCGCCCAGACTTGTTCACACACAAAACAGCATAAATTCAAATTGAAGGTTTGCCAGAGAGCCATGGAGCGCAGCGCATTAGGTGTTAAACTGATTGATAAAGTTAGAAACACCACTCTGTGCTCCAGACAGACCATGGATCAAGATAGACACAGCTTTTGTATGAACTTGCGTGTCGATCTGAAGTCAAATTCACTTCATTTAGGATCGTCACTTTTAGTCCGTGTATGTCAATTCATTAGATCGGACATTCATTCTCTACTGTAGAATACATAAATCTGCCGTTTTGAGGCGTAGAAACTCGTAGAAAAATAAGTTTCCTTCTGTCTGTAAGTGAATTTCTTAATAAATATTTGTATGAAAATTTGCACGCCAGATTTTCATACAAATTGAAGGACTTTCTTTATCTAGTATACTAGTCTGTGGTGCTCCATGACAAAAGTTACGGATGTAGGCAAGAAAACAGCCAGGTTGAAGTGGGATTGGGCGGGTCACGTCGACCGTATGCTTCCGGAAAGATGGGCCCATATTGCCACAAATTGGGTTCCAACAGACGGATACAGAAAAAGAAGTAGACCGAAAACGAGATGGGCAGACGATTTGCGTGAATTCGACAAAGACTAGAAAGTGAAGACGATAGAGAATTGTGGAAGGAAAGAGGGGAGGCCTTTGCCCAGCAGTGGGACATAGATGGGTAGTAAAAAAAAAAATGTTGTGTAGTGTAATATATGTAGTTACTTACAATGTAAAAAGAAATAAATAAATTGAAATAGAAAAGGCCCATTTACGTTCCAGCACGCCGTCCAATCATAAAGAGAAGAACGGTGAAAGCTAGCTTGATATTCAACTTTGACAGGAGGAAACGTTCTCCATACATTATAATATCCTACATATTCATTCGTTAGTTATAACGATTGCAGCTTTATTATATTTCCTTTAATTTGAGCAAAGAAGTTTAATTTCCGCTTCAATGTATACCTAAATATATGTTAGTGGCCTATGATGGGATCAACAACGATGCGGTTTCCACTAATATGTAGAGCATTACCCCGGGAAAAATTGCATATAAAACATGAAGCCGGGCGGACCGCTAATGTACTAAATAATCATCGTTATCTATAATTAAATCATCACAGAGTAAATACGTTTCGGTGACGTATCGGAGCAGAATATATCTTTCAAACGTAAAGCTAATTTATACAAAATATAGGGGTCTATACAAACCTATAAAATGAATATCATTACAACAGTTGGGCGGCGGTGTCCAAGCGAGATTCTTATCAAAATATTAACAATTTTCAAATGAGACAAAAAGTAAGATTGCATGCAAAATTTACCAATGTACTTTTAAGTATTTTAAAAGTTGGAAAGAAAAAACTTAGAATGTACCAGCTGCTTCTCTTTCCTCGCAGATCATAAAAGCCGATCGAAGGTGTGTTAATAGGCGATGCGGCTAGCAACCCATTCCTTTTTCCACCATCTTGCTAAAAGTGGCGTTTGGGTCTTGCAGCCCTGGGCTCTGTCTGCTTGGAGCCACAAAACCCAAACTGCTGTCTGCCCCGTTAGGGATAAAGACGTGATAGTGTTTATATGTAAAAGTTAAAAACAAGTGGATGCAATAAAAAAGCTAAAACATACTAAAATTTTACTCTACTCAATAGAGAATATTTCAAGAATCATGTAGTGACAATAAAGATATAATGGGACCTAGTCTTAGGGTTGCAGTACATCTAGCCGCACAGAACAGCACTTTCCTATGTTGCTATCCTTTTCTGTCGCTCAGAACCGTCATTTGCTGGAGAGAGAAACAGAGCGGGTATGCCGCGGAATCGGCGATGCGTCCGCATTTCCACACTGTTTCTCGCTCTAGCAAATGACGTTTTTGAGCGATAGAAAATGATAGCAGCACAGAAAATAGCCGTGTGGTTCTCGGCAAAGTAGAATAGAACCACTGCAAGTCTTCCCGTGGATGTCATAGAAGGTGATTAGGAAACACAAGCTAAACAAAGCTTATAAACATCTGGCCAGCGTGGAGAGTATGCCAAATCCTCTGACTGCTCTGGCTAATATGGCTCTGTACTACACAGAGGGGCGTGTCCTGCAGTGGAGACTAAAAATGACCTAATGATGATAGGAAAATGATGCTCCGTGCAGCCAGATGTAACCCAACCCATAAACGCTGTCAGTCGAAATTATCACCAAATTATTTATCTTAGCGTATTAAAAACATCTAGATAAATATTGGCGTGAATATTCAAAATTCGACGTAAAATAACAACAGGCGGCTTCAATTAATTCCGACATCGAGCGTACTAGACCAAGTCTCCTGAATAAACAAGGTTTACGTTTAAAAACCAACCCGACTACGAGAATTATTTGATAATGTAATTTGGTGCAATAATTTTTTTATATTGTATTGTATCCAATTCAGCAGCCATTTATGGCTAACAATGTATATATATTTAAAAATGTGCTAATTAAGACCTTTCATTTGATACCCCACACGATATAGAAACAAAGAAAAAAAATTTTATTCGCACTTTTTTGTATGTAACATTCGTTATGTTTTTTTTGCATACAAAATGTAGCCTATGTCACCCAGACGATAATGACGAAGTAGTTTGGATGCTACGGTGAAACACACAAAGATATCCACATACATACAGACTGCTAAAATCATTACCCTTCCGTTTGACTTTGCTATAGTCGGGTAAAAACTAGATACAAGCATGGACGAACAAACACTAGACTAACTAGAGGACTAACAACTCCATACGAAAAAATAACTCCAAACCAAGATGTCACTACTATCTCGCCCGCTTGTCATACATATACAATGGATGCTGAAAAATCAAAGATGGCGCTTGTTTGTTCGTAGAAAATGAACTCTTATACCGCCATCTTTCCGAAATTTAGCGGCACCACTACGAAACAACCTTCTTTCGAACTAGTAGCTCCATCTAGCTGCAACATTTGAACTAAAAATCGAACGCTTCAAAGTATGAAGGTCAGTCTAGTATTTATTCGTCATAAACAATATTTTGAACCTTATCGCAAACATCATAAGATACAATTTCAGTGGCTACGGCCATATTTCACATAGATCTCGAAGACACCGCCACCCTTGGAGTGTATTTTGGCCGGGTTCGATAAACTATAATCCATGTAACAACCTATCTTGATTAATGTCTCCGAACATGATTCAGCCTGGAACAGATGAAAAACATTGTATTTAATAAAAATATTCATATGGAGTCTCAAAGAAAACACAACTTCTAAAGGACGACCTCCGTAGTGTATTAGTAGTGTTCCCGGGGAATATAGGATTTTACCAATTCTTTAAAGGAAAAATTATTCTCTTGCTTTATTCATAATAGGGATGATGACTGGGTCAGAAAAGTATTATTCTAATTACTTAGTCCGTTAGATTATCCAAAAATAATGTACCCATATTTTTCAGTTTATCAAAAACGCAAAAATTCACAAAGATACAGAGTATCAAAGTTCGAGAGTGGGGGCTTGTGACGTCACCGATGTGTAAAAATGGTACGAAAGTCATGCGAAATTTAAATGCGCTGTATCTTCGTTATTTATTGTTTCTCAGAGAAAAGAAAAAATACGTGTACAATATTTTTTGATAATCTAACCGATGGGCCAAAAATATTTTTTTTAGTCATCATGCGTATTACGATGGCCTACTTAGGGTTGAAACACATCTGTCTGCACGGAACAGCACTTCCCTATGCTACTATCCTTTTCTGTCGCTCAGAAGTGTAATTTGCTAGAGCGAAAGAGAGCGATGGAACGCTTCAGCACCGGCAATGCTGAAGCGTTCCGTCGCTCTCTCTCGGCTATCTCAAAAATGGCTTGAACATAAGCCTAATAATTGAGTTAGTATCCCTCGATCTGTGTGATATGTATATATAGAGGTATTTATTTATTTACAACATCTAAAATAGGTTCAGTCTAAGTCAAGAAACAGTCGTGATGATTGTAAACATTAACGGGTAACTCGATGGTTTTGATGAGTTTTAGATACACTGTCGTATAGCCAGTACGGCCACAAAGCATACATCTACACAGCAAGCAATGGATATGGTGGTAAAACTCCATGACTTACAGTATGTTCCGAGACACGCCGTACATACGGCTAACTACATGAAGATGATTGTGAATATTGACCGGTGCTGCGATGGTTTTGACGACTTTTAGATACATGGACGCGTAGCCAGCAAGGCCACAAAGCAAACATCTACACGGCAAGCGATGGATGTGGTGCTAGAACTCTATCACTTACAGTTTGTTCCGAGAGACGCCTTACATACGGCTAATTATATAAAGATGATTGTTAACATTGACGCGTAGCCAGCAAGGCCATAAAGAAAATATCTACACGGCAAGCGATGGACGTGGTGGTACAACTTCATCTCTTACAGAACAACATGAAGATGATTGTAAACATTAACGGGTACTACAATGGTTTTGATGAGTTTTAGATACATTGCCGCGTAGCCAGCAAGGCCACAAAGCTAACATCTACACGGCAAGCGATGGATGTGGTGGTAGAACTCCATCACTTACAGTTTGTCCCGAGACTCGCTGTACATACGGCCCAGCGATGAAGACTTCTCGTGTCTTGCTGATTAAGAAAACGCTATTTTATTTGTTGTTATAATATAATTATACTCCATCAACACGAATTAGAGAATTTATACAATGTGTTTTCAATATGCGTAATTAATCAAACCACGGGATATACTAGATCACTATAGTATAATGAAATTAAAATAACAGTCAAAAACTAGAAAAAAAATCAACATTTCCATACAAAAGTGTGCAACCGCCAGGACAATTTGTATGGGAATGTCAAATAATGTTTTGGTTTTTGACTGTAATTTTAATATCATTATACTACATGTTATATATATTATGTTTGGTCATCTTATACGCCACGATCAATTTATTAAAAACATAATAGATGGAAAAATAGAAGCAAGAAGAGGAAAGGGAAGACCAAGAAGAGCATTTATAGATCAAGTGAAGGAGAAAGTTTACGCCGTGTCGTATAGGGAGGTCAAAAGGATAGCTCGAGAGGGAGACATGGAAACTACTCCACCGACAAGACCGTAGTTCTTAAATTATAAATAATAGGTTGGGGAAAGTCTTTTCGCATTTTATATGAAAATTCAAAACATTTTTTAATATAGTTTATTTACATTTAACTAAAGTATGTAGGTACCATTTTGTTCGATAACTTTTTGCCATTTTATAGGTAGGGACATGATCCCATTGCTATAGAAATTTTATGGCTTCGGATCAAAAAACTGCGTCAAGTAGTTTTGGCAGTCCTCTCGTGATGTTAACCTGACACTGCCTAAAGAATTCTGAAGAGACCGAAACAGGTGGAAATCTGAAGGTGCCAGGTCAGGACTATACGGCGGATGCATTAACACCTCCCAGCCAAACTCTCTTAATTTTTGCTGAGTGGTTAAAGATGTGTGAGGTCTAGCGTTATCATGATGAAAAACCACACCCCTTCTGTTGATTAATTCCGGCCGCTTCCTCTCAACTTCTTGCTTTAATCTTATCAGTTGTTCGCAGTAGAGTTCTGTTCTAATGAATAATGGCCCTTCCAATCCCACCAGACACACAGCATCACCTTGTTGCGAGTTAACCCGGGTTTCGCCACAGTCTGTGAAGCCTGACCGGCCTTTGACCATGACCTTTTTCGCACGTTCTTGTCATGGTGATTTTTCATCACCAGTTATCAATTTCTTCAAAAATGGTTCGGTCTCATTACGTCGTAATAAAGATTCACAAATGAGTACACGATTCATTAGGTTTCTTTCAGAGAGCTCGTGAGGTACCCAAATATGGAGCTTTTTTGTGTAACCATTTTTTTCAAATGCGCCAAAACTGTTTTGTGGTCAATTCCCAGTTCTTCAGCTACGTCGTAACTACTGATATGCCGATCTTGCTCCAATTTTTCAAAAATAGCATCCATTTTATCCGTAACAGGGCGACCAGAGCGACGTGCATCTTTGACATCAAAATTTCCGGATTGAAAACGCTTAAACCAAATTTGTGCTACTCTCACAGATACTGCACTAGGTCCATAAACATCGCAAATTTTTTTCGCGGCTTGCGTTGCATTTTTACCTTTTTGGTAGTAAAATTTTAAAATGTATCTAATTTTTTCATTAGATTCACTCATCTTGACGGTAAGAAAAACAAATGAAAATCACGCATTTTCCTAATTTGAATTTGGAATTATCTTCTTTAAGGCCGTACCTGAATTTTCCGAGGTCCAGTGCTGCCCCCATTTCAAATAAATCATTTCAAAGAAAACGGAGACATCGTTTAAAATTTTGCAACTATCAAGTCCTAGATAATCCTTAGTCCTAAATAATGAGAACGTTAAGCTTTTCTACGCATATTTGCCAATAGTGGCAGTTTTTCGCAAATGTGCGTAGTAAAGCTTAACGTTCTCACTTTAAACTGTAAACAGTAGTACATAAAATACTTTGACGGGTTATCTAGGACTTGATAGTTGCAAAATTTTAGATGATATCTCCGTTTTCTTTGAAATGATCTATTTTAAATGGGGGCAGCATTGGACCCCGGAAAATTTAGGTACGGCTTTAAAATTTAATTTAAATGATACCAAATCCAATATATTATATTATATTATAGCCAAAGTGGTTTTATTACAAGTTCATACATACTATATGCGAAAAGACTTTTTCCCCAACCTAATAGATGGATACTATAGTGATCTATTATAGCCCGTGATTCGATTATGACACAAATATGTCAACTATATGCTGTATTATAACTTTTTTTTTCAATAATTATTTGTATATTACTATCTACTCTTAACTTAACTATTATAATTATGAAAACTTGAGTAAGTGCAGTAAAGTTAAAAACATTGTAGACAAGGTTGGTAATAAAAAAAAATCGCCTTTTGCCGTTTTGATTTTCAATCGGTAAAGGTATTTATTTTATTATTACTTAGGAAATAAAAAAGACAAACAGATATTTATTTATTTTTTCTAGCCATTTAGGTCCTACAGTTGGGCAAAGGCCTTGTCGCTTCCAGTCACTTCGATCCCCAGCCATTTCCCTCCAATCCTAGTATAACAGATAATATTTTTCAAAAATCAACCTAGACAGAACTACCTAGGACAAGAAACGAGCAGGTAATGTATAGAATATGAAGGTCAAATCACACTTACCATTATTTAACAATCCTCCAAAGGAATTAGTGTTCAGCTTGGCTGGCTCTTGAGAATTCTGGAAAGTATAAAACAAGAATAATGTCAGTAAAAGCGGCTTCGCACTGCAACCGATCCAAATTCGATCTGTGCTGGTGACAATACGGATCTAGAAAAAACTCAGACCAAATTGGTTTTACCTATTATCTAATTCAGCCACATTTTCCCAGATGACGGAAAGAAATCTGACGATGGAACACAGATCTCGTGTGCAAACTACCATAATAAGTATTAAAAATAAAGCAGAAAACCCGACTAAGTAAAACAAAATTCTAAGTAAATGAACTGAAAAGATACAACAGCAGTATGCACTGGGAACACGCTGGGATAAGCAGTTATAATATGTTGTTTTTTAGCATGTCTCATTCCAAATTGCATTTAAACATATGTATACCCACATTGCATATATTTTTGTAATAAAAAAAATTTGCCAGACACAATTTGATAACAAAATTCTACCATTTCGTTTTTTTTGCTGGCATTAGAATGTGTTAAAGAAATATATACATACACTCGAAAAACATAACTCTCCTTCTAGTGAAGTAGGGTAAATTAAATAGTTCTATGATTACTTCGGAATGTACTTTCACAATTGCAGATCGGATGCAGTGCGAAACCACTCTACAATCAGTCAATTACAGTATCTATGAATTCTAACAAATACATCCAATCTTATTAGAAAAAGAAAGAAGTTCATATACATACATGAACCCTGAAAACATTACACTCCTTTTTTGAGGCAGCATTATAAATCGATAAAAATTTTTCGTCCTCCAATACAAATCAGCGCTCAGCCAAGGGTTTATGTATGGGAGGACGAAAAATTTTTAACGATTTTTTATTTTATTTTTTATAGAAAGTAGTTCAGTATCATGGACTGAACTTGCCCCAAAAATTTAGCAGGTGGATAAAAAGTCATCCTGTATATTTATTCCAAAAAGCTTTGGTAACTGGTCAGATGGGGTATTTTAAACACATTGTATTTTATTTACTAACCTCAACGTCAAGCGGACGCCCTGGATGGGTTCAGTCTGTCTGTCACAAATTCTACGTGCGAAAGAGACACGTGACCCGCGACGGTTTCAGCTATCTCTATCGCACGTAGGGTTTATGCTACGAATAATAAATTCTCTAGAATTGTAACGCTCCTACATTCACTTTTCGATTCTGATTCCATTTACGCAAACAAACTTCTCTAGAATTGTAACGCTCCTACATTCACCGCTTCGATTCTGATTCCATTTACGCAAACAAACTAACAGTAGTAATAACGCAACACCAAACACACACATAGACAAATATGCGTGCGATTGGTCGCGACAGGGTCACGCTTCGTCGTCGGGTGGGGGCGGTCACCGCAATGAGCGGTGAGGTACAACGCGTGGCTAAGGTACATTTTGCATAACACTTTCCACAGATGTCAAGTATGGACTATTAAAATGTTTATGAAAGATGAGTCCTGTGTTTTTCATGTCTGTATGGCTTTTACACTACTTCACGGCACATGACGGCATTTTTAATGAATCAATTATCGCAAAAATACAGCAATATTCTCAAAGGAAACTTTTTGCGACGTAACCGCACGACTTCACAGCGAACTGTCGCGACGCCCCGGTTCATATTTTAAGCCCCGCCCACCCCGGTACATATCGCGTGGATTGATTATTCGGGATTAGGTCCGCTACCTACCCTAGAGGTGATTCGACCAGGTTACTGGTTTTTACACAGAGTGACTGCTGTCTGAGCTCTGCAACCCAAAGGGTAGACTAGAACCAATCCTAGGATAGGTTTAAACAAACGCTAGATGACGTTCGGGATCCACAGCTTGGCGTGCCTTCCGAAGCACGAAATCATCTTTCTTTTCGGATAATCAGGTGATTCAAGCCTACAATATCCTAACCAGACTGGAACCAACTTTTCACAAAGTATGCTTCTCAGTGGGATTTGAACCCACGACCTCGGGATGACAAGGCAAACGCCTTGACCACTGGACGGACCACGGGACGACGCAGACATTTGCATTGACACATTGTATAAATAAAAAACCCTTACCTCCATCTCACTGATATTCCTCATAAGATTCACTATATCGTCCTTAGTTGGTTCTTCATACTCTTTCCGCTCCTTCTGTTTATGTTTCACATTCACTTTCTTGTCCGGACACTTGTCTTTGGAAGGCACTGCACTATCACTGCGTTCACTTTTGTCTTTTGTGTTATCTTCGATCACTTCCACATCACTACTACTATCATCTATAGCTACCGGTTCAACATTAACATCCCCTAATGGATCTACGTCTGAGATTATTAGAACCTCCTTTTTTTTCTTCGTTTCTGGTGGTCTTTTATCCGGTTTCGCAAACGTTGGCGAATGATGTACTGGTATTAGAGCAGGTCTTGGTAAATCGTTCTCCGAGACTCGCATTTTTTCTATTTGTTTCTGAGTCACTTCTTCTTTAGTTTTTGGACTAGGTTGTTTTTTATTCTGATTTAAATTCGTATCTATATGCAAAGGAGTATCAATTCGTTTCTCTTTATAACTCTTTTCTTTCTTCTGCTTTTCTTTTTCCTTCTCCTGTTTTTCTTTATCCTTTTTAACCATTTCGTTCAACGCTGCTGGTGATTTAACTCTAATCAAACTAGGTTCTTTATATTTCTCTGTGATTGTTAAAGCGTTGTTAACTTTCTTGTCTTTTTGGTTGAGCACAGGCGTTATGGTTATACTGCCGATGTTGTTTGGTGGAATGTATAGGTCCTCCTTTGCTTTCTCGATGTCTTTATCAGGTTTTTCTACGATGATGCCTTTGCTTAGCGAGTAACTATTGACGATGGAGCCGAAGATGGAGTTTGCTTTATATTTGTCATCTGTTCCAACTGTGATTTCAGTTTTTTCTGGTGATGACTTGACTGTAGTGGTGACTGTGAGTGAACTCGGGAACTGTATGGGCTCAGGGAATGGTAGGGGTGGCGGCTGCGTGGGGTTCTGTGTGACGGAGTTGAGTCGTTGCCGCTTGATATCTGTTGCCTTGATCTCTTTGCTTAGGCTGGAATTGAAACTAAAGTTGATTAATAAGCATTGAAACAGAATACGTAATAGTACCAAGGTATAGAAAGATCAATCTTGGATAGGAAACTTGCTAAATAAAAACCAGTTACAGCGTTATAAAAACCTATTTAGTTTGCACGCTGCCCAAGCATACTTGGACTTGTCAGCCTGCCAAGCGCCAGTGCCCTGGTAATGAGCCAAAATGAACCTTACGTCTGCGAAGCGACGGTCCACATCCCTTTATATCTGGTGGGGTTATAAACTTAAATTTTTCAACAATTTTAACTACGCGCGCCATGTGCTTGTAGCTTCATACCTAAACTGCGGAGTGTGCCTGGTCTGGCATTACTATAAAATCAGCTACCAAGTATGCAAGGGAATGGCTAGTAGTCACAAAAAACTGGTACTTTGTAACTTCTGCATTTAGAAAACTCTTCAAAAGAGAAATAAATTAATAAAATTATAGACTTTGGCTTTGGTCAATATCCTGATGTTACAAATCAAATAGACTTGATACTTACTCAGCCTGACGCAGTAAGGTAGGCATCCTGACAAACCCTCTTGGGAACAGTGGCAGTGCTCGGTTGGCCAGCAAAAGAGCAGCCGATTCCTGAAATGTCATGTTTTTCAATGAATATTTTCTACAAGATTTTATTTCGGCTGTTTTAAAATTTTCAAAACATTCTTGTTTACTTGTATGCATACGGCATATATTTACTTGCATAAAGCATTAATCTGTCAATTTACACCCAAGTCAACTGTATAGTGTGCTAAATTTGAAACCCACTAAGGGTTTCGTTTCTATAAGTTTTCGCCCCAGTGTATCACGCTGAAATATTTTCGTGACAGTGTGCGTCGCTCCAGCGTCATTCGACACTACGTTTGTAGCCACTTTTGATTAAAACTGAACATTCACTAATAAATTTAAAGGGCTATCTATTGCCTGACGGTTAGCAATATGGAATTTTATACCAAATTTTCCAAACTGCATATCAAATAGTCCCAAAATTATGTATTTCTGCCCCCGTACCCGTAAATCCTAATCGGAACCTTGGTTATGTCCGATTGTCTATCATTATATTTACGATCAAACAATTAATTTTAATTAAGGAGGCTACTTCTGCATGGTATTGATATGTGGGTTTATACAAACCTGATCTCCCGCCAGTTTCTTCAGCCTCGCTAGTAACGCTCTGGACCTGGGACACCACGGGAAGCGTCGCTTCGGAAGACGCTTCTCTATGTGCGGAGCTCCGTCCGCCGACGCTATTTGGATCTTTTTCCTGGAAATATATATTTTTTAAATTAAAAACATTGGGTGCGTAGACTCGTGCCTCCATGCTTAGTGGAGTAATATTTATGCTTAACACTACTTCAGGTAGGAAACTTCATACAAGCGGAGTATCATATAAGATTACACTACTACAAACGAAACTATACACCCGTGCACACGTCAATGCGTGTGAGTTCGCCCGCTCTCGCCCGCGACCGGGGGGGCGGGGGCGGGCGGGGCGCGGGACGGGGCGAATATTGCAAGGGACCGCAAGAGATTCCTTATTGTATGAAATACTCTTAATAATTTTTGTGACACTACTACAAACGAAATCTTACATCTATGCCCCGCACACGTCAATGTGTGAGTTTCAGTGTTCAAAAGAATTTCCCACGTTTTATTAACTTGTTCCTGGCTAAATACGCAGAAGCGTCAAGCCATTAATTAAAAAAAAATTAAAAAAATAAAAGCGGCCAAGTGCGAGTCTGACTCACCCATGAAGGGTTCCGTAGCAGCAAGTACCATAATATAAAAGTTCTAAAGGTAAATTGCGGTTTCCGATTTATGACGTATTAAAAAATAACTATCTATGATACCGAGACCGCTATAGTTTTAATTGAAAGTACATACTTTGAGGTATATACCACATTTTTTTCATAATCATTTTAGTAATATTTCAAAAGTTACGGTGGGGGGACACAGCCCGGACGGACAGACAGACAGACGGACAGACGGACGGACGGACGGACATGACGAAACTATAAGGGTTCCTTGTGGACTACGGAACCCTAAAAAGCCATCAAACGCACCCGAGAACGGGGGAGAGGATAGGGGGCGCCATTTTGCGGGGGACGTACCATTCTATAAAGTATTACATATTAATGTGTTCTCTTACTATGAATAAATAAATACAGGTACTGTTGATAAATAAATAATTAGATATATGAAGTAAAACAAGCATATTACCTCTCCTCTTGCACGCGCTGACACTCTGCGTTATAACTCGATATCATGCCCGGCTTGCGTTCATCTATTAGCGCCTTTAGTCTGAAATCAATTCATATAACAATTTACACTAAATCAATTGTCTTTTATTCTGGTCTGGGAGAAAATAAATAAACTTAGAATGTACCAGCTGCTTATCTTCCCGTGCAGATCGTAGAAGCCGATCGAGGGAATGGGCGGAAATGCGAATCATGTTAATAGGCGATGCGGTTAACAACCCATTAATATTTTGACTTCTTTTACCCACTTCTCGCCCAACTTCACGCTAAAAGTGGCCTTCCGAGTCTTGTGGCCCTGGGCTCTGTCTGCTTAGAGCCGCAAGACCCAAAATGCTGTTCACCCCATTAAGCTGCGTCCACGGACACGCGGCGCGGCGTGCGACGCGGGCCGGCGTAACATTTCTAGTTTGTAGTCGCGGCGGCCGCTCTAAACAAACTATGGAAAGTCGCACGCCGCGCCGCGTGTCCGTGGACGCAGCCTTTGGGATAAAGACGTGAAAATTTTAGTAATTTTAAAGAAATTGCAGACTTATGTCTAGCATATTGCAATATTTAAAATTTTGTCAGTCTGACATGTCGATTCAAAATAAAAACTACGTTGGCACGGAAAAGTCTAGGGAGGGAGTTCTTAACCTTTACAGCATAAGCACACGGCATATTAAACGCGCGTATACGCGCTTCAAGCGCGCTCATGTATTGCGTTTTACGCGCTTTTAAAATACGCCGTGTTCTTAGGGCCTTAGAAAAAAAAATTTGATTACGCTTTTTGGACACAAAGCTATCTGTTTATAATTCGCATATTACTTTTGCAGCGTCTCCAGAACATTGGCTTCCACTTCCTCTGGAGTCATCTTCTTTACGTCGATGTCTTCCATCATATCTTCAGCTTTACGTTTGTTACTACTAGTGTTACTCGTACTGGCAGTTACTGTAGCTATACTTGTAGCGGTGGTTGAAGATTGAGCAACTGTTGTCTGGTTGGCAGTAGCTGAAAAAACAAGAATTCTTATACAACGTGGAAGGGACATACCCGTAATAAATCGAACCACGGTCTATACTAGATCATTATAGCATAATGAAATCAAAATAACAGCCAAAAAAACATAAATAAATTTCGTCATTTCTATACAAAAGTGTGCGCCCGCTGGGCGATTTATATGGGAATGTCGAATTTTTTTTTAGTTATTTGACAATTATTTTAATTTCAATATACTTTAGTGATCTAGAATAGCCCGTGGTTTGATTTGTTACGGGTATGTTCCTTCCACATTGTATATTTATTTTATGTGTAAATTTCTCAAGCTCCTTTGTACTTCGAAAGGCACGTTAAGGCCGTAAACGCGCGTTAGTCGCATTTGCAACGCGCTACAGTATCGCGACTGTAGCGAACTTCACTTTTTCTTTTTCGCAACATATCATGAAACCAATATATTCTGTTCCTACTGTTTATTTTATTTTCGTCTTGCGTTAGACGACATAAAATATAAAAAAATACGCAATGTTAGTTTGAAAAGTGATACTTTTCTAACTAACATTGTGTATTTCGAAAAGCGTTGGCGTCGTTTTAGTGTCTTCTTCATTTAACTTAAGAACTTAAAAACTGTCTTCTTCTTCTTATTTAAGAGCTTAGTGGCTCTTGTCGGTGGAGTATGCGCCAAACTTCTCGGTTCTCTGCCTTACTTTTTAGTGCTTGATATGACATGACCCCTGCTTTTTCTTTCAGTTGGTCTACATAGCTCTTTCTTGGTCGTCCTGGACCTCATCTACCTTTTATCTTTCCTTCTAGTATGTTTTTAAATCAGGAGTCATGTCGTATTAAGTGACCAATCATTTTCCCTCTCCTATTTTCTAAAACTGTGACGGGCGAATATTCATACGCACGTTTTTCAGTATGTTCAGTCGTCGTGTCGGCAGTGCTGGCTTCAGTGTTCGCTTTCAGCCGCTGCAGCAGCTTGTTGCGCGAGGAGCGCAGCGCGCGCGCCGCGCGGGCGCACGCGGCGCGCGCCGCCGCCCGCCCGCAGCTGGACAGCGCAGCGCACATCCTGGAACCAAATCAATACCAATCAAGAATCAAATATTTACTCCGTAATTGGGATTGTTCATTTTTTATCAACCCCTAATTTGCCTTTTTTTTCAAAATATAGAGTATTTCAAAAACTAATTTGAATATTTCGTCATATTAGGGCTTAGTAAAATTTTTATAAATTATTATAAAATCATGTCAACGACAAAGTCGTGTCCTAACAAAACAAACAGCCAAGCCCAATACATATTTAAAAAATTAATGCACGCTAGTACTGAGTTAAGGGATATATGTAAATAATATATAGTATATATATTAAATAATTTTACGGCTCTGGATACAAGTCCTTTAGAGCCTATCTTTAATTTTGTTCTTTATTCCTAATCCTAACCTAACCCTAACAAGACAATCAAAGGGTGGTGTAGGCCTTTGACTGCTGCAAGGGACCTTCTGGCGATAAATCTATACGAGTCCACTGGTTTACATATACGATTGAGTGGCGGACGACGCCTGAACACGTCTACACAGTCCGCAAAATAAATATCACTACAGCCGTACTATGACTGTCCACTTGAACTATTTTACACATTGTTCATGTCATGAGCATTTATAACACCAAACAACACCAATTTCATATTATAAAGTTCACTAAAATCTATTTGTAAAATAATTTAAGCAAACAGCCACTAGCACGTCTCAAGAGTCGTAACAGCTTTCTCAGGCAGCCAAGCATACCAGCAATAGAGGCTTCTAATGCAAAAGTTGTGAGGTGGATAAATAAGTATCCACCTTACGAGTCAAATGTCCCTCCTGCTGAAAAACTCCCACCGGGTAGAGACCTCCCCTGGTCAGTCTGGAAGTCTCTCAATAGACTCCGGGCTGGTGTTGGAAGGTGTCGGGAAAATCGAGTTAGGTGGCGGCACACTGATAAAAACCTTTGCGACTGCGGTGCCATTCAGTCGATGGACCACCTTTTGTCATGTCCGAGCTGCCCTACGTCATGTACCATAGAGGACCTTAATAAAGCTAACGACAGAGGGATCGCCGTGGCCACATACTGGTCACAGGTGATTTGAAATTGAAGCTACAGTGTAACAATTTCGACTCGATAAGAAGAAGCAAACCCCAACCGAACCCCTTGACTTCCCGCCACAAACTCCAATAATATATAGTGTTTCTCAATGTCAGTGTCATTCAGTGAATTCAGTGCCCATGATTGGCGGAAAGTTCTTTCCTTACTTATGATTGGCGGAAAGTTCTTTCCTTACTTATGATTGGCGGAAACGATGACGTTTAACGTTATTGTCAGTGACGAATAAATACCATAAAGGCGACTCGTATTTTTTAATGGGCTCAGAGCTTAAATCGATACAGCGGCGGAGAAGGGTCAAACAAAGATCATACGTTTGTTTGTAGAAATATCCAAAACCATTGATTAAGTTTGGTAAAAAAATGACCCACAACTGTTCATTAACTCTGTATCTCAAAACGGATTTCAAAATAAGGCTTTCCGAAAAAAATTTGCAATGTCCATTAGATCTTCGCAGGCCGTGCCGTGTGGTTCCCGGCAGAGTACATAGGACCACTCCAAGTCATCCCGTGGATGCCGTAGAAGGCGACTTAGGAAACACAAGCTAAACAAAACTTGTAAACATCAATGAGACCTCTCCAATCCGTATGGCGAGAGTGTAGGCCGAATCCTCTGACTCATATATGGCTCTGGTGGTACAGAGGGGCGTGCTTCCGCAGTGGAAACTGAAAAATACCTGATGATGACGCAGGCATTTTTACACGTCAATAATTTTAGTGTACCATTAAGTATATAATCATCAATCATAATCCCGTATTCCCGGTAACATCCTCAGCGGTAACGCTTCAGAGCCCGGGGTCCGCTACCTAACCTAGGTGATTTGACGAGGTTACTGGTTTATACACAGTTGATTTACATTTTATTTATATTTAATTCTTTTTAATGCTACCGCAACGACCACTGCTGAGAACAAACGCCGAAACTCTGTTATGAATCAACACACACACACTGGAACTTGGAACACTTGAAAGAAAATTACTCTGCAACCGTATTGGGATGCTTTTAAAACTATAAGAAGCGAAATCGGTCCATCCGTTTGAGCGCTACGATGCCAGAGACAGACAGACAGACATTAGCTTTAAAACTTATAACACCCCACTTTTTTATCGGGGGTTAAAAATCTGAATAGGCCTGTAGTAGTAATTCAGGCCTTATTGACTTAAGAATCGAGATTATCAATATCCTACCTTGAAACATGCTGATCAGTCTTACTCTCCATCTCCTTTTGCGGTATGTTCGGGTTCTCTTGCAGCAGTCGGCTGACCGCGAGCTCCAGCTCTTCCACCGCAGTCGCCACGTGTGGAGGCAGGCAGACTTCTATCTTCGTCTCCGCATCTCTGGAATATGTAAATCACAACGATATATAATAAAAATAATAATAATAAAAAAATAAAAAAATTGATACTACCAACTTCTCGACATGTCCCAAAGGCAAACTAGTAGATAATGCATTAGCGTTAAGTTCTACTTTTTTATTTTTTATGGCTTGACGCTACTGCGTATTTAGCCAGAAACAAGTTAATAAAACGTGGGAAATTCTTTATTCCTAACAATTTACAATCAAAGGTTGGTGTAGGCCTTTGATTGCTATAAGGGAGCTTCTGGCGACAAATCTATACGAGTCCACTAGTTTTCATAGCCGATTGAGTGGCGGACGACGCATGAAGACGCCCACACAGTCCGCAAACAAATATCACTACAGCCGTACTATGACTGTCCACTTTAACTATTTCACATATTGTTCATGAGCGTGAGCATTTATAACACCAAACAACACCAATTTCATATTATAAAGTCCACTAAAATCAATTTGCATAATAATTAAAGAAAACTCCAACCGAACCCCTTGACTTTCCGCCAAAAACTCCTAGCGTTAAGTTTGACCTCTCTTCTTCGTCTAGGCGCGTTCCAGGTTGCATCCTCAGCTGTGTTGCTTCGGAGCCCGGGGTGCGCTTTTCTTCTCCAAATATAACAATAACAATGCATGTCAATGGTCACCCAAGGATGCCAAAGACCTTGCAAAATGGAGAAGAATAGCCGAAACAGTTTAAATGATTTGGATACATTCTAGCTAATGCATTAGCGTTAAGTTTGACCTATTGTAATCAATCAAATATAAGGCGTGCAACAAACTAAAAAAAAAAAAAAAGGATTAACAGATGTTGTTAAAGGAGTCTACAAACGGCACTTTAATTTTTTAACTTTATTTTATTTTAAGTATTTGTTGTTATAGCGGCCACAGTAATAATACACAATCGGTGAAAACAAGTGTCTTGCTATTACGGTTCAAGATATAGCGCCCTATGACAGACGGACAGACGAACATACAGCAGTCTCAGTAATAGGGTCCCGTTTGCACCCTTTTCGGTGCGGAACCCTAAAAAGGGTTTAATAACAAAAGCCTTACCGGGAACTATCCGAAGTGATCGCGTTCTCAGAGCTTGGTGCGGGTTTTGAAGTCAGGGAGTCGGATTGTGATGTTCTGGAATCGGCGCTTTCGCCGCCAGCGTGACCATTATCTGAAAAAAAAACCAACATTAGTACATTACACTTTTTTTCCCGGGAAGTCAGCGTGTTAGCTTGCAACTTGGTTTTATTATTTTGATTTTGGTGGACTTTATAATAAGAAATTAGTGTATTTTGGTGGTATAAATGATTTTGTTCATTAAAAATATGTTAAATATAAAGTGGACAGTCATAGTACTGTTGTACTTGGACTGCCTTCGTGGTCCAGTGGTCAAGGCGTCTGCCTTGTGATCCGGAGGTCATGGGTTCAAATCCCACTGGGAAGCATACTTTGTGAAAAGTTTGTTTTCAGTCTGGTTAGGATATTGCAGGCTTGAACCACCTGATTATCCGAAAAGAAAGATGATTCCGTGCTTCGGAAGGCACGTAAAGCTGTTGGTCCCAAACGCCATCTAGCATTTGTACCTATCATAGGATTAGTTCTGGTCTACCCTATGGGTTGCGGAGGTCAGACGGCAGTCGATCCGGGAATACGCTCGGATGATGATGATGATAGTACGGCTGTAGTGATATACACAACGTGTAACAAAAAGGGGGTATCAACCAGAAAGGGAGTAAATGTACTAATCAATGTGAACAACTTTTACTATGGGAACAATCCTGAAATAGCAAAAAAGCCGTCTGTACGACTAGCCTTGTGTGCTAGATGGGCAAAATCAGAAATAAAAGCTGTGCTCACCATCAGAAGTCTGTTTCCCGGAAGTGGCAGCTGAGGAGTCAGTTCTTTGAACCTTCTGTGCTTTCTTATTCTTATCATTTTTCTTGTTCTTCTGTAAATTTAAAGAAAAAAATTAGTTATTTTTTTTTTGTGGCTTATTTACATGTATCAACAACTCAGTGATTCACACTATACTGAAGACACTAGTAGATGAGACAGAGACTAGAAGACACTGGTGTGCAAGTATCCTCCTTCCTTCTCTGTAAGCAATGATTAAATAAACTAATGATTGATTTGTCTTAGCGGCCGTCTAAATATTACGTAAGCAGAATTTAAAAAAATGACTAAAATTCTGCTTACAAATCTCTTGTCCCTCCTCCTATTCTTAGGTAAACATTGATATATTTTTTTACAATTTGCTTAAATTTTTTATTCTTTTTATAAGCAAGTAACTATTGTCGCGAACGAGATAGAATCTTCCCGAACAATATTCGCGAACGAATACTACGATAGAATGGTGCAAGCCAAATTGGCCCATATGTCTTTTTGCATAAAGTCTAGAGTTGCTTAACCATGTAACACTCACACACATACCCGGCGCCTGGATGCTTCGAAACGCATTCGTCGACCAAGTAGAATATTCGAGATTAATGTGGACCTATTCGATGGCGCATATAAATAGGGAACGTTGGGTGCGCCACGGCAGTTCAATACGAGCTATCAAAGCGATCACTTCAAGGCGAAGGAAACCTACCTTAGTGCGACAAGTGGAAGTACCTGCGACTACCTTGGCGAGATACCTGGACCTCAGCTGCTACGCGACTTGGACCTTGGACGTTTGGAAGACCATCTTCACGTGTCATCTTAGGGTTCCGTAGTGAATAAATCCCTCATACGAAGTTTGGCGTTTCTCTCCAAATTCGAACCCCAGTTTCGTAACATTTGGTGTCAGAAGTGGGATTGGAGATGCCAGTTTTCCCGAGGGAAGAAGAGGATACCACCAGGGAAGGTGTCAGGACCAGGGCCCAGCGTGCCATGGAGGCTCAAGGGGGCATGGCTCAGGCCACGCCTACTGAACCTCAAGCCACGCCCACTGAACCTGAGGCCACGCCCACCGATCATCAGGCCCCTCCCACCGGGCCACAAGCCCCGCCCACTGGACGTCAAGCCACGCCCATCGGATGTCAAGCCACGCCCACCGATCATCAGGCCCCGCCCACCGAGCCACAAGGTCCGCCCATCGGACCTCAAGCCACGCCCACCAGACCTCAAGCTCCGCCCACTGGCCCCGCCCACCTCGGCCAGACCACGCCCACTGGCCACGCCCACCAAACAGTACCACGTGCATTAGAGACATCAATGGATTTGAACACCTTAATGCGGATGTTGCAACGCATAGACGAAAAACAAGATGCACGATTTCAACGTATAGAAGAGGCACAAAATTTACGATTTGCACGCTTGAGTGAGGACCAGCAAATAGTTTTGAGCACTGTCAGCAAGCTCAACAAGGCAATGGACCATATCCGTGAGGACGTTGATTTATTGAAGAATCGAATGACCGATTTGGAGATTCGGGTAACCGATCTGGAGAATAGGGTTGAAAAACGAATGGCAAGTTTGGAAAGAAAAGTTCTGCAGCTTGAGACTATGGAAGCGAAAACCATTCCAAGTACATCCGGAGGTCAAGTTCAGGGACTAAAAGTCAAAGTGCCACCTTATGATGGTACAACATCGTGGGTTGTGTACAAAAAGCAATTCCAAATTGTGGCTGCTGCTAATGGGTGGACGAATGAACAAAGGCTGGCCGCTCTCACCGTTGCCTTGAAGGGTTCAGCTCTGTCGGTACTGGAGGTACTGCCAGGCTCAGGCAGCACCTTTGAAGAATTGATAGAGGCACTTGAAACTAGGTACGGGGAACGGCACTTGGAATACGTGTTTCGGGAACAGCTGCGTGACAGAGTTCAACGCCCTGAAGAAGGATTACAGGAGTGGGCACTAGAAATTGAGAAACTAGTGCGCAAAGCCTATGCTTCGGTGGATTCCAGAATGGTAGATAGTAAAATCTTAACATTCTTTGTGGATGGAATCCGAGATAAGGAAGTAAGGGTTCCTGTAAGCATGAGACATCATACGTCGCTCAGGGACGCGTTGGCACATGCTCTGGAAATTGAAGCACTGCGACAGGACACACAAGTGCACAGCCAGCAAGAATCAATAATGGAAACAAAGGTTCTGAAAACTCCGTCGAAGAAGATTATTTCAACAGGGCCCTTGTGTTACAGATGTGGGGAAAGGGGCCATCTGCAGCTTAGTTGTACAAAGAAAGACGATCTTATGGATAAAATAACGAAGTTAAAAGAATTGCTCGACGAAGTGACATTGGGACATGATACCTCATTTCGTGGAGAGAATTTTGACAAGAATTCTAATGAGGCTAATTGGCGAAGATCGAAACTCTTGCGTGAACGTTGGAATGGATTGCACGAGGCGAAACAAGGAAAACGCAAGTTCGACGAGAGGACGGACAGGTGCCACGCTAGGAATTCTTACAGCTGGCGAACTGGTAAAGACATCATCAGTTCAACCTCGAACGACGTAAGAGCCGACATCAATGAAGCATTAGTTAGACGTCAGAATCGGGCGAGATGGGAAGCTCCAAACAGGGTAGTCAAGCGAGTGAGTGACGATAGATATCAGAGTGATACACATAGACCGTTTGGCACGTTACCATGGCAGCAATAGTGACGCTCGGGACGAGCGCCTCTAAGAAGGGGGCAGTGTCGCGAACGAGATAGAATCTTCCCGAACAATATTCGCGAACGAATACTACGATAGAATGGTGCAAGCCAAATTGGCCCATATGTCTTGTGTCATAAAGTCTAGAGTTGCTTAATTATGTAACACTCACACACATACCCGGCGCCTGGATGCTTCGAAACGCATTCGTCGACCAAGTAGAATATTCGAGATTAATGTGGACCTATTCGATGGCGCATATAAATAGGGAACGTTGGGTGCGCCACGGCAGTTCAATACGAGCTATCAAAGCGATCACTTCAAGGCGAAGGAAACCTACCTTAGTGCGACAAGTGGAAGTACCTGCGACTACCTTGGCGAGATACCTGGACCTCAGCTACTACGCGACTTGGACCTTGGACGTTTGGAAGACCATCTTCACGTGTCATCTTAGGGTTCCGTAGTGAATAAATCCCTCATACGAAGTTTGGCGTTTCTCTCCAAATTCGAACCCCAGTTTCGTAACACTATATTGTTCATAGATAATTCAAAATTAAACACAAAATATATTAAAAAGATTGCTAACGTAATGGAAGTCCAGAAAACCTTATTTTTGATGACTTGGAGGGGGGGGGGGGGGGGGGCCCTCCAAGTCATCAAAAATAAGCCAATCATAGACCCCCACCTCCTTTTCGTACTTACGTAATACTTGGAATGGCCTCTTAAGACGACTGACAATTTTTCTCTCCACAATCCTACATTACAGAACATTTGTTAACATTATGTTTACCTTTTTCCGATGTTCAGTGTCATGGTCAACAGGGTGGCCGTTGGCCACGGCTTTAGGATCCTTCACATCTCGACTGGACTCGGACGAGCTCTCTGAAGAGTCCTCGCTGCTGCTTGAAGAGATACGCCTCTGTGAAGTAATATACAGATAATTGAACCTTCTTAATGTATGCTTACATCATGTCTTCACTAAATTAATATGGGACCAACTTGGTAGTCATCGTCAGGTCCTTTTTAGTCGCCACTGCAGGAGCACGACCCTCTATCGACCATATATAATGGCTTTCAAATAAAAAAATAACCATCAAACTCAGTTCACAATTGGAAAAGATGGCACAAAAAAAAACATACAGGTTAAATTGATAACCACCTTCTTTTTTTTAAGTCGGTTAAAAAGTATCAAAGCTTCGCTACAGTAGTGCCTCACTTAGTTTAGGTTTCTAGCTACATAGCTGGATATGCAGGTGTCTTACACTGTTACCAGGACTGATATTCTGAATAACTCATATGGATGAAATTATGGTGACCATATTAATTAACTCTATTGAAGGTTTTTTCCTTTTTTATGTTATAGCGGCAAACGAACAAGCGGGTCACCTGATGGTAAGCGATCACCACTGTCCATGGACAACTGCAACACCAGGGGTGTAACAAGAGCGTTACCGGCCTTTCAGGAAGATATAGACTCGTTTTTTTAAAGGTTTCAATGTTGTATCAGTTCGGGAACACCGCTGCAGGAAGTTGATTCCATAAATGTAATAAAGTATTACCTTATTCCTTCGGGAACTGGGCTCAGCATCAGACAACGGAGCCTGGTTCTCAACAGTCTTAAACTCTAGTGATCCACAGTTGATGTAGAAACCTCCGTACAGTGTGTCACATTCGGGTGGTATCATCTCATCGTACTGAAAAGAAAAATTAAATGCAATTTATTTTGATATGACCATCATCATCATTCGTCCGTATTCCCGGTTGCATCCTCAGCGGTAACGCTTCAGAGCCCGGGGTCCGCTACCTAACCTAGGTGATTTGACGAGGTTACTGGTTTTTACACAGAGCAACTGTGGTCCGACCTCTGCAACCCAAAGGGTGACCAGAACCAGTCCTAGGATAGGTTTGAACAAACGCTAAATGGCATTCGGGACCCACAGCTTTACGTGCCTTCCGAAGCACAGAATCACCTTTCTTTTCAGATAATACGGAGATTCACGCCTGCAAAATCCTAAACAGACTGGAAACAATTTTTAACAAGTATTGCTTCCCATCCCACTGGGATTTGAACCCACGCATTTGAATATTTAATATACATACATTGAAGCCGTTTTGTATCTAGACTTTTTTTTAGGAGGGTAGCAATATCTAAATAAGGCGCCCCATGACCAGTTATTAAGGCGACTGGGGTGCCCTCCCCCCCCCTAGATCTGAGCCTACATTGAAGAATATATTTGCCAATGGTACTTAGGTACTAAAGAAACAGGAATTTGTATACTAACCCCATGTGTGTTGTCAATAAACGAGTCATTCTCATCATAACCTGCTCCGATGTCCGCAAAGTCATCTTGCTTTGTTCTACCTCTCTTTTTGCCGTATGTACTTTTGCCACCCTAAAAAGAAACTAAATAATACTGGGAAAAATATTTAATTAAGCTTTTCTACGCACATTTGCGAAAAACGGCCACTTTTGACAAATGTGTGAAGAGAAGCTTCACGTTCTCACTTAGGTAAGGTACGGCCATACTTGAATTTCACTGTCACTGGACCCCGGAAAATTCAGGTACGGCCTTATTAATTAATGTGAAGAAAATTTTACACCACAAGTGACATTCGAACTCACGTTCTATGGTGCATTGAATCAGTCAAGCGTGAAGCGGTAAAGAAATCGAATATTCAAGGAAAATTTTGCATAATAAATTATAAATTACATCATAATTGATTCTCAAAAACAGGCATATTATGACGTGGATATGACCAAAATGAAGGTAAAAGGGAAATACCAGATAAGATTATACATAGATATACATATATGTAGATAAGGTACCTATCTTTGTTTTAGATATTGCTCAATCGCGTGTGAATACAGTAATCAATTTTAGAGAGTCATCATCATCCAAGCGTATTCCCGGTATCATCGTCAGTAGTTATATGCTTCAGAGCTCGGGGTCCACTACCTAACCTAGGTGATTTGACGAGGTTACTGATTTTTACACAGAGCGACTGCCGTCTGACCTCTGCAACCCAAAGGATAGACCAGAAACAATCCTAGGATAGGTACAAACTCTAGATGGTGTTCGGGACCAACAGCTTTGCGTTCCTTCCGAAGCACGGGATTATCTTTCTTTTCGGATAATCAGGTGATTCAAGCCTGCAATAAACAAACCAGACTGGAAACAACTTTTCACAAAGTATGCTTCCCAGTGGGATTTGAACCCACAACCTCCGGATCACAAGGCAAACGGCTTGACTACTGGACCACAGAGGCAGTCAATTATTCTTTCAATTTTAGAGATAAGTATTACTCTAAAAAGTAATTTTTAATAACCCTTCCATGCTGATCTGACGAAAATAAATAAATCCACGCTCAAAATAGACTTCCGAAGCTACACGTTACAACATAGAAATGTTACAAACTACCCATTTTAAACAAGTTACAGTAGTAAACAAGACTTCCAAAAATGCAGGTTGCTTTCAATAGGCTATTTCAGAAATCCTTTTAGTAGGTTGTATCCATTATAGGATAGTAAATAAACTGTATGAAATTAAGATTGTTATTAAAAATTTTGGTACGAAATTGAATTTGAAAACAGATTTTCCTAAAAGAGCCTCATACTTACATATTTCTGTTCAAACTTTCTGGCAACTCTCTCGACATCATCATCGTTGTCTGAGAACGGGTCCAGCCCTGGTGTTTTGCCATTTTCTACCTTCTTCTTTCTCTGAAAAGGACAAAAGTTCTGATTAGTTAGATAGTTACAGCCTAGCTAATATAATAAGTTTAGAAAAAAATAGGTACACCTCTGTCTATGCCGAAATGAATATTTTTGATGTTACACTATATTTGATGTCTTTTGTATGAATATATGCCTTGTTGCCATAGCGTAATGTCTAGTGTTATTTTAAATTAAGACTATTAGACAAACTTCTATAAATCAAAAAAACAGTTGCATCGTCAGCGGTTACGCTTCAGAGCCCGGGGTCCGCTACCTTACCTAGGTGATTTGACGAGTTTACTGGTTTTTACACAGAGCGACTGCCGTCTGACGTCTGCAACCCGAAGGGTAGACCAGAACCAATCCTAAGAAAGGTACAAACGCTAGATGGCATTCGGGACCAACAGCTTTACGTGCCTTCTGAAGCACAGAATCATCTTTCTTTTCGGATAATCAGGTGATTCAAGCCTGCAATATCCTAACCAGACTGGAAACAACTATTTCACAAAGTATGCTTCCCAGTGGGATTTGAACCCATGACCTCCGGCCTCCGGATCACAAGGCCTTGACCATTGGACTGCGGAGGCAGTCGCAGACAAACTGCTATTGTATACATACATACTTTTAGATTTTTAGCCCAATAATGGGACCTATAGAGCTAACAAAAAAAAAAAAGTAGGTATGTTATAATGTATTTTATTAGGTAAGTCGCATTCGCTGCTGCCGACTACGTACCTATTTGCGTTAAAAAAAGGTGGAAAATTAAGGTGGCAGTGAGTCTTAAGTAGGCTTAGTGGAAAGGTTTACACTTGTCTTATCAGAACTAAGGAGCTTTCAATTACTAAATAGCGATGGTCATGCATGCCAAATGTGACGGTATGTGTTATAGGGTTTGGAAAAAAGCGTGAACTACCTACCTACCAATTTGTGGACGGCCCCTAAAGGTCAAGGCCATCGTTTCAGGTCTATCGAGATAGACCTCGCAATCGCGCTAAATAAATAATTTCAGTTAAATCGCAACCGAGCCGTGATCGTAACGACTTTTTGACTGATTCCGTATCGCGCTAATGTTTTATTGGCAGATAGTTGGAACGCAGCTCGCGCGCAACCGCTGTCAAAACAAAGAGTTGATGCGAAGCTGTCTGAAGTTGAGATAAGAAATTACTAATGCCTAGAAGTTATTAACCCTTCTAAAGTTACTTACTATGTATACCGCTTGAATTACACAAATAATATTTACAAAATTACATGCATACTACTTATCAGGTTTGATCGTACAGGGCAAATAGGGCCTAGGGTTTTTTTTGCACATGTTCAATTGGAAGTCAGTACTTTTTAAGTTTCCATAGTGTAAAATTGGCATATTGCGAAGTCGGTATTTATCATGGGATATCGCGTAGTCACCATTTAACTAGTTGAGCTGTCGCGAAGTCACCATTTTATAATATGGCCTATCACGAAGTAACCATTTTTTAAGTTGCAATATCGCAGTCACCATTTTCTAAGTTGGGATATTGCGAATTCAACATTTTAGAAGATGCCATATCGTGTAATCAACATTTCACAAGTTGAAATATCGCGAAGTCACCATTTAGCTAGTTGAGATGTCACGATGTCACCATTTTATAAATTGGCCTATCACGAAGTCACCATTTCCTAAGTTGCGATATCGCGAAGTCACCATTTTAGATGTCATATCGTGTAGTCGACATTTCACAAGTTGTAATATCGTGAAGTCACTATTTCCATAGTTGGGTATTGCGAGTTACATATTTTACAATAAGGTAGGTATATTGTGAAGTCAACATTTCACAAGATGTCAAATCGCGAAGTCGCTATTTCCTAAGTTGGGATATCGTATCGCGAAGTCAACATTTCACAAGTTGAGATATCGCGAAGTCAATATTTCCTAAGTTGGGTAGATAATTGCCTGGTACATATTTTTCAATGTCATATCGTAAAGTCAACATTTCACAAGATGTCACATCGCGAAGTCAACAATTCACAAGTTGAGATATCGCGAAGTCAACATTTCACAAGTTGAGATATCGCGAAGTCACCATTTCCTAAGTTGGGATATTGCGAAGTCAACATTTGAGAAGATGTCTTATCGCGAAGTCAACATTTTAGAAGATATCTTATCGCGAAGCGAACATTTTAGAAGATGTCATGTCGCGAAGTCAACATTGCACAAGTTGGAATATCGCGAAGTCAGCGTTTTTCATTAGGGATATTGCGAAGTCGGCATTTAGGTTTATATTATATCATGTCATAGGTATCATAACAAAACCCAATTAATTTTTTTTTGTAGGTAGGTATACAATACAAACAACATGCAGATACCCCCATACCTATCATTAATACCTATACACCGTTTGGTTAACTAATAATAATAAAAAAGATAACAGAAAGTCGAAAACCACACACAAATGATATGAATTTACATAAATGCAACATTAAGTATCTACCTACCTAACAAAACATGACCCATTTAAAATCTACATAAAATAGGTACTTATGCAAATTCTTATTTTTCTTCATATTTACCTAGATACCAAAAATCATAGCTACCTAGGCACTAGGTACAAATATCACAATGCAAAAAGAATAACAATCAACCCTAAAATGTCGCATAATAAAAATATTTTATTAAACAAATAAATAGAAAACCAATTTATCTCTACCTATTATCATATCAATAATGCGAAATTACGTAATAATAATGTAACCGATTCATAACAAAAGTAAATAACGCGCGAATTTTATTACGGAACCATTCATCTAAAAATAACCCTACATTGCAATCACGAACAACAGCCATAAATTCGCACAAAATGCACAAACATTGCACACACTTTCGAATAAAAGAACACACACAATCATCTACATTCATATCATTCACACGCACACAAGCGCAAAGTATATAACCCTTCCGAAGCGCGTCTATACATAACCCGCAATTTATTTACTTTCAAATCGATAAGAAAGAGAAATAACAGCTTCAATGTTAGCTTCAAAACAGACTGAGATACCTATATAAATTTATCTCGAAAGAAATCCATTTGCCAAACCAACAGGAGATAAGTTTGCAAATATCATCAAAGTACAAATTATACAGGCAAAAACAAAAAAGTAGGTACGATAAAAATGGATAATGCAAAAAATATAATCCCCCGTAGGCAGTCTCACAATGCGTTAGAGCAGTACCGCCAATACATAACACCTACAAGCGCGCTATCCCTATCTTATGTATGATAAACATTATATACCTACAACTTATACCTATACGATTTTTAATGAAACATATGGTAGCACTCATAATTAAAATTAATTAAAAGACGACGAAAGTAACCTAAAATATTACCTCGCTGTTACCGGAACCGACGACGAAATTGGCAGGTTAACCTAGGTCATTGAAACTTGACTTTCGCGTATGATTTTATCGCTCAAATGCAGGCAGTTTAGCGGTGTACAATCCTGACCACTTTTAAATTTTATTACAATAAGATACTCAGTAAATTTAATATAAAAACAATCATAGAAAGCCTGTGTTTGGAACCAAAACATTGCGTTCGTCAAATGATGTCCTAGGCTGACAACGTTCTCCTATGATTGTTGCAAACATGGCGACCGCTATCTGGGCTTCTCGTACAGCTCGTGGACGCAAATTCATGTCACAAACCTAATACAAAGCAGTGTAACGTAAGCAAAAAATATCCTAAAACCATCTGGACAGGGCCCAACTAAAACCATCTGTAGGAAAGAAACTAACAAATATTTCGCGCTGAGATTTTTTTAGAACATTCCCTAAACTGCCAAGAGCTGGAAAACCAGTATGGTTGCGTAAATTGCTATGATTTTCTGTTATAACTTACCTCTTCTGCAATGACTAGTTCCTTGTAATTCAGCTCGGGATATTTACTTTCGTTGCTTTCAACCAAATTTATAGATAATCTCACTGTTTTATTCACATTATTCTTTCCACTTTTTGGAGCACCCACTGTTATAAGAGTAGCACGTTTAGGGTCCGACATTTTCCACCAAATTCAAGTATAAAATGATTTTTTTCAAAGCATGACACGACCTGCATTTTCAAACTGTGTAGCACATTGCCACCATGTTGGAATTCATTGTTTGGGTTGTGAGCGCCACGGTAGGAATGCGAACTAACAAGAGTTTTTTGCTATTTTTCAACAGATGGCAAACAATTTTTTTGTAAATACTCAACAGGTGGCGTTAATATGCTTACTTATTAAATACAAATTGACGCAGATTTTGATCAAATAATTAACAAAATATTATAACACTCTAAAATAAATTCTAAACTTGATTTTGAAAAGTACTTTGTTATCAAATTTCATTAAATGACTGAATTTATTATTTTATAAAGTGACATGAAATACCGTGCTTGACATCCAGCTGTTTAGCAAAATGTTTCCAAACAAATCGTACAGATGGCGCTTTAAATAGTTTTAACCTGTCATATCGGGGCTGTTTTATCGACTACCAATATCAAAACAAAAGAAAACTAACTATTTAATAAAATTGATTTAAACAAAAATCTCAGGCAAAAACTATAAAGTTTTCATTCAATTTCAGAAGATTTTTCCCATATTTCCTATACGAAAATTACCAATAAACACTACGTGAAGATTATTGATAATCGCGCCCTCTATCGTGATAAATTAAAAATTTTTTTAACCTACTTCAAAAAAGATTGCAAGGCGAAACTTGCCTTTTTAGGGTTCCGTAGTCCACAAGGAACCCTTACAGTTTCGTCATGTCGGTCCGTCCGTCCGTCCGTCCGTCTGTCCGTCCGGGCTAAACTAAGTAAAATAATTCTGAAAAAAATGTGGTATATACCTCAAAGTATGTACCTACTTTCAATTAAAAACTATAGCGGTCTTGATATCATAGATAGTTATTTTTTAATACGTCTTAACTCGTAAAATGTTACTTGCTGCTACGGAACCCTTAATGGGCGAGTCCAACTCGCACTTGGACGCTTTTTTAACAAGGTAATGTCTGAAAGACTATTCTGAGAATTTTAATTTATCATTTGGAAGCTGAGTACCTGGTACGATTTTTTAGATTAAATTTGTAGTAAGTAGGTATTTAATTTTTCTATATCTGTAAATATGTAAATTATTTTATCTTTCTTTTTTAGATAAACTTTTTTCTATACATGGTACTAAATCAGAGCCAAAGTTCCTTACTGTTGGCGAATGTTCGCGCACGACAGAGCAGCTTGAGGTATGTATTTTATTTTTATGACACAGATTATTGTCGCTCTGGATTAAGATACAGATACATTATCACGTCTTTAATAAATCCTATAATAAATTGTTCGTAAAAAAATGGATATATTCAATTGTAAGCTCCAAAAATATAAAAAATTGCTTAACGCTGCATTGACTGAGCATGATATTAAATCCTTTTAGTTTTCAAATTAGCAATTATTCTGTTTTGTTATTTATTTTTCTTTAAAATTCTCTTCACTTTATTTTTTTCTAGTAAACACGTATGTATATTTATAATCTATAATACCTATTTGTAGTCAAAATCTTATAATTATAACTCTAGTGGCTACTTTTTTAACTTAATAAGCATAGATTCAACCTGTGAATAACGTGGTGGGTTACTTAATTATTATCACTTCATATATTATGTATATTTAGTTATTCAAGACTTTATTAAGGCCGTACCTGAATTTTCCGGGGTCCAGTGCTGCCCCCATTTAAAATAAATCATTTCAAAGAAAACGGAGACAACATTTAAAATTTTGCAACTACCAAGTCCTAGATAACCCTTCAAAGTATTCTATGAACTACTGTTTACAATTTAAAGTGAGAACGTTAAGCTTTACTACGCACAATTGCGAAAAACGGCCACTTTTGGCTAATGTGCGTAGTAAAGCTTAACGTTCTCGTTATAAACTGTAAACAGTAGTTCATAAAATACTTTGAAGGGTTATCTAGGACTTGGTGGTAGCAAAATTTTAAATGATGTCTCCGTTTTCTTTGAAATGATTTATTTACAATGGGGGCAGCACTGGACCCCGGAAAATTTAGGTAGCCTTAATCTAACTGTTTGTTGTTCCTTAATAATTAAAACAAAAATAAAATTTAAACCTAGAATGGTAGACAGAGCCTGGGGTCTTTAGACACAAAGGCCTCGTTTATGCGTGATGGTGGGCGTGAAGGGGGAAAAACTAAATCAGAAATAGTGATACTGATGGGTTGCTAGTCGCATCGCCTATTGACATGATTCAGATTCTCACCCACTCCCTCGATCGGCTTGTACGATTTGCACGGGAAACGCAGCTGGTATATTCTAAGTTTTCTCTTTTCTTTTAAATATTGTGAGGATTGAGTGAGGTATCTTAATTCCTGACACCTGATTATACCTACTTACCAGCCCTAATGACCGAGCGAGCGTTTCAGTTTTGATGCTTATGTCCGTCTGCAGTGCCGGTTTTAGCTCTACCAGCGCCCTGGGCGAGATCCCCCCCCCCCCCCCCCAAACTGCTATTCACTCTCACTTAGGCTTCAATCTTATAGTATTTATTTCTGCTGACGCGGGGGGAGGGGTGCAACGATATAGGATTCTTCAAATTTGCCGCCCCATTGTAAACAACGGGAGGGTGCATACAAATAAGAGTGTAGGAGTTGGCGCCATTAACCAGCCGCTATTTATATATTTATTATTACCTGTGACCCCCCTTGCCCAAAAACGCCCCCTGTCGCCCTTTTGTATCTGGCGCCCTGGGCGGTCGCCCAACCGCGCCCTACCCTAACGCCGCTACTGTCCGTCTGTCTGTTCTCGCCTACAGGTCGCATTTTTCAAACGATTTTGATGTTCAACCAACCAACCAAAATGTTCACAATGTTCCTTGATTTTTTTTTTTTGTCGATTGCATTGACTTATGTACATCGTGTTAATGAAATTACGCAAAACCTCTCACATGGTACCTCAGCCCATGTAACTGAACAACTTTTGTTCAACAACTTCGACGAAATCCAAAAACAAAATAATTTTCATACAAACTGATCAGCTGATCGGAAGTTGTTGAACAAAAGTTGTTCCGTTACATGGGCTGAGATACCATCTGAGAGGTTTTGCGTTCTTTCATTCATCATCATCATCATCATATCAGCCACAGGAAGTCCACTGCTGGACATAGGTATCAAATTTTAATATGAAAAATATTAAGACCTTCACAAATTGTCCCATTGTCTCCATTCCTTGCTCAGCCAATTCCAAAGTCAATTCTCTTAACTTAGAGATATTAAAAAAATGACGCTATCAGCACAAACTGGGTTGATAGTACTTAAGAGGGGTATTTTCGGAAAACGCTGATGACTTGGACATTATGAGACCGAGATTCCTATTAAGATACTGGGCATTAGTCTCGGTGGAGGCTCGTTTGGACTGCGCTAGTGGGCCAGTCGAGTAATAAAATTTTCGAAAATATATTTTTTTTTACTTTTATTGTGAGTTGTGAGGTCTAAGACAAATATTATAAGCTCTAACTTGTTGTTGCGTCGTTTTATTATAGGGTTTTTATATCCACTTTCCAGCTCTAACATCAGATTCTTGTCATAATAGGTAGATATTATATTTATATTAAATTGCGTTGTCATCTGATTTACAACTCAACTTTGATTATCAACTCGTAAACGGGTGCCGCCAGTAGGGACTGGTCAGCTCGGCTCCGTTTTTTAAGACTACTCAGTGTAACTTATTTCTGTAAATTAGATTTGGCACTCGTTCGCAAGCTTTACATCTTGATTTACATATTATGTTGTGGATAACATTGTATTAGGCATAATATATTTGTAAACTGACAAAGCCCTTCTGGCGCGTAGGCGACCAATACTGTGTAAATGAGTTTCTTTCGGCGTTTCTTCTCAGCAGTGGTCGTTGAAACGCTAGTATCGGTAGCTTTTGTTATAAATAAACGTTACACGTTATGCACACTATAATTATTGACGTGTAAAAGTGCCTGCAAAGGCCTAATCACTAAATAAATATTTGATTTTGATTTACATTAGCATACAAAATTTCATCTCAATCAGAAAATGGGAGTGGCTCAAAAACTTGCATGATTTGACCCACAAACCAACAAACAGAGCAAGCTGTAAATATAAAGCTAGTAAATTGAATAGTTGCGGTCGCGGGTCGCACCTGGATGACAGCAGTACAGCAGTGGGCGGAAGAAGGCTAGGTTGATAATGATGAAAAATAAGTACTATTTCTCTACGAGTACTTACAGGTAGATAGATAGATAAGACGTTTATTTGTAGCTATAGTCACACACATACAGAAAATACACATAAGTACATAATACAAAACATAAGAACACATGGAAACATATATCAATATTGTATCTGTGTGCTACAGCAATCCAAAAAGGTCATAGCTCAGAGCTTAGTGCTGCTCAGAGAGCCGCTCACTGATTTTCCGCTACGGCCTGTCAGGTGCGAGTTCGCATCCAAAAATCCATGTCACAAAAAGGTAAAGAAGCTAATTAATATTAAATTAGTAGAAGTTTATCTAGAAACCTTATTTATAACATCTACCTACTTATCTAGCAAAGATGATTCTCAGATCGAGATGGGATCGTAGAGGAGCGTTTAGACCGAGCTTATGGGCCAGTCGAATAATAAATATCCAATCAGTCTAATTACACACTTAAGGTGAATATAGAAGCTAATGGCCTTGAAGTGGCGCCCTCATTTGAAATATGTTAACTCGTAAATATGGAGATAATTTCCATATTGCTAATAGTCGGGCACTAGATAGCCCTTTAAATTATTTTATGAACTGCCGTTGAAACTATTATTGGTGATCCGTCTAGCTTTAAAACTTGCCTCCGCCAAAAGTGTTTGAACACTTGAATATAGAAGTGAATATAGAAGCAAATGGCCTTGAGGTCATTTGCTTCTATATTCACCTTAAAGCAACTTTATGTCATTTTGTTTTTGTTAGATAATCATCCTTCATCATCATCAGATAGGTAATGGCTTAAAACCAAGTATTTAAGTTAGTCCACGTTTTTTATATAACTTGGACTCATATTATAAGCGCTTTTACGGTTGCATTTTTAGCAGTGGTGCTTTGGAGCCCGTCAATATGCAAAGAAGAGAAATTCGGAATAAATACAATTAGTATATATTATACTATATATATAATATACTATATATATAATATACTATATATATAATATACTATATAGGTGTATATATATATATATATATATGGCTGTTGTATAAAATAATATTAAGATCAGCCGCCTGCCTTACGTCTACCCTCCTAAGTACATAATTTCGAAAAGTTTTATACGAGTAATTCAACGATGTCAATATATAGAAATTGCAGTTGCAAGTGATGTTTGTACGCATACAACATTGACCCCCACAGGAATAATAGCTATGGTGGTTCTATTCTAGTCTAGTCCTACACCTTATCCCACAGTAATAATAGATAAGGTGGTTCTATTCTAGTCCTACACCTTATTATCTCTTAGTATTTAGTGGTATAATAAAACAACGTGATCACATATTAATTATAGTACTAAAATCATGTTAACGCGAATGAACGTAAAATACTTAGGTTGCGCAATCACTAAGGCATTCTAAACGAACCTCGAAGTAGATATTATTTTACGAATCCCAAGATATATGGGTGCACTTCAAGAATATTATTCATTAGGGAAAATGAAATTTGACCTCTTCCCCGCCTGTTAAATAAGGTGTGCCTTTAGCGTATTTAGGGCTAAGGGCCCCGGGTTTATCAGGCGCTATCGAATGGACATATTAGAAGAAAGATTTTCTATCTTTGCAAGACGGCTTACCTTTGTTATACTGGTTCTGTGAGCTGTAGATCTAGCTAGTCTGTTATTTTTTACGTTTACAAACTCCATGGTTCCGCCATAAAAAAAAACTAAAATCTGGTTCGACAAAAGAATTCCATATAATTTATTATCGAACTTCCTCACATCGTTTCACGAGAATCAGTTGAGAGATGCTGTAGAGGACCTGTAGTGGAGAACAGCTATACAGCTGCACGGCCAGACAGACATACATGAAAGAATTTTGGCCCCAGCTAAAACGGAGACGCTCGCTTCGCTTAGTCAAAGAAAGATTATCCATATTCTTAGCGAGTTGACTTAACTTTTTTATATGATTTTGGACTAGTATGTGTGCTCACTTAGGTACTTCAGACTTTTGAAAATTTTGTAGGTAATATAAAGGAAACTACCTATGCCATGTGGTTCCCGGTAGAGTAGAATAGGACCACTCCAAGTCTTCTCGTGGATGTTGTAGAAGGCGACTAAGGGAACACAAGCTGAAAAAAGCTTATATATAAACATCAGTGAGACCTCTTCAACTCGTCTGGCCAGCGTGGAGAGTGTAGGCCAAATCCTCTGACTGCTCTGAGTAATATATGGCTCTGGTAGTCAGAGTGGGAGACTAAGAACGACCTGTTGATGATGATGAAAGGAAACTAATTTGCTCAAATTGTTTAATGATTTTCGGGCTCCTCAGATAATTTTAGACAAGTAATTAGTTACCTTACGACAGATGCTTACTTAAAATTTTACGAAACTGCTTATATTACGAGTAAAACACAAAACTTTTCCTAGACTAAGATTTTTATTGCACCTAAGATTCATCCTTGAGGCAAAAAGTTTACAACAAGTCAAATCAGATACGCGATCTGAATCTTGAGATACACGAGGTTCCTGAGAATAAAAATGAAAATTTATTGGGATTATTTAAAAAGCTTTGCGAGTGCTTGCGAGTCGATATTTCTGAAAACGACGTGAGAGCCTGCCGTCGGGTCGCTAAGATGGATCCTTCTACTGATAGACCTCGCAATATTATTGTTACTCTTTCATCTCAACGACTTCGTGACCTGTTCCTGTCGTCGGTGACTCGATTTAATAAAGCTCACCCAAAAGATAAACTTGCCTCAACTCACATTGGCTTTACGGGGGAAACTCGTAGAGTCTACGTGGCTGAACATTTATCCCCAGAAGCAAAAGAGGTACATAGTGCTGCACGGAGGTTTTGTAGAGAAAACAATTTTAAATTTGTATGGGTCCGTTTCGGTCAAATATATATTCGAAAGGATGAACAAAGCCCCGCCCACCACATTAAAACTATTGATCATCTCAACAAGCTTTCGTGATAAAGTTACGCTTGTGGCTACCTATTGATTAAAAAGATTTTTTTATTGTGTTTCCTGTAGTCCTTCATTATGATTAGTATAATTTACCAGAATGTCAATAGAATACGTACTAAATTACCACAACTGTACCATAATGTATTGAATTCTGACTATGACGCAATATGCCTGACTGAAACTAACCTGAATCGAGGTATATTTGACGGCGAAGTTATAGACTCTCGTTATAATATTTTCAGAAAAGACCGCATGAAAAACACTAATTCCTCCAAACACGAGGGCGGTGGTGTACTTTTGGCTATTAAAAAATCATTTAGGGTTGTCCGTCAGGCGTGTTGGGACAGCAGTCTGGAGGATATATGGATCACTGTAATGCCGGAGGCTTGTAGTTCATCTAAACTACATATATGTGTTTGCTATCTTCCTCCGGATCTAAGTTCTTCAAAGATAGATGAATTCTACACAAACTGTCAAAAAGTATTATTGAACTATTGCCAAGATGACAATTTCTTAATCATAGGAGATTTTAACACCCCTGAATATTCTCCTATCGCTCTCGAAACTGAGGGGCCATCACACACCCCACATAATAGAAAACTATCGCTATTACAAGAATTTATATCACTTTGTCATTTAAATCAAAGCAACAACATAGCCAATGAAAGTGGTCGATATCTTGACTTGATATTCTCATCAGTTAAATCTCTGACGGTTACTAGGGCTGAACCACTGAGTTTAAAGGACAGGCATCATCCCGCTTTACAATTCCAATTTCCTTTGAAACTTCACATAGACAAAGGGTTAAATAGTCTCAATAAAAAACGATTGAACTTTTCGAAATGCAATTATGAAAACATTAGACACGAATTAGGAACATTAGACTGGTTTGACTTATTATCAAGTTCTGATGTAGATGCGTGCACAGACATATTTTATGACAAACTTTTCGAAATTATTAAGAGACATACTCCTCTCACTTCTATAAAATCACATAATTATCCTGTTTGGTACAGTAAACCTTTAATAAAGTGCATCGAAGAAAAAAATAAATATCATAAACTCTATAAAAAATTTAATAATCCTAGAGATTATGACACATTTTCTCTACTTCGTGTTCGATCTAAAAAACTTTCAGATCAATGCTACAAGAGATATGTTGCCTCAATTGAAGAATCCATGTCGGACAGTACAAAACATTTTTGGAAATTTATAAACAATAGAAAGGGACATGTCTCAATACCCCAAGTTATGCAATTTGGTGATTCTTCTTCTTCGAATGGCCAGGAAATCTGTGAAATGTTTTCGGAATACTTTGGATCGGTATTTGAATCAGATTCTCAAAGCAGTGTGTCATCTGGGAATCAGTTCAGCCCTAGTCATGCGTCAGTTGTGAATAGAGCAATTGGCACACTTTCTCATATTGATATAACCAAGATAGATATAATGACGAAAATCAAACAACTTGATATTAATAAAGGACCCGGACCTGACCAATTACCTCCTTCTTTCATCAAACATTGTGCAAAAGAACTATGCACTCCACTTTAAATTTTATTTAATAAATCACTTTCACTAGGAATTTTTCCCAAACGATGGAAAATAGCCCATATTATTCCTATCTATAAAACTGGAGATAAGTCACGCTGTGAAAATTATAGACAAATAAGCATTCTATCATGTTTTGCTATGCTTTTAGAATCTTTGGCTCACAATCATTTATACAACCATTTTAAACCACTGATTTCTGATAAGCAACATGGCTTCGTAAAGTCTAGATCAACCCTGACCAACCTTCTTGAATACAAAAACTATATATGTAAGATCTTTGCGAAAGGTGGTCAGGTTGACTCTATTTATACGGACTTCTCGAAAGCTTTTGACAAAGTAAATCATAGACAACTTTGTATTGAACTTGCCTCCTATGGTATACACGGTAGTCTCTTACGCTGGTTGACCTCTTATTTAGATAAAAGAAGCCAGTTGGTAACCTTAAGGGGGTACACTTCATCTCCCATCGCCGTGCCATCTGGAGTACCCCAGGGGTCACATATAGGACCGTTGTTGTTTGTTATGTTCGTTAACGATCTCATCAAGCGCTTGTCTTGTGAATGTTTGTTGTACGCCGATGATTTAAAAATATTTAAAACTATTAACACTGCCAATGATTGTGATTTATTACAGAAAGACTTAAATACTATTTCAAATTGGTGCAAGGAAAAACTTATGACTCTTAACATAGACAAGTGCTTCGTTATAACGTTTACTAACAAGTGTAATAGAGTCGTTAATGATTATATCATTGATAACCGGGTCCTTAAAAGATCGAATGTTGTTAAAGATCTAGGTATTATGTTCGATGACAAACTAACATTCAGAGCACATTACGATCATATAACAACAAGAGCAAATCAACTACTCGGGTTCGTCTTTAGGTCCACTAAAGACTTTAAAAACCCTCGATCAATTATTTATTTGTTTCATGCCCTAGTCAGATCCATTTTAGAATATGGCAGCCCAATATGGTCCCCACACTACAAAGTACATGCTGATGATATTGAGCGAGTTCAGCAAAAGTGCTTACGATTTCTATGTTTTCGTCAACATTTAGGACGTACCACTCTTGATTATGAGGAAAGACTATTAAGATTTAATATTCAAAAGTTGGAAACCCGCAGAAAATATTTTGATTTTATATATTTCTACAAAATAGTTCATTCTTTACTTGATGTTCCCTTTTTGCTTTCTGAAATATCTTTCAACACTAGGTATAGTGCCCGAAGGTCAAATCAAATAGGAATTTTTGCTCTACAAACATATAAAAATAATACTTCATTTTATAATCCAATTGTGAGGATGGCCCGTCAGTGTAATGAGATTGCGAATACTAACCCTGAATTTGATGTTTTTGATCCCAAACTTGCCTCATACACTAAAACTTTAAAGGGGATCTTGTATGATTGAAATTTGAAGTGTATACAAATTTAATAGGTAAGAGTTTGTATATTTTTATTTTACTTATTTTCTCTTAGATTGTAAGAACACCTCTTTTATTATTTCATGTACACACATGTTTTGGATTGCAACCAGTTTTATTGTTTTTGTTTGTTTCTTATTGTGTAGTTTTGTAATAGTTGTAATCTGTTTTGTGTGATAATAAAAAAAAAAAAAAAAAAAAAAAAAGATACTTTTTTCTTAACGTTCAAAAACAAACATTTTCTATGAGATTCGTATGAAATATAGAACTATGACGTCATAGTTCCTTGGAGTAAAATTTTTCTGCATTAATAAATCTAAAATCACGTTTAAAGTGGATGTGATTAATGACAAGTGGCATTATTTTGTGGCGTTTTATTCTATTAACAGTACCAAATAATTTATTTTTGACCTAGTAAAATACCCAATTGAGCTCTGTAAATTATGGAAAATCTTTACTGTAGGTAACTTACCTATAAATACTCGTACATAAGGTTACTAGGTTAAACTTACCTATAAATATAAATTAAATGTTTTTGTTCTCACATTATACATTTGCATTTGCATCTTATCATTATCACTCTTCTTCGTCTAAGCGCGTTCCCGGTTGAATCCTCAACTAAGCTGCTTCGGAGCCCGGGGTGCGCTTTCCCGCTTTTTCTTCTTCAAATATAACATGCATGTCAATGGTCACCCTAGGATGCCAAAGACCTTGAAAAATGGAGAAGAAATAGACGGAACAGTTTAAATGATTTGGCTATAGTTTTACGACCGGCCGCCTGCCTGACGTCAACCCTCTTCGGGAATGTATTTGTGCGAAAAGTTTTACATACGGCCGCCGCCCGACGTTAACCCTCCTTGGGAATGCAATTGTAGCACGAGATGTTTTTGCTTAGTCCTTTAGTCGCCTCTTACGACATCCACAGGAAGAGATGGAGTGGTCCTATTTTATATTTCGATGGCCCTATTCTAACCCGAAACCACACAGGTAATCGCTTATCATTATCACTATCTAATTTAAAATAATTGACGAAGTATTTTGTATGTAAGTCGTTGTATTTAAGTGTAAATTAATTAAAATAAAAAGTTCCTATTTTAAATAAAGTTTAAATTATTTTAAAGAGCGTAAGTAAATTATTTGCCCCGGGCGTCTTGGTGGCTGAATCCATAGAGCTTCCATTTACTCCGCTGCGGTTCCGTCATTCTGAAAGGGCGCGAAACCCTTGCGATTTGATGTCACTAGGTCATTCATAATTACTTCGTGAGATGAGAAACTGCCTATCTTGCTAAAATATCAAGGAAATGAGCTATTTTTTACTACCTAGTTATACTTATAAGTTTGATTAAATTATGGGAACACGTAATGTCACCTAATTTAATTGATTTACATTGACATGCATATTATATTTGGAGAAAAAAAGCGAAAATGCGCACGGTGTACGCTCGCTTAGATGAAGGAAGAACAGAGTCACTTCATAATAAGTCGATGACGACAAATTGCGTTATTTGTTTTTAGGTCACAACTTGCAATTTAAATTTGAGCCACTTTCCAGTTTCCGATTGAAATGAAATTTTGTATGCTACTATAAATCAGATGACAATGCAATATTATCTCCTCTGTCTCCACTGGAGAAGCACGTCCCTCTCTGCACTACCAGAGCCACACTTGGCCAGAGCTGCCAAAAGATCTGAGGAGGAGAATATTATTAGTTTGAGTTTATAACAAATTCTTTTAAATTAATTAACTCTTGAGTTTACAGCGTAATTTAATTAACACGTTTGTACACGTACAAGGCATGGTAGACACTGAACACACGTACACGGAATATCAACATCACAAGATAAAACAGTACAGAAAAGAATCATCGGAACTACGACATTTTTACGATGACGTTGAACGTTAGTTGCGTTCTTCTTGCTTTTATTGTAAGGCCCAAGTTTTTATCAATAAAAATGTAATAAGCCTAAACTCGATGGGGTTGCGTCGTTTCATTATAGGGATGTTTCATGATGGAACCTTCCGGCTCCATCGGATCAGCTTCTTGTTAAGTATAAGTAATATAATAATATTGCATTGTCATGTGATTAACATTAGCATAAAAAATCTTACCTCAATCGGTATACAGGAAGTGGTTTAATTTTAACTTGCAAGATTTGACCCAAACAAATAAACAACCACAAACAGGGCAAGCTAATAAAAGCTTGTAAAAAAAAACGATCATAAATGTACGTTTATGATGTTTGTTCCTTAAAAAATCATCTTATGTATTTGTTTACTACATCATTGGCTAATCAATTAATGATAGAAGTTTCTTGTGAATTCAATGCAATAAGGTGACTTCCACATCCTCCCTTGTTTTATCAACGGCATGGAGTGCATATTTAAAGCCGAATATTATTAGTATAACCGCTGAATTGCAGAATTCTGTGCATCGTCACATTTTGCTGTCTACGTGTTAAACGGAAGGATGATGGAGATGTTATAAAGAAATAGATATGCCGCAGCGTCATTAACATTTTAGCCACATAACGTCGTGCTCTATCGGCTTAGATCAACAATACAACTAGATATCAGGTCGTCGCAATAAATTCGGCTCATCAAATACGAGCGCATTCCAGGCGGTGAGTTAGTTCAGTCAAGGATAAATACACTTTACGAGTATACGTAGTGAGGTTGACTTTACAGTGAATGTTATTTGATATTCAAGTGCACAGAATTTTGCTTTCATTTAGGTAGGTAACGCGTATCTACTTTGTGTCCTGCGGCGATTATCACACTGCCACGCATCCACGCTGCATGTTGCGTTTTCTGGATGCATTTTCTGTGTTGGACTGTGCGTGTTTTCTATACAAACGGAGATACTTGCAAGCAACGGCAGAACATGCATTCATCATTCTCACATTGCCCCGCGCTACGCTGCGTAGCGCGGGGCAATGTGAGAATCGCCTAATATGCTAGCTTGCTAGCTTTCATACTTACTTATCTCATTTTGATATTATATGAGATTTCTGGAAGGAATTTCTTTAGAAATAAATAGCACCTAAGTACTATGCTTTCCTTATTTTTTTTATGTTTATGTTTGTAAATTTCCAAGTGTACTTGAATAAATAAAATAAATAAATAAATGTTTTAATAAAAAATGAGAAAGTTTTTTTATTATAGTCATAGCTAATTTGCACTTTTTTTTTTTTATTATCATAGGATATTTATAATATCTCTTAATAATAGTCACTTTGTTTTGTTTTGCACAAATGTTGACGTCAAATCGTTACTTAAAGCTAAGTTTACGTCGCTTCCTAGGCGCAAGTGCAGAAGAAGCGGCAACAAACTGCACTGCACGTTTTCTCCAAAGACGTCAACTAACAAACTAAAAACTTAAAATTAGTTATATAGATGGACAGAGATTACATTGTTTATTATGTCATAATATAATTGAAGAATTACGAAATTTAAAATAATGTCAATTTGTAAATTTAGTATGTACCAATGTACCTAAATTATGACATGTCTAAGTATACTAACCTTTAAGAGGGACCCGCGCCAAGCTCAAGCCAGACCTTTTTGTCTTTAAGATAGTCATCGGTCCTATAATAAGCCTTCTCACAAAGTACTTTCTTTACATAAGCTTTGAATTTTCTGTCTGGCATATCAAGGACCGATTCTGACAATTTATTATAAAAAAGTATACACTTCCCCATAAAAGACTTACTGACTGTATTCAGCCTGTAATACGGGCTAACTAAGTCATTCTTATTACGTAAATTTCTATCTGTAAAATCACTTACTTTATTGAACAAGGAAATATTTTTCCTTACATACATTATATTTTCAAATATGAATTGTGATGCAAAAGTAAGTATACCTATTTCCTTGAATAATTCCCTCAGTGAGTCTCTCGATCCTAAACCGTAAATAGCACGAATTGCTCTTTTTTGTAAAAGAAAAATAGTCTGAATGTCGGCTGCACTCCCCCATAGAAGTATCCCGTAAGACATTAGACTGTGAAAGTAACTAAAGTACACTTGTCTAGCAGTTGCTACATCTGTCAATTGTCTTATTCTCCTAACAGCGTAAGCCGCAGAGCTAAGCCTATTAGAAAGTTTAGTTATATGAGCGCCCCATTGAAGTTTCGAATCAATTGTGATTCCTAAAAAGGTAGTACTTTCAACCAGATCGAGTTTCTGACCATTAATTAGTATGTCAACGCAGGCTTGATTCACATTAGGAAGAGAGAATCGAATGCATTGGGTCTTGTTCGCATTTAACATGAGGTTATTGGCCGAAAACCAATCAGAAATTAAAGATAAGGTGCTGTTCACCGCGCTAGCATCACTGTTATGTCGATCTATTTTAAATATTAGCGAGGTGTCATCAGCAAACAGCACCATGTCAGCCTCTTTCTCAACCATGTAAGGCAAGTCATTGACATAAACTAAGAAAAGGAACGGTCCTAGAATTGAACCTTGGGGAACGCCCATTTTCACATTAGACCCGTGTGATTTTACGCCGTTTATATCAACAGTTTGAAGCCTATCTGTTAAGTAAGATTCTATTAATTTAATTGACTTATCATCAAAACCGTATTGACGAAATTTGAGCAAAAGTATTGGATGATCAACGCAATCAAATGCTTTAGAAAGATCGCAAAATGATCCAATTGCATCATTTCTGTTTTCCCACGCGTCGTAGATATTAGTAATAAGTGCTACTCCTGCATCGGTGGTCGATTTTCCAGCAGTAAAGCCGTATTGTTGGCTATGGAAAAGATTATTGGTCTTAAAGTGAAGTAGCATTTGATTGAGCATTATCTTTTCGAACACCTTACTCAAAACTGGCAGAATAGAGATAGGTCTGTAGTTGCCAGGGTCTGTTTTTTCTCCTTTTTTGAATAAGGGGATTAGTTTACTACATTTCATTAAGTTAGGAAATATACTAGGAATACTGTTTTAGTAAACTAGCGCTAAGTTCTTCAAAGTGAAAAACCAAGGATGCTCATGACCGTGCGAAGTGGAGAAGAATAAGCCGGAAAGCGGACCTCGGGCTTCGCAGCATTACAGCTTAGGATGTAACTGCGAATACGCTGAGATAAGTGAGAGAGAGAGCAATATACGGTTTACAACACATCCATACCACAGAATACATAAGAGTCAAACTGAATGGTATCTCACAGCGTCTCCCGCAAATTGGTGTGCCCGCACCTCTCCCCCGCACTTTGTGAGCTTTGACAGCTCCAAACCAGGGTTTAATTACTAGCCGCACGCAATACGCGACGTGTGTTGTCTTGAGAACTGTCAACCAATAGTAACCATCATGGTGAGAAGGTGCGCGTATAATATTTGTTTATCCACCAAATACTCTAAAGAACGTATATTTCATACATTTCCAAATGATGAAAACAGGTAAGCCACAGAATACATAAGAGTCAAATCCATACTTTAAATCAATCGCGGCTTCTGTCACTAGTGAATTCAACCATGACGAAATAGCTCAATTCAATCAATTAGCTAATGAAATGCATTACTGAAATACTCGTAGTAACTTTATACAGGTCAAACCAAATATACTGAAACTATTTTAAGGTTGGATTCAGTACAAGATACTGAACAACTTTTCCCTGGGAGCATTTATCAAAATATGATAAATAGTTTTTGGCTGGCCATAAAAATTTTTTGGAGTTTTTATGGAAAGCATTTTTTTTCGTATTTCAATATATGTTCGTTGGTGATAAATCTTGTAAATATATTATGTAATGTATATACCTTTCTAATTAGGATCTCAGAAACGGCTCCAACGATTTTGATGAAAGGTAGGTATGTAGGGTGTTTTAGAGCCAAATTATCTATCTAGCTGTAGCTAGGTTTCATTTTAGAGAACCTCGTTTTCTTCTTATGGAAGCGAAACTCGGTCACCCAAGTACTTTATTGACCGAGCTATAGAAGCGTCTCAGTTTCAAGATTGGGCAACAATGCTTATGTCCAACTGTCTGTTCTCGCCTACAGCTCGCATTATTCAACCGATTTTGACGAAAATTAGCACAGAAGTTAAAATTTTTAGTCCATTGCGATTTTTGATAAGGGGGAAAATAGGGGAGAAAGGGAGGAATTTTGCTGTAGCGTCAGGTCTGTGTCACTCCCCGTTTAGGTATCGAAAATGTACCTACATTATTACTATGCGCGCAGGCGGTAAATTCAGTTATACGAATCGTATGTCCAGAGTAATAAGAATTTGGCTTGGAATGGGTGTCTAGGTATCTATGCGAAAAGGTGCTGAGTTCTGACGTGAGCTAAATTAAACCATATCGCTAGCCACATTGAGTACATATTTCTTTGAATTTCTTTGCTGAGTGAGACTCTAGTATTATTTATTCTGTGGTAACGTTATTTATTGACGGATTTCAATAAAATTTCAGAGACACTAAGGACTTCATTCTACACAAGATGTTTGCGTTAAGGGGTTAATATTTTCACCAAAATCAAAAGGGGCTCCCCCTTTTGATTGTTTTTCCAACATCTTGTGTAGTTGTGTTGTGAAGGGGGGTAAGGGGAGAAGTTTGTTGTAGCTTTATATATGAACGAATTTCACTGAAATGGCTTTGCTAAGCCAGGGGACAGTGGAAAGTGTTGGTTATTGCATGGTTAAAGACGTCGCGAGGTCTACTGTTCTCACAGAACACTAGTTCTAAATAGGCTACACTTAAAGCTGGGATTAGAATATATTTCCGTGGAAGAAGGCATAAGAGATAAAATACGAAGAAGCTAGTAAAACCTTGATCCACCAAACCCATGACCTATTCGTCCTTATAAAACATTGACGACCCGATAATTCTATTCAAATCGATCTCGGGTCCCATTGTCAACGTTTCCCAAACTTTTGAGCACAAAAACGTTGAAATCATGTACAGCTAGGAACTCTACAAATCTCATTCAAAGATTACTTTGTAATCAAGGGGTGGCAGGGGTCATAAGGTTTCGTCATAAAACAAAATCTAATCTATTCAAGAAACTTTTATATATTTCGAGCTTAATCAGTATGATAGAGCGATGGACGCGTCGCTTGCTTATTCTTTTTAAATAAAATTAAACTAGTTTCCAGTCTGCTGTTTTAATTAAATAAATTGTCCAGTGGTAGTACAATTTTATAAAGTACATAAAAATGATGTAAATAGTCTAAGAATGTGGCGTCACACTAGAGGTGGGGTTTTAAAATTGTGACAAACTGTGACAATTAGGTAGGAGGGAAAGTCAAAGTTTTAGGAAGAAGCTTGTAAAACTTTGATCCACCAAACCCATGACCTATTCGTCCTTATAAAACATTGACTTTCCCAAACTTTTTAACAACAAAAATGTGGAAATCATGTACAGCTGGGAACTGTACAAATCTCATTCAAAGATTACTTTGTAATCAAGGGGTGGCAGGGGCCATGAAACAAAATCTAATCTATTCAACAAAAGGCGAAATTATAACTGTTAATAAGAAAAATAATTATATATTTCGAGCTTTATCAGTATGATAGAGCGATGAAGGCTTCGCTTGCTTGTTCTTTTTAAATTTCCCCAGCCAGGGCAAGTTGGAAAATGGCCTTTTTCAAATTGTCCTGGGTCTTGGGTGTTTATCTATATATGTATTTATCATAAAATATAGTATCGTTAGTATCCCATAACACAAGTTTAAAAAAACTTACTTTTGGGCTAGCTTAATCAGTGTGATTTTTATTTATTATATATATATATATATATATATATATATATATATATATATAAAATATATAAATATATATAATAAATATATATATATATATATATTTATATTTATATATCCATACTAATATTATAAATGCAAAAGTAACTCTGTCTGTCTGTCTGTCTGTCTCGCTTTCACGCTAAAACGGCTGAACCGATTAAAACGAAATTTGGCACACAGATAGGCTATATAGCCCGAGAAAGGACATAAGCTACTTTTTTTTTCGATAACGTAGGTTAAGCAACTCTAACCATGGTTCAAATTAGGATGGGTGGCCAAAACTAAAACGGCTGAACAGATTAAAACGAAATTTGGCACACAGATAGGCTATAGCCTAAGAAAGGACGTGGGCTACTATAAAATTAAGGCTTTGACTATTTGAGTGTGGAATATCAATCCATTTTGGTTCTTTTAAGTTAGTTATTTGCTTTGATTACGCTCCAGATTAGTACATAGGTATTGTGAAGTTATAAAACAACATTGGCCATTTGAATAATTATAAATAAGTATTAATTAATTTTGTTTCTTTTATTAATTTTTGTTTAAATAAGTTTTTCCCTAATATGCCTAGAAAACGCAAATCTAATCTAGCGCGTAGTTCTAGCGGAGCTCGCTCTAAGAGAATAGCCAGAAGCCAAGAATCCGAAGAGCAGACTCAAACCCGTTTGACTTTAGATGCTGAACGACACGCATCTCAAAGGGCTGCTGAAACATTAGAACAAACTCAGGTACGTCGACTGTTAGATGCCGAACGTCACGCATCACAAAGGTCTGTTGAGACTGAAGAGCAAACTCAAACCCGTTTGACTTTAGATGCCGAACGTCACGTATCTCTAAGAGCTGCTGAAACATTAGAACAAACTCAGGTACGTCGACTGTTAGATGCTGAGCGTCATGCATCATTTATTGCTGCAGAATCATATGAACAACCACAAAGACGACGTATTTTAAATGCTGAACGGCAGGCACAAAGAAGAAGTGCATTTACACGTAATACATGGGAGGCATTTTATGATGCTGCTTTTGATTATGACCCTTTGATTGATTATATAAATCATCGATTAATTCTTATAGGACGAATGGATTAAAAGTGTACACACTGTGAAGCACTAAAATGGATAGAGGAAACTCCGGGTATGTGTTGTTCTGGTGGAAAAATTTCACTTCCATCCCTTGGCGAGCCAGAGAAACCTCTAAAATCTTTACTTTTGAACGAAAGTAACGAGTCAAAGCGTTTTTTGAACAAAATACGGAAATACAATTGCTGTTTTCAAATGACGTCGTTTGGTCTAGATAAAGAAGTTGTTATGCCCGGTTTTTCCACTACGTTTACAATTCAAGGCCAGATCTATCACAGGGTTGGTTCTTTATTGCCTACAGATGAACAGCCAAAATATTTAAAAGAGTTCAATTTCCCCTAAAAGCAGCATTTGCAATAACAATAAATAAAGCCCAAGGTCAAACGCTTAAAGTTGCGGGAGTTCATTTAGAAAAAAACTGCTTTTCTCATGGGCAACTCTATGTGGCGTGCTCACGTGTATCAAACCCACAAAATCTTTACAAAACTCAGTATTACACGCGGACGAAGTCGCGGGTACAGCTAGTATATATATATTAAATAAAATTAAACTAGTTTTGAGTATGCTGTTTTAATTAAATAAATTGTCCAGTGGTAATATAATTTTATAAACCACATAAAAATGATGTAAATAGTCTTTAAGAATGTGATGTCACACTAGAGGTGGGGGTTTTAAAATTGTGACAAACTGTGACAAGTAGGTAGGAGGGGAAGTCAAAAAATCATGAAATATGTGTAACGTTATTTATAGATATGGCCCTTAAGGAGATTCTGATGTAAACTATCATACGTAAATTTTACAATGATGGGTTCTCTAAGTACATACGAAGAACTTATATCGCTTGTTCATTCAAGTATTCAGAGTACCAAAGCATAAGAGAAGGAGTATCAGAATTTACATTTTGACAACCACTGCCATATAAATATAACATCTAAGGTACGTATTTAAATAAATTTCAGTAGAGAATGAAATACACTTGCGTCCGATTACAATATTTATGAGCTCCCTTAGTTGGAGCGTGACTGAAATTTTACCCTTTCTTCTCCGATCGACGGTGCTTCGCAATTATTGAGGAGGTACGAAGATGGAGGAGGTCCTATGTAAGACTAGTGTATGTAGTAGCTTATAGGTAAGTGTGTGTGCTTGTAAGAGCATTTATATTTGGTGAAAATATTAACCCCTTAACGCAAACGTCGGATTAATCCGACAAACATTTTCGTGCCCATTTGGTGAGCGTCGGACTTATCCGACCAAAAACTATGGATATTATCAATTGTATATCCATCGTGCTCCCGCAGCTGATATAAAGTCTCGCGGTGAAAGGGTTAAATAAAATACTCACCCACAAGGTGGTCAGACGATCAGACCAAGGTCGCTGGAAAGCGCTGGACGCAAGCTCTAGATCGATCATTCTGGAAATTCTTGGGAGAGGCCTATTTCCAGCAGTGGACGATATGCGGCTGAAATAATGATGATGATGATTTAATAAAAAAGAGAATCAAGAAAACACTCGTTTCGTAAAGTCACCACATCGGTAAGGGCGACCCTGCCAGTCGGCGCAGCTCTGCGCCGGTGCGGCCGTGTGCTTCTACACCCTAGTGTACCTATGTCACAGACCGGAATCTCCTAAGGTACGCGCAATATGCGTCCCCGTTCCCCGTCCCCGCACCTCTCTCCCGTTTTCGCCTCAATGACTCACGTTAGCCGTCAAGAACCGGGGGAGAGGTACGGGTGCGGGGAACGGGGACGCATATTGCACGTACCTTAGGAGATTCCGTTCTCTTTACTCTTACTGTATTCGGTGCCTATGTACCTATACCTAAGCAGGTTCTTAACGGCCACTTTACTCAGCTCACATCCAATGTGTTTGTCTAGGAGGAAAGAAAAAACTTAAAATGTACCAGCTGCTTTTCTTCTTACAAAGATCGCAAAAGTCGATCGAGGGAATGGTCGAAAATGCGAATACAAAAAATAGTTTCAGTATATTTTTTTAGACCTCGTATATGAATTTTATGTTAACATGAAAGGAGTAGATAGAGACTTCTCGTTCATGTATACTCTAGTAAAGTAAGGGTAAAAATATATCTTAATTTTCAAAACTGAGCCAACACTTTCTCACCCAGCCTTCCATTATTTACGTCTAGAGTCTACCCGCCTTTTGCATTATGAACTCGACTTACAGCCTAAAAATCCATGAATATCCCAAGTCGGCGGCGCCAAATCCATCCGAATCCCTTCTTAAATCCACGGATCGCCGATACGATATTTGCATTGGGTATTTTCCAGTTCAATCTAGCTGGATCCAGATAGGTGCGCGGGATACTCCCTAGTTTATTTATCATATAAGCTGGAAATATTTACTGGAATGAAATGTTGAATGAGTTTTATAGTATATTGGTGTAGTCGAGAGAAGTAGTGATGAAGACAAGTTTTTTTACTAGGCTGTAGGTGTTGTGTCCCACTGCTGGGCAAAGGCCTCTCCTTATCTTTCCACACGTCTCTGTCTTCTGCAATTTCCTGCCACTTGCACAAAAATTTTCGAGATCGTCCCACCATCTTGTCCTAGGTTTCGTTATTAGAGTCGGAGCCCTAATAACGAAAACTAGGACCAGATGGCGGGACGTAGAGTCCCGATGGCACCTTTTGAGTACGGATACTCAAAAGGTGCCATCGGGACCCTATTACTGAGACTCCGCTGTTTGTCCGTCTCTCCGTCCGTCTGTCACAGGCTCTATCTCTTGAACCGTAATAGTGAGACACTTGAAATTTTTACCGATTATGTATCTTACTGTGGCCGCTATAACAGCAAATACTACATACAAATAAGATAAAGTTAAAAATTAAAAGGGGTCGTCATACAAGAAACGTGTTTTTGCAACGTTTTAAAATATTGTACGGAGTACGGATCCCTTCATGTGCGAGTCCGATACGCACTTAGCCGGTTTATTAATATTTAAGCCTAGCCCCTAAAACAGTATCATTACAGACGAGCTGACCATATGTAGCCCACTAACGAGCCGGAAATGTCCCCCAATATTGTATCAGACTAGTGTATTTCTCTACGGGCGAGTTATGGGCAAGTTAATGTCTCGAAAGGGCATTTATTGCCGTACTTATGTAGTAATGATTAGACGTTACATGTTGTGGAAAATAATGAAGAGGATTATATGATTCGCATGTTCGCCCATTCCCTCGATCGGCTTCTACGATCTGCGCGGAAGAGAAGCAGCTGTTATATTCTATTTTTTTTTCTTTTTTCCAGATCATCATTATCTGGTCTCTTTTTGTCTGCACTGCAGGAGCACGGCCCTCTCTGTACAGCCAGAGCTATATATATGTATTAGCCAGAGCAGTCAGAGGATTTGGCCTACACTCTCCACGCTGGCCGGACGGGTAGGCGAGGTCTCATTGATGTTTATAAGCTTTGTTTAGCTTGTGTTTCCTAAGTCGCCTTCTACGACATCTTCGGGAAGACTTGGAGTGGTCCTATTCTACTCTGCCGGGAACCACACGGCTAATATGAAAGACTATGTATTTTTTATTACGCTGAAATAGTAGTACTTTCCTTGAATATAGCTACGATATTCATTATTACCCTGTACAATAGGCATGATGACTGAAAAATTACACTAGTTTACAAAATTTTTAATTTTTTGTGCCCAGTATTTGAAACTTGTTGTTTCTTTTAGATTTTTGTATGCTACATATGGATCTGATTATGATTTTTTTCTAGGACGTCAGAATTGGAAGTATTGTTGTAACAAATTTCCAAATTTTACCAATTTCCCCTTTTTTATTTTTTTTTATAAAATAAACTACTATGCATATAATTTACTTTTATATTGTAAAATAAAAGATCACTCTTCTTCATCAAAATAAAATTTGATTTAGCCTTCTATCATTCTTATATACACAGATATATGAAATTGAAGTTGCCATAACATTTCTCATACTTTGAGCACCGTGTGCATTGTATGGCAATATACCGGCCTATACAAAAACGCAAATAACTCAAATTCGTAAAAGAATTGAGCTCTGATCTAAATGAATTGTACAATAGAAGGCTTGCACTATAATAAACTTGAATTAAAAAGTTCCAAAAAAAGTAATTGAATTTATAGTGAATTTTTTAAATTGGCAAAATTTAATTTTTGACATGAGATATTTTAAAACTTAGACGTCTTAATTTTTTTTTATAACCAGATATGTGTTTTTTGTACTGAATTCTTTATCAAACCGCTGCAAGTATGCGAAGAGCAAAAACTTTGTAAACTAGTGTTATTTATGGCCCAACGGGTAGATTATAAAAAAATATTGTGCACATTTTTTTTCTTTTCTCTGAGATGACGAAGATAAATCGCATTTAAATTTCGCACGACGTCACGCTTTCTTACAATTTTTACACATCGGTGACGTCACAAGCCCCCACTCAGGAACTTTGATACTCTCTTTGTGAATTTTTACTTTTTTGATAAACTGAAAAATATGGGTACATTAATTTTAGATAATCTAACTAACGGACTAATAAAAAATGATTTTATATTTATAATTACAGTCAAATAAAAAAAAAATAATAATAATAATAATACAATTAAAAAAATACAATCTGCACTATATTTCTAACCCGCCCCTTGACATTTCTGCTGCAAAGGTGCCCAATATACTAGCTGCGTTACCGCGCTGAATGGCAATGGCCAACCTTTGCATCAGAAATGAGCCTGAGCGGGAGTCACCATTCTTTTCCCTTATTCTGTGCCCTAACTCCCGGATGAGACGCTTGGCGTCTGTACCCCAACATCCCATGGTTTCTACGGCTATGGGAATGAAACTGTAGTGCTGTCCCATAACCGCATACTTCACCCGTTTCTTTTCGGCTGCATCCTCAGCAGCTGCTGCTGCTGCGATAATAGTGCGTCCCAGATGACTGGCTGCCACTGTGCTAACACACGTAGCGTCCCATACCAGACACCTGCCATGTTTCCAAGGGACAAGAGTCAAACCATCAGGCCTCTTGCCGTCCGATCGACCCAGCTCTGGGGGCTCCAGCACGCAGGGAACATTAGCCGAGACAAGGGCTCGACGAACGATGTCATTTAGTGCGTGGTGACGCGGAAACCTCCCTGTGCAGCGACGACAACTCAATGCATGATAACCGTCGTCTTCCACCATGGATCCGCAGATGCATATATGCGGCTCACACACTCTGCAGCCCAGGCGGAGCGCCACGGCTATCCGCAAGGAGTCATCGTCCAAAAAGGTGCCTAGGTAAGGCGATGGAAGAGCCTGCAACCACGCTCCCGATTCACGGACTAATTAGAATAATACTTTTCTGACCCAGTCATCATCCCTTTTCTCGTTTACCCCACACCCCATATAAATATAACTAACAGCCGGCTAGCAAAAGTTTGTCTCCGGTAAGTTTTCCAATCACGTCTTTTGTGTCGCCACAATTAATGGAGACAATTATTGTTCACAACTATTCCAATTATATTCAATTTATTGCCTACTTGCTTTTGTGACTGGGTTATTGGCAGTTAGGTGGTAGATACCTATCCCAACTTATAACATACTAGTCACATTTTATGGTTTAAATGTAGTTAAAACTACCGTGAGACCCAGACATTGTTAATGGTGTAGCTCGAGATGTCTTCGTGTATGCGTCGCGAGTCACATTCACCCTGAGAAAGGCCTCTGGATGAGGTTGAAATTTTTCCGCCAGTAGCTGACTTTTTACGAGATTGGCCAAAAATGACTTTATCTGTTCTCGCACACAGGTCGCATTTTTCAACCTTTGATGACAACTGCACCGATGACTATCTTAAAGACAAAAAGGTCTGGCTTGAGCTTGGCGCGGGTCCCTCTTAAAGGTTTGTATACTTAGACATGTCATAATTTAGGTACATTGGTACATACTAAATTTACAAATTGACATTATTTTAAATTTCGTAATTCTTATAATTCAATTTAATTATGACATAATAAACAATGTAATCTCTGTCCATCTATATAACTAATTTTATGTTTTTAGTTTGTTAGTTGACGTCTTTGGAGAAAACGTGCAGTGCAGTTTGTTGCCGCTTCTTCTGCACTTGCGCCTAGGAAGCGGCGTAAACTTAGCTTTAAGTAACGATTTGACGTCAACATTTGTGCAAAACAAAACAAAGTGACTATTATTAAGAGATATTATAAGTATCCTATGATAATAAAGATATTTTGAATTGGAATATGACACAAATTCCTTGATTTATTGAAATTTTTTAGACGATTGCGATTTCTGTATGGGGGAGAAATAGAGAATAGGGAGGGACTATGCTGTAGCGTTATTTATTGACAGATTTAAAGCAAATTTGAGAGGCACATTTAGGACTTTATTTATCACAAGCTGTTGCAAAAAAATTCTAAAAGGGAAAATGGAAGGAGAAAGGGGGGGGGGGGTTTACTGTAGCGTTATATTTGAACGGATTTCACTGAAATGTTATTGCATGATTATAAGAGGTCTACTGTTGTCACAGAACCCCTAGTCTAAACAGATGAGATAAAATTTCCATTTCCTCTCGCGGGTCTACTGGAAGAAATTTCTTTAGAAATAATTAGCACCTAAGAACTATGTTTTCCTTATTTTTTTATGTGTATGTTTGTAAATTTCCAAGTGTACTTGAATAAATAAAATAAATAAATAAAAATCATATCTTCATATCTCATCATCATCACAACTCTTTTCAATCCTAACTCTCCTAACTATCTAAGAGAATTATTTATTCTATTTAGTGAGTCTCATGGGCGTCCACTACGCAGCGCTGAAAACCTTCTTTTAAGAATTCCTGCTCACTCCACCGACTTTTACTCGCGGTCTTTGTCTGTTCGAGCCGTACGTCTATGGAACTCACTACCACTTACTATCCGACGCGCCCAAACGCTAGCCAGCTTTAAATCCCAAGTAAAATCGCATTTTCTATCCTTATGAAAGGTAATTTCCTTCCCTTGTTTCCACTTAGTTTCTTCATTTTGTCTTGTTATGTTTTCTTTGTGTAAGTTGTATGTATGTATTAAAGTATTAGATGTATGTATGTTTATTATAATTATTGTATATAAGTATGTTTATTATATTGACCACCCCGCACTATCTAATTTCCCATCATTTTTTTCTATATAAACGAGGTTGCCTGGAAGAAATTGCTTAGCGATAAGGCCGCCTTTTGCGCATTTCCTAATTTTTAAGATAATTATGTTCTGTTTTTTACTTTTGTGCAATAAAGGGTATTGTATTGTATTGTATTGTATTGTAAACTCATTAAGGCCGTACCTGAATTTACCAGGGTCCAGTGCTGCCCCCATTTAAAATAAATCATTTCAAAGAAAACAGAGACATTATTTAAAATTTTGCTACTACCAAGTCATAGATAACCCTTTAAAGTATTTTATGAACTACTGTTTACAGTTAAAAGTGAGAACGTTAAGCTTTACTACGCACATTTGCGTAAAAGGGCCACTTTTGGCCAATGTTCCAATGTTTAAAGCTTAATGCTCTCATTATAAATTGTAAACTGTAGTTCATAAAATACTTTGAAGGGTTATCTAGGACTTGGTAGTAGCAAAATTTTAAATGATGTCTCCGTTTTCTTTGAAATGATTTATTTTAAATGAGGGCAGCACTGGACCCCGAAAAAATTCAGGTACGGCCTTAAACTATCATAATCTACTCGTAGATCTGTATCTATTTAAAAAATATTGTCTTCTTCTTCTTCGTCTAAGCGCGTTATCCTCAGATGTGCTGCTTCGGAGCTCGGGGTGCGCTTTCCTGCTTTTTCTTCTCCAAATATAACATGCATGTCCAAGGTCACCCAAGGATGCCAAAGATCTTGCAAAATGGAGAAGAAATAGCCGGAACAGTTTAAATGATTTGGCTATAATTTTACGACCGGCCGCCTGCCTGACGTCAACCCACTTTGGGAATATATTTGTGCGAAAATTAAGTATCGAAAATGCGAATGTTATTATAAAATATTGTATCGTTTGTTATTATCCCATAAAACAAGTTTAAAACTTACATAGAGGCAACCTCAATCAGTGTGATTCGTCCTATATTAAAATGTCAATTGCACATTCACAACTTCCAAAAGGAATTGTAATTTATCTGCATAGCCGACAAATATCTCCTGTTGCCAATACGCGCCAAGTGCCAAACTCTGATTTATTGTGTACAGTTGGCATTCGCAATTTCGCCTTTGCATATTATGTCTGGCCGTGGTGCAAAAAGAATACCTATATACTTACGTATTTTTTTGTAAGGGTGTAGATTATTTAATAGTCCGAAAGCCCAGAGGTACAAAAGCGGTACCAGAGGTTACTAGCTTTTTGAGTGTCCAGCAAAATTGAGCGTTACTACATAATGATAAAGTCTAATTTGGGTTGACATAGAAATAGGACGTCACTATCGGACGATTATCGTTTTATTTTATCGAGTAACCCCCTAGATCTTCCTTATTTTCTTCTGAAGTAGCACACAGAGCTGCGCTATTTCGGACTCAGGTGTGCTTATCCGCGTTTCCTTTTTCAAAAATCAAACTAAATGCATGTTAAGAGGTAAGGATAGGCTATATTTCCTTACAAGCGTAGACCTCCTGATTCCTCACCGGATAGTGCCAATAGAGCAATGGTTTTTTTCCAAAAAATATTGAGTAAGATTTTCCACGATGTTAAGATACCTATGCAATTTCTTTGAAATTACAAAATCACGCCAAAATCTGACATGGCATCACAAAATAAAAGCTTGACTACGTTGTATGGAAAAGTCTAGGGAAATGGTCAGCCATGAATACCTTATGAAACCGTGCGAAGTGTGCATCACTTTTTGTTAATAATAAAAAATCTTTATTAGGAACAGTATACAAGGACATTTAAAAACATAATGTACGATGATACCTGCAGTAGTTTACAAAGAAAATGTGTCGCAGGCATCAACGCCCACCTACGGCGAGATGGTTCACAGCTCGCAATACTGTGCGTGTTTTTGAAATATTACTGTAATTATACTACAGTTTATTCTCAAAAATTTTACATAGGAATCTTAAGACTTTTCTACAGACACCCACAATATCCAAAACACGATTTAGCATTTTTGGCTTGATAGAAAAAAATCACAAACATACCTCTAAATTTGCCTTAATTTAGCTTTAAAAAAGATATTACTACTTTATACAATCACAATCAATAATTTAGGTTATACATTTTTTGTATAATTTTCATATAAAAAGGTGATTGTATATGTAAAATTTTCCTATGTAAATTTTTGAAAAATAACCTGTAGTAGTTTATTTACAGTTATTTTTCAAAAACACTCAAAGTATTCTTATCTCTGAATTGACGGGGCCAGCACATAAGGATGTTACATAATTATTTTCACAGATATCAATGTCATCTTAGTTATAACCGACTTAAAAAAGGAGGTTATCAATTCGGCGATTTTTTTAACATACGTGTACTTTTTAAAATAATACGGTACTCAATGCAAATAAGCTATAGCTTATTTATAACAGCCCTTATATCTATAACAATAAAAGCGGTGTAACCACATAATTCATAACACTCAAATTTGGGTCATATTTAACAGCCAAATTATCATAACACATCCCTTGAGCCCTCAATTAATGGTTTCATTAAAACGGAAGCGAATGTTCCAAAAATATACAGATGCAATACGCTAACACATAGACCTCTTAACTGTAACTAGATGTGTTACTCTTATTTATATTTTCCTTTACATTTTAACTTGTAATACTCAAACTGCGTCAACTTTCCCAATTCTTTTAATAGTCTACATTTATCCAAAGGTAAGCTGGCGTATATAATAGCCGTGTGGTTTCCGGCAGAGTAGAATAGGACCACTCCAAGTCTTCGTGGATGTCGTTGAAGGCGACTTAGGAAACACATGCTAAACAAAGCTTATAAACATCAGTGAGACCTCTCCAACCCGTCTGGCCAGCGTAGAGAGTGTAGGCCAAATCCTTTGCTGAATATATGGCTCTGGTAGTAAAGAGATGGTCATGCTCCTGCAGTGGAGACCAAAAAGACTTGACGATGATGATGTGATGGCTGGAAGAAATCTACTCTAGTTTACAAGCTTTTATTTAGTTTCGTCTATCCCTTTTTGTCTGCGTCTGTAAATTAGACCTACTATCCCTACTAATTAGACCTACTATCCCATTATTCGATTGAGCTGAAACTTCACATACTTATGTAAGTTAGGTGACAATACAATATTATGGTACCAATGACCTGATCTCACGATAAAGCCAGAAAGTGGAAACGGAAACTCTGTGTTAAAACATCATCATAGAGTTCGGGCTCGATTGATTGATTCGTTGTGAGGAGCATTTTAAACTTTTTATTTAATTTTTTTAGATAAAAGCTTGCTTTTTAAAATAATTACTTGTTTAATTTAATTTTTACTAGCTTTTGCCCGCGGCTTCGCTCGCGTATCCCAAATCCCACGGGAACATTACTTTTTTCGGGATAAAAGGTACCCTATATCCTTCTCAGTACTCCTAACTATGTGTATGGTCATTTTCAAGACGATTGGTTCAGTAGATACAGCGTGAAAAGGTAACAAACAAACAAACAAATATTCAAACTCACTTTCGCATTTATAATATTAGTTAGGATTACGAAGTGGTACTATCTCAAACCACACGGCATATGAGAGTCAATGAATCATTTTATGCACACCCTAATAATGTAAAATAGGTACTTAGTTAATAAGGTAAATAAAAGCTTGTATTGTAATAAGGTATTCGAAAAAAAATATCGTATAAGCTTCTATTGGGAGATCTAAGTACTAATCTAATACTAATTAATCTAATCAAGGCAAATGTAATAAGCCGAAACTAGATGGGGTTGCGTCGTTTTATTACAACGTTTAAAACGGACATATCTGTCAGCACGGAACAGTATTTTCTATGCTGCTACCTATACTTTTCTGTCGCTCAAAAGCGTCTTTTGCTAGAGCGAGAGAGAGCGACGGAATGCTTCAGCACCGGCCATGCTGAAGCGTTCCGTTGCTCTCTTTCGCTTTAGAAAATGACTGTTCTGAACGACAGAAAAGGATAGCAACATAAGAAAGTCCTGTTCCTCGCTGACAGATGTGTCCCAACCCTAAAAGCTTGTTAAACCCAACGTACGGAGCCACAACAGCGAAAACTGTTGCCATAGTGGCGTAATGTTACAAAAGACAGTAAGAGTATACCTACAGAACGGAATCTCCTAAGGTCCCGCGCGATATGCGTCCCCGTTCCCCGTCCCCGTACCTCTCCCCCGTTCTCGCCTTGTCGAGGGGCGAGAGCAGGCGAACACACACACAACACACACAAGAACGGGGGAGAGGTGCGGGAACGGGGATGCATATTGCGCGTACCCACAGACCACTTAACGTACCTTAAGGCGGTTATCCATCTATAGGTTATCCCACTGCACCGCGCACCGTCGTGGAGCGCGGTCTACATACTGACGCTCCCGCGCGGTGACGCGTTTTCAGTGGGTGGGAGTAGGCGTGTTTTCTATACAAACTGAGCTACTTGCATACAGTGTTAAAAATCTGCCGCGCCACGCTCCGCGATTGTGCGCGGTGCAGTGGGATCACCGCCTATAGTCCAAGATCCCAGAGCGAGCAGACACAACTTATTTTTACACGGACGAAACCTCAGGTCCTCAGTAGAGTCTCGTGTGCTTTGTAATACCTGCGTGGTTGTGAAGCTCGCCTTGTGACACATGGGCAGGTACCAGGTGAGAAAGGTAACTAAAAATAAGGGTAACTTAAATTTGTATGGCTGATTTTTATATATATATTGTAAAATATTATTCTGAAGTAGTATGTGTAAGTGGCAGACACTTTTGATGGGCCAGAACTTTTGGCAGACGCTTTAAAGCTGCACAAAAAATAAATGAACTTAACTTATTTTTACATGTCTGCCTTTTAAATATGTTATTAAACTATCTATCACAAAGTTATATTTTATCAGGCAGACAAATGGAGTGACCATCATCCCCTAAACACAAAAATCATTCTATAATATGCACGCTAAACCTACATTTAGTGACATCTAATGTGGGATAGATAAACGACGTAATAATATTATTACGTAGTTTAGTTCTTTATTTTTAGATAAACGACGTAATAATATTATTACGTAGTTTAGTTTATCTATCCCACACTAGATGTCACTAAATGTAGGTTTTGCATGCATATTATAAAATAATTTTTGTGTTAAGGCGATGTTTTTTTTTTGCCCGGTTAGACCCAGGCTCTAGACCCTCTAACATGATTAAGCTGCGTTTCCACTGACGCGGAGCGTAGCGGAGAGGAGAGAAGAGACGTAAAAAGAGGTGAGTGTTTCCACTGAAGCGGAGCGGAGCGGAGTAGAGTGAAGCGAAGAAGAGTGGAGTGGAGCGAAACCGAGTGGAGCGGGTTAGAGCGGAGTAAAAACAAAACCGGTGCATATCAGCAGTCAATTTCTCAGACAAACCGCACGCCATGTTGTCTTTAAAGAAGAAGAGAGCAATTGTTTTATACCTTTGAAAGATGAAGATAACGAATCAGATGAATGGCATTGACTATTTATTCAAAGAGAAAACATAAGATTTTTGAATCGACAACATATAAAATACCATTCCGAGCATGGGGAATTTTCAACTTATTTTCGAATTCCCTCTACTCATCACCGCAACGCCCCGCCCCGTTCCGCTCCTCCTCGCACCGCCCCGCTCTGCTCCGCTCTGCTCCGCTCTGCTCCGCTCTGCTCCGCTCTGCTCCGCTCTGCTCCGCTCTGCTCCGCTCTGCTCCGCTCTGCTCCGCTCTGCTCCGCTCTGCTCCGCCCTGCTCCGCCCTGCTCCGCCCTGCTCCGCTCTGCTCCGCTCTGCTCCGCTCTGCTCCGCTCTGCTCCGCTCTGCTCCGCTCTGCTCCGCTCTGCTCCGCTCTGCTCCGCTCTGCTCCGCTCTGCTCCGCTCTGCTCCGCTCTGCTCCGCTCTGCTCCGCTCTGCTCCGCTCTGCTCCGCTCTGCTCCGCTCTGCTCCGCTCTGCTCCGCTCTGCTCCGCTCTGCTCCGCTCTGCTCCGCTCTGCTCCGCTCTGCTCCGCTCCACTGTTTCCATTGAAGCGGAGCGGAGATTTCGAGCATTGTGATTGGTCAATACATGCACCGCTAAGCTCCTCTGCTCCGCTCCGCTTCAGTGGAAACTTAGTAGTAGTTGGTTGCCTTATGAATTTTTATGTTTGGTGCAACTACATTTGAAATTTCTTAAATTTTAAACTTAAATGCGTTTTGACCCACCAAAGATCCACCGAAATTATAGTTTCGGTTTATCCATGGTGGGTCACACGCATTTTCGGAGCGTCACTGGTTTTTTAAACCGATAATTTTTTAAAAACAAGTCTTTTATACTTTGACGATCTCCTAATTCCATAAATCGGTAAACGATCCTCGCTTTTAGCGTTTTTTGATCTAATGCGCGTCGCCGTCCATCCCGGGGCAGACAGGGCCCGGAGTTATGGCCTAGGGCCATCCCTGGTACCCTCTGCAAGCCCCGCGACGGAAAGGGACACGCAGTTTCATTAATATTTTTTATAAGCTGAATCGGAATCGCCTTCAATAAAAATGTAAATTTAGTTCTAAAATGTTTTCCTCTCCTCGACGGGGCGGACGGGGCGGGAAGCAACAATTCAATTCAATTCAATTCAAAATATCTTTATTATCATAGGATATTTATAATATCTCTTAATAATAGTCACTTTGTTTTGTTTTGCACAAATGTTGACGTCAAATCGTTACCTAAAGCTAAGTTTACGCCGCTTCCTAGGCGCAAGTGCAGAAGAAGCGGCAACAAATTGCACTGCACGTTTTCTCCAAAGACGTCAACTAACAAACTAAAAACTTAAAATTAGTTATATAGATGGACAGAGATTACATTGTTTATTATGTCATAATTAAATTGAATTATAAGAATTACGAAATTTAAAATAATGTCAATTTGTAAATTTAGTATGTACCAATGTACCTAAATTATGACATGTCTAAGTATACAAACCTTTAAGAGGGACCCGCGCCAAGCTCAAGCCAGACCTTTTTGTCTTTAAGATAGTCATCGGTCCTATAATAAGCCTTCTCACAAAGTACTTTCTTTACATAAGCTTTGAATTTTCTGTCTGGCATATCAAGGACCGATTCTGACAATTTATTATAAAAAAGTATACACTTCCCCATAAAAGACTTACTGACTGTATTCAGCCTGTAATACGGGCTAACTAAGTCATTCTTATTACGTAAATTTCTATCTGTAAAATCACTTACTTTATTGAACATGGAAATATTTTTCCTTACATATATTATATTTTCAAATATGAATTGTGATGCAAAAGTAAGTATACCTATTTCCTTGAATAATTCCCTCAGTGAGTCTCTCGATCCTTAACCGTAAATGGCACGAATTGCTCTTTTTTGTAGAAGAAAAATAGTCTGAATGTCGGCTGCACTCCCCCATAGAAGTATCCCGTAAGACATTAGACTGTGAAAGTAACTAAAGTACACTTGTCTAGCAGTTGCTACATCTGTCAATTGTCTTATTCTCCTAACAGCGTAAGCCGCCTAAGAACCTACCAAGAAATTTGATACCAAGAAAAGCAGCATATAAATTGCTGCATTTCCGTATTAATTTTGAAGGCACGTTAAACCATTCCGGAAAAAACGCCAATTCATTGAAATAAAAACGCCGCGGTCCGACCGCTCGTCACTACAAAACCATTTCGCTTAGTTTTTTGTTTGCCGGGGCCGGTGTCGGGTCCAGACTATACCCATCCTTATCTTCCTTCTCCTGCTCCGAGAGCGGGGAGAAGTGCAGAGTTCTCCGCGCTCTCTTAGCAGGTCTCCCTCTGGTACTGCACGCTGGGGAGGGTTCGTCAACTGCAATGATTTCCCCCTCCTGCGCGTCATCCCATTCCTCTAGGCAAACTGGCTTACTGTTACCGGCGTAACGTTCAAATTCTGATCTCTTTGGTCTGCTAAACCAACTCTTTCTGACGGAGCGACTTATTGACCGCTCCGATTCGGTGTCTGAACTCATGTTAGGGGGTTGCGTCAAATATAAAATAAAAGTCAATGTGGAATGAAAAGGTCAAAAGTAAAATAAAAACGGTATAAATTAAAAACTAAAATGTAGTAAAAACGGGGTCAAAATAGGTACCTACGTAAATATATTGTCAATTAAGTTAAAATAAGAAAAATATACAGCCTGGCCCTGTAAAAGTGGGCCTGGTATCAATAATTTGTTGTGAATTGAAAATTCCCAACGGTCGGTACTTTTAAAAAAATTTTGCAAGACGTACCTTTAACCCCTTAAAACCGATGCGCCGCCTCACGTCACTCCGATTTGTCTGCCTGATAAAATTTACTTAAAATGATAAAATAAAATCTACATTTAGTGACATCTAGTGTGGGATAGACAAACTAAACTACGTTATAATATTATTACGTAGTTTATCTATCCCACACTAGATGTCACTAAATGTAGGTTTTATCGGGGTCGTACTCAGGATTTTTCACGAAGCAAATATTTTCGTATCAAAGAGATTTTTTTATCATTGATAATGTTTGTGTAGATTGAATTGAAATAAATTGTGAGTTTAAGAAAACCGTGTTATTATGGATGTCTCACTCGCTCTGAGAAAACGCATTTTGTGACATCTAGTGTGGGATAGATAAACTAAACTACGTAATAATATTATTACGTCGTTTATCTATCCTACACTAGATGTCACTAAATGTAGGTTTTGCATGCATATTATAGAATATTTTTTGTGTTTAGGGGATGTTTGGTCACTCCAATTTGTCTGCCTGATAAAATATGTGTTCGTGATAGTTAGTTTAATAACATATTTAAAAGGCAGACATGTAAAAATAAGTTAAGTTCATTTATTTTTTGTGCAGCTTTAAAGCGTCTGCCAAAAGTTCTGGCCCATTAAAAGTGTCTGTCACTTACACATCTACTTCAGAATAATATTTTACAATATATATATAAAAATCAGCCATACAAATTTAAGTTAAGTTAAACCCTTATTTTTAGTTACCTTTCTCAACTGGTACCTTCCCAGGTGTCACAAGGCGAGCTTCACAACCACGCAGGTTTACAAAGCACACGAGACTCTACTGAGGACCTGAGGTTTCGTCCGTGTGAAAATAAGTTGTGTCTGCTCGCTCTGGGATCTTGGATTCCGTTGTGTTTATTCTTTACAGTTTTCTGTGGTAATGTGTAAACTCTCTAACGTTTCTTGGTCCTAAGCCATGAATATATATTGAACTTCGTTCCAAAATTATTTTACTTTAAAGCACATCTAGAACTTAAGTTTAGTACGGTAAACTAGCAGGTGGTAGGCGGTGCCGCAATGCGTCAGCGTTGTTTCGTAAACTTGCCGAAAACTCACTCTCTCCATAGGTACTCGTACCCACATCGCGATAAAGCCGCCTTTTGTGCATTTCCTGGGTTTTAGGGTTCCGTACCCAAAGGGTGCAAACGGGACCCTATTACTGAGACTCCGCTGTCTGTCCGTCTGTCTGTCTGTCCGTCTGTCACAGGGCTCTATCTCTTGAACTGTAATAGCTATACACTTGAAAGTTTCACCGATTATGTATTACTGTGGCCGATATAACAGTAAATATGGAAAATAAAAAAAAGTTTAAAATTAAAGGGGGTCGCCATACAATAAACCTGTTTTTTTAGCGTTTTTAGCTAGATCTTTATTATGGCAATAACTAGATACTTGAAATTTTCACAGATTTTGTATTACTATGGCCGCTATAACAACAAATGCTAAGAATAAAAATAAAAAGTTAAAAATTAAAGGGGGTCGTCATACAAAAACGTGTTTCTTCAGCGTTTTAAAACATTTGTACGGTGGTACGGAACCCTTCATGTACGAGTCCGACTCGCACTTGCCCGTTTATTAATATAATTGTGTACTGTATTTTTCTTTTGTGCAATAAAGGTATTGTATTGTACATCCCTACCATACATAATACTGTAAAACTTAAATAAAATAAATTAATATTTTGTTAATATTACAGCAATAATTAATTAGCTGTGTGGTTCCCGGCAGAGTAGAATAGGACCACTCCAAGTCTTCTCGTGGATGTCGTAGAAGGCGACTTAGGAAATAAGCTAAACAAAGCTTATAAACATCAATGAGACCTCTCCAACCCGTCTAGAGTGTAGGCCAAATCTTCTGACTTATATGGCTCTGGTAGTACATAGTATAAATAGTACATTGTGTGTGTGTTTTGTTTATAAATTTTTTGAGCAAACAATGTCTTTCCGTCCTTCGTAAGTAGATTGAACGCTGAATGGCATTGCGGCGTGCTGTTTGAGGATTGTGCTATAAATAGGTATTGCATATTATGAAATCAAGCAATCATTACAAGATATTGAATATTATTTAATATCTTACTAAACGATTATCATAGTACTTAAATAGCTAGCAATAGCTAAGACATTCTATAAGCCAGAGAAGCTCCGGTGAGGCACGTACTCTGTATTGGTCAGCAAGATGTTAATCTCAGAAGCGGAGATATTTAATTAACACTGCAGTGTTTTCATAGTGTACCATTATTTAGTTTCAAAAGTCTCTAATTTACTAGATTAGTACTTACTTATGTAATTATTAACTATTAATATTGCATTTTTGCCCAACTGCACCAGAATGGTTATGCTGTTCGAGTGTACGTATGTAAATTTCTTTAGCACGCTTTGCCGCTTAAGCGGTTTGATGGATTTCAACTTGAGAGCTGTCGTTAGTGACACTGGGCTAATCAAAAATTAAAAAAAAAAAACTAAATGTCTGCTGCTTGGCGCCAAATGATATATTTTCAATTTTTTTTTAAAAACCTATCGATTGGGGTATCAGAAAAAAGGATTTTATATAAAAATGACAAATATATATACAACTTATATGTTTAGATGTAATTTGGAATGAGAAATGCTTGAAAATCAACGTGATTATTATGTTGATTTTTTAGCATTTCTGATTCCATCTAAACATATAAGTTGTATATATATCGCTTATGTTGTTACAGGCAGTCGGGTTCTTTTTTTTAAAATAATTACTTGTTGAAATAAATGCTGACAGCTCTATCGGATGCAAAAGTAAGTCCAAACGGAAGGAATACATTTATTTAGTAACGTTAATTTGAAATGACGATATACGTTCACAATTTTTGAAGATATCGCGTATCACACATACAAAAGAAAACATATAGTCGATTCGGTCACCTTTTATTGGATGTCGTAGAAGGCGACTTAGGAAACACAAGCTAAACAAAGCTTATAAACATCAGTGAGACCTCTCCAACCCGTCTGGCCAGCGTGGAGAGTGTAGGCCAAATCATCTTGCTAATATGGCCAAGTATGGCTCTGGTAGTACAGAGAGGGGCGTGCTCCTGCAGTGGAGACTACAAAAGACCTGTTGATAATTGATGATCTGACCTTTTTTTAGTCTCCACTGCAGGAGCACGACCCCCCTCTGTACTGCCAGAGCCAAATATTAGCCAGAGCAGTCAGAGGATTTGGCCTACACTCTCCAAGCTAGCCAGATGGGTTGGAGAGGTCTTATTGATGTTTATAGGCTTTGGTTAGCTTGTGTTTCCTAAGTCGCCTTCTACGACATCCTCAGGAAGACTTGGAGTGGTCCTATTCTACTCTGCCGGGAACCACACGGCTGGTTGATGATTGATGATGATGAAACTTGTTTTGAGGCCGTTTAAAAATATTCCATCAACAGAATTTTACCTTATGTATAAAATATTTTGCCGTACATTTTACATACAAAGGATTCACTTACACTTGACTACCTAAAATAAATCTTAAAATGTTTTTCTCGATATTTTCATCCTGAAAACGAATTCTTAAATAGCGGTTGGGCTCTAGTTTTTTCAATAGGTTGATTAATGATTTGTAAGCATTAGCCCCGTTTTCAGTGTTTGGTCTAAGTTATAAGAAATCACAAATCGTAATTATACAAAGTGGAAGGGACATACCCGTAATAAATCGACCCACGAGCTGTATCACTAAAGTATATTGAAATTAAAATAACAGTCAAAAAACAAAAAAAAATCGACATTCCCATACATTCCCGGGCGGCCGCACACTTTTGTACGGAAATGCCAAAATTGATCTTGTATAGACCGCGATTCGATTTTTGACGGGTATGTCCCTTCAACGTTGTATAATAATACAGATATAAATACAGATACAGATACACTATCACGTCCTTATCCCTAAGGGGGTAGACAGAGCCAAGGGCGGTAAAGCCCAGGCCTCTTTTAGCGTAATGGTGGGCATGAAGGTGGAAAAGGGAAATCATAATAGTGATGGGTTGCTAACCGCATCGCCTATTTATATGATTCAGATTCTCGCCCATTCCCTCAATCGGCTTTTACGATCTGCACGGGAAGAGAAGCAGCTGGCACATTCTATGTTTTTTATGTAAAATACAGGGTCTAAAAAAATATACTGAAACTATTATAAGGATGGATTCAGTCCATGATATTGAACAACTTTCTCCAAGGAACATATACCGAAATATGAAAAATAATTGTTGACCTCCCATACAAGTTGACCGTTCAGCTGATCCGAGTTTGTAGGGAAAGGCACTAATTATTTTTCATATTTCGACATATGTTCCTTGGGGAAAGTTGTTCAGTATCATGGACTGAATCCACCCTTAAAATAGTTTCAGTATATTTTTTTAGACGTTATACAGGCTGACTTTTAAACCACCAGCCAAATTTCTGGAGCAAGTTCAGTCCATGATACTGAACTACTTTCCATAAAAACAATTAACGAAAAACTAAAATAAAAATTCGCCTTTTCATACAAATCAGCGCTCAGTCAAACGGATTTTCTATGGGAGGACAAAAAATTTTCATCGATTTTTAATAACTTTTTTATAGAAAGTAGTTCAGTATCATGGACTGAACTTGCTCCAAAAATTTGGCTGGTGGTTTAAAAGTCAGCCTGTATATACATCGTGTTAATGAAAGAACGCAAAACATCTTAGATTACCATCTATGATGTTTTGCGTTCTTCCATTAACACGATGTATGACCTCAGCCCATGTTAATGAACAACTTTTGTTCCACAATTTTCACGAAATGAAAAAAAAATAAAAACGGATTTTCATACAAATTGACTCGATCAGCTGATCAGTTTGTATGAAAATTAAATTTTTTTTTTTAGTTTCGTGAAGGTTGTTGAACAAAAGTTGTTCAGTTATATGGGCTGAGGTACCCCATCTGAGAGGTATTGCGTTCTTTACTTAACACGATGTATAAGTTTTTTGTTTTAAATTTTAAGTTTTAGACATAGTTTAGTTTTATATTCATAGCAAAGATTATAATTACTAACGTAAGTTCATAGTTATAGGTACTTAGTTTATAAAGCAACTTGTCTATGATTTAAATGATTTTACGAATAATTTTAGTTATGTTAAGCGTTTTCTTCTAACTTAGACTAACCCAGTAGAAACTGGCAAAAACTGATCAGCTTGAAGGTCAGCCTGCTAACTAGCGCCCTCAAAAGCTGGAAGACTGATGATAGTTCTACAAAGACGCCTACTTATATAACTGTTTGAAGTACGTATGTTTGTTCGAGGACAACTCGAATATCTATTGCAGGCCGCTATTAAATACCTTAATTAAATAAATATAAATAAATAGGGACAAATCACACTGATTAAGCTAGCCCCAAAGTAAGTTTTAAACTTGTGTGGATACAAATTAAACGATACTTTATTTTATGATAAATACATACTTATATAGATAAACACGCAAGATTCAGGACCATTTGAAAAAGGCCATTTTCCAACTTGCCCTGGCTGGGATCGAACTCAGAACCTCCGGATTAGTGGTCTAGCGTGTTAACCAATAAACCACGGAGGTTATCAAATTTATTTTATTTTAATAATCTATTTTATTATGTACCCGTTAGGTACGGTGGTTTAGGCATTAGATGTGCCCAGACTGTGGGGTTACCAGCATTCCTCGCCTCCTCGTATGGTGTTACTGAGCTGGTCACTAAGATTTTACATAAAGAAGGTAACAGTTATAGTATTCCCCTACAGGATGATGCTTTGGAGGCTTGGAGAACTATGTATCCGAACATACTGCCGCCTGAAAATCTCCATTCTCAGAGGGCATGGGATGATTTAAGTTCCAAACTCTTTTTAAAAGACCTAACGGAGTCACTTGACGGTTTAAACCTAGCACGAATAAAAGCCGCAACTTGTACAGAGTCAGGCGCCTGGCTCCAAGCGTTGCCCTCACCTCAACTAGGCACTCACCTAGATGATAACTCTTTACGGGTTGCAGTCGCCTTGAGGCTAGGTTGTAACGTCTGTGAGCCACACCGTTGCCCATGCGGTACGCACGTTGATGCTAACGGCTACCACGGCCTCAGCTGCTTAAGATGCGCCGGAAGATTCCCTAGACACCATACACTCAATGATATCATCCGCAGAGCCCTAGTGTCGGCAAACGTACCTTGCGTCCTTGAGCCTCCCGGACTTTGCCGCACGGACGGTAAACGTCCAGATGGGCTCACCTTAATACCGTGGGAAAAAGGCAGATGCCTACTCTGGGACGCCACTTGCGTGAGTACCTTCGCCACGTCCCATTTATCTCGTACAGTCCAGAAAGCAGGATCCGCTGCAGAATGTGCCGCTAAAGCAAAACACGTTAAGTATGCGGAATTAAATCAATACCATTTCATTCCATTCGCTGTCGAAACTGGCGGGCCCTGGTGTGAGGAGGCCAAAAAATTTATCGCTCATTTAGGGCGACGCCTGCGTAACAATCGAGGCGATCCTCGCTCCGGAGCATACCTGACGCAACACATTGCCCTCGCCATTCAGCGTGGCAATGCGGCTGGCGTTATGGGTACTTTTGAGCCCGGTATGCTCCGAGGTGGGCTCTTCGATTAGCATTATATTTAATATTTTTATTATTATTCCTTCTTCTGTTTTGTTTTCTTTGTTTGTTGTTTGTAATATTAGTTTTAGATTTAATTTATTATTGTTATATTTAGTAAAATATAATAAAAATTTTATTATGTATTGCAAGTTTAATCAAAATCATGCAGAATCGTATAAGTCCGCTCTCGGAAAAATACATAGGTAAAGATCAGTATGGATTTAGACCCAATAGAGGAAGTAGAGAAGCAGTTCTAGCTTTAAAAATAATTATTGATAGGCGTTTAGATCTAGGAATAAATACTCATATAGCATATATAGATTTAGAAAAAGCTTTTGATAAAATTAATTGGAAGATAATGATGGAGGTTTTAAAGGAAGCCGGATTAGATTACAAGGATAGGAGAATTATTTACGAGTTGTATAAGGAACAAGAAGCCGTCATAGAAATAGGAGAAGAGCAACAGCACGCTAAGATTAGACAAGGAGTAAGGCAAGGGTGCCCACTTTCACCACTTATTTTTAATATGTATATAGAAAAAGTAATAAGGAACATACAGAATTCAGATATAGGTGGTATAAAAGTCAACGGAGAAAAAATATTTTTTATTCGTTTTGCAGACGACATAGCAGCCCTAGGTGACACAAAACAAGACATAGAACAACTACTTCAAATAATGGATAAAACATTTCAAGAATTCGGCTTAAAAATAAATAAATCAAAAACCAAAACTATGATTACATATAAAACATCACCAATAAGAGATTCAGTGCAACTTAACGGAACAACAATAGAACAAGTAGAAAAATTTAAGTACTTAGGAAGCATATTGACAGAAGACTCTAGATGTACTGCAGATATTAAAACCAGAATTGCCATGGCCAAAGGAGCATATAATAGTAAAAAGAAACTTTTCACAGCAAATATATCCAGAAAAATACGCAAACGCCTTATAAAAACGTATATCTGGAGCATAGCACTTTATGGATGCGAAACGTGGATACTGAATAAAAAAGATAGTGACAGGCTGGCAGCTTTCGAGATGTGGTGCTGGAGGAGAATGGAAAAGATCAGTTGGATGGAAAGGAAAACCAATGAGGAAGTATTAGAAATAGTAGGAGAGAAAAGAAGACTGCTGGGCGAAATAGAAAATAGGAGAGGGAAAATGATTGGTCACTTAATACGACATGACTCTTTATTTAAAAACATACTAGAAGGAAAGATAAAAGGTAGAAGAGGTCCAGGACGACCAAGAAAGAGCTATGTAGACCAACTGAAAGAAAAAGCAGGGGTCATCTCGTATCAAGCACTAAAAAGTAAGGCAGAGAACCGAGAAGTTTGGCGCATACTCCACCGACAAGAGCCACTAAGCTCTTAAATAAGAAGAAGAAGATTGCAAGTTTATTCATGATTTATAAAAAATAACACTATATTAATTAAGTCGGTTAAAATACGATTTATGAATAAAAACTATTATTAAATTATTTTGAGTACTGGTAACCAAAGCGCGCCTGTGACGGAAAAAAGAAAACATTCGACAAAATTTGGCAAATTCGACAAATTATTTATACATACGAGTATCTATCTAATTTGTGAATTGGGCATTCTAGGTTTGTCGCGTTCTATGATCTGAAATTAGTTAGGTAAATAATAAAGTTTCGTTTTATTATCGTCCTTGGTTTTATTGGAGTCTGCTTATAAGAACCAAACCTTAAGTTTGGCGGTCAGCAACAACCGACCTCTATTATAAGTAAGTATACCTATATATATCTGTGTAACCTTTTATTATTAAACTTATGTCAACTTATGTATAATCAAACAAAAGAAGGAAATAAAAGTAAGTCACTACTACAAGAATAACGAAATTTAAAATAATGTCAATTTGTAAATTTAGTATGCACCAATGTACCTAAATTATGACATGTCTAAGTATAAAACCTACGTATAAAAGAGGGACTCGCGCCAAGCTCAAGCCAGACGTTTTGTCTTTAAGATAGTCATCGGTCCTATAATAAGCCTTCTCACAAAGTGCTTTCTTTACATAAGCTTTGAATTTTCTGTCTGGCATATCAAGGACCGATTCTAGCATTTTTTTATAAAAAAGTATACACTTCCCCATAAAAGACTTACTGACTGTATTCAGCCTGTAATACGGGCAAACTAAGTCATTATATATTCAACAGTTTGAATGAACCTCAACGTAACATCCCTTCATAGTTTCATACAGTTCTTAACACCCTTTGTGGATTCAACAATAACTTGGAGTCAACCTGGATTCAAGAAACAACAATAGCTTGTGAGCCATTGTGCATTCTTGAATCTATGCAGCCACGTAAATAAGAAAATAATTCACCAGCATCCAGCTAATAATCTGGTCATAAAGCGGCGCTATCTAGATTTACGCTGGCTTAAGTGAGCTCTGGAGCTGCTAAATTAGAAATGGTAACAGAAAGATAGCCTGTAAATAGCTAGAGCGCAGCCTACCGCACTCTTCAAGGCTCCACTGAAAACCAGCGTTGTCTTCTCGGCAACGAGTTCGATGACATACGCTGAGTGGAACCTTTTTTCTTAGGATCTCACAACACTTACCACCGTGGACACACTGAGATAGGTACCAGCTCTCTCCATCTCCATAGCAGCCTCTATGTTATCCTTTTCAGGACATAGGCCTCCTCCATATCATTCCATTTGTGTCTCTCCCTCGCCACCTGTATCAATATGTGGCCTGCGTGACGCTTAATATCGTCTATCCAACGCATTGCTGGGTGTCCTCTACCTCGCTTATTGGCCCATGGTCGCCACTATATTACCCTTCTGGTCCACCGATCTGCGTCCATTCTCGCTATGTGTCCTGCCCACTTCCATTTCTGTCTTTTTATAGTATCAACAACGTCCTTGACTTTCCAGGTACCAGCTCTATGCCATAGTAAATGTACCTAGTCATTTAAATTTTATTTTATGTCTGCTTCAGATAAAATTGGCTAGGTTTTATTTTTGTTTTAATTTTAATAATTCTATTCGAAATCCTATGTTGTCTTCTTTTATGAGTTAACTTTAGTGTATTATATGTGTTGAGTTTTTCTGGAAATAAAAATCTGTCTATGTCTACTTCCACTTACACACTCAAAAACAAAACAAACACTGGATATGTCATAGATTGATAACAGACATCTTATGACGACAGCTAGGAGCACAACCTTATCTTCCGGTGTGAGGCAAGGAGCTCGAGGTATTATTTGCCACCGATGCAACCCAGAGTTGCTTAACATGCGTACAATACAATAAAATATCGTTTGTTGTACAAAAAAAATATTACAGGACATTATCTTAAAAACTAGGAAATGCTCAAAAGCCTTTTCGCTTAGTAATTTCTTGCAGACAATCTCGCTTAAAAAGAAATGAGTTTTTTGAAAAAAAATACATTTAGAAGAAAGAAAAAAAGAAAAATTGTTTATTTGGTACACAAATGAGAAATAAAATTTACAGTAATAATTACAAATTGGCAAACAGTACCAAATAGGTCTCCGCTTAAAATTTGTTCGTACAAGCTTTTATTATGAGGTCTTAGAACTAATGTAACAAATGTCATAAGCCTGAACTCGTTGGGTTTGCGTCGTTTTATTACAGGGTTCCTGTAGCCACCTTCCGGCTCCATCATCAAATCAGTTTCTTTTTATAATAATATTGCATTGTCATCTAATTTACTAAGCACACAAAATCTCATCTCAATCGGAAACCGAGAAGTGGCTCAAACAAATGCAAGATTTGACCCAAACAAAAAAAAAGAACAACAAACAGCCTAGGGCAGGGCCGAAGGGCATATACTGGTATGAAGAGGTTGTTTGTGTTTGTAGATGAAGCGTATCGTCGCAAAATGTCCCTACGCAAAATGTCCCCTAGTCGCAAAATGTCCCTTTCGTAAAATGTCTCTTTCGCAAAATGTCCTTTGCGCAAAACGTCCCTTTTGCAAAATCTCCCCTGGTAGCAAAATGTCCCTTTTCCAAAATTTCATTTTTTTTATAAAATTACTATAAAGTGAGTTTGTTTGTTGTTTATTTGTTTGTTACGCCTCCACGCCGTAACTACCAATTATTATGAAACTAGCTTTTGTGTCTGCGCTCGCGTTAATATCGATCCCTAAACAGTAACTTTTTCGGGATAACAAGTAGCCTAGTTGTTAATCTGGGTGATAAACTATCTGTATAAAAACATGAAATTTTGCGAAAGGGATATTTTTGCCACCAGGGGACATTTTGATACCAGGGGACATTTTGCTACCAGGGGACATATTGCGAAAGGGACATTTTGCTCAAGGGACATTTTGCTAAAGGGACGTTTTGCGAAAGGGACATTTTTCGAAAGGGACATATAGCGACTAGGGGACAATTTGCGTACGGGGCATTTTGCGGCGATACGGCGGTTATGTATATTTACTGCTAAAAGCAGTAAAATGTAGTTAATATAAAGTTAATCATAGGTTTACTCATATTGCTCAAAAAACTATTTTGCATAGATTTTAACCGAAGGGCATGTATGAAGAGGTTGATGAGTGTAGATGAAGCGAAAGAGGTTTGTCAGGATCGTAGCAAGTGGAGGTCCATAGTCCCTGCCTACCCCTGTGGGAAACAGGCGTGATAGTATGTATGTATGAATGCTAAATAAAAACTTGTAAAAACAAACTTACGTCATGATCTGTCGGTCCATAGACAGGTGTTACTTCTCTGACAATCTTTAATGTACACCTAGGGTAGAGTTGCAGGCTGCACTCTAATGCAGGCAGATATACGGTATATATCGGTAGGTGGGTTAGGATTTTGGAAGACAATATTTCCAATCCATATACATTATCACGTCTTTATCCCTAACGAGATAGACATAGCCCAGGGCCGTAAAACTCAAAGAAAGGAAGATGGAAAAAGGGAATTTAAAAATAGTGATTCTCGGCCATTCCATCGATTAACTTTTAAGATTTGTGCGGGAAGAGAAGCTGTTCTTCTTTTTTTCCAGACTATCATCATCATCTCAGTCCTTTTTCCACCCACTGCTGAGCATAGGCCTCTCTCATTGACTTCATTACTAGCGTAAATCATTGGCCTCTTCGTTGACGCCATCTGTCTCGGTTCTGTGCTGCTCTCATCCAGGTGCGACCCGCGACTTTCACTATGCCGATCACCTCCCAGCATGGAAAAAATAATATCTCTCGGAAAAGATATTAGCAGGCCTGTGTCACTCCCCGTTTAGGTATCGAAAATGTACCTACATTATGACTATGCGCGCAGGCGGCTTCTCCGGGTAGAAAATTCAGTTATACGAATAGTTTGTCCAGAGTGATAAGAATGAAATTGGCTTGCAATGGATGTCTGGTATTTATACGAAAAGGTGCTGAGTTCTAACGCGAGCTAAATAACCATAAATAAAATAATAAAAATAAAAATAAATAAAAAACCATATCGTTAGCCACATTGAGTAGATATTTCTTTGAATTTCTTTGCTGAGTGAGACTTCTGTACATTAGTATTATTAATTCTGTGATATTAGCTTAATAAATGACAGACTGACAGCATATACTTGTGCTTAACTTACTCTATTTGACAAAGAATCATTCAAGTTCACGCGGTAGTTTTCGAGAAAAGAAATTTCGAAATGTCAGCTGCTTCATATTATATAATGAAAATCGATAGATTGTTTTGATTGAAAATTAAGTTTTTTTGTACGTGTTTAATTAAATTAATTTGTACGTATACTAGATAGTACGTACGTGTATACTAGATAGTAATGTAAAGGCTATTATAGCCTTTTCCACTTTATATTATGTTAACATCATTTTTTAATATCAGTTTATGAATGACGTTGTCCTGAGGTAACGTAGGTAACTTCAAAATAATACAATCAAAATGTTAACCTTCTTCTCCTTACTTTCTCCTTTTTAAGTTGCAGGTGGAGGTGAAATACAGTTAACATTAGTAACCATCCATGGCTTAGAATTAGTTATAGAACGAAGCAATTCATCATCAGCATTGGCAGCCTTCTGTATCCCACTGTTCTGAAAGGCCTCTCTCAGTGCATGCCAACCACCTCGGTACTGCGCCTTACAAAACCAGTATTGACCTGCGATTTTTGGGGTTCCGTACCCAAAGGGTGCCAATGGGACCCGATTACTCTCTATCCGTCCGTCTGTCATAGGGCTTTCTTGAATCGTAATAGCGAGACGCTTGAAATTTTCACCGATTATGTATCAGCCGCTATAACAACAAATACTAAAAATAAGATAAAATTCAAAATTATAGGGTTCGTTATACAAGAAACGTGTTTTTTTCAGCGTTAAAACAAACGGAGGTACGGAACCCATCATTTACCTGTCCGACTCTCACTTGACCGGTATTTTTAGGGTTCCGTACAAAAAAATAAAAAACGGAACCCTTATAGGATCACTCGTGCGTCTGTCTGTCCGTCCGTCTGTCACAGCCAATTTGCTCCGAATCTACTGGACCGAATCAGGTAAAATTTGGTAGGATGGTGTTATCCTATGACCCAAACACATTCGTGCAAAGTAAATAATTTTTTTTTTAAATAAGGGTCATTTTCGTGGAACAAATTAGAAAACTAAAAATAAACAGTTTTGCAAACCTTACTGTGTCATATATGAAATGAAAGGGCTCGGTATGAGGATCTCAAATATATTTTTGTTATTATTGTAAAATAAATAGTTTTAATTTTATTCATGAAAGAAGACGAAAATTGACCATTCCCCCCCCTGATCTCCGAAACTACTGAGCCTAAAATTTTGAAAAAAATACGAAATATATTTCATTGCTTGTAGATTACAGGAAAACCTATAAGAATTTAATCAATTGTACGGAACCCTCTCCACGCGAGTTTAACTCGCACTTGGCCGGTTTATTTATATATCGTATATCTCTCGAACTTTTTCTGTAAAGAAAAACAAACAGCGCTTTTAACATTTTTCTCCTATGGAAGTTGAATATATCTCTCTGTTTACATGAAAAACGTGTGTACTCGGCAGGTGTGTGTATTTACGTAATCTAATGTAATCTCTCGTACGGAGTACAGTCGGAAGCAAAACTTAAATTTTATTCAATTTAAAAAAAAAAGACGGGTTGCACTCCGAGAGTGCCGGCAGAAGTGAAAACTTGAATATTAACGTTGTGCATTTTTGATATTTTGGAATGGTTAGGGAATAATTTTGCACGAATTGCTTTAATTATCAGTATAAAAGTACTATCATTTATGTGGTAGAATACAATATTTATTTATTGCGCTATCGTACACAAACATGACAAAAAGTGCACAACGCCGCTAAAGAAGTTTTTACTTCAAAAAGGTTTGGGCTAAGCGAAAATCATACCCCTAGACCAACGAGCCGGCTGACAGTTTCGTCGAAATTATAGTTGTAGTCGACGCAAATGAAAACACTTGTAGACTTGAATTGCGTATATTCCACGACGCAGAAAATACAAGAGAAAATCGAAATTTTGCACAGTACAAGGTGTGGCCGTATCGCGTACATATAATATAATAGAATCGACTGGAAATTATCAATTACCTACATAGTTATATAAATACAAAAAAAATTCGCTACCGCCACACATCAGTTCTACTATTACACAATAGATGGCGGTAGTGGTTTCAAATTTTAAATAAGATACACAAAAACTAAAATAATAAATGCAAAAAAGAAATCAAAAGAAATCCTTAGGTGCGTCGCCTACAATACTTCCTCTCCTACGCCGCGCCGGCTGTCATTCCGTCTTACGAATTTTCGATCAGGTGTCCTGACGCGAGTTTGACATTTTTTACCCATTACGAAAAAAGTGCACAAAGCCGCTAAAGAAGTTTTCACTTCAAAAAAATTATTATACATCGCAGCGGTGAAAGAGGAAAATACGTCCTATATCACGGGAAATCTACTAATAATAAAAATGCGAAACTTTTTTAGGTTGTTGAAAGTGTATATATGGTTCTTAGCTCTTAAGGAGTTAAACTTAAAAACAAGAATATAAATATGCAACCGGGAATGCGCTTAGACGAAAAAAAAAGAATAAAGTTTTAATAAATAAATAACCAATACAATGATCTGATCTTGGTCTACAACTTTGCACACAAGAAAAGGGGTTTGCCAGTATTACAAAATAATTTACTTCGAGCTATAAAGACAAATAATAAATATATTAAAAATCCTTTTTTTCGTCTACTGTCCCAACTCTTCCTCTATCTATGTGTATACATTATTTGACTTAAATCAAACGCTTTCTGTACAAACTTGTTGCCCGCGCAAACCCAGTTTACATGGTGCCGACCCTTAAGTCAGTACCTAATTTTCCGGGGTCCAGTGCTGCCCCCATTTTAAATAAATAATTTCAAAGAAAACGTAGACGTCATTTAAAATTTGCTACTACCAAGTCCTAGATAACCCTTCAAAGTATTTTATGAAGTACTGTTTACAGTTTAAAGTGATTTTATCCTCTTATTATTAGGCGTTTATTATAAGAGGATAAAACGTCACGAAATAGTGTCATTGATCATATACATTTTCAACGTAATTTTAGATTTTTTAATGCCGAAATACTGATTTTAAGAGCTCTATTTGACTCCAAATATCACATAGAAAAGTTTGTTTTGACATTTAGAAAAAAGTGTTTGATTTGACTTATTTAATTGTCATCTAGCAGATTTGCATGGGAAGAAGCAGCTGATACATTTCCACCTAACGTCTTCCTAATAAGACCCGTCGCGCCTGACGTCACTTCCGCAGCTTGAACGCAAGCAAATGAATATTCAATTATGATGTTGATCCACAGAACTATTTTGTGCATCACTGTACATTATGCAATTCTGGTTAGGATTGTCTGAACTTCAACAATTCTCTATGGGAGATGATTGTTGAATGCTTTGTTAGAAATATAAGTTGAGTGAAAATAACTTTATTTTTGTTTTCTACACGTAATAAGTCAAACCTAAGGCTATATATAATACTAGATCACTATACTATAATGAATTGAATTGAAATTTTTTTTTGCTTTTCTAAATGTTATTTACATTTAGAAAACCAAAAAAAAAGTCATTCCCATACTAATTGCCGGCTGTATACTTTTGTATGGAAATGCCGATTTTTTTGTTTTTTGACTCTTATTTTAACCTCATCTTGCTACGATCCTGACAGAGTTCTCTCGTTTCATCTACACTCATCACTCTCTTCATGCCCGCCAGTTAAGGGTCCTTCTGACCTCTCCTTTTTTAAGAATGTCTGCAATCTAGTCGCAGTATGTTCGTCAAGCGATTATGTTATGTGCATTGAAAATAAATAAGGAAATAATATCACACACATATTTTAGACCTCCCTAGACACTACGTTAAGACAAAGCAAGGGCGCGCAAGAGCACACATAAATTCAAACAAATTAACAACTTTCACGGGAACAACTTTGGGGAATGCGTGCGACCGCGCGAAAAAGTTAGTTTCTAATAAATTAATTGAATTTGCTCACCTATCCTTCTTATAGCCAAAGACATAAATTTGTACTGGACGAGCCTTATGGCACAGCTTATGGGTATCATTTTTAGAGTTTCGTACCCAAGGGGCGCCAACACGGGACCCTATTACTGAGACTCCGCTGTCTGTCCATCTGTCTGTCTGTCCGTCTGTCACAGGGCTCTATCTCTTGAACCGTGATAGCTAGACACTTAAAATTTTCACCGATTATGAATGACTACGGCCGCTAAAACAGCAAATACTAAAAATAAGATAAAGTAAAAAACTAAAGGGGGTTGTCATAAAAAAAACGTGTTTTTTCAGCGTTTTAGAACATTTTACGGAGGTACGGAACTGTTCATGTTCGACTCCAACTCGAATTTGCCAGGTTTATTTTATTGTTTTAAAAATCATTGTTACTGTAATGTTTAATTTAGAATTTATGAAATAAATAAATAAAAGAACAACCTTCACCAAGGAATATAGTATTCTTTTTAGCTTTCCGTACAAACTCGGATGAGCTGATCGGTCAACTTGTATGGGAGGCTAAACATTATTTTTCCATATTTCGATATATGTTCCTTGGGGAAAGTTGTTCAGTATCATGGACTAAATTCACCCTTTAAATAGTCTCAAAATATTGTGTAAGACCCTGTATAAAATCAGTAATAAATTTCATAAAATTAATTTGTTTCATGCATTAATTTATTCCATTTCGCGCAATTTAATTTCTGTTACGGCAGATATTAATCAAGCGTTGTGTATGAGAGCTATTTGGCGCGGATTTATTTATTTTAATTGATGAATTGTTTGCACGAAATGTTACAGTGGACCCATTTAAGGCCGTACGAATTTTCCGGGGTCCAGGGCTGCCCCCATTTAAAATAAATCATTTCAAAGAAAACGGAAACATTATTTAAAATTTTGCTACTACCAAATCCTAGATAACCCTTCAAAGTATTTTATGAACTACTGTTTACAGTTAAAAGTGAGAACGTTAAGCTTTACTACGCACATTTGCGTAAAACGGCCACTTTTGGCAAATGTGCGTTGTAAAGCTTAATGCTCTCATTATAAATTGTAAACTGTAGTTCATAAAATACTTTGAAGGGTTATCTAGGATTTGATAGTAGCAAAATTTTAAATAATGTCTTCGTTTTCTTTGAAATGATTTATTATAAATAAGGGGCAGCACTGGACCCCGGAAAATTCAGGTACGGTCTTAAGAAACGCGGAATCAGTAAACGAACGGTTTTTGTATGGAAAAACAGACTTAGCGTTTCAAAAATTACCCCAGCATATAATCAGCTCGTCCAACATAATCTTTACATCCATGTTTAATCATTAATTAAGGTCCGTAGTTTGTGGATAAAATTTTAAATTACTTACAAAAATGATTTAAAACGTAACGTTATTGTAATATTTTTATCAATTCAATTTTCGATAAAAATTAAACATTTCCGAATTGCCACTCTGGAATTTTATCCTTTGCCTTTTTAGGCAGGTTTAAAAGCTGTCAAATCAGTTGCTGCTATCTACCTTTTTAAGGTTCCGTAGCCAAATGGCAAAAAACGGAACCCTTATAGATTCGTCATGTCTGTCTGCCGTATGTCACAGTAGTCCAGTCAATGGGTATTTTTGCCCTACAAAAGGTGGCGTAGAAAATGTTTTGACATAATATTGTTAAAGTATGGCGGCCTAATAAAAATCCAAGTTTTCGACCTTTTAAGGCGCCTGCGCGAGCCGCCATCTTGGTTTAAAGGTGCCGAAATGAGGATTATTTGAAATAACGTCACAACCGCTTACTATATCACAAAAGTGTCTATGGAAGGTATAAAGAAGACAAAATCACACTCTACAGCCTAAATGGCTTGATAGATTTAATTTTAACAGGTACCGTTAGATTCGTCTTAATTTTGAGAGTGACATTGGGTATATTAATAATTAATAAAATCCAATATTGCGCTTAAATTAAATATATTTTTTACTTATAAGACTTACAGAATAAACATGTATATAAAAAATGTAAGTAATTTTATCTTCTTTATACCTCCTATAGACAGTTTTGTGATATAGTAAACTGTTGAGGCGTTATTTAAAATATACCTAATTTTGGCACCTTCAATTCAAGATGGCGGCTAGCGCCAGAATTTCTTATTCCAAATTACATTTATACATGTATATTGCATATATTTTTGTAATCCCCTTATGAAATCCTTTTGTTCGATAGGTTTTGAATAAAAATATATTTAAGTTTATAATTTGGCACCAAAAATCCGCCATATTGGAATTTAATAATCATTATTATACCCAATGTCACTCTCAAAGTCATGACGAGTCTAACGATACCTGTCAAACTTAATTCTATCAAGCCGTTGAAGCTGTAGAGCTTGCCAAAAAATATACATTCATACATACATACTTACATACAATCTAATAACATAACCCTTCTTCTGGCGCAGTCGGGTAAATAAATGTATTTAATATGTCATTTTCAATGCAACGAGCCTGCGTCATGTACAGTAGAACGCGCCAAGTGATACGAATAAGATAAGAGTAACATTGAATGATTTTTTGTAAATATTATTTTTCCATCCCTTGTAACTTTTTACCCATTAGACTTACAGGATAAACATGTATGTAGTAATTCAGTAATTTTGTCTTCTTTATACCTTTCATAGACACTTTTGTGATATAGTAAGTGGTTGTGACGTTATTTAAAATAAACCTCATTTCGGCACCTTTAATCCAAGATGGCGGCTCGCGCAGGCGCCTTAATAGGTCGAAAACTTGGATTTTATTAGGCCGCCATACCTTAACAATATTATGTCAAAACATTTTCTACGCCACCTTTTGTAGGGCAAAGGCCTTTTTATATCCCCACAGACTGGACTACAGTCACTTTTTTCCGAAATTATAAGAACTATACTGTTGAAACTTGGTATGTAGATGTATTTTGTGAACCGCATTAGGATTTTCACACAAAATAAAAAAAAAAACAATAGATTTTGGGGGTTCCCCATACATAGAACTGAAACCTCAAAAAATTTTTTTTTGTCAAACCCATACGTGTGGGTTATCTATGCATAGCTCTTTAAAAATGATATTATATTTTCTTGTATAATTTTTTTCTAAACTGAATAGTTTGGGCGAGAGACACTTCCAAAGTGGTAAAATGTTGGTCCCCCCCCTCTAACTTCGAAAATAAGAGAATGATAAAATTAAAAAAAATTATATGATGTACATTACCATGCAAACTTCCACCGAAAATTGGTTTGAACAAGATCTAGTAAGTAGTTTTTTTTTAATACGTCATAAATCGTAAAATGTTACTTGCTGCTACGGAACCCTTCATGGGCGAGTCCGACTCGCACTTAGCCGCTTTTTTCTACTTTTAGTGCGTAACGTTTTACCGGTGAAGATGTTTGTTGTTGAGCTTAAAATGTTTGAGCATCCTAATAAGGATGTGCACTGGGTCCCAAAATTATTATTTTATTTAGTTCGTCATTATCTCAACATAATGGATCCATATTTTTCGGTTCATCAAAGTGGTGAAAATCACAAAGATACAGTGCATTGAAGTTTCCGAGTGGGGTGATTAACGTCAGCGTCTAGTGAAAATCGCACTAGATCGTGACGTCATGCGAAATTTAAATTCGCTGTATCTTTCCCATTATTTGCTACTCAGAGAAAAGAAAAAAAACTTGTACAATATTTTTTAATAATCTATCTGAAAAGCCAATTTTTTAGTCTACATCCATACATAAATACATACTAGCACGCCTGTTTCCCACAGTAGGCAGAGACTATGGACCTCCACATCCATATTCGACACAATCCCTCCCTTTTCCTTTACCTTGTCCATTATAGCCCGTTATGGCCTTATTTTTCTTTCCCTAGCTTTGATTTTGAACCGACTTCAAAAAAGGAGGAGGTTATCAATTCGACTGTATGTTTTTTTATTTTTTTATTTTTATTTATGTTTGTTACGCGATATCTTCGCCAATTGTGAACCGATTTTGATGATTCTTTTTTATTTGAAAGCCTTTACTACCAAGTTGGTCCCATTTTAATTTGGTGAAGATATGATGAAGAACTTTGGAGAAAAAGAAGAAAGTCCTAAAAAAAAAATTGAATTCGGTTGTTTTTTTTGTTAAAAATTTAATTATTGTGTTTTGTAAAGTTGTGATTGTGTGAGTGTCTAATAAAGTTATCGTGGAGTACACATCTTTCCTCTTCCTATATTTTTATTCAATATAAATAAATATAGGACAAATAACACAGATTGAGCTAGCCCCAAATTAGGTTTTTTAAACTTGGTATGGGATACTAACTCAAGGGTACTATTTTATGATAAATACATATATAGATATACAGTAAACATTTGACCTTTGGGTCTTGCAGCCCTGAGCTCTGTCTGCTTATGCCACAAAACCCAAAATGCTCTGTCTGCCCCATTAGGGATAAAGACGTGATATGTATGTATGTAAACACCTAAGACCCAGTACAATTTGAAAAAGGCCATTTTCAATTTACCCTGACTGGGGATCGAACTCAGAACCTTCGGAGTGGCGTACTAGCATGATAGGCTTGGATCTCATCTATCAGCACGAAACAGCACTTTCCTATGCTGCTATCCTTTTCTGTCGCTAAGAAGCGTCATTTGCTAGAGCGAGAGAGAGCGACGGAACGCTTCACCACCGGCAGCTTTCCATCGCTCTCTCTCGCTCTAGCAAATGACTGTTCTAAGCGACAGAAAAGGATATCAGCATAGGAAAGTGCTGTTCCGTGCTGATAGATGAGATCCAACGCTTAAACCCATTACGCCTTTTTTATTTTTAAGATGTTCCTGGCCCAACCTTCAAAACAAAGATCTTCCGTTCAATGTAACATAATTAACACGCGTGGAATTAAACCCGTATTTATATTTATGTATCACGATAAATTCTGCGAGAGAGTGTACGAGTAGATATATATATATATTACTCCTGCCCCACCGTGAAGTAAACTTTTGTATATTGCGAATAAGAATAGGTAAGGATCGAACCGACACCATTTTGTGACGTCGTGATGTCAATCATGTGTTTTGACACATTTACTGCAGATATGCAAAAAGAAAAAAATAGGGCAAACATCGCCTGATGCTGATAATCTAAATTTTGCTCTCGCTTCCACGCACACAAATTTACTCTAGCCGAATTGGGTACATGACTGGGTTAAAAATAAATTATTTGGTACTGTTATCCTTCCTAATCCTAATCCTTCCTAACTTATATTATAAATGCGAAAGTGAGTTTGTAAATTTGTTTGTTTGTTTGTTACCTCTTCACGCTTTATGTACCGAACCAATCTTCTTGAAAATTCGCATACACATAGTTAGTACAGAAAAGGACATAGGGTACCTTTCATCCCGGAAAAATGTAATGTTCCCGTGGGGTACGCGAGCGAAGACGTGGGTGAAAGCTATATAGTCTATCTATATTTAAGAGCTATGCTCTTGTCAGTGGATTATGAATTCTCTTCCATTTGTCTCTCTGATCTGCCAGTTGTTTTACTTTGCTGTACGACATCACGTTCACTTTTTCCTTTATCTGTTTCGTGTAGCTATGCCTCGGTCTTCCCGGTCCTCTTAATCTAACGTCCTCCTCTTCCTAAAAATCCTCTAATAAAACGTCACAAAAAAGTGTCACTTAAGACACTTTTTAACAGAAAAGCAGAAAATATTCGGCAAAGAAAACCATAATTATATTACCATATACCACAGATATAGATGTACAATATACCTATTATGCCGTATGGTTCCCGGCAGAGTAGAATAGGATCACTCCAAGTCTTCCTGTGGATGTCGTAGAAGGCGACTTAGGAAACACAAGCTAAACAAAGCTAATAAACATAATGAGACCTCTCCAACCCGTCTGGCCAGCGTGGAGACTGTAGGCCAAATCCTCAGGCTACTCTAGCTAATATATGGCTCTAGTAGTACAGAAAGGGTCGTGCTCCTGCAATGTAGACTAATAAACGGGCAAGAGTGAGTCGGACTCGTATATGAAGGGTTCCGTACCTCCGTACAATGTTTTAAAACGTTGAAGAAACAAGTTTCTTGTATGACGACCCCCCTCAATTTTTAACTTTATCCTATTTTTAGTTTTTTTTTATATAGTGGCCATAGTAATACATAATCGGTGAAAATTTCAAGTATCTAGTTAATGCCATTAAAAAGATCTAGTTAAAAACGCTGAAAAACACGTTTTTGGTATGACGACCCCCTTTAATATTTGACTTTTTTTTTGTAGTATTTGTTGTTATAGGGGGGGGCCATAGTTATACATAATCTGTGAAAATTTTAAGTATCTAGTTAATACCATTATAAAGATCAAGTTAAAAACGCTGAAAACACACGTTTTTTGTATGACGACACCCCCTTTAATTTTCAACTTTCTTTTGTTTTTAGTATTTGTTGTTATAGCGGCCACAGTAATACATAATCGGTGAAAATTTCAAGTGTCTAGCTATTACGGTTCATGAGATAGAGCCCTGTGACAGACGAACAGACGGACAGACAGCGAAGTCTCAGTAATAGAGTCCCGTTTGCACCCTTTGGGTACGGAACCCAAACAGGACCTGATGATGATAATACCTATTACTTACAAGTGACAACTTAATGTACAAATTAACTGCCAAGCCAAATGAGTGTAATTTTTTGAGTTGTCAGTTGTAGACAATGAATTGCAGAATTATCATCACTAATAATAACATTCTCAATTTGTCCCCATTCAGAGATAGCAAGACCTAAATAGAAATGTCAAAATTGTGGTGGACTCACATACCTAAGTTGATTGATACTTTCTGCCAATAGTCCATCTAATGAAAGATCCCGATGGAAGTTTGACCCGTAAAGTTTGGACTATGGACTACTTAATGGTGTGCTTTCGTTGATGGCCAGAGAGAGCGATAATATGACAATTTGATTCTAATAAGTATATATTGAGCGAAAAAAGAAATCAAAAAATAGTGATGGCTAGCCGCATTCGCATTTTCGCCGGATCGGCTCCTACTATCTGCACGTGGAGAGAAGCAGTTGGTACATTCTATGTTTTTTTCTTTCTCTCAGACCGGAATGGACGTTCCTTGCTCATAAATATCATTTATCTTTAGAGAAGAAAGCAGGAATGCGCACTACGGGCTCAGTAAAAAACTAATATTATTTTTTCTTTGAGATACAATAATTGACCAAGCTACACAGCGCATTTAAATTTCATGACATCACGGCTAATTACGATTTTTACACAGCGATTCTCTGTATCTTTGTGAATTTTTACTTTGTTGATAAACTGAAAAATATCTGTCCATTATTTTTGGATAATCTACAAGACGGTCTAATTAGAATAATACTTTTCTGACCCTATCATTACCCCTATTGACTATAAGCAAAACCCGCTGAAATAAAAGAAAAAATCCACACAGTATTTTAAATAAAGCAACGTTCCACTGTGGTCGCACCCTACGGTCCGCGATCAGTTCCCATTCCCACAAGGAGCAATCCAATCAAAATGGACGTTTCTTGTTTGAAATAGTTACATGACGAGTTATTTCTGTTTGCTAGTTTCACCCTAATAGGGTGAAATTGCAAAAAACTGAGAGGCATGAATTGTTTGCTAATATATTTTTTAAATATGAAATAGCTTTTAGCGGAACTCTTCAAAGCGTTCCGTCGCTCTAAGAGCAATGTTACACGATAATTCTGGCATCAGTCAATTCCTTCAGTTTGATCAGAATGATCGGAGAATGATCGTGTGACTCGCTGAATGACAGACTGATGGTTCTGATTGATGAAAATTAAAATTGTTTTGAATGATGAAAGACTGATGGGAGACTGATCGCGTAACCCGCTCGTATCATTCTCGCGTCAGTCACCGTACTTTAGTTACTTTATTATACACCGTACACCAATGTAAATAAGGTTCATTATAGCTCTTTGCCGTACACGTAGGTACTTTTTATCAGTCTGCTGTCATTCTGGATTGACCGTGTAACCGTGAAAAACATAACATCCATCATTCTGGCGTCAGTCACATCATTCCAGACTGATAGATTTGACTGATGCCAGAATGATAGTGTAACCTACCTCTAACAAATGACGATTTTGAGTGACAGAAAAGGATAGCATCATAGGAAAGTACAGTTCCGTGCTGACAGATGTGTACCTACCCTAAACCCATCCTAGGATTAGTTCTGGTCTGCCCTTTGGGTTGTGGAGTTCCGACGGCGGCAGTCGCTCTGTGTAAAAACAGTTACCTCTTCAAAACACCTAGGTCAGGTAGCGGACCCCAGGTTCTGAAGTGAACCACTGAGGATGTAACTGGAAAAGATACGCTCGGATGATAATGAAATACCTAATAATATCATGGTCGTAATTATTCATCATCATGACTATTTTAGTCTCCACTGCAGGAGCACGACCCTCTCTGTACAACCGGAGCCATACTTGGCCAGAGTAGCCAGAGGATTTGGCCTTCCCGTGGATGTCGTAAAGGCGACTTAGGAAACATAAGCTGAACAAAGTATATAAACATCAATGAGACCTCTCCAAACCGTATGGTCGTAATTATTACAAGCTTTTATTTAGTTTAACCTTGAGTTTAACCTGTCCCGTTGTCTGTGTGTCCGTAATCAAGCAAGTAAGCTTGCAAGCTAAATAAGACCCACTTCCCATTATTTGATTGAGCTGAAAGTTCAAATTCGTATGTAAGTTGGGTGGCAATGCAGTAATACGAATGACCTAATCTCTTGAAGAAGCTGGAAGATGGCCACGGCATATCTGTGATAAAACAACATAACCCCTCCGAGTTTGGACTTATTTGTTTTGTCTTAAAAAGCACTTTTGTTTTAGATAAAAGCTTGTTTTAAAAAATATTTTTAAACCTAATATTTTTTTAAAGTAAGTTGGAAAATGGCCTTTTTCAAATTATCCTGGGTTTTGGGTGTTTATCTATATAATAATATGTATTAAAATTTATCATAAAGTAGGTATATTATCGTTGTGTTGTTGGAGATAAATCAAGTTTTAAAAACTTATTTTGGGGCTAGCTCAATGTCCTTTTCTAATTATTATTCAATAAATAAGTACATGACATAGTTGCTAAAGTAGGTTATGACGATACACGGTGTCCAGTGCTGCCTCCATTTGAAATAAATTATTTGTAAGGAAACGGAGATATCATTTAAAATGTTGAGCTAGTAAAACCTAGTTAACCCTTCAAACTATTTTATGAACCACTGTTTACAGCTTCAAGTGAGCACGTTAAGCTTTAGTTTGCATTTTTGCCAAAAGTGGCCGTTTTTCGCAAAAATGCAAACTAAAGCTTAACAATTTTGCTTTAAACTGTAAACAGTGGTTCATAAAATAGTTATGAGGGTTATCTAGGTTTTACTAGCTCAAAATTTTAAATGATATCTTCGTTTCCTTACAAATAATTTATTTCAAATGGGGGCAGCACTGGACACCGTGTATTGTCTTAAAAAGAAAATCAATAGAAAACAATTAAAAACCCAAGATTTTGCAAAACAGATTAATTTTCTGGTGCTTAGCTGTATCATTCCAAAGTTTGTAACAGTCAGTTGGGAACAAAATTAAAATGTAAATTTCTTTAACGCGTATCGGGGAAAAACTCTGCAACCTGGAACGAAAGTAGAGGAATATAATTACCTGCTCACTTATTTAATTTCCTTACATACACTATCAGCAGTAGACAGAGCCTGGGGCGGCAAGGCCCAGGACAGTTTTTGAAGCACCGGAATCATCTTTCTTTTCGGATAAACAGGTGATTTAAGCCTGCAATATCCTAACCAGACTGGAAACGTAGTATGCTTCCCAGTGGGATTTGAACCCACGGCCTCCGGATCACAAGCCTTGACGGAGGCAGTCAATGTTCTCCTTCTTCTTATCGAGTCGAAATGGTTACACTGTTGCTTCAATTTCAAATCACCTGTGACCAGTATGTGGCCACGGCGATCCCTCTGATATAATGTTCCCCTACATCTATGACACTCAATAACTTTCGGGGGTTATTGAAAGAGGTTTTTTTTTGTCTAAGGATACAAACTGCTGGATTCGTAAATTCTTGTACCTTGTAATATTTAATCCCGGTAAGAGCAAAGTAAACGTTTTTATCCAAAACAAACCGTCGGATAACTGATTGCTTTATTTTGTTTCCGCAAACTCCGAGTCTGATTATGTTATTATAATCTGGATCTGCACCTTCGAGGATTAATTAAAACCTTTGGCCCTCAGGGCAGGCGTTCCAGGGAAGTTCGGATCTAGTAAGAAAATGAGGGATCCCTTGGGTTATTGGTGTTAATCTGTACTTGTAAATCTTGAAATAAATAATCTGCAAGTGTTTATTATAATACAGTTTAAATCAAATTAAAGCTAAATAATATATATTTTTTTATTAACTTATTTATACCTCTAAGAACTAAAACTAAAAAAATTGCAAATTATGTAATCCCACTAAAATATTACCTATCGGCAGCGTGGCCAAAAGGCTGGCAGCATTGCCACGTTGTATGGCAATGCTGATTCTTTGTGCCGGATAATTTCCAGCCCTTTGGTCACGGGATACTTCGGATAATCTTGTGGACAAGTATTTAAATAAGAAGAATTAGAATTGCAAGTAGAATTAGTTAGTAAAAAACTTGATTGCATAAAAATATAGCGAGTAAGTTAGCCTTGTGGTTTCCGGCAGAGTAGAATAGGACCACTCTAATAAATTCTTTCTGAGGATGTCGTAGAAGGCTTACGAAACACAAGCTAAAACAAAGCGAATTATATTGATAAAATTGATATGATATGAAACCCGTCTGGCCAGCGTGGAGAGTGTAGACCATATTCTCTGACTGCTCTGGTCAAGTATGGCTCTAGTAGTACAGAGTGGGTCGTGCTCCTGCAGTGGAGATTAAAAAACCTGATGATGCTGATGATAGTGAGTGATTATTAAATTATATAAAACAGATGACAAAAGGCGGCCATAGCAACTGCAATTTTGTTTTAATTCAATTATTTATATTTACTATATATATAATATGTTCTTACAATTACACAGTCCTTCTTATTGACATTTTTAGTAAGGTATATTATAATATTAGAATAATTTGAACATTATTTGAAGATCTTATGAGGGTCATAATATAATGTATCGTAGGAAAATTATTTTTTATTATTATTTTATTACAATACGAGTATACTAAACAACCTCCATTCTCAAAGTTAATGGCCCAATTGCCAAAATGAAATTCAGCATAATTGTGTAATGTGATAATTTAATTACAGATACAACGTTTTAATTCAACAAATTGTTAATTTCTTACGGAATAATTGCTTTACGTGGTTGTAAAGAGCCATGTGTTCGCAGCACTCAGCCTAAATTGAGATTTGTAGCTAGAAATGGCGCCCTGGGGAGTGTGTTACGAGGCTGTAGAAAATAAAAGACAGGTTGTTTTTATTTAACTATGGGTTCAATGTACTCATCAGTCATAATCAGGTTGCATCCTCAGAGGTAACGCTTCAGAGCTCGGGGTCCGTTTAAGGCCGTACCTGAATTTTCCGGGGCCCAGTGCTGCCCCCATTTAAAATAAATCATTTCAAAGAAAATGGAGACATCATTTAAAATTTTGCAACTATCAAGTCCTAGATAATCCTTCAAAGTATTTTATGAACTACTGTTTACAGTTTATAATGAGAACGTTAAGCTTTACTACGCACATTGCCAAAAGTGGCCGTTTTTCACAAATGTGCGTAGTAAAGCTTAACGTTCTCACTTAAAACTGTAAACAGTAGTTCATAAAATACTTTGAAGGGTTATTTAGGACTTGATAGTTGCAAAATTTTAAATGATGTCTCCGTTTTCTTTGAAATGATTTATTTTAAATGGGGGCAGCACTGGACCCTGGAAAATTTAGGTACGGCCTTAATCTAGGTATCTTGACGAGGTTACTAGTTTTTACACACTGCGACTGCCAAACTCCGCAACCCAAAACCCTTTGGGGTGGCTAGACTACCCAGTCTAGAACCAATCCAAGCTTGATGGTGTTCGGGACACACAGCTTTACGTGCCTTCTAAAGCACGGACACGACGGTTTCAATAATACTTCGCGTAGTGTATATATTCTTTGATAATACGGTGCAATGCGTCGGAACGCGAGCAAGGTGAGTTGGAAAACTACACGTTTAGCTGACTCCCTCAATGACAAGTAGCACCCCTATAGTCGGCGACTGTCGTGTGGTCGCAAAATGTCGCGTTGGTCGTCGCAGAAACTTGCAGTATGTAAAATTGAAAATAAGTGTCACGAAGGGTTAAGATACACTATCACGTCTTTATCCCTAAAGAGGCAGACAGAGCCTAAGGCGGCAAGGCCTAGGCCACTTTTAGCCTGATGGTGGGCATTGAGGTGGAAAAAGGAAATCATAATAGTGATGTGTTTGCTAACCGCAACGCCTATTGATTTGATTCAGATTCTTGCCCATCATTCCCTCGATCGGCTTTTCCCATCTGCGCGGGAAGAGAAGCAGCTGGTACAACCTATGTTTTTTCTTTTCTCCCAGACCAGCATGGACGAAGTGTTAAGTTAGTGCAAAATGTTAGTTTAAAAGCAGTTAATTAGACAGAAGGATACGCGGAATGAAGTTGTCAATTGCTAATGTACTATAGTGCTTGTAAATCCCTCATTCGTAGTAGTTATAACGTGTGAACTTGGAGTAAACATGTACTTAACAAAACATAACAGAAGATACAAGACACGGTTTGAACTCGAAAACATAAAATAACATAAAAGAGATGTGACACTTCTAAGCCTTCCAACAACTTTTAACTATTTTTAACTTATTTTCGTATGAGTCTTATTTCATTTCGCAAGGATTTGAAATATGGGCCCTCGATCCAGATGTACAAATATTAACGTGAAATCAACCAAATGATTCTTAAAATTCAATTTAATTATGACATAACCAACAATGTAATCTCAGTCCATCCATATAACTAATTTTAAGTTTTTGGTTTGTTAGTTGACGTGGACGGGAGAAAACGTGCAGTGCAGTTTTTTGCCGCTTCTTCTGCACTTGCGCCTAGGAAGCGGCGTAAACTTAGCTGTAAGTAACGATTTGACGTCAACATTTGTGCAAAACAAAACAAAGTGACTATTATTAAGAGATATTATAAATTTCCTATGATAAAGATATTTTGAATTTTGAATTTTGAATTTTTGACCTTACAATTTCAAGATAGAAATCATTGTCCAAAGCGTACCGTTCAATATTAAATAGAATCAGGGTTTTATAAAAATAAAATAAAATTGTTTATTAGGTAACTAAAAAATGGTTATAATATTTTGTTGCCGGAGCCTCCTTTAAGCAAAAAATATGCTTGTACCAGGAGACTCTGCTCTTATTTATCTCTAACTTTTTATTTATAAATTGGTCAAATATGTATAATAAAGTACTAAAGATAAGAAAGAGCGGAGTCTCCTGACACAAGCATACTTTTAGCTTAAAAGGAGGCTCCAGCAACATTATTACATAGTTAGTTTCTCGTATTATAATTTGGCCTGACTTCAGTACAACTTAATACTTTGTAGACAAAGTAGTAAGTTTTACTGAAGTTGATTTTTGATTGTATTGTATAAAACTACTCGTATACAACGTAAGGGACAGGGAAATAATAATATGCATAATAAATCGAACCACGGGCTATACTAGATCACTTTAATATAATAAAAGAAAAGTAAAAAAAAATATTTACTCACTACCATTGCTGAAAACGCACCGTATGTGTTTTCCTCTTTGGAAAAACACACACGTTGCATTTTTCAGCAGTGGAAGTGTAGTGGGCAGCCGCTCGGGCAATTTTAAAATTTTTTTGTTATGTTTTATTTTTTTTTGGTATTTTGACTATTATTTTTATTTCCTTATACTACAGTGATCTTGTATACTATATAACTAGTTTTTTTTTATGGTATTTTGATTGTTATTTGAATATTAAATTAACGGGCTATAGCGGTGTGGCATAAGAGTGGCGACTTACTGGAGGAACCAAATATGACGTGTCTTTTGAGCCAATCGACACCAATAGAAGAAGAAGAAGCGGTTTGTTACGGATATTTACCTAAACTTCCGCTGGTACCTAGCACAGCGTTGATACAACCACCAATATATAATAAAAACAATTGTATTTCACAGATTCAACTTTGCGATTTATGGTTTATCCGATTATCCGACCACTGATCATGACAGTTTAATATGATATACCTAGTCGATGTATTCTACAAATATTTTTGCATGCACCATGGTTTTCACCAGGTTTTCGTAAAAAATTATAGGATGAGCCATTATGTGGCATTCATGTACTCTAGATATTTTGTGCCCAGTGGAGGTAGCTCGCAATAAAATACTGTTCACGCACGCCACCACCTCTATCTCTATTGCACCGGTACCCTCAGCCTTTCGAGGTAGATGTGGCATATTTTTCGTAGTTTTTTTATTTAAAAAAAGCGGCCAAGTGCGAGTCGGACTCGTCCATGAAGGGTTCCGTAGCAGCAAGTAACATTTTACGATTTATGACTTATTAAAAAAAAACTACTTACTAGATCTCGTTCAAACCAATTTTCGGTGGAAGTTTGCATGGTAATGTACATCATATATTTTTTTAGATTTATCATTCTCTTATTTTAAAAGTTACAGGACCAATATTTTACCACTTTGGAAGTGTCTCTCGCGCAAACTATTCAGTTTAGAAAAAAATGATATTTGAAACCTCAATATCATTTTTGAAGACTTATCCATAGATACTCCACATTACACTTCAGTTCTAAGTAAGAACCCCCAAAATTTATTGTTTTTTTTTTCTATTTTTGTGTGAAAATCTTAATGCGGTTTACAGAATACATCTACTTACCAAGTTTCAACAGTATTTATTAGGTATAGTTTCGGAAAAAAGTGCCTGTGACATACGGACGGACAGACAGACAGACATGACTAATCCATAAGGGTTCCGTTTCTTGCCATTTGATTACGGAACCCTAAAAATAAAGTAACTTGTCCGCCAATTTTCGCCAAAATTATTTGAAAAATGCGAAACAGACAGACGGACAAAATAATTGTTGACCAATCTCTAAACAGTGAGACGCTTCACGCGCTTGGTCAATTATCGAGCCTGCTCACTAAATTTCATGAGAATTGTTCGAGAAATGCGACCTATAGACGAGAACAGCTGGGAAATTGGATATTAGACATCCGGAATTCAGACAAACGAAACAATTTTTCCGAAGCAGAACCGGAGACGCTTTGCTCGCACGGTGAATTAAAAGCACAAAAATAAGAGAGACGAACAGTAAATTAAACTGCCATATCTACCAAACTTAGCTCCTGCCTCCTCATCTCATACGTTGGTAACCTTAGCAGAATAAATTGAAACGTTTCCGCGAGAGCTATCCGCGCTCGATCGAGATCACAAGATCACAAAGAATGGGACTGCTGGAACACTTTTGTTTCATGTTCTCAGGTTTGCTTTTAATATTTTTTTTTTTTTTTTTTTTTTTATGTTATAGGGCGGCAAACGAACAAGCGGGTCACCTGATGGTAAGTGATCACCACTGTCCATGGACAACTGCAACACCAGGGGTGTAACAAGAGCGTTACCGGCCTTTCAGGAAGATATAGACTCGTTTTTTGAAGGTTTCAATGTCGTATCGGTTCGGGAACACCGCTGCAGGAAGTTGATTCCACAGTTCGGTCGTTCGTGGCAGGAAGTTCCTTTTAAAACGTACGGTGGTTGATTGCCAACTATCCAGGTGGTGTGGATGGTATTTTAATTTCAGTTTAAATTAATATAATAATTTTAATTTAATACAATATAACTGTACTTATTGAAGATTTCATCATTTCAGGGTTCGCGGGCAACAAGTTTGTACAGAAAGCGTTTGATTTTAATCAAATAATGCATACATATACTCGTAGATAGAGGAAGAGTTGGGACAGTGGACGAAAACAAGTATTTAAAATAAAAATTGTAGTTTCCCTAAAAACAAGCATTGAATTTACCAATTGATAAACCTATATTAGTTAAAATATATTTTGTCTTGTTCTTTCATTACATTTTGCATTTCATAATGTACATCACTTCTAACTACTAAAAGTCACAGGTATCGCAAAACATAAATTCGAACGGCAGCGAGTTTAATGACATGAAGTTTTAATTTGCGAGATCTTTATTATTAGTAAATCAATGTAAGTATATAAGTAATGTCAATGTTTGTTTGGTATAGTTTATAAGGTCAATTTAACCTAATTTTTTGAACGTTAAAATACTCGTCCAATTTATAATAAGTAGTGGTCGGATAATCGGGCGCTTATTTACCTAAACTTCACGCTGGTACCTAACACAGCGTTGATACAACCACCAACATTTAATAAAAATAATTGTATTTTACAGATTCAACTTTGCGATTTATGGTTCACATATAGGTAGTATAATTGTATAGCCACGTATTAGCCTTGCACACTATTTTAGAGGGGGTAACTTACTCGTATAACGTTCTTTGCTATAAATCTGTGAAATACAATTATTTTTATTATATGTTAGTGGTTGTATCGACGCTGTGTTAGGTACCAGCGTGAAGTTTAGGTAAATAAGCTCCCGATTATCCGACCACTGATAATAAATTTCATTTACTAAAATTATTTTTATTTTTTTTATAAAAAGTATTTTTTTTTCTTCAATTATAAGGTTGTTGTTGTGACTTAAATAGGTTTAACATACGTTTTTTAATTTTTATGATCAAGATTATAGATTATAACGTAGGCAATACTTTTTAACATAACAGCTTGTTACTTCATTACTTGACAGTCCTAATAAGGACCGCTGCCAAGACTTTTGATTTAATAATACCGAATAAGGTCCACGGACGTTGAATGACAATATAGAAAATCAATAATTATATATTTGAGAGTGTAATTTATTTACTTAAGTTAATGATTACTATCGTAAAGCTACTTGTTGTTTGGCAAAACTACTGCTAGTTTTATCCTATTTTGTTGCTTATTGCATTTATTAAGGCATGCAATTTTTAAATTAAAATAAAGCTAGATAAAATTACAACTTATAAGAACAAAAACTAAAAAAAAATATAAATTGTGTAGTGCCACTAAGATATTACCCCTCGGCAGCGTGGCCAAAAAGCTGGCAGCATTGTCACGTTGTATGGCAGTGCTGATTCTTTGTACCAGATAATTTCCAGACCTTTGGTAAATTTTTTTTGATAAGTTTTTAAATAAATTATGGGCTAAAGCGACGGACCAAAAGTTTCTACCCCAAAAGGTTAAAATATGTAGAATGTCTACATGTTTGCGCCTATTGAGGCTCTCTGCTGTGGCAGCTGCTGCACCGGCCTTTGACTTGGTGACCTGAAGACAGTGACAGTGATAAGTGGCAACCCAAGTTGTTTATTTTCCGTTAACAGATTAATTATACTTACCAGTTGTAAATTTCTTTACACTTAATAAGGCCTCCAAATTTTATCAAGTTTTATCAAAATCATTCGAAATTCACTTACGAGTATGTAATAACTGTTTCACTCTACGTCATTAGAAAAATTAAAGATTTTGTTTATAAATCAAAAAAACTGAAAATGTTTAGAAATTGACCTTATTCAGTGCCCCATTGCCCATTTATGTCCAACAACAGGCTCCTAAAAATGTTTTTTTTTTTATTATAACCAGGTCGTTGTTTTGGATTCACAAAAACATTGTTTGTACACTAGAAACATTAAGGGTATATAAATGAATACACCAACTTAAATCATCATACAGTTGTTAATTAAATAAATAAATTAAATTAATTAATTAACCTAACCTAAATTGATTTATAAAGGTTTTGCACAAACATGGTCCTTATTAGGCGAACTTACCTCACGACATATTTTGCATACACAAACCACAAACGGAAGACAGGTATTCATAACGAACAGTGATATCTAATATACTAATATAATACAGTGATGTATGAACCTCTAATATTCGGAGACGTTCCTACGTTCTGAAATGAGGTACGATATGTTTTGCATGTGAAGTGCATAATGTTGCATAATATACTCGTAAAGATCGCGCGGAGATTCCATGCAGCCGCGGGGGACTGTTACACCGTAGGCACAGCTCTAAAGCTCCATATTTGGCTACCAAAATTGTAACGCAACTATAGATACAACGTTCTTACACACGCGTCTGTATGAGAATAAAACGCAGAGCTACCGTGAATCGACACATTTTAGCCGACCTTATTCTGCCCGTCATTATATTTTATGGCAGTTGTCAAGATAAATGTCAGATGTATATAGAGGTAAACCTCAGGGTAAACCTTATTTCTTAACACTGATTTGCGGGCGGGGACTGAGGGATATAATATCGCGGGAGAGGATGAGCTTCTTATATTATTAACTGAACGAGCGAGCAAAGCGTCTCATGCAGTTTCGAAATTGACTAAAAATGCTTTTGTCGAAATTGGCATTTTTGGGGGGTTGTTCTCGCCTACAGGTCGTATATTTTTCAACTGATTGTGACGAAAATTGGCACACAAGTTCCATGATTTATTACAATTTTGTATGTAAAGTAGTATGTAAAGTATAAAAGGAATGTCTGTGTAATAGTCAGCCAAGAAGCCAGGTCGGCCCAAATGTGTAGCGGAGCAAACGGGGTAGGCAACTACTCCGAAAATTATTTATATGGGATTACGGGAATATTGAGGGAGGGCTCTGTCTGTTAATATGGCACATTTCAACACAGAGTAAGTAATATTGCACTCCGTTCGATGAAATGAGTAGAGGTTTTATTATTTTCTCTTTTTTGAGTATGGCTGTTATTTTAAAAAATCATCAGGATTTTATTCATAAGATTAGGTCCCGAATGACGCGATAAGTGTGACCACTGATTGTTCTCTTCAGCAAATTTAAGGACTTTCTCAGTTTATAAAATACCTATTTAACTTAGGTAACTATTACGAGTACATATTATACCTATATCGTGTGATTCATCTGTTTAATTTGTACCGTTTCGGTTAGTAAAGCCTAGATTTAGGATCTAGGAAGATTGTTCAAAGTTCGAACAAGCACTAAAGTAAAGAGGGCTCCACAAATAAACACACACACACACTCTTTCAATATATGTATTAACCACCGCCGTGGTACAAAAAAAGGCGACTGAATAACAATGTTCAAGAAACACTATAAGAAATATTAAAAAGAAAACCATATCGCGTTTTAATTTTGAACAACGCCATCTATCGGTGGCCGGGTACAACAAAAATGGTTCTTATCAAAGTCAAGACTGAGTATTGAATGAAGCGATTGTTTATGTGAATTTCAACATCCCGCCCACCAAGGACTTGTCCTTTAATTTACAAATTTTACATGAATTTTAATTCAATAATTAAGTAGCAACACAAATGTAAGGATGCGGGTTATGACTAACTGACACGTTACATTGAAAACATGAGACATGTAAGATTATTGGAAAAGTATACAATAGTACCGCCCACCGTGAAAGACTTCTACAAAACAAAACTATACTACGAGTACAACTTATCTATAGAAATGAACCGCCCACCGTAACATATGGTGGAACGACTAAAGAATGAATTTGCAAAAATGCTTTTGCATAAATTGCCATAGTAACTTTTTTGAGTTAACAGAAACTACCAAAAATACAATAAAATTTCTAACAAAAGCTGAAATCACTTACGCAGAAAACAAAGTTTATTTATTGGACGTTTCAACAATTTGTCCTTACATTTTATAGTAACTACACGAGTTATATTATCCTTGCCTGGATGCTTTTGAATGATTCTACCAAGGATCCACTTTGTGGGAGGCAAATTATCCTCTCTAACAATTACTACATCATCAACATCAGGTTCGGATTTTTTAGTGGCCCATTTGTATCTCTTATCTAAATTTAATAAATAGTCTTTGGACCATCTATGCCAAAAATCATTTGTCATTTTTTGAACTAATTTCCATCTACTAGTTAAATTTACATTTTCAGTCTGATCCGAGTAATATTCGTCACATACATTAACGAGAGGTTCGCCTACGAGAAAATGGCCGGGTGTCAAGGGGAGAGGGTCGACCGAATGGTCACTTAACTGACTCAGTGGTCGTGAATTGAGACAGGACTCTATTTGCACTAAAACCGTGGACATCTCCTCATAGGTCAGAGTGTGATCACCTATCACCTTCTTTAAATGTGTCTTTGCCGAGCGCACACCTGCCTCCCAAATTCCTCCAAAGTTTGGGCTCAGGGGTGGAATATAGTGAAATTTTGTCCCCACCATAGACAAAGTTTCCGCGATCTCTTGAGGTAATTTTGATTTAGTTGCGTCGAAGATCTCTCTTAGCTCTTTGTCAGCACCGACAAAGTTAGTGCCGTTGTCACAATGCAAATCTGTGCAACGACCACGACGACCAACAAACCTACGAAAGGCGGCAATGAATCCCTTTGAGGTTAAATCAGACACTACTTCAATATGAATGGCGCGAGTCACCATACAGACGAATAGGCAAATGTAGCCTTTGTAGGATTTAGCTCCCCTACCAGGAGAGAATCGAAGATTTATGGGACCCGCATAGTCAACGCCTGATGATTTAAAAACTTTACTAGGTTGCAAACGAACTTCCGGCAGTTGACCCATCAGTGGAGTTAGTTTGCGTTGCGAATACCTAATACACGTGACACAACGTCGAAAACATTTTTTGACCAATTGTCTAGCATGTATTATCCAAAATTTACCTCTAAGGTAATTGAGCATAGCTTGAGGTCCACCATGCATCGTTGAGTTATGAGCGTCCTGTACAATTACTTGGGTAAGATGACTTATCTCAGGCATTATTAATGGATGTTTCTCGTCATAACTCAACTTTGATAAAACGATTCGACCACCTACTCTCAAAAGCCCCATTTCGTCTAAAAAGGGGTTGAGAGAGTGTAGTGCATTTTTCTTGGGGACATGACCTCCGGACTTTAGTTGCGTGATTTCTTCTTTAAATTTCAGACTCTGTACTCTCTTGACACAACTTAATAGAGAATCTTTAATTTCCTTGGCTGTGATGAATTCCGGATACTTCTCTCTTTCGTGAACCTTCAACCTAAAGTTCAAAACTCTTCTTACATATGACACAATCCTTAACATTTTCTTCAGCGATGAATATTTACTCCAAAAGAAATTCTTTTCTTCTTCTATTAAGTGTTGATTTTCGTTCTCTTTCCTTAATGCAACTAAAGTCTTGATTTCCTGTGCTTTGCTAGCTCTCATTTCTTCTTGTGTGGTATAATCTGATTTTGGAAAATCAATGGTTGGTTCATGGAGAAATGTTGGCCCATCCCACCAGAGCTTCTCTTTCTTAAGATCAGAAGGTTGTAGTCCTCTGGAGGCGCAATCTGCAGGGTTTGATTTTGTACCAACATGATTAAACTGACTACACTCTAATATATTGAGAATTTCCGACACTCTATTGCTGACGAAAGTGGTCCATCTTGATGGCAATCCACGTAGCCATGCCAAAACGACGGTTGAATCGGACCAAGCATAAAGCCTTTTTTTAGGCACGTCCATAACTTGTGCCACTTCGTACAGCAATTTAGCAGCTAAAACCGCGCCACATAGTTCCAATCGTGGAATAGATAACTGCTTTTCAATCGGCGCAACCTTTGTTTTTGAAGCTAGAAGGTGTACATAAACTTTACCTTTCTCGTTTATTGACCGAAAGTACACCACTCCAGCGTAAGCCGTTTGAGAAGCGTCTGCAAATGCGTGCAGCTCAACTTCGCGATCCTGAGTGAAATGTAGCCACCTTGGAATGAAAATGGTTTTGAGCTCAGCAAGTTGTGATCTGTATTTAATCCATTCGTGTTCCAAATCTTCAGGCAGTTCATCGTCCCAAGACAACGCAGACTTCCACAATTTTTGAATAAAAACCTTGGCAGTTACGACCACGGGAGCAATCCAACCCATTGGGTCGTATAACCGAGCGATATCAGACAACACTTGACGCTTTGTTGGTGATTTATTAACTTCAGGTAATTCTACTGTGTATTGAAACTCGTCAGAATCTCTGTTCCAACAAATGCCCAGAACTTTTACCAAGTTGTCTGCTTTAATAGGAATTGATGGAGCTGCATTCTGATTGTCTTGACCGATGAACTGTAGCAATGCCTCACTATTGCTACTCCACTTCTGTAGCTGAAAACCTCCTGCGTTCATCAGCTTGTTCATTTCATTGTAAATTTGGATGGCTTCCTCTTCAGTTTGACAGCACGTCATGAGATCATCTACATAAAAATCCCGCTTCGTGATTTCCGATGTGGTTGGATAGTTGAGGTGCTCATCTTCTGCCAAACGTTGCAGTGATTTTACGGCCAGATGAGGAGCGCATGCTGTTCCAAAGGTGAGTGTGAGCATCTCGTATTGACCCAGAGGTTCATCTGGGTTGAATCTCCATATTATTCTTTGGAAGCGCGTGTCCTCATCATGTACACGTACCTGCCGATACATTTTAATTATGTCCGCAACGATGCATACGGGATACCTTCGCCATCTCATTAGGATATGCCTCAAATCCTGCTGTAGTTTGGGACCGACGAGGAGGTTGTCATTTAACGACACGCCGTTCACGCCTTTACAAGAGGCATCGAAAACAACACGCAGCTTCGTAGTTTCCTTGTCTTCCCTCACGACAGCATGATGTGGGAAATATACTGCCTTTGGGTGAATCATTTCGTCCTTTATTTCAGCTATGTGATTTAAGTCCAGATATTCTTGCATTACCTTGTTATACTCTTCCTTAAACTTTGGGTTCTTCTGAAGCTTCCTTTCCAGATGGTGAAATCTTTTCTGTGCTATCTTTTTCAACCCTCCGTATTGACATTCTGGATCTTCGCTATTCAAAGGCAACCTGACCACAAACCTACCTTCTTTATTTCTAAAAGTTGTTGAATTGAATATTTCTTCGCATTTTTCTTCCATCTTGCTAAACTTCTTTTGACTTGAATTTGGCTCGTTTTCCAACTCCCAGAATTGTCTAAGTAAAGAATCTTCTTTGACATGAATGTTTAAACTTACCATTTTTGTGACATCAGTTGAAGGTCCTTGCGATACCTTCCCTGAAATGATCCACCCAAAGATATTGTTTTGTGCTAACAGATGTCCCCGTGGGTGTTTGATGATGTCACTCAATAAGACTTCGCCGTAAACTTCGGCTCCTAGTAAAACATCAATTCTACCAGGTGAATTAAATCCTGGATCGGCCAGTGAAAGGTTCTCAATATCTGACCAATCAGGTGATGAGGTTTTGCTAGTGGGCAATCGTGAAATAAGAGATTTTAAAACGTATGCGGAAATTTGAATATATTTACTTGGGTCCCTACGTGACTCGATGCGAAAAGAAACCATATGTTTTATACGCAGTCGACCATCTCCTACACCTGACACGCAGCCGCTAACCGGTACACGCTTAAGGCCTAACATTTGAACAGTCTCTTCTGTAACGAAAGAGGCTTGTGAGCCCTGGTCGATCAAGGCGCGCAGTAGACAGAACTTCCCGCTGAATGAATATGCTTTAACAATGGCCGTTGCCAAAAGAACGTCAGCTGATCCGATGACCGTTTCTTCCTTCGCAAAATTGGCAACGACGTTCACTCCATGATCGGGTGATGAATGTTGATTATCTCCTTGATTTGGTCGCTGTGATTGTGTGTGTGCGTGATTGTTTTCCAAATTATTTGTGCTCCCTTGCTGTATTTCTCTCTCCTGATGAAGCAAGGAGTGATGTCGTCTACCACATCTGCGGCAACTTGTTGTATAACGACATTTCTTCACTGAGTGAGTGGGTGCTAGACAGTTATAACATAGCGATTTGGTCTGTACAAACTCTTGTCTCTCTCGTGGCGTAAGTTGTCCAAAGTTCTTGCACTGGTAGAGAACATGATCCCCCGAACACATAATACACGGATGTTTCGTAGTGTTCTCATGAACAGCTGCGAATGATTTGACTTTCTCTGTATGTTTGTGTTGAGGAGCCTTAGAAATTTGTTTACCGCTGTCAATCATTTCCAGTGTCCTAAAACGTGATTCCAAAAATACGACCAGATCAGACCACGTGGGCAAGGCATCCGATGAAATTCCACTTATATTGATTTCCCACTGGCGGAGTGATTCATTGTCTAGTTTAGACACCACCAAGAAGACAAGGATTACATCCCACTGCTTTGTCTTAATCCCCAAATTATTGACAGACGTGATGCATGATGTTGTTGTGTCTAGCAGACTTCTAATTGCATGGGCAGATTCGTTCATTATTTGTTTTTGGCTAAATAACATCTTGAGTATTATGTTTAAGTTATATCTTTTATTGTTGTATCGGGCTATCAACTTTTTCCAGGCAGCGTCATAATTTAAGTCAGTGGTGGGTAAATTTCTAATTAGAACTTCAGCTTCGCCTGATAAAGTACTTTTAAGGTAGTGCAGCTTCTCCACAGCAGACAAACTACGGTTTTTATGGATTAGTGAAGTAAAGAGATCGAAATACTGTTGCCAATCTTCATATTTACCGCTGAATTTCGGTAATTCGATTTTTGGTAATTTGACTTCACTGGATGACGGACTGAAATTGCGAGCTGGGTTGAGTTTCCTCACGGATGGCCATCCCACGAAGAACCTCTTTCAAACAACCCTTGTAGTGAGTGTAATTTTCTTCAAAAGTGTCGTATATTCCTTTCATAAAATATTCTTGACTATTGAGTTCTTCTACAGTTGCTAAAGCAAAAATGTTGTAATGTTCCTCTTTGAATTCTTTCCATAATGCTTCAACAGTTTCCAGTCTTGTTTCTAGGTATCCTCGTGTGATTCTTTCCTTTGGACTTTTTTTATAATTACTTTCAGCTTTCATTAACTTCGCGAGTCTTTCCTTTTGAATAAGTATTGATTTATGAACAACACTCATGATGATGGTGGACAAAAAAATCCAAGTATGAAATATTCACTCGTACAAATTCTAAGTCGATGGAATGCTCGTTGAAAATTTGCTAAGTCGATGGAGTATTCGACGAAATTTTTATTTAGACGAAAGTCTTTTTAACACTTAACACTTGTAAAATTTTTGGGCATAGATTCCACGTCTGAGCACTTTTTGGCGAATTATTCTAAGTTAATGAATTTACTTTAAAATCTTACAAGTCCAAATTATTTCTTGAAAATTTTACAAGTCCAAACACTAGTAATTTTTAAGTTCATTTACTCACAGTTTTAAGGTCCAAATTCGCTTGATTTTTTAGCACTCACCACTACCACTTATTTCTTCAAGTTTATTGTCCCATAAGTCCTTTTGAATTGTCCCGAGTTTCGGCACCAAATTTTGTTCAAAGTTCGAACAAGCACTAAAGTAAAGAGGGCTCCACAAATAAACACACACACACACTCTTTCAATATATGTATTAACCACCGCCGTGGTACAAAAAAAGGCGACTGAATAACAATGTTCAAGAAACACTATAAGAAATATTAAAAAGAAAACCATATCGCGTTTTAATTTTGAACAACGCCATCTATCGGTGGCCGGGTACAACAAAAATGGTTCTTATCAAAGTCAAGACTGAGTATTGAATGAAGCGATTGTTTATGTGAATTTCAACAAAGATAGATGAGATAAAAGAAAGACCAGATATCGGCAAATGAGATAGGTATAATGAACAACTATTACATTACATTAGTTACAAAGATTCACAAGAACACTAGGTACAGATTAGGTAGTCAGGGTCGTGAGTTATAGGCACTAGATCAGTTGAGTAGCCCTTCTAGGTAGAAGAACTACTTAGCTTCAGATGCTGCCGAAGACAAAGAGGACAAGCGCCGGCCGCCGCGCCTTATATATGGGCATGGGCCCCCCGCTGCGCCTAAGAGGGGCGAAAGGGGCGGAGGAGTGCTGGAGCCCGCGCGATGTCACAAATTTTTAATTTTATATTTTGATAAATAAGTTCATAATTAGTTTGTTATGTTAAAAACCGGCCAAGTGCAAGTTAAACTCGCGTGGAGAAGGTTCCGTACTATTGATTAAATTCTTATAGGTTTTCCTCTAATCTGTAAGCAATGAACTATATTTTGTATTTTTTCAACATTTTAGGCTCAGTAGTTTCGGAGATCAGGGGGGGATGGTCAATTTTTGTCCTTTCATGAATAAAATCAAAACTTTTTATTTTACAATAATAACAAAAATGTATTTGAGATCCTCATAACGAGCCCTTTCATTTCATATATGACACAGTAAGGTTTGCAAAGCTGTTTTTTTTAAATTTCCTAATTTGTCCCCCGAAAATGACTCTTATTTAAAAAAAAAAATTATTTACTTTGCACATATGTGTTTGGGTCATAGGATTACACCATCCTACCAAATTTCACCTGATTCGGTCCAGTAGATTCGTAGCAAATTGGCTGTGACAGACAGACGGACAGGCAGACGCACGAGTGATCCTATAAGGGTTCCGTTTTTTAATTTTTTGTACGGAACCCTAAAAATTGCATTTTGATCTGGTAATTCAATCACACACAGTGGCAAAACTCCCAACGACGTATTCTTGGGCCAATCACGTGCCCCAGATGTCACGGGAAGAGAATACCGTGTTTTATTATATCATGTGGTCACCCATCCAAGTGCGGATTAGGTACGCCCGGTCCGGTGTCAATAACTTGCGAAAGCGCGAGTAATGTAAGAGTACATTGCCACTGGGCCACCGAACTCCTCTAATTGTGAACACAGAGGATGTATTCACACTCAATATGCTCACAATGGATAAATCGACGCACACGAATAGCACGATAAATACACCTTAACACGATTAACCGGCCCATTACCGGCTGTTAGAACCGGGCATAACCGGACATATCCGGTTATATAACCAGATATCCGGACGCCTGAAACACATGCGCCCGTGAGGCTCTAATTGGACGTGTAATTCAATTCAATTGGGCTTTAGAATGACCTGATGTTAAAGCGGCATTGCACTTTCTGAATGCAGATGGGGACTGCCTGTGTCAGGTGGTGATTTATTCAATCTACACTATTTATAAAGATAAATGAGTTGATTGTTTGTTGGTAATGGATAAATTAGAACATAAGTAATCCGATTTCAAATATTCTTTTAATACTTATACACAGACTTATAGAAAACTAAAGAAAGAAAGATACTTACTAAAAAAAAGTACTAAAGCTACTTACATAATTAGCGAGTAACACAGTACAGGCTATACGAGTATTTATCTTTCAAATGCGAACAACGCCCCGGGATATTATAGATAAATAACAATGTCAAACTATATAACAGTTAAACTATATAAATCAATTACAAGATAAATTAAAAATAGTTACTCACCTAATCATCAGATCTTTTTAGACTTCACAGCAAGAGCACGACCGTTTCTGTACTACCAGAGCCATATATTAGCCAGAGCAGTCAGAGGATTTGGAGCCTACACTCTCCACGCTAGCCAGACGGGTCGGAGAGGTCTTATTGATATTTATAAACTGGATTTAGCTTGTATTCCCAACTTTTGTAGTTACTTACATCATCATCATCAGGTCTTTTTTAGCCTCCACTGCAGGAGCACGACCCTCTCTGTACACCATAGAGCCATACTTGACTTACTTACATATCAATGAAATTAATAAAGAAAAGATGATAGGTACATATGAGTTCTAGCGCCCAGCGTGCTGAGGCTTTGCTTAAGAGTAATGTTAGCCCTTGTGATTCTAAATTTAATTTTAAGCATGTTAGCCCTAGCGATATAATAGATGCTTTTAAACAGTTAAATTTAAAAAAATCAGAAGATAACTGGGGCATGTCAGTAGCCGTAGTAAGTCATATTATACACATAATTGCTGCCGATTTAGCTTTTATATTTAACGAATGTATTGATGAAGGCATATTCCCTAACTTAATGAAATGTAGTAAACTAATCCCCTTATTCAAAAAAGGAGAAAAAACAGACCCTGGCAACTACAGACCTATCTCTATTCTGCCAGTTTTGAGTAAGGTGTTCGAAAAGATAATGCTCAATCAAATGCTACTTCACTTTAAGACCAATAATCTTTTCCATAGCCAACAATACGGCTTTACTGCTGGAAAATCGACCACCGATGCAGGAGTAGCACTTATTACTAATATCTACGACGCGTGGGAAAACAGAAATGATGCAATTGGATCATTTTGCGATCTTTCTAAAGCATTTGATTGCGTTGATCATCCAACACTTTTGCTCAAATTTCGTCAATACGGTTTTGATGATAAGTCAATTAAATTAATAGAATCTTACTTAACTGATAGGCTTCAAACTGTTGATATAAACGGCGTAAAATCACACGGGTCTAATGTGAAAATGGGCGTACCCCAAGGTTCAATTCTAGGACCGTTCCTTTTCTTAGTTTATGTCAATGACTTGCCTTACATGGTTGAGAAAGAGGCTGACATGGTGCTGTTTGCTGATGACACCTCGCTAATATTTAAAATAGATCGACATAACAGTGATGCTAGCGCGGTGAACAGAACCTTATCTTTAATTTCTGATTGGTTTTCGGCCAATAACCTCATGTTAAATGCGAACAAGACCCAATGCATTCGATTCTCTCTTCCTAATGTGAATCAAGCCTGTGTTGACATACTAATTAATGGTCAGAAACTCGATCTGGTTGAAAGTACTACCTTTTTAGGAATCACAATTGATTCGAAACTTCAATGGGGCGCTCATATAACTAAACTTTCTAATAGGCTTAGCTCTGCGGCTTACGCTGTTAGGAGAATAAGACAATTGACAGATGTAGCAACTGCTAGACCAGTGTACTTTAGTTACTTTCACAGTCTAATGTCTTACGGGATACTTCTATGGGGGAGTGCAGCCGACATTCAGACTATTTTTCTTTTACAAAAAAGAGCAATTCGTGCTATTTACGGTTTAGGATCGAGAGACTCACTGAGGGAATTATTCAAGGAAATAGGTATACTTACTTTTGCATCACAATTCATATTTGAAAATATAATGTATGTAAGGAAAAATATTTCCATGTTCAATAAAGTAAGTGATTTTACAGATAGAAATTTACGTAATAAGAATGACTTAGTTAGCCCGTATTACAGGCTGAATACAGTCAGTAAGTCTTTTATGGGGAAGTGTATACTTTTTTATAATAAATTGTCAGAATCGGTCCTTGATATGCCAGACAGAAAATTAAAAGCTAATGTAAAGAAAGTACTTTGTGAGAAGGCTTATTATAGGACCGATGACTATCTTAAAGACAAAAAGGTCTGGCTTGAGCTTGGCGCGGGTCCCTCTTAAAGGTTTGTATACTTAGACATGTCATAATTTAGGTACATTGGTACATACTAAATTTACAAATTGACATTATTTTAAATTTCGTAATTCTTATAATTCAATTTAATTATGACATAATAAACAATGTAATCTCTGTCCATCTATATAACTAATTTTAAGTTTTTAGTTTGTTAGTTGACGTCTTTGGAGAAAACGTGCAGTGCAGTTTGTTGCCGCTTCTTCTGCACTTGCGCCTAGGAAGCGGCGTAAACTTAGCTTTAAGTAACGATTTGACGTCAACATTTGTGCAAAACAAAACAAAGTGACTATTATTAAGAGATATTATAAATATCCTATGATAATAAAGATATTTTGAATTGAATTGAATTGAATTGACATACTCCCTACTTTACTGTTATTTAAATATAACAAACAAAAACAAACCCACATTTACTCACAATTTATTGACTCAATACAAATGCAAACCAAAATACCTTCCCCATTTCTAAACAAACAAATATATGCGCAGCAAATGTAATATAGTATCATCACAGTATCGTGATCTTGTATACAGGCCTTATACAGCCAAATAAACGCAGGTGATCAAATACGAGCGATAAACAACGCTAGCTTAAATTGAAGATTCTTGGATACAGGGAGGTAAAGTAGGCACTAGATGTGCCGTACCTTAACCACTTAAGGGCCTAAAATAGAACCATGCCATCTTGTCCTAAGGGGCGCAAGCTACTTACACTTCTGGTTCTGGCAAAGCGGGCATTTTTTCGTTCTATTCTTTCGCACAAGTTTGAAATAATATTTAAATATTGAAGTGAACTGAAATGGCAGAATCAATATCCACGCGTTAAGGCGCGTAATGGTCACAGTTTTTTCTACAATCCTTTTTTAGGGTTCCGTACCTCAAAAGGAAAAAACGGAACCCTTATAGGATCACTTTGTTGTCCGTCTGTCCGTCCGTCCGTCCGTCTGTCAAGACCATTTTTCTCAGGAACGCGTGGAGGTATGAAGCTGAAATTTATATCAATTACTCAGGTCTACTGTCCCTTGAAGCTGTGAAAAAATCAAACTTCTAAGCCAACGCAATCAAAAGATACAGCCGTTTATGCCGCAAATTTTCGACACTTGCAAGGGAATCAAAACCTACAGGCTGCTTCCCGTGAACTCAGAATCTTGAAATTTGGTACGAAGCAACGTCTTATAGCATAGATAAAGGAAAAATTACGAAAACCATAAATTTTTAGTTACATCACATAATATATTTTTTTTTAATAATTTTAAACTTACTACCCATTTCCTCATAAACGCGTAGAGGTATTAAATTGAAATTCATACCAAATACTAAACCTTGCAGGTTTGTACGGAACCCTCGGTGCGCGAGTCCGACTCGCACTTGGCCGGTTTTTTTTTTACTATCCTTCGCAGTATCAGCGATATCCCTGTGTTATTATGACACGCATTGATATGCATGCCATAATCATAATCATTTATTTTGTCAATTACAGGTAAAATGGGTCTTAGGTGTATAATTCAAGATCACTATGTTGCGCCATCAGGCATATAAAATCACAATTTGTAGTGTTAGGGTTACGTAATACATGCGGTTTTTAACATTTTTCCAGTCACAAAAAATAAAAAAAAAGCTTGTAGAAGAAAAGGCGACTTAGGAAAAACAAGCTAAACAAAGCTTAAACACATCAATGAGACCTCTCCAACCCGTCTAGCCAGCGTGGAAAATGTAGGCCAAATCCTCTGGCTGTTCTGGCCATATATGGCTTTGGTGTAAAAAACCTGTTAGTGATGATGATGAATGACCTAATATTCGAAAATTTTAGATTTATCAACAAGCAGAAATCATTTAGTTGACATCGTAAGCCACATCTAGACAATTTCCTTCCTCATCCTCGTTCCGTGTAAAGCTATGTTTACAACCAGATGCAAATAAAGCTCGCACACAACTGCAGATTGACGACTAAGAAATACATCTATACATCTAACTATACTGCTAAATATGTACACATACAGATTTTATTACATACGAGTATATATATGTTTTTATTAATTACGGTGTTACAATTTACAATAGTACAAACCCATTATTTTTTGTTTATTTATTGATTCAAGTTTGATTGATTGTTTATTTGCTTGCATGTATTAATTAATATTCTCTGTAGTGTCGTGTACAGTCTTTTGTAGGATTTCAGAATAATATTGGTCTTAGATATAAGTACTATAAATGAAGTAGTTCTGTTATCTGTGATTGTACCTTAATAAATGAAATGAAATGAAATGAAATGAAATGAAATGAAATGAAATGAAATGAAATGAAATGAAATGAAATGAAATGAAATGAAATGAAATGAAATGAAATGAAATGAAATGAAATGAAATGAAATGAAATGAAATGAAATGAAATGAAATGAAATGAAATGAAATGAAATGAAATGAAATGAAATGAAATGAAATGAAATGAAATGAAATGAAATGAAATGAAATGAAATGAAATGAAATGAAATGAAATGAAATGAAATGAAATGAAATGAAATGAAATGAAATGAAATGAAATGAAATGAAATGAAATGAAATGAAATGAAATGAAATGAAATGAAATGAAATGAAATGAAATGAAATGAAATGAAATGAAATGAAATGAAATGAAATGAAATGAAATGAAATGAAATGAAATGAAATGAAATGAAATGAAATGAAATTAAATTAAATTAAATTAAATTAAATGAAATGAAATGAAATGAAATGAATGAAATGAAATGAAATTAAATGAAACTATTTTGGCTATATCAATTAACTTACTTTGGGGCTAGCTTAATCAGTGTGATTTGTCCCAATATATTTATTATTTTATTTATTTATTCCTTTATCCACCTTCTCGCCTACCCATGCGGCCCTAGGCTCAGTCTGCGTAGAGCCGGAAAGTATTTTTTTAACTTTTAAATTAAACAAATTGGTTTAACTACTAATATTATTTTAATTAATTTAATGAATGTTATATAAATTGCAATATATTTCACAAATTCTTAATTTGTTAATCCAATTTAATTCAATGATGCCTGATTTTTTTTATAATTTTGAATAAGTATATTTTAAGTCAGTGTTTGTTATGTGTTTTGAATTCAACTTTATTGTGCATTAACACCGATGATATTGTTGCATGCGTCCCTATGGATCTCAAGGTTGTGGCTAAAAGCAAGTGGTTTGTTCTACATGAGCAAACGTTTCGCTGAGCCACAACCCTTTGCTATCGCTGCGGCACACATTCTACTTTACATGCTATGTTTTGTTGTTATTAAATATTATTATGAACTTCTGAATTTATGTAATGTGAGTGTAGTTATGTGTGTCTTTTTATATCAATATAAAATAATTATCTGTCTATCTATCTATCAAGAATTCAAGACCCCAAACATACATAAAAGTGGCATTTTTCGAGAAAACGCATTGTCAAACTAGATGCTACAAAAAGTAAATTGTTGAGGTTATATTGTAAGAAGTATATTTTTGTAATGAAGTTAAATTAATTATAAAGAATAAAAACAGAGAAAATAAAAAAATAAAAACCGGCCAAGTGCGAGTCGGACTCGCGCACCGAGGGTTCCGTACAAACCTGCAAGGTTTTAAGTATAAAATTATTAAAAAAAAATATATTATGTGATGTAACCAAAAATTTATGGTTTTCGTAATTTTTCCTTTATCTATGCTATAAGACGTTGCTTCGTACCAAATTTCAAGATTCTGAGTTCACGGGAAGCACCCTGTAGGTTTTGATTCCCTTGCAAGTGTCGAAAATTTGCGGCATAAACGGCTGTATCTTTTGATTGCGTTGGCTTAGAAGTTTGATTTTTTCACAGCTTCAAGGGACAGTAGACCTGCGTAATTGATATAAATTTCAGCTTCATACCTCCACGCGTTCCTGAGAAAAAGGGTCTTGACAGACGGACGGACGGACAGACGGACAACAAAGTGATCCTATAAGGGTTCCGTTTTTTCCTTTTGAGGTACGGAACCCTAAAAAACAGAAAAATATGTAAAAAAGAACAAAGAATAATAAATTAAGTCTTTGTTCATAATTTATTACAAATTGAAACGCTTCTGGGCTCGAAGTAAAGCCTTAAGTGTATAATACTCTTATTGAGGAGGGGAGAACCTCTTACTAAAACGTTCATCTGTTGCTCATGCCCCTTAGAAAGTTTTGTTTACCTTCCTTGTCAATGTATGCGCGTACTTTAAATACAGGTACAGTCAGCCAAAATGAAGCATAACAGCCATGCATCTTATTCCTTATTTGAAAATAATCGTAGCTAAAAAGGAGAAACAGTTACGTAGCAAACCTGCGAAAGGTAGGTAATATAGTTCATATACTAGGTAAGTGTTAAAATTTAGTGTTAACATGGGATAAGGATAAGCCGTGTGGTTCCCGGCAGAGTAGAATAGGAGCAATCCAAGTCTTCGTCGGCGACTAAGGGAACACAAGCTAAATAAAGCTTATAAATATTAATGAGATCTCACCAACCCGTCTGGCTAGCGTGGAGAGTGTAGGCCATTCTCTGACTGCTCTGGCTAATATATGGTTCTGGCAGTACAGAGAGGGTCGTGCTCCTGCAGTGGAGACTAAATAAACGGGCAAGTGCGAGTCGAACTCGTACATGAAGGGTTCCGTTCCTCCGTACAATGTTTTAAAACGCTGAAGAAACACGTTTTTTGTATGACGACCCCCTTTAATTTATAACTTTATCTTATTTTTAGTATTTGTTGTTATAGCGGCCACAGTTATACATAATCAGTGAAAATTTCAAGTGTCTAGCTATTACGGTTCAAGACATAGAGCCCTAGCCATAGAGATAGACATAGACAGACGGACAGATGGACAGACGTACAGACAGCGGAGTCTCAGTAATAGGGTCCCGTTTGCACCCTTTGGGTCATCATCATCATTTCAGCCGCATAACGTCCACTGCTGGACATAGGCCTCTCCCAAGGTTTTCCAAAATGACCGATCTAGAGCGGCCTGCATCCAGCGCTTTCCAGCGACCTTGGTCAGGTCGTCTGACCACCTTGTGGGTTGGTGTCCTACGCTTCGCTTGCCAGTACGTGGTCGCCATTCGAGAACCTTTTTGCCCCATCGGCCATTGGTTCGTCGCGCTATGTGTCCCGCCTACTGCCACTTCAACGAGCTAATCCGCTGGGCTATGTCCGTGACTTTTGTTCTCCTACGAATTTCCTCATTTCTGATTCGATCACGTAGAGAAACACCAAGCATAGCCCTCTCCATAGCGCGTTGAGCTACCTTGAGCCTTCTTATGAGACCCATAGTAAGGGACCACGTTTCGGAGCCATAAGTCATCACTAACACACATTGATTATAAACTTTCGTCTTAATGCACTGAGGTATTTTGGACGAGAAGACACTGCGTAACTTCCCGAACGCTGCCCAGCCGAGTCGGATTCGTCGAAAGACCTCTTCCTCGAAGCTGGAACTTCCTGCCTGGATCGATTGACCCAGGTAGGTATACTGGTCTACAACTTCGAGGGTGGAGCTCCCAACAGAAACAGGTATGGGCACAACATTGACATTCGACATTACTTTCGTTTTGTCCATGTTCATTTTAAGGCCCACCTGTTGGAAAACTCTATTAAGGTCTCCGAGCATAGTACTTAAGTCCTCCATGGATTCTGCCATGACAACTATATCGTCGGCGAATCGAAGGTGAGTGATATACTCGCCATTGATGTTGATGCCAAGTCCTTTCCATTCCAGGAGCTTGAAGGCATCTTCCAGTGCAGCGGTGAACAGTTTCGGAGATATAACGTCTCCCTGTCTCACACCTCTTTGCAGTAGAATAGCCCTCGTGCACTGCTCCTGTACTCGGACTGACATAGTGGCGTTACTGTATAAACACTTCAACACTTCGATATACCGATAGTCAATACGGCATCGCTGGAGAGACTGAAGCACGGCCCATGTTTCGATCGAATCGAAGGCTTTTTCATAGTCCACAAAACCCAAGCATAGCGGCCGGTTATATTCCCTCGTCTTCTCTATAACCTGCCGCAGCGTGTGAATGTGGTCCATGGTGCTAAAGCCTTTACGGAAACCGGCTTGTTCGGGAGGCTGGAAGGCATCAAACCTGTTCGCGAGACTATTCGTGATGACCCTCGAAAACAACTTATATACATGACTCAGAAGCGTGATAGGCCTATAGTTCTTCAGTAGGGTGTTATCTCCCTTTTTGAAGAACAAGACTACCACGCCCCTGTTCCACGCTTCTGGCGTAACGCCCTCGAACAGAACGGAATTAAAGAGCCTCTGAAGGACTTTCAGTACCGGCGTTCCGCCCGCTTTCAGAAGCTCTGCTGTGATTCCGTCCTCACCCGGCGCCTTGTTGTTCTTAAGCTGTTTGAGGGCCATCCTAATCTCGTACAGGCTGATGTCCGGGATATCTTCCGTACAGTGTCGGGTCAGCTTGGCTCTTGGGTCTTTAGCCCTTTGTCCACTGGGTTGTGCGACTGAGGTATACAGCTGTCCATAAAACCTCTCGATCTCTGCCAGAACCCCTTCCTTTGTCGACACCACGCCACCGTCCTCCGTCTTCAGCTTCATCAATCGACTTTGCCCAACTGACATAGCTCTTGCAAACACTTTGGAGCCTTTGTTCTGCTCGATCGTCTCCTTAATACATTCAGTATTAAAGGAGCGAATATCGTGTCGCAAGGACTTTTGTATACGTCTGTTGAGCTGCCGATATGATTCAGCATCTTCGGAGGTCTGCAGCGGCCTGGATCGTCGCTCTGCCATCAAGTCTAGAGTCTGAGCAGAGATTTTTTGAGGTTTTCGTTTGGGGCGGGACCTGAACACCTTTGATCCCACCGCTTGGACAGCTTCTACCAACACTTGGTTTAACTCGTCCACTGTAGCGCAATCCTGAAGGCCTTCGAAGCGATTTGATAGTTCAAGCTGGAAGTTCTCGGAGTTTTCGATTTGGACCCGCGACGGTCGGAGCGTCGACTTCATCAGCCGCGACCTTTCGACTTTGAGACCAATATTTACGATGCCTCTTAATATACGGTGATCGCTCCCGGTTTTGATTCGATTGATCACTGAGACATCGTTGAATATTCGTCTCTTTGTCGTTAGGATGAAGTCGATTTCATTCTTAACAGGGGGCTGGTTTTTCTTTCCTGGACCTAGCCAGGTCCACTTTCTTTGCGGCGGCTTTTTGAAGAAAGTAGAATTTAAGAGAGTAAAAGAGTAATTATAGTGTATTGTATCTTAGTTTGTATAGAAAACACGCCGAGTTCAACCCACTAAAACTTACTAAGCTTTAACGTTTGCAGAATTTGTGTAATCGTTTTATCTTTGGCTTAAGAAAATTTGACCACGTCTTGGACTTTCGCAAACAACTCAAGGGGCTCCCCATCCGTCTTCGCCAGAACACTCCTCTTCAACGTCCTGTACAATCCCTCATATTCTTCTCCTTATTTGCATGAACGATTTTCTTTCGCACGTTCTGTCGACGCTCCTTGTAGATCTGCCCGTAAATCCATCCTTCATTTCCCAACACATAGCACCACTACCTATACTCACTTCTTTTCCGTGCAGGCAGTTAGGCTATGGAATCAGCTACCACCGAACATTCGAGAGTCTAAAACCATAACGACGTTAAAGAAACGAGTAAAATATCACTATCAGTATTTATCATCCTAATATATTTAGAAATATTAATATATGTATTTATTATATATATGCTTTATGTATATATATTTATTTATGTAAGTATATTTATGCATGTTTATGTAGGTATGTATCTTGTCTATTTATTTATTTAGTTTTGTATTGTAGGTACACGCCAATTACCTCTTTTTTCCCATTTCCTCTCGCGGGTCTACTGGAAGAAATTTCTTTAGAAATAAGTAGCACCTATGAACTATGTTTTCCTTATTTTTTATGTGTATGTTTGTAAATTTCCAAGTGTACTTGAATAAATTAAAAAAAAAAACTCGGCAGATTCCGCGCACCGCGGCGGGGCGCGTTGCCATTGGGTGAATCGCCTTAATTCGCTCGCTCTGTCTCTAGAATTTGTTTGACAACAAAGTGTTAAAGCTGATATGCGTTAAAGTAGCCCACTGTACCCGTACGTAGAAACACGTGTTACTCCGTCTCATGAATATTTATATAAGTGTGCAATTTCGTCAAGGAGACCAAATTGAGATTTCAGTGTTTTGGGATGCGTAATATGCAGCTATGTATTTTGTAGATATATCAGACGTGATCATTTTGTGCACTATCACGTCTTTATCCTTAATGGGGCAGACAGAGCAATTCTGGGTCTTGCGGCTCTAAGCAGGCAGAACCCAGGACCGCAAGACTCAAAACGCCACTTTTGTGATGGTAGGCGAGAAGGCGAAGAAAGGGAAAAGAAATAGATGGGTTGTTAGTTAGCATGATTTTGTGGTTTTTTTTTTCGTGTGTGTAAGTGGCCAACACTGGTGACAGATTTTTCAAGCTGCCTAAAGGCATCTTACATAGCTTGACGATAGCCTTACCTGAGCCTTCTGAAGGACAGAGGATTTCGAGAAAATTTTTAAGCCACTTGTGGTCACCCATCCAAGTGCGGACGAAGCGATAGTAATACGTACTCCCACCGAGCCACCGAGCTCATAATTTTTAGGGTTCCGTAGTCCACAAGGAACCCTTATAGTTTCGTCATGTCCGTCCGTCCGTCCGTCTGTCTGTCCGTCCGGGCTCGTACTCCGCCGCTATTGCACTGATTGTCACGAAAATTGGTGGAGAGATAGATATTGAAGTTCCAAAAGTTGATTTTTTAAATTATAAAAAAATGTTTTTTTTTCAGCCCCCTCCCTGTGTTTTTTCCCATACAACGAAAAGTGAATTTAAAAAATTAAATTGGACTAACCCAAACGTGTGGGGTATCGTTGAAAAGGTCTTTTAAAATGCAACAAAAACTGCTTTGAAACTATGTAGATCAAACCCCCCAGTCTTGAGATAATCTAATACAAATTTAAATTTGAGGTGTCGCCCCACCGTAACTTTTGAAATATAACTAAAATAATTCTGAAAAAAATATGGTATATACCTTAAAGTATGTACTTTCAATTAAAACTATAGTGGTCTCGGCATAGATAGTTATTTTTTAATACGTCATAAATCGTAAACTGCAATTTACCTTTAGAACTACAGGTTTTGTGTTACCAGTACCTGCAATCTGCGCAGCAGACCAGCAACGTGAAATTAAACATAGGTATTTTATTTTCTTAAACAATAGGGATGTGGACTAAGTCCGAGAAATTGTATTTTTTTTAGTCCGTCAGTTAGATTATCAAAAAAATAATGAAGTCATATTTTTTGGTTTATCAAAGTAGTGAAAATTCACAAAGATACAGCCCGTCGAAGTTTCAGAGTGGGGGTGGTTGATGTCACCGTCATGTGAAAATCGTACTTGACCGTTGATTGTTATTATTAGCTAATCAGAAATAATAAACGGGCAAGTGCGAGGCGGAATCGTACATGAAGGGTTACGTACCTCCGTACAATGTTTTAAAACGCTGATGAAACACGTTTCTTGTATGACGACCTCCTTTAATTTTTAACTTTATCTTATTTTTAGTATTTGTTGTTATGGTAGTCATAGTACCTAATACATAATCGGTGAAAATTTTAAGTACCTATCTAGTTAATGCCATTATAAAGATCAAGTCAAAAACGCTGAAAAAAACACATTTCTTCTATGACGACCCCCTTAAATTTTTAACTTTATCTTATTTTTGGTATTTGTTGTTATAGCGGCCACAGTAATACATAATTGGTAAAATTTCAAGTGGCTATTAAGGTTCAAGAGATAGAGCCGTGTGACAGACGGACAGACGGAAAGACGAACAGACGGACAGACAGCGGAGTCTCAGTAATAGGGTCCCGTTTGCACCCTCTCGGTACGAAACCCTAAAAAGAAAAAGATTACCTGATGAGCTAAAAATATTTTTTATTCCACGTCCTTACTCCTTGTTGGTCTCAAGGAAAAACATAGAATGGACATTCTTCCTATGTAATAAATAACAATGTAATTTTTATAAGCAAGAATACTCGTGTAAATAGCTACCTACTTTTAATGCAAACTACCTCTGGTTATAATGACGTAATAAACTACGAATATGGCTATGTAAAACCACATTATCTTAAGATACTAATGTATGATACTGTCTTTAGCAGTTTACATTGTATTTTTATAACGCCTCGCCTGACAATGCAAATACTTAACGAGCCTTTTGCGCCATCCATGTTTGATAATGTGCGGATTTTATGATAAAATCACATATTTTTATTATTAACTGGATTTTATGTTAGAGAACGAACATTGTAGGTTTCATATATCTAAACCTGTGGTCGGTTACTATGGACCTCCACTTGCTACGATCCTGACAGACCTCTTTCGCTACCTACCTCTTCATACATGCGCTTCGGTTACGGGTACTTCTTGCTTCTCCCTTTTTTTACTACGTTTGCAATCTGATCGTAGAACGTTCGCCGAGGTCGACCCTGTGCCGCTCTTCCTTTCACACTTGCCTTATAAATATTTTTTTAAATTTATTTTCATCCATCCTTTCTACATGCCCAAACCATTCTAACATCCCTTTCTCTACTTTTGTCACTACGTCCTCTTTCACTTCACACCGATCCCACATAACACCACATACAACTCACTTGTACACTTGACATAAAATAGAAATATTACATATGATAGTTCCATATGTCTACCTCAATAGATACGAGTATATAATACTATTTTCGTGAAAGTTCCCAAGTGTAGATACCAACTTAACCTAACCTACATGTTGGTACAAGTTATGGCAACAATTTCTTAGTCTCGGCAGTGTTTCGGTAATAGAACGTAACTTGTACGAGGTGTGGTAGCTTACTTATATCTTTAAGTGTCTAATATTTCTGTACAAATTGAACCGTGTGGTTCCCGGCAGAGTAGAAAAGGACCACTGCAAGTCTTCCCGTGGATGTCGTAGAAGGCGACTTAGGAAATAAAACATAACATAATCGGTGAAAATTTCAAGTGCCTAGCTATTACGGTTCAAGAGATAGAGTTCTGAGACAGACGGACAGACAAACGGACAGACAGACGGACAGACAGCGGAGTCTCAGTAATAGGGTCCCGTTTGCACCCTTTGGGTATGGTACCCTAAAAAGGAGGTGGTCATCTATTTAACTCGTATGTTTTTTTGTGCAATCTTTGCCACGTAACCTGAGTTTGATGATTCTTTTTTATTTGAAAGCCTTTACTACTATTAAGTTGCCGTGCTACTAGCCGTTTGGTTCCCGGCAGAGTAGAAAAAGACCACTCTAACTTTTCCCGCAGATAACGTAGAAGGCGGCTTAGCACACGGCATTAGAAACAAGCTAAACGAAGCTTATAAATATCAATGAGACCTCTCCAACCCGTCTGGCCAGTGTGGAGGGTGTAGGCCAAATCCTCTGACTACTTTGGCTAATACATAGTTCTGCTAGTACAGAGAGGGTTGTGCTCCGGCGGTGGAGACTAGAAAGGCCTGTATAATGATGATTTCTGTTTAAAACTTTTTTAACCCTCGAGGAAAAAGAGAGGTATTAAAAGTTTAAGGAGTCTGTGGTTCTGTCTGAATTGAACCGATTTCGAAGCGGTTTTAAAAAAAATAGAAAGCCTTAAATTGTCTGTCGAGATGGTTCTTAGCTATGTTTGATGAAAATCGGTTCAGCCGTTCAAAAGTTATTGGGGGTAAAAGCTTGTTAAAACTAATCTATACCATTATACTGCTGGCAAAAAGTTCCCAGTTTCCTTATGTTTTACGCTGCGCTTGATGGCACGTGGTCGCAATTCAAGAACCCTTCTGCCCCAGCGGCTATCGTTTTCGCGCGAGACTCCGCTGTCTGTACGTCCGTCTGTCACAGAGCTCTATCTCTTGAACTGTAAGCTAGATAAGTATTTAAATTTTTCACTAAATATTTATTCCTGTGGGTGCTATAACAACAAATACTAATGTAATTATTTAAAAAATACCAAAAAACCCGAATGCGTGATACAACACAGTACTTAGAACGCAACCGAAAATACATATGCATACCATGCGAAGCGAGGTTATAAATATGTTGTTGTTTAGCATTTCTCATTTAAACATATAAGTTGTATATATTTTTGTAATCCTTGAATAAATTTTATAATTTAATATCGCACTCGATAGTTTTAAAAAGATTTTTTATGCCGCATAATTTGGCGCCAAAAATCCAAGATTTGTTAAAAAAAATTAAAGCGGGTCGTCATACAATAAAACGTTTCTTTTTTTTAGCATTTTCAAATATTGTACGGAGGTACGGAACCCTTCATGTACGGTCTGCCTCTCACTCGACCAGTTTATTCTAAGGATCTTCTCATTTGTGATTATTTTTTTTACAGAAAAACCAAGTATATCCCATTGAGCAACCTGTAAACTTCATAAATGGACATCGGGCCATATAAGTACAATGATACAAATGATCCCCATGTAAATAAATTGATATTTATCCCACGCACCCTCTACAGCGGCAATGAAACCCATATATTAATTTTAATAAGCACTCATTTATAACTGTATACCTACCCGCGTGTGGAAATAAAGATGGTCATTAAATAAATGCACAGCATAAAGTGTTTACCACACAGCCGCGATATAAAAGGTCGGTAAAATTTAAATTTTATTTCGATAATGTCTTGTGCAGGAAAATGTTTACATTTTATTAGACATGATGCGGGCGAGAGATCCTATTCTATTCTATGTCTAACGACATCCACAGGAAGACTTGGAGTGCTCCTACAGTGGTGTATATGTATAATATACAGATAGACTATGACGTCATATAAGATATACAAGTAGGTAAAGTGAACGAGATAATTTTTTTATAACCTTTTACATTTTATGCGATCTGGGTATTATTAGGTATATACATGCTGTGCCAACCCACCTAGAGTGGGATAAGGAAAGGAAGACAAAGAAGAAGAGGTATCGTGATTTATACTAAATTTCCTAATCCTCATCATCATTTCAGCCGTATGTCCGTTGCTGGACATATAGGCGTCCCCCAAGGATTTCCAAAATGACCGATCTAGAGCGGCCTGCGTTCAGCTCTTTCCAGCGATCTTAGTCAGGTCGTCTAACTACCTTGTGGATGGGTGTCCTTCCCTTCGCTTGCTAGTGCATAACCGCCATTTTAGAATATTTTTGCCCCATCGGACATCCGTTCGTCGCGCTATGTGCCTCCAGGCCTATGTCACTCCCCGTTTAGGTATCGAAAATGTACCTACATTATTACTATGCGCGCAGGCGGTTCCTCCGGGTGGTAAATTCAGTTATACGAATCGTTTGTCTAGAGTAATAAGAATGAAATTGAATTGCAATGGATGTCTAGGTATCTATACGAAAAGGTGCTGAGTTCTGATGTGAGCGAAATTAAACCATATCGCTAACCACATTGAGTAGATATTTCTTTGAATTTCTTGGGTGAGTGAGACTTATGTACGTTAGTATTATTTATTCTGTGGTGCCTCTACCACTAACTTTCCAACGTTAATATCGCTGCTGTGTGGTAAGAGCTTCAAACACAAACAATATACGCTATAAAGAGATACGCCGTTAAAGGTTTAATGGAATATACGGGCATTTATAGGCTATATTGATTTTATGTTGTATGGCAGTAAAGTGAAATGTCCTGCATACATTCGTTATGGTTATCTACCTGGTTTTTGATGTTGTAAGTACTTAATGTTTATTATTTAATAAGAATTGATTTTGCCGCTTACATTCTGTAGCGTTAGCGTGTACGGAAGGGGAGAGGTGGAGCGGTTATATTCGACTGCCGCCGCATAAAATGTGTTGCCCTAGGCTCCAGCCTACTGAGATTGCTGGTAAATCCGCCACTGAGCCTGAGCCTATGGACTGCATGGTCACAAAAACGGTATTGGTACCAAGGTACAGAAGGATCACTAAGGAATAGAAAACTTGCAAAAATAATCTCAGTTACAGCGTACTAAAGTCTGCTTTAGTTTGCACGCCGCGCGAATGATTGTCGATTTTAGCCTAGCCTGCGCCGAACGAGCCAAAATGTACCTTAGATCAGCGAAGCAACGGTCCGTAGTCCTTTTTCTCTAGCGTTTTTTTAACAATTTCTACCTTATGTTTGTGAATAAGCCGCGTTCGTGTGGCGGCGTGAGTACTAGCACTTATTCTGTGGCGGTGGCTTAGCTTCATACCTAAACTGCGGAGTGCGCCCGGCCTGGCATGGTAAATTCTCTTCCCGCGGTGGCCTGAGACTACGTCATGAATGTCATGATAAGTGTTACCACTGATTGTTTTTTTAGTAAATTATAAAATCAGTGGGTACACACACATATGTAACCTGACCTCAGTCAAGATATATCTTCTTCAAAAAAATATATAAAAGAAATATTAGAAAGACAGCTACCGATTATTATTTAAAAGAGAAGCTCGAGTTTGAATCAGTCATGTGAGCCATGCATATGTTTTATGTTCGGATGTATTGAATTATTTATAATAAGCATAACAAATTCATCGGAAAGAACATATAACAACATGGCGGCCAAAAAAGGGAACAATCTCGCAGGAAATATATCATCTGGAACGTAATAATTCACGGGCGAAAGTGTCCGGCGCTCAACAAAAGATGTGTCGTGTTATTTGGCCCAATTTATAAGCATATGGGTCTTGAATGAATTGATGCTAAAAATTTACTTTTGTTAATCTTATGCGGGTTTGGTAGAATATAAATAAACTGGCCAAGTGTGAGTTAAACTCGCATAAAGAGGGTTCCGAACTTCTCAAAGGTTTTTCTGAATTTTGTAGGTGAAAAACTAATTACTGTACTTTTTTTCAAAATTTTAGTACTTTCGTTTTGGAGATATGGAGTGGTTAAATTTGACCTATTTTCTTAAATTATAAAAAATATATATACGTATTTTAGATTCTTACTGTTATAAGAATGCTATAATTTGATATGTCACATAACATAGTTACGAAAGTACAGGCCAAAAATTTTGAATAAAATATATATGTTAGTTTTTAACCTATAAATTTCAAAAAATCTATGAGTAATACGGAACTCTCTTAACGCGAGTTTAACTCGCGCTAGACCAGTTTATTTTATTTTCAAATTTATCCCCTATAATATTTTCATCTTATTATAATAGGTTTCCCTGAAACTTATGAGTAGAGAAGTATAATAAAAGTTTTTTTAAAGTTTAAGTTTAGTGATTGGTTACTGATATAAGGGGAATAAGTATGATTTTTAGTTAGTAAGCATCAATACAAAAATAATTATGTACATAACCAATTAAAGGTCAATGTGTTTGCTATCCACGGGATTTTTTAGATTGACATTTCACGTAACACCTTATTTGAATTGTAATAAGAAAGAAAGAAAGAAAGAAGAAAGAAAGAAAAACTTCATTCGGCAAGCAATTTACAGAATATAACTTATATAACTAAATAGTTTACTTAACATTTGCTTTAGCCCCGCTACTCACCAGCCAGGTCTGCAGTTCCGTGTTGGGGTATAATAGGAGAGGTAGTATGTGACAAGTTTTCAACTTGCCTCAAATACCTACCCAAAAATTCGTGCCAGCTCTCGGACCATGGAGTCCCGACGAACACTGCACTTTGCCACAATGCTCTTTGGTATTATTAAGAAAGAAAATCCACCCTATTTGTTTGATAAATTAAAATTTACCACACGTGCCCGAGTGCCTGATCGCCTAATGTGTCCCAAACATAAATCAGCAGCTTTTAAGGGTAGTTTTAAATATGCTGCGACGATTTGTTGGAACAGTATTCCACCACCCATCAGAAATAGTAAAACGTTAAGTACTTTGAAAATTAAACTCAAGAGACATATTCTCAATATTCAAAAGTCCTAAATAGCAGTTTTCTATTATCCACATAATATTATATTTATAGTTATTTTATTTATTTATTTTTATTATATATACCTATTTCGTATTATATATATCGGAGGAAGTGTCAAGTCGTCTTCATTGCTGTTTAAATAGCGTTTAATGTTAAAAGTTGATTGTCTTCAATTTAAATATTTTGTAAAATCGTAATTTAATTTAATTTGATTTCCGAAATGTTATACTTTGTGTAAAATCCAACCAATTTATTAGGAGTTATGATTTTTGCAATTTACGTCATAGCCAATCAGAGCAGAGGGCCAGCCCAGAGTGGGTACGGGCGCCATCTTGACTTTTATGGTGGTGAGCGTCGTTTGTTTGGTGTAGCGTATATTTTAAACTTTAATGTCGGACCGAGGTGGATCCTGGAGATATTTGGTATTTGAAAAAGTTAGATCGGTGTCCTGAACTCACTGCTCAGATTTCATGCAATGGCTTTAAAATTATAAAATACGGAGTGAAGTGATAAAGCATTGTAATTACATGGAATAAAATTGTATGAAAAGCTAATTGAAAGCGATTACTTATTTTGTTTTGTGCTCGCATTAAACCCTTATAACGCCCTTAGCACCCATGATGATTGACGATGTCGAGGAAAATATGCTTACTCCGACATATACATTTTAAAATACCCTTTACTTCTCTTTTGATTTTATTACTGAAGAATGTATGTATGTAAATTCTTTATTGTACATAAGGATACAGACAAAAGTACAAAAAAAAAAAACCAACTCAAAGGTGGATTTATCCCTTTAGGGATCTCTTCCAGTCAACCCAAAAGCAGAGGAGAGAATGCCATTAACTAAGTAGGGTAAAACAATGTACAACACAACTAAAATACAATCAAAAAATAAAAATAAATTGGAATATATATTATATAAAGAGATTTAAATATATGAATATATGTAGTTAATATAAACATCACTCAATCCAGGTCATAATTCTTCATAAAAGTTTTTGATCCAGCTTTAAATGAATTTGAAGTAATTGAATTTCTAATATTTATTTATATATTAATTTCAGTGCTGCACATAGTGGAGTGTAACGCCCCATAGCCGTAGATTTACTTTTAATTTCTGTGTTTTGTTTTCGTAAAAGGCATCCGCGGAAGACCAGCGTTGTAGTTCACGCTACAACATATGCTGAGCGGAGACCTTTTTGGTACAGTGCTAAATTTATATTTTTGTATTGAATGTGTCTAATGTACTTGTGTACCAAGTAAACATTTTTTCTGTCTTTCTTTCATTTAACCGGAAAAGTTTTTTTCTCCTAGAAAAGCGTGTCAGAAATCTTACATTATCTGGAAAACATACCATACATACTATCACGTCTTTATCCCTAATGGGGCAGACAGAGCATTTTGGGTCTTGCGGCTCTAAGGAGACAGAGCCCAGGACCGCAAGACATAAATACCACTTTTAGCGAGATGGTAGGTTAGTAGATGGAAAAGGAGTCAAAATAGTGATATGTTCGGCTTCATCGGCTTTTACGATCTGCACGGGAACAGAAGCAGCAGGCACATTCGTTAAGTTTCTTTTCTCTCAGATTAGATCAACCATCGGAAAAACTACCACCGGGTCATGAGCTCCCATGGACCACCTGGAAAACCTTAAATCGCCTCCGAACAGAGGAAGGCCGGTGCAGGCATAATTTGGCCCGATGACGTTATATTGACCCAACTGCAACACAGTGTCAGTGTGGTCATAACGACCAGACTATGTCACACCTCCTCTCCTGCCCATCGTGCCCCACCAGCTGCACGAAGCGTGACCTATGTGAAGCTACAAACGCCATAAAAGTGGCAACCTTCTGGCAGGAAATTACCTGGAGAAATCGTACCAATAACACTCAAAGAATAAAATACAAAACTGGAAGATATAATACAAATCCAGAACGACGATTGGATGACATAAGGTGTTTCAAAGCGATATTAAACAAGCGCTACCATTGAATCGAGAAAAACAATGTTATGAGTTAAAGACAGTACAGAACGATAGCTCATACTTCCATGCTGATCTGGGACTCTAGGACACAAGTTTATTTTCCAAAAAAATTATAAAAAACCCCAACTTTCAAGCGTTCACCACCAATAACGGAACGGCTAAACCAATTTCCATCAAACATAGCTAAGAAGCAGCTCTTCCCAAAGAGGGTTGACGTCAGGCAGGCGGTCGTAAAACTAAAGCCAAATCATTTATACTGTTCCGGCTATTTCTTCGCCATTTTGCAAGGTCCTGGCATCCTTGGGTGACCATAACATGCATGTTATATTTGGAGAAGAAAAAGCGGGAAAGCGCACCCCGGGCTCCGAAGCAGCATAGCTGAGGATGCAACCGGGAACTAATAAATAATACAAATTTATTTATATTATTTATTTATTTAAAAAAAAACAGCATTGAAATCGGTCCATTCTTTTAGGAGCTAAAATGTTACAGACAGACATAGACACAGACATACACAGATGCACAGACACGCCAATCTTATTACACCCCTCTTTTTTATCGGAAGTTAAAAAGAAAAAATCGAAATATATTCCAGCTGCTCTTCTTACCACGTACATCGTAAAAGCAAATCGAGGGAATAGGCAAAAATGAGAATCATGTTAAATAGGCGGTATAGGCGAGCATAGCAACGCATCACTATTTTTTAGATTCCTTTTTACATTCCCGTCCACCATTACGATAAAAGTCGCCGTTGCGTCTTGCGGCTCTTAACACATCGTACAAGCCGATCGAGGGAATGAGCAAAAATGAGAATCATGTTAAGGGAATGAGCAAAAATGAGAATCATGTTAAGGCCGTACCTACATTTTCCGGGGTCCAGTGCTACCCCCATTTAAAATAAATCATTTCAAAGAAAACGGAGACATTATTTAAAATTTTGCTACTACCAAGTCCTAGATAACCCTTCAAAGTATTTTATGAACTACTGTTTACAGTTTATAATGAGAACGTTAAGCTTTACCACGCACATTTGCCAAAAGTGTCCGTTTTTCGCAAATGTGCGTAGTAAAGCTTAACGTTCTCACTTTAAACTGTAAACAGTAGGTCATAAAATACTTTAAAGGGTTATCTAGGACTTGGTAGTAGCAAATTATTAAATGATATTTTTGTTTTCTTTGAAGTTATTTATTTTAAATGGGGGCAGCACTGGACCCCGGAAAATTCAGGTACGGCCTTAAGGCCATATTTGAATTTTCCGGGGTCCAGTGCTGCCCTCATTGGAAATAAATTATTTAAAGGAAACGGAGAAATCGTTAAAAATGTTGTCTCTACCAAGCTCTAGATAACCCTTCAAACTATTTTATGAACTACTGTTTACAGTTCAAAATGAGAACGTGAAGCTTTTCTTCGCACATTTGCCAAAAGTGGCCGTTTTTCGCAAATGTTCGAAGAAAAGCTTTACTTTCTCTCGTTCGCTTTACACTCTGTCAATCTAGTAGTTCGCCGCAAACTTAGACCTCGCGATTCTAACACAATTAAGTTCTCTAAGTAACACCTAGATGGCGCTATCCAAAGTTAGGACGCGCTATGGTTTCGTTTGCTACAGAATCGCGGACATTTATTTCAAAAACTACTGAACCGATTTTAATGCCCAACAAACTTGAAAATTCTATTGATATTTCCTACATGCTTACCAAAGTTCATCAGAATCAGACCATCGATTTAGCAGTTATCGCGGTAAAACCATACATACATACAAACGATGTGTTTTCGCCCCCAACTCGATTTAGAGACCTCGCTCGCTTCGCTCGCTTGGTCAACTAAGCCGCAAATTTCTCATTCTGTATCCTTGCTAAGTTGATCACTGGCGAGCAAATAAATCGCGATGCAGACGCAATAACTCACGCCGATCGCTTCATTTCGCATCGTGTTTGCTGTGCACTGGTGTACATACGACGTGTGTTACGTATGTAGGCATGCCATAGTTCTTTAAGTATTATTTTTATTTCGTGATGTAAAAATATATGTAATTTATTGGTATGTTTAGCTGTAATACATATATATATATATATATTAGGTCCTTACATATGAAATTGCCGATTTTCAATACTGGCAACTTTAAAATCAAATATCTTGCGTTTCATTACGAATTCCAAATTCAAATTTATTTCGAAATAAAGCCAGAAAAATATTGTTTTAAAATTCGTATTTCATTTGTTTTAACATTATTTGTTTGAGTTTCAACATTGCTATAACAACAACTATGGACAAATTGAAAATTCGCGGTATTTACGAATACGAGTTCCACCGTGGCACCAGTGCTGCAGAAACGACTCGAAGAATTAACGACGTGTATGGACCAGGCACCGGTAACGAACGAACGGTGCGTTTTTGGTTTCAACGTTTCCGTTCTGGAAATTTCGATTTACACAATGAGCCTCGTGGACGACCTGATACTCAAGTGAATAACGATGAATTGAAGGCGATAGTGGAAGCGGATCCATCTCAAACCACTTCTGCACAGTTAGCAGCAGCCTTCGGCGTAAGTGACAAAACGATACTTATCCACTTGCGCCAAATCGGAAAAATTAAAAAACTCGAAAAGTGGGTACCGCACGAATTGACTGAAGCAAACCAACAAACACGCGTTGCTTGCTGCGTTCCTTTGCTTAATCGCCACAATTAATGAGGGGATTTTGAACCGTATCGTGACTTGTGATGAGAAATGGATCCTGTACGACAATCGGAAGCGATCATCACAATGGCTTGACCCTGGAGAACCGGCAATACCTTGCCCTAAACGAAAACTGACCAAAAAGAAGAGCTTAGTGTTTGGTGGACCAGTGCTGGTGTTATCCAGTACAGCTTCTTGAGATCAGGTTAGACGATTACTGCAGACTTGTATTGCCAACAATTGCAAACAATGATGGAAAAGCTCGCCATTAAACAACCGAGACTGATGAATTGCTCAAGCCCACTGCTCCTTCAGGATAACACTAGACCACACACTGCACATCAAACGATCGCCAAGTTAGAGGAGCTGCGACTGGAACCTCTGCGTCACCCACCATACTCTCCAGATCTTGCCCTAACCGATTACCACTTTTTTCAAAATTTGGATAACTTTTTACAAGGAAAACATTTCAAATCTGATGAGGCAGTCAAAACCAAGTTCATATACTCTCGCTCCCAGGATTTTTTTTCCAAAGGTATCAATGATCTGCCTATAAAATGGCGGAAGTGTATCGATAACAACGGCGCATACTTCGATTGATTAAATAATAATTTCATAAAAAAAAACTTGTTTCACTTTTTTGATACTGAACGGCAATTTCATATGTAAGGACCTAATATTATATACTATAATATCTTATACGGGTAGACCGAAAATGCTTTATTTTGCGTCTTGTGGCTCTAAGCAGATAGAGCCCAAGGCCGCAAGACTCAAAGGCCACTTTTAGCGTGATAGTGGGTGAGAAGGTGGAAAAAGGAATCAGAATAGTGATGGGTTGCTAGCTGCATCGTCTATTAACATCATTTACATTTCCACTCATTCCCTCGATCGGCTTCTACGATCTGCGCAGGAAGAGAAGCAGCTTACATTCTAATTTTTCTCTTTTCTCCCAGACCAAGATGGAAGAAATATTATTTTTATAATATTCTTTATTCTGATATACTCGTACCACACGAGTGGTTTCTAATAAAAAACGGCAAATGGCGCCAACAATCTGCCATTTTGTTTTTTTTTTATATACCCAGAGTCACTCTAGCAATAAAGCCATCGGGTAAAAACAGCATATCTTATTTTTCTTCTCTGTGGTGTTCCCGTTGAGTGTCCCAGTCTCCATAAAGCAAGTCCTTCACGAAGGTCGTTAGTGGAACACTTACTGAACCCCTCGTTTCCTTGCAAAGGTCGAGCTTCCTGTATGTACAGTCGCGTAAAAAAGTCATGTCGACAAGCGACAAGTCAGAGATAACTACATTAATTAAGTTTTCGTAAATAGTTAAACACTTTGCTACCGGACTATAGTGTATAAAAAACGAGAGCATAGCTTAGGTGCAAGAAGAAAGTTCGGAAGACTTTCGCGCTACTGCGCGTAAAGCATGAAGTATGGAGATGCGAATAACGGTAGTGCGACCGATCTTTGATTGATTAGCAATCGAAGCCAATCTGTTGCGCCGCCATTACACTTACTACCGGCGTTAATAAAATTACCCGACACTTATGACTTCTAAGTTGTCAAAAAATACAAAATAAACAAATATTAAAAAAGTTGCTATAAATTAGTAACTTTTTCCATTATTTATTTTGGAACGAGCGCCATATTTTTGTTAGCAAACGAATTCAATTCAAGTTTAATTTTATTCATGCGGCAATGCGTTGCCGAGATAATTATGATGAGGTCGTTCTAAAAATAGCCCTATATACTTGTCATGTACATGTGAGGTGATTCAGTTCATCATTTAGAACAAATCTTCCCAGTAAATAAATATTACGAAATAAAATAAAAACATTATTGGTTCTCATACAAATCGAAGTAGTCACGTGATCTAGTCACTATAGGTAGGTAATAATATTTTCGTATGTAATCGATATACATATATTGTGAAAAGTTATTCAAAATAAATGAACCTTTAAAAACACCTTGCATAGGCCGATAATTCCTTCCCAATAACTTTTCTCCTCGCCAGTACTTCCCACCGATTTGGCTGCCGTCCCCACCAATATGAATATCTAAAGTATTGTGTACTTTGTAACAGGCTCCTTTTTAACTTCTACACCGAGGGTTCTAAGGGCCTGGGCCCTCAATGGTTATCGCTGTGAATATTGGGATGAAAGAATGTTTTGAGGGGATGAATCGGGGCGTTTTGTGCATGTTTAATGGATCGGTGAATTTGGGTTAAGAGCAATCAATATTTCGAATGTTTGGTGGTTTCTATGCTTAGACAAAACGTGCTTTACTATAGGCTGTCATGTCTTTAATCCCAAATGGGGCAGACAGAGCATTTTGGGCCTTGTGGCTCTAAGCAGTCAGAGTCCAGGGCTGCAAGAGCCAAAGGTCATCTTCTTCTTCGTCTAAGCGCGTTCCCGGTTGCATCTTCAGCTGTGCTGCTTCGGAGCCCGGGGTGCGCTTTCCCGCTTTTTCTTCTCCAAATATAACATGCATGTTAATGGTCACCCAAGGATGCCAAAGACCTTGCAAAATGGAGAAGAAACAGCTGGAAGAGTTTAAATGATTTGGCTATAGTTTTACTACCGGCCGCCTGCCTGATGTCAACCCTCTTGGGGAATGTATTTGTGCGAAAAGTTTTACAAACGGCCGCCGCCCGACGTTATTAACCCTCCTTGCTGACGTTAACTCGCCTCTTACAATATCCACAGGAAGAGATGGAGTGGTCCTATTCGAACCTGGATCCACACGGGTGCACGAGCCAAAGGTCATATTTAACGTAATGATGGGCGTATTTTTGATTACCATATACTACTCGTATCCATAAATAGGCCCACTGTCTTGATTAACGTGAATTTGCATCTTGGAATACTTGGGACCAAAAAAGGCAAGACGTAGTACATAGATAGATAGATAAGGACAAATCACACTGATTGAGCTAGCCCCAAAGTAAGTTTAAACTTAAACTTGTGCCAAGGGATACTAACTCAACGATACTATATTTTATAATAAATACAATTATATAGATAAACACCCAAGACCCAGGACAAATTGAAAAAGGCCATTTTCCAACTTGCCTTGGCTGGGGATCTAACCCAAAACCTCCAGATTAGCGGACTAGCGTGCATTCACCACGGAGATCGTACATCTACGTATATAATATAATTGTTTGTTGTTTTTCCCGTGTGTGTGTATGGGTGTGTGTGTGTAAATAGCCAACACTTTTATTAGATTGTATCTAATGGATTTTGTACCGTAGTTTTACTACGCATTATTTGTATTGTTGTGCGAAGTTATTACCGAGAAATTGCTGGAGTTTACTTATTTTCATTTCTAAATGACGTATCATAAAAATTTATAACCACTGAATCATTCATAGTGGGTGGATAGCGTGAGTGCACATTAAAAAGGTAACAGATGCGACAATATGAACGATGAGAGGAGTGACAAAAAAGTTATGCAACGTGGAAGGGACATACCCATAATAATTCGAACCACGGGGTATACTAGATCACTTAAGTATAATGAAATTAAAATAACAGTCAAAAAACCAAAAAATAATTCGACATTCCCATAAAGGCCGAAATTTATTTTGATTTTTTTGGTTGTTACTTTAATTGTATTATATTGTAATGATCTAGTATAGACTGTGGCTAAATTTATTACGGGTACGTCCCTTCCACTTTGTATATCTTAATACAAAAAAACTTTGTATGCTTAATAAACAAATAGTTGACGTCAGGCAGGTAGCTGGTTGTAGAACAACAGCTAAATCGTTTTCAGCTTTTTCCTCGCATGGTCTTTGATATCCTTCGGTGACTTTTGAGACACGTCAAGGGTTTTTTTATTTTTAAAAGAAAAGAGCCGGAAAGCGCACCCTATATACGCTCAGCAACAGCTAAGGATGCAACCAACGATATAAGATGAAAAGATTACTTTCAGTACTGGTAAAGTATTCCAGCCCACACATTCTTCTATATTCTGACTAGTTTGTGGCGTGGGCGTCCCACGTCAACAAATATTGTAGTAATATGTTTTTATTTCCTTTTGAGTTAGTAAGGAGCAAAGACTTGCTTTTCTTATTGGCGAAGAGATCCTAAAGTTTCAGAAATAATAGTCAAAGAGTTGAATATATACGATGCTGACAAATCACATTTGTTACAGATACTAAACATATTGGTAGGTACTATTCCATGTTTTTAAGAATACAAAAGAAATGTATCCGTGAAATGATTGAAACTAAAGAGATAGCTGTGTTTCTTTTATAAAAAACGAAATATATTAAAAATTTATTCCTATAATTAGAGATATTCCTTGCAAAGTGGAGAAGGAAAAGCCGGAAAGCAGACCCCGGGCTTCGTAGCGTTGCAGCTGAGGATGCAACTAGGAATACGCTGAGATAAGAGAAAGAGACAGAGAATTAGAGATATTCCTTATATCTTATCTGGCTCACAAATTTTCTATTGCTATACGGCGCGGCAATGTCGCCAGTATCGTGGGAACATTTAAGCCGGATACCTTTATTAGAGAACTCAGTATTATTAATCTTGACCATAAACTTATTATTATCTTATTGACATGTAATTGTATGCCTAACCTCGACATTGAATGAAATAATTGTATATTTTTTATTTATTTAATATTTATTGCACAATAATCTAAAGATTATGATACAAAAGGTAAAACTTAATGCTAAGCATTGTCTACCAGTTCACCTTAGGGACGTTATTTAGTAAGGGATATTTTGTGAATATATAAATCTAAAATTGCATAATTAATAAATGATACAAGACCAGTCATAGCATATTGGTGGACCTGTGGAGAACTTTGTTAGTCTACTACTTGGAAGGATTCTCAAACAAACAACCACCTGATTGTTTGTATGTTTGTCACAATAAGGTGCACGGTAAACACGCCACAGCGCGACTCAATTTCGTTGCGTCAACACCAGCTGCAATAAGCTGCAAATATCATTTTATTTTAAGCTAAAGCTTTTTTAAATCCTTAAAGGTTTTGTTTGTTTGTTTGTAATCTGTTTATTGCACAAATAAACGGGCAAGTGCGAGTCGGACTCGTACATAAAGAATTCTGTACCACCGTACAATGTTTTAAAACGCTGAAGAAACACTTTTCTTGTATGACGACCCCCTTTAATTTTCAACTTTTTTATTTTCAGTATTTGTTCTTATAGCGGCTAAAGTAATACATAATCGGTGAACATTTCAGGTGTCTAGCTATTACGGGTCAAGCGATAGAGCGCTGTGACAGACGGACAGACAGACAGCGGAGTCTCAGTAATAGGGTCCCGTTTGCACCTTTCGGGTACGGAACCCTAAAAACATAGGTTAGACAGAGTTATTGACTGAGCGAGCGAAGCGTCTCAGTTTCGAGAGGCCACAAATGCTTTTTTGCTGGAATCTTCTTTGCTGGTCTGGGAGAAAAGAAAAAACATAGAATGTACCAGCTGCTTCTCTTCCCGTGCAGATCGTAAAAGCCGATCGAGGGAATGGGCGAGAATCTGAATCATATGAATAGGCGATGCGGTTAGCAACCCATCACTATTATGATTTCCCTTTTCCACCTTCATGCCCACCATTACGCTAAAAGTGGCCTGGGCTTTACCGCCCCTGGCTCTGTCTACCCCGTTAGGGATAAAAACGTGATAGTGTTTCTGTAAAAATGCTTTTGCCTGTCAGTTAGTCCGTTTGTTCTCGCCCACAGGTCGCATTTCTCAACCGATTCTCGTGAAATTTTATAAGCTGGTTCAATATTTATATAGAATTTTGTTGTCGATTCAATTTTTGTTTTTTTTTTTCAAAATGGCGTAGATATGGGGGCTTAAAACTTTAATATTTCAGCCATTTCGAAAAAAATTGAAATATGTCGTAAAATAAAAGTGATCGAATCAAAAATGAGGAGATTCGTAAAAGAACAAAGGTCACAGACATAGCCCAGCGGATTAGCTCATTAAAGTGGTAGTGGGCGGGGCACATAGCGCGAAGAACCGATGGCCGATGGGGCAGAAAGGTTCTCGAATGGCGGCCACGTACCGGCAAGCGCAGCGTACGACACCCACCTGCTAGGTGGTCAGACGACCTGAGCAAGGTTGCAGGAAAACGCTGGATGCAGGCTGCTTCCGATCGGTCGTTTTGGAAATCCTTGGGGGAGGCCTATGTCCAGCAGTGGACTTCCTGTGGCTGATATGATGATGATGAAGTCGTAAAACTTTTTTGCCACCTACTCTTTTTTGTTTGAACAACTGTTTTTGGGTGAGTCGCAAGGTTTACAGCTCACACAGCCAATAGTAAATTTGGTTTTACTTTGCGGAAGTCAAAGTAATCTAGATCAGCTAGACCATTGACATGCATATTATATTTGGAGAAGAAAAAGCGGGAAAACGCACCCCGGGCTCCGAAGCAGCGTAGTTGAGGATGCAATCTGAAGATGAAGAAGAAGATACCTGTTATCTTACTCATATACTTCGCACTCCTTCTCTTTATGGTTGCCTGTAAGAGATTGCTTCGGCGATAAGGCCGCCTCTTGTACCTTATTTATTTATAAGTTCCGTAAACTTTGTAATTTTTTATTGTTTTTTATTTGGTGCAATAAAGATTTTTGTATTGTATTGTATTGTAAGATAGCAATGAAATTCTGCCCATTCGTACTGCATCTTGAATGCCTAAAAACCCTATAAAAATAACGAAGTTATTACGGGAAACTTCGACAAGTTTCCTAGCGATAGCTTTACCTACTTATATAATGTTCGTTACTAAGTCATACTTACATGCTCATGCAAAGTGAGAAATGGGGCTTGCTGGCACGAATTTCGGGACAATGTGTAAACTTGGTCCTTCGAACCGGATACACAATGCCGCGCCGGCACTAATTAATTCTGCTGCAAGCTGATACCTGAATAGGTATTGTAGCAAATCGGATAGTCTAAGAGCTAATGGACACTAAAGTAAACGCTAATACTTATTTCAGTATAGATGGATGTTCCATGCGTCAACTCGTGAACGGGTGCCGCCAGTAGTGAATGGTCAGCTCAGCTCCTTTTTTAAGGCTATTCAGTATTACTCTTTTCTGTAAATTGGATTTGACACTCGTGCGCAAGCTTTACATGTTATATTGTGATAACATTGTATTAGGCATAATCTCTGTAAAGTGACAAAGCCCTTCTGGCAGTTCTGGCGCGTATATGACCAATACTGTGTAAATGTTTTGTTTCTTTCGGAATTTCCTCTCAGCAGTGGTCATTGCAAAACGACAGTATCGGTAGCTTTTTTTTTTATATTTCAGTCTTCTTCGTCTTCGTCTAAGCGCGTTCCCGGTTGCATCCTCAGCTGTGCTGCTTTGGAGCCTGGGGTGCGCTTTCCCGCTTTATCTTCTCCAAATATAACATGCATGTCAATAGTCACCCAAGGATGCCAAAGACCTTGCAAAATGCATGCATGCTTGCAATTCTTAAATATTTCAGTATAAATACTTATACATTACACGTAATGTACCTACACTAAAATTTTTGACATATGAAAGTGCCTGCAAAGCCCTATAATTACTGAATAAATATTAGATTTTGATTTTTTGAATCATTTCATTTCTGATTTGCAACAATCGTCACAGACTAAGCATGTCATTCAACAATTATTTAAACGTTCGTGATCTTGGGATTTTATACCATCTCCTGAGATCACGAATCGGCATGCCCACCGTGGAGATTGTGGGCATATGCACCCTTTATTCAGTGGCAGATTAACAAACACATTTGGCACCCGTAGGCTAATCATATTTCGCCGCACCAAAATGTACTCCCTATGGTCTTTATGCCAATAGGAGTCTTTTTGTGGGAATTTTTACGCATCCTAAAGACAAAGTAGGCACGTGCCTAGTCGTGCCTACTTTGCCTTTAGGATGATCCGCCTCTGGCGCGGATCCTCGCGCCCTAGGCTGCAGCCTAATTAGCCTAAGGGTTAATCAGGCGCTGCCTTTATTAGAAGAGGCCTTTAGAGAGACTCCCGAAATAATCTTAGTAATACGTATATACGGTATTTAAATAAGTATCACCACTTGCTACTTGCCACTAGAAAAAAAAAGAAAGAAATAATCGTTAGGAAACCTGCAACTCCACTAGTGTGTAAAAAAGAATGTTGTCAAAAGATGGCAGTCATTGAACTACGCCAAATGTCATTAGGGTGAATATCAAGCAGAAGTGGCGCCCTCATTTGAAATAAATTGTTAACTCGTAAATATGGTGAAAATTTCCATATTTCTCAATGTTAGGCACTAGATAGCCCTTTAAATTATTTTATGAACTGCCGTTGAAACTATTATTGATGATCTGTCTAACTTTAAAACTTGCCTCCGCCAAAAGTTGCCACTTTGAAAGTTTTAAAGTTAGATGGACTAGTGTAAATACTTTCAAAGGTGGTTCAGAAAATAATAGGGCTATCTAGTGCCTAACATTAAGAAATATGGAAATCTTCACCACATTTACCACTTAAGGTGAAGGTATAGGCAAATGGCCTTGAAGTGGCGCCCTCATTTGAAATAAATTGTTAACTCGTAAATATGGAGATAATTTCCATATTGCTCTTCGTCATGCACTAGATAGCCCTTTAAATTATTTTATGAACGACCGTTGAAAGTATTTACATTAGTCCGTCTAGCTTTAAAACTTGGCTACGCCAAAAGTGGCCACGGCCAGTTTTAAACCTAGACGGATTACCAATAATAGTTTCAACGGCAGTTCATAAATATTTTAAAAGGCTATCTAGTGCATGACGAAGAGCAATATGAAAATTATCACCATATTTACGAGTTAACAATTTATTTTAAATGAGCGCGCCACTTCAAGATCATTTGCTTCTAACTTCACCTTAATGGCTCGAAAAAAATCTGACACCAGTGTTAGCTATTTATATACTCATCCTTTTGTCATTTACAAAATGATGTAGTCTGGCGTCATCTGGCTCTTGCTCTACAAGATTTATTGCCAACGGAAGGCACCTTTAATCATTTTATTATCTATTAATTTTGGATGCTTTTAGAGATGACTAGCGCTACACCCCGGCTTCGTGCGAATAGATGTTTATTTGTAGGTTATCTATGTAACGTATTGACTCGTGTAGTTCCGGATTAGAATAGGACCACTCTATCTCTTCCTGTGGATGTCGTAAGAGGCGACTAAAGGACTAAGCACAAACATCTCGTGCTCGTACAATTGCATTCCCAAGGATGGTTGACGTCAGGCAGGCGGCCGGTCGTAAAACTAAAGCCTATCATTTAAGCTGTTCCAGCTATTTCTTCCCCATTTTGCAAGGTCTTTGGCATCCTTGGGTGACCATTGACATGCATGCTATATTTGAAGAAGAAAAAGCGGGAAAGCGCACCCCGGGCTCCAAAGCAGCACGCTGAGGGCATCCTTAGCTGTTTACAGTCAAACTATGAACTGAAAAGAGAATATAGTGTATTATATCATTTTTGACCATCAGTATGGAAAGCTTTTACACCCTTGTATTTTCTTTCAATTACATATTTTGACTGTGAAAACCAATTATAACCTTAGATATATGCAATATCTTTAAAGTTACAAATTTTTACCGAAATCTGAAATGTCGTTTCAAAAATAAAACTTAGACTACGTTTGTATGGGAAAGTCTAGGGTAAGGGGATTCTTAAGTACCTATAAGTCGAGGTAAACCTACATTTTTAGTCTTTTTTGCAATATTAGTTTCAGTACATGCATAAATTCATTAAAATGTGTTATAAAACTGGAATTTATGCGGCACCTGTCCAGGCTGTGGCAATATAAACTTTAAAATTGATAAAAGTTCCCTTTTACAACGCACGCCTAACTGGCTTAGTTTCATAGGTGACCAAAACTGAAAGTAATGTTACATAGGTAGTTTGCTTTGACTTACCATAAAAACATTTCCTGTCAATTACGAGTCAATCAAACTGTAGAATATCTATCCTATGTGGTAGGGATGATGACTGGGTTAGAAAAGTATTATTCTAATTAGTCCGTTAGGTAGATTATCCAAAAATAATGAATATTTTTAGATTATCAAAAAAGTAAAAATTCACAAAGATACAGAGTATTTCCAGAGTGTGACGTCACCGATGTGTAAAAATCGTACGAAAGCGTGACGTCATGCAAAATTTAAATGCGCTGTATCTTCGTCATTTATTGTTTCTCAAAGAAAAGAAAAAAATATGTGTACAATATATTTTAATAATCTAACCAATGGGCCTTAAATAACTTTTCAGTCATCATGCCTAAAAAATACTCAAAGCAGACAATGTCATATCCTTTATGAGTCATATAATACTGTTAAATTCATCTTTGACATACATACATACCTACACATGTATGTATGTGTATACACTCTACGTAGGTACGTGTTAACCCTTAAGGTGACGTGGGTTCACAATTTGCAAAACTGTGCGTGTTTTTGAAAAATCACTGTTATTAAACTACTACAGTTTATTCCCTAAAAATTTACATAAAAATCTTAAGGATTTTTTACAGATACCCACAATAGCCAAAACACGATTGAGCATTTTTGGCTTGATAGAAAAAAACACAAACATACCTCTAAATTTGCCTAAATTTGCCTTTACGTATTATACGTATTACTATTTTATACAATCACCTTTTTATATGAAAATTATACCAAAAAATGTATTATCTAAATATCTATCCGTTTTGGCTACAGATAGATATTTATGTAATACATTTTTTGGTATAATTTTCATATAAAAAGGTGATTGTATAAAATAGTAATACGTATTATAAAGGCAAATTTAGGCAAATCTAGAGGTATGTTTATCATTTTTTTCTATCGAGCCAAAAATGCTCAATGGTTTTTTGGCTATTGTAGGTGTCTGTAGAAAATCCTTAAAATTGTTATGTAAATTTTTTGAGGAATAAACTGTAGTAGTATAATAACAGCGATGGGGCAGGCAGCATTTTGGGTATTGCGGCTCTAGACTCCAGGGGTACGATACGATAGTCGTACGATAGTGACGTCTATTTTTTATATCAAACTAATTTAAACTTAACTATTAGGTATTAACGCTCAATGTTGCTTGACACTCAACGCGGATACGCAGTAACGTACGTCTTGCGTATCGCTTTTGGAGTAACCCTACAGGTCAATAACATTCAAAGGCCACTTTAAGCGTAATAGTTAGCGACAAGGTGGAAAAAGGAATTAAAATAGGTTGCTACACGCATATAACGTTGTACGGTCAGATTGCAGACGTTCTGAAAATGGGAGAGGAAAGAAGTACCCGTAACCGAAGGGCATGTATGAAGAGGTTGATGAGTGTAGGTGAAGCGAAAGAGGTCTGTCAAGATCGTAGCAAGTGGAGTCTCTCGGCAGACTATGTCTGTATGTTACACGCATCGCCTATATTAACATTGCGAGGTCTAACCGTATCCCAGCAGACCTCACATGAGATGAAGGATCGATGTAGGCAGTAGGCATGCTCAGGTAGCAATGAGAACACTTTTTTTACAAGCTTTTATTTAGTTTCACCTGACCTGCAATCTGTGAGGCAAAGTGAAAGGAAGAGCGGGACTGGGTCGACCTCGGCGAACATTCTCCGATCAGATTGCAGACGTTCTAAAAATTGGAGAGGTAAGAAGTACCCTTAACCGAAGGGCATGTATGAAGAGGTTGATGAGTGTAGATGAAGCGAAAGAGGTCGGAGTGGAGGTCCATAGTTTCTGTCTACCCCTGTGGGAAACAGGCGTGATAGTATCTATGTATCTATCTGTGTGTCCGTAATCAAATCTTGCAAGCTAAGTTAGACCCACTTACCATTATTACATCGAGTTAAAACTTCACATACCTATTTATGTTAATTGGGTGGCAATGCAATATTATGGTACCAACGACCGGAATCTGATCTCATGATGAAGTCGGAAGGTGGCCACGGTATCTCTGTGTTACAACAACACTATCCCACCGAGATAGGACTTAGTTGTTTCGTCGATGCAGCACAGCTGAGGATGCAACCAGGAACGCGCTAAGGTGAAGAAGAAGTAAAGCATGAAAATACATCCGATGATACACCAAACCTTACTTATTATCACATCCACTGAAGTCATTGACTCGGGATGGAGACAAGATATTACGGAAACAAAATGGCGTACGGCAATTTGTTTTTAACGCACGATTAAGTGCCATTTTTTCGTAAGATCGTAAATATTGATATCATAGCAATATTCTGGGTCTTTTGCGTAAATATACGTGTAGTTTTCGTGGAAAACTGGTTGTAATAAAATAAGATGTCTTTATTTTTGCCTTAGGATTTACGGCTTTTAGTGCTTACACGTATTAAGGTTTCTTTTTTACAAGCTTTTATTGTGTTTCAACTGTCTTGTTGTCTGTGCCCGTAATCAAATATTCCATGCTTATCAAATCTAATAAAATCGAATATTTATTCAGTAATTAGGCCTTTGCAGGCCATTTTACACGTTATTAATTTTAGTGTACATCAGGGCTTGGAATACCGTTAAAAATCAGGTAACGATGTCAAACGGCGTTAACGTTATCAGCAAAGATAACTTTATGCTAGGTAACGGTATTTTTCCCACTATTTACCGATAAATCAGATAACGTTACCAATGATATTAACGGTAAAAGGTATTGTTAACACTGTATTTCTTTTTGATATTTGACAGAATAAATTGATGAGAGTTTGTCTAGTAGCCTACTAGAGCTATTTATATTTTATATAACATTTGTAGTAACAAGTATTGAAAAAAGTGTCGTAACTTATATCGTTAATTGATAACGTTATAAACTGTATTATCGATACCCCTTATAACGTTACCACTACTACCCGTATTAAAATAACGTTATTTAACGTTACTTTTAGTGTGAATTTGGTATCGTTAACAAGCCCTGGTGTACATTACGTGTAATGTTTATTTATATCTAAATTATTTTTCTTTTTTAGGGTTCCGTACCTCAAAAGGAAAAAACGGAACCCTTATAGGATCACTTTGTTGTCCGTCTGTCCGTCCGTCCGTCCGTCTGTCAAGACCCTTTTTCTCAGGAACGCGTGGAGGTATGAAGCTGAAATTTATATCAATTACTCAGGTCTACTGTCCCTTGAAGCTGTGAAAAAATCAAACTTCTAAGCCAACACAATCAAAAGATACAGCCGTTTATGCCGCAAATTTTCGACACTTGCAAGGGAATCAAAACCTACAGGGTGCTTCCCGTGAACTCAGAATCTTGAAATTTGGTACGAAGCAACGTCTTATAGCATAGATAAAGGAAAAATTACGAAAACCATAAATTTTTAGTTACATCACATAATATATTTTTTTTTAATAATTTTAAACTTACTACCCATTTCCTCATAAACGCGTAGAGGTATTAAATTGAAATTCATACCAAATACTAAACCTTGCAGGTTTGTACGGAACCCTCGGTGCGCGAGTCCGACTCGCACTTGGCCGGTTTTTTAAAGCTACCGATACTATCGTTTCGCAACGATCACTTAATTAGATCTACTTTCCATTATTCTATTGAACTGAAACTTCATATACGTAAGTTGGGTGACAGTGCAATATTATGGTACCAATGACCTGATCTCATGATGAAGCCGGAAGGTGGCCATGGCATCTCTGTGATAAAAAACGTAACCCCACCTAGATTGAGCTTAATTGATTCGTCGTGAGAAGCACTTTTTCAATAAACTGAACATTTCGACTGCTAAAAGCACCGTGTGTGTTTTTCGAAAAAGAAAACACATAAGTATCTACAGTGTGTATTTAAAATTATTGAATCGAAAATTGTAATTGTCTTATAGTAACTGTAGTAAATTCATGTATTTTTATAGTATTATGATAGATAGCCTTTCTGAATAAATTTGCAAACCGGTGATAGTAAACGTGATTTGACGAAATGGAATGTGAATATGTTGTAACAAATGTTTGGCAAAAAAAACTACTACTGGCCGACATGTTTCGACCTCATTCGGAGGCCTTCCTCAGGGCGAATGTGATTCGCGACGCCCGTGACTTACCTGTTTAAGCTTATTTAATAAAATCTGTGTCTCACTAACGTAAGACACAGAAGTAGAACTAGAGTTAAAACTAACGTTTAAACAAAAATAAAAAAAAATTTTATTTTAATATTCTTATCTTTTATCTTTAAACACCTATTATTAAAAATTCTTATCTTCCGAAAATTTAAAAATGATAACAGTTTAAGTACCGGTTATAAAATCGTCTTAGAGTTCCATGCTAAAACAATAGCCTCCATTCATTCATGCTCGCCATAATCGTCGGGACACAGACAAAAGCAGCCATTTTGATTGGAATGGCATCCTATTGGCGAGGCCGGGAGACAAATTGGAAGATTATGACCCGGTTACAATCTGATTGTTGATATTTAGCCTGCGGGCCTTGCGAATGTCTACAGGAAGGGCGTTCCTTAGCTTGCACGGCCGGGTCCGAATTTATGAATTGTTGTTGAAAATGTCACTGGCATAATAAATTACAAATTGCAAAATTATGATTAGAAATTCCAAGGTTACAAACTGATTGATGATTGTTGATATTTAGCCTGCGGGCCTCGCAAATGTCTACAAGAAGAGCGTCCCATAGTCTGCACAGCCGGGTCCCAATTTTTGAATTCTTGTCGATGTGACTGGTGAAATAATCTAAAAATTGCAAGATTAATACTGATTGTACGGGCCTTATGAATAGTCTACAGAAAGGGCATTTCATAGCTTCACAGCTTACTTGGCTGAATCACAATTTATTAATTCTTGTCGATTATGTAACTGGCAGCGAAACCACAGTGATTTCAATTCGTCTACTTTGGTGGAGCCACACCTTGTGGCTTGGGGCACATTCTCCACTTAAAATGAGAGAGGCTATACTGTGTTTTTAAAAACCAACTGAACAAAATCATTTATGTTCATTCCCTTTGAAAAAAAAGGAATTGTTGTTTCAAAAAGGAATGCTTTAAACAAATAACTAAAAAAATATTACTTGTTGCCTTCTGGAGAATCTTCGTATTTTTATGCCTTACAGCGTAGTTGCAATGTTAAAATATTCCGGGGGTGGAATTAGCCGGCCCATTTAAAATGCCGGACAACAACACTGCGCAAAAAAGCTGGAAAACTACGATTTCCGTCTACTTGTAACGAACTTAGAGTTTCTAGATGTGCTCGCTTAAAATATATTACATTTTTACATTACATACAAGCACATCCGTGATGGCGGTAGCTAAAAATCAAAGTTTTGCTCACTGGGCAATTCCCCACACTGAGCTACAGCCTTTTGTAATACTTTAGAACACACATGCTTGTATTTGATTTATATTAGGTTAAGTTTTTTTCCTTTATATGTATTATAGTTTGTTATATTATATGTTGGTAGATACAATACATTATTTGTCTACCGATCTATCTCCATATCTATTAAGACATTAACCTTACATGTTGAAATAACTTCTGACATAAAAGATCACCGATCATGGTATATATGTTGCAGGCATAAATTAAAAGGCGTTGTCCATTTAAAAAATGCGTTTGAAAAAACGGCGTTAAGCTTTTGCTAAAGCTACATTTTGTGATCACTGTATGACATTATTGTCGCCATTTTTAAATTGCCACGGCATGTTACTTATTTATTCTTCGCTAACATGTTACGCTACATTATTTTAAGATTTTATTATTAACTGATAATCTTTATATAAAAATTAAATGTCAAAATAATACGAGACAAAAAAATTAATTAAACATTATAAATATATCTATCTAGCTTTTATTGTAAGGCCCGAGAACTTTCTTCCACTGCTGAAAAATGCAACGTGTGTGTTTGGCCAAAGAGGAAAACACATACGGTGCCTTTTCAGCAGTGGAAGTGTAGACCGTTGCGCCGTTTTATTACAGGGTTCCTATGGCATTCCGGCTCCATCATGAGATTAGCTTCTTGTCAAAATAATATAGTATTGTCATCTGATTTACATAGCATACAAAAATTCAGGACAGGGATTCCACCCATTTGTGGTCGATATTCCTCCTCATCGTACCTCTCGATTCGCCTCCTCCTTCATTGTGCGAACTGCTAAGGTGTGGAATTCCCTCCCTGCGTCGATGTTTCCCCATACATATAATTTAGGGATTTTCAAGGCAAGAGTGAACAGGGATTTTTTTGAGTCTGCGTGATACACCTTAGACCTCATCTTAGCTTCCCATCAGGCTAGATAGAGGTCAAACGCACTCAAATTTCTAATAAAAAAAAAATATCGTCTCAAAATCCAAAAACCCACGAAAGATTGTAAAAAGTATGTAAGAGTACGTGTACTCTCTCTCTCTTATCTCAGCGTATTCCCAATTGCATCCTCAGCTGTAATGCTGTGAAGCCTGATGGTGTCCGCTTTTCGGCTTTTCCTTCTCCACTTCGCACGGTCTTGAGCATCCTTGGTTGTAAGACCATTGGCACGCATATCATCCCTGACGACGTCAAGCTAACATTTCTTGGGTCTACCACGTCGACCGGGGCCCGGCGGAGGCGGCAGTTTGCAGGTTTACGCAAGACATGACCGTACCAGCGTAGGCGACTCTCTTGCAGTTTGTCTGCTATGTCACGGACATGAAGGCTACCGCGAATAGGTGCGGGTGTTTCTAACGCGGTCTTTACATGATACTCCACATATCCAGCGCGACATTTTCAAAAAGTATGCACGTGTATTTTTTAGTGTAAGTAGACATTTCCAGTGTCCCTGTATCCGATCTCATTTCAGCAGTTTAAGTTTCCCAGGCTTGTTTAAGAATTCCCGCCGCCTTCGGCCACACTAACACTTGCAGTTGGCCACTAACTTCAGTAATGTCCCATTTAACTTACTAACTTGCCGTACTGAAGTATTTTTAAGTGGCATATGTTTAGTGATTTTGTTTCTTGGCTCGGTTTGGGGGTTAGTCAGTAGCGGCGTTAGGGTAGGGCGCGGTTGGGCGACCACCCAGGGCGCCAGATACAAAGGGGCGACAGGGGGCGTTTTTGGGCAAGGGGGGGTCACAGGTAATAATAAATATACATCGTGTTAATGGTACCTCAGCCCATGTAACTGAACAACTTTTGTTCAACAACTTTCACGAAAATAAAAAAATAAAAATTTGAATTTTCATATAAACTGATCAGCTGATCATGTCAATTTGTATGAAAATCCGAATTATTGTTTTTTGAATTTCGTGAACGTTCTTGAACAAAAGTTGTTCAGTTACATGGGCTGAGGTACCATCTGAGAGGTTTTGCGTTCTTTCATTAACACGATGTATAAATAGCGGCTGGTTAATGGCGGCAACTCCTACTAGATGCACCCTCCCCTCCCTCCCTTCGTTTACAATGGGGCGGCAAATTTGAAGAATCCTATATCGTACTTGCACCCCCACCCCCCCCTCGTCGGTAGAAATAAATCCTATAAGATTGAAGTCTAAGTCAGAGTCTGAATTGCAGTTTGGAGGGGGGGCGGGAAAATCTCGCCCGGAGCGCTGGTAGAGCTAAAACCGGCACTGGGGTTAGTTAGTATTATCATGGGATGAGTTGACGGCGGTGTGGGTAGAATTAAAAATATTGTTACTCCGTTGCCTAATGAGGAAGGTTTTATGCAAAAGTAATTTCCATCCTCCTTTTACTTTACAAATTACAAGATTAATTAGAACATAAAACCGTAAGAAAACACCGCCGTGTGGTTCCCGGCAGAGTAGAATAGGACCACTCCATCTCTTCTTGTGGATGTCGTAAGAGGCCACTAAACTAAACATCTCGTGCTACAATCGCATTCCCAAGAAGGGTAAACGTCGGGTGGCTGCCGGTTGTAAAACTTTTCGCACAAATACATTCCCAAAGTGGATTGACGTCAGGCAGACGGCCGGTTTGTAAAACTATAGCCAAATAATTTAAACTTTTCCGGCTATTTCTTCTCCATTTTGCAAGGTCTTTGGCATCCTTGGGTGACCATTGACATGAATGTTATATTTGGAGAAGAAAAAGTAGGAAAGCGCACCCCGGGCTCCAAAGGGAATATAGCTACAAGATTCAAATAAATAAATATATAAGGACAAATCACACTGACTGAGCTAGCCCCAAAGTAAGTTTTAACTTGTGTTATGGGATACTAACTCAACGATACGATATTTTATAATAAATAAATATATAGATAAACACCCAGGACCAAGAACAATTTGACAAAGGCCATTTTCCAACTTGCACTGGCTGGGGATCGAAACCAGAATCAAAATTGTGTATGTTAATGTAAATCAGTTGACAATGCAATATTATTGTGCCAACAACCTGATCTGATGATGAAGCCGGAAGATGACCATGGGAACTCGTAGTAATTCAACGCAACGTAACGACGTATTTAATTTGTCTTGATAAGTGGCCTCACAATAAAAACTAGTACAATATTTTTGTTTAAAAAATACTTATTTAGAGCCTATATCTTAGGTTACAGCCTGTGTCAATCTACTGCTGGACTAAAGACCTCTCCTAATAAATGGAGGACTTAGATAGCTCCTTTTATTTCAAATAATTTATTTCAAATGGAGGAGCACTGGACCCCGAAAAATTTATGTAGCCCCCCCCCCCTTAAACACAACCATTTAAAATTCTACTATTTCATCATATTCCAAAATCTGCATCAAAATAAAGGGAGAGAAACTACTTTAAGTTGGCAACTAAAAGCCACGTGTGCACGATCACCACGGTCGGGATAGCGAGCATATATCACGCGCCTTCGTAAAGCACGGAGTACATTGATAAACTTGTTTTGAATTTTTCATATTTCTACTATCTGGCAAGCTACGAACCTGGCTGCCTAGCATGGCACCTTCGATAAACCCGGATAAAGTATTAAATCAAACTTCAACTGCAATAATAAACATATATACGTATAAACACACCACGTATTTATTTTAACACTATATTTTAAATCCACAGTTTATAACACTAATAGTTTCAATAAAAGATTATACTTAGCCACAAATTTATAATATACTTACTTATTATTCCTTAATAAATCAACTAAGATTTCTTATTTTAAAAACATAAAATAATGGACTAACAAAATAACGTTTAAATAACTTTCTCACTCAACGGTTAAAACTGGAATGAATAACTGTCACGTTCCCGCCGTTATTATGTAATTTCGCCCCTTTTACTGAAGTTGAGTACTGCCGGTGCGCAGATTGTATCGTAAGACAGTCTAGTGCCATCCCGATCGTTATTATTACGTAGAGCGAGATAGTGGTAGATGATAGCGCTTGATAAACTCTGTCATCAATGCCATGCTAGGGGGGCTGGTGCATGTTGAACTGAACTCAGTGTACAATACGATACCCTTTATTGCACCAAATAAAAATACAAGACATAAGTAAATTATCCTAACAACTAGGCTATTCGCAAAAGCCGGCTTATCGCTAAGTTTTTTCCAGGCAACCTCGCTTTTATAGAAAAAATGATATGAAATTAAGTAGTGCAGGGTGTTCAATATAATGAATACTTCTTAAGTACAATCATCATCATCATTTCAGCCGCATAGCGTCCACTGCTAGACATAGGCTTCTCCCTAGGTTTTCCAAAATGATCGATCTAGAGCGGCCTGCATCCAGCGCTTTCCAGTAGTCAGGTCGTCTGACCACCTTGTGGGTGGGTGTCCTACGCTTCGCTTGCCAGTACGTGGTCGCCATTCGAGAACCTTTTTTATGAAAAATGTAAATTGAATTGAATTGAATTGAAAGACATTTATTTGTTGCTATAACACACAAACTAACAAAAAACAGACAAACATAGTAAAAAAAATTACACAAAAACATAATAAATTTAAATGTGTGTGCTACAGCAATACAAAAAGGACACAGCTCAGTGGTAATATTGCCCGGGAGCAATACACTGATTTTCAGCTGTGTCCTGAAGATGCGTGGTGCGGATTTAAAAGTACCAATGTGAAAATAAATAAATAATTACAGAGAAATAAATAGGGCTGTGTGTATGTTTATATAAATAAATAGTGTAATTGTCTAGAGAAGTTGAAATACATATATATTGCACTGATATTTGTGTAAATATTGCCATTAAATGGCAGCTAATTTTATTAAACAAATGTAAATGAGGACGAATGCACGACAGTGTATGGGAGAACAATATATCAGCTTGGGAGAACCTTCAGCGACAGCCACAGCTACCGGCGACATGTTGGATTTGAAAGTTTTTGAAAATCTAATAGATGGGTTCGAAACCTTTTTTTAAAAGATGAAACAGATGTGTGAAGTCTAATAGGAGGAGGTATATTGTTCCAACATTTTCGTTCGTTCTTGGCTGTCAGTGCTGTACTTAATAAGGTTAATATTGTAAATTATTTAAGAGCTGTGGATTTTGTGACACTAAATAAATCAAATCAAATATATACAATATACATACTTACATATACAATAAAAAACAAATTACACAAAGAAAAATTAAGAACAAAGTGGAAACAAGGAACAAAACCATTCACTAACAAGGAAAAAAACTGACAACGAAGAGTATAGGATTGCCTATACGCTATTATTATGGGGGTTTTTAACCCCTCTTTTAGAATCGGGGTTTAAAATGCATTAGAGTATTTGAGCATAACACATCCGTGTGTCCTATTCCTTATTGCGGTCCCGTCCGTGCCATAAAGCGTAATGTACAAAAGTTTAGACACGGCCGCGTCATAATGTAGATGCATATTTCAGGGCCACAGACCCACAGTATTCATTATTAGAAGCTTTTATTTACCGTAAATGTTGACTGAGTTCCTGTAATTAAATAAATGTTTAAGAAGCCCCAACTTACAGACCTTCATAATATCGTACGACGCCAAACTAGACGTTACGCCTTTTTTACTATTTTGACGTAGCGCTCAGCCTGACCGTTACTAGCTGGGTGATATGCTGGAGACGGCCAGTAAAATACCCAAATATATTATTTCAAACTTTTTATATTTAGTCAATAGTCATCCAAGGATGCCAAAGATCGTAAAAGTCGATCGAGGGAGTGGGCGTAGGCGATGCGGTTAGCCCATCACTAGTTTGATTCCCTTTTTCAATCTTAACGCCCTACATCACGCGAAACGTGGCCTTTGGGCCCTTCGGCTCTGAGCTTTGTCTATCCCGTAAAGGATAAAGACGTGAATGTAGCACAATAGCGGAAAGAGTCAAGGAACATATCGCAGCTGTAAAAAACAGACAGACCAACAAGTCCGCATAGCTGAACACCTTATGGACACCAATTGCAACCACTAGATTGAATTACACCAGCCAAAAGTGTTATCGTCCGATCGTCACTATTATAAAAGGATAGTACGAGAAGCTGTTGAAATTAAGAAGCGCAAAACTTTCAACAGGGAAGACGGATTTAAATTATCATTTGCCTGGAACCCAGTGATTGCAAAAGTAAAAACGCGTTAGTCGGTGTCGAACAAACAGACAGATACAGTTAGTGTAGTGTGTACCGGGGTTAATACGTAAATATAAAGACAATGTGGGTAGTGACACTAATGACATTATAAAATGTGGGTAGTGTTATTATCAAATAATCTGCGTTCACCATCAACAAGACGACACCGCTGCTCTCCAGTCAGTCTGCGACCACGAAAAATGTATCAGTATTTGTAGAACCCCAACTATTGGGTCCCATCTGCTGAGAATCTCATTCGCAAGCTGTAAGGGAACTCGGAAGTTCCAAAGTCGCGTATTTTACCAGCTCATTGTGCGGAACTTTATCTGTAAGGCGCCGTTTGGGTAGATTGGTAACATTATGGAATGAATTTGCTTTGTGCATAGGTTTCCTATGTAGGGTGGGTCTTGCAAAGCAAGTTGAGGTAAACTAAATCATCATTATCATCCGATCGTATTCTTAGCTTCCCATCAGGCTAGATAGAGGTCAAACGCACTCAAATCTATAATAAAACAACTATTCTATCTTTTCTCTTCTCCTAAAGGTTGACAGGGAGAGAATGCTTTAACATTAAGTCTACCTATTGTAGCTTTTGGCTTAATAAAGTTTAAATAAAAACAGAAATCCCGGTTGCATCCTCAGCGGTAATGCTTCAGAGCCCGTCCCCTACCTAACACCACAGAATACATAAGAGTCAAACAGAATGGTATCTCACAGCGTCTCCCGCAAATTGGCGTCCCCGCACCTCTCCCCCGCACTTTGTGAGCTTTGACAGCTCCAAACCAGGGTTTAATTACTAGCCGCACGCAATACGCGACGTGTGTTGTCTTGAGAACTGTCAACCAATAGTAACCATCATGGTGAGAAGGTGCGCGTATATTAATTGTTTATCCCCCCAATACTCTAAAGAACGTATATTTCATACATTTCCAAATGATGAAAACAGGTAAGCAAAGCAACAATATAATTTCACGTTATTACCCAGCAACCATCTTGATATATGTACCCTTCTCGCTCTCTCGCATTGGCGGGAGATACACAAGAGCAAGGGGGTATTAGCAATCCGGTAATGTTACATTGGCTCCTCGCTCACAGGTAATCACATACACGCAGATGCCAAATAGATTTCCGCGGGTTATAGTGTAAATGCCATTGTTGACAATGACAACTTGACATGCTGTGCGTGAAAATGTGCTAAACATTTGTTTATTTTTATTGAATTTATTCATATAATTACCGTATAGTTTTGCGCCGAATATGCAAATTACTATATTACAATAGTGAATTAGTGCGTTACATTATAAATGACTCAATAATAATCAGTAAAGTGAACTAATGGTGAAATAAACAATGGACATAATGAAAAATATTTGTGAAGTGATATTATGTAGCTGTTTCCGACTTTTCTGTAACATTTGATACATATAAAACAGAATATTTTTTACGTCATAGTGTTCGCAAATCTTCAGGTATGGAAAAATATAATCGTAAATATGTCGAACTCGTTAGTAGGTAAGTATTAAATTAATTTTGCGGTGCGACCCTAAGTATAAAACTCACACATCGACGTGTGTACAGATAAATTGTTTCGTTTGTAGTAGTAGTAGGTATATATGTTACTCTGAATCAATGGAGAGTCATACGAGTGCTAACACCTAACCTACGTGATTTGACGAGGTTACTGGTTTTTATATAAAGCGATTGCCGTTTGACCTCTGCAACCCAAAGTGTAGACCAGAACCAATCCTAGAATAGGTTTAAACAAACGCTAGATGGCGCTCAGGACTCACAGCTTTTACTTTCCTTCTGAAGCACGGAATCATATTTTTTTTGGATAATCAGATAATTCAAGCTTGCAATATCCTAACCAGACTGGAAACAACTTTTCACAAAGCATGCTTCCCAGTGGGATTTAAACCGATGACCTCCGGATCACAAGGCAGACGCCTTGACCACTGGGCCACGGAGGCAGCATATATATCATATATGTAGAGTAAAGTATTTTATAAAGTAACCTCTCCAACCCGTGTGGCCAGCGTAGAGAGTGTAGGCCAAATCCTCTGACTGCTCTGGCTAATATAAAGCTGTGGCAGTATAGAGAGGGTCGTGCCCCTGTATTGGAGACTAAAAAAAACGGCCAAGTGCGAGTCAGACTCGCCCATGAAGGGTTCCGTAGCAGCAAGTAACATAATATAAAAGTTCTAAAGGTAAATTGCGGTTTACGATTTATAACGTATCAAAAAAACTACTTACTAGATTTCGTTCAAACGGTAATTTACATCATATATTTTTTTTTAGTTTTATCATTTTCTTAAAGTAGAAACCTCAATATCATTTTTGAAGACCTATCTATAGTTACCCCACAAGTATGGGTTTGATGAAAAAAAAATTTTTTCATCAAACCCATACTTTTAGTTCTAATTATGAGGAACCCCCAAAATTTATTGTTTTTTTTTTTCTATTTTTGTGTAAAAATCTTAATGTGGTTTACAGAAAACATCTACTTGCCAAGTTTCAACAGTATAGTTCTTATAGTTTCGGAAAAAGGTGGCTGTGACATACGGACGGACAGACAGACATGACGAATCCATAAGGGTTCCGTTTTTTGCCTTTGGCTACGGAACCCTAAAAAGACCTGATGATGAAAGTATTTTATACAAATACATCATCATGATTACAGCCGCATAACGTCCACTGCCGGAAATAGGCCTCTCCCAAAGATTTACAAAATGACCGATCTAGAGCCTAGAGCGACCTGCATCCAGTGCTTTCCAGCGGCCTTAGCCAGGTCGTCTGACCACCTTGTGGGTGAGCTTCCTACGCTTCCCATGCCAGTTCGTGGTTGCCATTCGATAACCTTTTGCCCCATCGGCCATCAGTTACTGCCATTTCAACGAGCTAATCCGCTGGGCTACTATGTCAGTGACTTTTGAACTCCTGCGAATTCTGATACAATATGTACAGTAGTACGTAATCGAATCAGAATTGAGGAAATTCGGTGTTATTACACTGAGCATAGCCCTCTCTATAACGCGTTGAGCTACCTTGAGCCTGTTGCTGGCAACACAAGGTTTTTATATCTCTTTTAGGAGGGAGGAAAGCTTTGGAGTTACTGGATATAGGAACAGAGGAAGGCCAAAGAAAAGTTGGATGGAGCGCGTTAAGGATGATATGGATAAAAAGAATGTAACAAGTCCTTGAAAAAAAGAGGAAAATGGAAAAGACTTACATGCTGCCCACGATCCTATCATGCTAAAAATGGCCTGGCACTTACCGTCCTAGGCTCTTTATGCCTCGTTATAGGGATAAAGAGGTTGATAGTGTATCGTATTACAAGTGGGATTAGGTGAGAAAGAAGAAGAATCGGGAAAGTTTCAAAATGAAACTACCATTTCAATTCGTTTAAGCACTATCATTTTTTATTTGCAAATTCCAATACATACAATATCAAATATTATTTATTTTTTAAAACATTTATATAGTATGATAAACAAAGTTCTGTGCTAATTACAGATTCTATATTCAAGATTTATTATTTCCAGTGTGCAATTTTTTCCCCAAAAAAGACATGGTAAATTATACAAAAATAATTTAAACCTCTCATGCCAAAACTGTACCATTTTTAAATAAATATAAAATAGGTATTTCGCCTTTTTTGTAAAGATTGTAATCAGTATTGTGGACTGAACTTGATCTTAAAGTTTGCGCTCTGGAAAAATATATTTCTGTGAGTTTACAAAATATCTACAGAAAGAAGGAGTTCGATAGCCCAGCAGGAGTACGCATCTAGCGCTTATCCATGTACAAGTGGCATATACGAGTATCTCGAACTCCTGCGCGCTTCAGGCGCGGTAATCCATTGATCTCGGCAGTCTTCATTAGAGCAAACGCCGCGCTTTTGCAGCTTCAAAAATCTGAAACCATGTTTGCTTTAGCTATTTTAATAAAGTTCTTTCTTTTTTCACGTTTACAAATAATTATAAGCGGTTAATACATTGGTGTCGGATTTTTCAAGCTAACATCTTTCTGCTTCAAGAATTGGTTCGTCGCACTATGTGCCTTGAGGCGCAAATATCAATGTTTTTTATTACAGATGATAAGTCTATGTTAAAATTTGTTAACTAGTAAGAATGTCGATTGTTGCTATTTTCATACAAGTATAAAAAAGTCTATTTCAATACTCACATGCGCTTGTCTGTTTTTTTATTGACAACTTTGTACATAATTATGTGCTAAAACAGGAAACGAACAAAATATAGTGATTTAAACACTACAACTAATTTAAATAGTCTTATACGGGAATAAAGGGTTATAATAACAATCATTGAAGGGCATGCTTAGAAAATAAATTTTAAAACACGAAAAGCAGCATAATCCACTATACAAATTAAGTTATCAGATCATCGAATTATACTGGTAAAAAGTCTATTTATTTGTTTGACAACAGTCTTTTAGGCAAGCTGTAAAAATATTACAGACTGTGTACTATTAAAGGATTAAGTATATTTGTCATTATTAATAAAAAATGTGGATCATTGAGTTTTTATTATAAAATTGCTAACAAGAAAACGCTGAATTGCTAAAACACCTCAAAATTAATTTTGGTTAATAAAAACCATATACCCTTCCATGTACCCTTCCAGTGGGTTTATAGTTTACGTTGTTGTTATAATTATAGTTGTTAGGATTGTTTTTAGGACGTATCCGACCATTTTGATTATTATTGTTACCGCCTTGATTATTGTTATAACCTTGTTGGGGTTGTTGGAATTGTTGGGGTTGTTGGAGCGGTTGGCTATTTTGATCATATAAATAATTCGTTTGATCATTATTATAAACATTCAAAACATTTTTATAAGAAACTTTGCCAGCATCATAACCGACTTCAGGGATGGCATTTTTAGATTTTTTATCATTGTAATAATAGTTATTGCAACCAGTTGTGTAGCTATTGTCATAATTATGACACACGGAATTAGTGTAACCGCCGCCCATCATAAGGTTAAATTTTCTTGTTCGTAGGTAGTCCAGGTCATTCCATGAGTTTGAAAGCTGGTTATTTGACTGCAAATCTTGCGAGTTCAAGATTTTGTTTCTTGTATACCAATTATTATTCGGGTTTAAATACTGTGATAATGCATTAGGCCTATTAAAGTATCCATTATTTAAACCGTTAATGTATCTATTATTGTAAGTATTAGTATGAATATTGTTGTAAATATTATTATTGTTCCAGTCTAAGAGGCGGAGGTAACTGTTTTCATTCAGATTCTCAATTGTCGACTGTAAAGCTGAGTTTTTGTCTTTTCGACGATTTGACATAATAATATAGTTGTTTGACATCTGGCCATACTTAGTTTGCGAATTTCCGGAGTTCAAATTGCTTCTACTTATTAAAATTTTTGTGTTAGGATTTGTTGCTTGCATTTGTAATACAGAAACGGAATTTGGTTTATTATAATAACCATTTGAACTATATGTAGCGCCACCACGAGTTAAATCACCGCTAAAACCACCATTGTTTACACCATTGTACGTATGACTTTGAACAGCTGTGTAACTATTTCCACCGTTGGTTTTAAAGAACTTCCTGTTCGGAAGGTAGCTACTGTCAACAATCTGAATATCTCTATTTAACTGCCAAAATTTTGACTCTGGATCGAATCTGCTCCTACTTAAACGTTTGCCACTATAAGAGCTTGGATTTTGTATTTTGACTATATTGAGTTGATTACCATTGAAACCTTTACTGGAGCCAATACCGTTAAAACCTGTACCATAACCGTGATTCGAATCAGGATTTGGGCCATGAGGTAAACCAAGATTCAAACCAGGATTTGATCCAGGGTTAAAACCAGGATTTGATCCAGGGTTAAAACCAGGATTTGATCCAGGGTTAAAACCAGGATTCGGACCAGGATTAAAACCAGTATTTGGACCAGAGTTATGATTGGGATTCGAACCAGGATTAAAAACCGGATTTGGACCATGGTTAAAACCAGGATTTGGACCAGGGTTATAACCAGGATTTGGACCAGGGTTTAAACCGGTATTTGGACCAGGGTTAAAACCGGGATTTGGACCGGGGTTCAAACCATTATTTGGACCAGGGTTAAAACCGGAATTTGGACCAGGGTTCAAACCATCATTTGGACCAGGGTTAAAGCCTGGATTTGGACCAGGATTAAAACCTGGATTTGGACCAGGGTTCAAACCAGGATTTGGACCAGGGTTAGAACCCGGATTTGGGCCAGCATTAAAACCTGGATTTTGACCAGGATTAAAAACAAGATTTTGACCAGGGTTGAATCCTGGATTTGGACCAGGGTTGAAACCTAGATTTTGAGCAGGGTTGAATCCTGGATTTTGACCAGGGTTGAATCCTGGATTTTGAGCAGGGTTGAATCCTGGATTTTGACCAGGGTTGAATCCTGGATTTTGAGCAGGGTTGAATCCTGGATTTTGAGCAGGGTTGAATCCTGGATTTTGACCAGGGTTGAAACCTGGATTTTGACCAGGGTTAAAACCAAGATTTGGACCAGGATTAAAACCTGGATTGGAACTTGGATTAAATGCAGGATTCATACCAGTATTTAAATCAGGATTTATTTCACGGTTCAAACCAGGAGTAAAACCAAGATTTAAATTGGGGCCATTATTGTATTCCTTGTTTTCAATATTGGTATAGGTATTGCCATTGTTCCAATCCAAGAACTTTCTGTTCTGGAGGTAACTTTTGTCATTAATTTGTCTTTCTTTGGTTGATTGCAAAGCTTTTGACTTTGGGTCAGACTTATATCTCCTCCACTTGTTGCTGAAAGGGTTTGATTTTCTTACTTTAATTATATGAATTACGCTTCCACCATTATTCATATTTAAACCAGGATTCACTCCAGGATTCATACCATACTTAAAACCAGGATTCCATATTTGACTGACACCAGGATTATTGCCTGAATTTAAACCAGGATTTAAGTACGGACTCACACCAGGACTCAAATTAAGACTCAAACCAGTATTCAAACTAGGGCTACTAGCAGAGTTTATGTCAGAACTCAAACTAGGATTCAAATCAGGGCTCACACCAGCATTCAAATCAGGACTCAAACTTAGATTCAAATTAGGACTCAGATTAGGATTCAAATCAGCATTCATACTAGGATTCAAATCAGGACCCAAACCGAGATTTAAACCAGGATTCAAATCGGGATTTGAACTCGTATTTAAAATAGGATTAGAACTAGGATTAAAACCAGTATCTCCATTGTATCCTGGAATAAAAATAAAATTTAAACCTCCATTATTACCAGGATTAAATCCAGTACTCAAACCGTTATTGTACACGTTACTTTGAATATTAACGTATTTATTATCATAGTTCCAATTCAAAAATTTTCTGTTTTGCAGGTTCATGTTTTCATTCTTATTTTCAGTACTAGACTGTAAATATAGGTATTTGGCATTCGGACGATTTGCTTTATTTGCGATGTTTAACGCCCGTTCATGTTTTGTTTGCAAATTGATAAAGTTTAAATGGCTTCTTTTGGTCAAAATATGTGGGTTTGAATTGCTTCTTTTAAACTGGACTAAAGATAGAGTATTGGGTCCAACGTTGTATCCATTATAATAACCAGGGTTAAAAGCTGTATTCAAACTCGGGTTCAAACCATTGTTAAAACCAGGATTTAAACCTAAATTCAAACCAGGGTATAAACTAGGGTTTAAACCAGAGTTTAAATTAGAGTTAAAATCATTAAAACCAGGAGTATAACCGGGAATGTTATTGTACCCAGTACTATAAACGTCGGAGTAGCTGTTATCGTTATTCCAGTTAAAAAACTTTCTATTCTGTTTTAAGTTTAGGTCGGAATTGCTTCTTCTCCAATGACTGTTATGAAGATCTGAATTCTTTATTTTGATTATATTGATTACGTTATCTAGATGCCCGCCCATACCACCACCATTATTGTATACATTATTAAAAACATTAGTATAATCATTATCGTTGTTCCAATTTAAGAATTTTCTGTTCCGCGGGTACTGGTTTTTATAACCTGACTCGTAAGAATTTGAAGAAGACTGACTTTTTGAGATTTGATATGGTGGTTTAATCACGTTGACATGATTATAACCGTTATTTAAACCTTTACTGCCAGGATTATTGTAAACATGGTCGTTATGCCTTAGTTTTTTGTAATATGGACTTTTATTACTATGCGCAATATTATAGTTATCATAGCCATTGATCTTTTGTAAATTATATCCTTTCCTTCTATTCCGCAGGCTTTTTTTACTCAATGGATTCGATGATTGATTTTTGTAACTTGACTGTACGTTTGAGTCTGTACCATTACTTTCAATGTTTCTCCTATTTTCCAATTTGTCTTCATTATTTGACACAAAAGCTTGAGCGCTGTAAGAAGGAGCTAAGTTCCTTCTAATTAGCTGATCATTATTATTTGATTGCAAAATATTGTTTTCCGAAGTCTGAAGATAATCAACTTCTGTGTTATCAATGTCTCCAATGTTTGAGTCAAAAGCCTGAGCTTTGTAAGAATTAGCATAGTTTCCTCTATCTGCTGGTCTAAGCTGGTCATCGTTTATTGATTGTAAATCATTGGTATCGTCCTGTAGGTTTCCAGTGTTGCTGTTAAAGGAATTCACATATTGATCTCCATATTGTAATTGTGAATGGATGCCACTGTTGCGAGCCTCGGACGTTATCTAGAAAAAGAACATGTATTTACTTAATATTCATCTTGATGGTACGGTCATTCTTTTTAAGTCATCTTCTCGTTACATAAATAAAGTACTATTATACGGTTTATCCAGAATCAAGGTTAGGTCGTTGATGTATATATGGATCAGGTTATAATTTTACAAGCGGGATAATACAATAATTTTAAGTGTCTACAGGCATAATTTAGAGTAGAATTTTTTTTCCATCTAGCGATAACAACTACGATTAAAAATTTTACAATATCTTCCTTATTAGGAAAACAGAGAATGTTTATTACTGACACTAATCAACGTCACTTCACATACGAGCTCCTTGTAGATAAAAAATGTGCCTAAGACATTTGGCTGTAATTAGATCCAAATGAGGGAAAACAACAAAAATGTTTGAAGGAAGTAAGACTTCGATAATTTATTAAAATCAGATAATTAGGTTTTACTTTTTACTAAGTATCTGCTAATATAATTATTAAATTCACTAATGTAAGTTTATTTTTATATAATAGATTTATACACTATCACGCCTTTATCCTCGATGGGCAGACAGAGCATATGGGTATGGGTCTTGCAGCTCTAAGAAGACAGAGTCTAGATCCGCAAGACTAAAAGACCATTTTTAGAGCGATGGTGGGCGAGAATTTGGAAAAACAAAATAGGTATTAAAAGAGTTGGATTTGTTATCGCTGTGATCATATTTTTCAAGAAAAAAATATAAGAAATATTTAATTTTCATTGAAATGTAGGTAATGATATCGTTAAATTAAATTTCAAAGCGAAACTTAATATTACTTATATTGAATAAACATAATTTTAATTTAATAAGGGATCGGTGTGGAGTGAAGGAGTACGTAGTGACGAAAATAGAGAAAGGGATGTTAAGATGGTTTGGGCATGTAGAAAGGATGGATGAAAGATATAAACAAAAAATATTTATAAGGCAAGTGTGAAAGGAAGAGCGGGATAGGGTCAACCTCGGCGAGCATTCTGAGATCAGATTACAGACTTTCTAAAAAAAGGACCCATAACCGAAGGGCATTTATGAAGAGGTTGTTGAGTATAGATGAAACGAAAGAGGTTTGTCAGGATTGTAGCAAGAGGAGGTCCATAGTCTCTGCCCTAGCCCTGTAGGAAACCGGCGTGTTAGTATGTATGTATGTATGTACATGATTTTTTTATCAAAACTTCAGTAGTTTGGTTTTCAAACAGAAACTAAAATTGCATCTAAAATAACAATTATTTTGTGTTAAGTTTTCCTCTGACTGTCACTAGTATTGAAGTCGGTTGTCTTTTGTTTTGAAAAATAATTACTATAAAAAGTTTTAAAAGTTTATGAAACTTTTATAATATGGGTTTTTTTTCCTCAAACGTTTTATAAGTAAACAATTTGAAATAGTTACGGATTTAAATTTTTTTTTATAAAAGTTACAGGAAAAATAAAACGAAGGCTTAAGTTTCTGTATTTTCATAGTATTTATTTATTAACTGTCTATTTAATTACATTGAATTTTATCATCATTCTCATTATTGTCAGCTCTCAATGGCGCCCTGCTGGCATAAGCCTATTTTTGTCTGCGCCATTTAATGAATTGAATATTACATTGTTACTTAATTATTTAGCGAAAGCCATTACTACGAAAATGGAATTTGTTTGTTTTCGATCTAATGTAGAAAATTTCACTTCTCTCCTCTTTTCTCTTAGAATTTTGTATAGCGGTTAAAATAATTTATGAGTATACTAAAAAATAGTAGGTATTATTTTTAACTACCTCATATTTTGTTTCTGTATCCTACCATGGTATGTGTATAATCCTGTAGGGCTATTAAAGTTTACATGGTTATTGTTGTGTATATTGTAATTTCTTTTTTAACCCTAATACTTAAGTTATCACTATAACAATTTAAAACACTATCATAACGTCTTTAAATGTTATTATAACCCTATGGAATATTGTTATAACCCCTTCGAATGTTATTATAACCATTGTAACCATTTTGTCCATTATGATAAACTTGTTGACCATTATTATAACCATTTTGACCATTATTATATCCATTTTGGCCATAATTATATGCATTTTGATTATTATAAAAACCATTTTGGTTATTATTATAACCACTGTTTATATAACCGTTTTGGTTGTTATTATAACCATTTGGTACATTATTATAACCGTTTGGACCATTATTATAGCCGTTTGGATTGTTATTATAAGCGTTTGGGGCATTATTATAACCGTTTGGACCATGGTTATAAGCATTTTGGCCATTATTATAACCATTTTGGCCATTATTATTATTGTCAGGTCCACTATTTTGTTGACCATTATTATTATAATAATAATTATTGCAACCTTTATTAAAACTATTTGCATAATTAGTACACATATTATTGACATAATCTTTGCCCATCATAACATTAAACCTTCTATAATTAAAATTATTTGATGAAAGTTTATCATATAAGACAAAATCTTTTGAATTTAAGTTGGCATTGCTTCTTCTGCTCCATACGTAGCTGTATGGATTTAAGTTTTGAAAGTGTCTCTGCGCATTATTTTGACATTCATGTCTTGACTGGAAAGATTTAGACTTTTTTAAGTTTGGTACTGAATTCTTTCTCTTGGTTTGGATTATTGAGAGAGTTTTTCGTCCTCTTTTATGATTTTTTTTGTAATTAGTATAGATGTCATTAATAAAACCGTAATAGAAGCCATTATTAAAACCAATGTAAAAACCGTTATTAAACCCTTTATTGTACACATTACTTTGAACATTGTTATAACTATTGTCAGGGTTCCAGTTTAAGAACTTTCTGTTATGAAAGTAGCTGTCCTCAGTACTTGATTGAAAGTCTTTAGAATTCGATTTGAACTGGCTTTTTTTATTCCAGTTTAAAATTTTATACTGTGGCATTAAATAAGGTAAAATATTATAAACTTTATTATTAACATTGTTGACATAAGTGTGAACATTGCGGTTGTCCCAATTGATCCTAGCTAACCTTTTTTGTAAAAATTGTTGTTTTATCTTGTTTTTTGAAAACAATCTTTTCTGACTCTCGGACCTTGCTGCTGAGTTGTCCAAGTTTTTACGCTTTGGCAAATAGTTGTTTGAGTTCTTCGATGAAGTTGAGACGTGAATATCAAAATAATTGGATTTTGATTTAGTCTGGCTTCTTCTCCATTGAATGTTGTTTAAGTTTGAATTTTTTACTTTGACTATATTGAGTACGTTTCCACCATTAATGAAGCTCATTCCACCCATACCACCCATTCCACCCTTACCATTATTGAAAACATTAGTATTATCATTTCCATTGTTCCAGTTTAAAAATCTTCTTTCAAAATTTTTGGATTTTGAGTTGGTCTGGCTTCTTCTACATGGTAAGTTATAAGGGTTTGATTTTTGTGTTTGAAAGATATTGGGTACGTTCCCGCCGTTGTTGAACCCCATACCACCCATACCATTGTATACATTATTGTCAATATTGGTGTAATCATTACTATTGTTCCAATCTAAAAATCTTCTACCTCGAATGTAGCTGTTGTCATTTTTCTTACTTTCATTAATTGTCTGCAAATCTTTTGTTTTATAGTAAGTCTGACTTTTTCTCAATGGAAAGTTTGAATTTTGTACGTTTACTATATTGAGTACGTTGCCACCACTATTATAGCCCATACCGCCCATACCACCCATACCACCCATACCACCCATACCAACCATACCACCCATACCACTCATACCACCCATACCATTATTGAAAACATTAGTGTAATAATTTCCATTGTTCCAGTTTAAAAATCTTCTTTCATTATCTGACTGAAAATCGGTGGATTTTGAGTTAGTCTGGCTTCTGCTCCATGGAAAGTTGTTTGGATTTGAATTTTGTGTTTGAAAGATCATATTGGGTACGATAACGCCATTATTGAACCCCATTCCACCCATACCATTATTGTATACATTATTGTAAATATTGGTATAATCATTACCATTGTTCCAATCTAAAAATCTTCTATTCTGAAGGTAGTAATCATTGCCATTTTTCTGACTTCTATTACCTGAATTTAAATTCAATTTTGAGGTTGACCGGCTTTGTCTGTTCCAGAAATTTGAGTTTGGATTCAGTGGTTTATTTAAATCTAATTGATTATTGTAACCCTGATTGTTATTGTTAAGGCTATTGTGAAGAGTTTTGTTTTTATTGTAATTGTTCCAATTTAAGAAATCTAAAAACTTTCTTTCCCTTAAATAACTTTCATTTGGACTCCTATTATAACTAGAGTCTATGATTGAATTCAAGGTATCAAAGATTCTTTGGTTATGAAGATTACTTTCTGCATTTGACAATTGAATTTCATGATTTGACTGCACGTCGGATTTGACAGCTTCATTGGCCAAGGTCCTTCTGTTCGGTACATTATTTTTCAAAAAAGCCTGAGCGCTGTTATAAATATCGAAATTTCTTCTACTCAACTGATCATTATTATTTGATTGTAAAACATTGCTTTTCGAAGTCTGATGGTAGCTTACACCGATGTTATCAATGTCTTTAATATTTGATACAAAAGCCTGTGCACTGTAAGAATTATCAAAATTTCTTCTAATATTGTTATTTGATAGGAAAGCATTGTCCAATTCCTGTGAGTTTGCCGTGTTGTCGTGGGAGGATTTCACTATTTGTCTTTCATATTGTGACTGTGATTGGATGCCACTGTTGCAATCCCCGGATGTTATCTAGAAAAGAAGGTACTAAAAGTCAACTCTGATGGCATGGGCACTATCTTTATTTCGTCTTTAAGTTACACAAGTAAAGCACTGTCATCATATATCCACAATCAAAACTGTTAATTTGTAAGTATAGACAAGCTTCTTCGATTAGCAATATGTTTCACGTGCAAAAGTCTTCTTAGTTAAACGAATGCCATCTTACGATAACAACAAAGGTCAGAAGCTCATTAAACGAAAAAACCAAAAAAATAATTCAAAACTTTTTCAGGTATATGTAAATTATTAAATCATGTTATTTGAAAGAAGAAAAAATAAACACAATCTGCCAGAAATCATAAATTACCAACATAAGAAGCTGTTTTTTTAAACTTTTGATGAAGAATTAGGAAAGTAAATAAAAATGGTTAAGCGAATTATGTTAAATTTTCGAAGTGTAGGAAGCCCCAGTTTCGGAAAAATGTGTTATTATTACTATACACTTATTAAATTAGTTATTTTCTAACTGCAAAGTTCTAAATACATATATGCTTGTCGGTATTCGTTATTTATTTGAGAATAATATTACGATTTTGTCATGACCGACATAATATTATTAGGGTGAAATAAATAAAAATAACTAAACAATAAATATAATCACAATAAATTATTTAATAGTAACATATTTGTTTTATTTATTTAATTTTCATTAGAATTTCATATATAAGATTAAGGCTTTTCCACACAGTGACACCAAACCTGTTTTTTTAATAATTAATATATATATATATATTTAGGGAGTCATGCTAAAAATGCAGTGGTCGTTTCGAAACGCTGTAGTTTGTAGTTTTTGCACAAAAAATAATGACCTTCATTTATACTATTGTATTATTGTAATATTTAGTAGTGTATTTAAAAATTTCAGGCTAAATTCGTTTAGTGCAGAGAAACCGTCATGTCGCCGCACCTTACAATCACCCTGAAGATGATCATCTTAATAAAAAAAAAAAAAAAATAGGCTGCATTTCCGTCCATAATACGAGTATGTGAGTAAACCGTATAAAATATTCAGAATGTATAAGGTCAAAAAGTTGAGCTATTAGTTTAAAGTTTGGAAAACTTGCGAATATTGCTGACCTGATTCTTTTTATTACCATAAAACTGGAATCTTCTAGCTTTAAATGAATCTAGAATGTTAACATAGTTATTACTGCTTAGTTGTAGATTTGAGCGTTGACACTTTATCATTAAGTACTAATGTAAAATTTTTTAAGTAATATTTTTTTGTTTACATAATTTGATTCTTGTTTACTCTGATATTGTATTAAACACTGATCTCATTGTCTAACATTATTAAGAACTGCCATTTCATTGTATACAATTGTTGAGGGTCTTTGAAATTGATCAAAGTAAAGTCCTTAGACAAAGCTTTTGTTTATTTTAACACTTTATTGCACATTTAAATAAAAACAAGTTACATATCATATGCATCGCAAGACCTAATTTAATTCAAATATCAATCCGACCGAAAATTCAATCAGACCAAATTCAATCATAAGACCAAGAATTTGTATATTTTTCTAAGACATAGTTTTAAATTATCCCTGTCAGCTAATCTATGTAATTATAAAAAAATAAGTAATATAGAACAATCAGTAAAACGTAAAAAAAGGTCAAGGTACGTACCTCAGGTTACGGTATTCTATAGGTTTAAAGTTTAGATTATTGATGTTTTGAATATTTAATTCATTGGTGAGAAGACTATTATTGTCACTGCTGCTACTTGGCCCATTGCTATCAGTATTAGGATTTTGGTCAGTAATATAAACATTTTGATTATTATTATACACATTTTGATCATCACTGTGACCAGGTTGACTTTTAATAATATCATTTTGATCATTATTGTAACCATTTTGATTATTATCATAACCATTTTGGTTATTATCATAACCACTTTGGTTATTATTATAACCATTTTGACTATTATTATTAACATTTGGATCATTATTCATATCAATACCCTTTTGACCATCATTATAAACATTTTGACCATTTATATTACTACCTGGAGGAACATTATTATAACTGCTTGGATTATTAATATGACCATCTGGACCATTGTTAAAACCACTTGGACCGTTAACATAACCGTTTGGAACATTGTTATAATCATTTGGTCTATTATAACTAATTGGACGTCGACTAGGATCATAATTGTATCGATTAGGGGCATTTATATATCCATATGGACCATTATTATAATTGTTTGGACCATTAATATAACCATTAGGAACATAATTATAACCATTTGGACCGTTACCATAACTATTTGGACCATTACCATAACCGTTAGGACTATAATTAAAACCGCCTTGACCTGGAATATAACCCTGAGGACCATAATTATAACCGTTTGGACTATTATTATATACATTTGGAACATTATTATATGAGTTTTGAACAATATAACCATCTGGACCGTTGTTATAACCATTTGGAATATTATTATAACTGTTTGGACTATTATTATTACCATCTGGACCATTATTATAGACATTTGGAACATTAGTATTTCCGTCTGGACCATTATTATAGCCATTTGGACTATTATTATATACGTTTGGAACATTATTATAAGAGTTTTGAACAATATGACCGTCTGGACCATTATTATAACTGTTTGGAACAAAGTCGGCTGGACCGTTTGGAATATAGCTGCCTGGAACATTTGGACCATTGTTAGGACCACTTGGACTATTCGGACCATCGTTATAACTAGTCTTACTAGGATCATCAGTTTCACCAGTTTTACCATCATTGTAATAATAATTATTGCAACCATGACTGTGACTACTTTCGTAATTATTACAAACAGCATTAGTGTAACCACCGCCCATCATAAGGTTAAATCTTCTTGAATTATTGTCCAAAGTATTTAATAAGTTGTATTTATTCGATTGCAAAGCGTTAGAATTAAGCATTAAGTTTCTTCGAGACGGTGACTCAAGTATTAGTTTTGATTGCGACCCATATTTATTATTAATATTTACATTGTTATTTCCCCAAATAAGAAAATCAAGAAACCTTCTGTTCGAAACATATTTCTTCTCGTTATTCTTATCTATACTTGATTGTTCAGGTGAGCTGTCCAGGTCTCTTCGGTTTAACAAGTAGGAGTTTGCATAGTAATTCGGCTGAAAATTATTGTATTTTGGGTAGTTATGTCTTCTATTCCAAAAGTAAATGACCTGATTTGAATGTGGTAGCTTCAAAATTGTGACGTGATTTTTGTTATCGTTATAGTAAACAATGTTGGATCCATTGTAGTAAATACCATTGTTATACCACATAACATTGTTGTTGTTCCAAAAATATGGACTAATATTGTCATCGTTATACCAAAAGAAGTTAGGATTTGTATTTGGTGTTTTAGTCATTGAAAAAGTATTCACTCCATTACTGTTGATATTGACGTAGGAATACCCACTATTCCAATTCAAGAATCTCCTACCCCGAAGGTTAATGTCTTCATTATTCTGCGTTTTACTATTTGAAAACAAAGCTGAATTTCTTCTCAATAATAGATCATTGTTCACATTTTTTAAAAGTGGTTGGTAATAATTTGTTTGCAAATAATTGGATTTTAAGTTAGACTGGCTTCTTCTATTCCAGAGGTTGTTGTATAGATTTGGGTTTTGTACTGCATTTATTTGATTATTGTATCCGGGAGGATAATCAGTATTGTAAACATTATTGTCAATATTGGTGTAATCATTATTATTGTTCCAGTTTAAAAAATCCAAAATCCTTCTATTTTGTAGGTTATTTTTTCTATTATCTTGATTATCAGAACTCGTCTGCAAAGGTAAGTTGTAAAGATTTCTACCATTAGACAAGTTGTTATTTGCACTATTCAAAGAAGGTAATAACTGGTTATAAATTAACTGCAAGTCGTCGGATTCGCTGTTTTTTTTCCTAATTTGGCTATCATCAGTCAATTTAAAATCTAAGTTTTCCTTTTGACTACGATATTTCTTTGCATAGTTCGCTAAATTTAAAGTTTGGTCATTCTTGTGTGAATTTCCCAAGTAAGATTTATAATTACTTCTTCTGCCCCAGAAGCTGGGAACATAATAAGTTCTTTTGATTTTGACTAATGACATAGAGTTAGGTCCATTATCATAACCAGAACTATAAGTGTTACTATTAATATTAGTGTAATCATTGTCGTTATCCCAATTCAAGAACTTTCTGTTTTGGTTATCATCGTAATTTTGGATTTCATTACTTAACAAGTCTTCAGAATTCGACTTCTGGCTTCTTCTCCAATAGCTGTATGGGTTTGAATTTTGTACTTGCATCATATTGAGTTGATTACGAAGACCGTTATTATATCCATTATTATAACCATTGTAACTATTACTATGAATATTAGTGTAATCATTGCCATTATTCCAATTCAAGAACCGTCTGTTCTGAAGGTTATTCCAATAATTCCGAATTTCATTACTTGGTTGAAGATCTACAGAGTTTGGTTTGGACTGACTTCTTCTCCAGCTTGGTTTTGAGTTTTGTACTTCTACTATATTCATTTGATTCTTAAAACCGTTATTACCAACAACATTCGGTATATTGTAAACATTAGTGTAATGGTTATTATTGTTCCAATTTAAGAAATCCATAGCTGAACCCTTTACTGCGTCCCAAAGGAAATCTAAGCATCTTCTGGTATAGCATCTTCTGTTATTCAGAGAACTGTTATCTTTTTTTTGAACACCAGAACTGGTCTCCAAGGCAGAGTTGTCCAGGTTTTTACGATTTGACAAGTAATTTGCGTCATTCAAGGAAGCTAATAACTGATCATTATTTGACTGAAAATCATTAGATTTTGAGTTAGTTTGGCTTCTTCTCCAATGCAAGTTGTTAAGATTTGAATTTCTTATTTTGACCAGATTGATTACGCTGCCACCGTTGCCGCCACTTATACCACCTTTACTATATACATTATTGTAAATATTGGTATAATCATTGCCATTGTCGAAATCCAAGAACTTTCTGTTCCAAAGCAATTTGGAACTATTCCAACTAGTTTGCCTTAACGGCAATACGTTTGAGTTGAAGTGACTTTTTCTGTTTGGCAATATAGCTTCACTATTTGAAACGTCTTGGTTTCTTGTATTGAGTTGATAAGCATTATTGGAATCATTGTTTTCTGACGTTTTTCTGGTTTGCAAATAATTGATGCCATTGGAATCAAAATCTACATTATATTTTTGTAAGTAATTGTTCTCAAACCTTCTTTCGTTTGCAAGATAGTTATCATCATCTTCATTCAATTTTTCATTACTAAGCACAAAATCTGGAGCACTGTAAGCATAACCTATTTCTCTTCGAATTCGCTGGATAACATTATTACTTTGTGCCGCATTATTTTCTAACTTTTTTCTGTTTTGCATATAGTATACACCCTTGTTATCCAAATTTAAGCTGTTTGGTACAAAAGCTCGAGCAATATAACCATTATTTTGATTACTTCTACTTAGCTGATCAAAATTGTTTCCTTGTAAATTGTTCTCTTCTGACCTCCTTGTTTCTTGGAGATAGTTAGCATTATTATTTATCAAATTTTCATTGTTTGACACGAAAGCTCGAGCAATGTAACCACTGTCTTGGTTACTTCTTTGTAGCTGACCATAATTATTTACTTGTAAATTATTCTCTTCTGACTTAATTCTATTTTGCAGATAGTAAGCATTATTAGTTTCCAAATTTACATAATTTGGAATGGAGCTTTGAGCTTTGTAAGAAGTACCTTCATTTCTTCTATTGTCCAGAACATTATTACTTGCTTGTAAATTAATGTTGTCCAGCTTCCTTTCGTTTTCATCATTTGGCACAAAAGCTTGAGCACTGTAGGCATTGTTTAGATTTCTTCTGTTTAGCTGATCATTTGATTGTAAATAATCGTCCAAAGTCTTCAGGTTTCCTGAGTTTTCATCAAAGGAATTCACAAATTGACTTCCATATTGTGATTCTCGCCTGCCGCTCACGCGGGCCTCGGCGGTTATCTAAAACAAATAGTAAAATTTCATCTTCGATGGCGTAATAACCATCGAAAATTGGTCAATGGGTTGGTATGATGCACATACAGAAATATTGTCTTTCCAGTGCGCAAATTTTTACGGCAAGTCCATGATACCGAATACATTCCGCCATTTTGTTCTTAGACAATATATTCGTATTATGGACTAAACTCGCTGTCAAAATTTGCGCACTGGAAAGAAAATATGTAGGTACATAAATATGAGAAAGTTAGTCGCAGGTTCATTTAATTTGGGCCCAATCTGACTTGCATATACGTGTTATTGTGTCATAGTAAGTATCTACGAAGTTGTGACAAAGACTAATTTCAAATGTAATCCTAACTCGATTAAACCATAGTATGTCAGATGTTATGCAAATCAAAGTCGACGCCACGTTTGCTTTTTTATAAATAATAAATCCTGATTATATTTAAGTAGGCAACATAATATTACTAATCAACACGGCTTTTCTTTCTTTTATTACTTTCGTTTCATAACTAAATAATCAGCATATAAAATTATGATCGTGGTTACTTGATAATTTAAACATAAAGTAGTATCTAAAGAAAAATATCGTTTTTTTTTCACATACTTAGGTAATTTTTTCTAAAAAAGTTTAGGAAAACGCACTGTTCTCCAATTTTTAGTACACAAACCTTATTTGTAATGTTTATGTTTTAGAATATTTAAATTTCATATTATTTTGAATATAATGTTTCATTATATTTTTAAGACAACTCGCAACAGTGGCTCCGTCCAACACATTTTATTTAATATTACGTGCACGGAACTTGCTTGAATGTGCGTGCTAGTGATTTAAATCTTGATCGACATTACTGAATTATTTTTAATTTAATTTGTCAACCCTGTAGTATTGTAGGTACCTTCTAAGTTTATTAGCTACAGAGGACGTCTTTCAGGCATAGCAGGCTGCGGGGCATTCGTGCCTCTCAGCTTATCCGTTTGGCGTCGGAGTATATATACTGTTAGTTATATATATAACTATACATAAAGTTATTTATACCTTAACTTAAACAGTTATATTTAAACCTTTTTTTTGTGACTTAGTAAGCAAAGGTATATATAATGGTAAGTGACGCCTATAGTTCCAGGAGTGCTGCACGCACGTTGCCAACCCTGAAGAAATCTTTCCTCTCCCCTTTTGAAGAACCTCATTCGAGTTTTAGCTACTCCGTGCTACCAAAGGCACTGTAACGCATCCCGGTTGTTATCGCCAGATGGCCGTCACAATAATATGACTATTAAGACAAGATCTTTCTTCAGCTCGGAAAATCTGACACATTGTTGGTCAAGATAATACTAGTAGTGTAAAAATATCACTTACAGCAATTGTGGATATAAGTAACGCGAAGCATAGTATTTTGTACATCATTCACGTTTACCACAAACTATACTAAATCCGAAATAAATATTTTATCGCTTTTTATACAAATAAAAAGAATGTATCCATTAAAATATAATCATACATACATGTATTCACAAATTACATGTTTGCAATTCTAAACGATATATTTTGTAAATATTAAAACGTGTCTAATTTCATGGCAATTTTCTTTACATAAATCAATTACACTTTTTTATTTCATATTAGTAATGTTGAATTTATTTTTTGATCGTAATCAGATTATGTTGAAGAGGAAAGTATTGCCATTTAAATATATTTAGTTACGGTACCTGCCATGCCAATCAGTCATGCATCATTTAAGTGGCGTGCTAGGCAAATTATAATTACGCATTTTTAGTTAACCATTATTGTGCCAGGCAACACCTCAATACGGTAATTTAAACTTTTTTTTCTAGCCTATCGGTGTTATGTCCCACTGCTGAGCAAAGGCCTCCCCCTTCCTCTTCCACTCGTCTCTATCCTCTGCTATTTCTTAAATATTATTGGCATAAAAGAGTCTTCACATTTTATTTTATCAATCGCATTTGCAACTGATCAGATTTCTTTTTCTTAGCCTTGGTAGTTCGACGGTGGATCGATCCCGCCCGGTGATTCTTAGCACCCCTTGCTCCAGGGCTGGTCCGGCATCCGTCAATACCGGAGCCACTGGAGCTGCCGGTCACTAGGGGCCGAGGATTTTGTTTCATCACCATAAGGGGGGGTTAAATCATAATCCCACCGCGCTGGTCTGTGGATTTTCGCCGCAGCCTCGTGTTGTTCAGCAGAGCGCACCACAAGCAGGTGAAGATGGACTTCGAAAGGTGTTGTGCGGATGATGACCCTTGCATCTCCATTTATAATTATTTTTTTCTTAAAAGAGGGAGGGTTATTATGTTGATTACATCAAAATATAATTCTCTAGAATCGTAAATAATCCCGAAAAATTATTCCACGAGATATGTACCGCGGCGGGCGGGGCTTAAAATATGAACAGCGCGGCGCGACAGTTCACCGTGACACTCAAGTCTTGCGGTTGCCTCGCAAGAAGTTTCCTTTGAGAATATTGCTGTGTTTTTACGATAATCGATTCATTAAAAATGCCGTCATGTGCCGTGAAGTGGTGTAGAAGTCATACAGACATGAAAATTTGTTATTAAAAAAAAAATAACATGTAAACAAGGTAATTTATTTTAGCGTAGCGTACCGCATAATAGGTATCATCCGCGCGTTGTACCTCACCGCTCGTTGCGTTGACTGCCCCACCCGACCGACGACGACGCGTGACCTTGTCGCGACCAATCGTATGCATCTTTGTCTATGTGTGCGTTCGAGTGTTTCGTTGTAATTACTGTTCGTGCGTAAATGGAATCAGAATCGAAACGGTGAATGTAGGAGCGTTAGAATTCTAGAGAATTATTGTTCGTAGGTTGATTATCAAAAAGTAAAAATGTCAAAGCCTGGATAGCTATGATTTAAAGATAAAAAATATATCTGACTGATTATAATAATAATAACGTTTTCTTTATTTTTTCCTCAAAACATGATCCTTGTAAGGAATTATAAATATATAATAACGAAGTTTTGAGACCGCTGCTAGAAATTCGGTTTTGGTCATAAAAACCAGTTTCGGTCAGACAAAAAAAAAGTGTCATCTGTGAAAATATTGTTTATATACATAACTGACGTCATGACCACAGACAATATGGCGTCTACTGCTTCAACGATTTCGGCCAATTACGCGTGTTTAAAAATGTAAAATTTAAAATACATTTTTATGACACTTATCGATTGAATATCTTGTGTAATAGTGGTTCATTAGCAATTAAGCAGCATGATATCTAATTTAGATACTTTTCATAAATTGGTGTAATACCCTATTCTTGATATGTATTTACTATTTTATGTAGTAACTACTACGGAAAATTAAAATGGACAATACATAAAATAAAATCTGTACAAAGGCAGTTCTTCTTCTTGTATTTAAGAGCCAAGCTCTTGTCGGTGGAGTGCGCTCCACTTCTCTCTTTCCTCCGCTAAGATCTTAACCTTCTTATTGTTTTCACATATATTTTTCTTTTACTTGATCAAAAGATCTTCTTCTGGGTTTTATATTATTAGATCTATACTAATATTATAAAGAGGAAAGATTTGATTGTTTGTTTGTTTATTTGCATTGAATAGGCTCCGAAACTACTGAACCGATTTAAAAAATTCTTTCACCATTGGAAAGCTACACTATCCCCGAGTGACATAGGCTATGTGTGTACCACGGGCGAAGCCGGGTGGACTGCTAGTATATTATATAGATATAGATTTGAAACGTTGAAATGTGGTGCTGGAAGAGAATGAAAAAATAAGTTGGACAGAAAAAGTAACAAATGAAAAGGTATTAGAGAACGTGGGAGAGAAAAGGCAAATATTCAAATCATAGAAAATAGAAGAGGCAAAATATTCGGTCATCTACTACGACACGATGCCTTTTTAAAACAATAATTGAAGGAAAGATAGAAGGAAAAAGAGGAGTAGGAAAACCAAGACACTACTTATCTACAATTGTGGTACAAGCACAGAATAAATACAGAAGTACAGAAGTCTCACTCAGCAAAGAAATTCAAAGAAATATCTACTCAATGTGGCTAGCGATATGGTTTAATTTAGTTCACGTCAGAACTCAGCACCTTTTCGTGTAGATACCTAGACATCCATTGTAAGCCAATTTCATTCTTATTACTCTGGACAAACGATTCGTATAACTGAATTTACCACCCGGAGGGGCCGCCTGCGCCCATAGTAATAATGTAAGTACTTTAGATTAATCTAGATTGAGCGTTTCGCATTGTTTGATAAACATAACCCTCCTTCTGGCGCAGTCGGGTAAAAATAAATGTTATTTGTAAATAACATTATAACGACTAACTTTTTATCCTCAATAACTAACTCATACTTTACGGCCACTTCAAAATTTCATCAATACATACCTACTGACTCCATAAAAACTGCGACATTTAATTCTTTTAAAACAAAACTACTTAATTGGCTTAGTGAGCAAGGCTTCTATGTCGATACACAGTGAAAGAGTTTCTCAATTTCAAGAAATAATTATTAATACAAATTGCTTATATTTAATATTATTGACATTATTCATTCCTAATTTTATTTGTGACATAGTTTGTAGGTAATTTATAAAGTTTTAGATTTTCATGCTATTGGTAATGGCTGATTAGGTGTTACTTTATGATTTAAGACCTTGTATGTACCTATATCGTACCTTTTTCAAGTGCAAATAAAAATATTCTATTCTATTCTACTTACCAATATATTATATTTTTTTTATTAAGCGCAATATGAAAATGTTAACGTTAATATCTCACACAAACATACATAGCAAAACGTATAAGTAAACATACATACAAAAAACTGTTCTCCAAATCATACGATTTGTCGACTCAATAATAAGAGATGGTAAAAATATTCCACACTCTGGCAACACTAAATGTCATGGTTTGTTGACAATATTTTTACGTAGGAATTAGTCAAAAATTTGCTTACTTACTTATGAAAAGTGATGCCCGTCTTCTGGTCATATATTTTAGTGTAATTTTTGCACGATTTCACTGCACAAACAGTCATTTTTACAATAAATTAACACCGTGTCGTTCGTTACGTAGTGACGCCGTAAACTTCCATAGCGAAATGACAAGCTGTGGGCGGGGGCTAAGAACGAAGATACCAATTTTGGTGTCTATTAACTGGCGTCAATTTTGGGTGGCGTATATGGTATCTGGACCTATCTTTAATCTGAAGTAGGTACATTTTCGATACCTAAACGGGGAGTGACACAGGCCTGGTACAAGTAGTGTACAAGTAGGATAAGTTTTCAGTCAAATATTGGCTCAACCGCTCATGCTAAGAGAAAATTGTTAGAAAACAATTTAGCTCATTTAATTATCTTTCATTTAAGGGGGAAAACAGGGTCTGTATTATAAGCGGTTGTGGCCGATATTTGTGCAAAAACTTATCCAGAACACGAAACTTCACTATTTCTGACAAAATATGCATTAATACTTATAAACTATCGCGTTGCATTATTTTTAAATTAATGCATACGGAAAATCTTAATTACAATCGCCTCACGTGATTGAAATTAAGAAACATCCTAACAATTTCAACCGAGAAGATGGCCTTAAATTGTCAGCAGTGTGGAATCCAGTGATTAACAAAACACAACCCCGGTTTGGTGCACAATCGGTTAACCACCAGAATACGGTTGCGTTACGGAATAGGGGCACTGTGAGTGTAGTGTGTGACGGTGGGTGTACTTTCTTATACAGACAAAAGTTTAACAGATTTTCGTTATTTAGAAAATTTATTTACTTATATATATAATTTTTATTTAGTTATTTAGAAGATTATCATGTCATAGAATAATCAATATGTAGGTTACTCAGTATAAAGAATTTTTAATAATAGATTTTCGTTGCAAAGAAAATCAATAATTAGAATGTTTGTTATGAATAATTTGAAATTATAGAATTTTATTACATATAACATTTACTTTTGCGATGTTTCTAATATCAGAATATCAAATTAAATATTATTATTTTTAATAAGTTTAGTTAATATAATATTTATAACCTATAAGTTTGCCCTATTCTAGTAAAATGGATAAAACTTGCCCAGCAAGTCGCAGTTCTAACCTAACCTAACATATGAGTTTGCCCTAACCTATATTGTGGGAGCCATTTATAATGTATTCTAACTTATTATATGGTATTTAATTTGATTGAACAATGTTTTCACTTAATACTTCGTTAAATAATAATTTTCTGTAAAATAAAATTCCATGAAAGATTATACCGAACAAACAATATTCTTTAAAGAAATATTCTACTGTTGGATTAGTTTATTAAATGAAAATATGAGATTCTATAATTTAGTAAACTGTATTTCTATAAATTGTGTTTCATTCAAGTAAAAAGTCTATGAAACAATAATATTTGAAATAAAAATATAAGAATTAAATTTTCTGTGAATCGAAATTCTTTGAAATTTCAGTCTGTGAAACAAGGGGCACCCGTGTGACGGTATTTGGAGAATGAACAATATGACGGTGGACAAAGATCACACCAAGCAGGGGGATGCGTAGGCGTCATCGCTGCTTCAGTCAAGCTGGGACCACGTTCGGTGAAACCCGAACGAAACGTTAGCAAAATAAATAAAAAAAGGTACGTTTCGCGTTAATTCCCTTATGCATTAATTTAAAATATGCATTTTTGAAGGCTCATATCGCCAAGGCTTTTGGATGTAGAGAGCTGTGGGTAAGCTTAAATTGTTCCAATTTTTTATAACAAAGACAGTAATATTAAAAGTACATAATTTTTTAAATAAGCAAAACTTTTGCAGTTCTCCATCATTACGCAAGTAGCACATCTTTTTTCGCTTACAAAATGAAGCTTTATATTTCTCTAAGGGGTCTTATTATCATAACAAAAGTTTTGCTTTTCAATCGTGTTTTGCATTTTTTCATATAGAATTTGAATAGCCTATTATGGCTATTTTTGTTTTTTTACAATTACAAGATAAATATTAGGTTTACTAGCCATATCTTGGGCTTCAATGAAAGGCAATTAAATTTGCTAAAACTTAATTCCCATAAGTTTTGTCTTAACTTCAGCGGTTATATACCGATATTTGGCTGAAAATATACCCAAAACTCAAAAATTCCCTATATTTGAAAAAAATATCCTTTCTTGAAGTCTCACATATCCATGGTTATTAGACATACAGAGCTGTGGGTGTGCTTAAATTATTTCAACAATACACTTTCAAAATGTCAAAGCAACTAATGCGCCAAAATCCATAGCTTTTGAATTAAACGACAAAAACTAAGAATAGACCAAATATTTTTTCAGGTATTATGTAAGTAGCACAACTTTTTTTTGCTTGCAAAATGTATAGTCACACTCTCCTAAGGGGTCCAAATAACATACCAAAATTGCAGCTTTACATCGTGTTTTGTGTTTTTATACGAAATTTGTGTAGATTTTGACTAGCCTATTAGTCCTTATCAAAAATATATGATCGAGGATTATAACTTACTGCCTTATCAACCATAATCACGTCTTTGTGATCATTTAAAGTTTCAAAGACTTTCACAATAAACCTACAAGAATTCTCAAAGTAACTAGATTAAACCAATCTTGCCAAAGTGAAACATTCCTTTAATTCATTCACTTTAGTGCCCAATGACATCGTAATTCAGCACACACAATACTTTAAACAGATTGACTTTTAGTAGATTCATATTCATTACTTCGCAATGATATGTTTTTAGGGTTCCGTACCCAAAGGGTGCAAACGGAACCCTATTACTGAGACTCCGCTGTCTGTCCGTCTGGCACAGGGCTCTGTCTCTTGAACCGTAATAGCTAAACACTTGAAATTTTCACCAATTATGTATTATAACAACAAATACTAAAAATAAAAAAAAAGTTAAAAATTAAAGGGGGCCAACCAAAAAACGTGTTTTTTTCAGCGTTTTTAATTAGATCTTTATAATAGCATTAACTAGATAGGTACTTGAAATTTTTACAGATTATGTATTACTATGGCCGCTATAACAACAAAAACTATAAATAAAAAAAGTTAAAAATTAAAGGGGGTCGTCATACAAAAAACGTGTTTTTTAGCGTTTTAAAACATTTTACGGAGGCACGGAACCTTTCATGTACAAGTTCGACTCGCACTTGCCCCTTTATTTTTGTGCCGTGTAGCTTCCGGCCTAGAATAGGACCACTCCATCTATTCCTAAGGATGTCGTAAGAGGCGACTAAAGGACTAAGCATAAACATCTCATGCTACAATTGCATTCACAAGGAAGGTCGACTTCGGGCGGCAGTATTTTGTAAAACTTTTCGCACAAATGCATTCTCAAAGAGGATTGACGTCAGGCGGGCGGCAGGTCGTAAAACTATAGCCAAATCGTATAAACTGTTTCGGATATTTCTTCTCTACTTCGCAAGGTATTCGGCATCCTTGGATGACCATTGACATGCATATTATAATTTTAGAATTAAATGTGGGAAAGCGCACACCGGGCTCCAAAGCGGCACAGCTGAGGATGCAACCAGAAACGCGCTAAGATGAAAGACAAAAGAAGGAATATGGTTAGACAATTGCTGATCTCAGCGGGTTTTCGTTGCATCAGTAGCTGTTATGCTTCGAAGCCTGGGGTCGGCTTTCTGGCTTTTTTCAGGATAAGTGGATTAGAAAAATCTTGAAGGTCTTCTTTCCATTTGCCACCGTCCGACGCGACTTCAATCTTTTTTTGCGAATGAAATGTTGCACAAGATGTTTGTGGTCGATTCTTCTTGGGAATGCAGTGTTGCAAGAAATGTTTGTGGTCAATCCTCCTTGGGAATGCATTGTTGCACGAGATGTTTGTGGTAAATCCTTCTTGCGGGAATGTAAATTGAGTCTAACCGCTTAAAGTAGCTCGTCTACAACGCCCTAACTTTATATTAGCATGTTTATGTCGAGCAATCTAAACTTTTTTCAATCAATCAGGGTAAATGATACTTTTGTCTCTGTTTGTCGGTTTGTTCTGAACATTCGGAAAGGGGAGGGAATCAATTAATCCGTAAAATCGGCTTGTCAGTGTTTGACTTTATTTACTGAAGGGGTTTTGTTGGAAGTAAAAGTTACATCTGTTTTAATTTTGGGAGCTCAATGGCTTAGCCATATACGAGTATTTTGTTCTTTTACCTTAGTGTTAAGTTTTATTTTACAAGTATTAATACACTATGTAGGTGTATACCTGAAATAAATTGCAAACTCTGATAATGCCGATTTATGCACTCGGTCTGTATTTTTTAAGGTTCCGTGCCCAAAGGGTTCCAACGGGACCCTATTACTGAGACTCTGCTGTCTGTCACAATAGGGCTCTATCTCTTGAACCGTAAAAGCAATAGCTATAACAACAAAAATACAAAAAATAAGATAAAGTTGAACATTAAAGGGGGATGTCAACAAGAAGAAACGTTTTTTCGGCGTTTTTAAACATTGTACGGTGGTACGGAACCCGTCATGTACGGGTCCGACTCGCACTTGACTGATTTTTTTGTTTTTTTAGGGCAAGTTGGAAAATGCCCTTTTTTAAATTATCCTGGGTCTTGGGTGTTTATCTATACATATATGTATTTATTATAAAATATAGTATCGTTTAGTTAGTATCCCATAACACAAGTTTAAATAAACTACTTTGGGGCTAGCTCAATCAGTGTGATTTGTCCTTATATATTTATTTATTTTATTTATTGTTTGTTTTAATAATACATGCATGTCAATGGTCACCCAAGAATGCCGAAGACCTTGAGAGTTGGAGAAGAAAGAGCTGGAAGAGTTTTAAGATTTGGCTTTAGTTTTACGACCGGCCGCCTGACGTCAACCCTCTTTGGAAATGTATTTGGCCGGAAAGTTTTACAACCGGCCGCCGCCCGACGTTACCCTCCTTAGGAATGCAATTGTAGCACGAGATGTTTGTGCTTAGTCCTTTAGTTGCCTCTTACGACATCCACAGGAAGAGATAGAGTGGTCCTATTATAACCAAAAACCACACAGTTAAAATCCCAGGTTGACTGGAAGTAATTAAGCTCTTTCGACTATTGTATTTTATTTTTGTGTTTTGGTACATTAAAGTTTTTTATTACAAACAAACAAAGCTATTAACACACTCGCAGATAGATAACAGGCTAATTGATTTACCTCCCCATTGATTTACATAAATAATTTCATGTGCTGTAAATAGGTCATGTAAATAAGTATTTAATGAAAATATAAAAATCTAGAAGAGTTTTATCTATAAATAAAAAAAAACCGGAGCAATGATGGACGAGCGGAAATGGAACAATTATTTGAAACAATCCCTTTGTTTGCTCACACAACAGTTTTTCTGTCGCATTGTACTAAGCAAGATTAATCGAATCGTTAGTTCTGATACGCACTATTCTTATAAAACGCTGACTATTTAACCCTTTCAGGAACACTAACGCATACTAAAACAATAGAGAAGAAAATGTCAATATATGTAAAATGCTCAGCCTACCCCATTAGGGATAAAGATGTGATAGCTTATAAATATAGTATATTACCTAAATGAAATACATTTTTGGAGATCCAGTGCTGCCCTGCTCTATTTAAAATAAATTATTTAAAAGGAAACGGAGATATCATTTAAATTTTTGTTTCCGGTATGCCCTAGATGACCCTTAAAACTATTTTATGAACTACTGTTTACAGTTTAAAGTGAGAACGTAAAGCTTTTCTTCGCACATTTACCAAAAGTGGCAGTTTTTCGTAAATGTGCGAAGAAAAGCTTCTGGACCCCGAAAAATTAATGGACTTACCCCCCTTTAAACCACTATTACTCACGTAACTTATTCAGTGTATGTTTTCGTATATATTGCTGGTTTGGATGTCATTCAGATTGTAAATTACAAAACAGTTAGTATATATGATATCGGACACCGAATTTGTGCACTTGTAATAGATGTCTATCTTTCGTGTAAATGATGTTTTGACACTAAGGCATCTGACATAATAGCTTGAGGACCATACACGATAACACCGGGACCAACGGTTTAACGTGCCTTCCGAAGCAAAGAATAGCTCGAGATTCGTTTTAGGTCACCCATCCAAATGCGGATCATGCCCGGTGTCGCTTAACTTGTGGAAGGACTAGTAATGCATACTCCTGCCGGGCCAACGGCCAACAAGCTCCTCAACTGCTAGAGCGCCACGATTTCCCAATGCAGTGCGTAAAGTACAAACTATTTACCGGCAAGATGTTCAAACAACATCAATCATCTTGACAGACAATCAGAAACGGATTGTGGCGACACGTGGCACACCAAATACAGGCCGTTCAGTTGGATGGCATTCGCGAAACGACCTAAATCAGAACAAAGACTTCAGAAATCTTAGTTTGAGTATTTCCTATCAAGAAAAAAATATTTTGAGAATCTGACTACGAGTATATTAAGTCGCTTTTTTAGGGTTCCGTACCCAAACGGTGCAAACGGGACCCTATTACTGAGACTCCGCTGTCTGTCCGTCTGTCCGTCTGTCTGTCCGTCTGTCACAGGGCTCTATCTCTTGAACCGTAATAGCTATGGTAATAGCTAGACACTTGAAATTTTCACCGATTATGTATTACTGTGGCCGCTATACCAACAAATACTGAAAATAAAAAAATAAAAAAAATTAAAGGGGGTCGTCATACAAATAACGTATTTTTTCAGCTATTTTAAGTAGATCTTTATAATGGCATTAACTAGATACTTGAAATTTTCACAGATTATGTATTACTACGGCCACTATAACAACAAATACTAAAAATAAAAAAAGTTAAAAATTAAAGGGGGTCGTCATACAAAAAACGTGTTTTTTTAGCGTTTCAAAACATTGTACGGAGGTACGGAACCCTTCATGTACGAGTCCGACTCGCACTTGCCCGGTTATTTTAGATAGGTATAGTTTTTCTAAACTAAACAAGTTCTTATTTAAAAATATTTTTAATAACAAGCTTGTGTAAAGCAATGGATAGTGTTTTTCAAGACGAATCAGTTGAGCCCAAACTCGGTGGGGTTGTGTTGTTTTATACTAAACAGAGATGCCATGGCCACCTTTCGGCTCCATCATGAGATCAGGTCATTGTACCATAATATTGCATTGTCATCCAACTTACATATGTATGTGAAGTTTCAGCTCAATCGAAAATGGGAAGTGGATCTAATTTAGCTTGCAACACACAGACAGCGGGATGGGTGAAACTAAATAAAAGCTTGTAATGAACTAGCTCTGTTTCTCATTCGTCTCATTGATGCCCTAGTTGGTCAACAGATCCGGCCGTTCGGCATTTTGACATACAGCCAATGAATGACCGATGTACGGGCCAGCGTGTGCTCTGCTGCTTATCAAAATTATCAAATCATTGTATCAATTTATTAGTTATCAATATACTTCTTTCTATCAGAACTTTCTATAATTTATTATCATTCTATCACTATATGTTTTGGTAACACACCATACAACCGATGACGAAAAATATATATTTGTATTGAGAATAAACACCTATTTTGCTTGTGAGAACTTTCTAAATTAGACGATCTAAAACCACAATTAGAATCTTCCTGTGGATGTCGTACAAGGCGACTTATAAAACACGCTAAACATCAATAAATATAGCTTATAAACATCAATGCGACCTCTCCAATCCGTCTGGCCAGCGTGGAGAGTGTAGGCCAAATCATGTGGCTACTCTGGCCAAGTATAGCTCTGGTAGTATATAGAAGGTCATGCTCGTACACTGAAGACTAAAAAAGACCTGATGATGATAATAATAAAATTATAAATACACGTTTTCCTTCAATCCTCATCACCATCATCCGAGCGTGTTCTCGGTTGTATCCTCAGCGGTAACGCTTCAGAGCCCTGGGTCCGCTACCTAACCTAGGTGATTTGAGGAGGTTACTGGTTTTTACACAGAATGACTGTCGTCTGACTTCCGAAACCCAAAGGCACCAGAACCATTCTAGAATAGGTTTAAACAAACGCAAGGGCGTTTTGGACCCACAGCTTTACGTGCCTTCCGAAGCATGGAATCATCTTTCTTTTCGGATAATTGGGTGATTTAAGCCTGCAATATCCTAACCAGACTGGAAACAACTTTTCCTAAAGTATGCTTCCCAGTGGGATCTGAACTCACGACCTCAGTTACAAATTTCGTAACTAAACTTACTCTCTAAACCTCTAAACGTTAAGCTTTTCTTAGCACTTTTGCCGAAAACGGCCACTTTTGGCAAAAATGCTAAGAAAAGAAAACTTAAAAAACTTACATATTTTCTTTAGCTAATAAATAAAAACGAAAAATATATTGCGTCTCATCTTGTTTGTGCTTCACACTTGTTTTGTATATGTTTTATGTATATTATAGCAGCAAATAATAATGATGATCTATCCATGATTATGATTAAATGTTTATTTCTCATTACAAACAAACACATAAAAAATCAAACCTTTATAATAGATTAAATATTCAAAGTAATATTTCTGCTAAAGTACCAATGTTATCAATAACCGCTAATGACTTAATATTTAATTAATATACGAGTAAATCCCAAGGGCCATAAAGCTAATTATCTTTGATGCGCTAAAATACTCTTAATTTAATTACAAGGTTCGAAAAATCTGTGGTGGAGAAATTAGACTGAGGACTTTTTAACCCCCGATCCAAAAGAGAGTGTTATAGGTTTGACGTATCTGTGCGACTGTGTCTGTTTTTTTTTTAATCTTTAGCCTTGTCTGTCGAGATGGTTTTAATAGGAGAGTACCTTGTTCTTTTTGTAATTTAAGAGCTTACTCCGTCGGTGAAGTTTAGTGGATATACCTACATAGATAGAATAGATTCCTAATAAAAAACCAAATAATATAAAGAACCAGGACATTAAAAAGATGCCAGCGAGAACAGTCTTGACTTGCCATATTTTTAATGTCCTGGAAGGACTTAGTCCGAACTTTTCTTTAATTTTACTAATAACTAATATAAGTACTAACGTATAGAACGGAAGCTCACGCCCTTGCGAGATAACGTTTATGAGTGATAAATATGAAATAAGGTTTGTCTCTACGAATCTGTCATCTGGTTCTTTTTATGGATCCGTACCTAAAGGGTACCAACGGGGCCTATTACGAGAGAACGGACAGACCCGCTGTCTGTCCGTTTGTCCGTCTGTTACAGGACTCTATGTCTTGAACCGTTATAGCTAGACACTTGAAATATAAACTAAATACTAAAAATAAGATAAAGTTAAAAATATCTAAGAGACGTGTTTTTCCTGCGTTTTAAAACATTTTTCCGGAGGTACGGAACCCTTCATGTTCGAGTCCGATCGCGCTTGACCGGTTTTCTTAGGGTTCCATACCCAAAGGGTGCAAACGGGACCCTATTACTGAGACTCCGCTGTCTGTCCGTCTGTCCGTCTGTCCTTCTATCCGTCTGTCACAGGGCTCTATCTCTTGAACCGTAATAGCTAGACACTTGAAATTTATACCGATTATGTATTAATGTAGCCGCTATAACAACAAATACTGAAAATAAAAAAAGTTAAAAAATAAAGGGGGTCGTCATACAAGAAACGTGTTTTTTTCAGCGTTTTTAACTTGATCTTTATAATGGCCCTAACTAGATACTTGAAATTTTCACTAATTATGTATTACTATAAGCACTATAACAACAAATACTAAAAATAAGATAAAGTTAAAAATAAAAGGGGGTCGTCATACAAGAAACGTGTTTCTTTAGCGTTTTAAAACATTATACGGTGGTACGGAACCCTTCATGTACGAGTCAGACTCGCACTTGCCCGTTTATTTAAATAAAAGGCCGACTTTTGTATTTTAATTATTATGTTATGACAGGTTTTCTTCTGAACAAAATTTTTATGATGAATAAAGCCTAAGGAAAGATCGCATAGCGTCGCCTTTACAATACGCGTGAATATTAGCTTATTTTCCCTTTAACCACAAGTGACAGGACAGGGTCGGATTCTACTTGGATATTAAAAAGTCCCAAATTGTCCCGGAAAAGCATTGTGTTGAAGCTGTAAAAATACAATACGGTACCAAACAAAAGCGTACTCGTTTATCACCGAAAATTTGACGCGCCGTCAACATTTTGGACAAGAATATTAATGGTCTATAATCGTTTTTTTAATTTAATGCCAAAAGTTTGAGGGTCACTGGGCTATTGAAAGTGGAAAGGCACTTTAACATTTTTATGGATCGCCGAGTTTGACGAACAATGTTTGCGGGTCCTTAGGTTTGCGCAATAATGCTGCCGTATTTTTGAAATAAATTATTAGAGTTCCGTACCATGAACGAAAAATTTTCGCCATGATTGAGATTCGAACTCCACAAGTCTGCACCATGTGCACTGACAGTTTCCTCATCACACACATATTACTCACGCATTTGAAGCATGCGTCATTCTTCCTTACTATTTTTCTTCACATACTAATTTAAATATTTTTCCGAGCATTGTAATGCTATTTTAGTCAAAATATAATAATTTTTGCAAGCATCGGATAAAGATGAAGACCCGACTAAATAGTCTGGCTTATTTAATTGTTTACTTCTTGAATATTATTTTTACGTGTAAACATTACAGATTGATTTAAGGATTTAAAAAAAAAAGTGTCTTCTGGGTCGGTTTAGCCCCCTTCTTTTTAGTTTTCAGCTTGCTTCAAATGTCTGCAACCTAAATATGTCTAACGTCTCTCGGACCACGTTCCTTAACAATTATTTGGCTTTGAAATTTTAAATAAATTTAAACTTCATAGATTTTCATAATGTGAACATTACCTGTACTTTTTAATTATTAAAAGTACAGGTAATGAGAAAGTAATACCTGAGGAACCCACACTTGCTGCCTAAAGTAGCCACCGCGTAAAATTGTTTTGAAGCTATACAGACTAAATTAATACATTCAACGGTTGTTTGTAAAATAATTTGAAGGCCTATCTTATTCCTAATCGATAGCATAATTTAACAATTAAACAAGTATTTTCAAATTAGGGCCTGGATCATGTTTTTAGCCTAACATAGATCGCGAGTTCACAGTTCGGGGCAAACTATATTGAATAGGAAATAGAGGTGAAACGGAACCCCAGGTGGGCGTGTCCGATAGTCTTACGCTTGAATGTTATTTTTCTAAGACTTAGATGACAATTTCTATTTCGGAAGTAGAAGAAAGTTCATGAAATAATTTGTAGGTTTACAAACGTTTACCTTCAAAGTAATTCAAGAACTTTAGTTAAAAAGTTTAACTTGTAGTCCCCTAGCTTTTTAATTACCTAGATTCTAATTTGCTTTTCGATTTCACAATAATTTTTTTTTGGGCTGACAAACATAACCTGCCTCTAACAGCTTTATGTTTGGACTCAGTCAACTCCTTTTTAGGGTTCCGTACAAAAAATAAAATAAAACGAAACCCTTATAGGATCACTCGTGCTTCTGTCTGTCCGTCCGTCTGCCACAGCCAATTTTCTCGGATTCTACTTGACCAAATCAGGTGAAATTTGGTAGGATGGTGTAATCCTATGACCCAAACACATATGTGCCAAGTAAATAAATATTTTTTTAAAATAAGGGTCAGTTTCGTGGGACAACTAAGGAAATTAAAAAATAAAGATATGAAAACCTAGATAGATAGATAGATAGATAAATCATTTATTACATCTATAACACACAGTACATAAAAAATGACAATAAACCGGCCAAGTGCGAGTTAAACTCGCGTAGAGAGGGTTCCGTACAATTGATTGAATTCTTATAGGTTTTCCTGTAATCTACAAGCAATTAACTATATATTGTACTTTTTTCAAAATTTTAGGCTCAGTAGTTTCGGATCAGGGGGGGGGGGAATGGTCAATTTTCGTCTTCTTTCATGAATAAAATCAAAACTATTCATTTTACAATAATAATAAAATATATTTGAGATCCTCATAACGAGCCTTTTCATTTGATATATGACACAGTAAGGTTTGCAAAACATTTTTTTTTTATTTCCTAATTTATCCCCCGAAAATTACCCTTATTTTGAAAAAATATTTATTTACTTTGCACATATGTGTTTGGGTCATAGGATTACAACATTGTACCAAATTTCAACTGATTCGGTCTAGTAGATTCGGAGCAAATTGGCTGTGACAGACGGACGGACAGACGCACGAGTGATCCTATAAGGGTTCCGTTTTTTAATTTTTTGTACGGAACCCTAAAAAAACAACCTAGGTAATATAAATCAAAGACATGTGTGTGCTACAGTATTACAAAAGGCTGTAGCTCAGTGTGGGTGGTGTCCAGTGAGCAAAACACTGATTTTCATTATTTATTTGCCTTCCGTATCTGCCTCCAGTGCTTAGGTGGACAAAAACCCGTCCAGATCCCGCATATTCAGACTTCTTCCAATACTGCCAGTCACTAGGCAGCAGGTGACTGTTTAGTACGTAAGAAATAAAAACGTTTGTTTGTTTGTTTTTAATTACTTTACTGTACTAAAAACATGGATATAAAATACAAAATTCGAAAGAGCAAATATACAATGGCGGACTTATCCCATATAGGGATCTCTTCCAGTCAACCTGCGATATATTGAGAGGACATTTACTCAATTAACAGGTAGAAGCAAATACGTACAAAATAAATAATAATAATAGATTATACTTACATCGCTACATCATCATAAACATACACAGATACTTAATACTCATAAACTTACATATAGGTACATATACTACTGTATACATACAAAAATAGAAACTTTATTACTTAATTGAATTGAACTTTATTAATTAAATGAATCGAGCGATGATGCCATTCTAACATCAGCAGGAAGAGTTCCAAAGCCTTGCCGCCATTACTGTAAAAGACTTGGAGTAAGACTGCGACGAATGCTGTGCAATGTCAAGAACGAGGCTTCCAGCTGAACGCAACCGACTATCCACATTTCTAAAATTAAATTTGCAATGCAGGTAGCCAGGGGAAGAAGGATTAAAAAGGGCGTTGTAGAGAAGGGAGAGAATATGTATATTACGACGTTACCGTGCGTATATCCAACAGAGAAAATGTGTACAATCAATTAAGTTTGTTACTACAATCATGTTTGTAAAATTAAAGTGTTGTTTAACATGAATTTCTCATTGCGTTAAAACTCTCACTCATTCAAATTAGCGTCGTATTGCCGTAAGTTTAAAATTATTTCTATTCAATATACGTATAAGGGGCACGTATGAAGAGGTTGATGAGTGTAGATGAAGCGAAAGAGGTCTGTCAGGATCGTAGCAAGTGGAGGTCCATAGTTTCTGCCTACCAATGTGGGAAACAGGCGTGATAGTATGTATGTATGTATGAATATACATCATTAGAAATTCAACACGAGTAGAAATTTAACCCATTCGAGATTTTTTTAGTATGTTTGTAGACAAAATGAACACAGAAAAACATACATACATATATCATTTACAAGCTATCTAGAAATGCTACTTTTAGCGTGATATATTATGTTTTTTTCCTTTACCTTGAGGAAAAGCAAAGAGAAAAACAGCTAAAGGAACAGAAAGATAAATTTTCCAATTCTTTGTTTATACTCCATCCCAAAATATGGAATACCTTACTGAAGATGTGTTGTCTTACTTTTACTTAGGGAAAATAGTTTATTTCCAAAAAAAATACGAAGTACCACAGAGTAATAATATACTACGTACAGTAGTACAATACCTACGAACAATAATGTGTAGTACTAAATTTCTTAAAAATCAAAATAAAGATAAAAGTGCATACTCCTATTAATACTTACAAATAAAAAGGGGCGGATAGTTCTTTGCCTGCGACGTACCCAGAAGGCTGGCAGCATTGCCACATTGGATAGCAATGTTTATCTTCTGACTAGCTCTAAGGGAAACTTTAATGAGTTTCCTAAAAATAGCATTGTAAAGTTAATTTTTACTTAATTAAATTTAAAAACAAGATGGCCGGTAATGTTGTCACGCAAAAAATATTTTATTCACTCCTTTTTAAATTAAAAACTCAATTTACGTAGGTGCGGGAGGTGCGTAGACAAAATGCTGTTTATTTATGCGGAAGTAACGTAGAGATATACAACGTGTTAATGAACTAACGCAAAACCTCTTAGATGGTAAACCTCAGCCCATGAAACTGAACAACTTTTGTTCTACAACATTCCCAAAATGCCAAAAATAAAATTCGGATTTTCATACAAAGTGACTCGATCAGCTGATCAGTTTGTATGAAAATATTTTTTTTTTTTGGGTTTCGTGATAGTTGTAGAACAAAAGTTGTTCATTGACCTCACCTAAGTTTTTCAACATATATGTAAATGACCTTATTGCTGAGCTGAGCAGCACCCGTGTGGGCTGTAGTATAGGGGGCGTAAGTATAAACAACCTAAGCTACGCAGATGATATGGTGTTGCTGAGCCCAACGGTAGGGGCGGCGGTCTTAGACAATTATTGGCTATATGTGAGAGATATGCCGACAAACATGGATTGACATATAATGTGAATAAATGTGAGTACATGGTCTGTAAGGCCGCCGGTAAGTACCCAGAAGCTATACCTGATATAAAGCTAAACGGAGTGTGCATTAAGCGTGTACATAAGTTTAAATATCTGGGTCATTTCCTTACCGACGACCTTAGAGATGATGTAGACATTGAAAGAGAGCGCAGAGCCCTTTTAGTGAGAGGTAACATGCTAACCCGTAGATTTTCCATGTGTACTGATCAAGTCAAAGTGACACTATTTAAAGCATACTGTCAGACATTTTACACGGGAAATCTGTGGGTTCCACATACCAATAGAACGCTGGATGTTCTGCGTGTTCAGTACAACAATGTTTTCAGAATGCTGTTGGGGCTGCCTCGCTTCTGTAGCGCATCAGGGATGTTGGCGCACTACCATACTTACAGCTTTCACGCCATTATCCGCAAATAAACAGCATCCCTGATCAACAGAGTTAGGGGTAGTCAAAATAGCATCCTGAAAACAGTGGCTAATAATTTGACCTCTCCACTATGGAAATGCCTGGTGAGAAGAGTTACATAATAATAAGTTGATATATTTTAAATTTTGTATAACTGTTTATGTTGTCGATTCAAATTTTATAATTGTGTACTTATATGGATTTAAATTATCTGAAATAAAAAAATATTATTATTATTATTATTTTCATGGGCTGAGGTACCATCTGAGAGGTTTTGCGTTAGTTCATTAACTCGTTATATATAGGGTGATTTTAAACCTCGTAGCTATATTCAAGAAAGTACTCTAAGCAAAATAAAAAATACTTATTCTGTCATAATATGTATGTTGTTTTATAATAAAAAACCAAAGACCACGTTTTAGAGCCATAAGTCATCACTGACACACATTGATTATACAGTTTCTTCTTGAGTCACTGATCAATTGTGGACGAGAAGACACTGCGTTACTTCCTGAACGTTGCCCAGCCGAGTCGGATTCTTCGAAAGACCTCTTCCTCGAAGCAGCATGGATCAATTGACCCAGGTAGATAGATATACTGGTCTACGACTACGTGAGTGGAGCTTCCAACACAATCAGGTAAGGGTGCGACATGGACATTTGACATTACTGTAAAATACTTATTAGGAAATCAAATAGTAAATGCCGCCTCACAACCTGGTTTGATGGTTTCTTTGTTGTATTTTTTCTAAATATTTTTAAAAACGTTTTCATAAACAAGTACACATTCACCGTTTTCTCTTAAAATTTTAACCAAAATAACATTTAATTTACCTGCGTGACAAAAATTTGCTTATGATGTACACATTGTACTCATGAATTGAGGATTTTACTGACTACATTCTAGAAGTGGCATTTATTGTCAAGACGAGTTACATTACATACCTGACCTACCTACAAAGGATTCTGACTGCCTCCGTGGTCCAATGGTCAAGGCGTTTGCCTTGTGATCCGGAGGTCATGGGTTCAAATCCCACTGGGAAGCATACTTTGTTAAAAACTATTACATCCACTACATTGAAACAATAAAAAAAAGAATATTCTTTAGGATGTATGCTACCGAAATAGTGTAGTCTATAGAAAAAAAAAACACGAATAAACCTCCAATTTATCTTTTCAACGATTAGGACTATAATAAAATGTATGGGAACACTATGGATTTTTTGGAGGATTTTATTTATCAAGATACATACTAACGAACTAAAGTAGTTTTTAAATAAAATGTATTTATTGTAAGAAAATAGCTAAAATATAATAACAAGCATAAAACGTACGCTCACACGCGCGCATCGTCCATGTGTCTATTGTACCGGTCGAGGCCTGATGCTATACGGACGTCTCGCTCTCCCTTACTGTAATGAAAAAATATGACTGAAACAAACGGTTTCAATGTGTGGGTGTGTGTGCATTTCCAGCTCATGTCAGCCTCTTCAAGTACATGGGTATGCTCCTTTCTTTTAGCCTATAAGACAGTTCCCCAAACGCGCCCCATCCTAACTGAAGTGAAATGTATGTAAAGTATAAAGGGTTACTGGTATACAATACAATACAATACCCTTTATTGCACAAAAGTAAAAAACAGAACATAATTATCTTAAAAATTAGGAAATGCGCAAAAGGCGGCCTTATCGCTAAGCAATTTCTTCCAGGCAACCTCGTTTATATAGAAAAAAATGATGGGAAATTAGGTAGTGCGGGGTGGTCAATATAATAAACATACTTATATACAATAATTATAATAAACATACTTACATGTAATACTTAAATCTTTATCTAACGCATAAGCTTCTAGAGGCGACTAAAGTACATCAAGACTAACAACAGACTTTTGTTTTAACGTAATACATAGCAAGATTTTACATTTTTTAATTCAAGTTTGCATATCCATCAATCGTTAAGTCTATGTTTCATAGGCGCCACCGCGTGCGCTGCTACGTGAGCGTAGTACTGCCTGTATATACACTATGCGAAAAGAAGCGACACTTAAGCACATGTGGACGTAAAATCGCTTGCGGCTATGTGTGGATGTGCGCAGGGGCCTTGAGAGGCGCGCGGGGCGTGGAACAAGCTATCGCCACCTATCGTTGACTGCTTTGGCCGAGGGCTGGTACCTAGTTCGCGTCTCTCTCACGCACCGCATTCTATATTCCGCGTCTATTTCGATTCGGTATCAACCCTAGCGTTACGAGCTCCGAGCTCAAGGTCACCGGCGTTCGAACTCTCACGTACAGGGAGTGTCGCCGCTGTGGCCGCGTACCAATTGCCATAGACTTAAGACGAATAAAATTGCAAATTTGAATTTGTTTACTTTTGTATGAAAAAAAGCCATCAAATAAATAAAAAAATAGAACAAAAATTGTTACTCTTGGTGTAACAAGTCGACTATATAAGGAGTTAGATACCAGTAACCCTGTATAATATGAATGTAAATCACTTCTAGCATTTTTAACATTTGCGTTTCAGCGGGCTGGGCTTAATGAACTTTTTAAATTAAAAAGGGGCCAAAATAACATATTACCGCACGCATATTTCCGCTGAGACAGTAATTTAATTACATGTTCCGTTTTGTCACCGAAATGCGGTAGATTAGACGCGACTCCATTCCGGGGTGAATAAGTAACGTTTTGGGGAAAAACGGGAGTTTTGGGGTGAAAGGACAATGTGGGATAAACTAGCGGAACAGTGGCATCTGAATAATTGTGTCCGGCTGGTGTAAGGTATGAATGTTATTATACGCGTACGTTTAGCTATATAGAAAGGTAACTGGGTAGTTAATAAGTTTTTTTAAAAATTTCATTTTTTGAGTGAGACCAAACGTCTTGTCAACATAAAACAAATAAGCCCAAACCAGGCTTGTGTCACTCCCCGTTTAGGTATCGAAAATGTACCTACATTATTACTACGCGCGCAGCCAGCCCCTCCGGGTGGTAAATTCAGTTATACGAATCGATTGTCTAGAGTCATAAGGATGAAATTGGCTTGCAATGGATGTCTAGGTATCTAAACAAAGAGGTGCTAAGTTCTGACGTGAGCTAAATTAAACCGAATCACTAACAAAATTGAGTAGATATTTCTTTGAATTTCTTTACTGAGTGAGACTTCTGTACGGAGTATTAGTATCTATTCTGTGCCCAAACTCAATGGATTTTGGCAGATTTATTACGGAGTTCTTATGGCCACCTTCCAGCTTTATCATCAGATCAGTTACAAGTCATCATAATATTGCATTGTCATGCGATATACCTACATACGCGCGTAAAATTTCAGATCAATCAGTTGAAGATATCTGCTTCAAAATTGAGTTGCAAGATTTTACCCGAACAAACATAGTTACATACATACATTGTTAGTTAAATTAAATCTTGTAAAAAGCGTCAGTTTTAGTCATTAACAATTACTCTTTTTGAATGGTACCTGGTTTATACCTGCTCTGTACCTGCTAGTTTTTATTCGTCGCCTAATTCTCCTCACTTCTACTAGACTCAGGACATAATTCTTCAATTACCGTGTATGTAGAAAAAAGATAATTAAACGATCATGCTATCTAAAGGTCACGTCATAGATTAATCATGTCATAATTGACATAAATTTCGATCCCCGGCCAGGTCAAGATGGAAAATGATCTATTTCTGATTGACCTGGGTCTTGGATGTTTATCTATATATGTATTTGCTTTATTATATAAATTCGTTGAGTTGGTATCCAACAACACTAGTCTCGAACTTACTTTGGGGCTAGCTCAATCTGTGTGATTTGTCCAAAAAAAAATAAGTTTGTAGGTACTAGTCTGAACTCATGACCCCTCTGCTATATTTCGTCTACTCAGAGACTACTCTTTAGGTGTTCAACCATACTATTTAGTTGTGGTAGAGCCACGCTACCGGCAAAACTCAGTTTTGCTAGTAGCATGAATGGGCCGGCTTGTCCGGGGAAGTACCACACTCTCACAAAAAATCAACGTCTGAGTAGTAGCTTTACAGTTTCTATGCTTCGTTCCGTAAGTGAGAGAGCAGGAGCCCCCCCATCCAACCCAAAAAAAAAACGACGGGTTGCACTCCGGGAGTGCCGGCAGAAGTAGAAACTTGAATATTAACGTTGTGCCATTGACATGAATATATAGACTCGGCATCTTCAAACACGGCCATGTCCTTTTTGGTAATATAGACTAAACACGAGAGTAGTACAGAAAGGTCAATGTAGTTTTACATACCTACGAGTACGTGGTTCAAATTAAATCCTACATATATTTTAATAAATGCGGATGTTGATAAGTATGGCTGGATGTACGGATGGGTGTATGGATGGTTGTATGGTTGTATAGATTTTTAGGTTGTAGACTCACGACTATCATATTTATAAAGATAAAAGTTAAACTGCACATATCTGTTTCTTTGGTAACCTTTTATTATTCTTACTTAATTTCTTAACATAATGTTTTGCACTAGAAGAAAGTGATTTCTTGTACTTGTATACCTTTTTGTTTTTTTTTTCTTTGTTAGCTATCTCTGTATTTAATGTATTATATAATCATATACGTAGGTATTGGGTCTAAATTACATATGTTTATTTAGATTACATATATGAAGATTTGTAATCGGCTTATAGTTATATAATAATTAATCAAAATCGATTTAGCCGCGTAGCAGTTACGAGGAAGCAGAATTATAGGGACAGTTTCAAGTTGCGCGGGACACTTGTAGGGGTACAGCCCCCACATACAAAATTTTTGAGCCCTCGGATCGGAGGTCCTAGTGAGACGTTACGAGATATGACTTAATTTTATAAAGGATTTATAGGATTTTAGGAAACTTTTGTAAAGCATTTATAGCATATGTAGATAAAAATTATAAAACTTAAACATTTATAAACGTTTTACAAACATTAGTAACTGAGTAGCAAACAAATAGTTTTTCGATGCTTCCACGAAGAAAGTGAAATGTAGGCATATTTATGATGTCTACATTTCACTTCTGTTTTGTTAGTCTATGACGAATCATTCCATCGGTTGACAGATCATTCACTCATTACATTCATTATGGCAGCCGAAAATTTGCAATCCGTATTTAATTCAATGAAATCTAATTACTTACCGATGGAAAGTTATTCCTTCATATTTTGCTTTGTTCTTTGAATTACTAGTACAGTATCTCAACACACACCAAGGCATTTTTGACTAAGTTAACAGTGTTTTTTTTAATTAATTGTGGAGTGTTTTATGCGCGTATTGTTAGCGAGTGACTAATGTGAGGTTAACAGTGATAGCATATGATGAACGGAACACAACTGTTGTATGTGGCGTCTTCTCTAGTACGTAAGTACATAGATCTCGTTGCGTTGTGCATTTTTGATATTTTGGAATGGTTAGGGAATAATTTTGCACGAATTGCTTTAATTATCAGTATAAAAGTACTATCATTTATTTATTATTTATTAAATCTTTATTGACCACACATTTATGTGGTAGAATACAATATTTATTTATTGCGCTATCGTACACAAACATGACAATTTATATTATTAGGTCCTTACATATGAAATTGCCGATTTTCAATACTGGCAACTTTAAAATCAAATATCTTGCGTTTCATTAGGAATTCCAAATTCAAATTTATTTCGAAATAAAGCCTGAAAAATATTGTTTTAAAATTCGTATTTCATTTGTTTTAACATCATTTGTTTGAGTTTCAACATTGCTATAACAACAACTATGGACAAATTAAAAATTCCCGGTATTTACGAATACGAGTTCCACCGTGGCACCAGTGCTGCAGAAACGACTCGAAGAATTAACGACGTGTATGGACCAGGCACCGCTAACGAACGAACGGTGCGTTTTTGGTTTCAACGTTTCCGTTCTGGAAATTTCGATTTACACAATGAGCCTAGTGGACGACCTGATACTCAAGTGAATAACGAAGAATTGAAGGCGATAGTGGAAGCGGATCCATCTCAAACCACTTCTGAATTAGCAACAGCCTTCGGCGTAAGTGACAAAACGATACTTATCCACTTGCGCCAAATCGGAAAAATTAAAAAACTCGAAAAGTGGGTACCGCGCGAATTGACTGAAGCAAACCAACAAACACGCGTTGCTTGCTTAATCGCCACAATAATGAGGGGATTTTGAATCGTATCGTGACTTGTGATGAGAAATGGATCCTGTACGACAATCGGAAGCGATCATTTTATTTTTTTTATTTATTTAATTTCATTGAGCCAAAAGCTACAATAGGCTTAATGCTAAAGCATTCTCTCCCTGTCAACCTTTAGGAGAAGAGAAACAGATAGAATAGTTGGCGTCTAAAATAGATAGAAACAATCCAGAAATAATAAGTACTTTTAAATGATCATACATAAGTATCGTATAAAATAAATATACTATATTTATACATACAACATACTATATAGATACATATATATACATATATATATTTGAAGATCAGAAAGAAACGATGAATTCTCCTAATTGTTGAAAGATTCAAAAAGTAAATCATGCACTTTTTTCTTGTATAAATGTCTACTAGATATTTGTCTGATGTCCTCGGGCAATGCATTCCAAAGCCGTATAGCTTGAGAAGTAAAGGAATTGGACATGAAGCTAGATCGATAAAAGGGAATTTGAAGCTTGAGCGTGTTACTGGAGCGAAGTTGCCGATCATGCATGTCCGCAAGATATTGAAACTTACATTTCAAGTATTGCGGAGAAAAGGGATTTTTAAGAATAGAGAAAAGAGAACATAGAAGTCTCTGTTGCCTGCGCAGTCGGATGGGAAGCCAATGGAGTTTGGAACGGAAAGCAGAAATGTGATCATACTTACGCAAGCAGAAAATAAAACGGATGCAGTTGTTAAGAAGGCGGTCCAGCTTATTGAGAAGATCCACATTAAGATCTGGATAACACACATCAGCATAGTCAATAATGGGAAAAATCAACGTTTGGATCAATGTGATCTTAGTTTTAATAGGAAGAAAATTTCTGAAGCGGTTAAGATATTGAAGAGAATAAGTAACGGTCCGACTAATTTCAGTTATTTGAGCAGTCCATTTCAACGAGGAGTCAATAAAAAGACCAAGATTTTTTACCACTGGTTTAAATTCAATAACGGCACCATTGTATACTACTGGTAAAACAGAAGTTAAGTTAATTTTTGCCAACTGCTGAGGACTGCCTAATATCATTGCTTGACATTTGGATGCGTTCACCTGTATACCGTAATCCTGCGACCAGGAGAGAAGATCTGCTAATGTGGCGTTCAGTTGAGTAACTCCACTGTCAACGTCCTCAGCTGGGATTTGCACATAAATTTGGAGATCATCTGCGTAGAAATGGTAAGTACAGCCAATGGATGAAGAGAGAAGGTTAATGAACAAGGAAAACAGTAAAGGTGAAAGTATTCCACCCTGCGGAACACCAGAAGTAAGATCATTCCATTGTGACAACTCACGGTCCATTCGAACTGCTTGTTGCCGGCCATGGAGATAAGAGGAGAACCATTCCAATGCAGAGGAAGAGAAATTAAGATGCTCAAGTATAGCAAGGAGAATGTCATGGTCTACCATATTAAAAGCGTTGGAAAAAATCAATCAGACCTAAGATGGTAACAAATTGATTTTCCATGCCAAGGCGTACTTCCTCAGTGACATTGATAAGGGCAGTAGTAGTACTGTGACCGGGGCGAAAACCAGATTGAAAGGGACTAAGTAAGTTATTATGAAATACAAAGGATGAAATTTGGTTATGCGCCACCGCTTCAAGGATTTTTGAAAGAAATGGTAGTAAAGATATAGGACGGAAATTACTAAGTGTCTGAGGATTTGATATTTTTGGTAAAGGAAGGACAAAAGCTTTTCGCCAAAGAGCAGGAAATTCACTGGAAGAAAGAGAGAAATTAATGATGTGAGTGAGTACTGGAAGAAAGGTCCCAAGCGAATTTATTATCATTTGGCGACTGACATTATCACACCCCAAAGCTTTTGATTTTATTGAAAGGACTGTTTTCAAAACTTCATCATCTGAAACCGGAGAAAAAGAAAAAGACTCAATAAGAGGTTTAGGCATGGAAGAAATTTTTGGAATAGTACTAGATTTCACTGAAGGGTTAAGTGTTGAAGTAGAGGAAAAGTGATCATTAAAATCATTAGGTGAAAAAGAGAGAGAAGAGTGTGGATTATTAACACATTTGCCAAAATTTAGTGAACGAAGGAACTTCCATGTATCAGCCAAAGATGAACCAGTAAGTTGAGAATCGAAATAATCGCGTTTAGCTGTTCTTACCATTGTATTACAGCGGTTACGAGCTTTTTTATAAGCACACCAAAGTTCATCCGTCCTATCCCGTTTATAAGAACGGAACGCACGATCTCGGCGTGTCATTGCCATTCGGACACCCCTCGTTATCCAGGGTGCAGGCCGCCTAACTTTAACCGCATGTAAAGGCGCATGGGCATCATACAGTTTTAGAACAGAGGAATTAAAAAGAGAAACTTTTTCTTCAACTGTAGACGCACAAAAAACTGGTGAAAAATCAATCTGCGCTGCATCATGATTTAATTTGTTCAAGTCAACGCGAGCAAGGTTACGCATCCAAATGACAGCCGGTTTAAGTTTAGGGGGCTTGACTTTATATTGTAAAAAAATAAGGTCATGTTTAGAGAAGGCTGGTGCAGGCATTTGACCGTATTTAATTACACGCTCCAGAGAAGAAGTAATGATAAGGTCTAGTAAAGTATCATCAGTTTGAGAATTAACATGAGTAGGGTTGAGAGGTAAAATGGAGAGATTTACAGAATCAAGAATATTACGTAGTTTTTGAGCACGAGCCTGAATTTGGGGGCGAAGACCCACGAGATCAGTGTTAAAATCTCCCATTATGACGAACAATAGGTATCGAGGATAGACTCAAATTGAGAGAAATAATTGACATTAGGTGGACTATATACAATTCCGAGAAAGACCTTAACACCACTGATTAAGATTTCCAAAAATAGGTACTCAGCATCACCCGTGTAGGGGGGTGGCGAGGCCGCTAGAATTTTATAAGGAATATTACTTCGTAAGTAAACAGCCACACCCCCACCTTTAGCACCCACACGATCATTACGGATTAACACATAGTCCGGTAGAGAAACAAAAGAGGACGAAACAGAAGGTGGGAGCCAAGATTCAGAGATAAGAACAGCATGAAAGACAGAAGAAGAAAAAGTATCGAGAAGATCAGTGTAGTAACCGGGAACACTCTGGGCATTGAGATGACAGATATTGAAAGAATGACATGTTTTATCAACCGCATCGTTCAGTAGGGTGTGCAAAGTTTCGGGGTCGTGAAAGGAATCACTACTACTCGAGGAACAACTAACATCAAGTGCAGACATAAATGATTCATTGTTTGATCCATCGGAGGACATATAGTTACTAAAAATAAATATATAACTTATAAAATACTTAAACTAATACACAATAAATTACTAATCTCCAATATGCAAGTCCTGCCAGTTGCCAGTAGAGTATAAAATACAATGTACAATAATAGTAACAAAACGCAACAAGATTACAAAGCTGGGTGTCATAGAAAACACAAAGAGAAAAAAAAAAAGTGACATTTACATTACATTGACATTGACAGCCAGCTAACCAAGCAAAATTTGACATCTACCTACAAGTTATATTTATTTACTTACAGAACGTTTCACAAAACAAAAAAAAAAAACTGATATTGAGCAGCTACATACTTTGAAAGGCAAAAAATACCTAGACAATAAGAGATAAGGCGCAACAGTAAGAAGCGTCACATATTCAAACGTCCATAGGTGAAATACTTGGATTGGAACCTTCATTTCTTCGTCCTGGCTGCCCGCTTCATCTTAGTTTCTGGCTGCTGCCCAATTGAGGCAGCCAACGGCGCACATGGCGCCGCTGTCTGCTCATCCTCACAGCTGCCGATCGCAGCCAGGTCCGCCTCAGTGAAAATATTCTTCCTTGAGCCATCCTTTAGCTTAACGACAATATTCCCGTTTGACGTCCAACATCTTCTTATACCAAAGCGCTTCCGTGCCATTATAAAGACCATCTGTCGTTGGCGTGTCAAGAACTCCGAGACACTAAACGGGGTGCCTTTTAGCAGTGTCTTCTTACTCCAAATGGCCGATTTAATAGACAAATCGGTGAAGCGCACAAGGATGGGTCTTGATTTGCCTTCACCCTCCTTACCGATACGGTGGCAAGAACTGATTTTGTCAACGTTTATGTCAGGGATATCCAGCTTCTCCTTAAGGATCTTTAAGATGACATTTGGCAAAGTATTAGTTGAATCCTCGGCCACTCCAGAGAATAATAAAAATTTCCTCCGATGCCGAGTCTCAATGGAGTCTACAGAAGAAGCAAGTGACAATGTAAGCCGATACAGCAAGTTCAACATTTCAAGAATATTGGCCTTGAAATCAGCATATTCTGCAGCTAAATCTGATGGACAGCTATGGTTCGCCAGTACTGTTGTGGAGGTACTTGGTGCTGCCGGGGCCTTCAGCTGGGCTTCGAAGGCACTCATCTTCTTTGCAAACATTGTCTGCATGGAGCGCTGAGCTTGCAAAACATCTTCAAGGCTCGCCATTGGTGTGATAAAACAGTTTATGTAGGTGAAAGTGAGGTTAGGCGTGTGGCAGGACAGTGCAAAGTAAAATGAAGTGACTTAATCCATTTACTAAACTAAGATAACACTAGAGGATACTAAGTGAGTTGTGATGAGTTGATTTTCTTGTAAATGGATGCACTGTAAGTATTTTAATTTAATATTTAATAAATATGTGGCAAAAAACAGAATGTGCACTTTTTTACACCTACCGCCGAAAAAAAAGCATCACAATGGCTTGACCCTGGAGAACCGGCAAAACCTTGCCCTAAGCGAAAACTGACCAAAAAGAAAATTCTGGTTAGTGTTTGGTGGACCAGTGCTGGTGTTATCCACTACAGCTTCTTGAGATCAGGCCAGACGATTACTGCAGACTTGTATTGCCAACAATTGCAAACAATGATGGAAAAGCTCGCCATTAAACAACCGAGACTGATGAATTGCTCTAGCCCACTGCTCCTTAGGATAACGCTAGACCACACACTGCACATCAAACGATCGCCAAGTTAGAGGAGCTGCGACTGGAACCTCTGCGCCACCCACCATACTCTCCAAATCTTGCCCCAACCGATTACTACTTTTTTTCAAAATTTGGATAACTTTTTACAAGGAAAAAATTTTAAATCTGATGAGGCAGTCAAAACCGCCTTCAAACAGTTCATAGACTCTCGCTCCCAGGATTTTTTTCCGAAGGTATCAATGATCTGCCTATAAAATGGCGGAAGTGTATCGATAACAACGGCGCATACTTCGATTGATTAAATAATAATTTTATTATTAAATAATTTCATTGAGTTTAACGTTTTTTACCCATTACAAAAAAAGTGCACCACGCCGCTAAAGAAGTTTTCACTTCAAAAAAATACGCAGCGTATGATGTACGTCGCATCTTGCGTTTCATAGAATTCCTACCCACCGGCACTAGAATTCTTTAAAGGACGGAAGACACGCCGCGCATCATACGCTGCGTGTGTTTCGAACCTAAGCAAGCTAAACTTTGACTGATTTGGCGTGGCTCGATTCGGAAACGCGTTATTGTATTCTGATTTCAAATTCGGCGTCAGCCAATAACCAATCAGCAGTAAATAGATTTAGAAACAATTAACATCAGAACAGAAATGATAAGTGATAGAAACAGGTTGTGCGCATTATGGCACTAAATTCGTAGTTCTATCACTTTAATAACACCATCACGCCACTAATGGCACCCGTATTCTATGCTTTGTAATCGTGTGTAGATTGGTTTACATTGTGCTAAGGTAGTGCTACGCAGTTTAGGCACTGGCTGTGCCTTTGTAAGGCACGAGTTCTCCTCACTAGGAGCGACTTGCACCTCTGAGTTTTTACTCATGTACGGTTATTTTCAACTATTCAAGGGTGTCCCAGAAGTACGGAGACAATTCTCAAAATCAAACTGGCGACAGAAAAAAGTTTTCATAAAAAGAAAAATGGTTGGCATGCAAACCACAGATTACATATCTGTCAAATAGGTGGGATTTATTATTGTCTTGCATTTTTTTGAAAATGAAGCCAGCTGCTATTAATTAAAGAAAAATTGGTTACAAAACGGTATCTCTGGAGAAAATTGATATACTTAGATATTAGAAATAAATTAGTTTTACTTTCATTTGCATCCAAATTCATATGTTATCGGATTTTTAAATATTGTTATGATAATTTTGTCTCTTTACTTACCGGGATACCTTAGTATACCACCACTTGCTTTCGGTGAAGGATAACATTATGTGGATGTGGATTGTACACAAAACAGAAGCAGATATAAAACATACAACGGCGGACTTATCCCATATAGGGATCTCTTCCAGTCAACAGTCCAGGCTTTATTACTAGGCAGTTCATATTTTATAAGATGTATTGACAGTGATTCCCATCTCTCTGTTTCTTTTGAGGGTACAGTAATTCCATTTGGCACAACTGTCAAAGACCTGGGTCTGCACATGGATTCATGTTTCTCGTGGAATACACAAGTCATAGAAATCTCCAAAAAGGTTACGGGTGTCCTAAGAACTCTCTATAAGTTAAAAAATTTTCTCCCCAGTGACACTAAAACAATGCTAGTGAACACATTGATCCTGCCAATCATAGATTATGCTGATGTGTGCTACTCGGACTTGACAGCTGATATGCTGAACAAACTTGACCGTCTTCTCAATAATTGTCTTCGATATATCTTTGGTCTTCGTAAATATGATCATGTGTCGTTTTACCGCTCCCAACTTAATTGGTTACCAATTCGTCAACGTCGCAATTTGCACATCCTCACAACCCTCTTTTCCATTCTATTTGAACCCGCTACTCCTGCATATCTCAAGTCTAACTTTCAGTTTCTGGGTGACACCCATGTCAGACATCTTCGTTCCTCTAACAATCTCAGCCTTTCTATACCAGCTCACCGGAGTGGGTTCTTTTCACATTCGTTTATTGTCCAAGCTATAAAGCTCTGGAACGCCTTACCAGTTGATGTTCGGAAGGCTAAAACCCGCTTTTCATTTAAAAAACAGGTGAAAGCACATTTTCTTAAACAACTGTCAGATAGTTCTTAGTGTATGTAGTATATCTTAGTATAATAATAGTGTGTATTATTTGTATGTAGTTTATGGTTTATTATTACATATTTATGGTTTATTATTACATATTTAAGTATACCTGGTTCATTTTTCATCATTTCTTTTTGAGTTTTTGCACTACCCGTGTCTTTCTCGACATCACCCGGTTGGTTGACTGGTAGATAAGGCCTTAGGCTTTAAGTCCGCCATTACACTTGTATCTATATTTATATTATAAAGCGGAAGAGTTTGTTTGTTTGTTTAAACGCGCTAATCTCAGGAACTAATGGTCCGATTTGAAAAATTCTTTTTTTGTTGGGTAGTCCATTTATAGAGGAAGGCTTTAGGCTATATAACATTCCGACAACCACGCGAACGAAGTCGCGGGCACAGCTAGTTTGTGTATAAAGTTAAATAAATAAAAAAAAAAAACCGGCCATTAATTGAGAGGAATGTTTAACTAATATGAGTTTGGGGCAGAAGTCGCTAGTACAATAATAGAGTATTAAAGATGAATAATATATAAATATATAAAAATTTAAACCTACACATATATTAGTAAAAATAACCTTACATATAAGTATACATAAACTTACATATAATATAAACTAAAAACATGAAAAAGAAATCAGGTAGCTCAAAGAAACTCACGAATCCTGAAAGGTATTCAAAATTTTGTTTTTAAAGGAACCCAAAGGATGATGCCATTTTAGTATCCAAAGAGAGCGAATTCCATAGGTGTGCTGCCATCACAGACAATGATTTTGAATAAGAGTGCGAAGAGTGAGGAGGTATATTAAGACGAAGACTAAGACTGTTAGCGGAGCGGAGACGGCTGTCAATTTGCTGAAAGGAAAACCTTTCACTAAGGTAATTAGGACAGGAAGAATTGAAGAGAACATTGAAAAGAAGAGAGAATGTGGTAGTTACAACGGCTTCTAATAGGTAACAAGTTAAGTTTCTCACGATTTTCCGATATATGGTCATATTTTCGAAGATCATAGACGTATTTGATGCAGACGTTTTGCAGGCGTTCTAGTTTATCTAACAGTTCCTCTGTAGGGTCCATATACGCAATATCAGCATACTCTAAAAGAGGGATCAAAAGTGAACGTGCTAACATTGCTTTCGTATTTATGGGAAGAAAGTGTTGTAGTCTTCTCAGGGAGTGAAGTGCAATAAATAACTTCCTACTCACCTCGTTGAGTTGTGGACCCCAAAAGAGGGTTTCGTCAAATATTATCCCCAAGTTTTTCACGGTTGATTCGAATGGTATGATATTACCGTCAATTTGAATGTTGGGTAAGCTGGAATTAGTCATTGAGATACGTCACATGCCCTTAGGCAGCTCAAAAAAAATCATACACAAGTCTCCTTCTTCCTTCCCTTATCCCACTTGCTGATTTTCGTTCAACTGCTGACTACAAATAAGGATCAAAGGACAAAGTAAAGTTGCGAGTCTACTCACCACAAAACACTCGCACAGTGTGCACGTGCTGACAGTGATAAATCAAATCTTGCTGATTACCGCGGCCGGCGTCACTCGCGTTATCGTATCGCTAATTACATACTATGTTTTGATGAGCCACCGCTTAGATATATATATATAATTTTCGTAGATTTACAGCGCTTCAATCAAAGATGATTCGCCAATTAGTGATAGCTTGACTTCCTTGACTTATTGTCCTATTACTCTTGAGGGCCGCTAAAGTACTTCTCCACCTCGTTTTGTCAGTACTTGACTCCACTTGACTTTGCAGTTGAAACAAGCTGCAAAGTCAAATGGAATAGAGTGACAGCCGGCTCGCTTGGGGGTTTGACGACACGCGCAACAGCCAGCTGTCGCTTGGTGGCTGAGAGGTTGCCTGCCTCGGAATGTGAGTGGGATCCCTCCGGAGCGTGTGGTCAATCTATGTCCATTTGGGGATAATGCTATTTGGTGGTCGATTTGTTTCTCGCCACATACGCGGTCACATACGCTCGTTAGAAATCTTTTTAGATCAAAATTAGTGACTGCAGAGTAAAATAAATTTTTGACATCACCACTTTTGTACAAATGTGAATTCCCTGTCATCCTGCTGCTGACTAAATCAAAACTAATGAGCGGCCTCAGTGGAATAACTAAAATTTATTGCGTTCATTTAATTCCCTGTGAATGCGTTAGCAAAACGTTTTCGTGTAATTTCGCGTTTTTCGCAAAAAAACTTTTAATGGAATAACGTAGTACGTTTATGAGTTCGGACGGAACAAACAAACTTTGAATATACGTTTCGTGGAAGGTTCATTTAAAACAGAGATATGGGAATATACAAGGTCTATACTGAAACTATTTTAAATTATATTTATTTATATTATATATTTTGACGAACTCGGTGGCGTAGTGGTTAACACGCCGGTCCGCCAGTTCAGAATCAAATCGTTGAGTTAGTATTCCATAATACAAGTTGAAACTTACTTTGGGGCCAGCTCAAGTAGTGTGATTTGTCCCTATCACAGACCATGGATGAAGATAGGCACAGCCTCTGTATGAATTTGCGTGTCGATCTGACGTCAAATTGACTTCATTCAGTATCGTCACTTTTAGTTCGTGTATGTCAATTAATTAGATAAGACATTCATTATCTACTGTAAAATACATCCCACCAAAAACATTTAGTAAAAAACTAGCCAAGTCTCGATGGAGCTGCTTGTTTATCTCTAAAAAGTAATGAAATCTAGGTGTTTGTAAGAGAACTTCTTATTAAATATTTGTATTGAAAATTGGCACGCCAGGTTTTCATATAAATTGAAGGACTTTCTTTATCTAGTAGTATATACAGAATGGTCTATATATTTATTTATAATTTATTTTAAGAGTAGATTCAGCCCATGATAACTGTAAAAGCCAGCTACCTCGTCAAATCACCTAGGTTAGGTAGCGGACCCCGGGCTCTGAAGTGAGCTGAAGATGCAACCGGGAATGCGCTAGGTTGATGATGATGTCCTTTTTTGGAAGTTTTTTAGTGTCATGGACTGAATTTAGCCTTAAAATAGTTTCAGTATGTTTTAGACCCTGTGAAGGAAGCACCTTAGATTACCTGCATATCCAGCACAGACTGTCAGTCTGTCTGTAACACGATGCTCCAATTTTAACGAAGCTTCGTTAGAATTGGTGTTTCGACATGTTCGAAGTATACGGATCCAATCTAGATATTGACAGACAAGATCTGCATGAAACATGTTCTTTGCCGAGCTATGAATAAACTTGATGCAGTATGGAATTGGTGTCACGAGTGTTTTTTTGTAGTAAAATATTTTAAGAGTGTCTACCTCCCAGACTATGTCTATGTACTAATATTATAATAAATGACCTCCGTGGCGTATTGGTAATTATGCTACACTCTTGGAGGTCCTGAGTTCGATCCCGGCTAGGGCAATTTGGGAATCGGCCTTTTTAACCCCTGACGAAAAAAAGGGGTGTCATAGGTGTGACGTGTCTAAAAGTTATTACCATATTATATATGTCGCAGTTGAATGGTATAATCCGCTAATTTACGAAACCTCTAGCTGTTTGGCATTACAGCCTGGTTTTGTAAAACAGCGAACCCTCATACGCGGAATGGAATAAACGACTTGTATTCATCCATGCGGCTAGAGAAGTTGTTGTACAATTCTATCTAAAGAAATTATATACAATTTAGAATGCCTACGAAGTGGCAATGGCGAGCGAGCGAAGCGAGCGTGCCGCGGCAGCAGCCGGCGAGTGCTAGAAAAGTTCTATCCATTTTACTAGGTTAGGGCAAACCTATAGCAATAGAAGTCGTAAAATAATTTCTGGATAATGAAATTCGATGTCGAAAAAATCTGTATTCTAATAGACACCCAGTTATATTTCATTATGGTAACCCAACACCAAATTCTTATAATGCATGTGTCGCGCAGTTGGATTGTTTAACGGTTTCGTCAAACAGCGGATTACCGCTACTGTTTCACAAAACCGCTAGCCGTTTGGAAACGTGGTTAGCGGTTTAAATGAACGTAACACGTTGCGCAATCTTAGACAATCCAGCTGAACGATATTCGGCTGTTTAACAAAACTGAGCTGTAATGCCAAACAACTAGAGGTTTCGTGAATTAGAAATAATACCATTCAACTGCGACATATATACCAATAGGGGGTGGCATTGCCGCGTTGAATGGCTAAGCTCAACCTTTGGCAAAAATGCGCGCCAGCCCTAGAATACCTTGATGCGTCGATTAAGTGTGCGGAAATCTCTTTGTACAACTGACGGGCTTCCGCAACCCAAGGCCCAAGGTCTCCACGGCAAAGGGCGTAAATATGTACGGCTCTACAAAAGCCTTTCTGCCGTCGCCGCAGCTGTGCCCGCTTTGCGAGCGGCCGCTCTCACGTGAGATGGGGCAACCGTGTCCACGCATGTGGCATCCCACACGAGCGACCGCCCGTTATTCCGCGGGATGAGCGTCATGCCGTGGGGCCTCTTGCCATCGTCTCGGGTGCCATTAGGCTCAAGCACTGCTGCCACACCGGAAGAAGCAAGGGCGTGATGGATAACGTCATTTGAGGTGGCGCGGCATGGAATACGTCACTCGCTGCGATGACCGTGGTGACCTTGATCGACGTCTATCCCGCAACGGCAGCGATAGGGTTCGTTCGTCCTGGCCCTGGTCCTAACCTAACTTATTCATGTATTTATCTACATTTTAAAAACTTATTTTAATTTTAAAACAAAAAAAAACGTTTAGCGTTTCGGAATAACCACTGTTAATCTAGTGTTCCAAGTTTGTTGAAATAAAACCTTAAAGGCACATCGCCTTGTTTGAACAAACTTGGATTTGTAACTACAAAGCTTTATGTATGTTATTCTTTACAAAGTGAAAATATTTACACTCTAAAACAGATGTATAAGCAAAAAGTTTAGTTAAACACTATTCCCTACCTATTTTAATGAAGCAACAACGCTCCATGAAACGTATAATCAAAGTTTGTTTGCTCCGACCGAACTCATAAACGTACTACGTTATTCCATTAAAAATTTTTTCGCGAAAAAACGCGAAATTACACGAAAACGTTTTGCTAACGCATTTCCAGGGAATTAAATGAACGCAATAAATTTCAGTTATTTCACTAAGGCCGCTCATTAGTGTTGATTTAGTCAGCAGCAGGACGACAGGGAATTCACATTTGTACAAAAAAATAAAGGAAGGTTTTAAATGTTTTCTCATAGAGTATTTAAAAGAACGATACGGATGTGGACTAAAAATATTTTAAACCCATTAGGTAGCTTCATCATCATCATCCCAGCCCTTTTTCCGCCCACTGCTGAGCATATGCCTCTCTTCGTCGACGCCCCCATCTCGGTCCTGTGCTGCTCTCATCCAGGTGCAACCCGCGACTTTGGTTATATCGTCAACCCATCGCATAGGCGGACGCCCGACGCTGCTCTCTCCCGTTCTGGGCCACCATTCGATCAGAACCTTGCTCCACCTGCCATCACTCCGTCGGGCCAAGTGTCCTGCCTAGGACAGGTAGATTATTAAAAAATATTGTATACTTACGTATTTTTTCTTTTCTCTTGCTAGAAAATAATGACAAACATACAGCGCATTTTTATTTTGCATGACGTCACGATCGTACGATTTTCACTACGCGGTGACGTTTATTTGTTTATTTATTTAAAAGTTTTTAACTGTTAATCTGTGTCTATGTTCTTTTCTTACGTGCCAGCTACATTCGTACTCATCTAACATTATAAACTTTTTCGACAAACCTTACATCCTTCATAAATGTTTTTTTGTACTATTTATAGGTTCTGTATTCCATTTTTTGTACGAGTTTTAATGCGAGACCAAAACATTTTTGAAAACAAAGAACGGAGCTTTCCTTATTGAGTTACGATACGACTCTCGGCCACATTATAATACCAATTCTATGACAATATAATGTGTAGTACTAATTCTATGACAATCTAATGTGTAGTACTAATTCTATGACAATCTAATCCTACATGTATTTTGACTTTGGACAGAGCGAGATGGAAGGCATTGGTTGCTCCACAGATAAGAAGAAGAATAGCAAACTCGCAGACAGACAGACATAGCAAAACGGTGAAACTTGTGAATGTATACGCACAGGTATGGCGCTTCATACAAGCGTAAATAACATTTATGCCTATTACTACTACAAACGAAATTATACATCCATGCACACCCGTGCGCACCTCAATGTGTGAGTTTCAGTGTTAAAAGCTATCAAATTAAACTATACATCCGTGCAACACCCGTGCTCACGTCAATGTGTGAGTTTCAGTGTTCAAAGCCATCAAACGAAACTATACATCCGTGCACACCCGAACTTACTTCAATGTGTAAGTTTCAGTGTTCAAAGCCATAAAACGAAACTATACGTCCCGTGCTCACTTCAATGTGTAAGTTTCAGTATTCAAAGCCATCAAACGAAACTATACATCCGTGCAACACCCGTGCTCACGTCATTGTGTGAGTTTCAGTGTTCAAAGCCATCAAACGAAACTATACATCCGTGCACACCCGAACTTACTTCAATGTGTGAGTTTCAGTGTTCAAAGCCATCAAACGAAACTATACATCCGTGCACACCCGTACTCACTATAATGTCTGAATTTCAGTGCTCAAAGTCATCAAACATATAAGGTTACTTATCAGAAGTACGGAACCTTAAAAATGTAGTTGTAGTGTTCAGCGTATTAAAAAAACACATATCAATTTATCACGCCTTTTATTTATCCTGGTGGGTCATTAATCAAACCATACAATCTTTTATCAATTTTTAATTAAAGCTCGACCAGGAGGTTGTAAATTTGACGAAAGCGTCGGTTAATATTTGAGTAACCCTTGTGTGGTAAGGTAACCGTAGAGTATTCATTTCATAGCTACTTACTTTAATACAGGGTGACTTTTTAACCACCAGCCAAATTTTTGGAGCAAGTTCAGTCCATGATACTGAACTACTTTCTGTAAAAAAGTTATTAAAAATCGATAAAAAAATTTTTCGTCCTTCCATGTAAAATCCGTTTGGCTGAGCGCTGATTTGTATGGGAAGGCGAATTTTTATTTTTAGTTTTTCGTTAATTGTTTTTATGGAAAGTAGTTCAGTATCATGGACTGAACTAGCTCCAAAAATTTGGCTGGTGGTTAAAAAGTCAGCTTGTATAACTAAACTAAAAGTGCGAAGTTTGGAATGCACACACATACACACACACAAGGCTCCACTGAAAACCAGCGTCGTCTTCTCGAAGACGAGTTTGATGACATATGCTGAGTGGAACCTTTTTTCCTAGGATCTCACAACACTTACTACCGTGGACACACTGAGATGGGTACCAGCTCTATGCCATAGTAAATGTACCTAGTCATTTTAAATTTATTTTATATCTACTTTCTCAGATAAAATTGGCTAGGTTTTATTCTTGTTTTAATTTAAATAATTCTATTCAAAATACTATGTTGTCTTCTTCTATGTGTTACCTTTAGTGTATTGTATGTGTTGTGTTTTTCTGGAAATAAAAATCTGTCTATGTCTATGTCAATTTACCTAGCACCTGCAAAGTTTGTTGCTAAAAACAAATACGTCAACTTTGCTATCATTACTTTTATCATAGTTGTTGCTCGAGATGTTAGTGCTTCGTTCCATATGGGGCAAGAGGGATGTGGACTAAAAAAATATTTTTGTGCCATCAGGCAGATTATCCCCTTAAAAAAATTGCAAATCACCTGTAACATATCTTTTCATTTGTGTCCATGTGTTGCCTGAAAGAGGTTGATGTGTGATAAGGCCGCCTTTTATTGTATACTAATATTTATCTCATGTATTTATTTATTTTTACTTTATTGTACACACATACATGTTTAAAGTACAACAGGCGGACTTAATGCTAAAAGCATTCTTTAACAGTCAAACCTTTGGGTCGATTGGAGAGTTTTATGTAGGTGTGAATAAAACGTATAGGTAATGAATTTATATAAAGAAAACTTAAACTAAACTAAATTTAAAAGATAATAATCACAACACATACTATAAACATACTGTTATTATTATTACATATACACAATTACTTACATACATATATATTACTTCATAAAATATAAATGTATGTCTCATTTATTTAATTGTGAGCAATAAAGAATAAAATAAATAATTACAAAATATTGTACTCAAACATATGTAATTTTCTTTGACTTTGTTAGTCAAAGAAAATTACGTTTAAGTACACAAACAAACTTTCAAAAGAGGCTTACACAACCTAAATGAATCCTTAACCCAATAGGTACATTGAAAAACCCCAATCTCTGCATGTCAACTGTATGTAAATGTGATTGGCTGAAAGTCCCCACTTTTTCTCGTTGCTCGGAACTTGAAAAACTATCATCGCGACGTAAACGGCTTTGCAAATTAGCTGCTTTCGTCTCTTTTACTCTTGTCAAGGTAAAGCTGCCATTCACTTTGCGACATAGTTAGAAAAACGTAAAAAAAAATCTGGCAAAGAGCGTACGAAACTGCAACAATCTTAAATTACAGTGGTTTTACTGTAAAATTTTATTATGCGTTCAAGTTTTAATACAACCTTGTATTTAACTTGTACTATTTGTAAGTGTGTTTGATCACTTTAAGTCTTGCAACTAAATTTTAAAGCAGTAGCCTAATTTCACACGATGGAACTGAATATTGTATACTTACATGCGTATAGTGTAACGTAGTACACATTATAAGTTAACATAAAATTATTATAATATCTATTGTTTACAATTTTAAACAAATTAACTCAAAACAAAACTAAAACTAATATTAAATAAAAGAAAATATAAAATACCTAAACCTAATTACAATTAAAATAATAATAAACATATATTTACATTAATACAAATAACTTTTCAACACTATTTACAGCAGAAGTTGGTCAACGCCAGAACGGCTAATACTGCATTAGTGTCTGCAACATGCTGTAACGATTCGCAAATTCGCATTCGTTAATTTCATTCTCAAATAATTTTTATCACATATAAAGCTGGAATTCGATTCAATAACTCCTTGTACGTCATCTTAGTCAAACATTCATTGTTCACTCGTTCCCAGGAACTGTTTATCGAATAAGCAAAAAAATTTACCGTAGCTCCGTCCTATTCCATAACGTTTGGGCTGTCCCTTTCAAAGTCATAAACATTGTTATTAATGGAGGCGGCGAAGCACAAAAAAAAACTTAAACAAACAATTCGCCAGATTGCAAGTTTAGTGGGTGCAGAGTAAATTATTACTGTGTGAAAAGAATTTGTAATCGTTCACAATTTTAAGTCTATTTATAGACCATCCGTTTGTTTATATAATTTCACTATATTTTATATTAAATTGCAATATTTATGATGTATGTATGTATGGTCATACATAATTTCAAAAATCATCTGAGTTCAATTTTGTATAGAAAATGATAAGAAATCATTATCACGTCTTTATCCTTGACGGGATGGACTGAGTCCATGGCCGTGGGACCCAAGGATCACGTTTGTCGTAATGATGGATGCTAGGATGAAGAGAGAAATCAAAATAAATAAATAAAGTACAAAGAATTTTGTACAAGATTATGTTAATTAAATCTAGGTCACAGATAAAAATTCTAGATTGTCTGAGTTCGATCCTCAGCAAAGAAAAATCAAAACAAAACAAACTTTCGTTATGTTTTGAAATAACTATAAAGTTTATACATAATTTGTTTGTAATGGTCAGTTTACACTGAGTTTCTTAGTATTTTTCCTTTGCCAAAATAAAAGAAGGAAATTATGCTATATTGTAATCAATTATTCTATTTTATTTTCATACAACACTTGTATGGTCTTCTATAAATCTATTACATAAATATTACATACAAGGTTGGCATCTAACTTCATTAGTTAAAAGAAAATGGACAGGGCTCTGTCAAGTCGTTGGGTTAAGAACGTGAAAGTCGAACTCCAGCGCACATGGCGTGGTTTGTTATCGCTAGGACGAAACTAACACGAGCTCCAAAGCAGCATAGCTGAGGACGCAACTGGGAACATGATTGGATGGAGAAGAAAGTATTTCTGTTTACAGAAATAGAATAAAGATAGATATTTTATTATTATTTAACAATGTAACATTAGTTGCACTATAATCTGTGTATGGTTTTGTATGTGAAATCATATATAAACTCCTTTAATTTCTACATTTATATACTTTCTAATAAACTATTATTTACATATATTTTAATATATATTTACTTTGTCAAAATGATGGGTAAATATATTTATTTTATTCATTAATCATAATGTTTCACTATTCATATAATTTTATATGAAGTGAAAATAAATTTAAAAACTTTTATCTAGACATATCTAGATTTGATTTATCAATTTACAAAAAAACATAATTAATTTATTAAAAATCTACATTCGATCACCCAAACTGATGTTGCCTAGGACTGGTTACGTCATTGTTTTTACAAACTACCTGGAATTGGTTTGAGGCGGGACTAAGCGGATAGCGAGCTTGTTGGGTTCGAGTTCCGGTTTTGTATGCATTGCTAGTTTTGTAAGAACATAGTTTCGTTTGTTCACTTTAGAACAGGCAATGTATGTATACAACTAAGTTTGAATGCAGTTTATGATGGCATTCTCATTTCGGGGTAAGGTTCCTTTCAACGGGACTGGTAGACAGAAGACGGAGGGATATTCATCATCGGGCGGCCGGGGCGTGCAAACGTTCTGTAGGGAGTTGGAGATTTTTACGTCGATGTAATTTTTAACTCAAGAAAAGAAGAAGTCTTCAAGAAAAGTGTGGGGAAACGAGAGTTTGACAAAATAGGTCGCTTTATCTTTCTCGCGGTGTCCCTTGATTGGTTTTAATTAGGAATATGATGGTAAAATGTATTCCGAAATTAAAATCTTAGATTGATTGAATTTTTGTTATTAATAAATAATTTAGTTTGTCCCTAGTAAATTTTAATAAGTTTAATTAATAGTTTTGGTTTAAAATCAGTGCCAATCGTTTTGATTTCAAGAGGTGAGGTGCTCGGCAGTGAATTTTCAGAGATTCTATGTCGTTCAATTTCGTCTTTTGATGTCAAGGATATTGGTGTAAATAATATTTGAATTTTAATATTTTGAATTTTGTTTCTATTTGGGGCTTAATGGTCAAACTCATCGTTAATTTCTATTATCTTTGGTCTCGCTAACATGAGGGCTCTCTAAAGAAATAGAAATTCTAGGTAAAATTTCCAGATTTGTAGTGGGTCTGGCAGGATTGGTTTGTTTCAAAAACAATTCTGTGTTAGCTACTGGTTCTAGCAATCTGAACTTGCAGTCCTAATTAGACGACGTTCCGAAAGTTGCAGGGTTGTGAATCCGTTTTAGTGCTGCAAGAATTAGTTGCTAGAATTATCCAATTAGCTTGGTTAGTATTAGACCGGTCTAGACTCCCCCTTCCCTATGGAGTTGTAGATTGGAACCGACGGGCGATAGGTAGGTCGGCTGACCCAGGCCACGCCGCGAAGTCGTTAGCAGCTAGGAGAAAAAGGACAGTTTAGTTCTAATTCCACCACACACCAGAGTAGGATTCTCAAATTAGGATTTGTAGGCAGGTAAATTTTAGCTCAGGGCGAGAGAAACTCTCTCAAAACTTTTAGCTTTAGCTTTAGGGAACTTTCTCTTACACCGGAGACTGTTCGATACCTAGGTACACTAGAATTGATTCTTACACCGGAATCAATTCCAACACACACACACATTTAGTGGGGTTGGGGTAGTCATTTACACAAGTAGCTTTAGCTTTAGGGAATTTAGGGATTGTTAGGTTAGACTAGGAATTACGTTAACTATGCCAACAGTTAGTGTAAAATAACTTTAACAAAAATATCTTCATTAACTATGAAATATGATTGATTTGTTCAATAGAACGAAACTTCAATTATTGTTAAATAACTTTACCAATTTATGTTCATAAACTATGAAATATTTCTAGTTTGTTCAGTGGAACAATTTGATTTGTCTTGGAAATGCTGAGACATGAATTCGGATAAATCTGAATTACTTCATGAATTATTTGTTTGGACTTATCTGGATGAGAAATGTACTGTCATAATTATTGGGTGATGCAAAGCAAGCCCTGGCTAATTATCTTTATGCAAAAGCACAAGAGAAAGGCCATATTCTTCGTTTGTGATGGTGCAAATCAAGTCGGAAAAGTCTGAATTATTTTATCATTCATTTGGATTTGACTGGATGGGAAATGTAGTCTCACATATTGGGTGATGCAAAGCAAGCCCTGGCTTTTTATCTCAATGTTGATTCACGAGAATGAGGCCATACTTCGTTTGTGGAGATGCAGACCTGTTCGGGAAAATCTAGATTTATTTCATCAATACGTTCCTTAGCACATGTAGAAATCATGTTTGGAATGTGTCCTTGGTTAAAAGGATTTATATGAGAAAACCAACAATTTTGGAATTATCCGAACTGCTTTGGAGTCATTTGCCTTGACTCCAAAGCAGTTCGGATAATTCCAAAATAATTCCCATGACATGTTTGATTTATGTCCGTTGAATGAACTAAGTTTTACGACTTCTGAATAAGAGTGTCCTATCTATTATAATTTGATCTTTCAAACATGGAAAATTCATGTTGAATTGATACTATTTCTTCAGAGGAACTTAGTTGTTCGAAACAATTATATATTTATATTTTTAGTTTCTTCGGAGACTAATCTATGGTTTTAGTAAAGCATACTTAACCATTTACCTATTCAACTATTGTAAATATAGCAGATTATATATCTTGCTTTGATCATCTTTTACTATATTTATTTTAATATCAATGATATTAAACAGTTCTTATATACATGGAAAAGGCATGTGGAACTGATAAATTCTACATACAAAATACCTAGAAGGTAATACTTCTAATTTAAGAAAATATTGGTTGTGAATATTTGGTTTCTTTGGAAGCTAAATTATTGGTACTATTTATTTATTGAATTGAATCGTATTGACAAAATTCTACTCTGTAAGATTTATTTATAATCTGGAATACCTTCAAACTATTTCTATTTATAAAGCCTAAGGTTCTATAAATACTACATTTACCATTCGTCAAACTAAAATACATTTTACGATCAATTCGAATATTTTACCAACTATAATAATTTCTATTTATTTGAATATTGGATAGAAATTGAATGAAGTACTAAATTAGGTAAATAGTGTTTAAATCTAACACATCAATAGTAGCGGATCGTAGGTACGTTGTATGATTTGACCTACTACTACTACTACTGACAAGACAGACTACTTATATAGTTGAGTAGTATACTCTTAAAGTATTTAAGATACCAACCGATTTGAAGTAATGATTAAAATCATAGCTCAGTCCGGAACTATGTATAAATTACAGGTTCTGATGTGGTTGATATCGCTTGGCAAGACTTTACTTGCGTCCTCTTCTATGTCTCTAGCCAGTAAAGGCTCATTAAACTTAAATATATTTGTATAACAAATATCTGAGCACTATATTTGCTATCCCAAGGCAGGGAGGAAGCCCCAGTCATTTGGATGAATCCTACTGAGGTAGCGGCTGGCGGAGCTGCCTCTTTTAGCCATATAAAAACAATACTGAGCTTCTAATTCATTATATTTATACATTTCTATATACATAAATATATCTACATATTTACAAGGCGAAACATACTTCTGGTCAAATCTAACTAAGAAACAAACTTAAAATATAATGCAAATTTTGATTATATGAATCTCTATAATACTTATATTATTTAATACATAATAACACAAACACTATTCCGTAATCACTAAAATTAATCATACTAAATAAATGATTTATTCCAAGAACTTAAACCACAGTTTCCCGTTATTTAATACTTAAAGCTAAAGTCAATTACGCTATCGACTTTCTTAGGACTTTTATAAAACACTAGGAACTCTAAAAACTATATAACAACAGTTTTCCTCAAATTTTATATTAGGATTTATATCATCAACTACCTATCTCAAACACAAATAAACAATAAATTTACTAAATATAATTTAAGGGTGTTCATATTAGTTTGTCAGTAAATAATCTTAAACCAAATAAAATTAAGTTAATTTTATAGTATATAAAAATATATAATAAGTAGATAAATCAAACGTGTTACAGCTGAATTTAGGTTGCTATTCTTAACAACTTGGGTCCTCCATTAGATAATTACAGCCAATACACTAATCAGTCACAGCCATGTTCAGGATGATACAGATAACAAGATTTTAAAATAATATGTTTGTTAGTGTCCAGATAGTTCTTTTAGTTAAGTTCTAGATAAAAATTATAGCATAATAGGTTTTAAAAAGACTAAAATAATAAATCATTTGCTTATTAGGACATGTAGGTGTTCTAAGTTTTGTTCTAGACTCTAGTACTTAGGTCTTCTAGGTTCGGATTAACTAAGTAAGTTAAGTAAGCAGAGAAAAAAATAGAATTTTAGTAGGTAGGTTAGCCGGTTGTTACAATGCCGCGTTCTTATGTAGGCAGTTTTAACTTTATTTCTTTTGTCGCGATGCACCGCTGATCGGTCATCATTGGTATCGCTTCCTTACTACGAGCGAGACACGTTACATGTTTTCATCTCAGAACTACAATTGTGATTTGAATTGTAAAAGTGAAAGTTTTGCACTGAATATATCCTAACAATCTAGTCTAACTAAGGTGCTTAACACCTTACTACCTAAGTGCTATTCAAACCCGAAATTCGGTAAGTGGCGAACTGATATTTCATTTTAGTATCCTTTAGGTAGGTAGCCTATCTAGAATTTTAAATTGAATTTTGTCAATTTGGATAAGTAGTGTTTCTAGTAATATTTCATTAGAATCAACATTACATCGAGTATAGAAACTCATAGATTTTTGTCCTGGGCGTGGCTATCTTCTACCACCGCCCGGTATTAAAAATAAATTTATTCTAGAATATTTTCCTCTAAATTGTTATTTTTTGAAAACAAGTAGTACTAGTTAGGTTTCTATTGTAAACTCTGTTCATAATGATGTCCAGCAGCCACAGTCATTGCACTAAGTAAAAGTAGGTACGTCCTCACCATCACCTCATATCGTCATCATCACCTCTCGTGGCAAAATGGCTGGCCTTCATTATAAAAGGCATTTCTCTTACAATGGAAATCACTTCCAGGGTTCCAGATTCAGACCACGGAATACCCGTACTGACATACTACCTTTTGCACCTGATACCTGCCTACTTGAGTACTGGACACAGCCACAACATCAGGCCACAGTCAACTCCACTACCCAGCTCTGGATCCCAGGACAGTACCTCTTGGCTTGGAGAACAGAATAACCGGCATAGTAGGGCCCTTATAAATTCACCCCTGAACTAAATTATATTTTTTAAATAAATTATATTTGTTGAGTTTGTGTTGCTTATTTTATTTAGCTCATTACGCACAACGCTTCACTGGCGCCCAACGTGGGATGAAAAAGTAATATAATATTGTCATAGATTTGGTACTCCGGTGAGTCCGGGAGGAGATAGCAATCGTAACTCAATAATGAAACGAAGACAAGTACTTTGGTCTCACAATAAAACTCGTACAAAATATGTAATAATAAAACTTATTATTTAGTACGTTAATAAATGTTTTTTTTTAATTTATCATTACGGAAATATACCTTTTAAAATGTCATTATAAGAATAATATTCCCCATTTGAAAGGCAATTTATTGATAATATAGTAAAATTATTATATTAACAATTGCCTTTTAAATGGGGAATATACTTATATAATTTAAACATACTACATAACATATTGCAGAGGATTGGTTGTAGGAAAGGACGAGAAGCTAGTTTAAAATTCGGTCGGTGAATGTCCTGCTTTAAGGTTGGAACGGCTCTTATACGCAAGTGTCCCTCCATCATGCTGACGACGCTTCTGCTTGTTAACTTTTATTCACGTTTTAGTATTAGGCTAAGGTTTATTTAGAAATAGTTTGACAACGTCGTAATACAGCTTTTAGCTTTTACTTGTTTATTACCTTTTCATTCAGCCAAAGGCTCTGCTAGACTGCCTCCATGGTCCAGTGGTCAAGGCGTTTGCCTTGTGATCCGAAGGTCGCGGGGTCAAATCCCACTGGGAAGCATACTTTGGGAGTAGTTGCTTCCACCAGACTGGAAACAACTATACTACTACCTAAGGACATTGCAGGCTTGAATCACCTGATTGTCTGAAAAGATGATTCCGTGGTTCGTAGAACACGATAAGCTGTGGGTCCCGAACGACGAAGAAGAAGGGAATACGCCCGAATGATGAAGAAGAGCCCTGAGACTTAGGGCTTTCCAAGGATTTCCAAAACATGATAAGAAGGATTTTTTTATTCCTAACCTTTGTAATATGACTCAATGGACTGTGTTTTTCAATTTGAATCTCAATATTATCTAAACAAAATGTAAATCGCTTATTTCAGCTAAGTGCGTCAACAATCTGATCCATTCACAATTGAATTTATTTATATTGAATATAGATTAGCTAGCTAATAAATTGTCTAGAGGTCAAAATTGAAAATTTAACCGAAAAAAAGCCATTTTAAAAGCCAGAATACAGTAAGAGTGTAACCAGGCGTGTGTCACTCCCCGTTTAGGTATCGAAAATATACCTACATTATTACTATGCGCACAGCGGCCCCTCGAAGTGGTAAATTCAGTTATAAGAATCGTTTGTCCAGAGAGAGTAATAAGAATGAAATTGGCCTACAATGGATGTCTAGGTATCTAAACGAAAAGGAGTGTTTTCATGTGGAACTAATGCAGAAGGCCAAAACAGTAAGTTTTTTTGATCACGCTACCCAGCTGTCACGGGAAGAGAATACCAGGCGAAGTATATTATTATATCATGGTTATTAGCTGAATATATATATTTTAAAACTATGATTTCATAAGTATTTAGTTGACCGAGCGAGGGCTATAATTCACGTTGGGGCGAAAACACATTGTTTGTATATATGTATGTTTGTTCCGCGATAACTGCCGAACCGATGGTCCGATTTTGATGAAATTTGATAGGCATGTAGATAATATCAATAGAATTTTCAAGTTCGTTGGGCATCAAAATCGGTTTAGTAGTTTTTGAAATATTAATAAAAAATAGCAAGGTCTAAGTTTGCGGCGAACTACTAGTTATTTTAATTTTTTATGTGGTTTAAACGCGCACTCAATGCTAATAGCATTCTCCACCAGCTATGTTTTGAATCCTATCCAACTAGTAGTTCGCCGCGAACTTAGACCTCGCGATTTATTATTAATATTTCAAAAGCTACTGAACCGATTTTGATGCCCAACGAACTTGAAAATTCTATTGATATTTCCTACATGCCTACCAAATTTCATCAAAATCGTACCATCGGTTCGGCAGTTATCGCGGAACAAACATACATACATACATACAATGTGTTTTCGCCCCAACTTGAATTATAGCCTTATAAAAACAACCTTTAATAAAAAAGTCCTGTAAAATAAGGTGAAAGAATAACTTCGGTTAGGAATTCCTATTACACAAGGCACATAGTAACAAAATTTTTGCGGTGAACCTAGATTTTTTAATATCGTATTTGCTTTAATAAGAAATTCAGTGGTTAGGTCTTTCAGTAATTTTAACTAAGGTCGGTACTATGGAATAAGGTCGAAGCATTACTAAAATTACATTTATGTAGATATTTTAATCAAAAATCTGATTCAATTTTGTAATCAGAATCATACAAATTACATTTTTTTGGGGACGTTCGCAGATTTGCAGCTTATTTTAATAAACTTTATCTTTCATGCTAGTCTGGGAGAAGAGAAAAAACGAATGTTCCAGCTGCTTTTCTTCCAGTGCAGATCGTAAAAATCGGTACAGGGAATGGGCGAAAATAACGATCATGTTAAAAGGCGATGCGTCTAGCAACCATAAATATTTTGAAGATTGTTCCACCTTCTCGCCTATTATATATGATAATGTATATGTGATAATGGGCAAATGCGAGTGATAATGGCTCTAAGCAGACAGTGGCCAGGGGCTGGCCACTGTCTGCTTAGAGCGCAAGACTGACCGACAGAAGTACGACCCTCTCTGTACTGCCAGAGCCATATATTGGCCCGAGCTTATGTACATTATGAAATGCAATAAATGAATTGAATTGAATTGAGCGGTCAGAGGATTTGGCCTACACTCTCCACGCTGGCCAGATGGGTTGGAGAGGCCTCATTGATGTTTATAAGCTTTGTTTGGCTTGTGTTTCCTTAGTCGCCTTCTACGACATCCACGGGAAGACTTTGAGTGTTTCTATTCTACTCTGCCGGGAACCACATGGCTTATTACGGATATTGTATATGTAAAATTAAATGAGTCTTAAAACAGTTTAACATGATATGAATCAAATTGTAGTTGTATTAAAAAAATATCTCCAATGAAACCCAAGCCATTAACGTCAGTTTTTCACGCCGTTGAATTAACCGGGCAGTCTTTGCAGCACGTGAATGGTGAAAAATGAAATTTACACGAGAAATGAAGTGCGGCGGGGAGCAATTTCCCTGCGAGGGACGCCGTAATGGCTACTTTGTAGCTAGATGCGCGAAGTTATTTGAATGTGGCGTTTTCAAGGATTAAATTTAACCCAATAGGTACATATACTGAAATTTTATCTGAATGCCTCCGTGATCCAGTGATAAGAGGTTTGCCTTGTGATCCGGAGGTCTTGGGTTCAAATTTCACTGAAAAGCATACTTTGTGAAAGTTGTTTTCACTCTTGTTACGATATTGCAGGCTTGAATCACCTGATTATCGGAAAAGAAAGATGACTCCGTACTTCGAAAGGCACGTAAAGCTGTGGGTCCCGAACGCCATCTAGCGTTTGTTTAAACTTATCCTAGGATTGGCTCTGGTCTACCCTTTGGGTTGCAGAGGTCAGATGGCAGTCGCTTTGTGTAAAACCCACCTAGGTTAGGTAGCGGACCCCAAGCATCGAAGCATTAATACTGAGTATGCAACCGGGAATACGCTCGGATAATGATGATGATATATACAGAGATTTAAAAAAATATAAGCAAAAACTTATATGCCGTGGAATTTATTAGCTAGGAACGCCACAATAGAAATTTGTTAGAAAATGGAGTTTTGTAGATAAGTCCATGCATGTATACGCATGCAGCAAATGGTAAAATGGAGCGTGATACACGATGCGACGCGGGCCATTCGTACCGTAATTTTTTTTAACACACTAAATTCAAGTCCGCTAATGACAATTTCATATAATATTTAATAGTTAATAATAATAATAAAATAATAAATAACACTTTTAAAGTATTTTATGTAGACTGTTATCTTATCTAAGCGGTTTCCTGTTGTGTGCTTAGCTGTGCTGCTTCGTAGTTTGGGTGTGCCCTAAAATACTCTTTACTTCTCTTGTGATCTTATTACTGATTCATCATCATCATCATTATCAGGTCTTTCCAGTCTCCACTGCAGAAGCACGATCCTCTCTGTACTGCCAGAGCCATACTTGGCCGTAGCAGCCAGAGGATTTGGCCTACACTTTCCACGCTGGCCCGACGGGTTGGTGAGGTCTTACTGATGTCCAAGCTTTGTTTAGCTTGTTTTTTCTTAGTCGCCTTCTACGTCATCCACGGGAAGACTTGGAGTAATTCTATTCTACTCTGCCGGAAACCACACGGCAATTAATCATCATTACTGTTTAGAGACTTTCATATCTATATACAAAACCCAAAAAAAAACGCCGCATCACTTTTTATGTGCTCCCTAACAGCCTGCTCGCGCGAGCTCCTTTGCAGAAAATTGCGCCGACCCCTGTGCTTACTTTAATTTCAGACTACCGCTAAAACTACAGCTTTTTATGAGAACATCACAATTTTGCCTTTGATTCTATGCTACGACGTCTTCCAATTTCCTTAGTCTTACCATTTTAGTTCACAATTTCTTTATTTTAGTTTGTATTTAAGGTTTTAGTTGATTTCTTTATTACAAGCTTTTATTTAGTTTCACCCGTCGCGTTACCTGTGTATCCGTAATCAAATCTTGCAAGTTAAATTTGGGTCTAATTTAGCTTGCAAGATTTGATTACAGAAACTTACTATTATTTGATCAAGTTGAAATTTCACATACTTATGTAAGTTGGGTGACAATGCAATATGTACCAATGACCTGGTTTGATGATGAAGCCGGAAGGTAGCTACGGCATGTCTGTAATAAAATAACATAATCCCACCGATTTTGGGCTCAATTGATTCGTCTTGAGCCCTTTAAACTTTTTAGTTTATTGTTTTAGATAAAAGCTTGTTTTAATGTAGATCTAAAAAGTTTAACAATTGAGCCCTATGGCCATGTTCTGGCTTCATCATAAGATCAGGTCAGTGATACCATAATATTGCATTGTCATTCAATTTACACAATTACATAAGTATATATTTTTTTATATTATAGGACGGCAAACGAGCAAGCGGGTCACCTGATGGTAAGTGATCACCGCTGCCCATGGACAATTGCAACACCAGGGTGTAACAAGAGCGTTACCGGTCTTTCAGGGCCCTCCCGGGGGCTCCGGCTCTCTCATTCACCGAACGAAGCATAGAAGCGGTTAAGCTACTACTCAGACGTCTCTTTTCTGTGAGAGTGTGGTACTTCCCCGGACGAGCCGGCCCATTCATACTACTAGCAAAACAGAGTTTTTCCGGTAGCGTGGCTCTACCACAACTAAATATAACTACTACTAAACTAAATATGTAGTTTCAGCTCAATCGAATAATGTTAAGTGGGTCTAATTTAGCTTGCAAGACACTCATACGGGTGGAACTAAATGAAAGCTTGTAATTAAAAGTGTCAAGGGACATTACGAATATTATTATTTCGTACAATATTGTACCAAGACATTGTACTAAACAAAGTAGTATGACTAGTACGCCGTAAAACACTTCCTGCAAGGTAATGTGTGTGACTGTTATGAAGCACATAATGCGTCAACTAAACTAGCTTTAGTACGCTACAAAAACTTACTTGACACAAAGTTGCTAGTAAAGGGTATTTTATTTAACCATATAGTCAGATGATTTAAATGAACCTCTCGGAGTTACCGTACCGCTGCCAGTTTGTATTAACTTCAAAAAACAGCAGCTTCTCTCAGATCATGATCGTGGTCTCAGCCTGACGTTCAGTGCAACCAGGACGATACGTCAGCAAAAAAAAAAGTTTTGCGTTAATTCCCATATACATTCATTTAATAATGATGCAACGGGATAGTTTAAAAGCAGTAATTATTTTTATATTTTTTTCATAAAGTAAAATATGGTAGGATAAATTAAAATAAAACTTTAAATATACTCGTATCAAACCAAACGCGTGTAGAGGTTTGTAATAACGTAATAATTGCCGTGTAATTCCTGAGTCTCGTCGTAATTAACAGCCGGCGTTAGAGCTTGTTTATATGCAGTGGCTAGTGTCCCTAATAAGGGGAAGTGATACGCTTTGAAAAGAACATCTCCCAATTAATTATCTTTAAAATCCATATGCATTTTAAAGATACAGTGTAAACAATGTATTCTCAGTCCACATATATGTATGCGTCACGAGTCACATTCGCCCTGAGGAAGGCCTCCGGATGAGGTCGAGGCCTTATCCAGCTTTGAAGTTAGACTCTAGACAACAGACGGAAAGGATTTATAAATGTCACTGGCCGTGTCTAACTAGGATATTTGCCTTATTTTAAACTTACAAAAGCTAAAATGTAGTACTAATTAATAACGTAAAAAACTACCAGAAATACTGGTATATAAAGAAAAAAAATACTGGCATGAAAAATTTTAAAACAATACATTTTGAACTAGGTACTAGATAAAGAAAACAAAAATACTGGCTTGAAAAATTTTAAAACAGTACATTTTGAACTAGGTACTAGATAAAGAAAACAAAAATACTGGCTTGAAAAATTTTAAAACAATATTTTAAGTATATAACAGGATTTCTTTTTTATATAGAAGAAAGTATGAAATTTTAGTAGTTTTCTGTTATATTGTTAATTAGAAAGAATACTAATATTCACACCCCTTTTGTGGGGACTTTTAAATTGTGGAATATTAAGTTAGACTCTCCCTTAAGCTAGAAGCACGCAGCGTGCAATTAACAGTCTAAATGCAGCCGGGAACTAGACGCAAATTAATTCCTTCTTTTATATGATACTCTCCAGTAGCATGCTGATGAAGCATAATGAAAACTCTTGCTTTTGAGATCAAAGGCTTTGGCCCTTTGAGACAGACGTGGTCTTCGGATCTTTTCATCGAGGCTGTTAATAGCTAACAGAGATGTCAGATATTACAAACAATATACTCTTCTTCATCTAAACGCGTTCCCGGTAGCATCCTCAGCTATGCTGCTTCGGAGCCCAGGGTGCGCCTTCCCGCTTTTTCTTCTTCAAATATAAAATGCATGTCAATGGTCACCCAAGGATGCCAAAGACCTTGCGAAGTGGAGAAGAAATTGCGGGAACAGTCGACTGTAATTTTACGACCGGCCACCTGCCTGACGTCAACCCTCTTTAGGAATGTATTTGTGCGAAAAGTTTTACAACCGGATGCAGCCCAAAGTTAACCCTCCTTGGGAACGCAATTGTAGCACGAGGTGTTTGTGCTTAAGTCCTATAGTCGCCTCTTACGACATCCACAGGAAGAGATGGAGTGGTCCTATTCTGACCCGGAAACACTCGGGGTAAGGTAATTTCAAACGGTATACATCCTGCATTATTTCTAGATGTCGCTACTATCTCGCCCGCTAGCCATACAAAGGATGCTGGTTAGGCTGAAAGTATCCACGAAAAATCCAGAGATGGCGCTTGTTTGTTCGTAGAAAATAAACGCTTATACCGCCATCTTTATGAAATTAAGCGGCACCACTTAGAAACTGTCTTCTTTCGAACTTGTAGCTCCATCTAGCTACGACATTTAAACTAAAAATCGAATAACTCTTCAGAGAATGAAGGTTGAAAGTTCTCTAGTGTTTTTATTCCATAGTGCTACGAACAATAATTCTCTAGAATCGTAAGTAATCCCGAAAAATCATTCCACGCAATATGTACCGCGGCGGGCGGGGCTTAAAATATGAACAGCGCGGCGCGACAGTTCGCCGTGACACTCGGGTCGTGCGGTTGCGTCGCAAGAAGTTTCCTTTGAGAATATTGCTGTGTTTTCGCGATAATCGATTCATTACAAGTGCCGTCATGTACCGTGAAGTGGTTTAGAAGCCATACAGACATGAAAATTAGTTATTAAAAAAAAGTAACACGTAAACAAGGTTATTTATTTTAGCGTAGCGTACTGAATAATAGGTACCATCCGCGCGTTGTATCTTACCACTCATTGCGTTGACTGCCCCACCCGACCGACGACGACACGTGACCGTCGCGACCAATCGCATGCATCTTTGTCTATGTGTGCGTTCGAGTGTTTCGTTGTAATTACTGTTCGTGTGTTTGCGTAAATGGAATCAGAATCGAAGCGGTGAATATAGGAGCGTTAGGTTTCTAGAGAATTATATTTCGATGCCATGGTGTCTGAAATCCTTGGGAGAAACCTATGTCCAGCAGTGGACCTGTGGCTGATATGATGATGTCATAAGTGCTAAATCTACATACTGAGAAGCTGATCTTACAAACATACCTCCCTTGGGACTTAGTCGTAATTGTTCCAGATTATTAAACCAGTGATTTAGTTTAGTTGGTAGTTCTAATGAGTTAGGATTTAGTTCGCTCCCTTAAGACTATTTACCTGAAATGCGACTTTGTTTCGGAGTTGCTCGAAGCAGGGTAAGCTAGTTTTGCTTCTATTTATACTAGTTAAATCCAGTAAAGTCATCTAGAAGTTAAGTTTGTTTTATTTAGTATTAAAGTAACAACTTACAAGCTGCTTCTCTTCTCGCACAGATCGTAAAAGCTGATCGAAGGAATGGGCGCGAATCATGTTAATAGGAGATGATATTTTAATTCCTTTTTCCACCTTCTCGACCAGCATTACGCTAAAAGTGGCTTTTGGGTCTTGCGACCTTGGGCTCTGTTTGCTTAGGATCTAAACAAGACCTAAATAGCCCAATAGGGATAAACTATTACGATGAGGTATGTTTACGCTACTAGACCTAAATAAACGGGCAAGTGCGAGTCGGACTCGTACATGAAGGGTCCCGTACCTCCGTTTGTAAAAAAAAACCATTGTGTTTTCAAACGCTAAAAAAACACGTTTCTTGTATGACAACACCCCTTTAATTTTTAATTTTATTTTATTTTTAGTATTTTTTGTTATAGTGGCCATAGTAATACATAATCGGTGAAAATTTCAAGCATCTAGTTAATGCTATTATAAAGATCTAGTTAAAAACGCTAAAAAACACGTTTTTTGTATCACGACCCCCTTTAATTTTTGACTTTTTTGTTTTTAGTATTTATTGTTATAGCGGCTACAGTACGAGTAATCGGTGAAAATTCTAAGGGTCTTGCTATTACGGTTCAAGAGATAGAACCCTGTGACAGACGGACAGACAGACAGACAGATAGCGGAGTCACAGTAATAGGGTTCCGTTTGTACCCATTGGGTACGGAACCCTAAAAATAACAGGATGGAAGTGAAAATGTTTAGAAATCAATTTCTATGTAAATTACTCACATGTAAATTGTGAATCCTCCTGAAAATCACATTAGACTATACATTGTCGTAGAAACAACAGTGTAATCAAATAAACGGCTGCGGCAGCTGTGACCAGTGGTATGTGTGTGATCAATTTAGCTTGCATTTATGCAATACAGCCTCTTTGTAGCGTTGTCTTTCATTGTTCCTTTAGCTAAAATCCACTTTGTCCGCCTAAAGGAACAATTATTTAATTTTTTTAAGGCACAAATCACACTGATTAAGCTAGCCCCAAAGTAAGTTTTAAACTTGTGTTATGGGATAATAATTTAACGATACATATTTTATTATAAATAAATATAGATAAACACCCAAGACTTAGGACAATTTGAAAAAGGCGATTTTCCAACTTGCCCTGGCTGGGGATCGAACCCAGAACCTCCGGATAAGCGGTCTAGCGTGTTAACCATTACGCCACGGAGGTCGTCATTGTTATGGTATACCCTGAAGTTCAATGCCTACAATAGGGTAGTTTTCTTTTTGTATGCGCGTTTGAATGATATTTATTTATATATGGTGGTTGTATCAACGCTGTGTTAGGTAGGTACCCGCGTGAAGTTTAGGCAAATAAATAAATATATAGAGACAAATCACACTGATTAAGCTAGCCCCAAAGTAAGGTTTTTAAACTTGTGTTATGGGATACTAACTCAACGATACTATATTTTATGATAAATACATATATAGATAAACATCCAAGACCCAGGAAAATTTTTAAAAGGCCATTTTGCAACTTGCCCTGGCTGGGGATCGAACCCAGAACCGTCGGATTAGCGGTCTAGCGTGTTAACCATTACGCCTGTAATGGTTAACACGCTAGACGCCTGTATATATACTATATAATAGTAATAAGCGCCCTATTACCCGACGACCTCTAGTCACGACTTACACAAAAAATTAGAGTATGTCGTTCAAAAAAGTAACTCACAATAGAGTTACTATGATTAATTGTAAATCTACCTTATGGCGTCCTAATTTTCAACAAAGAAAGAAAGATGAAAGAAACCCCTTAATTCTGTATCGAAACTTTTACAAAAGCAAAAAGAAGTCATTATTAATTAGACCTCGTGGCAAAACAAAACATTTTTGGGTTAAAAAGTTGGCGTGTTGAGTTGGCGTAGCTAGGGGTTTTACAACAATGTAAAAAAAATCGAGGTTTGAAGTACTTGTAACTGAAGGACATTTTATGATGTGATTGATGGGTGTGATGTCAGGATCGTAACAAGTGAAGTCCATAGTCTCTGCCTACCGTAAAACAGGCGTGATAGTATGTGATCATCTTCTTCTTCTTAAGAGCTTGCTCTTGTCGGTGGAGTTAAGTGGAGATGCCTCCATTTCTCTCTTCTCTCTGTAATTTAATCATCATCAGGTGTATTTTAGCCTCCACTACACGAGCACGACCCTCTCTGTACTACCAAAGGACCAAAGCCATACTTGGCCAGAGCAATCAGAGAATTTGGCCTACACGCTGCCCAGATGGCTTGGAGAGGTCTCATTGATGTTTACAGCTTTTTTTAGCTTGTGTTCTACGACATCCACGGGAAGACTTGAAGTCTTCCAATAGAACCACACGGCTATAATATATGTAGGTAAAAAAAAACCTAATAATATTTTTAACTTTTTTCAAGATTTTTTCAAGAAACTAGATCAGCCGATTGCTCAATTCGTATTAGTGATCAAACGTTAAAAGCCGTTGGTCCCGGCTGTCATAATTGTATAATAGTCGTCGAGCTATGTCAGATGCCTTTGGGCAGCTGTAAAAAACCTGACACCAACTTACACACTAGATAAACAAACAGACATACAGGATTCAAACCGTTGTTACAATGTTCAAAATTTCTTTACTTTGTAACTTGTTCAATATCATGGACTAAACATACCCTTATACTATTATTTCGCCGTTCAAAAACGTTTATTGTATATTGAATGAATGGGTGAAAATGCGAATTATTTTAAGGCCGTACCTGAATTATCCGGGTTCCAGTGCTGCCCCATTTAAAATAAATCATTTCAAAGAAAACGGAGACATCATTTAAAATTTTGCTACTACCAAGTCCTAGATAACCCTTCCAAGTATTTTATGAACTACTGTTTACAGTTTAAAGTGAGAACGTTAAGCTTTACTACGCACATTTGCAAAAAATGGCCACTTTTGGCAAATGTGCGTAGTAAAACTTAACGTTCTGATTATAAACTGTAAACAGTAGTTCATTAAATACTTTGAAGGGTTATCTAGGACTTGGTAGTAGCAAAATTTTAAATAATGTCTCCGTTTTCTTCGAAATGATTTATTTCAAATGGGGGCAGCACTGGACCCCGGAAAATTCAGGTACGGCCTTAATAGGTGCGGCTAGTAACCTATCACTATTTTAATTCGTTTTTCTATCTTATCGCCCACCATCACGCTAAAAGTGGCCTATGAGTCTTGTGGCCCTGGGCTCTGTCTGCTTAGAGCCGCAAGACACGAAATACTCTGTCTGCCCCATTAGAGATAAAGACGTGATAGTGTGTGTATATTATGTAGAACTAGCTTTTGCCCGCGGTTTCACTTGTGTGTCCCACGGGAATATTACTTTTTTCCGGGATGAAAGGTACCCTATGTCCTTCTCTGTACTCCTAACTATATGTATGCGAATTTTCAAGAAGATTGCTTCAGTAGATAAAGCGTGAAGAGGTAACAAACAAACAAATATACAAACTTACTTTCGCATATATAATATTAGTTGGGATTGGGATTACCGACAGATCGTACAAGATTTGTATATTAGGTACTCACCCCTTATACCCTGGCTACGACCACAGTGGACTGAATAAAAAGTTGGGGGGGATAATGAAGTCGTTACGGTTTGGCCACAACTTGGAATAAAGTGGCTTCAAAGGGCAATAATTAGGCTTTTGTGTAGAATTTTGATTTACCCCGGAAATTAGTGGGTCGAAAGTCGCTTTTGGGTGCCGAAGTTCTTTGGAAATAATTTTGTGCAATTTACTCTAATGGAAATATTTTTATAATGAACTTGAATCATTAAATATATAAAAATGCTTCTTCGTTTCTCCATCATACCCAGCCAGGTCAAGTTGGAAAATGGCCTTTTTCAAATTGTCCTGGGTCTTGGGTGTTTATCTATATATGTATTTATTATAAAATATAGTATCGTTGCATTAGTATCCCATAACACAAGTCTATTTGGGGCTAGCTCAATCAGTGTGATTTGTTCTTATATATTTATATATTATACGAGTATCATATCGACTTGACTCCACCACTTGGTCAGGTATCCCGTGGTCTCAGAAGTTCGGTGATTTAGTCCGAAACCGGACTTTCTGTCTGAGCTGTTCGGTAAAACAAAATGCCCGTACAACTGAGCCTAATGGTTCGGTAATAATGTTATATTCTTTAAATCCAAATATTTTTTTAAACCTCGATAGGTATAATAAAAGGTATAATATAGGCGGCAAGGTACCACCTGCCACAAAAATATTCAGTAATCATGATTATGGCAGGTGCTGTTATTTTTATTGCAATATATCCTAGCATCATTGTCCATCCTATCCTCATTCCATCCATAACCCATAAACCTTCTCCTTTCTTGCAATAGTTCCTTCTTCTGCCGAAACTTTTCGTGAATAAACGTATTATTTATTTTATTTATTCTTTATTGCACAATAAAATAAACGTACAAGTGGTGGACCTAATGCCATATGGCATTCTCTCCCGGTCAACCATTAGACCAAGCAGAAAATATGTGTGGCTGGCGTAATAAAATTCACAAAATAAGCAAACTTAATATAAATAAAATATATATAATCAAAAACACATATACTTATACACAAATATATTTTTAAACATATAATAACTATACATATATACATGCATAAGATACAATAGATAAATACATAAATATAAATACTAATAAATATAATCAGAATGACTGGGACTAGGACTGCTGGAGGAAAAATTTATGTAACGCTCGCTTAAAAGCCAAACGACTGGGAGCTCTTCTTATAGACTCCGGAACTCCATAGCCGGATAGCCTGGACTTGAAAATACTTGTCCATGAAGGTAGAGCGATGAGGAGGAAAACTAAGGATGAGAGTACTAGAGGAGCGAAGTGAACGAGAGTGAGTGGAACTGAGAGGGTTGAATTTAGATTTAAGATAGCTAGGGGAGTGCGGATTGTTCAAGATAGAAAATAGCATAGAGAGTATTTTAGCATTACGACGTAAGGGAATAGGGAGCCATGCAAGCTGAGCGCGAAATGAAGAGATGTGGTGAAATTTAAGGATATTAAAAATAAATCTGATGCAGTTATTGGCCAATCGGTCCAATTTGTTAAGGAGAACTTGCGTAAGGTCACAATAACAAACATCTGCGTGTTTTAAGTGGGAGAAAGTTCTTGAGACGATAGAGAGAGCGCAAGGTGGCAGTTACTTTTCGACTAACCTCAGCTACTTGAGTAGTCCAGCTCAGGTTAGAGTCGATGTGTAGACCAAGGTCCTTCACACTCTCACTAAAGGGAATTATTTATCTATCTAAACCTATTCAATGGTTTATCTTTCACTGGTATAACCAAGAATGGGTTTTGGCAGAAGCACCACATTACTTCAACTTCTGCAAAGGGCCTCTACGTGTTGGTCCTGTATCCTCACGCTAGCCTCCCAAAGGACCGGGGTGAAATTGTTTAATTATCAACAAACTTTGATTGGCCCGATAGCTCAGTGGTTAGTAGTTCTAGCTGCTGTGCAGAAGGTCGCGGTATAGCACAAGTGGGCTATTGGATAATAGCCAAGAGTCCTTCTCTACCTCTCCATTTGCGTCTGGGGACTGGTAACTCAGGTATAATTAATATGATTACAATTACAGTCGGCCCATTGAGAAGTGTGTGTTGATCTTTGTGTCAATAAGATACAATTTAGTTTTACTTACAATATTTATAAGTAGACATACTATCCGACGCGCCCAAACGCTACCCAGCTTCAAATCCCAAGTAAAATTTCATTTTCTCTGCTTATGAAAGATAAATCTCCTTCCCTTGTTTCCACTTAGTTTCTTAATTATGTCCTGTTGTTTTTTTGTGTAAGTTTAATGCATTTAAGCATGATGTATATGTAGGTATGTTTATTATAATTATTATTGTTTTATACCCATAATTTTTTTCTATTTAACTGATGTAGCCTGGAAGAAATGTTCAATTTTGTTTGCACATTCTGTCCCACCACCCAAATCATTTTTCTACTTAATCCAATGGTTGAGTGACAGAGAACGCTATAAGGCGTTATATCCACCATTTGTACACTTGTGCAAAAAATTTTAAAGTAATAAATAAATAAATTTGAAAACATTTCTATCCATCGGTTTTTGCGTTAATAAAACAATATCGAAATAGTCATTATTGATTGCAGATAATACAATATCAATCATGTCGATCCCCGAAGAGTTTGCGAATGAGACATCGCGTTGAGTTGATGGATTGAAGTTTGCTAAGAATTGTATCGAAGTAATTTTCATTATAATGAGATGGATCATCGCTCATATTATTAGACGTGTAAATAAATAAATAATTTATATAATTTATACCAAAGCTTAGAAACATCAATGAGACCTCTCCAACCCGTCTGGCCTGCGTGGAGAGTGTAGGCCAAATCCTCTGACTGCTCTGGCTAATATATGGGTCTGGTAGTACAGAGAGGGTTGTGCTCTATAGTGGAGACTAAAAAGACCTGATGATGATGATGATATACGGACAAATCACAGAACCTCCGGATTGGCGGAGTAGCGTGGTAAGCATTATGCCACATAGTTCGTCAGTTATTTATAAAATCAGGTTCGAAGTTTATGCAAAATTATTATCACCATCTTCAGCCAAGCGTATTCCCAGTTGCATCCTCGGGGGTACTTCAGAGCCCGTGGTCCGCTTCCCGGCCTAGGTGATTTGAGGAGGTTACTGGTTTATTACATATAGCAACTGCCGTCTGAACTCCACAACCTTAAGGGTAGACCAGAACCAATCCTAGGATATTTTTAAACAAACACTAGATGGCGTTCGGGGCCACACACAGCTTTACGTGCCTTCCGAAGTACGGAATCATCTTTCTTTTCGGATAGGCAGGTGATTCAAGCCTGTAATATCCTTACCTGGAAACAACTTTTCACAAAGTATGCCTCCCAGTGGGATTTGAACGCAAGACCTCCGGATCACAAGGCGGACGCCTTGAGGACCACTGAGGCACGCATTCGAAGAATCCAAAATTATTTTGTCGAAAAGGGTTAAAACCACGAACAAAACTAAACAAACAGCAGTATGACTCAACATCTTAATTCGACTTTCTTTCTATCGGATTAAGTGAATAAGTTAGGCGCTGGCGGTTTTGAGAAACTTTTAAGTTTGTTTGCTTAAAGCTCAAATGCGGCTAAGCCGAGATAAGCTCGTAATAGAAATCGCAAGTTTGGGCCAAATTAAATATTTGTGGTTTTGTTTTTAGGAGAGCAGAATTAGGCACAAATTATTTTGTGTTAAATTCGGATTCTAAAAGTAAATAAACGATCCAGCGTCTATTTATCCTCTATAAACAAGCACTGGCTGTGAGTGTGTGACTTTTTATTCATCGCCCAAATTTTTAGAGTAAGTTTAGTTCATAATACTGAACTACTTTTGTCAAAAATCATCATATCAGCCGCAAGAAGTTCACAGCTGGATATGGCCTCCCCCAAGGATTTCCAAAACGACCCATTGGAAGCGCTTGTATCCATCGTTCCACAAAAATACATACACACACTATATATTTTGCCGCCCCCTAAAATCTGCCGCCCTAGGCTCTAACCTATTCAGCCTGCTGGTGAATCCGCCACAGCCGATTACGAGTACATACTTCTGACCTCTTCTTTTTAAGAATGTCTGCTATCTGGTCGCAGTACGACCAACCCAGTATGAATGAGAGTGATAAGTGTAGGTGAAGCGAAATAGGTCTGTCAGGATCGTAGTAAGTGTAAGTAAGTCCTAAGTCTCTGCCTACCCCTGTGAGAAAGAGGCGTGTAATTATTTATCACTATCCGAGCGTATTCCCAGTTGCACCCCTAGATGATTTGACGAAGTTACTGGTTTTTACACAGAGCGACTGCCGCCTGACCACCGCAACCCAAAATTGATCAGAACCAATCCTAGGATAGGTTACAAACGCTAGATAGCGTTCGGAATACACAGCTTTGAGTGCCTTCTCAAATACGAAATTTTCTTTCTTTTCGGATAATCTGGTGATTCAAGACTGCAATATCCTAACCAGACTTAAAACAACTTTTTACAAAGTATAAATAAATAAATTTAAAAATATAGCCCCAAAGTAAGTTTTAAACTTGTGTTATGGGACACTAACTCAACGATACTACTCGTACATTTTATGATTAATACATATATAGATAAACACCTAAGACCCGGGACAATTTGAAAAAGGCCATTTTCCAACTTGCCCTGGCTGGGGATCGAACCCAGAACCTCTGGATTAGCGGTCTAGCGTACTCGTATTAACCATTACGCCACGGAGTATGATTCTTGGTCGGTTCAAATCCCACTGGGATTTGAACCCACAACCTCCCAAGGAGATAGTCTGAGGCGTGATAATATGCAAGTATATGTATGCATATACAACGTGGAGGGGAAATACCCGACAATCGAACCACGGTCTATACTAGATCATTTGAGTATAATATTTTTTAAAAAATTAAATTATTATAACAGCCAAAAAGCAGTAAAAAATTTCGGCATTTCCATACAATAGTGTGCAGCCGCCCGGGCGATTTATATGGGATTTTTTATTTTATTTTTGACTGTTATATTTTAGTTTTATTATACATTAGTAATCTAGTATAGCCCGTGGTTCGATTTATGACAGGTATGTCCCTTCCACATTGTATAACATAGCTCTACAACCCTCAATGTCGTCTGTCCATCTGTCGCCGAGTTCAGTCAGAGGTCGAACCTTTTTATTTTAGCCGAAAAACCCTCATGAATTGATTGGCAGTTTGCGAGGTCAAATTACAATTTTAGGTATTCATTCGATTAATTTTTTACCCGACTGCGCCAGAAGGAGGATTATGTTTTTCGAGTGTATGTATATATGAATGTTTGTATGTAAATTTATTTTTACCCGCCTGCGCCAGAAGGAGGGTTATGTTTTTCGAGTTTATGTATGTATGTAAATTACTTTGGCACGCTCTACAGCCTAAACGGCTTGATGATTATTATCTTGAGAGGTGTCGTTAGATTGGTCCTAACTCTGAGAGTGACACTGGGTATATGAAAAAAAAAAATTCGAAGATACATCATTTGCCATTTTGGATTATTAAAATAATCCAAAATGGCGGATTTTCGCGCCAAATGATGTGTCTTCGAAATTTTTTTTTATTTCAAACCTATCGAGTTTGGTATGAATTTAAAGGTTTTTATACAATAATTACAAAAATATATACAACCTATATGTTGGCAGTCGGGTTTTTTGTTTTTTTAATTATTACTTGTTTCTTTATTTCTTTATTTTTTACCCGACTACGTGGCCGTCAAAAGAAGGTTTGTTTCGCCGCTATGTATGTATATTTGTACGTATGTATGTTCATCTGTTCCCTCATATCTTCTACGATTACCATGGTATATTAACAAATGAGATATTGTTGGAAGCGTCTTGCCTGTACGCTGGTTATAGGCTATGTGGCGTCACAGTAAATTCAATATGGCGCCCGATATAGGCCATAATGCAATGAACTAAAAACTAAAATAAATCAAATCATAGCGTGTAGGGTATCAAATGAAAGGCCTCAATTAGCACATTTTAAAAATATATAAGTATATCTAGCTGTTTCTCCCTGCTGTGCATTCACTGGGTAAACGTACTTTTCAGCAAGAATCTTCCCATATTTAGGTTTTAGTTTTTACCCGACTGCACCAGAAGGAGGGTTATGTTTTTTAAGTGTATGTATGTTTGTATGTAAATTTCTTTGGCACGCTCTACAGCCTAAACGGCATGATGGATTTTAGCTTGAGGTGTTCTGGAACTGGGTATATAAAAAACTTAAATAATCCAAAGAGGCGGATTTTCGCGGCGATCTTCGATTTTTTTTTAATTCAGAACCTATTTAGTGGTTTATTAATTTAAAGGATTTTCTACAAGGATTTCAAAAATATATACAACTTATGTATCACTTGTTAAAACTATATCTTGTTCGCTTACATGCACTCATAAATAAAATACAAGAACCCTAAGAGTGATGCGATCTAAAAGTAGTTGAATATAGTTATTTCAAAAAATATTAATTTTAAATGTGGTATAAGATAAAAGAATCAAGGCTATAAAAGCATCATGGCAACAAATGGGATATTCAGATGCATACTCGTATTTACCTAAAGTTGAGAATAAATCACACGATCCCGGGAAATTATACTAATACAACTTACACACTACTCGCATGGGGAATTAAAAATTACTCTACTTGGCTCTATTTCCGTCTATCGTATTTAGAGTTCCGTACAAAGGGTAAAAATGGGACCCTATTACTGAGAGTCTGTCTGTCTGTCACCAGGCTGTATCTTATGAACTGTGGTAGCTAGACAGTTGACATTTTCACAGATGATGTATTTCTGTTGCCGCTTTAACAAAAAATACTAAAAACAGAATAACATAAATATTTAAGCGGGGCTCCCATATAACAAACGTGATTTTGTTGCCAACTTTTGTGGTTTTTTGATCGATAGCTATTGCACTCGACTGTTTTTTTTTTAAATAACGGCAAAAGGAGATCCTTGAAATATTCACAGAATATTTATATATTGTTGTATTATAACGTATGATATAGAACCCTTCGTGCGCGAGTCCGACTCGCACTTTGCCGATTTTTTAATTTTGTTGGGGTCAGATTACCTCTTTTGCGATGACTATCTGGTCTGTATGCCACTTAGTTCCCATATACGCATACGCCCAACGTTATCGGTGAAAAGTTTTTGGTAAGAGGTTGAAAAAAATACAGTATTCCATCGACCCATAGATTAAAACTTAATACGATCCCGTCGTACCCCACGCGTCACATAAATCATAATAAATTTCCTTATCCCATGTCAACATTTCATTGGGTCACCCTAACAAGACATTGAGTACACCAATTTACTATTCCACTAAACCAAACAAATCTCAACCTTACTACTTGGAAATAAAGATCTACTCAACTGCAAAATATTTCGATACTTACCAGACATACTCGCATCATTGATCCAGATTGTATACAAATATGAATCTTATTGTTTGGAAACAAGAGTGAAAAGGAACGCAAAATTTTGTGCATTCAGATTTACATGACAATTATCCCGTTTGTCCCGGATTGGAGAGCGACCCGTGTCTTCTACACCTGTCCCTAGTTTTACATAACGTGTGGGCAATGTTATATTTAAATTTCTATGGCGTTATAAATTGTACCGCGTTCAATCTTAGAGACGTGCCCCCTTTTCTGTAATGAGCGGTAAAATAAAATGTAAGTATACCGATAGTTTCGAAACAGCCGTGTTGTAGAAATGGTTGCACAGTCCACGCTTTTTTTGAACTCTTTTCCCGGGAAAAACAAACAAAATAAAATTTATTTCTCTTTTTACCTGTCTGTACCGGTAGGATGGTTATGATTTTATGGTGTATCTAATTTCTTTGGCACGCTCCGCAGCCTTAACGGGTTTATGGATTTTAGCTTGAGAGAGGTCGTTAGATTTGTCTCAATTGCTTGAGTGGCACTAGGTCCATTAAATCTAACAAAAACTAAATGGCGGATTTTTGGCGAAAATTATGTCTTCTTCTACGTTGATTTTATGAAAGGATTTCAAAAATATAATTGGAATAAGAAATTCTAAAAAATTACATATAATCTCACTCATCCAAGCGTGTTCCCGGTTTTATCACACAGGTGGTTTTTAATAAAATAATTCATCATCATCATCAGGTCTGACGGTTTGGAGAAGTCTCATTGATGTTTATAAGCTTTGTTTAGCTTGTATTTCCTAAGTCGCCTTCTACGACATCCACGGGAAGACTTGGAGTGGTCCTGTTCTACTCTACCGGGAACCACACATAGTGTGACACAAACAGCTAAAAAATATAAACGGGCAAGTGCGAGTCGGACTCGTACATGAAGGGTTCCGTACCACCGTACAATGTTTTAAAACGCTGAAGAAACACGTTTCTTGTATGACGACCCCCTTTAATTTTTAACTTTATTTTAATTTTAGTATTTGTTGTTATATCCGCCACAGTAATACATAATTGGTGAAAATTTCAAGTGTCTAGCTATTACGGTTCAAGAGATAGAGCCCTGTGACTGACAGACAGACAGACAGACGGACGGACAGACAGACAGACAGACGGACAGACGGACAGACAGCGGAGTCTCAGTAATAGGGTCCCGTTTGCACCCTTCAGGTACGGAACCCTAAAAAATAATAATAATTCTGATACATATTTCAATCGAATACAATATAAGACAACATATACATAGACATAACCCAAAAGCTTTGCAACATCTCATGCACGAGTATTCGCGTCTGCAGATAGCAATATTTAGTGGAAAGCCTCTGGGATATTAAAAATTCCTGCCTTTATGTTATATTTTATCTGTGCAGGAAAATATTGGATTAGAGTAAGACGTATTTTTCCATACTGGCCTGGGAGAAAAGGAAAAACGTAGAATATACCATCTGCTTCTCTTCCCTTACAGATGGTATAAGCCGACTGAATCATGGTTATAGGCGATGCGGCTATATATCACTATAAACAACATGTAGGTAACAAAAAGGGGGTATCAACCCAAAAGGGTGTTAACGTACTAACCAATGTGAACAAATTTTAATATGAAATCGCAAAAAAAAATCTGAAGCTCTATACATAATTAAATACCTATCGTGCCAAAATGTATGGAGCTGCAATTTCGACAGCTGCTTTTCAGGGATGGTCCTATAGTAAAAAACTTCACATTGGCAGGTTGATACCGCCTTTTTGTTACACGTTGTATAGATAGCAACCTATCACTACTTTTGATTTTTTTTTCTACCTTCTCGCCCAAAAGAACGTGTAGAATGGTCTTTAGGTCTTAAGGTCCATATTGTTATCGTGGTGTTATCGTCATCCATATTGTGGGCACACGTATTTTTTCTTATCTCCAACTAACAAAAATTACGAAGATGCAACGCATTTCATGTTTACGCTACGTTACGCCCTGGTACGCAGTTTTCACCAAAAAGTGACGTCACAAGCCCGCACTCCGGAACTTTAAGACCCCCGTGACCCTCACCCCGTCGATCCAAGCTTGTTCTCATAAATCTTGTTATAAAACAGCATTTCCTTAATGAACCTCACGTTGTCTGCATCATGTGCTCATAATACGGTATTTGACAAATTTTGAAAAATCGTTTTTAATAACTCTTTATTACATAATAAGCACAAAATATTAATATTTCCGGGATATCTATTGTATTATCATAAAAATCAATTTGAAGTTTAAATTGCCACAACTGCACCAAAACGTTAGTTTCTGTCATGGCGGTGGTTATTTGTCAGATGACGTCACACATAGGTGGCACAGGTAATACGCGCATACAGAAAGTCTGTGAAAACACCCCGTTTACTTATGTGTGACGTCACCGGAGAAGACGCCTTTCACAGGTCGTTTCCGTCATAGATAAAAAACAAAAATAAACATTGTAATTTTATACGAATATTTCGCAAAAACCATGTATTATTTAAACAATAATTAAGTGAAAATATATTTCTATATGCTCATTACTGATAGGATGACAACAAATTATGGTTTATTTTAAATGTTGTCCAACACCCTATTCCTTAATCCCATCAGCTGCTTTACATATCTTAACACAAGCATTTAACATGCAAATGGTGGCGTTGCCAGCCCTTCAAAAGCGCATAGCTATCTTGATGACCACGCTGCAAATTAAAATAACAACAGATCGGTTCAAAGAAATTTATTCTCAAAACACATAGAAAATACCAATTACTTGAGAACACTGGTCGCATGCTAGTATGTTTAACAACAAAGAAGGGTGTTATTAGTTTGCTAATGTCGGTCTGTCTGTCTGTCTGTGGCATCGTAGCGCTCCAACGGATGAACTGATTTCGATGCGGTTTTTTTACGTGATAGCAAGTTCTCTTGCGGTGGTTCTAAGCTATGTTTGATAAAAATCGGTCCAGCTGTTCAAAAGTTATTGATAGATAAACGCTTAAAAATCAGGGCTTTCTCTAGCAAATACATAGATGGCGCTATCCGTAGCGAGCATGTAGCGTGACTTGATGTCCGTATCAAGTCGTATCTTATAGTTCCGGTTCACATCTCTAGATGTGCGTTCTTGACAGTCAGAGGTTTTTTTTTTAATTTGCCTAGCAAATAAACTTATTAGCTGTATATTTCTAATAGTGATACTTTGTGGTAAGCGTTGTGTCGTACTCGTACAGTTAAGTAAAATAGCTGGCGGATAAGAGAAACAAATGGAATAAAGACGTGATAGTAATTTATGAGTCTGTTTTACTGAAGAAAAAAAAAGTGGTCGTTCTTTCCACCACTTTATTTGTAACTACACACTGTCTCGCATAAAATTAACTGACACAACACGAACATAACGCTAAGCAACTTTATACTTTATTACAATGTAGATACGGTTTAAAAGTTATTGTGTTAATTATTTTGTGATTTCCAAAATCACACTTCTACTCTTCCAGATCGGTAAACTTTAAAAGACTTACATTCAAAGTAATCATCATCATCAGTTCTTTTTTAGTTTCCACTGCAGGAGCATGACTCTCTCTGTACTACCTGAGCCATACTTAGTCAGAGCAGCCAGAGCCTACACTCTCCACGCTGGCCAGACGGGTTGGAGAGGTCTCTTTGATGTTTATAAGCTTTGTTTAGCTTGTGTTACCTAAATCGCCTTCTACGACATCTACGGGAAGACTTGGAGTGATCCTATTCTACTCTGCCAGAAACCACACAGCAAAAATTTCGGCGTGACGGCAGTTGTATGGGAGTTAATTTTACTGACTGAACGGAAAAATATGATATTTTTTTATGGTTAAAACGGTAGTTAAAAGGAATGTTATTAATAACAGCAGAAAAATATTGAAGCGTTTTCAAAGTTTTTATTTTCATCCCTTCATTATTCTATAAATATTCATATATTAAAAAAATAATAACTTTCATTACATTCTAGGTATACATAGGACAGGGGATTATAGAGAATCGGTATGTGTATTTTCATGTTTGTAATTTTAATACTGAATTATTTTAGTAATTAATGTATTTACCAAAAAGGTTTCAAACAACATGTACCTTTGATCAATTTTTGAAATATTTGAACGAACGCAAACATCTTAGTCAAACATTAATTTAAAATATAAAATTGCTTGGACTGCGAGTTTCTATATTTGTTGAACAAAAAACATTGGTGTTTTATTTCATGAAGATCTGTTACCTAGTGATTTTATTAGCGATGACGAATCTTTAGATTTTTAATCAGAGATCGAGAAAGAAAAATATCATTGAAATATTATATACAACTAACTATTATCTCCACGTACAAGAATTTTACTATTATCTTTTATACTATTACTATTATCTCCACGTACATTGAATTCAATAGCAGTCAATTTACACCGTCTAGAGTCTAGACTTTGAGGCTTTGAGGTAAATTGTCAAATACAAGAGAGTGAAAATTATTGGAAATAATAAACTGCCAGATTTTGCTTGCGAATTCTTTGAAATACTCTAAATTAAAGTAATCATTACCATTAATACTTTTCATTAATACATTTCAATACCAAACGGCTGCAGCGATTTAAATTCATATTGAATAAATCATCTAGAATAAATAAATAAAATAAATAAATATATAGGGACAAATCACACTGATTAAGCTAGCCCTAAAGTAAGTTTTAAACTTGTGTTATGGGATACTAACTCAACGGTCTAGAATGGTCTTCATATATTAAGATAAATTTTTGCATTACGAGTGTTGTTAAACAACTTAAATGAAAAGTAAATTTTACGCTTCTTTTTTCTATTTAGCCGTACAGAACGCAGATTTTTTAAGAATTCTTTCTTTGTTAAAACGTTTTTATTTTTGACAAAAAGCTAGAGGAGATGGCCGTGTGGTTACACACAAGGTAAACAAAGCTTATAAATATCAGTGAGACCTCTCCAACCCGTCTGGCCAGCGTGAATAGTGTAGGCTAAATCCTCTGACTGCTTTGACTAATATATGGTTCTGGCAGTACAGAGAGGGTCGTGCACTTGCAGTGGAGACTAAAATAGACCACATGATGATGATGAGGAGAGGGGAAAACACATATCACTGTTTTGTCCCGTTTAATTGTAGCTATCTCCATAAACTTCACTAAGTGTTAGTTACAGGGCTTAGAATACCGTTAAAAATCTGGTAACGTTAATTCTGTCAAATGGCGTTAACGTTAAAGATAACGTTATGCTGGGTAACGGTATTTTTCCCACTATTTACCGATAATCAGATAACGTTACTAATGATATTAACGGTAAAAGGAATTGTTAACACTGTATTTCTTTTCGATATTTGACAGAATAAATTGATAAGAGTTTGTCTAGTAGGCTACTAGAGCTATTTATATACTTAACATTTTACGAAGTATTAAAAAAAATATCGTTACTTATATCGTTAATTGATAACGTTATAAACTATATTATCGATACCCCTTATAACGTGAATTTGGTATCGTTAACAAGCCCTGGTTAGTTAGCTCTTATACGCCTAGTACTTTCGACAGTTTATACTTTAGCGAAAACAACATTCACCCTACATTAACCACCAACCTGCCGATGATACCCTGAGCAAAGTTTCAAAAGGAAATTTTGACTATCAGTCATTCCGCGCAAATTCACACGATGCAAGTACTTAAGGAGCGTAACGGCACAAAAAGGTCATTGCCCTCTACATAACGCTTTACTCTCATTCTTTGCAAAATGTTAAAAGTATTTGGGCTTTATTTTCTTTTATGGCAAAGTCAAGAACAAGCTTACAAAGCCACTTCTGTCTACTTGCTGTTCCTTTAAAAATATGAATTTATGTGAAGATTTCTAGAAAAATAGTGTGAGGGTGAAAAGTTGTAAGGGTTTAGTTTCCAACTGACTGTAAAAAAAAATATTTTTTATAAGACAAGACAAAACCTCTTTATTGCACTAACTGAGTTTATAAATTATCAAAAGTAAATTTAAAATAAAGCAGGTTCTAAGCTGGGCTTATCACTAAAGTGATTTCTTTCAACCAACCTTTGGGTAAATTTAAACTAAAAGATGTGGGGAGTTGGCGCAGTTTGAGAACTTAATACAAGTTAAAATGTAAAATATTCACCATCATTAGATCTTTTTAGTCTCCACTGCAGGAGCGCGACCTTTTCTTTACTACCGTAGCCATTTATTAGTCAGAGCAGTCAGAGGATTTAAATAATGACATTGTGATAAAGAAAAATAGATTACTAAAGATATATTTCAAAAGGTCTTGATGGAATTATAAAGCAACAAGTTTATTTCCTAGGCAAATAAAAAAAACCCCGACTGTCATGAACGCCATCTAGTAATGAGTAGCGGAACTACCGATACGACTTGATATCTGTAGCGCCATCTTTTATTTGCTAGAGAAAGCCGTGACTTTCAACCGTTAACCCCCAATAACTTTTAAACGGCTGAACCGATTTTCATCAAACATAGCTAACAACCACCGCAAGGGAACTTGCTTTTACGCTAAAATTGAAACCTTATCGAAAATGGTCCATCCATTCAACTGCTATGATGCCTCAGACAGACAGACAGGCAGACAGGCAGACAGACAGACATTAGCGTCAAACCTAACACCCCTCTCTTTTGTAGGGGGTTGAAAACGATTGTTGTTATGAACATCTAATTTAGCGTTGTTTCCGACGATTTGTTGGACATTTTAGAAGGAAATGTCAGTGAAATACCCAAAATCAGCGTCAGCTTATGTCCAGTCTGGTGTGACGGAAATGACGCGCTCGGACTGTCGGGCTTACCGGAGTGACGAGGGTGCTGCACCTGCGGCCACTACAATGGAGGCAGTACTGGAAATGACTTTAATTTAAAAATAATAAGCTTTTAGAAATAATAAAAAATTACCAGCAATTATTGTAAGGCCTAAGAACTTCCATCATCATCCGAGCGTATTCCCGGTAACACCTCAGCGGTAACGCTTCAGAGCCCGGGGTCTACTACCTAACCTAGGTGATTTGATGAGGTTACTAGTTTTTACACAGAGCGACTGCCGTCTGACCTCCGCAACCCAAAGGTTAACCAAAAATAATCCTAGGGTAGGTTTAAACAAATGCTAGATGGCGTTCGGGACCAACAGCTTTACGTGCCTTCCGAAGCATGAAATCATCTTTCTTTTCGGATAATCAGGTGATTCAAGACTGCAATATTTTATCCAGACTAGAAACAACTTTTCACAGAGTATGCTTCCCAGTGGGATTTGAACCCATGACCTCCGGATCACAAGGTAAACGCCTTGATCACTGGACCACGGAAGCAGTCCTGAGGCCTAAGAACGTATCAAAACAAATTTAATAACCCCAAACTTGATGGGGTTGCGTCATTTTATTACAGGGATCCTATAGCCACCTGCCGGTTCCACCATCAGATCAGCTTCTTGTCATAATAGTATTACATTTTCATCTGATTTACATTAGCATTTCCTCTCAATGAGAAACCGGGAGGCTCAAATTTAACTTGCGAGATTTGACCCTAAAACCAATAAACAGGGCAAGCTTGCAAAAAGCTTGTAAAAAGCGTTATCCATACAGGTAATGTGATAAGTCTATGTAATAGTAGTATGTATGGGTTTGTAAATTTAAAACTTTAGTTTTGCCCTACCCGCCTCGTATCTTATGACATTGTACATAAAGTTTATAACTAGTAATATATAAGTCAATGGTTAATAATGTCTTGTTATTAAACTGTTCGTCGCGTAGCTGCCAAATCAGTGTAGCGCGTTCCTTAATTCGGTGATCCCACTGCACCGCGCATGCACGTGGGTGGGAGTAGGCGTGTTTTCTATACAAACTGAGCTACTTGCATACAATGTTAAAAATCTGCCGCGCCGCGCTCCGCGACAGTGCGCGGTGCAGTGGGATCAACTAGAAACTTTGTAGACTCGTAGCACTGCTACGTGTACGTGCGTAGCAGTGCTACGAGTCTACGAGTGTTGTAGCTCGTGTGCTACACACTGCTACAATATTCCTCCGTAGCACGGCTCACAAAGTAATTATTCAATATTAGCATGGACAAACAATACTGAAAAACTTTCTACTTTGAAACGTAATTCTATTTTTAGTGTACATGTTGTAGCTAGATGGAGTTACTAGTTCGAAAGAAGGTACTTTTGTAGTGATGCCACTTATTTTCGGAAAGATGGCTGCATAAGCGTTCATTTTCTATAAACACTTCCAATGTGGTCAAGCAATCAATCTTCCATGCTGGTCTGGTAGAAACAAAAAACTTAGAATGTACCAGCTATTTCTCTTCCCGTGCAGATCGTAAAAGCCGATCAAGGGACTGGGCGAAACAACGAATTATGTTAATAGCGGCTAGCAACCAATCACTATCATTAAACAATATATATAAGGAATCAAAACTCCTTTTTCCACCTTCTCGCCCTGGTTCTTGAGGCCCTGACTGTCTGCTTAGAGTCGTAAGAACTAAATTGCTCTGTCTGCCTCATTAGGGATAAAGGCATGATAGTATGTATGTATGTATGTTTCTATAAGCACACAAGCGCCATCTCTGATTTTTCGTGGAACCGTCAGCCTCCCAGCATCCTTTGTAAGGCTAGCGGGCGAAATAGTAGCGACATCTAGAAAAAAATACAGGATTTTGGAGTTCTAGCAAAGTACGCTTCTTTGTATGGGTTTTTTTTTAATAGCTTGACTGCTGCGTATTTAGCCAGGAACAAGTAAATAAAACGTGGGACATTCTTCTTGTAGAAAATGGAAGAGACCTTTGCCCAGCAGTGGGATGAAATAGGTTAATAAAAACTAAAATTTTTCATCCATTTTGTAGCAAAAGAATGAAAGTTGCAAAGAATGATGGCGCAAAACAACAAGTTTTATGTGCGAAGAACTATGGCGCGTCTATTCTGGCGGAAACTGGAAAATAGCTGGGAGACTAAATTTAAGACTTGAAACTGCGTTACGCGAGCGCCGGCATGGTTCCACACAAAAGTGCCCCGCGTCTTCGGGACGGGTCCCTCTTCCCCGCGATGGACGCATGGGCAGGGGCATGCGCGGTGTCCGCAAGCACCTTAGGCTTGATCACCATAGACTATAAAGGAGATAATTGTAATTAAAAGACCGCGCGTGGAGACACGCGGAAGCTTACGACGGTCGCCTGTTTTAACATAGTTTATTTATTTATTTTATTTTATTTCGGAAAACTTACAGCTATTTTCTTATCTATGTAAGCATAGTAGCAAATAGTTACAAAGCTTAGCCAATAATAAGTTTCCACTTATGGATAAAATATAGTACCTACTTAAACCAATTGGATGACCCTATGCTATTTTAAGTTCAAGGACACAATAGTTAGCAAAACTATACAATATAGTGTTTTAAAAACCAAGGTTGATAAAAAAGAAATAAATCTACCTATAAGTTAGGCCTATAGTTTAATAGTCAAATCTAGTTCCCTTAGCGCTATGTCCATTTACTTGGACTTAATTTAGATTTACCACAGCGGATATTGTAACGGCAAGGCAGGCTTTATGAGTAGAGTAGGTGCAAATTTAAACACTAGTAGCCTAGTTTGCCCCAAATTAAGAATTCTCGTAGGTACGTTTACTATAACTACATATCTCGACAACCTCTTCGCTAATGTGGCTCACGTTGTAATAAACCTAAAAATAAAATTATTGAAGAATAAAAAAATCATTTTTAGGGTTCCGTAGTCCACAAGGAACCCTTATAGTTTCGTCATGTCTGTCCATCTGTCTGTCCGTCCGGGCTCGTACTCCGCCGCTACTGCACCGATTGTCACGAAAATTGGTGTAGAGATAGATATTGAAGTTCCAAAAGTTGGTTTTTAAAATTATAAAATGATTTTTTTTCAGCCCCCTCCCATACAACAAAAAGTAAATTTAAAAAATTAAATTGGACTAACCCCAACGTGAGGGGTATCGTTGAAACGGTCTTTTAAAATGCAACAAAAACTCCTTTAAAACTATGTAGATCCAACCCCCCAGTCTTGAAATAATCTAATACAAATTTAAAATTTGAGGTGTCCCCCACCGTATCTTTTGAAATATTACTAAAATAATTCTGAAAAAAATGTGGTATATACCTCAAAGTACGTACTTTCAATTAAAACTATAGCGGTCTCGGTATCATAGATAGTTATTTTGCAATACGTCTCGTAAACCGCAATTTACCTTTAGAACTTTTATATCATGTTACTTGCTGCTACGGAACCCTTCATGGGCGAGTCCGACTCGCACTTGGCCGCTTTTTATTTCGTACAAGGTTTTATTGTGAGGAATGTGAGGCCCTAGAACTTATCAAGGCAAAATGTAATAAGTCCAAACTCGATGGGGTTGCTGTCGTTTTATCACTGGGTTCCTATAGCCATGTCCATAGTCCCAGCGGGAATAATATCGTTTAAACATCTTTTACTGCGTGCACATTATTCCCTCGTTAATTAATTAAAACAATTGATCTAAAGCAAAGGATTACCTCATCATCATCATCATCATATCAGCCACAGGAAGTCCACTGCTGGACATAGGCCTCCCCCAAGGATTTCCAAAACGACCGATCGGAAGCAGCCTGCATCCAGCGTTTTCCTGCAACCTTGCTCAGGTCGTCTGACCACCTAGCAGTTCGGTGTCCTACGCTGCGCCTGCCGGTACGTGGCCGCCATTCGAGAACCTTTCTGCCCCATCGGCCATCGGTTCTTCGCGCTATGTGCCCCGCCCACTGCCACTTCAATGAGCTAATCCGCTGGGCTATGATGTCTAGGAGTACCTCAACTTGTGTCAACAAGGTCCAAGAACCGAGGCAACGCTTTTTTAAGGCACCCTTAGACAGTCATCGAGCTACGTCAGATACATGAGTTTCGATTTTCAATCTTTTGATATAGATATTCGATCGATTGAGTCAGTGATAGCTATTTAAATACTCAATAAGAAATGAAGAGCTCGTTCAATAATCGTAGTCGGAGACACACAAAAAAGAGCGATTGGAAACAGTATTGGAGTTCTGCATTTTGTGAAATCGCAGAATCGACGGGGAACGAAAAATATCGCCGCCAGATTCGGATACGAGTATGATCGGAGAGGCTTATGATGTGGTAGAAGTGGCGAAAAATATTTTTTTTTCTTTCAGCAGTTATGTACTTAATACAGATTAGGCACTATAACGTCTTTATAAGGCTAACAAGAAAGAGAGAATCTTGGGCCGTATGACCCAAAGGCCTCGTTAAGCGTGTTACGGAGCATAAAGCTGATAAAAGAGAACACACATAGTGATGGCTTGCTAGCCGCATCGTCTATTAATATGATTTAGATTTTTACCCATTCCCCCATGCAGCAGCAGATGGTACATTTTGTTTTTTTCTTTTCTTCCAGACCAGTATGGCAGAATATAATTAAAAATATTTAGATTTCCTAATTGTGGTATTTTATTATTTAATTTTCGTAAATAATATTGGCTATTTTTTTACAAGCTTAGTGCTTTTGTTAGTGGTCCTATAGACCAGAAACTTTACTGCATCAGGCAACCACACGAAACTTAGATAAGTTTATCAAGATATATATCTCAATGGTTAAGATTAACCATTGAGTTTTTTTTAGAGTTCAAATTCAAGATTCAAAGTTCATTTATTTACAACAATAGGCTTGGGCAAAAGTTAACAAAGTTTCATCAGCAACTAGCTTAATCAACTTGAGAAATTGAGCTTAAAGCTTCGTAAATTGAGAATTATCTTGATATTTGGCTATTTGTTAAATTTGTGTTTTGGCATAAAATGGAAATATTTTTTCACTACTGCTCAATTTATCATATCTCTAGTATCTTAAGGATCTTATATTGCATTTGGTTACTAGCTAGGCAGCTAGTAACCAAATGCAATATAAAAAGTAATAGGACTTTCATGCTTTAAAACAAATCATAAATTTGAAAAAAAATTGTCATGTCTTACATTTATGTATGTCTGTAGCCGGCGCTGTGCCAAGCGCTATAGGGCGGACAAAACCAGATTATACTGGATATTTCCAGATCCAGCCACCCGGTACGAAGTGCTAAATGCGTAAACTTTTTTTACGAGTGTTCTCTCATTCTTGCGTCATGTTTTTACTATTTCTCATTTATAAACTTGTGATATACAAAGGAATAGAAAAAGAGTCAGTGGGACATTAGTCAGTAAAAAATAAAATAAAAATGATTTCTCTTTCTGCTTAATATCAAAATAATCGTACATGTATGCCTTCAGGCAGGATTGAAAAACGTCAAACCAGTTCCCGAAGAAGAATGTCTAATTTTAATAAAGATGTAGAATAATCACGTCTTTATCTCTAACGGGGCAGACAGAGCATTTTTGGGTTTTAAGCAGAGCCCAGGACCGAAAGACCCAAAGGCCACTTTTACAGTGATGGTAGGTTAAAAAATAATGAAAATAGTGATGGGTTGCTAGCCGTTGCTATATTAACATGATTCGCATTTTCTCCCATTTCCGCAATTCCGCAATTCCGCGACGCGGTTATCAATCCATCACTATTATGATTTCTCTTTTCCACCTTTATGCCCACCATTACGCTAAAAGTGGCGTGGGCTTTACCGCCCTAGGCTCTGTCTACCCCGTTATTGATAAAGACGTGATAGTGTATATGTATCCCGCAATCGGCTTTTACGATCTGCTCGGGAAGAGAAGCAGCTGGTACATTCTAAATTTTTTCTTTTCTTCCAGACCAGTATGAAAGATGCAGAAGTAGGTATACTTGAAGTTATTCACGTATTTATCTGTAATGGGAAAGTCGGAGTATTATGGGTCCATCGTCACTAAGCAGACAGAGCCCAGGGCCAAGGGCCATCCTTTAGCATGATGGTGGGTGAGATTAAAGGTACCTACTTACCTTTTATTTGTGGTAGAGCCACGCTATCGGCAAAACTCAGTTTTGCTATTAGCATGAATGGGCCGGCTCGTCCAGGGAAGTACCACACTCTCATTTATAAAATCGCCGTCTGAGTATTAGCTTCACCACTTCTATGCTTCGTTCAGTGAGTGAGAGAGCCGGAGCCTTCCCGCCCCTACCCTGGGGAGGGCCCTGATAAGCCGGTAACGCTCTTGTTACACCCCTATATCACGTATGTCATTATTTTTGATTCAGACGCTACAAACTACTAGTAGTGTTTCGGAACGACCACTGCTGGGAAGTTACTAGGAGCTCGAGGGTCTGGCCGGAGAACGCGTTTCTAGCGTTTTCACCAAGTTAAGCAACCGTGGGTTTTGTCCGCATTTGGATGCGTGACCACTTACTGCCCTCGAAGACTGTTTTTCCGCAAATTGACCCACATTACCGGGCCCCAATATCGTGTAGTTCCCGGCAGAGTAGATGGGACTACTTGCAGTTTTCCCGTGGATGTCGTAGAAAGTGACCTGGGAATCACAAAATAAACAAAGCTTAAATATCAGTGACACTTCTCCAACCCGTATATCCTGCGTGGAAAGTGTGGTCCAAGTCCTCTGTCTGCTATGGCTAATATATGGCTCTGGTAGTGCAGAGAGGGTCGTGCTCCTGCAGACTAAAAAGACCTGATTATCATCATCATCATCAAGTAACCCCAAGTTTGGTCCGAATTTGGATGCATGACTACTCCATTCCCTCCTTTATTGCACCATAATAACACATAAAAAAAAACAAAGTCAAATAAAATATGCGCACAAAGGCACCTCAGTTCTCTAACCAGCCCAGTTACTGCAGCAAACTCAGGGACGTCTGCAGCCGCCCTGATGCTTCCATCTTGGATGCGTCTTTTTGAAGACCTCCACAGTGTAATGGTCAACACGCTAGTCCGCCAATCTAGAGGTTTTGGGTTCGATTCCTAGTCAGGGCAAATTGGAAAATGTCATTATTCAAATTGTTCGGGTCTTGGGTGTTTACCTATATATGTATTTATCATAAAATATAGTATCATTGAGTTAGTATCCCATAACACAAGTTTCAACTTACTTTGGAGCTAGCTCAATCAGTGTGATTTGTCCTTTTTTTTCTATTTACTATTCCTTATCTATTTACCAGCTTGACAATATTTAACTTTTTAAATCTCTAAGTTAAAACATACTAATCATGTCTTTATCCATTACGATATAAACAGAGCCTTGACCCAAAGGCCACGTTCAACATAATGATGGACATGTGGATGGCAAAGAGAAATAAACAGTGACACAAACGCCGCCATTCTATACATAAACAATGTTTCTATTCGATTTTCAGAGCTTTCACGAATTCAGAAGCTCGAACAAATGTTTCTTCACAAACTTCAATCCACTAAGGGTACCGTCAGCAAATGACGCGTGAAACCATTGAGCACGAGACAAATTTATTCGCTGACCTTACGCAGCGACTTTTGGGTTGCATTTGAGACATTGTTTGTTCTGTTACTTGTTTAAATTTATATTAAATTGTATTATTAACGGGATGTTCTGGGGGGCTACTCCAAGAAATAATACGAGAGTCGTACGATAGTGACGTCCTATTTATATGTCAAACAAACCAAATTAGATTTTATTATTATTTATAAACGCTCAATGTTGCTTGTCACTGAAACGAAGTTACGCAGTATCGTACGATTTGCGTACCGCTTTTGGAGTAACCCTATTTGTTGGTGGTATTTTTAAGTTTATTTGCCAGATAAATTTAAAACTCCGACTTTCAAGCCATCACCCCCAATAACTTTAGAAAAGCTAAACTGATTTTCATCGAACAAAGCTAAGAACAATCCCGACAGACAAGTTATTGATAACAAATAAAACCAGCCAAGTGCGAGTTAAACTCGCGTGGAGACGGTTCAGTACAATTGATTGAATTCTCATAGGTTTTCCTGTAATCTACAAGCAATGAACGATATTTCGTATTTTTTTCAAAATTTTAGGCTCTGTAGTTTCGGAGATCAGGGGGGGGGGGGGGGAATGGTCAATTTTCGTCTTCATTTATGAATAAAATCAAAACTATTTATTTTATAATTATAACAAAAATATATTTAAGATCCTCATAACAAGCCCTTTCATTTGATATATGACACAGTAAGTTTTGCAAAACTTTTTTTTAAATTTCCTAATTTATCCCCCGAAAATTACCCTTATTTAAAAAAAATATTTATACTTTTAAACTATCGCGTTGCATTATTATTAAATTAATGCATACGGGAATTAACGCGAAACGTAAACGTTCGGTGAAACCCGAACGAAACGTCAGCAAAATAAATAAAAAAAGGTACGTTTCGCGTTAATTCCCGTATGTGCAAAATAAATAAATATATTAATTTAAAAAAATATTTATTTATTTTGCACATACAGTGTAAACTTTATGTAACGCCACTCGATTTAACGGCCAATTCCTTATAACGTCGAAATTCGTTGGCTCTGGTTAGTTTGCTTTGTTTCCCGTACAATGATACACTCTATGTAGCGTCGCACCCACTCCAAATAACGTCAAAAATACCCCTCCGGCTACGTCATCATTAAGCAATAAAGAGCACTTTCTTTGCAGATGCGGACCGTTTTTTGTTAATTTTTTTTGTTGGTTGCTTTTTGTCTAGCATGGATTTACCACTACTGACCCCATCATACATACCAGAGATTCTAAGAATTTTTGCACGTGTTTACGTCGGCCGTTAGACTGTCGTTAGGTTGTTTTGGCAGGCAACAAAAAACGTCACGAAGATAACAGACTTGACCATGGATATAGGAAAAAGATTTTTTTATACGTCGATGGACTATAGCAATATGTTTTGTTATTAATAGTAATATTAATGTTTGTTATTAAAAGTAATATTAAAAGTTATTCTTAAATTTATACTTTCTTTGTAAAAACATATTATAATACTAAAATTATATTGATTTTTTTCTTCACTCTATGTTACAACAACTCTCTATAACATCGTAAAATGTGCAGTCCCTTCAGTGACGTTATAAAGAGTTTACACTGTATGTGTTTGGGTCATAAGATTACACCATCCTACCAAATTTCACCTGATTCGGTCCAGTAGATTCGGAGCAAATTGGTTGTGACAGACGGACGGACAGACAGACGCACGAGTGATCCTAAAAGGGTTTCGTTTTCTCATTTTTTTTACGGAACCCTAAAAAGAAATTCGTCTATTCGATAGACACACACGAATACGTCAAACTTATAATACCACTCTTTTTTCATCAGGGGTTAAAAATATAGACAAATCACACAGATTGTGATTCCTCTAAGTTATCTGTAAACAATGAGTTGAAAAAAATAATTCATAAATAACAAATCAAGATAGTCACCATAGCTAAAAACTGCGAGGGGATATTATACAGAATGACTTTTAAACCACCAGTCAGATTTTTGGAGCAAGTTTAGTCCAGGATTCAGAACTATTTTTCATGAAAACAATTTAAAAAAAACGGAAAATAAAATCCTTTGTATTGCTGATTTGTATGGACACATCAGTAGTCCTCCCTTACAAAATTAAGGGAGGACAAAATTTTTTTAACGATTTTTTCATAGAATGTAATTCAGTATCATGGACTGCTATCTTACTCCAAAAATTTGGCTGATGGTAAAAAAATCACGCTGTATAAATAAGTACATAAACTGAAAGACTATCATTAAACATATTAACTCAACGATTCTTTCCATTATGTAATACTAAACAAAAGGCTTTTTATACAAACACATATTATACAAATGTTATTGCTTAATGTATGTAATAATCGTATATTTTACCTTTGTTATTACGTTTATTCTATAGCGCTATAGCTAAAGCTCGCATCAAAAGCTATTTTATCAAATCTTTCCGCAGCACTGATAGACCAGTCTGTGGGGATATAAAAAGGCCTTCGCCCTGCAAAAGGTGGCGTAGAATAGAAATAAGTTTAGAAAATCCAAAAGTGCACGCCTCATATCACTCAATTTTCACAAAAAAAAAACAGAACTTAAATATTGCATATTTATCGGTGTATTATGAACAAAATAAAAAAAATACTTTTAAATCTTCGCGCCATTGCCCACACAGAAAAGAAAGGTACTGCGCATGTATTGTCAATGTCAAGAAGAAAAGAAAAATGAAAAGATTAACATTGTATCCAGAAAAATAATGGAAATTAAGAATGGCTAAAAGGCAGATGCTAAACGCCGTAAAAAAAATTTAAAAAAAAATTGTCAATGTCAACGAACCTTATTTACATAGATTTAGATATACCAACGATAGGTGGATTTCAGTTTATTGCTAATTATAATTAAACTACTTTTAATTAGACCGTGATTTTCGAAAGGACTTAGTTTTAGATAATACTTAAGCGTATGAAAAAAAGAAGGGTTCGATTTGTTAAGTTTTTCGGGCGTTATCGTGACCACGCCAGTTTCCACACATCCCGACACACGGACGTCCACGAAATAATTTTCTTAAACACTTGTTTTATTATTTTAAAGAACAAAATGTCCTTTAAAAATATTATGACTGTTGAAACTAGTGTTTTTTCTTGACATTTGTGTGTAAATATTATTCTACAAGTACGATAAGAAATAAATACCGACATTTTTAGTTCGAAAAATCACTTGATTTTTGTAAGGCGAGAGTAGAGCACTACCTCAACGCTCCGCTTATGAGGCGTGCAATAGAAGGTTCCAACAAATTAACTCTTAATATTCCTTCTCACCGTACTGGATTTCTCTCAAATTCTTTTGCCGTCACGGCTGTACGACTTTGGAATGCCCTTCCCGATAACATCATGAGAGCACAGACGCGGGATCACTTCAAAATGCTGGTAATTTAACACTATCGCGAAAAAGCTTTGCTGCGATAATTTAAGTAAGTAGGTATATTTATTTTATGCTTATGTATTCATATTTATGTAAGTTTATTTTAAGTATGTAAATATGTATATGGCTTAATGGAATTTATACATGAAAATATGTATAGTGTATATATCTTATGTAATTATACGAATTATATATGTATTATTATTTGTATATAACACTCTTCTTTCTTTATTTAAGTAGTTAAACTTGCACCCCATTCACTACCTTTTCTGCTACGTCCCTAAGGTGAACTGGTAGACAATGCTTAGCATTAAGTTTTACCTTTTGTATTATAATCGTTAGATTATTGTGCAATAAATATTACATAAAATAAATAGAAAATATTTTGGCATAATATTGTTAAGGTATGGCGACCTAAAAAGAATCTAAGTTTAAAAATCCAACCTTGGGGGGCGCATGCGCAAGCCGCCATCTTGGAATAAAGGTGCCGAAATGAGGTTTATTTTAAATAACGTCACAACCGCTGACTATATCACAAAAATGTATATGAGAGGTATAAAGAAGACTAAATTACTTACATTTTTTGCATACATGTTTATCTTGTAAGTCTAATAGGTAGAAAGTTAAAAGCGATGGAAACAATAATATTTACTAAAAATCATTCAATGTTACTCTGACCTTATTAGTATCACTTGGCATTAACAATATTATGTCAAAACATTTTCTACGCACCCTTTTGTAGGGCAAAAATACCCATTGACTGGACTATGAACAATATGAATAAAAATTAGAATAAGCATAACATTTTAATGCCATTACACTTGCTATTAGTCGGGTCGGGCTGTGACAGAGATAACAGAATAAAGGAGATCAGAATCTGCGCAAAATAAATAAAAATCTAATTCTACGTCTCTCTCTTTATCAATTCAACGTATACACAGTTGTGTATTAAGTATAGCTGTGTGTGGAGTATCGGAGGTCTTCTTCCTTCTTTTATTATTTGATTTAAAAATACATTATTTGTTAAAATTTACATTTTTAAAATTATAAGATATGAAACTACTATGGTATATGACACGTGCTTGCGTGTTTAGAATGTACTTCAGGGTTTGGATTCCAAAACTGCATAAAAGTAATAAAATTTTACACAAATTTAAAAAATGTTGCTGTTGTATAAGATATAGTTATAAATAAGTATGAAGCTAAAGGAACTTTGGCAAAAAAATAGTGTCGATTTTTTAATATTAGAATTTTTTACTTTTGACGACGCTATTGCGCCACTCTGGAGATTCTGAATTCGATCCTCAGGCAGAGCAAGTAAGAAATGGCCCTTTTCAAATTGTCTTGGGTCTTGTGTGTTTGTCGTAATTAATTATTTAAAAAAATATAAAAGCTCACCATATGCGTTATGCGAAAATGAAAACACATGCGGTGTTTTTAGGGTTCCGTACCCAAAGGGTGCAAACGGAACCTATTATACAGAATAAGCAATACTAACGTACAGAAGTCTCACTCAGCAAAGAAATTCAAAGAAATATCTACTCAATGCGGCTAGCGATATCATTTAATTTAGCTCACGTCAGAACTCAGCACCTTTTCATAAAGATACCGAGACATCCATTGCCATCCAATTTAATTCTTATTACTCTAGACATACGATTCGTATAACTGAATGGAGGGGCCGCCTGCGCGCATAGGAATAATGTAGGTACATTTTCGATACCTAAACGGGGAGTGACAAAGGCCTGCTATTACTGAGACTCCGCTGTCTGTCTGTCTGTCACAAGGCTCTATCTCTTGAACTGTAATAGTGAAATTTTCACCAAAATTTTAACAAAATATACTAAAATTAAAAAAAACGTTGAAAATTAAAGGTCGTCATTCATAAAACGTGTTTTTTCAACGTTTTTAACTAGATCTTTATAATGGCATTAACTAGATACTTGAAATTTTAACTGATTATGTATTAGCAAAAAATAATTTAAAGTTAAAAATTCAAGGGGGTCGTCATACACGAAACGTTTAAAACATTGTACGGAGGCACGGAACCCTTCACGTACGAGTCCGACTCGCACTTGCCCGTTCATTTTAATCAGTGACCAGTATTTGCAGAGTTGCCATGTCTCCATATTTCCATGGTCTATGGGTCGAAATGTCCAGAAATATTTGTGGTGACATGCCTAACGGTTGGACCGGCAGATTTGCCGTAACCAACACAATCACGAGTGGAATGACAGAAACGCTGCGTCATTAACAGCTCCCGTCGTGGGTTGATGGGTAATAAAATAAACGTAGTCGAAAATAGCCTTTCATTTGGTCAGTATTTTGTTTTGTAAAATTCTCAGACCAAGGATCAAGATATACGCAGATCGTAGTAAAATTCTTAGTACCTACTTAATTTGCTGGTTTGTTTTTTACTAAAATTAAAACATGCCGGTTGAAAAGTACCACAAGCCACGCGCACCAGCGACTGGCGTGCGTGGGTTGCTCGGTACTTTTCTATACTGTTGTTTTAGTCGCCAGTCGCCAGTCGCCTCGTTGTTCGCGCCGCGCGTATTTTCGCCACAGCGAATGTCCCGTGGCCAGGCCGTAAGTGAGATAAATTTATTATAAATATTTTATACGCTTGCTTTGGTCTTTCGCGAAATTGCTACTCCTAACACTTGCTCTGATGATGATAGTTAAAATCGATCAAAACTAGTCAGCTTTTTCGACTACACTTTGGAAGTAAGCCGTATAACAAATTCAATAGCAGAAAAAATTTCTTGCACGTAAGATTAAAATTTATCCGTTATGAATATTTTATACGAATATACATATCAAAGTACTGATCATGCATAGTTTATTTGCTAAATTGGTGTGCATTGAAGCAGGCAGCATACCAATTGAACGAATATACATACATAGACTATAGCTCAGTATGAGAAAGCAATAAGATTCTCATTTGTTTTTATCTTTTAAATTTAGTTTGCAATATTTTTTATGTTATTTTTGTAGCTCTACAAGACTTTAAGTTATAATTGTGAATACCGAGAATGTAAAAGGTAGCATTTTAAGTTGTAAGCTACTAGTATTCATGCAAGAAGCTGTGCGGTAACAATTTCCTAAGATCGGGTCTTTGCCGATCTAAGATAGGGCACAGTCTCAAATCCAGTTAGGCGGTGCATGCAATATGCTAAACTATGCAAACTTACATACGATCTGCCTTAGGTGCCATTTATGTAGGTGGTATATATGTGTAGTGTGGTAGGGACAAAGACATGATAATGTGACTGTATTTTTGTCTTAAGAATAAGGTCTTTAAAAAACAATTTAATTTTTATCGGACATCAACAAAGGAGGTTATCAATTCGACTGTGTGTTTTTATTGAACGTTTGTTACGCGATATCTTCGCCAATTGTGAACCGATTTCGATGATTTTTTTTCTATTGAAAGCCTACTATCAAGTTCGTCCCATATTAATTTGGTGAAGATATGATAAATAACTTTGGAGATATGGAAGAAACTTAAGAAAATTAAGTCGGTTGTTTTCTTTTGTTAAAATATTTAATTATTTCATACAAGCTTTTATTGTGAGGCCTTACAACTTATCAAAACAATTGTAATATGCCGAAACTCGATGGGGTTCCGACGTTTAATTGCAGATTCCTATAGCCACCTTCCGACTCCATCATCAGATCAGCTTCTTGTCATAATAAATTTGCATTGTCAACTGATTTACATTAGCATACATTTCATCTTAATAAGAAATCAGGAAGTGACTCAAATATAACTTGCAAGTTTTGACCCAAAAAAAAAACTACAAACAGGCCTAATAAAAGCTTGTACGAGTAATAAAATAATACAACAATAGTGTAGATACTCGTGTGGCTTCCGGCCTAGAATAGGACCACTCCATCTCTTCCTGAGGATGTCGTAACAGGCGACAAAATAAATAATAAATAAATAAAAATAAAAAGCGTTTTTATTTTCAAAGACAAAGGACTAAGCATGGTAACCTATCATACTTTTGACTTGCCATTTCACCCATACCCTCGATTGGATGTTAGAATCTGCGCGGGAAAAGAAGCAGCTGGTATATTTTCTCCTAGACCAGCACAGAAGAAACATCGCATTTATAACCGCGTTTCAAAATGCTTTAAGAGGATTCGCATTACTTCCAAATTCCCTAACCTCGAAATAAAATTACGATGCAACCGAGTTAGTCTAGACTCTAGACTAAACGTACCTATTTAACTTTGTTACCTAGACCGGATAAACTTAACCTTGTGTTAAGGTAAGTATGATTAAATTTGATCACATCTCTTCATTTCGCGCTCAGCTCGCATGGCTCCCTATTCCCTTACGTCGTAAAGCTAAAATACTCTCTATGCTATTTTCTATCTTGAACAATCCGCACTCCCCTAGCTATCTTAAATCTAAATTCAACCCTCTCAGTTCCACTCACTCTCGTTCACTTCGCTCCTCTAGCACTCTCATCCTTAGTATTCCTTCTCATCGCTCTACCTTCATGGGCAAGTTTATTTAAGTCCAGGCTATCCGGCTATGGAATGGCCTTCCAGAGTCTATAAGAAGAGCTCCCAGTCGTTTGGCTTTTAAGCGAGCGGTACATAAATTTTTCCTCCAGCATTCCTAGTCCCAGTCATCTTGATTATATTTATTAGTATTTATATTTATGCTTTAAATATATGTGTATATCTATTGTATTATATGCGTATGTATAGATTATATGTTTAAAAGTATATTTGTGTATATGTGTTTTTGATTATATATATTTTATTTGGCATTAAGTCCGCCACTTGTACGTTTATTTTATTGATTAATAAAGATCAAATAAATAAATAAATACACATTTTCATTTACTTAAGTTTTATATCTGAGAGAAAGAGTCTGTCTCTGTACATTGGGAATAGAAACGATCGCATTAGTAGATTAGTACCTGAAGTACTATTTTCAAAATTGGAAGTCACACAACGAATGATTTAATATGCTTATCAATATTTTTATATGAAGATACTTGTATTATTTGTAAAGTACTACAAAGAATGTACTAACAATTTTATTCAATGAAGTAATATTATTATTATTATATATAGTAATAGTATTTGTTCAAAAATTGCATAACTGTAAATTTTCAGTAAAATCAGCAATAAAAGTATTTTGTAAGAAAGTTCAGCTTTCCTTAGCAATTAGGTCACTGTAGATAATAGAGAAGATAATTATATACAGCCCAAGATTCGTATATCCGCGCATTATTAGTATGTGTAACGATGGACTGTCATACTGAACTCCGACTTTTAAAATATCGATGTACAGTATTTAGCAAGTATGTGTGGCGCATTTTGCTATGATGAATTACTGAATCGAGAAAATTCATCCATTATGTGCCTTGCCTTGCCTAGGCTCCCAGCCTAGACGAAGAGTCTTGACCAACATCTTAAGACTCTCTCACTAGATGGCTGGGTCAAGGGTCAGATTCAGAAGGCAGTACTCCTGGACACGGCACGTATTGTCAGGAGGTTTCTCTCTCTGCGGCCCTAACCGTCGGTAGCTTGGGCTTTGCCCGCTGCCAGCGGGCAGCTAGGTTAGGTTTTTGTAAATGTATATATTTTGTAGTATCTATACTAATATTATAAAGCGGAAGAGTTTGTTTGTTTGTTTAAACGCGCTAATCTCAGGAAATAATGGTCCGATTTGAAAAATTCTTTTTTTGTTGGGTAGTCCATTTATAGAGGAAGGCTTTAGGCTATATAACATTTCGACAACCACGCGAACGAAGTCGCGGGCACAGCTAGTATTTTATATTTTACTTTTTATGAATGTTTTATGAAAACCTAACTTACGTATTCAAATAAATAAAGAGAATTATAATATTAATAATTTAATTATATTGTTACCGGCGGGCCTTATATGCCAGTCCATCTACAGGTGATGCGGAGAAAATAATACTTCGCAATGTTTTTGTATATGCATTAGTCTATAGAATCCAGTTACTGCACGGGTAATGATGATAAACTCACTAAATTGATTTTATATGTTAATATAGTTAATTATTATCTTAATATAAGTAGTCGTACTTGTGGCACAAAGAAAATAAAATTATTATTTATTGTTTACTTACTATTTGAAAGCAAAGCCGAGTTTCTTCTCGATAAAAGATCATTGTTTACGTTTTTTAAAAGTGATTTGTAATAATTTGTTTGCAAATCATTAGATTTTAAGATAGACTGGCTTCTTCTATTCCAGAAGTTGTTGTTTAGATTTGGATTTGGTACTGCATTTATTTGATTATTGTATCTGGAAGGATAATCAGTATTGTAAACATTATTGTCAATATTGGTGTACTCATTATTATTGTTCCAGTTAAAAAAATCGAGAATCCTTCTATTTTTTAGGTTATTTTTTCCATCATCTTGATAGTAAGAACTCGCCTGCAAAGGTAAGTTGTTAAGATTTCTACGATTAAACAAGTTGGTATTTGCACTGTTCAAAGAATTTAATAACTGGTCATAAATTAACTGCAAGTCGTCGGACTGGCTATCGTCAGTCGAGTTCAAATCTAAGTTTTCCTCTTGACTTGATTTCTTTGCATCGTTCGCTAAATCTGAAGTCTGGTTATTCTTGGGTGAATTTTCCAAGGCAGATTTAGAATTGTTACTATTACTTTTAGTAATGTTTATAAATTTAATATTCATTTGATTTTTAAAATTGTTGTTATTAAAAGCTGCAATCTTCATATTGACATTAGTGTGAATTTTGTTAGAATTTAAGAAATTCATAGCTGGACTCTTTACTGCGTTCCAAAGACAACTAAAGCATCTTTTGTTATTCAGGGAAATGTTATTTTTATTCTGAATACCAGAACTAGTCTTCAAAGCAGAGGTTTCCAGGTTTCTACGATTTGACAAGTAATTTGCGTTGTTCAAGGAAGGTAATAACTGATCATTATTTGACTGCAAATCATTAGATTTTGAGTTAGTTTGCCTTCTTCTCCATTGCAAGTTGCTAAGGTTTGAATTTTTTATATTGATTAAATTGATTACGCTGCCACCGTTGCCGCCACCCTTACCACCATTACTATATACATTATTGTAAATATTGGTATAATCATTGCCATTGTTGGAATCAAATAACTTTCTGTTCCAAAGCATTTTGGAACTGTTCCAACTATTTTGCCTTATCGGCAATGCGTTTGAGTTAAACTGACTTTTTCTGTTTGGCAATATAGCTTTACTGTTTGAAACGTCTTTGTTTCTTCTAATAACTTGCGCATTATCTGACTTATTGTTTTCTGACGTTTTTCTGGTTTGCAGAAAATTGACGCCATTGGAATCCGAATCTACTACACTATATTTTTTTAAGTCATTGTTCTCAAACCTTATTTCATTTGCGAGATAGTTACCATCATCTTCATTCAATTTTTCATTACTTAGCACAAAATCTTGAGCACTATAAGCATAACCAATTTCTCTTCGATTTCGCTGGATAACATTATTACTTCTTGCAGCATTATTTTCTAACTTTTTTTTTTTTGCAGATAGTTTACACCCTTGTTATCCAAATATAAGCTGTTTGGTACAAAAACTCGAGCAACATAATCATTATTTTGATTTCTTTTACTTAGCTGATCAACATTGTTTCCTTTTAAATTATTCTCTTGTGACCTTCGTTTTTCTTGGAGATAGTTAGCAAATTTTTTATTTATCAAATTTGCATTATTTGGTAAGTAAGTTTGACTGATGTAACCATTGTCTTGGTTCCTTCTTTGTAGCTGATCATAATTATGTACTTGTAAATATTCTCTTCTGACTTTATTCTATTTTCCAAGTTTACATAATTTGGAACAAAATCTTGAGCTTTGTAAGTATCTTGGTTTCTTCTATTAACCAAAACATTATTTTTTGCTTGTAAATTAATGTCGTCCAGCTTTCTTCCGTTTTCATCATTTTGCACAAAAGCTTGAGCAAGCTGATCATTTGATTGTAAACAATCGTCCAAAGATTTCGGGTTTCCCGAGTTTCCATCAAAGGAATTCACTGATTGACTTCCATATTGTGATTCTCGCCTGCCGCTCACGCGGGCCTCAGCGGTTATCTAAAACAAATAGTAAAAATTCATCTTCGATGGCGTAATAACCATCGAATGTTGGTCAATGGGTTGGTATGATGCACATACAGAATATTGTCTTTCCAGTGCGCAAATTGTAACGACAAGGTCAGGCCATGATACTGAATCAATTCTGCCATTTTGTTCTTAGACAATGTATCCGTATTATGGACTAAACATGCTGTAAAAATTTGCGCACTGGAAAGAAAATATGTAGGTACGAGTAGGTACATAAATATGAGTAAAGTAGTCACATGTTCATTTGATTTATTTCGATCCAAGTGTATGTGTCGAGTGGTATTAGTTCGGAATAGAAAATAATTAAAAATTCAAAGTAATACCAGTGGTATTCGTTCGTGGTATTGGATCGAAATAAATTGTTCATTTAATGTGGGCCCAATCTGACTTGCATCTACGTGTTATTGTGTCAAAATTAGGATCAGCAATCTGTATAATGCGGCATTCTATACAACACCTAGGCAATGTATAGAATGCCTAAAACCTGTATGAAATATTATTTATTTTATACTTTGCCTAGGTATTCTATAAAATACCGAATGAGCAGCTGGCAATGTATGTAATGTATGTAATAGCGATCGGAAATGTATTAAATTCACCCAGCTTTCGTTAATTAGTTTTTTGTTGTTAAACACGATTGCTTAAAATTTTCTCGATAGAAAAAAATTGCGAAGTTGCCTCTAAATCACCTCACAATTATACTACTACGGAAAGTATTCGAGAAATACAATAAGTTAGCCTTTGTAACTTTGGATTATTGTATTTAACATAAGGCAGTCATAATATGTCATATTTCTTTTAATAACTCTTAAATATTATTTGTAAAATGAAAAAAACCTCAAAACAAAAACCAGCTTCATTGACCTACCATGGTCTTTCCACCCCGCATGGCCTCGTTGTCTCGCTTCGGCTAGAGTAAATTTGTGTGCGTTGGAGCGGGAGCAAAACTTAGACTATCCACATCAGGCGCCCTCGTAATAGATTACACACATTAGTCGACGCTCGCTCGCTAATTTGAAAAAATCATTCCTCGCCCTTTTTCAAGAACCTCATTCAAGTTTTAGCTACTCCGTGCTTCGAAAGGCACTGTAACGCATCCCGGTTGTTATCGCCAAATGGCAGTCACAAATAATATGAGTTTTACGTCACGAATCTTTCTTCAGTTCCAAAAATCTGACACATTATTGGTCAAGAACATAATAACACTAGTAGTGTAAAACTATCACTTACAGCAATTGTGGATGTAAGTAACGCGAAGCATAGTATTTTGTACATCATTCATGTTAATCACAAACTATACTAAATCTGAAATAAATATTTAATGGCTTTTTATAGAAATAAACAGAATGTGTCCATTAAAATATAATCATAAATACATGTATTCACAAATTACATGTTTGCAATTCTAAACGATATATTATGTAAATAGTAAATGTGTCTGATTTCACGGCAATTTTCTATACTAATATTATAAAGAGAAAAGATTTGATTGTTTGTTTGTTTGCCAATGCAATCAACCAAACCAGTAGTTTCGGAGCCTATTCAATAATAGGCTCCGAAACTACTGGACCGATTTAAAAATCTTTCACCATTGGAAAGCTACACTATCCCCAAGTGACATACGAGTAGGCTATGTGTGTACCACGGGCAAATCTGGGGTGGATTGCTAGTTTTAATATAAATCAATTACACGTTTTTTTCCATATTAGTAATAAATAATTAAATTTTTAACAAAAAAACAACCGACTTCCATTTTTTTAGGAGTTTCTTCCATATCTCCGAAGTTCTTCATCATATCTTCACCAAATCAAAATGGGACCAACTTGGTAGTAAAGGCTTACAAATAAAAAAGAATTATCAAAATGGGTTCACAATTAGCGAAGATATCGCGTACCAAACATACATAAAAAAAAAATACAGTCGAATTAATAACCTCCTTCTTTTTTGAAGTCGGTTAAAAAAACAAGCGTGACGGCATCGACAGCTTCGTGAAGGAATGGCAGAAGGCTGCTATAAATAGGGATCAGTGGAGAAAGAAGGGGGAGGCCTTTGCCCAGCAGTGGGATACATCAGCAGGCTATTAAAAAAAATTGTCATGTTGAATTTATTTTTCATGTAACACGATCTTTAACAGATTATGCTTTAGAGGAAATATAATAGGCATAATGACTGAAAAAATATTTTTGGCCCATCGAATAGATTATTAAAAAATATTGCACACGTATTTTTTCTTTTCTCTAAGAAACAATAAAGGACGAAGATACAGCGCATTTAAATTTCGCATGACGTCACGCTTTCGTACGATTTTTACACTTCGGTGGTTTACACCCAGTCATCGTCCCTATTATTGCCATAAATATATTTAGTTACGGTTACTGCCATGCTAATCAGGTGGCGTGCTAGGCAAATTATAATTACGCATTTTTAGTTAACCATTATTGGGCCAGGCAAAGGTCTCCTCAATACGCTAACTTAGCCTATAAGAGAGAAATCTAAAAACATATTTTTGAGACAGCTTAGGCTAAAAGCAGTCGGAAAATGTTAGTTTTAAATTATGAAATAACACAATAAATTTTAAAATTCAATTCAAAGTTTTGTTTTTATAACCTGTTCTTAAACACCAAATAGTAGCCGTTATGCTATTACTTTATTATTGTATATTAGTCATACGTCTGTGTAAACTAAAGTGTTATCTGTGAAAATACATACATCAGCGCTTGTCTTTACATGCATAACTGAAGTCATGACCACAGCAATATGGCATCCACTGCACCAACGTTTTTGGCAAATTTCGCGCGAAATTTTTAAAATGTTAAATTTATTTATACATTGTATCCGTATTATGGACTAAACTTGCTGCAAAAATTTTTAAGATCTACGAAGTTGTGACAATTATATTTTAAATGTTATCCTAACTCGATTAAGCCATAGTATGTCAGATGTTATGCAAATAAAAGTCGACGCCACGTTTGCTTTTTTATAAAAAAATCCTAATTATAAGAAAGCAACATAATATTACGAATCAACAGTCTTTTAGTTTTTTATTACTTTCTTTCCTTATCTTAAATATTATCGTAATTACTTGATAATTTAAATATAAAAATAACTACTCAAATAACTAAATAATGCTTTCAATACCGTTAATTTCGATATACTTCTTGCAACATTGCGCTCCATTAATGTATCTCCATCAGCAATTGAATAGTTTCGCAGTTATCTGTATGGTCGCAGGCAGCGCATACGCCTCGAAGACTCTTATTCTGCGTGGTGTAATGTGTCTGCTGGCGTACCGCAAGGCGGTGTTCTCTCTCCTCTTTTGTTTTCAATTTTCATAAATTCAATTTCAAAACACATTTCTTGTCCCTATCACTTGTATGCTGACGATTTACAAATTTACTCTCAAGCTCCACCCAGTGATATTGCCAATGCTATCCAAGATATAAACAATAACTTAAGGCACATAACTGAGTGGAGTCGTGAAAATGGACTGCAAGTTAATCCATCAAAAACTCAGGTAATCATTATTGGCAGTACACGCATGTTGGCAAAAATACACAGTTCGACGTTACCTTATGTACAATTAAATGGTGTGAATATACCCTCAAAAACCGTTAAAAATTTAGGATTAACCTTTGATGAAAATTTATCTTGGGTTCCTCAGATAAAAACTACAGCTAGTAAATTGTATGAGGCTGCGGCTTCTCTCAGGAGACTGCGTAATTTTCTACCTACTGCTACTAAATTGGTGCTTGCTCAAACCCTCTTGCTTCCAGTTTTAGACTACGCAGATGCCTGCTTCTCGATCTCACGGTGGACCAGCTTAATTAGCTTGAGCGACTTCAAAACATTTGCATAAGATTTGTATTTGGTTTACGCAAATACGATCATGTCTCACAATTTCGCACTCAGCTCAAGTGGCTTCCTATTCGTTTTCGCCAGAATACTCATATCCTTTCTTTATTGTACCTATAACATTCTATATTTCCTCCCATCCCCCTGTTATCTTAAGGAACGTTTTAAATTTCTGCATTCTAATAATATGCATAATTTAAGGTCACGACGAGTTGATAAACATTATCTGACTCATTGTTTTCTGACGTTTTTCTGGTTTTCAGAAAGTTGACGCCATTGGAATCCAAATTTACACTATATTTTTGTAAGTCATTGTTTTCAAACCTTTTTTCATTTTCGAGATAGTTACCATCATCTTACTCCAATTTTTCATTACTTAGCACAAAATCTTGAGTACTGAAAGCATAACCAATTTCTGTTCGATTTCGCTGGATAACATTATTACTGTGTGCAGCATTATTTTCTATTTTTTTTTTGTTTTTCAGATAGTTTACACCCTTGTCAACTAAATTTATGCTGTTTGGTACAAAAGTTAGAGCAATATAACCATTATTTTGATTTATTCTACTTAGCTGATCAACATTATTTCCTTGTAAATTATTCTCTTGTGACTTTCTTCTTTCTTGGAGATAGTTAGCATTATTATTTATCATTTTTTTTTGTGTTTGGCACAAAAGCTCGAGCGATGTAACCATTGTCTTGGTTAATTCTTTGTAGCTGATCATAATTATTAACTTGTAATTTTTCTCTTCTGAATTTATTCTATTTTCCAAATTTACATAAGTTGGAACGAAAGCTTGAGCTTTGTAAGAAGTACCCTGGGTTCTTCTCTTAACCATATTATTCTTATTTGCTTGTAAATTAATATTTTCGAGCTTCCTTTCGTTTTCATCATTTTGCACAAAAGCATGAGCACTGTAAGCATTGTTTCAATTACGTAAAACCAACGAAAATTGGTCAATGGGTATGATGCACATACAGAATATTGTCTTTCCAGTGCGCAAATTTTTACAGAAAGGTCAGTCCATGATACTCAATACATTCCGCCACTTTTTTCTTAGACAATATATCCGTATTATGGACTAAACTTGCAAAATTTGCGCACTGGAAAGAAAATATGTAAGTACATAAATATGAGTAAAGTAGTCACAGGTTCATTTAATGTGGGCCCAATCTGACTTGCATCTACGTGTTTTTGTGTCAAAGTTAGGATCTACAAAGTTGTGACAAAGGGTAATTTCAAATGTAATCCGAACTCGATTAAACTATTGCATGTCAGATATTATGCAAATCAAAATCAACGCCACGTTTGCTTTTTTATAAAAAAATATCCTGATTATAAGTAGGCAACATAATATTACAAATCAACACGTCTTTTGTTTTTTTTTATTACTTTCGTTTCTTATCTTAATAAGCAGCATATGCAATTATGATCGTGATTACTAGATTTTTTTTTAATTTAAATATAAAGTAAGTACTCAAGTAACTCAAGAAAAATGACGCTTTTTTACAGACTTAGGTAATTCGTAATCTAAAAAAGGTTTAGGAAAACGCAATGTTCTTTAATTTTCAATACACATTCTTAATTTTTTATCGTTTGTCTTTTAAGAATATGTTTTATATTATTTTGAATATGATACATTATATTTTTAAGACAACACGCAACAGTGGCTCCATCAACACATTTTATTTAATACTACGTGCACTGAATGTGTATATTTGCACGTCTGCTTGCAGGCTGAATACAATGGCTTTAATTGTACTGAACACCTATTTTGTAATGTATTCTGGCAAATAAATATTTCTGATTTCTGATTTCTGAACTTGCTTGAATGTCCGTGCTGGTGATTACAATCTTGATCGACATTAATTATGTAATTATTTTCAATTTAATTTTTAAACCCTGTAGTATTGTTCCTTGTAGGTTTATTAGCTACAGAGGACGTCTCTCAGGCATAGCAGGCTGCGGGGCATATAACATATAATAAAAACATACTTAATTACTATTTTTTTATTATTATTGTCATTTAACTTAAAATTAACTAAATGTTAAACAATTTAAATAATCAGACTTATTATTTGGATTAATAAGCAACTCTTCTCATGCTTTTTTATATATTTTAAGATCTTTTGTAACCTGTGCTCCACAATAAAGATACTTGATTTGTACTTGTGTACAATTTTTACAACAATAACTATCCCCTCCACTTTCCAATTTACCTGACAAAGTGATAGATCAGACAGAGACAGCACTATTGTTAATGTTCTTTTGTTCTACTGATAGTAAAATGTCTAACGATGACGGCTTTACTCAAATAAACCGGCCAAGTGCGAGTTAAACTCGCGCGAAGGGGGTTCCGTACAATTGATTGAATTCTTATAGTTTTCCTGTAATCTACAAGCAATGAACTATATTTTGGGGGGGGATGGTAAATGTTCGTCTTCTTTCATGAATAAAATCAAAACAATTCATTTTACAATAATAAAAAATAAAAATATATTTGAAATCCTCATAACGAGCCCTTTCATTTGATATATGACACAGTAAGGTTTGCAAAACTTTTTTTTTAATTTCCTAATTGGTCCCACGAAAATGACCTTATTTAAAAAAAAAAATTTATTTACTTTGCACATATTTGTTTAGGTCATAGGATTACACCACCCTACCAAATTTCTCCTGATTCGGTCCAGTAGATTCGGAGTAAATTGGCTGTGACAGACGGACGGACAGACAGACGCACGAGTGATCCTATGGGTTCCGTTTTTTTATTTTTTGTACGGAACCCTAAAAACCAGTATAACACTTGTAATTTTTTTACCATATGTTATTTAATAAGAACTCGATATCTCCTCATCATCATCATTATCATTTCAGCCGCATAGCGTTGCCTGCTAGGCATAGGCCTCTCACAAGGTTTTCCAAAATGACCGATCTAGAGCGGCCTGCATCCAGAGCTTTCCAGCGACCTTGGTAAGGTCGTCTGACCACCTTGTGGGTCCTACGCTTCGCTTGCCAGTACGTGGTCGCCATTCGAGAACCTTTTTGCCCCATCGGCCATTGGTTCGTCGCGCCATATGTCCCGCCCACTGCCACTTCAATGAGCTAATCCGCTGGGCTATGTCAGTGACTTTTGTTCTTCTAAGAATTACCTCATTTCTGATTCGATCACGTATTTCACGCGATCACCTTGAGCCTTTTTATGAGACCCATAGTAAGGGACCATGTTTCAGAGCCATAATTCATCACTGGTAACACACATTGTTATAATATTTTTTCCATATGTAAATACATCAAACATAGCTAAGAACCATCTCGACAGACAAGTCTATCGAATTAAAAAAAATCCGTTACGAAATTTGCCTATTCGATAGACACACAAAAATGTCAAACTTAAAAACCACTCTTTTTCGTCGGGTATTAAAAATATAGGAGGCCAAATCACTCAAATTGTGATTCCCCTAAGTAATCTGTAAATGCTGATCGACGCTTTGAAAAGGGAGGAAGATAAGATTAGAAAAGTATTATTCTTATTAGTCCGTCTTGAATGTTATAAAAAAATAATGGACACATATTTTTCAGTTTATCAAAAAAGTAAAAATTCACAAAGATACACAGCACCTATGATTCAGAGTGGGTGCTTTTGACGTCACCGCAATGTAAGCAAAAGAAAAATTTCGGCTTCCCATACAAATCGGCACTCAGCCAAATGGATTTTGTATGCGAGGACGAAAATTTTATACTGATTTTCGATAATTGTTTTTATGGAAAGTAGTTCAGTATCACGAACTGAACTTGCTCCAAAAACATTGCCGGTGTTTAAAATGTAACTCTTTGTAAGTATATAAGCTGAAAGCATATTAATATTAACTCAATGATTTTTTCCATTATGTAATACATAACAAAAACCTTTTATACAAATACATACAAATGTTATTACTTAGCAAATCTTTCCGCAGCACTGAACAATATGAATAAAAATTAGAACATGCATAACATTTAAATGCCATTACACTTGCTATTAGTCGGGTCGGGCTGTGACAAAGATAACAGAATAAAGAAGATTAGATTCTGCTCAAAAGAAATAAAAACCGAATGCTACGTCTCTCTTTCTCAAATCAACGTGTAATCAGTTGTACTTTAGCTGTGATTGTTATCAGAATTTGGATTCCAAATACGCACAGAATTAATAAAATTTCAATTAAAAAATTTTCACAAATTACATTTTATAAATTTCCGTAGTCATAAATTTACTTCCATGCTGGTCTGGGAGAAAAGAAAAAACTGTACCAGCTGCTTCTCTTCTTGAACAGATTTTAAAAGTCAATCGGGGGAATGGGTGGGGAATCTGAATCATATCGGTAGGTGATGCGGCTAGCAACCCATCACTATTTTGATTTCTATTGTTAAAACTCGCATCAAAAGCTACTTTAGCAAATCTTTCCGCAGCGCTGAACAATATGAACAAAAATTAGAACAAACATAACAGGACTTAGCACGAACCTCTCTTATTGTTTTGTCTAACGTTTCGAAAAAGAGTTACAATTTTCGTGTACGAATATATATATAAATTATGTGCTCAAAGCGCGATAGTTTAAAAACCAAGCTTGTTTAAGTTACTGCTTAGGGGCGAATGGAAAATAAAATTAGAGTTAACACTTCAACTATTGAAAAGGTCACCGTATGTGTTTTGTAAAAATGAAAACACACGCGGTGTTTATTTTAATCGGTGACCAGTATTTGCAGAGTTGCCATGTCTCCATATTTCCATGGTGTATGGGTCGAAATGTCCAGAAATATTTGTGGTGACATACCTAAGGGTTGGACCGGCAGATTTGCCGTAACCAACACAATCACGAGTGGAATGACAGAAACGCTGAGTCATTAACAGCTCCCGTCGTGGGTTGATGGGTAATAAAATAAACGTGGCCAAAAATAGCCTTTCATTTGGTCAGTATTTTGTTTTGTAAAATTCTCACACCAAGGATATACAGATCTGTGGTACAGGCCTGTGTCACTCCCCGTTTAGGTATCGAAAATGTACCTACATTATTACTATGCGCGCAGGCGGCCCCTCCAGGTGGTAAATTCAGAAATACGAATCGTTTGTCCAGAGTAATAAGAATGCAATTGGCTTGCCATGGATGTCTAGGAATCTATGCGAAAAGGTGCTGAGTTCTGACGTGAGCTAAATTAAACCATATCGCTAGCCACATTGAGTAGATATTTCTTTGAATTTCTTTACTGCGTGAGACTTCTGTACGTTAGTATTTTTTATTCTGTGGTAAAATTCGTAGCAATACTGCTGGTCTGTTTTTTTTCAACTAAACTAAAGTTGCCTTATTTTTATTGTATATCAAGCCATTCCGTATTTTGTCAACTTAACAAAAGCGTCGTGTTTTGTTAGATTTATTTGACGAATATAAATCTTTTTATTGTTACAAAGTTCCGCATTCTCTTTTTTTAATTTAAATTATAAAGTTTAATAGGTAGGTAATAAAACTGATAAAAACATAACTACAAAAATGTCATTAAAACTAACGTGAAATAAATTTATTATAAATATTTTATACCTACGCTTGCTTTGAGGGCAGAGAAACCGTCGGGACTTTCGCGGAATCGCCTCTCCCAATTATGATAGTTGAAATCGATCAAAACTAGTCGGCATTTCTGACTACAATAAGTGAGTAAACTCTATAATAACATAATCATATGAAATTAATTTTCTTGTACGTAAGAAGAACATTTATCTGAGAAGAAACATTTAAGAAAGGACGATATGGATAAAAAGAATGTAACAAGTGCCTTGACAAAAGATAGAGGAAAATGGAAAAGACTAACATGCTGTCCCGAGCCCGCATAAAGTGGGATAAGGTGAGGAAGAAAAAAAAAAGTATAATTTATACGAATAAATAAATAAATAAATATTTAGATACAAATCACACTGATTTAGCTAGCTTAAAAGTAAGTTTTAAACTTGTGTTATGGGATACTAACTTAACGATACTATATTTTATGATAAAAACATATACAGATAAACACCCAAGACCCAGGACAATTTGAAAAAGGCCGTTTTCCAACTTGCCCTGGCTGGAGATCGAACCCAGAACCTCCCGATTAGCGGTCTAGCGTGTTAACCATTACGCCCTAGAGGTCGTCAATATATACTCAGTATGAGAAAGCAATAAGAAACTCATTTGTTTTTCTTTTGAGATTCTTTTGTAATATTTTTATGTCCTTTTTGTAGCTCTGGTATAATAGGCATGACGACTGGGAAAATATTTTTGGTTAGATATTAAAAAATAGTGTACACAGTAATAACAGTATGAATTAGTGACTGCCTCCGTGGTCCAGTGGTCAAGGCGTTTGCCTTGTGAACCAGAGGTCGTGGGTTCAAATTCCACTGGGAAGCATACATTGTGAAAAGTTCTTTCCGGTCTTGTTAGGATATTGCATGCTTGAATCACCTGATTATCCGAATAGAAAGATGATTCCGTGCTTCGGAAGGCACGTAAAGCTGTGGGTCCCGAACGCCATCTAGCCTTTGTACCTGTCCTAGGATTGGTTCTGGTCTACCCTTTGGGTTGCGGAGGTCAGACGGCAGTCGCTCTAACTAAAAACCAGTAATCTCGTCAAATCACCTAGGTTTAGATAGCGGACCCCGGGCTCTTAAGCGTTACCGCTGACGATGCGATGGAATACGCTCGGATGATGGTGATAAAAAAATTGTGTACACGTATATTTTCTTTTCTCTCAGAAACAAAAAATGGGGAAGATACACCGCATTTAAATTTCGCTAGACGTCACGGCTAAGTACAATTTTTACATAACAGTGACGTCACTAGCCCCCACTTTAAAACTTAGATGCCCTGTATCTTTGTGAATTTTTATTATTTTATTAACTGAAAAATATGGGTACATTTATTATTGGATAATCTACAAGATGGACTAATCAGAATAATACTTTTCTGACCCTGTCATCATCCCTATTGTGAATATTACATACATACATACTATCACGTCTTTATCCCTAATGGGGCAGACAGAGCATTTTGAGTCTTGGTCTAAGTAGACAGAGCCCAGGGCCGCAAGACCCATAGGCCACTTTTGGCGTGGTGGTGGGCGAGAAGGTGGAAAAAGAAATCAAAAGTGATGGGTTGCTAGCCGCTATTATGAATATTAAGGGTGTAAAAGCTAACATTTTATGTTGTAAGCTACTTGTATTCAAGCAAGAAGCTGTGCGGTAACAATTTCCTAAGATCGGGTCTTTGCCGATCTAAGATAGGGCACAGTCTCAAATCCAGCGGTGCATGCAATATGCTAAACTATGCTTCCTTGCATACGATCTGCCAGATGCTATACATGTATGTGGTATACATGTGTAGTGTGGTAGGAACAAAGACGTGATAATGTGACTGTATTTGTTTCAAAAATAATATTTTGAAAAAAAAAAATAAGTTTCAGAAAGAAAAGCCGGTCGAGTGCATGTCGGGCCACGCGCAATGTTGGGTTCCGTAGTCAGTACTTGTTTAACTTAACTTACTAAGAACTGTATAAACTAGTGGGTCTGTGAGCTGTAAACCTCGCGACTCACCCCCATCCGTTGAAGTTTATCGGATAAAAAAGTTGTTCAGAAAAAAAAGTTGCGTCTTCATAAGGGTAACAAAAAAGCTTTATGACATATTTGAATTTTTTTCGAAATGGCTGAAATATGATTATTTTAAAGTTTTAAACCAACCCATATCTCTAGTTTGGAAAAATTCCAAAAAATGAATCGACAAAAAATTCTATATAATTTTATCGATCCTGCTTATAAAATTTCACGAGAATCGGTTAGGATTTGGGACCTACAGGCGAGAAAAAACCATCTGACAAAGTGACGGACAAATCAGTTTGGGCCAATATCGAAACTGAAACGCTTCGCTCGCTTCGCTCGTCCGGTCAATAATTTTCAATTTAATAGTAATGAAATAAGAATGGTGAAAAAATACCACGTGATCAGGACTTGAACCTGTGACCTTAGTCTCAATACGACTATGCTCTTACCATCTGAGCCATCACGTGTTTAACTCCGCACGCCGAATTTCGTCACCATTTGATATTCCTACACGTACTAGGCTTGCGTCACCAACACTACTACCCACTATTACAAGTAATGTATCTGGTATTTTTTCACCATTTCTTATTTTATTATTAAATTTGAGTACTTTAGTACTGCATCTTGAATGCCTAAAAAACCCTATAAAAAAAAATTCAATTTAATTTGTAGGAAATTTCCCTTTTCCGAGTACATTTTATAAGTTGGTCGACTATTATTTTTAGCCATAGAGTACTTAATATAATCGAAACTCCCAGACCAGCACTGAAAAAACATCGGATCTATAACTGCGTTATAAAATGTTTAACATTTGAGGATCCGCTGGACATCCTAACTCCCTAAGCTCGAAATAAAACCGAGTTAGTCTAGACTCTAGACTAAACGCATTTAACTTTGTTACCTAGACTGGATAAACTAAACCTTGTGTAAAGGTAAGTGTAATGAATACATATTTTCATTTACTTAAGTTTTATATGAGTCTGTCTCTGTACATTGGGAATAGAAACGATAGCATTAGGCTAATGAGATTTTTCACTTAAGGCGAGGTGGTTTCACAGCTCGTAATACTGTGCGTGTTTTTGAAAAATCACTGTAATTAAACTACTACAGTTTATTTCTCAAAAAATTTACATATGAAATTTAAGGATTTTCTACAGACCCCAATAATATCCAAAACACGATTGAGCATTTTTGTACATAAAAGAATAATTAAAAACATTCCTCTAAATTTACCTAAATTTACCTTAAAAAAACTTATTACTAATTAATACAATCACCTTTTATATGAAAATTATACCAAAAAATGTATAATCTAAATTGATAGTCGATTTCGCTACAAAAAGGCCTTTGTTCCCTTTTGACGAATATGTCACTGTGTTTTATTTATTAATTGTACTAACTTTGTGTTTGCATATTTTTCCACGACTGCCCCAAAAAGGAGTGTAATGATCTTAGGGTTCGTGTATTATATGTATGTATATTTATTTATTAAATATTTATTGACCACAATGGCACAAAAGGTGGGCTTAATGCAAATGCATTTAGGAAAAACTGAAATAAGTTTATTAGCGATAGGCGCTCAAAAGCATATAATTAACTACACACACTTATTATACATGTCTATATACATATTTCATACCCCTGTAACTTCGAAATGTCTAAATATTTGGATTTATGGGTATCGTGAGTCTCCTTTTTGAGTACATCAGCCCGAGTGACAATGGTTATATACTTTTTTGGATATTTAATTGTGTTATTCAATTTCAGTAATATTATCAGAAGTCAAAGTCCAAAGTATTTTTTTTATTTGATGTAGCAAAGACAAAGTAAGTTGTATTTGTTCAAAAACTGTAAATTTTCCTTGGTCAATACTCATATAATTTTAGCAAACCGACGATTAAATACTGCATTCTGGAAACGAAGCAATAAAAAGGTCTTTTGGTAAGAAAGTTCAGCTTTCCTTAGCAATTAGGTCACTGTAGATAAAAGAGTAGATAATGATACACAGCTCAAGATTCGTACACCCGATATATGTGTACTACATGGTCCAAATACTACTTGGACTTAACTAAATTGAATAAAACAACATTGACTTGCCGTGTGGTTCTCGGCAATGTAGAATAAGACCACTCCACGTTTTCCCGTGGATGTCGTAGAAGGCTACTAAGTAAACACAAAATAAAAAAAGCTTATCATCAATAAGACTTTTCCAACCCGTCTGGCCAGCGTGGAGAGTGTAGGCTAAATCCTTTGATTGCTCTGGCTAATATATGGCTCAGAGAGGGTCGTGCTTTGCAGGAGACTAAGAAAATTATGAAAATGATGATCTAGTATAGACCGTGGTTCGATTTATTACGGGTTTTTCACGTTGTATTAAGCTTAATCTCTACTCTTGTATCTACTGTGTGGTTGCAGACTATGCCTTAATTAGCTTGTTCGAGGTAAGAATTTAAATTGTTGAAAATGTAAGAGAAAAGACTTGAAATTAAAATCGGTTCACTAGTTTTTCTACAGAATGCGTCGAGAACTGCAGCTGTTTTAAATGCAATTGTGAAACCAGGTAGGTACAACTTATTATTAATTTGTGAGTCAAAATCTTTTAGATATTTTTAGTAATGTAAATTAAGTTTTATTACGGTTTATATTAAGGTTTAGTTTATACGAGTAGTTAACCAACCAATTTTTTTTCCTCCAATAAAATTCATTAAAAATCCGTTTAAAGTAACCAAAATAACTGAAAAAAATATATCAACCTAGTAAAAATTTTTTTCGTATGCAGCTTTTTTGTGACTGCCACTAGGGTTGAGGTCAGTTTTTATATTCAAAATAATATTTAAAAAAGATTTTGTCAGTACTTTTAAATCGGTCCGAGAAATTTGCAAAATATCTTGCGTTTTGCTACAAGTTTTTAGTAGGAAATGTTTATTTATAAATTTTATAAAGTTAACTAAAGACCTATTTTAGCAGCAACTATATATTACTTAACACAAATTACTTATCCCATTCATATACTTAATTCACGCCATCAAAAATAATTCTTTAACAGAATGAAGTTCGTAATAAGTGGAGGCTTGTTTAATATAAATTATGTCTGGCCGCGTTAAAGTTTAAAACATTTATTACCCAATGGCTTATACAGTCGAGTTATTGGCTAAAATAATAGCTCTGAGGGTCGTTTATAACATACGAAATGTCGTTAAAGATATGCGAGCTCAAGCTTTTTATGCTTACAGAAATGTCCAAACTGGTGGCAGCGTCACGGGTCAGGTCGCTGGATTCCCCGGAATATGGTTGATTTTAAGGATGGTCCGACTCGTTCACGAGTTGACCCATGCGTCAACTCGTGAACAAGTGCTGGTAAACCTGGCTTCGCTTTTTGATTAATTAGTATTTGTTATTACGTTATTTATTTGCTCGTTCGCAAGCATTACATGTTATAATGTGTCAATATTATATTATAATATAAGTATTTGTAAATTTACAGACAAATTTTAAAACCCTTCAGTCTGGCGCCTAGGTGACCACCATCATTATGTGGTTCAGTAAGAGCACTTCCCCTTTTTTTAGCAAAGCCATTTTAGTGAAATCCATCCATATATAACTCTACAGCAAACATTTCCCCTCTTTTCCACTCCACTTCCAAAAAAAAATCCAAAAGGCGGACTTTTGGTATTTTTTTGGCAAAGAATGAAATGTGCCTTTCAAATTTGCTTGAAGTCCGTTGATAAATAAGGCTACAACAAGAGTTCCCTCTTTTCCTCCCTATTTCTCCCCCAATCAAAAATTGCGATTGACTTAAAAATTTAAACAAATCAAGGAACTGGTGTGCCAATTTTTGTCAAAAATCAGTCCAAAAATGCGACTTGTACGCGAGAACAAACCGACAGACAGACTGACGGACAGAAGCATTTTTAGCCAACCTTGAAACTAAGACCTAGTAACTTATTGACCTAGCGAGCGGAGCTCGCTAGGTCAATAAGGATTATATTGGGCCGAGACTGCCTAGTGTAAATGGTCCTTTTAAATTCCTGAAAATTCGCAAAGTAAATTTGAAATAGGCATTCAAATTCGGCGGTAATAACTTTTGGCTTACTTGGGCAGCGGAGATAAAATTAACTAGTAACTCAGTACGCTTTGTGGAAGGGATATACCCGTAATAAATCAAACCAAGGGCTATACAAGATCACTAATGTATATTGAAATTAAAATAACAGTCCAAAAACCAAAAAAAAAATATTTAAATTCCTTGTCTGCATACTTTTGTATGGAAATGTCGTTTTTTTTTTTAATTTCATTATACTATAATGATCTAGTATAGATTGTGGTTCGATTTATCACGGGTATGTCCATTTCACTATACGTATTACGTTGTAAATAAACTTATTCTAATGTTTATTTAGTAATTAGGCCTTTGCAGGCACTTTTACACGTCAATAAGTTTTGTATACATTATTTATTTAACTTTATTACAAAATTAATTACTGGGCAACAAAACTGATTATGTGTGTTGCCAAGTGAAATCAAATTGGTGTTTCTAGTAGAATTTTGTATGCTGTAAACAACCTTTGATTTGATTTCGAAGGGGTGCTTTTTAGTTTAAAAAAAAAACGTGTAAAAGCGTCAATTTTAGATTGCAAAATTCCACTTTTTGTTTTCAATACAAATGGGGAAATGTAGTCAAAAGGAAAAATGTTATATATCTCCGTACTGACATTAAATTTACTAAATATCACACGCGTATTTAAAAAACGGAAATAATATTTTTATCTTATGTTGAGGAAATCATTGTTTAGTAATTATAAAATTTGTAATTTAAGAATTAAAATTTTTTTTGCCAATAATAGTACAAAAGTATTTTTTTTTTTATTTGGTTCTGGGTACCTACTTGGTTAGATACTTCACTATATTTGATATTAAACTGAATCAAATTTTTGAAACTGAAATTGTGTTGTTAATTATAAGGAATTTTTTATACTTAGCTTAATTTTTATCAAGAAATATATTTATGAAACTGAATTTAAGGTTCAAAATTGAACAAAAGCATGAATCATTAGTACGACTTAGAAAGTAAAAGTTAGTAAAAACTTCGAAGTTCACCCTAGGGCGTCATAATACCTAACTATCAAACATAAAGTAATATCGGTTTTCTGAAAACAGCCTCTTTTTCTCCTTGTGCTGCGTTTTTCTAATGTCTACAATTAAATGTATTCTTGGTTTTATTAAGTTTTATTGCTACATCAAATGATCATTGCTTTAATACTGCGTATTTTCGTTGCATAATTTTACGAATTTATTTGAAAGAATTTAAGTTTATTTTATGCCGAAGCGTTTAAACCAACCTTTTTAAAATAAATGCTTTATCTTTTGAATAATTATAGATTGCATATATTGAAATACATTAGACTAAACATATCATATCTTATCATCGTGTGACATCAACTCAAACTGGCATTAGATTTTTCGAGCTGTCTGAAGGCATCTGACGTAGGTAACTCAGTGACGAATCTAGCGACAAAAGTTTTTTTTAATCCATCCTATAAACTGTTAATCTGACGTCAAGAACTTTTATAAAATCAAAAGAAAAAAATCAATAATAGAGTGATTTGACTTTAGTTTTATAATAAGATTTTTATTTTATATTTATTTAATTCTGCTCAAGAGCAATGTGCAGTAAAAAAAAAAAACTAAAATCTAAGAGGAAATCTTCACTTCCTAGCACTATTCTCCATCTCACCTTAGGGACTTAGCGAGTCGACAACAATCGCACCGGGGCACATTCTAAACAATTACATTTGTCCGGGCTGACACTATCTCTAAGTAATAGATACAGCACCCTTAACATGTGGAGCAAGTCAGGAGCGGAAGCGTTTTTATTTTCCCTTTCGAGCGAAGCATTTTACTGCTTTGTCGAATCACTATGGGAATACTAGACTAAATTGGAAAGAATGAGCTTGTAATTAAGATATTAAATTGTTACGTTTAAGTTCATGTCTCTCCACAAGAATTAATGACAAACAAACAACCCTAAAATCTTTCTCAAGTGCTGTCCAATGGCAGACTGCCCGTAACATCCACGTATCACAACACGCACGTTCGAAGTGTGTCGGTTTCGTTCCAAAAACATAATGTGGCTTAACAAAATATTTTTTACCCGTGTGGTTCCGGGTTAGAATAGGACCTCTCCATCTCTTTCTGTGGATATCGTCAGAGGCGACTAAAGGACTAAGCACAAACATCCACGTGCTACAATTGCATTCCCAAGGAGGGTTAAAGTCGGGCGGCGGCTGGTTGTAAAACTTTTCGCACGAATACATTCCCAAGGAGGGTTGACGTCAGGCAGGCGGCCGGTCGTAAAACTATAGCCAAATCATTTGAACTGTTCCGGCTATTTCTTCTCCATTTTACAAGGTCTATGGCATCCTTGGGTGACCATAGACTTGCATATTATATTTGGAGAAGAAAAAGCGGTAAGTGCACCCCGGGCTCCGAAGCAGCACAGCTGAGGATGCAACCGGGAATGCGCTTAGACTAAGAAGAAGAACAAAATATTTTTTTAAGAATGCACCCAAACTGGGCCTGCGCAAGCGATGTGTTTAGTCTATTCCTTACACAAACAATACGTGTAACGTGCGCTCGCTTTACGTAGCGGACGCCCTGAAAAGGATAAGGCCATCTAGCCATAATGCCTAACCGAAACCGAAGTTTTTGAAGTTCTAAAATACTAATTCAAAGAAGACATCGACGATTGACACTTTTTTTTTTAATTTGGAAATTCCATGATGACGATATACACTTTTTAGTGCTTCATTGTCGCGTTAATAGAGACATTTTTTAGGAAGTCCTCAGAAACTTAATGTATCTAGAAATATAAATAGTTTTTAAACAATATAAGTAATTAATTTCCCCTTCTGAAAGGGTTCTGATTTTAAATAATATAAAAAAAAACAAAGATTAAAAAAAGACTGAATTGAAAATTGAAATTGAAATTTCTGAATAAATCCTAAGGCTTGACGCTACGTTACCGTCGCGGGACCCCTCGCGCGTGCTCCGCGAACACGCAAAGGGCCCCGTCGCGGCTACCCGACGTCAGTGCCATTTAGTTCAATTTTTACGGCGTACTCGTATATAATATACCCAGTAATGTCGATGGAGAATTTAATATATTATATTACTATGTAAAAATATGAATGGCAGTCATTCGTCTGATCATAATTATCTGCTCTATAGTCTATGCTGAATAAGTCCGACCCGCGCGTGCCCGCCTCCACGCGACGCGGCGACGGACTCACGCGCGGGGGCACGCGACGGACGCCCGCGCGGGGTACTTTTATATGGAACCGCGTGGGCGTCCACGTAACGTAGCGAAGATTGCCTCAATCATCAATATTGGAGCTTTTTTGAGGACTTCTTTTATGTATTCATTGACGTGACTATTATTGTCAAGTTGAAGTGCTTAGTTCCATTTGTTATTGCTAAATAGCGATCATTGTACTATCAATTTACAATGTCTTTAGTAATATTCTCTAAAAAGATAAATACCCATAAATTCATTAAACTCGCTTTCCTCTTACCATATACGCGCCACAATAGTTGTCCAATAAATTTTTGTAAACCCCAATAATCGTTTGCTTCCCGGAGCACTTCTAATTAATTTTGCGGAGTTGCTCCACGAAATATGAGGTCGTTTAGTGCCGTGTCTTCCGGGGCTGTTCCACGTCTTTCAGTGCACTTTTATCTTTACTAACAGTAAATGTACTGCACTAAAAAAGGTAGTCTTGTCGTTATAGTAAAACTTTGCGCTTGCCCGTTATGGAAACTCATTATAAGTAGCTGAGATTCTTGCTAGTCAATAAAAGATAAATAAACGGGCAAGTGCGAGTCGGACTCGTACCACCGTACAATGTTTTAATACGCTGAAGAATCACGTTTCTCGTATGACGACACCATTTAATTATTAACTTTATCTTATTTTTATTATTTGTTGTTATAGTGGTCATAGTAATACATCATTGGTGAAAATTTCAAGTATCTAGTTAATGTCATTATAAAGATCGACTTAAAAACGCTGAAAAAAAGACCTTTCCTGTATCACGACCCCCTTTAAATTTTAATTTTATCTTATCTATTTGTTGTTATAGCGGCCATAGTAATACATAATCTGTGAAAATTTTAAGTGTCTAGCTATTACGGTTCAAGAGATAGAGCCCTGTGACAGACGGACAGACAGACGGACAGACAGACGGACAGACAGACGGACAGACAGACGGACAGACAGACGGACAGACAGACGGACAGACAGACGGACAGACAGACGGACAGACAGACGGACAGACAGACGGACAGACAGACGGACAGACAGACGGACAGACAGACGGACAGACAGACGGACAGACAGACGGACAGACAGACGGACAGACAGACGGACAGACAGACGGACAGACAGACGGACAGACAGACGGACAGACAGACGGACAGACAGACGGACAGACAGACGGACAGACAGACGGACAGACAGACGGACAGACAGACGGACAGACAGACGGACAGACAGACGGACAGACAGACGGACAGACAGGCGGACAGATAGACGGACAGACAGACGGACAGACAGACGGACGGACAGACGGACAGACGGACAGACGGACAGACCGACAGACGGACAGACGGACAGACGGACAGACGGACAGACGGACAGACGGACAGACGGACAGACGGACAGACGGACAGACGGACAGACGGACAGACGGACAGACGGACAGACGGACAGACGGACAGACGGACAGACGGACAGACGGACAGACGGACAGACGGACAGACGGACCGACGGACGGACGGACGGACGGACGGACGGACAGACGGACAGACGGACAGACGGACAGACGGACAGACGGACAGACGGACAGACGGACAGACAGCGGATTCTCAGTAATAGGGTCCCGTTTGCACCCTTTTGGTACGGAACCCTAAAAACATCATAAGATTATTGTTCCATCATGGATGAATAAATATATGACGACCTAGTTAAAATGTTGTAGCTAGATGGAGCTACTAGTTCGAAAGAAGGTAGTTTCGTAGTGGTGCCGCTTAATTTTGGAAAGATGGCGGTATAAGCGTTCATTGTTTAGGAACAAACAAGCGCCATGTCTGATTTTTAATGGATACTTAACCCAGCATCCATTGTATGACAAGCGGGAGAGATAGTAGCGACATCTAGAAATAAAACAGGATTTGGGTTTTCGAGCAGAGTATGTTTTTTGTATGGGGTTTTCAGTTCTCTAGTATTGGTTTGTCCATAGTCCACAAAGGAAAGATCATCGCCAGGAATAGTGTTGCGCCTGGGGAACCGTGGCTCCGACGGTGTATTGTCGGAGGATGTATATGTATATGGTCAGTTGCAACCAGAACTCTGATATCGAGATGTAGGATACTGCTGGCGTCATCTTGTAGTCTCCTTGTGAACTATGTTATCGCTACGTTGTTATGGTTGTACTTAGTTCCTCGTAGTGGCGTAGAGATCACCACAGTTTCATTATTGAAATGTTTTCGTTGGTCTGTCAGGCTGTCCGGCTTTTCTCCTTTACAAACGATTTTAAATATATGTCATTATAGTACTTACTTATTAGAATTTAACAAATACCAAGAACATATTTCTTATTCCTACTTCTATGTAAAATATGACAGTATTTAGTGAGAATATAGGAAATAAATATGGGTATGCATAAGGGTTAAGATTTCCATAAGAGTACGAGAGTACCCATGAAGACAAATTACTATCATAAGTTAACCCTTCCTCCCGCTTTTTAGGCTTCAAAGCGTTGTCACAGATTACATAATAACAACAGAAATCACAAACAAAATAAACACTGAGGCACAGGCAACGAACTTGGTGAATTAGTGTATTATTTGTGAGTCTGTGGCCACCTCTACGCCACTACGAAGGAACTACCACAACAACGAGGTGATAACATTCGTTCACAAGAAGACTACAAGATGGCGCCAGCAGTATCCTACATCTCGATCTTGAAGTTCTGGTTGCAACTAACCATATATGCAACCTCCGACAATACACCGTGAGAGCCGCGGTTCCTTCGTAGTGGCGTAGAGGTCGCCACAAGTCAATAAAAGATGTTTTCTTTCAACTACGTAGTAATGTTATCATTAATCACTACAAAACCGAACACAAAGGACGTATTTTTTGCTTAGAACTAATACAGTGCAGAAATGTTATTGTTATTGTTATGTATCACACTTATTGAAGCACACAATGCGCAGAACCGACGGCCAATGGGGCAGAAAGGTTCTCAAATGACAGCAATGTACCGGCAAGCGCATCGTAGGCGTACCCATTTACTAAGTGGTCGGACGACTCGAGCAAGGTTGCAGGAAGATGCTGGACGCCTATGTCCAGCACTGGACTTCCTGCAGATGATATAGATTACGACACTGATTCTTAACTAAGTTTAACCAAAATAAATTGTCTTATTAGAAGCTAACTCAAGACCCAGGACAATTTGAAAAAGGCCATTTCACCACTTGCCCTAGTTGGTGATTGAACCAAGAACCGTCAAAAGGTGGATTAGCATATTTACCAATACACCACGTAGGTCGTCAAAATATTAAACATTAGGTCTAAACAACAAACAACGGTAAAATACAAATAACTCTCTGTACATACCTACTCTTTGACGTCGAATAAGCAGAGAAGTTCATTAGGCTGACAATTATCCCTTTAATAGGCGGCGTAAAAGTTAATGGGGACGACTGTACCCGAAGTACAGTCGCCTGCAAAATGCTGATAATCTATTTCCATGAATTCTGCCGAATGGCGTATGTGTATGAAGATTTGGAGTTCTTGGCCCTGAGTTGTTTATGAAATTGGATTGTTGAGATGTTTCTTGAAGTGCAAAATTATTTGTTATTCTAAGAAATCTTTTTTATTTATTGGTAGAGAAGAATATGATATTGACTGCATCCGTGGTCCAGTGGTCAGGCGTTCGTCTTGTGATCCGGTGGTCGAGGGTTCGAATCCCACTGGGAAGCATACTTTGTGAGAAGTTGTTTCCAGTCTGGTTAGGATATTGCAGGCTTAAATCACCTGATTATCCGAAAAGAAAGACGATTCCGTGCTTCGGAAGGCACGTAAAGCTGTGGGTCCCGAACGCCATCTAGCGTTTGTTTAAACCTATCTTATGATTGCTTCTGGTCTACCCTTTGGGTTGCGGAGGTCAGACGGCAGTCGCTCTGTGTAAAAACCAGTAATTAGGTCAAATCACCTAGGACAGGTATCGGACCCCAGGCTCTGAAGTGTTACCGCTGAGGATGCAACCGAGAGTACGCTCGGATGATGATGATCGAATAAGATATTGCAGAAAATGTATGATAGCTAAGTACGTAGACAGTGTTTGTTTATAAAATTAAACTAGACGTAGCTACGTCAGATGTCAAGCAGCTTGAAAAATCTAACGCTATGGCAATTACACAAAATATTACTAATGAGAAGAAAAGATGAAAAATAACAGTTTGTGGGACACTAATGTATGCAATAAAATAACAATTCATTTTTAATATGTGATAAACCCACATACATAACCCACGTAAAAATTCAGCCTCTGGCCGTAATGTTTCGACCTCCTCCGGATGCCTTTGTCAGGGCGAATGGGATTCGCGACGCCTACACGAAGTCGTCCCGAGAACGCACTGATCTTAGCGAAGCATCGTGTGGGCGACGCGAATCACATTCGCCCTGAGGAAGGCCTCCGGATGAGGTCTAAACATGTTGGCCAGTAGAAGATTATTGACGTGAGTAACGCGTTTATCGTATAGCATACAGTAACGTCTCACGCTAGTTTTAACCAAACTCATTCATTTACCTAAATGTATTGTTATTTATTTGTACTCGTAATTTGGCTCAGATTAAATTATTTTATGTTTGACATGCAATGGCCCGCATTATAATTATATCAAATTAAAATGGAAAATAAAAAGCAGGAAAACGGACCCTGAGCTCCAAAGCAATGCAGCTAAGTTTGCAAACCCGCATTAAAATAAAAGAAAAAACAACAGCAAAAATTTTTACTAAAAAAATAAATGTAATGAAACAAAATTTATTTCAGATTTAATTTGTAAATTGACGCAGCAACGCGTCACGTTTCGTGTCGTGTAACGTCAATAAAAGCGACGTGAAATAGAGATCAGTCTGCCCGATACTGTAATCCCAATGATGGGTTACATTTGGACACACGGACGCCAACAACACTAAACATTTCTTAGTTTTGAACACTTATCTATCACTTTTCATCTTTTTTTACTTATATTTATTTATATACAAGAACTTTAGGTACCTACATGCTTCCAAAATATTATATAACTAAATCTAAATAAAAAAAAACTCGCGTGGAGAGGGTTCCGTACAATTGATTGAATTCTTATAGGTTTTCCTGTAATCTACAAGCAATAAACTATATTTTGTATTTTTTCAAAGTTTTAGGCTCAGTACTTTCGGAGATCAGGGGGGGTGGTCAAATTTCGTCTTCTTTCTTGAATAAAATCAAAACTATTTATTTTAAAATAATAACAAAAATATATTTGAGATCCTTATAACAAGCCCTTTCGTTTGATATTTAACATAGTAAGTTTTGAAAAACTTTTTTTTAATTTCTGAATTTTCTCCCCGAAAATGACCCTTATTTTAAAATTATATTTATTTACTTTGCACATACGTGTTTTGGTCATAGGATAACACCATCCCACTAAATTTCATCTGATTCGGTATAGAAGATTCGGAAAAAATTGGCTGTGATAGACGGACGGACAGACAGACGCACGAGTGATCCTATAAGGGTTCCGTTTTTTCATTTTTTGTACGGAACCCTAAAAATATTAAAAACTTAAATATTGTTTATGTGGCATGGCGCCAAGAACACTGGCTGCATTCCCGCGCTGAATCTTATTCTTCTTCATCTAAGCGCGTTCCCGGTTGCATCCTCAGCTGTGCTGCTTCGGAGCCCGGAATGTGCTTTCCCACTTTTTCTTCTCCAAATATAACATGCATGTCAATGCTCACCCAAGGATGCCAAAGACCTTGCAATATGGAGAAGAAAAAGCCGGAACAGTTCAAATGATTTGGCTATAGTTTTACGACCGGCTGCCTGCCTGACGTCAACCCTTTTTGGGATTGTATTTGTTGTAAAAGTTTTACAACCGGCCGCCGGCTGACGTTAACCCTCCTTGGGAATGCAACTGTAGCACGAGATGTTTGTGCTTAGTCCTTTAATCGCCTCTTACGACATCCACAGAAAGAGATGGAGTGGTCCTATTCTAACTCGGAACCACATGGGTATTCCCGCGCTGAATGGCTACTGCAATACGCTATTTTGCAACAAGTCAAATCAGTTAAAATTTTCTTAACGTCAAAAACAAACATTTTGTATGGGGTTTGTATGAAATATCGGACTATGACGTCATAGTCATTATCAAATAGCGCTCTTAATATCCGTTTCTCTGCCGTAATAAATCTAAAATCACGTTCAAAGTGGATGTGATCAATGACAAGTGGCATTATTTTGTGACGTTTTATTCTATTAACAGTACCAAATAATTTATTTTTGACCCACCAAAATACCCCACTGTCTACGTGAGATATGAGCCAGTACTCTTGTCACCAGCGCGGCGTCAACGAGTCGAGGAGTAGGTAATTCTTTAATAAATTCTAATAAAGAATTCATACTCCACCGACAAGAGCATAAATATAACTATCTCTGAAATTTAGGTAAAGATATATTCAAAGCTCAGTAATGTTCAGGTCCGTGTGTATTTGCCCGAGACACATTTTACAAAACACAGCTATTTTTCGCATTTCACTTTTATTTAACAGTTTTATTGTTTGCAAAATCAAAAGGACGAATTAATTAAGTACAGACGCTGCTGTTTTAATAATGTCTAAAATATTTCAATTATAATTCTATTGGAGTAACGAACTACATACGATGGTATGTTATTGTTTTAATTAAACGATTTCAGACATGCTATATATTTTTCTAGCGTAAAATAATGTTTTTTTAAATTTGAGTCTATAATTTACCACTTACGTGCTTCTATTTTCCTGAAAATTTCGTGTTTCCTCGGAATGGCCGCTTGGAAGTATATAGAGTTATTATAACACTTTTTACTAATTATTATGTGATTCATTTTCAAAATGTGATCTTTTTATTTTTGTCTTTAATTATGTGTTTTCAAAGTACAATAAAGTTAAAGCAAAGTACAGTTAGTTTACAAATAAAATAAAAAAAATTGAGGGGAAAGTTGTTAAATCGCAGGCACGAACGATAATTTATAGCGTATATTGTTAAAAAGTGTTAAAAATTTAGGTTTAACTATTGATCAGACGTTGTCTTGGAGACCTCAGATAGAAAATGTAAGCCGTAAATTGTTCGGGGCGGCAGCTTCGCTTAGAAGACGCAACTACGCAACTTTTTGCCTACTGCCACTAAAATTGCGCTAACTCAGTCACTCTTGCTTCCTATCTTAGCCTACGCCGACGCCTGTTATCTTGACCTCACACAGGACCAGCTTGACAAGCTTGAGCGACTTCAAAATGTATGTATAAGATTTGTTTTTGGTTTGCGCAAGTATGATCATGTTTCTCAATTTCGATCCCAGCTCAAGTGGCTTCCCATACGTCTTCGCCGGGATACTCATATCCTTTCTATACTATATAATGTATTATTCAATCCCACATCCCCACGCTATCTTCAAGAACGTTTCGTGTTCCTTCGCTGTAACCATCCTACACGTACCTTGAGGTCCTCAGATACTCTCATGCTCAGTATGCCGATGCATCGGTCATCCTTCTACGACCACTCGTTCACAGTTCAACCTGTGCGTTTGTGGAACGAACTGCCTGAGTCTATCAGACGCGCACAATCTGTCTCTGTCTTCAAAAACAGACTTAAAGAAGTCTATCTAGCTGAGTAATCGTACATTATTAAAGCAATTGTAGTATATGTATTTATATATAAAAAGGCTTAACTCTGCGGCTTACGCTGTTAGGAGAATAAGACAATTGACAGATGTAGCAACTGCTAGACAAGTGTACTTTAGTTACTTTCACAGTCTAATGTCTTACGGGATACTTCTATGGGGGAGTGCAGCCGACATTCAGACTATTTTTCTTTTACAAAAAAGAGCAATTCGTGCCATCTACGGTTTAGGATCGAAAGACTCACTGAGGGAATTATTCAAGGAAATAGGTATACTTACTTTTGCATCACAATTCATATTTGAAAATATAATGTATGTAAGGAAAAATATTTCCATGTTCAATAAAGTAAGTGATTTTACAGATAGAAATTTACGTAATAAGAATGACTTAGTTAGCCCGTATTACAGGCTGAATACAGTCAGTAAGTCTTTTATGGGGAAGTGTATACTTTTTTATAGTAAATTGTCAGAATCGGTCCTTGATATGCCAGACAGAAAATTCAAAGCTTATGTAAAGCAAGTACTTTGTGAGAAGGCTTATTATAGGACCGATAACTATCTTAAAGACAAAAAGGTCTGGCTTGAGCTTGGCGCGGGTCCCTCTTAAAGGTTTGTATACTTTGACATGTCATAATTTAGGTACATTGGTACATACTAAATTTACAAATTGACATTATTTTAAATTTCGTAATTCTTATAATTCAATTTAATAATGACATAATCAACAATGTAATCTCTGTCCATCTATATAACTAATTTTAAGTTTTTAGTTTGTTATTATGTTAATGCATACGGGAATTAACGCGAAACATACCTTTTTTTTTTATTTACTGACGTTTCGTTCGGGTTTCACCGAACGTGGTCCCAGCTTGACTGAAACAGCGATGACGCCTACGCCTCCCCCTGCCCGGTGTGATCTTCATCCACCGTCATATTGTTTATTTTCCAAGTACCGTCACACACTACACTCACAGTGTCCCTATTCTGTATCGCACTAGGATGGTACGTGAGGCGATTGAAATTAAGAAACATCCTAACAATTTCAACCGAGAAGATGGCCTTAAATTGTCAGCAGTGTGGAATCCAGTGATTAACAAAACACAACCCCGGTTTGGTGCACAATCGGTTAACCACCAGAATACGGTTGCGTTACGGAATAGGGAAACTGTGAGTGTAGTGTGTGACGGTACTTGGAAAATGAACAATATGACGGTGGACGAAGATCACACCGGGCAGGGGGAGGCGTAGCCGTCATCGCTGTTTCAGTCAAGCTGGGACCACTTTCGGTGAAACCCGAACGAAAGGTCAGCAAAATAAATTTAAAAAAAAAAAGGTACGTTTCGCGTTAATTCCCGTATGCATTAATTTAATAATAATGCAACGCGATAGTTTAAAAGTATTTAGTTTGTTGACGTCTTTGGAGAAAACGTGCAGTGCAGTTTGTTGCCGCTTCTTCTGCACTTGCACCTAGGAAGCGGCGTAAACTTAGCTTTAAGGCGATTAGATCCCTCAATTCTCGTTAATTGGTCATTTTGTCAAGCCTACTCCTCATTTACTGCCCAACAGAAAATTTTGAAAAAAATATATATGAAACATTCGTTCCAGGACTACATTTGAAACATTTGTTTTTTCTTTGTGACTTTGTATGGTAAAGTAAAAAAAAAACTACGGGGCATCGAATTATTATTTGAATTCCCTACTGCTCCTAAACCGCTATGATATATGAGAATATTTTTACATTAAAAAATAAAAAATCCCCTATTCTTTAAATGCAACATTGCTTTTGTTAATCAAACAATGTTTTCTTGTAAAATATATTGAAACATTGAAATTCCAAATGTGTAGTTGCAGAGGTGCCCTGCGCGGGCGCGGGCGGCAGTCGTTCGCTGGCATTCGTACGGGAAGGCTGTGTCACTCGCTACCAAATTTTTATGAGGGATCACGCGTGTTTTCTCTTTGTATGTGTGTTTAGACTAGTGCAGTCAGAGTAGTCAGACGATACGATACGATTGTGTTGTAGTTTGGTTTGCGCATGGACGCTATGTCCAATGTACCTATGTACTCAGTACTGTACAATCTACTAGTGTACGATAATAAACTTTGTTTGTATATTATATACTAGCTGTGCCCGCGACTTAGTTCGCGTGGTTGTCGGAACGTTATGTTATATAGCCTAAAGCCTTCCTCTATAAATGGGCTACCCAACAAAAAAATAATTTTTCAAATCGGACCATTAGTTCCTGAGATTAGCGCGTTTAAACAAACAAACTCTTCTGCTTTATAATATTAGTATAGATTAAGTAATAGTTTATTATTTCGCGTATTTGGACGTTTGATGACATTTAATTACTTTAATGTACTAAATTTGAGATCAAAATGCCTCGAAAGTCTTAGCAGAAAGAAGCGGCTAAGAAAGCATTAAAAATGCATGCAGAAACGTCAGGCGGCGGCCGGTTGTAAACTTTTCGCACAAATACATTCCCAAAGAGGGTTGACGTCAGGCAGGCGGCCAGTCGTTAAACTATAGCCAAATCATTTAAACTGTTCCGGCTATTTCTTCTCCATTTTGCAAGGTCTTTGGCATCCTTAGGTGACCATTGACATGCATGTTATATTTGGGGTAGAAAAAGCGGGAAAGCGCACCCCGGGTTCCTAAGCAGCACAGCTGAGGATGCAAATGGGAAGGCGCTTAGACGAAGAAGAAGATGTTATTTATCAATTCAAGCTCAAGTTATAGGCAGTAATGTATGGAGTGCGCTTCTGTACCGACCTACGCCCGTGTATTCTTTGATTGGTGTTTCCGTGCAGGGTGTGAGGTAATGGCGCGGGGTGGGGAGCCCAAACGTCCAAGGCCATTGAGGACTCTAATTGCCTTAAGTAACGATTTGACGTCAACATTTGTGCAAAACAAAACAAAGTGACTATTATTAAGAGATATTATAAATATCCTATGATAATAAAGATATTTTGAATTGAATTGAATTGAATTGACGCGCAAATTTCTTGCCTGTTGCATACAATTAAATTGAAGCAATAGAAAACTTGCATGGTCTAAACAGAACGTCAGCCATACAAATCATTTATTGCTTCAATAAAATTGTATGCAACAGGCAAGAAACTTGCACTGTGTAAATGGGCCTTAAGAAAACAGACGCATGTATGTTTTATCGGCTGATTTCGCATTGGTATGGAAATCTGATTTTATTTTCTTATTCGATATTTTTTATACTATTAACCAACCTTAATGAAGAAAGGAAGGAGAAGCCTGGAGAAGCCATTGCCTAGCAGTGGGACACATGTACAACCAAAGAAATTAGAAAAACAAACAGCAAGACGAACCTTTAATTTCTAAAAATAATATATCGTGTGTCACTCGGGATGACGTAAGGATTCATACGATACGATAGATAGATTTAGATATTTCAGGTATTTTGTAGAGAAATCAAGGAACTCACAAACATAACTACACGCATTCTAAAAACATACATTTCTTTTTGAGACATGTTCACACGACTACCCTCGTGTGAAAATGTCATTCTCAGACAACGAACTAGTTTGACTGGTCTATTTTTATCCCATTCGTCCTCTCCAAGTATTCTCGAACTGAAACATTGACAAAAAGCTGGGAATGTTTCTATTTTTATCAAATCGCAAAAACTATCGCGTACCATCTGGTAAATCTGAAAATGACAGTCGAAAAGGACTTCGCAAATTTCATCGATGGAAAAGAACCTCTGACCTGACGTGACCTATTGATTCGGTTTATGTAAACAAAAGGTTTGGTGGACTGTGATATCAAATCTATAGATACGCCAGCGCTTACAAATCGTCTTTGCAAAAAATGCATTATTTTTAGATTGACATATTATTATATTGTTTGCGATGGGAACAGGATTTGAACCAGCAATCAGAATTTTATACTTGTAACTGTGGTGTCGTAGTTTACCATGACCCTCGAATTTATACACCTTCAATTAAATAAATAAATTAATATATTTATTAGGACAAATCGCACTGATTGAGCTATACATTTAAGACCCAAGCTCTTGTTGGTGTTATTGCGTGGAAAGAGACGCACACAATGACTTTTTAACCGACTTCAAAAAAATGAGGAGGTTATCAATTCGTCGGAATCTTTTGTTTTTTTTATGTATGTTCCGAAGACGCCTGGACCAATTTAAAAAAATATTTTTATACTTTCCAGGTGGTCCCATAGAAAGTTTATCAAAAGTGATTAAGTAGTTACTTTGGTTTATAAACAGGAATAACTGAAAAATATATCGTCTAGGTATACAATTGTTGCGTATTTAGCTATTATGTGCCTGTCACTTCACTGGTATTGAAGTTAGTTTTTTGTGAAAAAATATAATAATTTTTTTGGCAGAGATAATGGTTGCAGAGAGAGTGGTTTGCCACTGCCTTCTCCTTAGCTATGTATGCACCTGATAAGAAAGTACATAAAAAAGCGGCCAAGTGCGAGTCGGACTCGCCCATGAAGGGTTCCGTAGCAGCAAGAAAAGTTCTAAAGGTAAATTGCGGTTTACGATTTAAAACGTATTAAAAAATAACTATTTATGATACCGAGACCGCTATAATTTTAATTGAAAGAACATACTTTGAGGTATATACCACATTTTTTTCAGAATTATTTTCGAAATATTTCAAAGGTTACGGTGGGGGGACACCTCAAATTTTAACTTTGTATTAGATTATCTCAAGACTGGGAGGTTTGATCTACATAGTTTCAATTCAGTTTTTGTTGCATTTTAAAAGACCTTTTTATATGATACCCCCCACATAGGGGGTAGTCCAATTAAATTTTTTAAATTCACTTTTCATTGTATGGGGGGCTGAAAAAAAAACATTTTTTCATAATTTTAAAAACAAACTTTTGAACCTTCAATATCAATCTCTCCTGCAATTATCGTGACAATCGGTGCAGTAGTGGCGGAGTACGAGCCTGGACAGAGAGACAGACAGACGGACGGACATGACTAAACTATTAGGGTTTCTTGTGGACTACGGAACCCTAAAAAGCACGCCACTGACAAGAGCGCAGCTCTTAAATACAAGAAGCTTATCTTGAACATATATAATATCAATGTCTGTGAATGAAAATGTCGGATCTGTAGACGATGGCTGGCATTTTGTTGTGAATTGTTTGGTATGAGGAAAACGAAAATAAGTACACGTAGAAGTCGCAGGCATGGGTTCACATATTTTTACTTTATTTACGTTACTATTTTTCGAAATATTATGTTTTGTTGTTATAGTAATACTGGTACTCGTGTACCTTCATATATTTTAAGTTCGCTTTTATATGTTCTTCATATAGTTGGTGCAATAAAGAAGTTTTATCTCATTTAAGGGGGATTTAGAATTTTCTGTACACCCACTGCATTATTTTAACACCCTAATCCGCTACTCTTGAGGTTCTCGGTTCGATCTCCAACCAGGGCAAGTTGAAACATGGCCTTTTGCAAAATGTATTGGATCTTAGGTGTTAAGCTATACCGAGTTCTTATAGCCATACAATAACCGTCATTTTTCCTTTCCCCCTAGTTTAGAAATTAAAATTCAATCAAGGAACCTGTGTGCCAATTTTCGTCAAGCGAAAACAGACAGACGGACAAAAGCACTTTTGGCCAATCTCGAAATTGAAACGATTAGCTCGCTGGGTCCATAAAATATGTTATTGTTGAGTATCCCCCGTATTATATTTCTTGACCAGCATTTTGAAATAATCACGATTGTGTAATCTCGTAATGCTGTTAAGGCCGTACCTAAATTTTCCAGCGTCCAGTTCCAGTTTTGCTGCCTCCATTTAAAATAAATCATTTCAAAGAAAACGGAGACATCATTTGAAATTTTTCTACTACCAAGTCCTAGATAACCCTTCAAACTATTTTGTGAACTACTGTTTACAGTTTGTATTGAGAACGCTAAGCTTTACTACGCACATTTGCAAAAAGTGGACGTTTTTCGCAAATGTGCGTAGTAAAGCTTAACGTTCTCACTTTAAACTGTAAACAGTAGTTCATAAAATACTTTGAAGGGTTATCTATAACTTGGTAGTAGCAAAATTTTAAATAATGTCTCTGTTTTCTTTGAAATGATTTATTTTAAATGGAGGCAGCAAAACTGGACCCTGGAAAATTTAGGTACGGCCTTAACACGAGTATAAAACTTGCTTTGAGATTTGTCCCTTTAAATTTATTATCTGGTGGGTTTTTCGTAAACAAAGCTTATAAACTCAATGAGACCTCTCCAACCTGTCTGGCCAACGTGGAGAGTGTGGGCCAAATCCTCTGACTGCTCTGGCTTTGGTAGTACAGATAGGGTTGTGCTCCGAAAGCGGAGACTCAACTAAAAAAAAGATCTGATTATGGTGTATTTCTCTTTGTATATTCTCTCGCATATTTCTTTGTATTTTGGTGTAGTGTGAAATAGATTATACTGTGAGCTAATAATATCTAATAGACTTACCTGCTTATAATTTAAAGGTAAATTTCTTTCTTTTTTCGTAAGATCAACAAATATCAATTTAAGCACAAACATCTGGTGCTCCAATTGCATTCCCAAGGAGGGTTAACGTCAGGCGGCGGCCGGTTGTAAAACTTTTCGCACAAATATGTTCCCAAAGAGGGTTGACGTCAGGCAGGCGGCCGGTCGTAAAACTATAGCCAAATCATTTAAACTGTTCAGGCTATTTCTTTTCCATTTTGCAAGGTCTTTGGCATCCTTGGGTGACCATTGACATGTATGTTGTATTTGGAGAAGAAAAAGTGGGAAAGCGCACCCGGGCTCCGAAGGAGCCTAGCTGAGGATGCAACCGGGAACGCGCTTAGATGAAGAAGAAGATGGTGTAGTTTTCTTTGTATTCTCTCGCATATTTCTTCGTATTTTGGTGTAGTGTGAAATGGATAACGAGTATATTGTGAGCTAATAATACTGAGTTACATTTAAAGGTAAATCGCTTTCTTTTTTCCTAAGATCAGTAAATATCAATTTGACGTCAAAAGCCTAAGAAGAATGTCTCAGATAAATTTCAATAAGGAATCATAAACTGGATCCGCGTCGTACCATCTCTTTCCGTCAAAGGAATGCCAAGATTTATAACTACTCGTGTAATTCTGAGAAATTCTCTTCATGTCAGACACACAGAGATAAAGGAGTGGAGGGGATACAAAAAAAAAATTAAAATTTCCTACAAAAGAGGCCACATCCTCTGACTGCTCTGGCTTACATATCGCTCTGGTAGTAAATACAGAGAGGGTCGTGAATGAATGAATGAATGAAAAACTCTTTATTGCACCTAAAAAATAAATAAAAAAAAAAATTAACAATACACAAATTGTAAATATATATACATAGGTACAATGGGCGGTCTTATCGCTGACAGCGATCTCTTCCAGACAACCAGTGGATGGAGAGAAATGTAGGCACGTGAAAAAGAAACGGTCGTGCAGGAGCATTGGAGACAAAAAAATACCTAATGATGACGATCCTACAAAAAACATACCTTAAGCTAAATTTACATGATGAAATTAGTGGCATAAAACTAGTTTCACGACACTAGTTTTATTAACAATTTCACGTGTAAACGTCAAGTTCACGTATTCACAAACCAGGTCTGCAGTTCCGTGTTGGGGTATAATAGGAGAGATATGTGACAAGTTTTTAACTTGCCTTAAATACCTACCCAAAAATTAGTGCCAGCTCTCGGACCATACATATATTTTTTAAACAAATCACACTGATTGAGCTAGCCCCAAAGTAAGATTAAACTTGTGTTATGGGATACTCGTACTAACTCAACGATATTATATAATAAATACATATTTAGATAAACAAGACCCAGGGCAATTTGAAAAAGGCTATTAAGCAAATTGCCTTGGCTGGGGATCGAACCCAGAACCTTCAGATTGGCGGACTAGCGTGTTGAATATTACACCACCGAGGTCGTCAAATGTATAGTCGATTTTACCGTCCGACTGTGCCGATTAATGCCAGCTTATATGTATTGCAAACCCTATGTACTCGTTTTTGTTTGCTTTAAAAACATTATTACTCGTTAGTAGTAAATTAGTCCAGGTAAGTGTACTTGCTTATATATCTTAACCTTTTGGAAAGCCTTAGTACATCTAGAGGTCTTATAGCTAAGGAAAGAAGGAACTTTTCCGCCAAATAATTTATGTCACTGGCTGAATTCACATTGCATCCTGTGTAGGCCTGAACTTATACGATTATTTTTCATGAAATCGCTTTGAATTATGTGATTTTTAGGATTCCGTACCCAAAGGGTGACAACCGGTCTCTTGTCCTGAGACTTGGCTCTCTGTCCGTCTGTCTGTCCGTCCGTCTATCACAAGCTCTATCTGTTGAACCGTAATAGCGAGACACTTGAAACTTTCACCGGTTTTGTATTACTGTGGCCGCTTTATCAAAAAATACTAAAACATCAAAAGGGGTCGGTATACAAGAAACGTGTTTTTTCAGCGTTATAAAACATTTTACGGAGGTACGGAACCCTTCATGTATGAGTTCTACTCGCACTTGACCGTTTTATTTTAATAACTACATTGATAGATACCATTAAAAAGCCAAATATGTCAGATACGTCAAAACACTGACTGCCTCCGTAGTCCAGTGGTCAAGGCGTTTGCCTTGTCATCCAAATGTCATGTGTTCAAATTCCACTGGAAATAACTTTTAACAAAGTATACATCCTACTTTGTAAAAAGTTATTTCCAGTATGGTTAGAATATTGCGGGCTTGAATCACCTGATTATCTGAAAAGAAATGTGAGTCCATGCTTCGGAAGGCATGTAAAGCTGTTAGTCCCGAACGTCATTTAAGCGTTTGTTTAAACCTATCCTAGGATTGGTTCCGATCTACCCTTTGGGTTGCGAAGGTCAGACGGCAGTCGCTCTGTGTAAAAACCAGTAAGCTAGTCAAATTACTGGTGCTCCGTCTACCACATTAGGGATAAACACGTGAAAATGTTTATATTCTTGGCAAATCTGATTTTTATATTTTGACATTGGAAATGTCTTTTCGTTTGCTCCTATAAGCTCCGATTTCACGAAAAAGTGCGATCCCTTCATATAGGTATATAACTCTCGGAGAGTTGTGCTGATATATTAGTCAAAAAAGGATCAAAAGACCCTTATTTATGAGAGCTGTAAGGAAGGTGTAAAAAGAGTTATTCGAGAAAATCAAAAATGAAAAAAGATCGGGCCAAAATAATGAAAAAAAAAATCTTTTTTTTTCGAATTTTGATTTTGGCGATATTTTGGAAACGAAGAATGATATCAAAAGTTTGAGAAAATCTCCTCTCGACATTTAGGTTAGCTACAAATTGAGCCTAAAAGGGTTTGCTCTGTAGCCTAACCTTTTTGAAAAAAGTCAAAAAGTCAGAACGACCTTTTTCCGAATTTTAAAGATTCATTTCCAATGTGCTCGATAGTCGTGTGAGGCACGAAATCTGTGAATTTTATATTTACATTTACGATAAGGGTAAGGTACGAAAAATCAACAAAAATAATTACCTCGCCAGCTAAACATAATTCTTGGCGGCCATTTGCAAAGCGGCCGTAAATTCGGTTAGCCATATTAAATGACAGTTCAATAGCAAAGTGTATGCCATTAAAAACACATTAGGGCGGAATCAGTGAGGCTTTATAGGTCATTAACTCCCGCGATGTATTGTTACTTAGCAAGGGTTGAGCTATCGCAGTGAATGGGAAAAAGTCTTACACCGGGAGGTCAGACTTCGATGCTCTTCATAAACGTTTTTAATATTATATTTAGCAATGCGTACTCACCTTACGCTACTTATCACCAATACTTTACTAGTTTTAACTTGAAAATGCAAGTTATTTTAATAGACTCAAGGCTGAATGTCTCTCAACGCGCTATGGAGAGGGCTATGCTATACCAGGGCTTGGAATACCGTTAAAAATCTGGTAACGTTAATTCTGTCAAACGGCGTTAACGTTATCAGCAAAGATAACGGTATGCTGGGTAACGGTATTTTTCCCACTATTTACCGTTAATCAAATAAAGTTACCAATGATATATTAATATAATAACGGTAAAAGGTATTGTTAACACTGTATTTCTTTTCGATATTTGACAGAATAAATTGATGAAAGTTTGTCTAGCAGGCTACTAGATAATATTTTACAAGTATTGAAAAAAAGTATCGTTACTTATATAGTTAATTGATAACGTTATAAATTGTATTATCGATACCCTTTATAACGTTACCACGAAAATAACGTTATTTAACGTTACTTTTAGTGTTAATTTGGTATCGTTAACAAGCCTTGCTATACACGAATTAGAAATAAGGAAATTTATTGGACCACAAAACTCATTGACATAGCCCAGCGGATAGGCTCGTTAAAGTGACAGTGGGCGGGACACATAGCACGACAAACCGATGGCCGATGGGGCAAAAAGGTTCTCGAACAGCGACCACGCACTGGCAAGCGAAGCGTTGGACACCCACCCACAAGGTTGTCAGACGACTTGACCAAATTCGCTGGAATGGATGCAGTCCGCTCTTCATTGGTCATTTTGGAAATCCTTGGGAGAGGCTTATGTCCAGCAGTATAGACTTTATGCGGCTGAAATTGTGATGATGTGGCTAACAACCTATCACTATTTTGATTCCTTTTTATTTCAGCTTCTCGCCCACTATCTTGCTAAATGTGGGCTTTTGGTCTTGCGGCCCTGGGCTTTGTCTGCTCGCCAAACCCAAAATACTCTGTCTGCCCCATTAGGGATAAAAGCGTGATAGTGTATCATATCAGTCGCAGGAAGTCCACTGATGGACATAGGCCTCCCCCAAGGATTTCCAAAACGACCGATTGGAAGCGGCCTGCATACAGCGTTCTCCTGTAACCTTGCTCAGGTCGTCCGACTACCTAGTAGGTGGGCATGCCGGTGGCCGCTATTCGAGAACCCTTCCGCCCCATCGGCCATTGGTTCTTCGCGCTATGTGTCCCGCGTACTGCCTCTTCAAAGAGCTATAGACACCGAGCATATAGCCTTCTCCATAGCCCGTTGAGCAACCTTCAGTCTTCTTATAAGACCTAGCAGGCTTGTGTAACTCACCGTTTAGGTATCGAAAATGTACCTACTTAATGTGCGCGCAGGCGGCCCCTCCGGGTGGTAAATTCAGTTATACGAATCGTTTGTCTATAGTAATAAGAATGAAATTGGCTTGCAATGGATGTCTAGTTATCTATACGAAAAAGTGCAGAGTTTAGACTTGAGCTAAATTAAACCATATCCCTAGCTACATTGAGTAGATATTTCTTTGAGTTTATTTGCTGAGTGAGACTTCTGTACGTTAGTATTATTCATTCTGTGCCAATAGTAAGGGACCACGTTTCAGAGCCATAAGGGACGAAACATAGCAAGCGCCCCGGGCGCTGAGCAGCCGCGCGCCCGGCGCGCTGCGCCGGCGCGCGTTCACTGCGAACTAGGATGACGACACTTTTATGTGACTTTTGGAACCGTCAACATGCTAACTGGAGTAACCGGAATTATAATACTTTTATTATTATGGAGGAAACGGCAGCGACAGAAACAAAAGAAAAGGATTATCTGGCGGAAATATCGTGTTCATCCATTCAATGCTGATAGAATTCGAATCGGACAGTATCATACTCACTATCAACGTTTGAGAAAATACCCAGAAAAATTTTTTGGTTATTATCGGATGTCTATAAAGTCTTTTGATGAGCTTGTTACAATTATTAAAAATGATTTGACAAGAACTGGAAACAAGAATGGAGATGGAATTAGTGCTGAAGAAAGAATTACAGTTACTTTAAGGTATGTAATATTTTTTATTAGGTAAATCTACAAATATTACTTAAAATTAAGACAAGAATTGATTTCGTTATCGTCATCAGGAGAGAAGTTCAAAAATTCGGAAAGAATAGAAGGAATTTCTTGAACTGGTGATAATGGTAGTGATAATTGTGGCGGCGGTGGTGGTGGAGGCGGGGGTGGTGCTGACGTTGGTTGAGCTATGAAAGTAGTGGCTTGTTGATTTGATTGAAATTGGGCGTATAGCCATGGTGTGAAGGTCCACCAGCATATTCATAACCATAATATGTGTTTTTTTCTATCACAGACATAATTTCAATTTTTGTTCTTAGTTTAATTGCGGTGGGCATTTCTTTTAAAGACTGCACCAGAGATAATGCAAAAAGAGTATCTTCGTCTCTTATAAATTCGACTTCCTTTTCATTTCTTTGCTTAAGTATTTCAAGTAATTCCTTATTCTGATCTATCTGATCATCATTATCAGCTTTTTTAGTGTATTTTCTGGTAACTGTAGGTTTGTTATGTATACTATCAGTTTCTGTATGGGTGCTTTCTTGTGTAGAGTCATCGTCAGTTGGGATATTACTGGATAAAATATGTTCTTCTATTACTGGCCTTAGAAATTCTAACATTGAATAGTAGATATATTTTTTTTTCTTCTGTGCGGCAGCTCCAGATTTTGGGCTATTATTTTCTTTAACACATTTTCTATATTTGTCCTTTATGCTTTTCCATTTTGTCACCAGTTCTTTTCCTGTAAATTAAATATTAACAATAATAAGTATAACTTAAATGTAATAGAATCCAATTCTTAATATTTTTACAACTTTTTAGATATCTTGCTACTGGAAAAAACTTCAAGGACATCGGTTTTGACTTCATGATAGGCAATACTACAGTGAACCAGATTGTGCGAGAAACCTGTCGAATTATTTGGAAAAAACTCTATCCAAATGAAATGCCCATGCCAACTACAAGCACATGGATTCAGAATGCTCAAGATTTTTATGCCAATTCACAGTTTCCTAATTGTATTGGTGCTATAGATGGCAAACATATAAGAATCATGAATCCACGAAAATGTGGTTCATTGTTTTATAATTACAAAAAATATTCTTCAGTCGTATTACTGGCGGTGGCAGACGCAAATTATTGTTTTACTACAATTGATGTCGGAGCATATGGAAGGGAAGGAGACAGCCAAATATTTAAAAGATCAAACTTTTGAAAGAGGTTACAAAATGGTACATTAAATATACCAGATGATAGAGTACTACTAAATAGCGACGAACAACTACCGTTCGTATTTTTGGGAGATGAAGCTTTTGGAATTTAAAAAACATTTGATGAGGCCATATCCAACCAGTAGCGGCCTAAACCCTGATAAAAAAATATTTAATTACAGGCTGTCACGCGCTAGACGGTTTGTGGAATGTGCATTTGGTATATTTTCTAATAAGTGGCGTATTTTTCATAATCCTCTTTTAGTTCAACCGTAATATGCAATTGACATCATAAAAGCTGCTTGTGTACTTCATAATTTCGTTAGAAAAAGAGATGGATATAAATTTAAACATACTCTGGTAAACCTATTGAATTCTAATTTGACTTCTACAACTGGAAGAACTCAACCAGCACTATTAATAAGAGATAAGTTTTCACAATACTTTTCTAGCCCAGAGGGAAGCTTACCATGGCAAACAAGGTATATATAAACTGGTAACAATGTATGTACTTAAGTTGAGAAGGCTCAAAATTAAAAAGTACTTGCAAAAATATCTCGTCTATTCAATTTACACAGCACAGCACTAAGAATACATCAATTTACTCACCTTTCTGTTGTTTCACATTATCACTAAAGTCATTCCATTCCGGATACATTTCCCTGCATACATCACTCCAGTCATTACTTTTTATAACCTTATTCCGATATGATTCTGCCCGGGAATCCCATATCGATGACCTTTTTTCAATTTCATATATGAATTCTTCAGTATCGAACATGGTTACTTAAAAAAACGTGCGCCCCGTCCGCTTGCTATGTTTCGTCACATTGAATCCTGTACAAGCATGCATAAGAGCGTCGCGGGCGCAAGAAGGTCGCGCGCCCGCCTCGCGACCGCCGCGTGGCAGCAGCGCGGCGGGCGTGCGTTCCTTTCGCGATGGCGCCTCAGACGCTTGGTATGTTTCGTAACATACTAAACCATATAATTTAACTAAGCGACCAGTGCCTCAGGCGCACGCCCTAGGCGCTTTATATGTTTCGTGCCTAAGTCATCAAGTGATAGTGTATGTATGTATATACTTCTATTTGTAGCTATATTTACAAGAGCGCAGGCAGCCATCGTACGCTCGTTTGCCCTCACAGGTGTAGCCGTTCAAACTCTACTTAGCCATGCTCCACACGAAAACATTTAGACAACATTTCCTCCGCTTTTATGTGAATATACGAAACTGTAAGTCTTGTAAACATGAAAAGATTAACCGCCGCGCCGTTTCATAAAAAATGTTTTGAAATCTTTTATACATGGTGACTTTTTTACCACCAGTCAAATTTTGAAAGGATATATTTATACATACACTATCACGTCTTTATCCTTAACGGGGCAGATAAAGCCTAGGGCGGCAAGGCCCAGGCCACGAAGGAAGGCCAAGGAAAATAGTTTTACAGCTCAACATAGTTTACGCAGAAGTCAAAAACAAAACAATAATAAATTACTAAAACTTCAAAAAACTACTTCTTTGTGAATTCGTACTTGCTGTAAAATAAATACCTAATTGAAAATTATTAACAAAAAATTATTCGGCATCCTATAAAAAATCCGTTTAGCTGAGCGCTGAATTGTATGAGGCAAATTTTTTTGTCGTTTTTTCTCGGCATGAGGATCTCATATATATATTTTTGTTATAATTATAAAATATTGACCATTCGCCCCCCCCCACCCCCCACCGCCGGATCTCCGAAACTACTGAGCCTAAAATTTTGAAAAAAGTACGAAATATATTTAATTGTTTGTAGATTACAGGAAAACCTATAAGAATTCAATCAATTGTACGGAACCCTCTCCACGCGAGTTTAACTCGCACTTCGCCGGTTTTTTTATTCGTTAATTGTTATTATGAAAAGTATAAACCAATATTTATGAAAAGTATTTCAGCATCATGAACTGAACTTGATCCAAAAAATTTGGCTGATGGATAAAAAGGAATAAATACAGATACATTATTACGTCCTTATCTTTACTGGGTAGACAGAGCCAAGAGCCATAAAACCCCAAAGCCACATTTAGCATGGTGGTGGGTGTGAAGACAAAAAAGGAATGAAAATAGTGATGGGTTGCTAGCCGCATCGCCTAAACATGATTCATATTCTCCCCATTCCTTAGATCCTCCTATCCTTTTACGATCTGCGCGGGAAAAGAAGCAGTTGGTACATTCTAACTTTTTTTTTCACCCAGACCAGAGAAATTTGAATAAATCTCAAGTTTAAACTATTTTATTCCACACTGACATAAAAGAAATACATTTTAAGAACTATAAAATACCAATTGGTTTTACAATGTTGAATCTAGAACAAAGTGCATTCTATTTGTCTCAAAGTTAAATTGAATTCCAAAATGCAAGACAGGTGCACTTAAAGTACTCGGGAGCTGGCGTCGAATTTCAAAAAGATCCATTTTCTGTGTAATATTTGGGGAATAGTTTTATTTTAAAAAGGTTGTGGTGAAAGCACTAAATGTGGAAGTGAATGGGAACAGAAATAGTAGGAGTCTGGAATGTGGGATGGAATGTGTTAACAACGATATGGCTTGTAAAGATGTAACAGTCATAATGACAAAGGAAGAACAAAATGGAAACGACTCATGCTGTGCCGACCTTAGTTAGAGTGAGATAAGGGAAGGAAGATGTAGAAAAGGCTGCTCTTCGGGGAGTGTGCGCAGGAATAACATAATTTAATTCCCATTGCACCATTCCACCGTCGGACAACACGACGTGGACAGGGATTCCACCCATTTGTGGTCGATATTCCTCCTCATCGTACCTCTCGATTCGCCTCCTCCTTCATTGTGCGAACCGAACCGAAAAAAACAAAAAGAAAGGTGCGAAAATGCAATTGTTTGACATAGTTTTAAAAGCTCGTATGACCCTAATAGTATTTAGAGCTATCTTAAATATTATCAATAGTAACGGAATACTCACTTTGACATAAAAGCACAGCAAAGTTCAGGACTAACTAATATACATTATATGTTTCGAAAACACGATTGTTTGAAATTTTCTCGTTAGAAAAACTCTGCGAAGCCCCCAAATCACCTCAGAATTATACTAAAACGAAAAATTTTCAAGAAATGCAATAAATTAGCACTTGTAACTATGGATTATAATTGTATTAAAGATATGTCTTACTTTTTAAATAACTCTTAAAAATTCTTTGTAAAACGAAAGAAACCTCGAAAACCAGAAACGCGTAAACCAACCTCATTGACCTTCCGTGATCTTTTCACCCCGCATGGTTCGCTGTCTCGCTTCAGCTAGAGTAAATTCGTGTGCGTGGAAGCGGGAGCAAAATTTAGATTATCCACATCAGATGTGATTTTTCGACTAGAAGTTAGTCGAAAAATCCGTTTTCAAACCGAGGATCTGTAGACAGCAGCAGCATACGACAGCACACGACACGTCGCCGCGACCTGTCGCTGCAGTCATGAATTCGAACCCGGGGGCTTGTCGCAGACACGTGATCTGCTGCTGCCGTTAGCGTAAACTCTTTAGTCTCTATTTCATACAGAATATTATGTGTCAAAACTTACTCCTAACTTGCGACATATCATTAGAGAACTTCATTTACAGGCAAACAATAATGCGACCGATGCTGACAATGAAATATAACTTACGACGAGTAAACGGAGAAACTTTTCTCATCTGCCCGCTGTCCCATAGATGTTACGTTCATTTTAATAGACGAACAGTATGTATTAGTGACTGCTTCTATGGTCCAGTGGTCAAGGCATTTGCCTTGTGATCTGGAGGCCGTGGGTTCAAATCCCACTGGGAAGCAAACTTTGTGAAAAGTTGTCTTGCAGGTTAGGATATTGCAGGCATGAATCACCTGATTATCCGAAAAGAAAGATGATTCCGTGCTTCGGATGGTACGTAAAACTGTGGGTCCAGAACGCTATCTAGCGCTTGTTAAACCTATCCTAGGATTGGTTCTGGTCTACCCAGAGGTTGCGGAGGTCAGACGGCAGTCGCTTTGTGTAAAAACCAGTAACTTCGTCAAAGCACCTAGGTTAGGTAGCGGACCCCGGACTCTAAAGCGTTACCGCTGAAGATGCAACGCTCGGATGATGTTGAGTATGTTTATTAGTCCAATATTTCTGGAACAAAGTTCCGTAACACGGCTTGCGTTAGAAGTTGACGGGGTAAAAATCACTATTACTACATACGAGTAGTATAAAACAAAGTCGCTTCCCACTGTCTGTCCCTATGTATGCTTAGATCTTTAAAACTACGCAACGGATTTTGATGCGGTTTTTTTTAATAGATAAAGTGATTCATGAGAAAGGTTTATATTTATAATACATACCCGTGCGAAGCCGGGGCGGGCCGCTAGTTAATTATATTATAACGTTAAATACACGTAGTTCTTCGTAGCTGAACTACATCGTAAAGTCGTTTGAAGAGAATGCGTCAGGAACTTCACTCCTGACAGGGCCTGACCCCAGACCGCACATCTTTTTCCCCGACTACGCAAGAAGGATGGTTATGGTTTTCGAGTACACACTCGAAATTTATCGTATATTTCTTTGGCTCGCTTTGCATCTTAAACGACTTGATAGATTTTTATTTGAGAAGTGTCGTTATATTCGTCTTAATTGTGAAAGTATTCTTTTCTAGTCGAAAGGCTTAGGTAAATGATTGAAATCGGTGAAACATGAAGGCCTTTACTATTATATATATTACCTATGTGGTGTTATGGTCCGAGTCAGCTACTAAATCTTTTTGTTCGACAATTCAATTCAATTCAAAATATCTTTATTATCATAGGATATTTATAATATCTCTTAATAATAGTCACTTTGTTTTGTTTTGCACAAATGTTGACGTCAAATCGTTACTTAAAGCTAAGTTTACGCCGCTTCCTAGGCGCAAGTGCAGAAGAAGCGGCAACAAACTGCACTGCACGTTTTCTCCAAAGACGTCAACTAACAAACTAAAAACTTAAAATTAGTTATATAGATGGACAGAGATTACATTGTTTATTATGTCATAATTAAATTGAATTATAAGAATTACGAAATTTGAAATAATGTCTATTTGTAAATTTAGTATGTACCGATGTACCTAAATTATGACATGTCTAAGTATACAAACCTTTAAGAGGGACCCGCGCCAAGCTCAAGCCAGACCTTTTTGTCTTTAAGATAGTCATCGGTCCTATAATAAGCCTTCTCACAAAGTACTTTCTTTACATAAGCTTTGAATTTTCTGTCTGGCATATCAAGGACCGATTCTGACAATTTATTATAAAAAAAGTATACACTTCCCCATAAAAGACTTACTGACTGTATTCAGCCTGTAATACGGGCTAACTAAGTCATTCTTATTACGTAAATTTATATCTGTAAAATCACTTACTTTATTGAACATGGAAATATTTTTCCTTACATACATTATATTTTCAAATATGAATTGTGATGCAAAAGTAAGTATACCTATTTCCTTGAATAATTCCCTCAGTGAGTCTCTCGATCCTAAACCGTAAATGGCAGCTTTGACACTTCACTTCACATAAAAAAGTGCAACGACAATACCATGGACTAATTTAGTTATGAAAGAGCGCGAGCGTTTCTTTATTTAGCGGTAAAAGTAGAGCAGCGTATAAAAACTAAACACACATTGTTTTTTTTCTTCTTTTCTTGATGTCAAAAGCAGGCCATAGAGATGAAATGATGATAATTTGACAAAGAGAATGAATTATGGCGTAGCTCGTATAACCAAAATTTTAGCAAAGGAATTCCTCAGCTTGTATAACCTAGAACCAAGGCTTGAAGTAACGCTGTTTTATCAGGCACCCCTTTTCCCTGAGATGTTGTATCGAATATGAGTGCTAAAGATTTATACAAAGGTTAATTGTTTTAAAAATAATTGTAAAGAACTTTTCTTTTCTTTTCTACTAAGTTCAGTATTTCTATTTATATATTTTTTATTTTATTTTGTTTGGAAGACCAACAACTATTATAATTTACATAGAAAACTTAATATAGGTGCACAGAAAGTCCATTTCAGTATTGAAGCAATAATGTGTTCGCTGTGTTCGTCTTTTACAGAAATACGATGTCAATGTTCAATTTCATATCGTTTAAAGCACAACAGGAAAATGGTCATTGTTTGCTAACAACATATATATACAACACAGACAGAAATATACAACGACTCGTAGATCATTGCTTTCTCAGTTGCCACAATATTTCGGTCGATCGCTAATTGGCAATGTTTGTTGATTGTCAAACCTTTTTTTTTTTCTTTTTTAGGGTTCCGTTCCCAACGGGTTTCCACGGAACCCTATTACTAAGACTCCGCTGTCTGTCCGTCTGCGCCATAAACAAAAAGAAGTACAAATAAAAAACCGGCCAAGTGAGAGTTAAACTTGCGTGGAGAGGGTTCCGTACAATTGATTGAATTCTTGTAGTTTTCCTTTAATCTAGAAGCAATGAACTATTATATATTTTGTATTTTTTTCAAAATTTTAGGCTCAGTAGTTTTAGAGATCAGGGGGGGAATGGTCAATTTTCATCTTCTTTAATGAATAAAATTAAAATTATTCATTTTACAATAATAACACAGTAAGGTTTGCAAAACTTTTTTTTAATTTCCTAATTTGCCCTGAAAATTACCCTTATTAAAAAAAAAAATATTTACTTTGCATATAAATGCGTTTGGGTCATAGGATTACAACATTCTACCAAATTTCACCTGATTCGATCGAGTAGATTCGGAGCAAATTGGCTGTGACAGACGGACGGACAGACAGACGCACGAGTGATCCTATAAGGGTTCCGTTTTTTAATTTTTTGTACGGAACCCTAAAAAACAGAGAAAAACAGAAAAATAATACAAAGGTGGACTTATCGCTTAGCAATCTCTTTCAGTTAACCTTAGGGTAGAGAGAGAAGAAGAAATAATGTTAGGTTGCTATCGCCTCGTCGTATCGCCTATTGATACAATCCGCTATATAACAACAAGTCAAATCAACAACTTTTTTCTAAACGTTAAAAAAACATTTTCTATGGGATTTGTAGTAAAAACACAACCGTGACGTCATAATTTTTTCGAGTCAAATAATTTATAAATCTAAACTCATTTGAAAATGGATATGATCAATGACATATGACACTATTTTGTGACGTTTTATTCTATAAAACAAATAATTTATTTTTGACCCAATCCGTATCTACCCAATAATTCAGATTTCAGCCCATAATCGTCTTTTTACGATCTGCGCGGGAAAAGAAGCAGCTGGTACTATCTATTATATTTCTTTTCTCCCAGACCAGCATGGAAGACATCATGTTTATGTTTCTTCTCCGTCTAAGCGCGTTCCCTGTTGCATCCTCAGCTGTGCCGCTTCGGAGCCCGGGGTGCGCTTTCCCGCTTTTTCTTCTCCAAATATAACATGTGTCACCCAAGGATGCCAAAGACCTTCCGAAATGGAGAAGAAATAGCCGGAAAAGTTTAAATGATTTGGCTGTAGTTTAACGACCGGCCGCCTGCCTGACGTCAACCGTCTTTGGGAATGTATTTGTGCGAAAAGTTTTACAAGCGGCCGCCTCCCGACGTTAACCCTCCTTGGGCATGCAAATGTAGCACGAGATGTTTGTGTTTAGTCGCATCTTACGATATCCACCGGAAGAGATGGAGTGGTCCTATTCTAACCTGGAACCACACGGCTAACGGGGAAGACATCCTGTTTATGTTTATTTTACAAAAACAAAGCCGTAGCAACAAAATAAATGACTTTCCGTCCAAAGTTATTTATCATAAAGTTCAGAAAAAAAACGACAAATCTCAGTTAAGAACCCTCTGCGAAGAAACGAGTTGGTAAATAAACCGCTGTCTGTTTGTTTGAAATATTAACTTGGTGGTGTTTGCGGTAAATATAACCGTAAATTCGATTTTGGAAGCTGACAAAGTGCTTTAGAAAGTGGCCTTGGAGTATAATATTGATTTAGGGTCCCGTATCAAAATGGTAAGAAAACGCAGAAGATCGTTTGATCAAATAAAAGAAAAATTTTATGTTAAAACGTCTAAAGAAGTTAAGGGGATAAATAATTTTTTCAGGGTCCCATGCTGCCCCCATTTAAAAAAAATATTTGAAAGGAATCGGAGATATCATTTAAAATTTTGTCTCCATTATACTCTAGATAACCCTTCGAACTATTTTATGAACTACTGTCTTTACAGTTTAAAGTTTTGAAGCTTTTCTTCGCACAGTTGCGAAAAAACAAAAACAAAATCAAAAAGAAACTTACTGTAAGAGTTAGAGTAAGAGTAAACAGAACGGAATCTCCTAAGGTACGCGCAATACGCGTCCCCGTTCCCCGTCCCCGTACCTCTCCTCCGTTTTCGCCTCGATGACGAACATTGGCTCACAAAAACCGGGGGAGAGGTGCGAGTGCGGGGAACGGGGACGCATATTACGCGTACCTTAGGAGATTCCGTTCTGTTTACTCTTACTGTATTCTGTGGTTTTGGACTGAACCCCGAAAAATTCTTGTTTCCCCTAAAAACTTACCGGAAGAAAGAGGGACATTAGAATGCATCATCATGTCTTTATTAGACAGAGCCCAGGGAAGACTTTAAGACCCAAAGGCCACTTTTAATGTGATGGTGGGCTTTAACATGGAATAAGGGAATAAAAATAGCGATGGGTTACTAGCCGCATCGCCTATTAACATGATTTAGATTCTCGCCGAAAAATTAATGACGCAGTAAAAAAGTAAAAAAAAAAAAATATCTTTCAAGCTCATATATTTATTGTGAAAAAAAGTTAAATCCTAGATCTGTGCCATTTCTTTAAAATTATGAAAAAAAAACTAAATCTGACATGTTTCAAAATAAAAGCTGTGTAGCGTTTGTATGGAAAAATCTAAAGTTTCAAGCAAAAATTTGATAAATTAAGTTCTCATTATGAAATTTTGATGAAAGTTAATGTCCCAAAAAGTTATAATTTAAGTTCCTCATCTCGATTGTCCAACCAACATCGCCTGTGAAAAGGGTCCGTTATTAATGCTACCGGACCAAATTAGTGTTGCCCTCAACTTTAATTATTTATGTGTCAGATGTTGACCTTAATTAATAAAGTTCATCGCTAACATGCTGTTTAGTGAGCAGTTTATTATAATTTGCTTATAAATATTAAAATATACCAAAAAAAATTATTTTTTATTTTTTTTCATCTTAACGCATTTCTGGTTATATCCTCAGATGTGCTGCTTCGGAGCCCTGGGTGCGCATTTCCGCTTTTTCTTTCGTGTGGTTCCTGGCAGAGTAGAATAGAGCCACTCCAAGCCTTCCCGTGGATGTCGTAGAAGGCGACTTAGGAAACACAAGCTAAACAAAGCTTATAAACATCAATGAGACCTATCCAACCCGTCTGGCCAGCGTGTAGAGTGTAGGCCAAATCCTCTGACTGCTCTGGCTAATAAATGGCTCTTACTTTTGAGTTTGTTATGGGTAGTCAGGTTGCAGTTTTTTTTATCTTAATTTTGTAAGACCATCCAAATTCAGGTTTTTTTGATAAGACGGTTATGATTTTCAAAGTAGTTTAATGTTCCCAGAGGTCTAATTCCACTAACATCATTAAGATTGATGTGTTTTTACTATAATAATATTAATAGATGGCTTAACAAAAAAAATATTGATATCAATCACATAACAAGCACGTTCCTGCTTAAACTAATTCAAATGTGACCTGACGTAAACTGCGTCCAATCCGAATAAATACATCCAACATGGTGGCTTAGCGCCAATTTGTTCCCGGAATCATCGTCAATTATCCAAATTAGAGCTGCATTTGATTTACTGATTGCGTGACGTTACATCATCGATAAATACACGTGTATTCTGACATTAGCATTTCACCGACTGTTAAAAGGCAAAGTTCTAAATTCAGATTTTAGGAACCTGAGATGGTCTGGGAAATAAAAGAAAAAAACATAGAATGTACCACCCCACAGATCGTAAAACCCGATCGAGAGAATGGAAGAGAATCTGAATCATATTGTGGCAACCTCTACGCCACTACGAAGGAACTACCACAACAACGAAGCGATAACATTAATTCACAAGAAGATTACAAGATGGCGCCAGCAGTATCCTACATCTCGATCTTGAAGTTCTGGTTGCAACTGATATAACCTCCGACAATACACCGTCGGAGCCGCGGTTCCCCAGGCGCAACACTATTCCTGGCGGGAAGGTCTTCCCTTTGTGGCGGTCGAGCATATTACCTCGCTCCCGCTACAATATCGATAAGCGATACGGTTAGCAACCCATCACGATTTCACCTGCATCTGCCGCAGATGCGGGTGTTTCTTACGCAATCTCTAAGTCATCATCATCTGAGCGTGTTTAGTTCGTACTGGTTGCATCCTAAGCGGTAACGCTTCAATAACCGGAGTCCGCTACCTAACCTAGGTGATTTGAAGAGGTTACTGGTTTTTACGCAGAGCGACTGCCGTCTGACCTCCGCAACCCAAAGGGTAGATCAGGACCAATCCTCGGATGGCTTTAAAAAAATGCTTGATGAAGATCAGGGCCCACAGCTTTACGTGCCTTCTGAAACACGAAATCATCTTTCTTACAGACAATCAGGTGACTTAAGCCTGAAATATCATAACCAGACTGGAAAAAACTTTTCACAAAGTATGCTTCCCAGTGGGAATTGAAATTACGACCTCCGGATCACAAGGCAAACGCCTTAACCACTGGAGCACGGTGGCAGTTCTTCTCACATGATCTTTTCGTTATGCTCCGCATATCCAGCGCAACATTACCTACATTTCTGTAACACGCAGTTCCTGCTTGACATATTCATAAAAAATCTTACTTTTCTTACTTTCTTCGGCGTTAAAACCCTTTATGGGTGTTGGCCTCATTTGTCGCCATTTCGGTTTGTCTCTGGCCTGTCTCCTCGATGCTGTGTACTTTCCCATTTTCCTTAGGTCTTCTTCGACTCCATCTCTCCACGCTTCCTGGGTCTACCTCGGGGTCTTTTTTGTTGTGGCGTCCAGTTAGTTATTATGTTACTGCCCTGCAGTCGTCCATCCTGCCCATCTTAACCTTTGCGACTTGCAGTACCGCACAATCGTTTCTTGATATATCAAATCATCAAGTTCGTGGTTCATTCGCTGGCGGTATGTTAGATCACCCTCTCGAAAAGAAAAGTCGTCGTTCGTCAAATCTTTGGTCCCATAGACCAAAGATTTGACGCAGGACTTTTCTTTCAAAATGCGCTAATCTCTTTTCATCTTTTTGAGTCAGTGACCAGGTCTCGCAAGCACAATGATAGTTTTGTAGAAAGTGATTTTGGATTTTGCAGAGAGGAGCATCATAAAGAATCTGCCCCTATAAATCTACACTAATATTATAAAGAGGAAAGATTTGTACGTATTTTTGTATGTTTGTAATGAATAGGCTCAAAAAGTACTGGGCCGATTTAAAAAATTCTTTCACCGTTGGAAAGCTACACTATTCCCGAGTGTATGTCACTCGGCTATGTGTGTACCACGGGTAAAGCCGGGGTGGACTGCTAGTCAGTCATATACTGAGAACTCATTATAGATACAACTTAAAATTAAAAAGCACTTTGTAAGTATATAGCAATTTTCCTAATATCTTGACCGACCTTTGTAGGTATCTCCTTAATATTCCAAGCGGTTCTTCGCTTCCCATATCCGGCAGGTCTGACAAAGGTCCACAGGAAGTTCCTATTACGAATTCCTAGCGGAGAGAAATCTTGGCTAGGTCAATCAGGATTTTAGGTTACTTCACTCATTTCACTCTCTCTCTCTCTCATCTCAGCGTAATCCCAGTTGCATCCTCAGCCATAAAGCTGCGAAGCCCGCGGTCCGCACTTTACTTATTTCACTATCACATCTAAGATCTTAACGGAGTACACAATGTCAAAGATCTCAAGACTAAGGCCACTATACACTATCACGTCTTTATCCCTAATGGGACAGACATAGCATTTTGGGTCTTTTGGCTACAAATAATACTCGTATTATAAAAACATGCTACATTATTGTATTAGCTATATAAAAGTTTTCGTTCCAATCCTTTTCTATTATCTTTTATATAAACACTATCTTTTGCTAAACAATACCTACTTTGTACATGTATTAGAGCGATGGTACTAACGAAAGATCACACTTTTGTTGCAGAATTAATCTCGCCAATTCAGTGCTCGCCAAGTTACACTATCGCTGCGCAAAGTCCCATAAAATGTGGTACAAATAAGAAGATGTAGCGTTTCATACAAAGATAAATAAAACTTAAGTTCTCTTTTATAGTATACTAGCCGTGTGGTTCTCGGTAGAGTAGAATAGGACCACTCCAAGTTTTCTCGTGGATGTCGTAGAAGGCAACTTAGGAAACACAAGCTAAACAAAGCTTATAAACATCAATGAGACCTTTCCAACCCGTCTGGCCAGCGTGGAGAGTGTAGGCTAAATCCTCTGACTGCTTTGGCTAATATATGGCTCTGGTAGTATAGAGAGGGTCGTGTTCCTGAAGTGGAGACCTAAATAAGACCCGATGATGATGATGATAGTAATATTATCACTGCCCTTCGTCTGCTTTTTACCTATACTGTAACTTCTTTTGTTGCTGCTTTTCTTTGACATCATCTTGGTCTAGTGCAGTCTCATTTATCTGCCACCCGCGACTTTGACGACTTTGGTTGATGACATAGTCAACTATGCCAATCTTATTGCTGCTTGGTTCATTGACGTCCGACGCTGTTCTACGATTTACTCAATACCTTTTTTTTTTAATTAGAAATTTGAGTGCATCAATCCATCAAGCGAGGTTTCAACGTGATTAGGTATAATGAGGTACTGAATTTAATTTATCACATAAGGAATTACGGTGTTGAAAACACTATTTTGTTACTTACCAAACATGTTATGTTCCATGACTCTGTATAGTTTAGAATAAGAAGGTTAAGCTTTACACATTAGCCAAAAGTGGCCGTTTTTCGCAAATGTGCGTAGTAAAGCTTAACGTTCTCACTTTAAACTGTAAAATACTTTGAAAGGTTATCTAGGGCTTGGTATATAGTAGCAAAATTTTAAATGATGTCTCCGTTTTCTTTGAAATGATTTATTTTAAACGGGGGCAGCCCTAGATCCCGGAAAATTTTGGTACGGCCTTTACTCTTACATGACGCTGTGACAAACAATATATGTTTTTAAATTTTTCAGGCGATCAAAAATTTTTACTATTGTATTACATGTCTTAGAAAGCCCAAGGCCACAAGATTCAAAGGCCACTTTTAGCATGATGATGGCCAAGAAGATAAATAAACGGGCAAGTGCGAGTCGGACTCGTACATGAAGGGTTCCGTACCACCGTACAATGTTTTAAAACGCTAAAGAAACACGTTTCTTGTATGACGACCCCCTTTAATTTTTAACTTTATAGTATTTTTAGTAATGTTTGTTATTGTGGTTATAGTAATACATAATTGGTGAAAATTTTAAGTATCTAGTTAATACCATTATAAAGATCAAGTTAAAAACGCTGAAAAAAACACGTTTCTTGTATGACGACCCCCTTTAATTTTTAATTATTTTTTATTTTTAGTATTTGTTGTTATAGCGGCCACAGTAATACATAATCGCTGAAAATTTCAAGTGTCTAGCTATTACGGTTCAAAAGATAGAGCCCTGTGACAGACGGACAGACGGACAGACGGACAGACGGACAGCCGGACAGACGGACAGACGGACAGACGGGCAGATGGACAGACGGATAGACGGACAGACAGCGGAGTCTCATTAATAGGGTCTCGTTTGCACCCTTTGGGTACGAAACCCTAAAAAAGGAATCAAAATAGCGATTGGTTGCTAGTCACAACGCCTATATTTACATAATTCGCACTGTCGCCCATCCTTCGATCGACAATCTGCGCGGGAAGAGAAGCAGCTGGTACATTCTAAGTTTTTCCCTTTTCTCCCAGACCACCATTGAAAAAAAAGGCAGCCACCCACCAAAAAGAACGCAGGAAACCACTGACATCGTGTCAGGTATACGAGCGTTTTACGGTATCATCGTATGACTTGTGCCGTCGCTGACGCTCTCACTTTAGCGTCACGGAGTAGAAATTAATTAGAGAAGGCTGGCAAACTTGGCCGTCGCCTGGTTATTGGGCTTAGTCAAAAATATGGGTTGTGAGGGGCGCAGTTATGTGGAAGCATCTCCGGGGAGCCATGAATACGGTCACCATTATGGCTCATTATTTTGGGAAAGTGTTTAAGGTCGAAAGTTTGTTTTTAGTTCTATGTTTATCAAAAATTATGAAGATCTAAACATCGATGTCTAAAAAAATAAGAGGAAAGGTTTATAATAACTTAGGTTTGAAGAAAGAAGAAATAAAAATAGTTAATTTGATATATCACAAACACTGTTTAACAATGTATTGTATGTAGGGTATTGTCATCATCATCATCAGCTCCTTTTTAGTCTCTAAAAGCTCTGTATTACCTGAGCCATAGTAAACCAGAGCAGTCAAAGGATTTGGCCTACACTCTCTACGCTGGCCAGACGGGTTGGAGTGGATAGGTTATTTAGCTGATAAGGTTTGTTTAGCTTGTGTTTCCTAACTCGCCTTTTACGACATCCACGGAAGAAAGGAGTGATCCTCTTCTACTCTGGCAGAAACCACACGCTTTTGTATTGAACATTAATATTTTTTTCTCGAACCATAACTCGACACCTGTATCAGCTACTTACACATGCATATGTGTATATTTTTTATACTTATGTATATATTATGAACCTGTTGCTTGGAACTGTTGCCTGGAATAAATTGCTTTTAGCGATAAGACCGCCCATTGTACATTTTAATGTATTTTTTATTCTTATTGTATTTTTTTTATTCTTGGTGTACAATAAAGTATTACTTACTTACCTACACATTTCGAAACAAAAAATCACACACTATACGAGAAACTTATTTTTTTTACTGAAATTCAAGAAATATGGAAATCCTACACGTCGAACTTGAAATTACCGCGTAAGTTTCACAATTGCGCATTTTGGGGATACACTATACTAGCGTAGATTCTTGAAATTAAAATCTAAGAAATGTCCTTATAAATCCAAAGGAGAAAGTTTTGTTATTCTCAATCTTATTGTCTTTGTTATAAAAGAATTTTAAATTAAATATTATTTTAATACTTTTGAGGTTTTAATTGTGTTAACTTTAAGAGTTTGTAAATTAATTATTTTAATCTTTATGTTCGTTCAACGGAGACTAAGTTTTTTGTGGTTTCAATTAATTTGATTCTTGTTAATTTCAAGTTTTAAATCAGAATATTGAGAGTAAGCGGGTTGGGTGCGCTTTATCTTAAGTTGATAAGAAATCAAATCACATTTTAGTTCAGTGATTTAGAAACTTTATTGGTCGAAAGAAAATATAAATTAGGCTAATTAAACACTATTAAATCTCAAAATAAAACTTATACAATTTCAAATATTAATTAATATAAATAATAAAAATCCCACTGGGAAGCATACTTTGTGAAAAGTTGTTTCCAGTCTGTTTAGGATATTGCAGGCTTGAATCACCTGATTATCCGAAAAGAAAGATGATTCTGTGCTTCGGAAGGCACGTAAAGCCGTTGGTTCCGAACGCCATCTAGCGTTTGTACCTATCCTAGGATTGCTTCTGGTCTACCCTTTGGGTTGCGGAGGTCAGACGGCAGTCGCTCTGTGTAAAAACCAGTAACCTCGTCAAATCGCCTAGGTTAGGTAGCGGACCCCGGGCTCTGAAGCGTAACCGCTGATGATGCAACCGGGAATTACTTTGAGGAAATCCCATCATATCACATTTAAATATTTTCTTGTCATCAGCATTTATATTATATTTCATTAATCATTTAAGTACATATAGTTTTACAGTATACACCAAAATATCTGCATACTAGAGACTTACGAACCAACTCATCAAGTATCAATTGTGTCAAGCGATACAATTACGATTTTTTTTATGTTATAGGACGGCAAACGAGCAAGCGGGTCACCTGATGGTAAGTGATCACCGCTGCCCATGGACAATTGCAACACCAGGGGTGTAACGAGAGCGTTACCGGCCTTTCAGGGATGTAAATGTAGGATGTAAATGGAAAAGGATGAGAATCCTTTTCCATTTACATCCTACCTATAATATTTAAAATGATAATCAATATTGAATTTCATGTCAAAGCTTAAATGTAATGTTATGTAAATAATAGAATTTAGTACACAGTCGCTTCTTAAAATATTTGGTATTCATTTTTACACATTTTAAATCCAGTCAAATTATAGGGGTAAGTTAACATTTCTTTGCATAGCTTAAAATTGAAACGAATACTATTAACACCATTATAAATGAAATGTCAAAAGTCTCTGTCAATCCAATATCAAATGTTGTTACACCCCTGGTGTTGCAGTTGTCCATGGGCAGCGGTGATCACTTACCATCAGGTGACTCGCTTGTTCGTTTGCCACCAGATAACATTTAAAAAAAAGTGCAAATATTTTTATTTTATTTCAGGAACGATGGAGTGTAAAATTTATTACAAAAATGTTGAAATAAAATGTCCGATATATTTATAAAAGTAAACAAAATACCTCTCGTAATGAGAATTTATTCATCAAAATTTCAACTAGCAACGAATCAATATGGCTTGAATCCATAATTGCTATCGACATCTCGATCGCTGTTTCGAGTTGATACTTGAAACAGCGATTATTCCCTTTGCATCCGACAGTAAACAGGGTCTAACCAAATATACTGAAACTATTTTAAGGGTAGATTCAGCCCATGATACTAAACAACTTTTCCCAAAGAACTTGGAAGTCTTTGGCTTTCCATACAAACTCGGATCAGCTAATCAGTAGAATTTATATAGGAGGCCGAAAATTATTTTTCATGCTGCTCTAATATGTGGCTCTGGTAGTATAGAGAGGGTCGTGCTCCTGCAGTGGAGACTAAAGACCTGTTGGTGATGATGATGGTTTTGGCCCGAAATTGAATAAACTCAGTTACTTTTTATGGATATAGCAAGAGACAATAAAACGACAAATAACTGCATTCTCAAAGCCGGATGTAAACTTTTCTCAAAAATGATTTTGCTAAAGTGAAAAAGAAAATTGTGACTATTATTTTTTGTATTACCATATAATAGGTAATATTTCCTAAACGGAAATGGGCCGGTCATGTATGCAAGTTAGAAGATGAAAGGTGGACAAAGAGAGCTACAATGAAATGAATCCCAAGGGATGGAAAATGGAAACCAGGAAGATCAAAAATGCGATGGTCAGACATATTTAAGAAGAAATGCGGTTCTAACTGGATGAGACTGGCAAAAAATAGAAAAAAACTAAGAGAGGCCTACGCCGCAAAGACGACTTCCAAAAATGTAAAGCAGTGGAAAATAATGTTTGTAGTTTTTTTTTTAGAATAAAGGCTACTTATTTATAATTTATTGTTATTTAAAAAAAATGGAATGTGGACTTATGGTTCAAACGTAATACAGCTAATATTATGGCACAAACAGGAATGAGCTAAGATGAAGAGTGGAAATTAATTTCTAAATAACATTCCATTGACAACCAATGAAAAAAAAAAGAAGTCCCAAAGGGAATACGCCGCCAATCGTGTTGGAATAATATTCGATCACCGAATTTCATTGAATGATGGAATGACGGCGCCCTTTAGCATGAATAATGAAATGTTTCGATGTGAGGATTGTAACGAATTTACCAGTTATGGAAATCTTTGATTTATTAAGTCAAATAATGTACAATACTAACTATACAATACCCTTTATTGCATAAATAAGCTCCGTGCAATGGCCCGGTTAGAGACCGCAATCCAAGCGCTTTGGCAAATTAAGTGATCCCGAATATGGTCCGCACTTGGATAGGTGACCAGAAGCGGCATAATATTTTTTTTGTGTTCCTTCGTGCTACGGAAGGCACGTTAAGCCATTGGTGAGCTATGTAAAATGCCTTTAGGCAGCTTGACAAAGTCACCAGTGTTGGCTACTTACACACGAAAAACAAACTAAAAATTGGACAAAAGAAAAATACAGGACATAATTTATCATAAAAACTAGGAAATGCGCAAACTTTATCGCTAGAAAACTTCTTCAAGACAACCTCGCTTGAATAGAAAAAGTGATAGGAAATTAGGTAGTGCGGAGTATTCAATACAATAAACATACTTTTAAACAATAACATACATCATACTTAAAGACATACAACTTACACAAACAAATGATAACAGAACAAAATGAAGAAAACAAGGGAAGGACATTTAATTTTTAGAGAAATTAATTTTTCTAAATTAATAATATATTAATTTATTTATTTTTAGTTGTTAGAAAGAAAATTAGATTATACTTGGGATTTCAAGTTGGCTAGCGTTTGGTTTGTACTAAGTAGTTATAATCTATCTGTATTTTCTTCATAGTTATACGAGGCCTGTGTCACTTTAGGTATCGAAAATGTACTTACATTATTACTATGTGCGCAGGCGGCCCCTCTGGGTGGTAAATTCAGTTATACGAATCGTTTGTCTAGAGTAATAAGAATGAAATTGGCTTGTAATGGATGTCTAGGTATTTATAAGAAAAGGTGCTGAGTTCTGACGTGAGCTAAATTAAGCCATATCGCTAGCCACATTGAGTAGATATTTCTTTGCTGATAGAGACTTCTGTACGTTAGTATTATTTGTTCTGTGGTTATACCCTCATTGCTAAGGTTCGCTAGTAGTAGCTCAATGCATTATAACTATTTAGGCAGCGTGATCTGATACAAAGCCTTTCTTTTTGCCAGTAGGCGACCAAGGAACCTTAGGAATGCGGTAGCCCAAAAACTTTTACAAGCGGCCACCGCCTGTCATCCTTGCCACTTTGGGAAGGCATTTGAAGCGAGATATGTTTGTACTTAAATCCTTTAGCCTCTTACAATATCCACAGAAAGGCACGGAGTGGATCATTCCAGACTGGAATCCAAGTTAGAGTGAAATCTGTTCTTGGTCACAGTCGTATTGGAAGTTGTTTCGCATTCTGCCGCAACTGCGTATCTCAGGCCGACGGGCCTAATTAACTTGTCGGTTGCAAGCTTGGTGATAAGATAAAGCAAGTTTTTATATTATTGTTATGAACTATGTTGTTAAACCCTCGTGGGCGTTCTCAGATGACCGTACCAAAGTTACATCAAATTCAAATATATTCCTTACTAGCTGTGCCCGCGAATTCGTTCGCGTGGTTGTCGGAACGTAATGTTATAGCCTAAAGCCTTCCTCTATAAATGGACTACCCAACAAAAAAAGAATTTTTCAAATCGGACCATTAGGTTCTGAGATAAGCGCGTTTAAACAAACAAACTCTTCCGCTTTATAATATTAATATAGATTATAGGATTTTTATAATACGAGTATCTCAAAGGTGATAATAGTAACTTTGTTTTGATTATACATAATTGAGTTTTTTAATTTTTTCTTCTCCTTTATCTTTATATAAATAGTTTAAAAAGAAAAAAAATACAAAGCTTAGAAAGACAAACTACGAACAATAATTTCGATGAAGACAAATCACACTGATTGAACTAGCCCCTAAGATATTTTTAAATTTTTATTACGGAATGTAAACAGAAAACTATTTAACTATTATAGGAACGAATAATTATGTTTTATTTTTAACCCTTCAAGACCGGTTTTTAAGTTTAGAAAGGCGTGTGAAGCCGTTGGTCTTGCTTCAAAACGCTAGAACACAGTCGTTTGGTTGAGATAACCTAAACAACTTTGAATGTAACACGTGGCGAAAACATTTCTCTTAATTATTGCAATATCCACAGGAAGAGATGGAGCTGTCCTATTCTAGGCCAGAAGACACACGACCTGAAGATGTTTACGAGTTTGTTGAGGAGCCCGTTCTACCCTAAAGTTCTTCAAGAAATACAATGAATTAGGCCTTGTAACTTTAGATTATAATTGTATTAAATACAAGGCAGTCATAAATTCTTTGTAAAACGAAACAAACCTCAAAACCAAAACCAGCTTCATTGACCTACCATGATCTTTTTACCACGCATGGTCTCGCTGTCTCGCTTCGGCTAGAGTAAATTTGTGTGCGTGAAAGCGGGAGCAAAACTTAGATTATTAACATCCGGCCCAGCCTTAAGTATATTCCGCTTGCGCCTATTACAATGTGGCCGACATGACTATGTCTAGTACAAGGCGCAACCACAGACGTAATGAACCAATGCTGACGCAGTGCCATTACACCTCATGGCACTAAGTTCTAGCACCGGTATACTGTAATACGGGCAGACATAATGTGCAGTAAAGAGAGAATGATCACTTTGCGGAGGAAGGAAGACAAAGCTTGGTTTTATTTGTTAAGGCAATGTACAGCTTGTAATACTGAGCGTTTTTTTGAAAAATTACTGTAATTAAACTACTACAGTTTATTTCTCTAAAAATTCACATAAGAATGTTTGTTCGTTTGTAATCACTTTTTTGTACTTAGAAAACACATAATTGAAGACAAAAACAACATGTAGAGTAAATTGACAAAGATGGACTTATCCCATAATGGATATATGAACTAAAACTAATATATAAATGCAAACTTACTACAAGGTATATACATACATATATATATAAAAAATTACATACACTTAAACATACATTAAGAATCTTAAGGATTTTCTACAGACACCCACAATATCCAAAAACAATTTGAGCATTTTTGGCTCGATAGAAAAAAATCACAAACATACTTCTAAATTTGCCTAAATTTACCTTTATAAGACATATTACGAGTATATTACTATTTTATAATTAATTAAATATTTTTAATTTCATAAAAATAAACGTGCTTGTAATGGTATTAAGGCAAATTTAGAGGTTTGTGATTTTTTTCTATCGAGCCAAAAATGCTCAATCATGTTTTGGATATTGTGGGTGTCTGTAGAAAATCCTTAAAATTCTTATGTTCATTTTTTGAGGAATAAACAGTAGTTAGTAGTTTATTTACAGTGATTTTTCAAAAAGACTCATAGTTTTCTGGCTCTGAACTGACGGGGCCTTAAGAGTCCCCTTACCCTAGACTTTTCCCTACAAACATAGTCTAGCTTTTATTTTGAAAGGACATGTCACACTTTCGCAGTATTTCGTAATTTCAAAGAAATTGCATTTATGTAACTAGTTTTCGAGTGTCAAAATCTGTAGAAGTTTTCCATGCTGATGGTCAAATATAATATGATACACTATATTCTCTTTGAAGTTCATATTTTGTCTGTGAAAACCAGTTACTTATATGCCTAAATATTTTATATGCAATTTAATAGAAATGCCAAAAGAAAATGATAAGAATTTCTTTAAAAAACTAAAGGGGTTATTATTTGCGAAGGGGTACTCGGTCTATCGGGTCAATGTATATAATCGGCGAATTATAAAATTAGTAAAATTTAAAAAGGACTCAATATACACTTTAAAATATTAAGTTCTAGTTTCAAAGTTTATAAATCCAAATTGCACCTGACGAACGCACTTGCAGTAATTTTATTGTTAGTCTATAAGTATTTTTAACTGATGACATTGCTTTGATTTAATACTACTTACTATTACCACAGAAGACAGTAAGAGTATTACATACAGAACGGAATCTCATAAGGTACGCGCAATATGCGTCCCCATTTCCCGTCCCCGCACCTCTCCCCCATTCTCGCCTTGTCGAGGAACGAAAGCGGGCGAACACACACGCATTGACGTGTGTACGGCGGCACAAGAACGGGGGAGAGGTGTGGGGACGGAGAACGGGGACGCATATTGCACGTACCTTAGGTGATTCCGTTCTGTATGTCATACTCTTAGTCTCTTCTGTGCTATTACCACCAATTATTGTCATATAAACTCAAAAACTTATCAATACCCTACCTGGGTTTATGTACTTATCTACAAATTCTAGGCTAGGAGTAATATGGTTTTGAAGAATAGGGTAAGTATATTCATGTCTTTTTTTAATTTTTTTAAATGATTCTTTAAGTTATTATATAAACGGAAAAAAATATCACACTCACAGAATATTATTAAATAAGCTTAAAAAAAATATTTAAAACTACTATCATTTTCGGACGACTTAAACGCGGTGCCATTTTGCGCTTTTATTCTGTGACGTCACCGCACACTGTCAATGTCAGTGTCAATGGAAAAAGAAAATCAAAAAATAGTAGTACCATATTTTAGGTTATAATTAATTGATTGACTTGTCTCATAAGTACAAAACTGAGAAAAATGGAAATTTATCAAATATCTATAAATTATTTACCTCACGGCTATTACTTTACTTTAATTACTTGCAAAGTACGTAGTCATCATAAACACATAAATTTTAGGCAGATTATCTGACTGTGTCTGCCACAACAAAACCGCTTTCAATCATTTTAGCAAGTCTTTTTTCACCAGGAGGCAGACTTTCAGCTAATAAGTCTCAAAGAACACTAATAATTAAGCAAAACAATGAAAATAACCTTCAACAATCATACAATTTACAAAGAACTTATTGACAGTGACAGACTTCTTCTTTCTAATGTGTGGTTGACAGTACAGACTATTTAGAAAATTCAGTTTGACAGTGTTTGGTGTCGTCACGTTTCGTTCCGCCAATAGCGTTGCGTTTTGGAAATTTGCGAGGGAATTTGAAATTTACAATTTTTAAATCATTAATTTCTCAATGGAAACATGTTAAATTGAAAAAAATACACATTTTTACACTTAACACATAATTTTTTTTGTTAGTTTCTGAATCACATGCATATTGTCTATTGAATTAAAAAAAAAACGGTTTTTCTTTTTAATTCTTAAATAGCTGACCTGAGATACGTAGATGGTTCAAAATCCGATTTCTAAAAAGGCGTACACTATGATACCTAACTCAAGAAGTAAACTAAGTAGCTAAATTAACTTACTGTTATTGGAAATCTAATATTTAAATGTACCTTGTTTCCTCTGAGATAGTACTCAACGCAGCTGATTTATTTATCAGTTGCGACTAACATTTGGCTGGCAAGAGTAATAAAATATTGAAGGACTAGCCAGTGATTTGTTGGCTCGTAACATTGGAATTTTGGGTTACCTACATTTGGCAGAATACATATTTAAATGAAGTTAAAATGAGACTGTTTATAAATGTATTATTTTAGAGCACTTATCAAATAATAAGTATTCTTCTTCTTTCGAGTCGATTGGCTATATAAAATTTATCAATTTTTTATAATAGGTTTGACCACTGTTTGCCTACTAATGTTATATTGTTTTAGTACGTATTAAAACAATATAACATTTCATCTATACTAATATTATAAAGCGGAAGAGTTTGTTTGTTTGTTTGTTTGTTTAAACGCGCTAATCTCAGGAACTAATGGTCCGATTTGAAAAATTCTTTTTTTGTTGGGTAGTCCATTTATAGAGGAAGGCTTTAGGCTATATAACATTACGTTCCGACAACCACGCGAACGAAGTCGCGGGCACAGCTAGTTATTTATATAGAAAACTAAGTTCTTTAAAGATTCTATAAAGTAGTTAGATAGTCCAGTATGATTGTGTAGGTATAGACAGACGGATCAATCTAATGAATTATAGCCTGCGCGGTACAGGGGCGCGGGGGTATGAACGGTACGAATAAGGAGACTGAGGGAGGTGCGGGTGTGTAACACAATTCACGATCACGCCTGCCGCCGTATAGTTGGCATACCCTCGTGCTTTTCGCAGCGCGGGTCTATGGACCAGCATTATTTAGCACATTCCAGGATATTATCATGTCGATTCTAGAACACTCGTTGTAAGAATAATATTTGTTGCTTCATTCTTAAGATACGTCAACACTGTCTTTAACTAGAGAATGAACGGGGAACTTTTGCAGTGCGGCACTAGGGACCAGCATTATTTAGCACAAAGTACACTCCAGGAAATCATCATGTCGATCCCAAGCCACTCGTTGTTAGTATAATTTTATTCGTTGCTTCATTCTTAAGATACGTCAACACATGTTTTTAACTAGAGAATGAACGGAAAACCTTTGCAGCGCGGCTCTAGGGACCAGCATTATTTAGCACATAGTACACTTCAGGAGATTATCATGTCGATCCCAGGCCACTCGTTGTAAGCGTCATTATGATAATTTTATCGGAAATTTTCGCCTGCATCGCTGTAACACTATTCACGATCACGCCTGCCGCCGTATAGTCGGCATACCCTCGTGCTTTTCGCAGCGCGGGTCTATGGACCAGCATTATTTAGCACATTCTAGGATATTATCATGTCGACCCTAGAACACTCGTTGTAAGAATAATATTTGTTGCTTCATTCTTAAGATACGTCAACACTGTTTTTAACTAGAGAATGAACGGGGAACTTTTGCAGTGCGGCACTAGGGACCAGCATTATTTAGCACAAAGTACACTCCAGGAAATCATCATGTCGATCCCAAGCCACTCGTTGTTAGTATAATTTTAATTGTTGCTTCATTCTTAAGATACGTCAACACATGTTTTTAACTAGAGAATGAACGGAAAACCTTTGCAGCGCGGCTCTAGGGACCAGCATTATTTAGCACATAGTACACTTCAGGAGATTATCATATCGATCCCAGGCCACTCGTTGTGAGCGTCATTATGATAATTTTATCGGAAATTTTCGCCTGCATCGCTGTAACACTATTCACGATCACGCCTGCCGCCGTATAGTCGGCATACCCTCGTGCTTTTCGCAGAGCGGGTCTATGGACCAGCATTATTTAGCACATTCCAGGATATTATCATGTCGACCCTAGAACACTCGTTGTAAGAATAATATTTGTTGCTTCATTCTTAAGATACGTCAACACTGTTTTTAACTAGAGAATGAACGGGGAACCTTTGCAGTGCGGCACTAGGGACCAGCATTATTTAGCACAAAGTACACTCCAGGAAATCATTATGTCGATCCCAAGCCACTCGTTGTTAGTATAATTTTATTCGTTGCTTCATGCTTAAGATACGTCAACACATGTTTTTAACTAGAGAATGAACGGAAAACCTTTGCAGCGCGGCTCTAGGGACCAGCATTATTTAGCACATAGTACACTTCACGAGATTATCATGTCGATCCCAGGCCACTCGTTGTAAGCGTCATTATGATAATTTTATCGGAAATTTTCGCCTGCATCGCTAAGCTTGCCTACGACACATTGTTGCTAAGGCAGTAAAGCATTAGAAAATTTTTTTCGTTCTCTAATGAAGGTATGAATTTAGATTTTTTTAAAGGTAAACACCGACTTCATTTTCTTTGGTTTCTTACATATCTCTAAAGTTCTTCATGATATCTTCACCAAATTAATATGGCCAACTAGGTAAATGAAAAAAAAATCATCAAAATCGATTCACAATTCGCGAAGATATCGCGTAACTTACATGCGGGTGGAATTGATTACCTCCATTTTTTGAAATACTTTTTTCTAAACGTTAAAACAACTGTTTTCTATGGGATTTGTATGAAAAAACCACGTCGTGACGTCATTATTTCTTGGAGTCAATTATCAGTTTTTCTGCACTAATAAATCTAAAATTGCCGTGTGGTTCTCGGCAGAGTAGAATAGGACCACTCCAAGTCTTCCTATGGATGTCGTAGAAGGCGACTTAGGAAACACAAGCTAAACAAAGCTTATAAAAAGCAATAAGTGGAGAGTGTAGGCCAAATCCTCTGACTGCTCTGGCTAATACAGAGTATGGCTCTGGGTAGTACAGAGAGGGTCGTGCTCCTGCAGTGGAGACCAAAAAAGACCTGATGATGAATATGATGAAATCTAAAATCACGTTTAAAATCACAGACCTACCACTACTAGACTTGCAACGACATTGCTAAAAGAGACTGTCAAATACAGTACAACGTGAGTGTGAAAGAAACGCTGATATGTTTTCTTGTCTCTATCGGCGTGGCTGCTATAAGCTGGCCTACTGTCAAAATCTAGGCCAAACAAACCACAAAACGATTGAAGAAAATTAATAATTTTAGGGATTTTATCATTTGAAAGGTGATTTAGGGTTTTATTTGAGCTTATTATAAGTTAATAACCATAGTGTGTTATGTGACGTATGCAAAATATGGGTGGAGGCAATGACCTTATGGAAGGTCATTGGGTGGAGGCAACAATCAAAGATAAAAAGAGATGCACTCAAGTGGCCACGCACTATGCAGGTCTAGTAGTGGTAGGTCTGTGTTTAAAATTAATATGATGACTGACAAGTAAAATTATTTTGTGACGTTTTATTCTGTTAACATTATAAAACAATTTATTTTTGACCCAGGATCTTACCCTATTGTCTATGCTACTAGACCGTGTGTCCCCTTCCTGTGGGATATTACCGCGCTGATGGCTCTCAAGGTGTGTGGAGAGCTCATTAATCGGAACATCTCGCAGGAACGCTGACCACGCGACGTGGAAGAGCCATTAGCACTCTGGGATGCCATAACCATTGTGAATTTTATTTATTTATCTATTTAAAAACTTTATTATACTATTATACATATAATGCACTGCAATAACACATAGTTTCAAAAACTATGGAACGGAAGGTGGACTTATCTTAGAACATATTTCGACCTTATGGACAGAGGACAGTTATAATTCATTAATAGGAAGACAGGAATGTAGTAAAAAAGGCATAAATATACTATACAATGAATACAATGAATACACCCATAAAGTCAATTACACATAAAGTTAACTCCGCCAATTGTAAGACAATTTTATTTATTTATTTATTCATTTAAACTTTATTGCACATAAAAAAAAGTGTACAAATGGCGGACTTAACGCCTTATGGCGTTCTCTGCCAGTCAACCATTGGACCAAGTAGAGAAATAATTTGGGTGGTGCGACAGAGTGTGTAAACAAAATTTAAAAGTATCTATAAATACCTACAAGAATAAATCAAGAATATACATAAATATTAATCTTAAAGAAATATATACCAATACAATAACTATAGATAAAATAAATATACAAAATATATAATTATGTAAATATAATACACAAAGAACCAATCACATATGTATGCAATTTGTATTGATTGTAGAACAATACAGTTTAAAAATAAATAAATTCAATAAAGTATATAAATATTTAAATATTATATAACTCAATTTATGACTCTGCATAGAAGAGAATCCAATGGGCGAGAATCTAAATCATTTTTAGGCGATGCTATGGCTAGCACACTATTTTGATTAAATTTTTTATCTTCATCACGCTACATGTGGCCTTTGGGTCTTACGGCCCTGGAATCTGTCTACCCAGTTAGGGATAAACACGTGATAATGTATCTGTATATGTACGTGATTGTATATGTTTGTGTAGTACAAATAAAACATCAAAATATCAGATTATCTGTAAAAATGTCTGCTTCTTTGTCTCTTCCTCATAATATCCAAGCGGGTAACATAAAACCTGGCAAATAATAATATGCCACTGTACCCGCCGTTCAGTTTTACGCCTGCCGTAAAATTATTAATTAACCAACCTGAGGAAAAACAGGGAAGATATTAATCTTGTTGAGTATTTTGCTTCCACTTTAGCGTGATAGTGCGCGAGAAGGTGGAAAAAGGAATGTAAAGGTCATAGATCACTTACACGACTTTGCTCCCACCCAACAAATAAAATATTATTGAAATATGGGCTTTAGGTAGTGCTCTTTAGATATAATATTTTACATTGGCAACATAAATTAGCAGACAGCTCACTGTCAGCGAGCTTACCGCCATCAGACTGCTAACAGTCGCTGCGGCGACTAGATGAGCCTCCCTCTCCTAGATTAGCTGTCGGAACGAAGACCGCTGGTACGTATCGTTGCGTGGAGCGCTGGGCGCCTGCTAGCTGTCGGTGCGTGGACCGCCAGCAGTCGTATTAGTTTAGGGCGGTGTTGGAGCTGAGTCGTGTAAGTGTGCTATGTATGTACCTTTAATAGGCGTGCTAGCTGCATAGCCTATTATTATGATTCACATTTTCGCCCATTCCTTCGATCGGCTTTTCAATTTGATTGTTTTATTTCAGATTACTAGGATACAGGATTTGTTAGTATTAAAGTAACTTCAAACTAATGTTGGTACTTTTATCATCTGCGCTGGAAGAGAAGCAGCTGGTACATTCTAAGATTTTTCGTCTCTTCCAGACCATGATGGAAGATTTATAGAGAAGTATCTTGAATATCTTCATCTTAATATGCTCTGTCTGCCCCATTATGGATAAAAACGTGATTATATACAACGTGTTGACTCGATCAGCTGATCAGTTTGTATGAAAATTCAAATTTATTTTTTGGGTTTCGTGAAAGTTGTTCAGTTTCATGGGCTGAGGTACCATCTGAGAGGTTTTGCGTTAGTTCATTAACACGTTTTATATGTGAATTCTCTACAAATAACACCCTATTTCAATTAGCTCCATGCAGTTCTGTAATGAAGATAAGCGGATAGAATAAACATGACGCGATCTAGCAAATACAATGCTAATGTGCAGTACATTCACCTTGCACATGGAGTATTAAGAGGACATATTAGGCCCGTATTTCCATACAAACGTAGGGTCCTGATTCCTCACCGGATATTGCCAGTAAATTTATCCACACGAAGTTATAGGGGGTCGAAAATGGCCTGAACTGCTTCGAAAAAAGGATGGTACGGCCGTGCCGCTTATTAGCTCGAATGGCGATTGTTTTTCCAAAAAAATCTGTAGATTAGCATGTCCCTATGTTTTCTTTTTACCCGACTAAGGCAAAGCCAAATGGAAGGACTTTACTTAATTAATATAGCAAAAAGAAAACATAGCCATAGTTTTTCTAAAAATTTTAATAAAAAATTAAATCACTTGAGTTTTGAAGGAGAAATCAGGGGATTACAAAACGTTGATTATACGTACTTTTCATAGATAGGTATTTTCGGTTCGAGCTGCAGTTGTCTTTATTGCACTCGTACGGTTCTTGTTCGGCAAACCGCGACAGCAAAAGGTTTAGCATATACCTATTTTTCAATTCTTTCGACCTTAGTGTTTCCTCTTAACATCTATTTAGGTATTATAGTCTGGTGGTTTAAGTGTGGAACTGTTAGTCGATCGGTTTCCTGGTTCGATCCCTATCCGATTTGTACCTCCGAGTTTGCAGTACATCTGACTCATCATCATCAAAATTTAAGAGTGGCGCTCTTGTTGGTGGCGTTTCTTTCATCCATTTCTATTTTCCTCCAACATCTTGACATCTTGAAACGATACTGCTATCACCAGTTCTTTGATGTGCTTCATATAGCTGTGCCTGGGCTTTCCTCTGGCTCTCCCTCCTTCTACCAACTTATATGTATTCTGTGCTTCTACTTTGCCTTCTTTTATATTTTGCTTAAATCTTTTATGCCGTATCAAGTGTCCCAACATATTGCTTCGCCTATTTCTGATGACTGTATGTGTCCCTTTTCACCTACTCTTTTTAAGACCTCAACGTTTGTTTGTGTTTCATACTTAAAGTTAAATAAAAAAAATATAGGGACAAATCACACAGATTGAGCTAGTCCCAAAGTAAGTTAAAACTTGTGCTAGGGGATACTAACTTCCCCCCGCCCGGGTTCTCATCTTATCGGGATGGGGGGGCTCAGTATCTGCGGACTGGGCATCCGCAGGGAAGCTAAGAGGAACCCATTGCCCGGGTTGAAGCTAAAGCCTCCCCGGGCCCGGTGGAGGCCATTCCATTTGGGAATGGCCTGGCTGTGAGGGAAGGGGAAGACGACGACCTCCCTACCATCACAGCCGTGGTAGGGGTCGCGGGGGAAGAAGAGTGTCGGTTGCCGAGTTGCCGCTCGCCTTATTCTCCGCGACCAAGCGCGGCCGTGGCGCTTGGCACAGCAGCGGTGGGGCCACAGGCAGGGGAAGAGGAGTGTCGGTGTGAGGTTGCCGCTCTCCGGCCCCTCTGATTTAGCAGAGGGTGCCGTGAGGCCGTTGGCGAGCCGTGGCCTCTGAGGTAGCGGCCAACCGTGCCGGGGCTGTGGAGCATGGAGAAGCACACAGTCCCGGCCGATAGCGGCTGAGAGGTGACACCGAGGAGTTTTTAGTAGTAGCACCATATTACTTACCGGTGTCCCGTAACCGGTAAGGTATCCAAAGGGATTTTCTCCGCGGATTCTCCGGATTTTCAAAAAAAAAGGGGATATTTATTTATTTTATTTTTATTTATATAACTTTATTACAAAAAATGTAACAGGCGGACTAAAGGCCTAGGGCCTATTCTACCAGTCAACCTACAGGTGGTGGTGGATACTAACTTAACTATTCTATATTATGGTAAATACTTATTTAAATAAACACCCAAGACTAGGGACAAATTTTAAAAGGCCATTATCAAATTTATCTGGCTGGGGATTGAACCCAGAACCTCCAGAGTGGTGGACTACCGTGTTAACCACTACGCCACGGAGGTCGTCATCTCTGTAATCATGTCTGTAATCTGTTATGTAATGAAGGTAAACAAATAGCATAAAACAAGACGGGATATTGCAAATATAAAGCTCATGTGCAGTGAATTCTAGTGCATTCACCCGCAGATGCAGGTGGAACGGCTTACAGAGGGAACAGCTGTTTCTGTGATTATACGAAGCCTATAAGGCTTTAGAGTCGTGCTAAGAAATGCACGGAGTAAAATTCTTTGCCTGTACCAGCCTAATTCAAGTTCTATTTGTACCTTGACGATACTTGTTGCTTTGAAGCCCAGATACTTCTATCAAATTGTGGTTAAAGGATCTTTATTTCTCAAGGAAAATTTTATTTATTTATTTAAGTTTATTGCACACAATCTCATATTTGATTGATTACAATGGGTCAAATTTAACACTATGCATTATCTACCAGTTTGCCTTTGGGACACATCGAGAAGTTGGTAGAAGGGGTGCAAGTTGTAGCAGTACAACAATTTTACATTTTTCCTAACAAATAACGGACGAACAAATATAACTTTTATAATTTGAAGCATAATTCGATTATACGTTTTAATGTTGTAGCTAGATGAAACTACTAGTTCGAAAGAAAGTGGTTTCGTAGTGGTGCCGCTTAATTTCAGAAAGATGGCGGTATAAACGTGCATTTTCTATGAACAAACAAGCGCCATCTCTGATTTTTCGTGAACACCGCCGAAATACCCAACATTAACTGTATGAGCGGACGAGATAGTAGTGACATCTAGAAATCATACAGAATTTTGGCTTTCTAGCAGAATGGGTAAATTTTTTTGTATGTGGTTGACAGTCCTTTAGTATTTGTTAGTCCATGATTTCACGTACAGAGAAATCTTGAAACTAGTGGATTGGTAAGAGAATTCAAACAAATTAAAAAAAGCAATGTTGATAGTTTACAATTGTATATACACGTGCGCTTCACGAGTAGAAGAGGCAAACATCTGTTAAGGTGAAGTTAGAAGCAAATGACCTTGAAGTGACGTCCTCATTTAAAATAAATTGCCGCCAAAGGGGCCAATTTTGGCGAAGACAAATTTTAAAGCTAGATGGATCACCAATAATAATTTCAACGGGAATTAATAAAATAACTTAAAGGGCTATCTAGTTCCTTACATTGAGAAATATGAAAATTTATTTCAAATGAGGGCGCCACTTATGCTACCACTTCACCTTAAGCAGGGTGTTTTTTTTTATTTGTAAATGAAAAAGAATATATTTACATACTTTTTTTCCGATGTACCGCATTACTGATTGTATTCTAAGCTTGTTGCTTTGAAGCCCTGACTGCATGCCATTGGATACGTAAAAATTCCAAAGACCGAGCAAAGTTAAGCAGAAAATTATGAAACCATTAAAACTACAACGCAAAGGATAAAGATAAGAAACTATAATTTATTTTTAATTTACAACGCCATCTAGTGATAATCGTAGTAACTATTGGCAAAGCGAGTTTCAGCCAGAGTTTTAACTTTAGACAACGCCATCTAGTAAGATTCTAGTGTTACAAACTAAAATTTACTTTTCCTGATGATCCTGGTCAAGATAATGGGACAAACTTATTAAACTATTGTTGATTGATCTGACGTTTTTAAGTGGGCAAAAATCGCAATCAAAGATTCCGTTACAAACATACATACAAACAAACAAGTAAAGCAAAAAAAGAATCAAAAATTAATTTCGTCACGTATGAAGTCTGTCTGGAGACGTTCATGTGTTAAACATTTTACTACAAGGTTTAAATTCGCCAACGCCGCAATGCGCTAGACCGTTGATAAAGAAATGTATAGATGGAGCCTAGTCTCTCTCTGTCATTAATAGCGCATTTTTATTTGCACTACCTGCCTAAAAATTGTCAGCAATCAAGTCCAAGTGGCATGTTTTGTGCATTTTCAGAGTAAATGGTGTTCACAATGGTGGACTCTTCAGTTTTTAGGGTTCTGTACCTCAAAAGGGAAAAATGGAACCGGCTGTTATTGGACTGGACACAATACTTATATTGTCGTTCTTGTTCGTCGTTGTCGTTCTAATACTTATGTATTTGTCGTTCGAAATTATAACTTTTCTTTCATAATAAGGCAACATCTTGCGAAAATATAATATCATCGCTTAGACCGTTGAACTTTAAACAGCTTTATTAAGCTATTATTTCCAAGTTGAAATGCTCAATGTAGTATATTTTGCATTAAAAACCGATATTGAACCGTCAGCATTACGGAGACAGTGACTCGGTGTGACTGAAATTAAATTGGTCTTAGTCACAAGTAGTCAACTGACTAACTTCACATAAATAATACGAAAGCTGTTTTGTTTTGCCCGCTTCTTCTTCTTGTCGAGTCGAAATGGTTTTGCCCGTTTGCAGTATTTTTTTGTTTGTTTTTCGTATGTACATACTCGTATATGTGGCGTTGACTGTCTCCGTGGTCCAGTGGTCAGGGTGTCTGCCTTGTGATCCGGAAGTCATGGGTTCAAATCCCACTGGGAAGCATACTTTGTGAAAAGTTGTTTTCAGTCTGGTTAGGATATTGCAGGCTTGAATCGCCTGATTATCCGAAAAGAAAGATGATTCCGTACTTCGGAAGTCACGTAAAGCTAATGCTAATAATTTATAATGCTAATAATAATAGCTAAGCAATGTAATTTAATTTATGACTTAAATAATTTTATAATTACTGTAATGTAATGTAATTTTCAATTTAAAACGACTGAGAGCTGTTTATCAAATGTGCATGCTGTGTTCGCTCCAAGTAGGTTGGCAACTTATATGCTCTAATTTGTATATGCTTAGATTTGTGTGTTGTTCAGCCAGTTAGCGAACCAAATAAATAAAAAAAAAAAAAAAAAAAAAGCTGTTGGTCCCGAACGCCATCTAGCGTTTGTACCTATCCTAGGATTGGATCTGGTCTATCCTTTGGGTTGTGGAGGTCAGACGGCAGTCGCTCTGTGTAAAAACCAGTAAACTTGTCAAATCGCCTAGGTTAGGTAGCGGACCCCGGGCTCTAAAGCGTTACCGCTGAGGATGCAACCGGGAATACGCTCGGATGATGAACGTATGTGTGGCTAAACTAAGCTAGAAGTTAATGTTTTTAAGCTGCCTAAGTCATCTGTTAAAAATTATTTAAGCGGGGAAGGGTACTCGTGTGGGATGCGACATGCATCGACACGGTTACCCCTTGTCGCCTCGGGCTACAATTTGGAGTGCTGGAGCCGCAGCAGTGGCCACAGAAGACGCCAAGCAACGCAAATATTCATTTTTAGGGTTCCGTACCCAAAGGGTGCAAACGGGACCCTATTACTGAGACTCCGCTGTTTGTCCGTCTGTCCGTCTGTCAGTCTGTTACAGGGCTCTATCTCTTGAACCGTAATAGCTAGACACTTGAAATTTTCACAGATTATGTATTACTGTGGCCGCTATAACAAAAAATACTAAAAATAAAAAAAAGTTAAAAATTAAAGGGGGTCACCATACAAAAAACGTATTTTTTCAGCGTTCTTAACTAGATCTTTATAATGGCATTAACTAGATACTTGAAATTTTTACAGATTATGTATTACTATGGCCGCTATAACAATAAATACTAACAATAAAAAAAGTTATAAATTAAAGGGGGTCACCATACAACAAACGTGTTTTTTTAGCGTTTTAAAACATTGGACGGAGGTACGGAACCCTTCATGTACGAGTCCAACTCGCACTTGCCCGTTTATTATCTAATGAATATATTTTGGTCTGCTTGGCGTCGAAATTTTTTATCAGTGTGGTCCAAGTACAGAACAATCTATCAAAAAAAATTACTCCTCGGCTCGTCGACGCCGCTGGTGACAAGAGAGCTGGCTCATATATCGGCCAGATAATTGCAGTAGCTATTCAGAGCGGGAATGCAGCCAATGTTCTTGGCACCATGCCACGTGTGAACAACATTAAGATTTTTAATTTTTGATTATTATTTTATTTTTTTATTAACCTATTTCGTCCCAATTCTGGGCAAAGATCTCTCCCATTTCCTTCCATGCGTCCCTTTTTTTTATTGAGTTTTAAATTAAGATTTTGTTATTAGTTTTAGTTAGATAAATATCTAATTAATGTATTTTTTTTTATAATGAAAAAAACGTAATCGTTTTAAGTATTTAATAATGAATTCAATTTTTGTTTATGTATTTTTTTATGGGAACTAATTTTTTGAGCTGTTATTTAAATATTCGAGATGTTATTATGATCAGTTGGACAACATATTGAGCAGTTATTTAATTGAATGGCGGTTGATTAATTATTGCGACAGTAAAACATGAACAGTAATAAAAAATCAATTAGTCGGTTAATTTATCATATTACTAGTTCTATTCATTTTACTAAGTTAGGGAAAACCCATAGGTTAGGTTAGAACTGCGACCAACACACGAACCCTAAAAAACAAACAAAAAAAAAGAATTTCCTCATTTTTAGGGTTCCGTACAAAAAATTAAAAAAAGAAACTCTTATAGGATCACTCGTGCGTCTGTCTCTCCGTCCGTCTGTCACAGCCAATTTGCTCCGAATTTATTGGACCGAATCAGGTGTAATTTGGTAGAATGTTGGAAACCCTATCCACGCGAGTTTAATTCTCACTTGGCCGGTTTATTTCTTATAACTGCTTGTATTGATTTTGACCTGTTTGAAACAATGTTTTCCCAAAATAAAATATATGATTAACTTGTTGGTTAGATTGGAAAAAAACCTTCATTGAGTTCCATTCTCCAAGTATTCCAGTGGATGTCGTAGAAGGCGACTTAGGAAACACAAGCTTAACAAAGTTTATAAACATCAATGAGGCCTCTCCAACCCATCTGGCCCGCGTGGAGAGTGTAGGCCAAATCCTCTGACTATTTTTGGCTTATATATGGTTCTGGTAGTTTAGAGAGGGTCATGCTCCTGCAGTGAAGACTAAAATAGACCTGGATGATGATGGATGATGAGTTCCGAGTTGGTCGGAGTGGAAGGACAGTGCTTCTTAAATAATAGCAAAATTACAGCTTTTAATATTTCAAAACTCTCACTTTTGACACCATTCTAAATGTCGAGGAACAGTAACCGCTATCAATTTCTTTAATTTTCGTGTCATTAGCTATAATTCGGAGCGAGTAGGCATTTCAGTGTTGGAATTTAAGCCATATTTTAGCTGCGATGCGAGCGTTTATTTCTTTGTGTGGTACAAGTGATATATTTCCTGATATAGCCATCTGGTTTCCAAGTGTAGCGTTTATAGCCTGAAATTTTGTCTGGGGAAGAGGAGATTTAAGGATTGGAATTTAAAAATCTGCACTAGTACCTAATCCGAAAAACGTGTTTCAAAACAGAAATCGTCGATATGCGGTCTAAAGCCTACTGGGCAGGCTACGTCTTCTAAATGCACAAAGAACGTTGGGCTCATATAGGTACGAAGTGGCTACCGACCAAACCTTATCGGGAATTTTTTATTTTATTTTATTTAACTTCATACACAAATACAAGTGTAATGGCGGACTTAAAGCCTAAGGCCTTATCTACCGTCAACCAATCGGGTGATGTTGAGAAAGACAAGGGTAGTGCAATAACTTAAAAAAGAAATGTGGTGAAAAATGAACTAAGTATGGTACTTAAATATATAATAACAAACCATAAACTACATACAAATAATACACACTATTATTATACTAAGATATGCTACTCACATATACTACATACACTAAAAACTATCTGACAGGAATGCATTTCTGCGAAAAATTTTACAACCGCCCGACATCAACCCTCCTTAGGAATGCAGTTGTAGCACTAGATGTTGGTGTTTAGTCCCTTAGTCGCCTCTTACGACACTCACAGGGAGAGATTGAGTGGTTCTATTCTATGTCAGAAGCCAAACGGCAAATAAATGAGAAGAAGTAATCCATTGTAAATAAGTTACAGTTTCTTTTGATACAACAATCCGCTACAGTTCATAACTTACCCCTTCCATCAGCCAGGGCTGGGTTTGAGAAGATAATTTTCTTCCTAATTAACCCTCTGAATAACGTATTTAATTGCCCCATCGGAACGTGTGTGAACCTCCTGTCATAGAATAATTAAAGTTCAGAGACATATATTCACATAAGTACTTCTTACCTTTCTCGTCTATAATTTTGACGACCTCCGTGGCGTAATGGTTAACACACTAGCCTGCCAATCTGAGATTCTGGGTTCAATCCCAGCTAGGGCAAGTTTGTAAAATTACCTTCTTCAAATTGTCCTGGCTCTGGGTTAAGATGGCAAAAAATCTTTTTAGATTTTCCTGGGTCTTGGATGTTTATCTATACAAAGTGGAAGGGACATACCCGTAATAAATCGAACCACGGGCTAAACTAGATCCACACTAGATCACTAAAGTATAATGAAATTAAAATAACAGTCAAAAACGAAATAAAATTTCGACATTCCCATACAAATCGCCCGGGCGGCTGCACACTTTTGTATGGAAACGTCGAATTTTTTTTTTTTGACTGTTGTTATATATATTATTATATTAGTTATACATACCCGTAATAAATCGAACCACGGTCTATACTAGATCATTATAGTATAATGAAATTAAAATAACAGTCAAAAAACAAAAATAAATTTCGACGTTTCCATACAAAAGTGTGCAGCCGCCCGGGCGATTTGTATGAGAATGTCGAAATTTTATTTAGTTTTTGACTGTTCTTTAATTTCATTATACTATAATGATCTAGTATGATGAACTTAAAGTGGAACTGGGCAGGACACCTGGCCCGACGGAGTGATGGCAGGTGGAGCAAGGCTCTGACCGAATGGTGGCCCAGAACGGGTGGGAGAAGCGTCAGGCGTCCGCCTATGCGATGGGTTGACGATATAACCAAAGTCGCGGGTCGCACCTGGATGAGAGCAGCACAGGACCGAGATAGGTGGCGTCGACGAAGAGAGGCCTATGTTCAGCAGTGGGCGGAAGAAGGGCTGGGATGATGATGATGATCTAGTATAGACCGTGGTTCAATTTATTACGGGTATGTCCCTTCCACGTTGTATATTATGTATTTGTTGTAAAATATAGTATCATTGAGTTAGTATCCCGTAACACAAGTCTCGAACATGCGTGATTGTCTATATTTTTTTTTTCTATTTATTAAAAAAAAAAATTAATTTATTTGTACCTTCTATATTCTTGGTGATTTGTGCCTGTGCGAAGTGATGTACTGAAACCTAGAAAGGTTTTTATAATTAGATCAAAGGGTTGCGAGGTAATTTCCTTCCTTTCTACTAAAATAACTGTTATTTTACAATTAAATTTATAAACATAATTACTTATGTTAATAAGTTTTAATTTTAATTACCAAATTCCAAACCAAAAACCACCAATACCAAAAATTACCAAATAAGAAATAAATAGAAGAATTAGGGTTGTGACACATCTGTCATCACGGAACAGCATTTTCCTATGCTGCTATCCTTTTCTATTATTCAGAACCGTCATTAAGGAAGAGAGAGACGGAACGCCGCGGAATCGGGGTTGCTGCCGCATTCCGTCGCTCTCTCTCTCGCTTTAGCAAATGGCGGTTCTGAGCGACAGAAAAGAATACCAGCATAGGAAAATGCTGTTCCATACTGACAGATGTGTCCCAACGCTTATATCTAAAACTTTTACTTAAATAATGCCACATTAATATTGATTAAATAAAGTTTGATACGAGTATGACACAACCGTAGAATTTGTTTTTCTAAATGCCATAAGCATAGTTCATAATTATCTAAAACATATATTATTACTAGCTTTTGCCCGCGGCTTCGCTCGTGTATCCCACAAGAACATTACTTTTTTCCGGGATGAAAGGTACCCTATGTCCTTCTCAGTACTCCTAACTATGTGTATGCGAATTTCCAAGAAGATTGGTTCAGTAGATAAAGCGTGAAGAGGTAACAAACAAATAAACAAACAAATATACAAACTCACTTTCGCATTTATAATATTAGTTGGGATTATTACTCTGTGGTACATATACAACATAGATTAACAATACAAGAGGATTGACAATCTTCATACTTTAAAGCGTAACCTGATTTTTAGTTTAAATGTTGTAGGTACAAAGATATAATGGGTCCCACTTTATCCCACTTCAGGCGATTTCATCCACCATGTACTTGTATTTTCAGATTTACATATTTTTGAAACTAGACTAGGTATATATAATGTCGTAATATTAACACTAATAACATTTCTTTTAGACCATTTTATATAATTTAATAAAATTAATTAAATACAAAAAGATATCTTATTTCTCTTCAAAAACACTGCCACAGAAACCCACATTAATATAGTCCAGAGATTCTGAAGCAAGAACAACGAATGGTTAGTTATTCTTATGGGCCACGAAAACGGTATAGAGTTTGAAAAAAGCAAATGCCCAACAAGAACTGGTAGTGATGTTTGTCCAACGGTTGTTAAGAGACAGTTGAGGTTACAATATTCTGTGATGACGTATACAGAGATGAGGAAGAAGAAAGATGAAGATGTCAGGAACAGGATCAAAGATATTGGCCTGGAAGAAACAGAGAAATATACTAGTAAAGTTGTGATCTTAAAAATAAGAGTAAGTCATGTAAAAATAAATCACTTTCTAGCACGGAGAAAAACAATACTAAAGAAAGGCTTAGATCAGTTAAATCCAAAATACTCAATTTCTTTCAATAAAAATAGTATTTTAGAAATTCGAAAAAAAATCCTTCCATACAAATAGCACTCAGTCGAATGTACTTTTTATGGGAGGTATACAATATACATGTTTTACATACCACAAATTACAGTTAACAGCATATGACATCCCAGCAAAGCAGACGGCCCCAACAGAGAACAGCAAGCCCCATAGAGCCCACAGAGTCGTTCTGTCTGTGTGTTTCTCATAGTGCAAGTAGACAATTCCTGCCTTTAGACCAATCATCGTAGCCAAAGTTGTTGATAGTAAACCTGAAAAGTAAAAAGTATTTATTTATTTGAAAGGTAGAGTTATTTTTTTTTTGTACAACAAATGTGAGGAGAGTCAACTCGTGAACGGGTGCCGCCAGTAGGGACTGGTCAGCTCGGCTCCGGTTTTTTAAGACTACTCAGTGTAACTTATTTCTGTAAATTGGATTTGGCACTCGTTCGCAAGCTTTACATATTATGCTGTGATAACATTGTATTAGGCATAATATCTTTGTAAACTGACAAAGCCCTTATGGCGCGTAGGCGACCAATACTGTGTCAATGAGTTTCTTTCGGCGTTTCTCCTCAGCAGGGGTCGTTGCGAAACGCTAGTATCAGTATCTTTTGAACAAAAAATAATAATTAAATATAAATAAACATTACACGTAATTTACAATATATAATTATTGACGTGTAAAAGTGCCTGCAAAGGCCTAATTACTCAATAAATATTTGATTTTGATTTTGATTTTTGAGGCTAATTACGAATCAAGACAAAATAAGCCCAAACTCGATGAGGTTGCATAATTTTATTACAGGGTTCTTATAGCTACCTTCCGGCTCCATCATCAGATCAGCTTCTTGCATTGCCATCTGATTTACATTAGCATAATATAAAACCTCATCTCAATCGTAAACCGGGAAGTGGCTCAAATTGATTGCAAGATTTGATACAAATCTTGTACGTTAAATTTGAAACAAATAACAACTGTAGTGGATATACACGCAAAATAAAAGTCTAGCGTAAGTATACGTCACTATATTTGTTAAAACTGTACCACACAAAACATTTACAGTATTCAAACACAATTTATCACAAAAAACACAAGAGTCGCGGTTAGAAACTTTTTACAATCCAAGATGTCTCCTCGTTAAGCAAATTTTCATCGCGGGCCGCGCTCCCGTTCGTCGAGCGCGGACCAATGAGACGTTCCGGTTGCGTTCATACAAGTTCAAAATTTACCGCCGCGAAATACGTATGGGTGCGTTCTGCTACACAAAAACAAACAGATTTGATATAAATTTTGTACGTTAAATTTGAAACAAATAACAACAACAAACAGATTTGATACAAATCTTGTACGTTAAATTTGAAACAAATAACAACAACAAACAGATTTGATACAAATCTTGTACTATAAATTTGAAACAAATAACAACAACAAACAGATTTGATACAAATCTTGTACGATAAATTTGAAACAAATAACAACAACAAACAGATTTGATACAAATCTTGTACGATAAATTTGAAACAAATAACAACAACAAACAGATTTGATACAAATTTTGTACGTTAAATTTGAAACAAATAACAACAACAAACAGATTTGATACAAATCTTGTACGATAAATTTGAAACAAATAACAACAACAAACAGATTTGATACAAATCTTGTACGATAAATTTGAAACAAATAACAACAACAAACAGATTTGATACAAATCTTGTACGATAAATTTGAAACAAATAACAACAACAAACAGATTTTATACAAATCTTGTACGTTAAATTTGAAACAAATAACAACAACAAACAGATTTGATACAAATCTTGTACGATAAATTTGAAACAAATAACAACAACAAACAGATTTGATACAAATCTTGTACGATAAATTTGAAACAAATAACAACAACAAACAGATTTGATAAATTGATAAATATTAGTGTAGTGTAGTTTTTATTCAAGTAATGTTTGTAGTATTGTTAATTTTTTAGGGTTCCGTATCCGAAGGGTGCAAACGGGACCCTATTGCTGAGACTCCGCTGTCTGTCCGTCTGTCCGTCTGTCTGTCCATCTGTCTGTCCGTCAGTCACAGGGCTCTATCTCTTGAACCGTAATAGCTAGAGACTTGAAATTTTCACCGATCATGTATTACTGTGGCGGATATAACAACAAATACTAAAAATAAAGAATAGTTAAAAATTAAAGGTGGTCATCATACAAGAAACGTGTTTTTTTCAGCGCATTTAACTTGATCTTCATAATGGCATTAACTAGATACTTGAAATTTTTACTAATTTATGTATTACTATGACCACAATAACAACAAATACCAAAAATAAAATAAAGTTAAAAATTAAAGGGGATCGTCATACAAGAAACGTGTTTCTTCAGCGTTTTAAAACATTGTACGGTGGTACGTAATCCTTCATGTACGAGTCCGATTGGCACTTACCCGTTTTTTTTTCTAATGTCTTCGAACGGAAATTTTGAATTAGGTATTTTACAACAAACAAAATACGTTATTTCACTCCACATAAACTCATTGCTGGGTCTTACCTAGAATTCCTCCACTGAAACCGTTAAAACCATTAACAAATATTGTCTTCTTCGCTTCACCAGTGAATAATAAGTTGATCATCTTGGTGAAGTCATTGTTGCAGTAGAAAGACTGATCGGCTATAGCGTAAGTGTATTCGGAACTTGTCAGAGGCGTTTTTCTGAAAATAAACAATAAATAAATAGACTTAGTAGAAACAAATTAAAACTTCTTTATAATTTCTTCCCAAAAATATATTTTAGAAAACTCAGAGCTTCTTGCTTCGAATGGTCACTGGTCCCGATAGTCATCATTATGCCGGTTGTACACACTCGCCGAGACACCCTGAGACAGGGCGAGAGCAAGAGTGTACATGGTGCTCTTGTTTCGACTTGCTCTCTCTCGCCTCACCTCGGTCGGTCTCGGTCGCTAGTCGGATTTTACAAAACATGGAACTGATATCTTTAATTAGATGATGATCTCTTTATGAGATTATCCCCTGATTGGTATTGGTATAATGTATCTGACTTTTTTAATTTTATTTTTAGGGTTCCGTACCCAAGGGGTGCAAACGGGACCCTATTACTGAGACTCCGCTGTCTGTCCGTCTGTCTGTCCGTCTGTCACAGGGCTCTATCTCTTGAACCGTAATAGCTAGATACTTGAAATTTTCACCAATTATTTACTGTGGCCGCTATAACAACAAAAACTAAAAATAAAAAAAGTTGAAAATTAAAGGGGGTCGTCATACACGAAACGTGTTTTTTTCAGCGTTTTTAACTCGATCTTTATTATGGCATTAACTAGATACTTGAAATTTTCACCGATTATGTATTACAATGACCACTATAACAAAAAATACTAAAAATAAGATAAATTTAAAAATTAAAGGGGGTCGTCATACAAGAAACTTGTTTCTTCAGCGTTTTAAAACATTGTACGGTGGTACGGAACCCTTTATGTACGAGTCCGACTTGCACTTACCTGTTTATTATTTTATAGGGCGGCAAACAAATAAGCGCGTCACCTGATGGTAATTGATCACCGCTGCCCACGGACAGTTGTCCAAGTGGTTATAGACTCGTTTTATGAAGGTTTCAATGTCTGTTAAAAACAAACGATAGCAGCAAATGCCATTTGCTTTACGTACCTTCCACAACACTGAGCAAAGCAATATTTCCAATGGAAGAATTAAAAATAAAATATGTGTGTGCATCATCATCATCCCAGGCTTTCTTTTACCCACTGCTGAGCTGAAGCCTCTCTTCGTCAACAAAGTTTAAGTCAAAGTTCAAACCATTTACTAGTTTCTGTGACTATTCAATCTATGATTTTTCTTTCGATTTCATAAAAGTTGTTGACGTTAGATCATTTACTTACAGTTGAGTTTTTGCCGCTACATAAGCACAAGTGCAAAAGAAACGGCAACAAACTGCACTGCAGCATTTTCTATAATTAAGTTAACTTACAATTAAACTGATATTAAAATTAATTATGTGGACCGAAAATACATTGTCATGTCACAATTATAAATTAGGAATTTTGTCATTAGTGAAATTGAAAATAATGTCAATTCATAAATTAAGTATGCCACTAGCTTTGGTCCTGTACTGCTCTCATCTGCGACCCGCGACTTGGACTATATCGTCAACCCGTCTCATTGCAGCATCAGGTGTATCAAGCAACATGAGGTAAAGTCTACTTACATGATACAGTTATAAGATGTCAGTACTGATATAAATGTAATGATCATCACCAATATAAACCCTCCAATGATCCAACACCAGAGCAATGACATCAGGTTCGATATCATCTTCATTAAAACCATCTGCAACAGTTTGTACAAAATAAACGGTATAGTCAATTTACACTAGTGTTTCTGTGAGAACAGTAGACCTCGCAAGCCCCTTGTAACCATGCAATATACAGCAATGGTATCAGGTTGGATATCATCTTTATTAAAACCATCTGCAAAAGTTTGTACAATAAACGGTACAGTCATTTTACAGTAGTGTTTCTGTGAGAACAGTAGACCTCGAGAGCCCTTATAGTCATGCAATTACCGATATTCTCCCCTTGCCCCTAGTTTAGCAAAGCTATTTCAGTGAAATCTGTCCGCTACAGCAAAATGCTCCCTTTCACGCCGTCCATCCCCTTTCGTAATTTTTTTTTGCTTTGTTTACGTAAACATGTGACCTCCAGGGCGTTCACCCAAAAATTTGCAAGCAAGAAAAAAGATCGCAACGCAAACTAATTTAACGCAGACAAATATTGTTACTTATACACACACACTTGTAAATATTATTGTATAAATAGTTAATTTTACTTTAGTAAATTCTCTATGGCTGCCTACGCTTGGACAACATACTGCTGGTTTTATTTCCTCTCACTGTGGCCAAGACAACCTTAGCCTGTAATGGTCTTGTGAGTCTGCTTGACCGGCAGTGAGAAAATCTACCTAATAACTTGAATCCTTTCCACTTTCCGTCTGTTACTATAGGTCGCAAGTACCAGACATCCTGCAACTATTTATTTATGTATTTTTTCGTAGTGTATGGTTAGGGCTAGGCTGTGTAGGTAGGGTAATAGTTTTGATTGTAGGTTACAGTCTCTCTTTCCATACTTCATGTACATAACAGGTGACTAGCTATTACAGCACAAAACAGGAGTACACTCTTACACTTTAAATACACCCGATACAAACTATACAGGAACACTTTATACATTACATTACACCTAGCTAGTTATCTGTACATGCTTCATCTTGTGTGGAATGAAGTTTGTCTCTGAAATTTAATGGAAATCCGTCAATAAATAACGCTATAGCAAAGTTCCTCCCGTTCACTTATTTCTCCTGCAATAACAATTTTGTTTTGTGACAATAGGTATCATACAAGTGCAACTTTGTACTCACTTCAGACTTTATTTCCAACTTGTGCACAGATAACAAATAAGCTGATCCCACGACGAGATAAGCTGCTCCAAGCAATTCCAAAGGTTGGCTTAACGAAGTCTCAGGCTGAAATTGAGATACTGTGGAGTCGATTGTTACGCCTAGAAATATTATGATGAATGCCCGCTGAAAAATAAATATACCTTTAAACACTATCACGTTTTTATCTCTAATGGGCCTGACAGAGCATTTAGTGGCTTGCAGCTAGAGCCGCAGACAGAACACAGGGCTGCAAGACCCAAAGGCCACTTTAAGCATGATAGCGAGAAGGTGGAAGAAGGAATCATAACGATTACAAGTAACTCTATAATTGTTTCGTCAAATTATTAAAAAATATCTTACGACTTTAATAAATGTGTGTTACCAGTAATGAAAACAACAGTGTGATGACTTATGGCTCTTAAATGTGGTCCCTTGAGTTTCATAAAAAGGCTCAAGATCGCTCAACGCGCTATGGAGAGAGCTATGCTCGGTGTTTCTCTACGTGGTCGAATGATAAATGAGGAGATTTGTAGGGGAATGAAGGTCACTGACGTAGCCAAGCGGATTAGCTCATTGAAGTGGCAGTGTGTGGGGCACATAGCGCAAAGATGGGGCAGAAAGGTTCTCGAATAGCGACCACGTACTGGCAAGCGGCAGCAGCTGCTGGTGGTACGAGATACTGAATGCAGGCCGCTTCCAATCCATCGCGCATCGTTTTGGAAATCCTTGGGGGAGGCCTATGTCTAGTAGTGGACTTCCTGTGGCTGGTATGATTATGATGATATCTTACGGTTTAGTAGGTAATTTTTGGTTTAATCTAAAGGACATTCATCCTTAGGAAGGCCTCTGGATGAGATCGAAACATGTCGGTCAGTAGCTGACTTTTTACGCGAGTTACCCGGTTATCGCATATTAGCAATGTGAAAAAATATTTCAATGTGACTGGCAAAATGTGTTGTAACCTGTTAAAACATTATAGATTGGTCTCTTACGAGTACTTACCACAAAAATGTCTCCGAAATTAGAACAATTGCTTCTTCCTTTCTTTACTGCCTCGTCCACTACGATAGGTATTTTGAAACCAATAGTCCAGGCAAAAACGAAGAACAGACAATCTGCTATGGATAAACCTCCATGTTTGGTGGTGAATATGGGATAGCCTCCAGCACCAGATGTTATAAAGATGAGAATTATTAGCAGAATACTAAAAAAAAAATAATAATTTTGCTTTGATACAAAATGCATGGGAGTGTCTAGTCAACTTTTTTCTACCTCTTCTTCATCTTGGCCCATTGACATGAATATTATATTTTGAGAAGAACAGCGGGAAAGTGCAACCCAAAGCATCGGAGTAGCACAGCTGAGGATGCAGCCAGGAATGCGCTTAGATGAAGTAGATACTCTAGTAGTTGCCCAAAATATACGATGGGAGGTCAAAATCCAATTTGAAACATGCTTCTCGATTCATAATATCAATGGGCCAACAACTGTGTAAAAAATAACTTTCCATCGGTAAGTAACCAAATTTAATTTGTTGAAAATTTAATACGTATCATAAAGTTTAATGGAGAAGGCAATGGCAACGACTCCATTACTCCTGCCAAAACGAGTCATTGTTTGTGTCTCTTTCCACACAATGACACTTACAAGAGCTTGGCTCTTAAATTTTTCTGTCTGATATAATTCACGCAGCTATATAATCAAAAAGGCAAATGAATAGATAGAACAGGGTCTAATGTTTGAGATAGCTAGTAATATAATAAAATATACTGAAACTATTTTAAGGGTGGATTCAGTCCATGATACTGAACAACTTTACCCGAGGAACATATATAAAAATATAAAAAATATTTTTTTGCTTTCCGTACTCGGATCAGCTGATCGGTCAAATAGTATAGGAGCCTAGGCCAACGATTCTTTTTCATATTTCGATGTACATATGTTCTGTGGGGAAAGTTGTTCAGTATTATGGACTGTATCCAATCCACCATTAAAATAGTTTCAATATATTTTGTTTGACCCTGTATAATCTATGTCAATGCAATTAAATTATAATGAATCTCACCCTCTATAGAAGTGCATGCTGTTGGCCCTTTCATTACCAGCCCTGAGACTTAATTCCAAGTCGTCATTACGTCGGGTCCTGCACTTCAAAGCGAATTTAATGATAGCGCAGAAGCCTCCACAAACCAGCAGTATCGACATAAATAGCAGAAGAGCTGAAATAACGAAAATTTATTAAGGCCGTACCTACATTTTTTGGGGTCCAGTGTTGCCCCATTTAAAATAAATCATTTCAAAGAAAACGGAGTCATTATTTTAGTTTTAAGTTACAGTTCAAAGTGAGAACGTAAAGCTTTACTACGCACATTTGCGAAAAACGGCCACTTTTGGCAAATGTGCGTAGTAAAGCTTAACGTTCTCATTATAAACTGTAAACAGTAGTTCATAAAATACTTTGAAGGGTTATCTAGGACTTTGTAGTAGCAAAATTTTAAATGATGTCTCCGTTTTCTTTGAAATTATTTATTTTAAATGGGGGCAGCACGGGACCCCAAAAAATTTAGTTATGGCCTTAATATTAATTTATTGGTTTAAGTACACTTGAAAGTTTACAAACAATACATTTAAAAGAAAACATAGTACTTAGGTGCTACTTATTTCGAAAAAAAAAACTTCCAGTAGACCCGCGAGAGGAAATGGAAAGAAACAGAGCCCGGGGTCCGCTCCTAACCTAGATGATTTGACGACGTTACTGGTTTTTACACAGAGTGACTGCCGTCTGACATCCACAACCCACAGGGTAAACCAGAACCAATCCTGGGATAGGTTTTGACAAATGCTAGATGGCGTTCGGGACCCACAGCTTTATGTGTCTTCCGAAGCAGGGAATCGTCTTTCTTTTCGGATATTTCGGTGAGTCAGGCCTGCAAGACCTACCAGACTGGATAAAAACTTTTCACAAGGTATGCTTCCCAGTAGGATTTGAATTAGCAGCATCTGGATCACAGGGCAAACTCCTCGACCACTAGACCAGAGAGGCCTTAAGACTCAACGGCCACTTTTAGCGCAATGATGAGCGATAATGTGGAAGCAGGAACCAAAAAGTGATGGGTTGCTAGCCGCATCGCCTATTAACATGATTTGCATTTTCGCCCATTAACTCGATCGGTTTCTACGATCTGCGTGAGAACAGAAGCAGTTGGTACATTCTTAGTTTTTCTTATCTCTCAGACCATCATGGAAAATAAATTAAATCAAATTAAATAAATGATATCTCAGTGGTTAGAGCATGGTCGTATTTAGACCAAGGTCGCGAGTTCAAGTCCGGCTCACGAGATGTTCTTTCACCATTACTTATTTCAATATTCAATTTGAGTACTTCAGTAAGTATTGCATCTTGAAGGTATAAAAATCCCAATAAAAATTTAATCAAGTAAATCACGAAAGAAAGGCCAAGAAAGAGATGGCGCGACGACTTTGACGCATTTGAACGTGGTTAGTCAGCAATGGCAGTGGAGAGGGACGCATGGAGGGAAATGGGGGAGACCTTTTCCCAGCAGTGGTACAAAATAGTTTAGTAAAAATAAACGGGCAAGTGCGAGTCGGACTCGTACATGAAGGGACGACTCCCTTTTATTTTTATCTTTAAGGTAAATTGTGGTTTACGATTTATGACGTATTAAAAAAAACTACTTACTAGATCTCGTTCAAACCAATTTTCGGTGGAAGTTTGCATGGTAATGTACATCATATATTTTTTTAGTTTTATCATTCTCTTATTTTAGAAGTTACGGTGGGGGGGGGGACACACATTTTACCAATTAGGAAGTGTCTCTCGCGCAAACCATTCTGTTTAGAAAAAAAATATATAAGAAACCTCAATATCATTTTTAAGGACCTATCCATAGATACCACACACGTATGAGTTTGATGAAAAAAAAAATTTTTAGCTTCAGTTCTAAGTATGGGGAACCCTAAAATTTATATTTATAGTTTTTTTTCTATTTTTGTGTTAAAATCTTAATGCGGTTCACATAATACATCTACTTACTAAGTTTCAATAGCAGAGTTCTTATAGTTTCGGAAAAAAGTAGCTGTGACATACGGACGGACAGACAGTCAGACAGACAGACATGACGAATCCATAAGGGTTCCGTTTTTTGCCATTTGGCTACGGAACCCTAAAAACACGAAGATACATACGCCAGTAACTGTTGTACGTCGGTACTAGAGGTTTGGCTTCACATCTACCAGAATCCAAACGGTACACTCCGAACTCGTTGAGGGTAGGTCGCATTTCACACAAAATACCTCTGAAAAAATCATAATACATATAAATTCACAAGAAATTATTTAATTTTACCAACGTCCAATAATATAACTTATTATAAGCGCTATAGTAAAATATTTTTAAAAACAAGTTTTTATCGAAAACATTAAACTCTTAAGAAAAATTTATTAATCCCAAATTTGATGGGATTATGTTGTTTAATCATAGAGATGTCATGGCCACCTCCCGGCTTAATCATGATATAACGTCATTGGTACCATAATATTGCATTTTCACTCAAGTTACGTATATGAAGTTTCAATTCAATCGAATAATGGAAAGTGGGTCTAATTTAGCTTGCAATATTCAATTACAGATACACACACAACGGGACAGGTGAAACTATATAACAAAATTCGAACCTTTGTCGATTTCTGAAGATCGTTTTTCCCAAATCATTCTTCAGGAGACGCCAAGTGAAGGGCTTGCTGATATCCACCACCCATGACTGCTCGATACCCTTCTTCAGTTCTGTCACCAGGTGGAATGGGCACTGGAAATATACAGGGAGACTTTTATCTGGAGCGTTTCTCTTTCTAATTTAGTTTAGGTTCAGCCTATGATCATATTTTATGGATATGTTACGGTAAATCTGATAAATTGAAAATTAATAATAATTTCACAACATTATTAATAATAACCTCTTGTTTTGTTAAATGAGAATAATCAATAGAAATTAATTACTTTTAGTAGTAATTATTGATAATTCACTATACATATTGGTAAAAGTGATAAAATAAAATAAAACCCAAAGTTTTTTGTCCACCAGGTATTTATTTATAATACCACACAGTCTTACAATTGTCCTATAATCAAAAATCAACAATAAAATCCTATAGCGGCTGGTAACTGCTAGGAATGTTCTATTCATTTTATTAGGTTAGGGCAAACCTATAGGTTAGGTTAGGTTGGAACTGCGACCCCCCCGAGATGGTTCCCGGTTTGTCGTACCGGGGGGGCTCAGTACCCGTGGTAGTCGCAAGCCACGGGGAAGCTAAGAGGAACCCGCGAGGGGGCGCTCCTGCTGTTTGCTCCACCAGCAGCGAGCGCCCACATTGGGGCGACGGGGGAGTGGGAAGTTCTCCCCCCACCCGGGGAGGGGCGCTCCCGCGGGCTCGGCTTCGGCCTTGAGCCTGCAGGGATGCGCCCAATGGGGCGGCGGGGGAGTGGGAAGTTCTCCCCCCACCCGAGGTGCAGCCGCCGGGAGGGGAATGTTTTATTTCTCTCCCGGCGCTTCAGGCGGGGCCACACCGCCGTGGCTGTGGTTGGTGATCGGTCGCGGAGGAGGGGGAGTTTCGGTGCTACGTTGCCGCTCTCCCTGTCCTTCGCGGCCAAGCGGTGCCGCACCGTGCTTGCGGCGAGAGGCAAGCGGCGGAGCCCATAATCTTCTCCGCCGCTGGGAGTCAGTTTATCTGGCTCCCATGGGCCCACAGGCTAACGGGTATCCGTAACAGGGATCTTTCCTCCGAAAAAAATAAAGGTTGGAACTGCGACCACCACACGCACGAGCCGAGCGAGCGTAGCGAGTGCTAGAAAACACGGAGCCAACTGAAAAAATTAACAAAAAATATTAAATTTATCGGTACTAACGTTAAATTATTAATAATCTCCGACAAATGTGATTAATTTATCACTTGTACCTCTATTTTCGGTAATTATTAATAATGATACACAATTATTAATAATTTTCAATTAATCACTCTTACCGTAACAGGTACATACTAATCATGGAGCGTATCCGGTTGAATCCTCAGCGGCATCACTTCAGAGCCCAGGGTCCGCTACCTAACCCTAGGTGATTTGACAACGTTACTGGTTCTTACACAGAGCGATGCCGTCTGACCTCCGCAACCCAAAGAGTAGACCAGAACCAATCCTAGGATAGGTTTCAACAAATGCACAATGGCGTTCGGCCTACAGCTTTACGTGTCTTCTGAAACACGGAATCATTTTTCTTTTCGGATAATCAGGTGATTCAAGCCCTCAATATCCTAACCAGACTTGGAAACAACTTTTCACAAAGTATGCTACCCAGTGGGATAACCCACGACTTTTGGATCACACACAAGGCAAACGCCTTACATACTTATCATGTAATTATTCCGTTTTAAGAAGCTTTTCTTCTTCCGGATGCCTGTCCGGCTATAAAACTATAGCCAGAATGATCAAACTGTTCTAACATTTTTTCTGATTTTGCATGGTCTACGGCATCCTTGGGTGACCATGCATATATGTACTTGGAGACGAAAAAGCGAGAAAGCGCACCCCTGGCTCCAAACGCGCTAAGATAAAGAAGACATGTAGACTTCCATTCTTATTTCTAAGAGGTCCCTTTAATGGTATCTATTAATGACCAAAAAATCCTCGGAACGATGGACATAAAGCCACAACATATCAGGAAAATCGCTGCAAACGAAGCATTCAAAAATGTGGATCAAAGAGTCGCTCGACCGTATAAGCTTTCTGATAAAAATAACGCTCAATCTCTTCCGCCTGATATTTTGAGTTATTCCACTTGCATCCTTATTTTTTTCACCACACAATGAATATTATTTACCTAAGCTATGGTCCCTGAAAATGGCAATATACTGGAACCAAAAATCATGCCATTTGTATTTTTACATCGGCATATGTGACGTTCCACGGGTAAAGGTACCTTATGGACGGTGGCACTTACGACATTGTGTTTATTCAAGCTCAGGTAATTGTACGAATTGTTTTTCTAAACGTCCTAAGCGCCAACGTCCATAAGGTACCTTTACCCGTGGAACGTCACATATTATAATTGGAAAGGTACACAGTATCCGTAACCGGCGGGTATGAAGAGAGTGTTGAGTGTAGGTGAAACAAAAGAGATCTGTCAAGATCATAGCAAGTGGAGGTCCATTCGTCTGTACCTACCTTTGTGGGTAACAAGCTTGTTAATATGTTTGTATTTTATTATAATTCTGGTGTAATTTAAGTTCTTCAAAATGAATATTAAGTATTTAGATGTTCTTACTTTGAGGTATTGAAGAATTTTAAAATTCAAAATCTTAAACTGTAAAATATGAGTAAGGATCCAAAGTTTACAAAATTAACATCTGAAATTCAAGTCAGTTTATGGTTGGGTATAGATAATACAAACGATAGACAAGACACGGAAATAGTAGATTGTGCTACAAGGCGTAAAGGTAATAGTTTTAACGCGAGGGCGCTACTTTGAATCCAGAGCGAAACGAAGGAATCTTGAGTGAAGCGAGGGACTCAAGTATATCGCCCGAGATAAAACTATTACCGTACACCGTGTAGCACATTCTTCTTTTCATCTCCATCTATGAGAAAAAGCAAATATATACCTATAACGAAAGTAGAATACCTAAATATACCTAATCAGAGTTTAACAGTCAGTTACTAACCTTTATTTGGTGGCGTTTTCACTGAAGAAGTAGGTACTATGAAAATATTTTTCTAGGACCACCACATCTTATACATTTTCCAGTCATTAGAATCGTTTCATTACTTTTTCCTTGTGTTTTAATTCTTTATATATTTAAATATGTATATTTTACGTAAACTTCATATTTATTTACTATCGGCCTCATCAAGAAATTAGTCACATTTAAAATAGTTGTAAAAATAACCTAATAGTTAGTTACATAATAAAATTATTATTTAAATCAAAGACAACAATTGCTCGTTTTTATTGGTTTTTAATAAATTATTATTTTGAAGCAAGAAAACCAAAACATTTTGACCTACAGTCATCCACGTAAAACGTGTTGTATTCCAATTTTAAAAAATTACGACGCCCTAGCCTATATTTTATAATTTTAAAACTAAATTCTTTTTTTTTTAGCTGACAGCTAATATTATTTTTTATTCTACATTCGTGTTCGGTTTTCAAATGTGTTTTAACGCCTAGGGAATTTACTTTTTACTTTTCAGTGTCTAGAGTGACTTTAGCCCCAAATATTTGGGATAAAATCGTCGTTTTTCGAATAGATGAGATGAAAAACATATTTATAAGCACCAAAGAGGAATCCACCACTCCATAGGACGTCTGTAAAATGGCGGAAGTAACACGATATGTTCACTGATACGATAGTTGTGACTTTTATTGCGATTTCATTTTGATATACTGTGGCTTCATCGAAATAACTTCTTGTGGCTATTTTTATTACTATTGGAGTTGTTGCTTAGACCATATGTCTGAGTTAACACCTGGGTTGGCCAGTTACATAAACTACTATAGTTATTCAATCAGAATTATTGATGGGTTGGTTGATAATGTTTGATGGTTGAGTTCAACGATGGCTTACCCGTGCGTCAATTTATGTTTGTTCGTAAGTAATGTATTAACATTGTATGATAAGTATTTGTTAATTGAATTGGCGCGGAGGCGACCAATACTGTGTCAATAAGTTTCTTTCGGTGTTTCTTCTCAGCAGTCGTCGTTGCAAAACTAGCGTTTCGCGAAACTAGCATATAATCATGAATAACGTAATAAAAAATCCTACGAGTAATTAGTCAAAAAGCAACAATCCCTCCTGTTAGCACTCGTTCACGAGTTGACGCACAGGTCAGTTATTGTTGAACTCTGGGTGAGTTCAACAAAGGCTGACCCGTATTTAGAGGGAATCCAGTTATCCATTTATGGAAATCCAGTCCAGCCGTGTGGTTCCCGGCAGAGGAGAATAGGAACACTTCAAGTCTTTTTCTGGATGTCGTAGAAGGCTACTTAGAAAACACAAGCTAAACAAAGCTTATAAACATCAACGAGACCTCTTCAACAGGTGCAGGCCAAATCCACTGACTGCTGTATATGGCTCTGGTAGTATAGAGAGGATCGTGCGCCTGCAAAGGAGACTAAAAAGAACCTGTTGACGATGATGATTTATGGAAATATCGATCTATAGATACAAAATTACTTACCTCATTACAAAGATCATCCACAGAATAAACAAACACACTCTCCAAAGTAGTATTAGCGATCACATATGCAGTATTCAACGACAAATTGTATAAACTCAAACCCTGATACTCTGCCACGGCCGGCAGTCCAAGCCACTGATCCATTGTGGTCACTGTACACTTCTTTACCGCTTACACACACAGAGTAGCGAAAGCTATAGAGTGTTGAGAATACTGTGTTGTACACTGTGCAGGCTGATTGGTTATTCAGATATATTTTTTAAAGAGCTTTAATACATCAAAATAAACAAGTTTCACTCCAGAACCAACGCTATAACCGCGAAAATATAATGTATAACAAAATATACTGAAACTATTTTAAGGGTGAATTCAGTCCATAATACTGAACAACTTTTCACAAGAAACATATTATATCGAATATGAAAAATATTGTTTGCCTTCCATGCAAAGCAAATGCCCATTGAAATCAATAAAATATTTTTCATATTTCGATACAAATGTTCATTGGGGAAAGTTGTTCAGTATCATGGAGAATTCACCCTTTAAATAGTTTAGACGTTAAATATTAGAAATAAGCCGCCCGAGCCACAAGAAAGGGTGGTATGTGATTTCTCTATCTTATATTCTAAGGTGTGTACTCGTATACATCTTAACGTCTTTCTTTAGCGAAGAACTAGCGTAAAACACCACTTTTGTGCCAGGCACACTTAACATTTTTAGGTTCGATACAAAATTGAATACCGCGATAATTGTATAAAACACTTATTTTTTGATCTGATATTATATCCTGAGATGTGTATAAAAATTTACGACCTTCTTTGGCGAAAAAGGCTTCTTCTTAAAACAGCACTTTTTGTACCGGAGACATTAACAATTTTAAGGTGCAATGGCTTTATAAGTAGTTGAGCTTTGGCACTCATTGTATTAATTTTAGTTAGTATAATAACTTTGTTTGTTTGAGTCAAAAAAAAAAATACCACATTTTTTTTTCGATTTCAGAGTTAGTCCCGTACCGATTATACAACACTGTCTAACTTTATTACCAGGTTTAAAACATTATCCACTATAAACAAATTGACTTCTACTATAATAACACTTATCAGTTGGACATTGGTCCATTTGATTTGGTCGGATTAATAGTTTAAAATTAGGAATAAACTTGATCCGAGTTTTATAACAATTTATAATAATACGTATAGTGAAACTTGTTTATTTTTATCTTTGATTTACCAGTCAGCGTGTAAACGTCTTGTTTTTATTAAAGTATAGATAATACTGAATGTTTTTATAGTAGTTCATATTGGCTTTAGTTATCTGTTGACCTCTTAATCTATAGACGGTATGTGCACGCGAGAATGTTTATTTTTATGGAATTGTACTTGATTGCTCGTTAATTGTATGATTTATAGCGTTTGTTTTATGTAGTCTATCATTGAAGAAAAGATAGAAGGGAAAAGAGGACCAGGAAGACCGAGGCATAGCTACATCAAACATATAAAGGAGAAGGTGAACGTCGTCGTACAGCGAAGTAAAACAACTGGCAGGTGAGAGAGACAAATGGAAGAGAATTCATACTCCACAGACAAGAGCACAGCTCTTAAATATAGACAGACATCACGTCTATGTCGCTAATGGAGCAGACAGTACATTTTGGGTCTTGTGGCTCTAAGCAGATAGAGCCCATGGCTGCAAGATCCAAAGTCCACTTTTGGCGTGATGGTGGGCGAGAAGGTGAAAATAAGGAATCAAACTAGTAATGAGTTGCTAGACGCATCGCCTGTTAATATGATTCGCATATTTACCCTCGATCTGCGCGGGAAAAGAAGCAGCATTCAACATTCTGAGATTTTTCTTTTTTCCCAGATAAGTGTGAAAGAAATAATTACCTGTGTGGTTCCGGGTTAGAATAGACCCACTCCATCTCTTCCTGTGAATGTCGTAAGAGGCGACTAAAGGATTAAGCACAAACATCTCGTGCTACAATTGCATTCCCAATTGACGTTGGGCGGCGGCCGGTTGTAAAACTTTTCGCGCAAATACATTCCCAAAGAGGGTTTACGTCAGGCAAGCGGCCGGTCGTAAAACTATAGCCAAATCATTTAAACTGTTCCGGCTATTTCTTCTCCATTTTCTTTCTGGCATCCTTGGGTGACCATTGACGCATATTATATTTGGAGTAGAAAAAGCGGAAAAGCGCACCCCGGGCTCCAAAGCAGCAAAGGTGAGGATGCAACCGGTAACGTGCTTAGACGAAATAGAAATAAAACTAGAACACTGACATAGTTACTACATGTAATCAGTCATATTTCATACTCACTTATCGCTTCGGAATAACTTAGAACTTTGACTTATTAATCTCAGAGCATTTATTTGTATTAGAAAAGAAACATCGCTATTCTTGTAACTGAACGGGAGAATGGACAGAAAATAATGAAAGATAACGTTGAAGAATAGCTTCTTAGCTTCTTCGTTGGCAGGGGTTTGTGATTGTTTTATATTTAGTTATAAGGAAAATTGTGACCAAGGTTGAAAATATAGTTTATTTATTTATTTTTAAACTTTATTGTTTAACAATGAAATTGTCTTACAATTGGCGGACTTAACGCTAAAAGCGTTCTCTCCCAGTCAACCATAGGGATAAACAGATAATTCGTTGCGGCGCAAAATAATTAAATAATTACATTCTTATACCAAATAATACACATACATGCATATATACTCATAATAAAGATATATATACGCATACATATAAAATATACATATATATACATATACATATATATACATATACATAATTAAATAAATACAAATACACACATAACTACAATGAATGATGATGTAGATAAGAAAATGAGACTAATTTACTCGTAGAAGATGACAGTGTACTCTTCTCTTGAAGGAAAATTTTGTGGAAATTTCTTTGATGTCAACGGCCAAAGCATTCCAGAGTCGTGAAGCTTGAACAGTAAAAGAGTTTGCCATAGAATTTTACGATTTCCTCTCTTAAAAGTTTATTTTTTTACTGTAAACATTCAACCTCTATCTTAATACTGTACAACCTCCTTGCGCAGAAAAAAGCGATACAAATGTCTATTTTCGCTTAAATCTTTTTTTTCTCGTAGTCCTGGTAAAAAGTATACTCTTCAATGACCTTCCATACACATGTGTATGGAAGGTCATTGATACTCTTGAATAAAACGGATTTATATCGAGAGCCATATTACGCGCGTCGCTCAGGATTCTAACAATTGAATCACCCACTACGGTCGTGATTCAGTAGTTAGAATTCTTTAATTGCTCGTACGAGTAATTCATCCATGGCCATCGTTTTAAATCCGTCCTTTATTCAGTAATTGCACAGACCTACCACTACTAGACCTGCATAGTGCGTGGCCACCTTAGTGCATCTCTTTCTATCTTTGATTGTTGCCTCCACCCATATTTTGCACACGTCACAGAACACACTATGGTTACTAACTTATAATAAGCTCAAATAAAACCCTAAATCACCTTTTAAATGATAAAATCCCTAAAATTAATAACTTTCTTCGATCGGTTTGTGGTTTGTTTGGCCCAGATTTTGACAGTAGGCCAGCTTATAGCAGCCACGCCGATAGAGACAAAAAAACATATTAGCGTTTCTTTAACACTCACGTTGTACTGTATTTGACAGTCTCTTTCTAGCAATATCGTTGCATGTCTAGTAGTGGTCGGTCTGTGAGTAATTGCATAATTTAGTTATATTGTAGCCAAATCCGAAACTATAAGTACCCTTAGTACGAATATTCAAAATCACACACACGCATACACAATATCACGTCTTTATCCCTACTGGAGCACACAGAGCATTTTAGGTCTTGCGGGTCTAATAAGGCAGAGCCCAAGGCGCAAGACCCAAACGCCTCTTTCAGCGTTTTAACTGGGCGAGAAGGTGATATCAGAATGTATTGGAAATTACTGTTTTACAAGGTTTGTTTGTAGTATATTATTACTCTGTGACAAGATCATATATTAAAGCCTTCGAATAATGATCGAAGATTATAGCAGTTAAGTACAATGACCCCATGCAGAGGCACAGCAAAAATGAAAGGCCACTAATTGCCATATTACTTAAATTACATTATTAAATAATATACGAGTATTTGCGTCAAAGTCAACCTTTTTAAAAATGAAAGATCTATTTATGTACAATATGTTTTTAATTTTTGCATAAGTCCATTTAGGATGATTTGATAATTAGAATTTCCATCAAAACCCTAGAGATATTGCGAAAACATGGATAAGTAGACAATGGTGAAAGCATTTCTCAATCTTATTAGTAAAAGATAAGGTTGTTGCAAAAACACGAGTCGCTCTAGTAAAATTTAATATACTTAACTCTGATGGAGATACCCACACAAGGGGGTGCACTCAAAAAAATAATTCACCTCCCCCTTTACATGTATGGGGAGGTACCCTTAAAAAGGGGTAATTTTAATTATTTGTATTTTTAAAAATGAGATCTATATGTGAAGTATCCTCGAACCAAGTTACATGCAAATCAGTCCATAAACGTAGAAGATATTCTGCTGTGACTGACTAGGACGGACGGACGGACTGAACGATCTTATAAGGGTTCCTTGTCGGAATACGGAACCCTAAAAAGGGTCCTACTCTTTAGTAGGTGAATATATTTTTTATAGTAAGATCCTTAACACAGACTTATAATAGACTAGTGTGGATAAATCACTAAGATTTGAGAAATGCGACCTTTAGGTGGGAACAGCCGGAAAGCTTAATAATAAACAAATAAATATATAGGGACAAATCTAAAGTAAGTTCGAGACTTGTGTTTTGTTAATACTTACTTAACGATTCTATATTTTATAACAAATACATACCTATACAGATAAACGTCAAAGACTCAGGTCAATCTGAAAAAGATCATTTTTTATCTTGACCTATCCGGGGATTGAACCCGGGATATCCGGTGTGGCGGACTGGCGTGTTAACCACTACACCACGGTCGTCATCTGTCGGAGGTCGTCTTGACATCGGACATCCGGAATTCGGACACAAGTCGTTTTTGTCGAATCAGACAGACGCTTCGTTCGGTCGGTCAGTAATTTCTGAATCATTATTTGGCTCTGTGACCATTCACAAATTGGCCCGCAGAAGCCGCCTCAATATATGGTTTAAAACTTTTATTAAATTAATTCAGATGTGAATGAATGATAAAATTATTTCGATGTTGCATAAATCGGATTAAACGTGACTCAGTAAATTCATTCATTTAAAAAAATCTGATTCCTGTTCTCTATCAGAAATATATTTTAATTCTTTTTTGACATTTTATGTTTAGTGTTATTTAAAATGAGTTAGGCTGTGAACCCACTGCACCACGCACCGTCGCGGAGCGTGGTTTAACACACTGACGCTCCCGCGCTTTGACGCGTTTTCCGTGAAACTGAAATACTTGCAAACAATGTATACGCACACGCGCACACACACACTTTTTAGTTTATAATTTTGTTATACTCGTATAGGTACATACCGTAGTTTTTATTTAACTAGGTAGGTTAAAAATGGAAGAACGGAGCCTACTGGTACAAGTATTTTATTACTTAAAAGTAGGCTCTAACACCTGTTTATTATAAACTAGCTTTTGTCTGCGGCTTCGCTCGCGTATCCCACGGGAACATTTTACCGGGATGAAAGGTATATGTCCTTCTCAGTACTCCTAACTATGTGTATGCGAATTTTCAAGAAGATTGGTTCAGTATTTAAAGCGTGAAGACGTAACAAACAAACAAACAAACAAATAAACAAACAAATATACAAACTCACTTTTGCATTGATAATATTAGTTGGGAAGTTGGGATAGTTGGGATGGGATATAACACAATTTACATGAATTATTTTATTTTTATTTTATAATGTTAAAATCTGCCGCCCCGCTCAGTGACGGTGCACGGTGCAGTGGAATCACCGCCTTAGGGCTCTGACAATGAAAATAGAGAGTCAGTATGCCCGCGACGCCTGTCGCCGAACCGTGTCGCGCGACGGTCGCCGACGGTCGTCGTCCATCGCCGACAGGTGTCGCGGGCATATTGTCGCTTGTCTGTAAGAGCCCTTATTCATCATCATCCTCACGTATTCCCGGTTGCATCCTCAGCGGTAACGCTTCAGAGCCCGGGGTCTACTACCTATCCTAGGTGATTTGACGAAGCTGGTATTTACACAGAGCGACTGCCGTCTGACCTCCTCAACCCAAAGGGTAGACCAGAACCAATCCTAGGATAGGTTTAAACAAAACTAGATGGCTTGGGTCTCACAGCTTTACGTGCCTTCTGAAGCACAAAATTATCCAATAAAATTGTCTTGTCTTTTTTATGTATATAAATACACAAGAGGGTATTTATATACATAAAAAAGACAAGACAGTTTGTAAAAGATCATTTTCCATCTAGCCCTGGCTGGGTATCGAACCCATTACGCCACGGAGGCCGTTAGAAGATGAGATAGTTGCACACTGTTTTACTGAACTACTTGTGGATCTGTGTCTAATCTTACATAACACAATATGCGTGTAAGGCCTCTTCATCGAAACGAACACACCCCCCCTCTAAATGTGGAGGTTAATCATATTTACCGCCTTGTCTGTGTTATAATTGCTAATGAGATTAGTCGATAGCCTAACGAACATCCCACAGTCTATTCATTCTCGTAACGTATATTAATTCACTTATTTCTGTAATATTTTCTATCTATTTCTTTCAAAAATGGATTTCAGATTTCGCAGGGTCTTAGACATCTTTGCCATGCATAGGTATTATATTTGGACAAGAAAAAGCTTTTTCTGGACTCCGAAGCTCTGGACTCTGGGCTCCGAAGCAGCATACTCGAAGGTTCAGGGGAACGCATTGAGATGAAAAAGAAACGTTGCAGCTCGTCCATCTCGTCTGTAATATCACGCTGAGTCAGGACCTTATTACTATCTTGGTCACTTCTCACAGTACGATCACATTGCTTACTACAGACTAGAACTTCTTGTTTTATAATTTAAGAGCTTGCACTTGTCAGTGGAGTTAAGTGGAGATGTCTCCATTCCTCTCTTCTCTCTGCCATCTTTTCAATGCCCTGGTAGGACCTTACTCTTAACCCTTCCTTAACTTGTTGGAAAAACTTCATCTTCTATCTTCCCCTTCCTCGTCTCCTTTCTCTTTTACTATTTCTCCCTTTTATTAGACTAATAAAATTATAATATACTAAATTCTTGTTAATCATTGTGTGCCTGACTCGTGTCTTATTGTATAATATGTGGCATTTTAGTGTATTAAGATTTGATCCATCTATCTATCTATCTATATCTAGGGTGCTTGACCATTGCCTCTCTCTCTCTCATCACAGCGTATTTGTTGCATCCACAGCTGCAACGCTGCGAAGTCTGGGGTCCGCTTTCCGGCTTTTCCTTCTCCATTTCGCACGATCTTGAGCATCCTTGATTGTAAGACGATTGGCACGGTGCTAGACCATCGCCTATTTAGAAAAAATTCCCAATTTTTGCTAATGCGCGAGAGACGAAGCCAGTACATTCTATGTCAAAGACAATCATGGAACCCATATCCTATATAAAATTTAACTAAACATGGAAAATTTTCCTTTCCCAGAACAAATTACCTCGAACCCACAAAATTATCCCTCAAAATAAAAATGGTAACACGAAATTTCCTTCACATAATCCTTGTAAAACTACCAAAATGGCGGCGGAACGAGCCCTATAACCATTACCGCCTTTTATAATATTGTAGGACGTTTACTCGGCTCAATACCCAGATTAACCTATAAAGCCCGGGTATATGCGTCAATAATTGTCGGCGTAAATGGATATAGGTCGGCGTTTTTGTTACTTGTTAGATAGATTTTATCAATAGGCTCTGTATAACATGTTTTATTTCCTGGAAAAGTCTTCCTAATGAACTATTATATAATAGGTACTCTTACTCTTATAATAGGTACCCTTGGGCACTTGCCTAGGCTTTTTTTTTCTTGTATGTAAGTGGAAACACTGGTCTCAGATTTTTGAAGCTGCCGAAAGGCATCTGACATAGCTTGACGACTGCCATACAATGATAACACCCGGGACCAACGGCTTTACGTGGCCGTGGTGAAAGAACGGAACCCTTATAGGATCACTCGTGCGTCTGTCTGTCCGTCCGTCTGTCACAGCCAATTTGCTCCGAATCTACTAGACCAAATCAGGTGAAATTTGGTAGGATGGTGTAATCCTATGGCCCAAACACAAATGTGCAAAGTAAATAATTTTTTTTTTAAATAAGGGTCATTTTCGGGGGATAAATTAGGAAATTGAAAAAAAAAAGTTTTGCAAACCTTACTGTGTTACATATCAAATGAAAGGGCTCGTTATGAGGATCTCAAATATATTTTTGTTATAATTATAAAATAAATAGTTTTGATTTCATTTATGAAAAAAGACGAAAATTGACCTTTCCCCCCCCCCCTGATCTCCGAAACTACTGAGCCTAAAATTTTGAAAAAAATACGAAATATATTTCATTGCTTGTAGATTACAGGAGCAAACCTATAAGAATTCAATCAATTGTATGGAACCCTCTCCACGCGAGTTTAACTCGCACTTGCCCCTTTATTTTTCTTTAGTCTCTGTCTACCAGAGCCATATATTAACCACACGGCACTCATAAATGTAATTTTATTATTACAACATTTTCTTTGCACATCAAGGCCACGCTCCAAATTTTTCGTAACATCCAACGTGTCAAATAAAATATGTATTCGGTAATCTAGGGAACTGATTGTGGAGAGCACCGACTTCGACTTTGAGGTATTATGTTGGCGGGATTGAAAATAATGAAAAAAAATATAGGCTGACTGGGGTGTTATATACTATTTGACCGAGTAGCGATGGTAGAGAACTGTGGAATCAACTTCCTGCAGCAGTGTTCCCGAACTGATACGACATTGAAACCTTCAAAAAACGAGTCTATATCTTTATGAGAAGCCGGTAACGCTCTTGTTACACCCCTGGTGTTGCATTTGGCCATGGGCAGCGGTGATCACTTACCATCAGGTGACCCGCTTGTTTGTATGCCGCCCTTTAACATAAAAAAAAGCGGCCAAGTGCGAGTCAGACTCGCCCATGAAGGGTTCCGTAGCAGCAAGTAACATAATATAAAAGTTCTAAAGGTAAATTGCGGTTTACGATTTATGACGTATTAAAAAATAACTATCTATGATACCGAGACCGCTATAGTTTTAATTAAAAGTACATACTTTAGGGTATGTACCACATTTTTTTTTCAGAATTATTTTAGTAATATTTCAAAAGTTACGGTGGGGGGACACCTCAAATTTAACTTTGTATTAGATTATCTCAAGACTGGGGAGTTTGATCTACATAGTTTAAAAGCAATTTTTGTTGCATTTTAAAAGACCTTTTCAACGATACCCCACACGTTGTGATTAGTCCAATTAAAAATTTTAAATTCACTTTTCGTTGTATGGGGCTGAAAAAAACATTTTTTCATAATTTTTAAAACTAACTTTTTGAACTTCAATATCTATCTCTCCAACAATTTTCGTGACAATCGGTGCAGTAGCGGCGGAGTACGAGCCCGGACGGACAGACAGACGGACGGACATGACGAAACTATAAGGGTTCCTTGTGGACTACGGAACCCTAAAAAGAGTAGAAAAAATTCACCATCCTTTTTCCCTTCCATGGTTGTAGAAAGAGTTTCTAAGGGAAATTGAGAGGAGGTGGAACTGGCTGTTATAAATTTCCTCAAAGAAATACTTGGAATAAGGAACTACTCAAAATATGAAAAAAAAATGTTGCTTTCTATCCAAGCTCGGATCAGCTGATCGGTCAACTTGTATGGGGGCCAAAAATTATTTTTCTTATTTCGATATATGGTTACCTTGGGGAAAGTTGTTCAGTATTATGGACTGAATTCACCGTTAAAATAGTTTTAGAAAATTCTGTTGAGCCCTGTATATCGTGCGAAGCCGATGTGGGACAATAGTTAGTTATACCACAGAATAAATAATACTAACGTACAGAAGTCTCACTCATCAAAGAAATTCAAAGAAATATCTACTCAATGTGGCTAGCGATATAGTTTATTTAGCTCACGTCAGAACTCAGCACCTTTTCGTATAGATACCTGGATATCCATTGCAAGCCAACTTCATTCTTATTACACTGGACAAACGATTCAATAACTGAATTTACCACCCGGAGGGGCCGCCTGCGCGCATAGTAATAATGTAGGTACATTTTCGATACTTAAACGGGGAGTGACACAGGCCTGGTTATACGAGGCTATCAAGAATTTATCAAGAACCACATTTCAGTACAATAAACTTAAACATGTATCTACTGTAATAATAATTTAATTAAAACTTTGTGTCATTACAGTACTCATAAATAATTTTGCATTATGAAACTCATTTTCATATAATATGAGCTCAGAAGAAATGGAAAGCGCTCGCAAGGGGAATACACGCAATTTATTTTAAATTTTGTGCTCAGACATAGTTGCTTTAATTTAATGTCAGATATGTTTCTTATTACTGTTTAAAATATTATGAATTCAGCACATAATATTGAGAGAAATGTTGAATATTAACATAAAGGCGCATTTTTTTCGTTTTAAAAACTTATCGATTGGGGTATCAAAATACTTTGGAATGAAAAAACCGGCCAAGTGCGAGTCGGACTCGCGCACCGAGGGTTCCGTACAAACCTGTAGGTGTATATGTAAGTTTAAATTATTTAATAAAATATATTATATGATGTAACAAACAAATTATGCTTTTCGCAATTTTTCCTTTATCTGTGCTATAAGACGTTGCTTAAAACCAAATTTCTAAATTATGAGTTCACGGAAAGACTAAGTACCCTGTAGGTTTTGATTCCCTTGCGAGTGTCGAAAATTTTCGGCATAAACGGCTGTATCTTTTGATTGCGTTGGCTTAGAAGTTGATTTTTCACAGCTTTAAGGGACAGTAGACTTGAGTATTTGATATGAATTTCAGCTTGATACCTTTACACGTTCCTGAGAAAAAGGAACTTGACGGACAGACAGACGGATAACAAAGTGATCCTATAGGGGTCCGTTTTTTTCCTTTTGAGGTACGGAACCCTAAAAAGCTAAACAACAACATATCACCTCGTTTATTTGGGTGTGTTCCAGGTTGCATGGTAGGCATGTACTGCTGTTGTAATCTGCTGTATTCTGCAGTCGGGTTTTTGATTTTTTAATAATGACTTGTCTTTACAATATAAATAATTGACTGCCTCCATGGTCCAGTGGTCAAGGCGTTTGCCTTGTGATCCGGAGGTCATGGGTTCAAATCCCACTGGGAAAGCATACTTTGTGAAAAGTTGTTTTCAGTCTGGTTAAGATATTGCAGGCTTGAATCACCTGATTATCCGAAAAGAAAGATGATTCCGTGCTTCGGAAGGCACGTAAAGCTGTTGGTCCCGAATGCCATCTAGCATTTGTATCTATCCTAGGATTAGTTTTGGTGTCCCCTTTGGGTTGCGGAGGTCAGACGGCAGTCGCTCTGTGTAAAACCAGCAACCTCGTCAAATCACCTTGGATAGGTAGCGGACCCCGGGCTCTGAAGCGTTACCGCTGAAGATGCAACCGGGAATACGCTCGGATGATGATGATTTTCAACAGAAATCAATTCGCTACTAGACCAAAGAGCTCTCCCCATAAAGGTTGTATCTATCATCACCACACTGAGCAGGTAGGTATTTGATCGAAGAAGATGGTATTAATTCGCTGCACAGACAACGCTGCTACTCGGGTTCTAGGTTACCGTACTTCCCTAAGGCCTCGTTTAGAGAAACGCGGGGCACCAGACGGTGTGCCGCGCAGGGCGGGCTGTATGGCGTCAAGCGATTTTCCTGTGCATTCGTTTTTGACACATCAAACGGGTGCCGTGTGGTGGAAAGGCGGTGCGTGTCAGCTCAGCGCGTCGCAGGCCACGTCGCCTGTCACCCCGCGTGTCCGTAAACGAGGCGTAAGTCGCTTCAGATCTGTATTTGTAGCTTCCAGATTTTCGTCCATTTCAGCAGCACTAAAGTAAAAACGTGCATTGATTAAATACAAAAGTGAAATATTGTTCTAAACGTGATGTGAACGAAATACTAAAACAAAGTAAAAAATTACCTTAGTTGACAAAGCTGACGTAATTTAAATGATTTTTGCTGGACTAAATAAAATTAGATCCTTCCAGAATTGGAGTTGCACGTCGAATCCAATCGGTTCAGCCAGCATTAAATTTTAAAACACAATGTTTTTTTTGTAACACCGGATGCCAGTGATGATCGAATGGCGACCACGTACTCGCAAGCGAAGCGTTGGACACCCACCCACAAAGTGGTCAGACGATCTGACCAAGGTCGCTGGAAAGCGCTGGATGCAGGCCGCTCTAAATCGGTCCTTTTGGAAATCCTTGGGAGAGGCCTATGTCCAGCAGTGGACGTTATGCGGCTGAAATGATGATGATGATGTTAGTGATGATTCGTGAACGGGTATATTGGACTCGGAATTTGGAGACAATGTCTTGGAAACTGCAGCTTCTCGAGGAGACCAGTGGGCGGAAGAAAAAACATTTCCATTGGGAAATGATTGCTCTATTTAGTCTAGTACAGTTCTTTTATAGACGTCAATGTCCCAAATCCCACTAGGTTATTGGAAAACGAATTTAAAAATGTCCAGTACAAACGTCGTTGCTGGAAGAAACTCGATACATCAATGTGAACGGGCCGATCGGAAATGTACTTATCAGGATTGCATTTTGGATTTCAGCTCGACTCATTTGCTTTACAAATTTTTAGTGACATTTTACCTGATTTCTAAAGGAAAGTTAGGGGAAGACTCGACTAAAATGGAGCAGGGCTGTGTGAACTAAAACAACAAATAAGAATTCGTTTTTGACACATCAAACGGGTGCCGTGTGGTTCCCGGCAGAATAGAATAGGACCAGTCCAAGTCTTCTCGTGGAAGTCGTAGAAGGCGACTAAGGAAACACAAGCTAAACAAAGCTTTCAAACATCAATGAGACCTCTCCAACCCGTCTGGCCAGCGGGGGAAGGTCAAATCCTCTGGCTGCTTTGGCTAATATATTATCAAATGAAAGGATTTACTAGAGTAGATCAAGAAATCGGTCTTTTAATAAATAAATAAATATATAAGAATTGAGCTAGCCCCAAAGTAAAGTAAGTTTTAAACTTGTGTAACTCAACGATACTATATATTATAATACGAGTAAATATCTTATATAGATAAACACCCAAGACCCAGGACAATTTAAAAAAGGCCATTTACCAACTTGCCCTGGCTGGGGATCGAACCCAGAACCTCCTGATTGGCGGACTAGCGTGTTGACCATTACACCACGGAGGTCTTCATCACGGAGGTTTTAATGAATATCAGTTTAGTCATTCAAAAGTTTTTGGTGAATGCTTGGAAGTCAGGGTTTTTTTTTTCAATATTCCTGGCATATCTGCCAGGAATATTGATATATAATAAACTTGTTTCTGAATTTTGTCTCTATTCGAATATAAATAAAGGCCCATTTGCACAGTGCAAGTTTCTTGCCTGTTGCATACAATTAAATTGAAGCAATAGAAAACTTGCATGGTCTAAACAGAACGTCAGCCATACAAATCATTTATTGCTTCAATAAAATTGTATGCAACAGGCAAGAAACTTGCACTGTGTAAATGTGCCTTAATGGTAGAAAAACATGTTACGCTCAGTGTATTGAAATCGGACTAGTTTATTCGTACCAATAAATTGCTCAAAATCCAGCTCGCTCAGCAGTTACAGCTTTGCGTGGCTTTGCAATGAGAAGACACTTTAATTTAAAGTGTCCATTTAGCAAAGAGCATTTCTGCCAATTTTAGCAGGCGAACGAATTAATTAGTTGGTTGGCAATGATGCAAGTTTTGTTACTTCATATTTTGCTATACAGGGTGACTTTTTACCTGGAAAAATTTTTTGAGCAAGTTCAGTCCATGATACTAAACTACTTTCTATAAAAAAAGTTATTAAAAATCGTTAAAAAAATTTCGTCCTTCCATACAAAATCCGTTTGGCTGAGCGCTGATTTGTATGGGAGGACGAAACATTTTCGTTGGAGAAAGTTATTCAGTATGACTTACTAGAGTCTTTAGTGTACCCCTAATGGGGTACACTAAGCCTGAGGCCGCAAGAACCAGAGGCCACACTTTGCGTGTTTAATTCTTTTTTAATTTTTTTTAAGGCTATTACTATGATCACTGAACACTTATCAAGACAATTGTTATAAGTCCAACTCGATGGGGTTGCGTCATTTTATTACAGGGTTCGTCGTTTGATTATAGCCACCTTTTGGCTCCATCATCAGATCAGCTTCTTGTTATAATAATATTGCATTGTCATCCGATTAACATTAGCATACAAAATTTCATCTCAATCAGAAACCGGGAAGTCGCTCAAATTTAACATGCAAGATTTGACCCAAAAAACCACACAATGGCAAACTTAATAAAAGTTTGCAAAAAGTGCATCAAAATGATGATTGGTTGCTAGTAGCATCGCTTATTAACATTATTCAGATTCTCACCCATTCCCTCGATAGACTTTTACTATTTGAGCGGATAGAGAAGAAGCTCGTATATTCTAAGTTAATATTTATTTTCTCTCAGACCAGCATAAGTAGAAGAAATAAGATAAAAATAATTAATGTACCCATACCCATATTAAAATTCGAGTAATTTGTTTGTTTGCTAAAACTTTATTCTACACAAAGAACAAATACGAAATTACACGTAATATCAAGACATCAATAGGTACAAAGGCGGACTTATCCCAGATTGGGATCTTTTCCAGTCAACCTTGAATTAAAAGGAACATTTACAACACAGGCTAGAGAGTGGGTACAATACACAGCAATCAGAAAATAGAAAACCAAAAAAGAACAATCAATTTAATTTATAGATTACTTATTAATTTAACTGTGTGATTTGTCCGTATATATTTATTTATATTATTATTTATAACTTAACTACTACTAAATTAAAACTTTTGACACTATTTATAATTAATTCTAATACACAAACAATAATAATATAATAAAATAAAAAATAAAAACAAGTACAAATATAAACACATTTAAAAATATATAATAAACTACATACAAACATCAACTCAACCCTTCAGACGGTTTCGATAGTTTCTATAAACCGGGCTGTACCCAAAAATAAATTTATTCATAAGCAGTGCATGGTCCCGCGAGACACTCACTCCATGACATCAATCACCGTCACTAGCAGAGGTCAAAGTGGACACACGTACACACAGATTTAGCGACCAGTAGCTTATATGAGCCAAGTATAATTTATGTTGTATGTACAGGATGATTTTGACCCTCAGAGCTTTATTCAAGGAAAGTACCCTATGCGCTAAATAAAATATACGTGCTCTCTTAAAATAACCTTGTTTCATAATAGAAACCATCAAAGTTGTACGGCAAATTCCCAATCGCAGTGATATCGACCGCCATAATTATGATCGCTTGCCCCGCGCGCCGCAGGCGGGAAAGATGCGGGGCGGTCATACGGAGGAATCGAGCGACAGCGAGGTCATTGACACTAATAATAATACGTTAGCCATGTATTGCAAATGTGGGATTTTTTCCTAATGAAAAATAGTAAAATAAAAGTATTCTTTTTCTTGCTATTTTGTGCTCTATTGATACTGATTTCAGTTTCAATATCTGATATTAGATATCAGTGTTTCAAAATCAACCTGTATATTACAACTCCTTGTCTATCACTACGTGGCACAAATAGGAGTGCTATTTTTCAACAATGAAGTCAGCGAAACACAGAACGTATAGTTTTCCAAGTCACCGCTCGCATTCCGATGCATTGCATCATACTCTTGAAACCGTCATGTAATATATATATGTCATAAGTAATATTTTTTTACGCCGAAAATATCATTTTGTCAATGGTTTTCTAAACGTTTTAGCATAAAAAAGCAGCGTGTAAATGAACGGATTCTCCATAAAAGGTTTACAAATGTTAAAATTACGAATAGTCAAGACCAATCGTATAAATACTTTGCATACGATCAATAAAAAAATGCGCCCATTTGGAAACACTCGATCATTCGTTGTGTGACTCCCCATTTCAAAAATAGCACTCCAAGACTTTCGTATGAAACCGAATGCAGCAGAAATGCTTGGCTCTAAAAGTTAAGTTAATTTAATTCTTATCACTAATAGTGTTTATATTTCTAGTCAATGGCAACGAGAGATATAAAAATAAAGATTGTAAGGGACGCGTCGCTTCCGTAAACATGACCACAACAATTTCCACGTCGTAAGCTCTCAGAAAGACCAGCACTATCTTTTTAGTGTTAGGGTTGCCTACTTCGTCGGAGTTATCGTTATTTTGTTCCTCAAAAACGAGTACACACTTTGCAAAGATTAATTAACTTTCTATGAACTTTACATAGGTTCATAGAAAGTGAATTAATTTAGATTTTGTTTACAAAAAATACAGCGAAAGCGAGTGCAAAAAAGAGTCCCATTGCAGTTGGTTTTGCTACAATATCTTGTAAATATACTTAAAATGCAAGTTTTTTCAACAAATAAACGTATATACAATTATTTGCAGTTTTGGCAATTCACTCTATCGCTTTCTATCTATCCGTTCCGAATCCGTGAAGTAGTGCGAAACGCCTCTTTTGTAATGTGTGAGAGCGGTTTTGCACTACTTCAGGGATTCGGATCGGACGTAGTGCGAAACCGCTGTAAAACGGTGGCTGTTTAACTTGCCTATTGGTTTACATATGTACATACTAATAACGTTATTATAGTAGCTTTTTAAACTCCCTCCAAGATAAATAACAATAACACAAAATAATTTTATAAAATTCGGTTTTGTGTAGTCACAGCCCTACCGTACTGCAGTATTTAAAAACTTGCAGCATTACAGTGTTATTGCGAGAGATCGTCGGCGATGCCGTTTGCAGATAATTGCAAACGCAACTTTGATTGTTCTGAAGAATAACTTGTTTTAAGCGGCGAAGTTTCAGCTGCAAAGTTAGGAATAATGTTTTGAAACACATTTGTGTTGAGTATCTTTTAGATGGAGTTTTCAAGTCGTAAACAACTTCATTTTTTTAAAAATAAATATATAGAGACAAATCACACTGATTAAGCTAGCCCCAAAGTAAGGTTTTTTTAAACTTGTGTTATGGGATACTAACTCAACGATACTATATTTTATGATAAATATATATATAGATATAATAGGTTGGGGAAAAAGTCTTTTCGCATTTTATATGAAAATTCAACATTTTTTAAAATAGTTTATTTACATTTAACTAAAATATGTAGGTACCATTTTGTTCGATAACTTTTTGCCAACTTATAGGTAGGGACATGATTCCATTGCTATAGAAATTTTGGGGCTTCTGATCAAAAAACTGCGTCAAGTAGTTTTGGCAGTCCTCTCGTGATGTTAACCTGACACTGCCTAAAGAATTCTGAAGAGACCGAAACAGGTGGAAATCTGAAGGTGCCAGGTCAGGCCAAACGGCGGCGGATGCATTAACACCTCCCAGCCAAACTCTCTTAATTTTTGCTGAGTGGATAAAGATGTGTGAGGTCTAGCGTTATCATCATGAAAAACCACAACCCTGCTGTTGATTAATTCCGGCCGCTTTCTCTCAACTTCTTGCTTTATAATCTTATCAGTTGTTCGCAGTAGAGTTCTGTTCTAATGAATAATGCCCTTCCAATCCCACCACACACACAGCATCACCTTGTTGCGAGTTAACCCGAGTTTCGCCACAGTCTGTGAAGCCTGACCGGCCTTTGACCATGACCTTTTTCGCACGTTCTTGTCGTACGTGATCCACTTTTCATCACCAGTTATCAATTTCTTCAAAAATGGTTCGATCTCATTACGTCGTAATAAAGAATCACAACTGAGTACACGATTCATTAGGTTTCTTTCAGAGAGCTCGTGAGGTACCCAAATATCGAGCTTTTTTGTGTACCCATTTTTTTTCAAATGCGCCAAAACTGTTTTGTGGTCAATTCCCAGTTCTTCAGCTACGTCGTAACTACTGATATGCCGATCTTGCTCCACTTTTTCAAAAAAAGTTCATACGTACTATATGCGAAAAGACTTTTTCCCCAACCTAATATAAACACCCAAGACCCAGGACAATTTAAATAAGGCCATTTTCCAACTTGTCCTGGCTGGGGATCGAACCCAGAACCTCCGGATTAGCGGTCTAGCGTGTTAACCAACCATTACGCCACGGAGGTTGTCATTTATGACTGTAAAATTAAATACCAAACAATAAATACCGTCTAACAAAATATACTGAAACTAGTTTAAGGGTAGATTCAGTCCATAATACTGAACAACTTTTACCCAAAGAACATATATACAACGTGGAAGGGACATACCCGTAATAAATCTAACCACGGTCTATACTTGTTCATAACAGTATAATTAAATTAAAATAACAGTCAAAGTACAAAAAAATCGGCATTTCCATACAAAAGTGTGCCGCAGCACAGCATACAGCCGCCCGGGCGATTTGGTCCTATAGGTCTTTCGAGACACGGAATGTTGACGTCAGGTGGTAGAAGGTTGCAAAAATTTTTGCGGTTTTTTCCTGAGAATGGTTGAAGTCAAGCAGGCGGCCGGTCGTACGTAAAATCGTACGGATGGCTTCTATGCTATCATTAGACAGAAAGCTGCTTCACTATTGAGAAGGGTAAGAGAGAGTAATAACAGCATTTTGAAAATATTGGCAGATGATCCGCATGCACCTATGTTAAGGGTCCTTGAGCAATTGATGAATACAGTCGTAAATAGGGGCGGTCCTTTCGACAGTTGTCAGCTCGACTTCTCACGGAGGTTCATGATTTATTTACTTTTCAAATTTTTTGGTATAGGTTAAGATACCAACATAGTTATTTACGAGTAAGTTTTACAAAACATAACTTAAATAACATAAAATGGATAAAAGTTATCTGAATAAAAGATTATTATTTATTTATTTAAATAGCTCCTGTATTTTCCTCTCCATTCTGTATGTCTTCGGTATCCTTGGGTAACCAATTACATCATCATCAGGTCTTTTTTAGTCTCTGCATGAGCACGACCCTCTTTGTACTACCAGAGCCATATATTAGCCAGAGCAGTCAGAGGACTTAGCCTACACTCTCCACGCTGGCCAGACGGGTTGAAGAGGTCTCACTGATGCATAAGGGTTGGATCTCATGCATCAGCACGGAATAGCACTTTCCTATGCTGCGTAACCAACCAATAACATGTAACTAATTACATGCATAATAATATCTTAGGAAAATAAAAAGCTGGAAAGTGCACTCTGGGCTTCAAAGCATAGTTAAGGTTGCAACAATAAAAAAAAAACTTTAAAAAACAACTAAGAATACACTGTTTCTTATTTCTTTTTATTAACATAGGATATTTATAATATCTCTTTCCAGTCTGATTAATATATTGCAGCCTTGAATCACCTAATTATCCGAAAAGATGATTCCATGCATCTAAACAAAACGTGATCATCATCATCAGGTCTTTTTGAGTCTCCACTGCAGGAGCACGACTAAATAAATAAAATAATATATAACGTCGCAAACAGCTGATTGTGAAGTGTCTATAGGTACATAATCCGGTGCAAACTGCAGTCCAATAGGCCCACTTTCCAATTCGAAACTATTCATCAGACGAGCTCCCATTTTCTTGTTTATATTAGTTTTGAAGGTGAATTCGTCAACCAGTGAGGCATTTTTCATATGGTCAATCTCCTGTTTTAGTAGATTAAACTGTTCAGCAGGTATTGTGTTGTCCTCCAAGGTGTTCATCCGGTCTTTAAGTGCTTGAAGTTCCCTTAGGAATCTGGTTGCATCGACATGATCAATGGTTACCGGTGGCAGGACATGCAGATCTCTGGCTTCAAAAACCGGAAATATCTGAGGATCAGCACTCTTCATTAGGCTAATGATGTCATCCAAGTCACGCGACATCCTTTTCTTGTCATGTTTTCGACGCAAGGGCATTTTCTTTACTTTTGGCAAGGATTTAAAAAGTAACGCCTTTGCCTTATCCTGAATATCCTTCTCCGAGAAGGCAATGGTACACAGCTGATGAATGCTGACTCCATCCATATAGTCCAAAACACTTTGCACAAAAGCTAAAACTTCGCTAATTACAATATTGCAATTTGCGCATTTTACGATACTTGTCGTTGCCATTTTTTCAATGAGTCATCGAAACAAACGACTTCTGCGCACCCGCATTCGACCGCCTAATGCGCAAGACTGAACCTAGCCTAGGAAACCTAGCCTAGGATTGATAACCTTTTGGGTTGCGGTAGTCAGACGGCAGTCACTCTGTGTAAAAACCAGTAACCTCGTCAAATCAGCTAGGGTAGGTAGCGGACCCCGGGCTCTTAAGCGTTACCGCTGAGGATGCAACCGAGAATACGCTCGGAAGATGATGAAGCTTTCTCACTAAACTCCTCGTCAGTGTGTCGTGCACACTGTCCATGGCATTTGTGACCGTCGAGATAAATCTACGCAAGCGTCCGTCATGTCTCTGATTTGTAAATGCAATTCTGTTTGAGCTAGTGTTAATTTTGTCGCTTTGATTTGAGGGAATGGATAGCTAAGGCGGTGATCCCACCGCAGTTTAGAAAGATATTATGCCTAATACAATGTTATCACAGTAACATATAAAGTTTGCGAACGAGTGCCCAATCCAATTTACAGAAATAAGTAACACTGAGTATTTTGCGCAGTTCCTAGTTTTTAAGATAATTATGTCCTGCTTTTTACTTTTGTGCAATAAAGAGTATTGTATTGTATTGTATTGTATTTTTAAACTGGTGGCACCCGTTCACGAGTTGAAGCGTGGATCAGCCATCGCTGAACTCAACCATATCAAAGTAGAGCTGGCGATTTGTTTTATTACTGTGTCAAGCCATGGGTAAAGCAACGCTGAGTAAGAGCTTGTCTTAGATGGATGTGTCTGCTAACGATACATAAATTAAGGTAAAAAATTAATAAATAAATATATATGGACCAAACACTCAGATTGAGCTAGCCCCAAAGTAAGTTCGAGACTTACTTTACTTACATAATTAGAGAGAGTGTTATTGGATACCAACTCAAAGATACTATATTTTATAACAAATACATATGTAGATAAACATCCAAGACCCAGGTAAATATGAAAAATATCATTTTCCATCTTGACCTGACTGACGGACGGACCTGACGGAATCGAACCGGGACCTCCGGTGTGACAGCTTGTTATGATGACCACTAGGCCACAGAGGTCGTCACAACACAAACGAGTACATATTAAAACAATGAAAAGTGCTCCTCAAAACAAGTCAATAGGGATGATGACTGGGTCAGAAAAGTATTATTCTAATTAGTCCGTTAGTTAGATTATCCAAAAATAATGTACCCATATTTTTCAGTTTATCAAAAAAGTAAAAATTCACAAAGATACAGAGTATCAAAGTTCGAGAGTGCGGGCTTGTTACGTCACCGATGTGTAAAAATCGTACGAAAGCGTGACGTCATGCGAAATTTAAATGCGCTGTATCTTCGTTATTTATTTTTTCTCAGAGAAAAGAAAAATTCGTGTACAATATTTTTTAATAATCTAACTGATGGGCCAAAAATATTTTTTCAGTCATCATGCGTATTGAGCCCAGACTCGATGAAGCGATGTGAATTTGCAACTCGGTACTATTTTGAATAAATTTTCTACCTATACGACCTCTGTGGCTATCACGCCAGATAGATATCTCATTAAAAGAACTTACTGTAAATAACAGAACGTGCCCCTAAGGATAATTACATTACTCAGCGCATCGCAATCGCAAATACTAATAACTTAGATAATAGAAGTAAGGAGATACATTTTTCTAGATTTTTGTTTACTGCGGCCAATCTTAGACTCTTGCGACCATTTCCTCTCATAACACTTGATGTCGTTACATTAACAGTTACAGCTGTTTTGTATCCTTCATCCGTGTACCGGACGGGTCCCATTCGGTACCCAATTTCTGGGTTACCTAACTTCGTCTTTCATTGTTAATTCTAGTCGTACTTTCGTAAAGATGACGTAGTCTGTAGAGTATGTTGTGAGTTTTCGTCTACAGGGGGTCTTCACATTACGATCACTTTCTTATTTTATATACACACCAAGTATAGAATTGACTTTGTTGCGGTACACGGTACACTCTAATTTCCCTTGACTTTCCCATTTCCCAGACTGCAATTTGCCACACGCTCCATATCCTATATACGTCGTCACCTGGTTTATTGAGCCTGGTACAGGTTACGCGGTCTGCCGTGACTGCGCCAGTAAAACTGAGACGATAAGCACCTATATCGGCCCTTGGCTGTAGGCGCAGTCACATTCACTCCAAGGTGAACTTAGTTCCTATGCTCTTGCTGCGAAACGCTTGCTGGGTGGGCACAGAACTGAACTGAACAGGGGATCTTTACGTTACGAACTTGTTATTATACCACAGAATTAATAAGAGACAGAACAACCAGAACAGAATCTCCTACGGTTCCGCGCAATATGCGTCCCCGTCCCCGTCCCCGCACCTCTCCCCCGTTCTCGCCTTGTCAAGGGTGTTGCGCGGGCGAACCTACACGCATTGAGTTTTGCACGGTACGGATGAATATTTTCGTTTGTAGTAGTATTAGGCATAAATGATACCGCTCCTATGAAGTGCCATACCTGTGATTATACTCGTACTTTGCCGAGGTGACTCGCAAAATTTCTAACAGTGCTTTTCTCAAAAGGGAAGGTCCATATCTCCCATATTTCTTAAATCTAGATTTAGATCTAATAAAAGCTCGTAAACCTAGACAGCTTTTCATGTAGTAATTAACGACTGTTTACTCATAGTATTGGGCAAATAAAGCTTAATTTAATTGGAGTCGGCTCCATTGTGTCTGCGATACAGTGTATTAATCTTTGGGATCGAAATATAATTATATACTCAAATTAGTATAGTAATCTAATATAAATGTTCAAGGAGGGCAACGCACTTAAGAGTCCGTTACCCTAGACAGAATCAGACTTTTCCATACACGGTAGCTTTTATTTTGAAACGATATGTAAGATTTCGAAAAAAAAAATATTCAAAGAACTTGCATATATAATAGGCATATAACTACTTTTCATAGTCAAAATATGAACTTGAAAGATAATATAGTGTTTCATATCATATTTGAAAAAACACAATATTTTCTTTCAAGTTCCTATGTTGACTGAAACTAGTCATACAGTATATCTAGTATAGCTAAATGCATTTTTTGCAATTTGCGTATAAACATCCATGAGACCTCTCCAATCCATCTGGCCAGCGGGTAGAGTGTAAGTTTGATTGCTCTGGCTTATATCACAGAAGACAGTAAGAGTATACAGAACGGAATCTCTTAAGGTCCCGCGCAATATGCGTCCCCGTTCCCCGTCCCCTCATCTCTTCCCCGTACTCACCTTGTCGAGGGGCGAAAGCAGGCGAACACACACTGCACGGCGCACGCGGCCGTACAAGAACGGGGGAGAAGGGCGGGGACGGGGAACGGGGACGCATATTGCACGTACCTTAGGAGATTCCGTTCTCTATACTCTTACTGTCTTCTGTGCTAATATATGACTCTGGTAGTACAGAGAGGGTCGTGCCCGTGCAGTGGAGACCAAAAAAGACCATGATGATAATACAAGAAACAATAAATAACGTTGACACACTCAAAATAATATCACAACATATTGTGGCCCAACACACTACCGACTAGAACGTACAAAATCCATAATTTACGTAATATATATGCAAATTGATGCAAATACGCTTTGTACAAAATAACGCTAATATTCAGGCGTCCGTTTAGTTTATTAGGCTTTCTTAATTGGATTTTATAAGCTAAACTATTGCAGTAGTCAATTTTGAGGATTCATTTCCATTATTTAACATTTATATTGACTGCTGGTAATATTTGAATATGTTTGGGATACTTTCAGGGTTCCTTAGCCAAATGGCAAAAAACGGAACCCTTATAGATTCGTCATGTCTGTCTGCAGTATGTCACAGCCACTTTTTTCCGAAACTATAATAACTATACTGTTGAAACTTGGTAAGTAGATGTATTTTGTGAACCGCATTAAGATTTTCACACAAAAATAGAAAAAAATAACCAATAAATTTCGGGGGTTCCCCATACTTAGAACAAAAATCTCAAAAAAAATTTTTTCATTAAGCCCATACGTGTGGGATATCTACGCATAGATCTTCAAAAATGATATAGAGGTTTCTAATATTTTTTTTCTAAACTGAATAGTTTGCGCGAGAGACACTTCCAAAGTGGTAAAATGTGTAAGAGAATGATAAAACTAAAAACAATATATGATGTATTGTACATTAACATGCAAACTTCTACCGAGAATTAGTTTGAACGAGATCTAGTACTTAAATAGTTCTTTTTAATACGTCATAAATCGTAATATGTTACTTGCTGCTATGGAACCCTTCATGGGCGAGTCCGACTTGCACTTGGCCGCTTTTTTTAGACTGAATTGTTGTTACACATAAAACGAAATAAGATTTTAAAGAAATAAATGGTGCTGGACTGGGTTAAAAAATATATACTGATGAGAAAATAAAAAGTCACAAAATAATGTCACTTGTCATTGATCACATCCATTTTGAACGGGATTTTAGATTTGTTAATGCAGAAAAAAATATATTAAGAGTGGAATTTGACTCCAAGAAACGATGACGTCACAGTCTGATATTTCATACAAATCCCATAGAAGAAAAAACTATCTGATTTGACTTGTTGCAAACTAGGTTACAAATTTGATGACACTAAAATAAGTTATCCTAAACGAATCTTTTTCTTAATGTCCGATTCTATGTTCCGTCGTAACTACTAAACTGCTAAACTGGTTTTGTTAAATTTTACGTGGTTAGATTAGTTTTAACCACTAGCTAGAGAGTCATAAGCTATATTAAAATTATTTGAATTCCAAGAGACAACTGCGGTTTCGAATATGTCCAGTCAGGACAATACATGTCTATGTTGCAGTTGAATCATCATTATTAGGTCTTTTTTAATCTCTACTGCAGGAGCACGACCCTCTCTGTACTACCAGAGTTATATATTACCCAGAGCAGTCAGAGGATTTGACCTTCACTCTCAACGCTGGCCAGAAGTGTTGGAGAGGTCTCATTGATGTTTGTAAGATTTGTTTAACTTGTTTTCTGGGAAAACTTGGAGTGGTCCTATTCTACACTGCCGGGAACCATACTGCTAGGCTCCTTACAAAATAGATAGTAAATGTGCTATCAGCGGCCGCAGTCCACCCTCGTCAGTTTAATATTAAAGATGCGATGTAAATCTTACTTACAGTCCCTTGTCCGGGTTCTGATTATAATTGCACTGTTTACATGAATATTATACGCATAGGCGAACCAGTTTGGGATTGATTTAATTTTCATTTCGTGCCGTTGTATATCCCAATACTTGGTAAATACTTACTAGAACTTAAGTGAGAAATGGTATTTATTTCTCACTTAAGTTACTAGTCACTAAGTCACTAAGTTACTAGTACTTAAGTCACTAAGTACTTTCCTTGTTCATCATCATTATCATCATCCATACGTTGTCCTGTTTGCATCCTCAGAGGTAACGCTTCAGAGCCCCGGGTCCGCTACCTTACCTAGGTGATTTGACAAGGTTACTGGTTTTATACAGAGCGACTGCCGTCTGACCTCCGCAACCCAAAGGAAAGACCAGAACCAATCCTTGGATAGGTTTAAACAAACGGGACCCACAGCTTTACCTTTCTTCCAAAGCCCGGAATTATCTTTCTTTTCGGATAATCAGGTGATTCAAGCCTGCAATATCCTGAACAGACTGAAAACAACTTTTCACAAAATATCTTGCGTATCTTGCGGGCTTGGGCTCTGTCTGCTTAGAGCCGCAAGACCCAGAATGCTCTGTCTGCCCCATTAGGGATAAAGATGTGATAGTGTATGTAGTGCAGTGTTAAAAAAACTCAGATAACCACAGCCAAAAGTTAAAAGAACAAAGAGAGAAGTGGATAGAAACTTAATAAAAGATTTAAATTGGAGGAATTTTAGGGTTGAAAAAGTATATAAAAAAAATATTAAATTGTGAGCCGAAAAACAAACCAAAAGAAATTACCGAAGAGCACCGTGTTTTTGAATTTTGAAAATATATAAAAGAACGGTTAAATACATTTTCCACAAACACACGAACTTAAAGATAAAAAAAGTATTAAGATATACCTAAGTGCGCACTTCTTATCTAATACTTACGTACTTTTATGTAACTGTGGTTGTGGAAAAACGTTACAAATATAAAAAAAAGAAAAGCAAAGAAAGGAAAATAAGGTCCACGTTTTTCTCGTCTTCTGTAGGTCCTGCTTCACACGCTCCGACGGTCAAAGAGGAAAAATCTAGATCAAATTTGAGTCCAAGAGAACGGAGAAATCCGTTAAGAAAGGCTGAAAAGAAAATGTATAAAAATGTAATGAACGATATCAAATAAATAAGCAAATACACGGGACGATGGGATGATTTCACTATTGAACTTACCCTGAACAAAATATTGTCAGGCCTTTCAGATTAAAAGAGGCTAAGAGAATGCTACTGAGCCGCCTTCTAGGGCTTCAAAAAACCAGCAGCGGGTTATGCTCTCTTTATTAGCTCTCGCAACTTGCGCCGCCACTTCAACGCGCGAACCACATTCGACCACACTGTGTCTTCAATCGATACGATAATTATTTATTGATAGTCAAATTAATAATATTTTATTTACTTCAAAAAAATCAAAACAAATCTGTATCCCGATCACGGCCGATTCACTTGCCTTTTAAAAAATTAAGATATAGCAAAAAAAAGAAATTAATTCTTAGTGGCGAAGCCTTGAATGACCTGCCAACTCGCGCACCGCACCTCACCCCCGCGGTCGCCCAGCACTTACCCAAAAAGGTTGGCAGTACTGCACAACAATATCCCCGAACTCTTTGTTTGGTTTCGAAATAATTTGAATTCTATTTTCATCTTGGCGCCATTTTGTGAAAATTATGTCAACTATTGAAAAAATTAAAACAAAAATTATAATTTTGTTTTCTAAGATAAACAAGTGACAGTTCATCTTATTTTGTGCTGATGTTATGTAGATTGAAGTTTTCGCTCGTCATGGAATGAGGAACATTGAAAGAAGTAGGTAGGTATTTGGTAAGTAGGTACCGATTAGGTACCTCTATATATTTAAGTAGGTACTAAAATGGTTTATTCTAGTGTAGGTACATATATTTTATAACTTGTATTTTATTTAAAAGGTACCTACCATAAGAAAATCCGAAGTGAAGTCCAATTTTAAGTACATATAATACCTAAGTTATTATCGTAATTGTCATACTATTGTAATCTTCCATGCCATTTTTTGGAAAAAAAGAACCCACGCCAGTCGTAAAAGCCGAGACAGAACTCACTTCATTCCAAAAGTGCACATATAAGTTTACTTTGTCATAAACTATTTAGGTATATCTTTGTTTGTTTACCTCTCGCTCAAACTCGGCTTTTACGACTTGAACGGGTGAGGCAGCAACATCCAACGTAAGTTTATATTATTTGATAGGTACAGAATTAAAGTAAGTAGTACTTAGGTATGTAAGTACATATTTAAAGTAAAATGTCTTACTTAAAGCTAAAACTAGGAGGCCAAATTGACCGTAAGACCATCGGCATAAGTTTTTAGTTTGTTTGAAGTAACTGCTGCGGCTATGCTAGCCCATGTGCGAAAGCTCTAAACTTGTGTCTGACATTTTGAATTCCTGATAGTTTTTGCTGACGACGTAAAAATGGTATATATCCTAGCCTAGGGCCGCGTGACCCGAACGCCTCTTTTAGCGTTATGGTGGAGATAGGAATCAAAATAGTGGTGGGTTGCTAGTCGCGCTTATTAAAATGATTAGTTTTTTCGCCCATTCCCTCGATCGGACTTTTTACGATCTGCGAGTGAAAATAAGTAATGGAATATACCAGTCCAATATTTTCTTTTCTCCCTGATTAACATGTAAAAATGTCTTATACCTCTACCTGTGCCTCTACATAAATAAAGTAAATAAAGATATTTTCTTTTTTTCCAGATAAGAAAAATCACACAAATTAAATTTGCTCCTCCCTGCCCGAAAGGACTACTTTAAATTTTATATAAAAATGAATAAGTATTATATCGATGTACCTACCTTTTATATTTCACGTACGACGTAATAACATAAATAAAAATATTTCCTTTTTTACTTCGTTTTTTTCTTTGTTATAAATATAAGGTTTTAATTAACCTTAAAAGGTACCTGCTATTTAAAAAAAAAACAAAATAGACAATTTCTTTGCTTCAAATGACACGGGACAGAAAAAAAGTCAAATGTCAAATTCAATTAAGGCCCCGCCCATAGACACTATCCACAAAAAATATGTATAGCAGTCGGTCGTCTGATACTAGTGTAGTATCTGCTCCGTAGTCTGTTATCCCGATCTTTCCGAAAACGAAAAACATAAAAAAGAGCTTGAATTATTAACAAAAATGTAGCGGTCACGCTACAGTAGCTAAGGCCAAAGGCGATTCTAAAACGCTACTTTACATCTAACCATAGCTGGAAATCGAATTCAGAACGTTAGGACATCTTACATCCACGGGAGGAGATGGAGTCTGACCCGGAACCACACGGGGACAATAAGTTAGATATACTTAATTAATAAGATTAAGACAAAACTAATTAATGCTATATTATTAATGCGATAACAATTGTATTTTAATTATATCACCTTGCCGATAAACTGACTGGGAGTTTGGCAATATATTTAAAATAGATTTAAGTTTCTGGAAATATATAAATAAAAATGTAAAAAAAAGGAGTGTTGAACTAGCATTCACTAATATGACTACCTAACGAATAACCGTGCGTTTTCCGGCAGAGAATAGGACTACTCCAAGTCTTCCCGTTGATGTCGTCGAAGGCTACTTAGGAAACACAAGCTAAACAAAGCTTATAAACATCAATGAGACCTCTCCAACCTTTCAGGCTATTATACGAGTATATGGCGCTGGTAGTATAAGATGGTCGTGCTCCTGCAGTGGAGAGTAAAAAGACCTAATGATGAACAAATAACCAAGGAAATATCATCCCCGTGATTGAAGACACGTCTCCTAATAAAATATCCCCAATCGGCCATTAGCATGATGTCACAGAATCATAACTCGAGCCGAGTTGAGCCTCTCGATATCTGATTTGCATAATTCAATTTGTAAATTCCACCGTTCAATAACAAGGGCCATTGTTGGCTTGAGATTATGACACGCTAATATAATATGATGTTTTAGTAAATTTTTACAGGATTTGTTTTAAAAATCAATAAAAAAAGTTTAAAGCTTAATAATCGATTTATGTTAGGCTGCAAGATTGGAAAATGCTGATAAAAATAGGTTTATTCTTCGTTTCTTCGTTCTCGGCATGGTGGAGTACAATACGCTAGAAGTTAGGCGAAGTCTGAGCTTAGCGACATATTTATTCAGCGTATTCAGGGGTCGGATCTCCAACCAAGCTGTGTTGCAGTGGTTAGCACTGAGCGTGCTAAACCAGTACGTGTGGCGAAGGATAAAATCTCCGCTATTCGCGACACCACGGAGCAGAACGAATATCCTGAAAATGGCGCCGCTCACCAAAACCCTGCACACGTTAAACAAGGTAGCAGAGGAATTTGACCTGTTCAGCTGTTCATTGACGGAATTCACAAAGGTTAAGATAGTGTAAGTAATAATAATAAATAAACAAAAACAAATAAAAACAATATTAATGCTCAGAACAATATCTAAATTAAAAGATGAAAAGCAAAATTTCTCTCGAAGAACTCACGCCCCTCGCATCTGTACTGTGAGTGCACTTCCAATTTTGCTTCCGTGACTTCAATAACGTGACGAATTTCCTCATCACATGACAAAAAATAGTTAATTTACAAGGAACATAGATTAAAAAAAATGCCACTGCGGGAATGCCGAAAGAAGTGAAATCTTGAACGAGGTGGTGTCGCTAACAGTGTCGCGATTAAATATTTTTTCCCATTAAGACCGTACCTAAATTTTCCGGGGTCCAGTGCTGCCCCCATTTAAAATAAATCATTTCAAAGAAAACGGAGACATAATTTATTTAAATTGAAAAAAAATAGTTTTGCAAACCTTACTGTGTCATATATCAAATGAAAGGGCTCGTTATGAAGATCTCAAATATTAATTTTTGTTATAATTATAAAATAAATAGTTTTGATTTTATTCATGACAGAAGACGAAAATTGACCATTGGGGACCCTGATTTCCAAAACTTCTGAGGCTAAAATTTTGAAAAAAAAATACGAAATATAGTTCATTGCTTGCAGATTACAGGAAAACCTATAAGAATCCAATCAATTGCACGGAACCCTATCCACGTGAGTTTAACTCGCACTTGGCCGGTTTTATTGAAGTTGCTTACAAATGCACGTCAAGAAAACGCGTGGAGTCATAAAAAAAGAATCACGTAAGCCTTTACAATTCCACTTGAAATTCTTGATCCCAGTACAAAAACATCATGGGAGCAAAAATTAAATGCCGCATTGCTTTAACTGCCTTTTAAGCTTAGTAATTAAGAATTTCCTTGTTACCTCCGACTGATTTACTGCCTGAGTTATGGTAGCGGGCATTTTTTGCTAAAAAGGTCCGAATTATTCCCTGCCCAGTTAATTTAAAAGGTTCTTATCAGTTAACTCTTTTTCGTTTGTGTTCGCATTTTTTATTTAGTTGGACAGTTTTTGTTAACTGCAGTATCGAAAAATGTACGTTCGTTGATCAGTTGAATAACTAACAAAACAAAATATATTAAGTCTAACAAAATATAGATTCAATCTATGACACTAAACAACTTTCGCCAAGAAACAAATATATTTTTTTTTTACATATAAACTCGGATCAGCTGATCGTACAGCTGGTCAACGTTATGAGAGGCCAAAAGTTATTTTTCTTATTTCGGTATATGTTCCTTAGGGGAAAGTTGTTCAGTATCATGGACTGATACAGATACACTATCATGTCTTTATCCCTAACGGGGTAGACAGAGCCAAGTGCGGTAAAGCCCAGGCCACTTTTAGCGTAATGGTGGGCATGATGGTGGAAAAGGGAAATCATAATAGTAATGGGTTGCTAACCGCATCGCCTATTCATATGATTCAGATTCTCGCCCATTCCCTCGATCGGCTTTTACGATCTGCACGGGAAGAGAAGCAGCTGGTACATTCTATGTTTTTTCTTTTCTCCCAGACCAGCAAAGAAGAACTATATATCATGGACTGAATGTACCCTTAAAATAGTTTAAGTATATTTTGTTAGACACTATATGAAAGTATGAGTTATACGCTCTCGTTAGTGGAGTGCTCTTCATGCACCTCTTTCTCCCTACCTTATATACGTTTCCTGATTTCCCCACCTGGCATTCTATACAATACATAGAAATTCGATACATTGATAAGGCATTGTTTATTGCGTAAACAATATTTTATACATTTCCTAGATGTGCTCGAATCGGCATTGTATACATTTCCTAGGAATTGTATAGAATTCCTGACTTATACACATCACATTTCCGGTGACATACGAGTGTATAAAAATTCACATTTTTCCCAACGGTAAACGGCAAAAAGCAACACTTAACGTAACCACTTGTTGGACACCACTAATGTAACTAGATTTGCCTCGAGATTGAAGTCTCACTCAATTATGTTCAGGAAAATACGATCCGAGAGTTCGTCGAGCTCCGTCGGTGAATGTGTAGGTTTCATGGATTTGATCCAATACAACATGTGTTTGATAGACTTGGATGGCAAGAGCTATTTTTTTACTATAAGTTTTTATTTAGTTTCACCTGTCCCGTTGTTTGTGTCTATATTATGGTACCAATGACCTGACATCATGAACAAGACTAATTGGGATCTCTGTGAACGCAGCCCACCGAGTTTGGGCTCAATTGATTCGTCTTGATGGTGGTATTCTTCTGTAGATGTCGTAACACGGGGCTAAAGGATAAAATTGCTTTATGTTAGTGCACAAACTGCACAAACATAAAGCATTCATATTATTAGTATTTGGAGAAGAAAAAGCGGAAAGTGCACTTTGGGCTCTGAAGCAGCATAGCAGAGGATGCAACCGAGAACGCGCTCATGTGAAGGAGATAGACCATCGTTATCAACATCATCATCTCAGCCCTTCTTCCACATACTGCTGAGTAAAGGCTACTCTTCGTCGACGCCACCCATCTCGGTCCTGTGCTGCTCTCATCCAGGTGCGACCCGCAACTTTGATTATGTCGTCAACCCATCGCATAGACGGACGCCCGACGCTTCTCTCACCCATTCTGGGCCACCATTCAGTTAGTGCCTTGCTCCACCTGCCATTACTCCGTCGGGCCATCTTAAAAGAAAATATAAACATAACATAAATATAAACATGTGATCATTGAACAAAAGAATTGGTACGAGTACATATAAGGAAAATATGAACGGGCAAGTGCGAATCGGACTCGTACATGAAGGGTTCCGTACCTCCGTACAATGTTTTAAAACGCTAAAAAACATGTTTTTTGTATGACGACCCTTTAATTTTTAACTTTTTTTTATTTTTAGTATTTGTTGTTATGGCGGCCATAGTAAAACATAATCTGTGATTTCAAGTATCTAGTTAATGCCATTACGAGTATAAAGATTTAGCTAAAAACGCTGAAAATACACGTTTTTTGTATGGCGACCCCCTTTAATTTTTAACTTTTTTTTTATTTTCAGTATTTGTTGTTATAGCGGCCACAGTAATACATAATCGGTGAAAATTTCAAGTGTCTAGCTATTACGGTTCAAGAGATAGATCCCTGTGATAGACGGACAGAGGACAGACAGCGGAGTCTCAATAATAGGGTCCCGTTTGCACCCTTTGGGTACGGCACCCTAAAAAACTATAGTTTCTTCTTTCCTTCAAAATAAACGTTATTTATTTTACTTTCCACGTTTATCTTGTACTTTAATTTTTCGACGAGCAATCATAATCTAGCCATGTTTCACGAGAATTTCGGTACCTTTTTCCGGTACTTTTAATCGAACCTCAATAATATTGATAGGCAAATTTGATCAGACAAATTGAGTTTTGAAGTTAAAATATATAAAGGGTTGTTGAGATATGGAATTAATGGCAAACTGTTACGGGGTAAACTACAATGCAGTTGAATAGTTCTTCATTATGTCGTCATCAAATTACGTGATGGCGCAGCGGTCTGACAGTGGACAGTCAGCTAAACATTTGCGTTAGTTAATTACAATGTAAGCCAGGCGTACCACAATTAAAAAGAAACAGATATAGCATTACATAATTGAGCAAGCAAGCAAGCAAGCAAACATCTTAGTTTCGAGATTCCCCAAAAACGTTTTTTCTGTCTGTCTGTTCTCGGCTACAGATCGCATTTTTCAACTGATTTTGACGAAAATTTGCACACCAAGTTTCTCGATTTATTAATATGTCAATTGCGATTTTTGACTGTGGAAGAAATAGGAGGAAAACTGAGGGAAATTTGCTATAGCTGCAGAGTAGCTTTATTTATATACGGATTTCCATCAACTTTGAGAGGCATATTCAGTTCTACTAACGAGTTCGACAAATTTACGATTATATCTTTCCATACCGGGAGATTTGCAAACACTTTGACGTAAAATACTTATATATTCTGTTTTATATTTAATAACGTGAAATTATATTGTTGCTTTGCTTACCTGTTTTCATCATTCAGAAATATATGCGCATCTTCTCACCATGATGGTTACTATTGGTTGACAGTTCTCAAGACACGTCGTGAATTACGTGCGGCTAGCAACTAACCCTGGTTTAGAGCGCAATACGGGGCACATATACGGGGGACAGGTGCGGGGACGCCAAATTGCGGGAGACGCTGTGAGATTCCATTCTGTTTGTACTCTTATGTAGTCTGTGACAACGTGTAACAAAAAGGGGGTATCAACCAACAACTTGTACTACGGGACCATCGCTGAAATTGAAAAAAAAAACAGCAGCTCCATACATTTTGGTACGGCAGGTATTAAATTTGGTTGATTTTGGTTCCATAGTAAAAGTTGTTTACATTGATTAGTACGTCAACTCCCTTTCGGGTTGATACACGTTGTATATGGATGGATTTCACTGAAATGGCTTTGCTAAGCCAGGGGAAAGGGGAAACGTATCGAATATTGCATGTTATTAGGGGCTCGTAAGGTCTACTTTTCTCACAGAAACACTAATTTTATTGGAAAATCAAAGCCTCATTCCAATATGAGCAAACTTAGTAAAGGGGTTTCAAGATAAGGGATTGTTCTTAAATAGGGTAAAACCCGGATAGTCGCCCCGGGGTATAGTTGCCTTGATTGCAATTTCTCTAATTTCGCAAATGAAACACATTTTATTAATTTATCTATCGAGAGACTCTGCATCTACAACTAAGTTGACCGTGTTGCATGTCTCTGTGCGATTGCATGGCACGGCTAGGTGCGATCAAAGTTTTTGCGGGATAGATGTCCTCTTTCTCGACAGGGCATCTATCCTTAACGTAATTTACATGGAATAGGCAAACGTAATCTATACGGGATAGTTGTCCCAAAACTTAGAGGTCCGCAAAAATTGCCATACTCAGGAAATATCAAAGATAATGTTTATTCCTTTTATAAATTTGAAGATAATAAACCAAAGTACCTACCCGTTTGACAAATAAAGTATCTTGCTTTTTGTACAAAGAGATATAAAGTAATTTCAAAAAGTGGGGCAACTATCTGGGTTTTACCTTAGTACATTGTAAGTTCACAGTTTTAGACAAACTATAAGTCTTAAAGAACTTTCAACTTTAAAAATGTACATGAATACAAATTTTGGTACATATCTTAATTAGTATTTTTGCTTCAAAATTGATGTTTTTGTAACTCAGCTCCTTCTATTGATACATATTTGACTTATGTCTATATTATCTGAATTAGTGTTTAATTATCGCACAAATTCAGCGTTATTCGGTATAGATATTCTTCTGTAAATTCTTATAGTTTGTGTCTTTAGCCTATAGCCGAGGAGTGCACTCTAGTGCGTACTTAATTTGGGCCATTTGTTTGTCTAATGATAGAAGCAAGCTCAATGTACCTATAAATAAATTAATGTGTGGTAAGGCTAAGTTTACTTGTAGTTCAGATGATAATATCTATCTACTTGTATATCTTATTATATCAAAATCATTATGTTAAGGCCGTACCTGAATTTTTCGGGGTCCCGTGCTGCCTCCATTTAAAATAAATCATTTCAAAGGAAACGGAGTCATCATTTAAATTTTTGTTTTTACCAAGCCCTATATAACCCCTTAAACTATTTTATGAACTACTGAGTGAGAACGTTAAGCTGTACTACGCACATTTGCGAAAAAAGGCCACTTTCGGCAAATGTGCGTAGCTAAAGCTTAACGTTAATGTAAGCACAACAGGGTGCAACTGCTAATAATGTATATATTTTTGATATGTGCTCTTAAAACCCTTTCATTTAATACCCCACTCGGTATGATTCGAATTATTTTGTTTTTTGTTCTTTACTTCATGGCCTATAGAGGGCGCCACAGCAGATTTACTGTGAAGTCCAATAGCCTATCACCAGCGGACAGTCAAGACAATTCTGACTATACCTCATTTTTCAATATACTATGGTTAACAGGAATGATGACTAGGGTCAGTAAAATATAAATCTAGAGTTGGATTATACAAAACTAATGGATTTAAGTTTCGGAGAGAGGGCATAATGCTTTAAGTAGAAATCATGTGTAGCTGTAAGAAAGAAAAATTTGGGTTCCTACTGTTGAAGAAAATTTGTCTTTCGTCGTTTGTCGAATCGTTTTACAGCGACGCGGATCGATCCGTACGAAACACGCTTCGGGTCAAGTAGAGCCCGTACAACGCCACCCGCTTAATCTTCAGAGCACTGCGAGCGCTTACCCGTATGGGAACCTGTACCGTACGGATCTCCCGTACAGTTGTAAAACCAGCCTTAGTAGTAAAAATCAATGCTGAATGATGTGACTAAATGTCAGTCACGAATAACAAACTAAATTTCCCGGAAACCTCATTATAGCCACACCAAAGCTTCGTAATTATGTCCAAATTGTCCACTAACTAAATACACGTTGTGGTCTGGATAGTCATTTTCATGATAAATGTACCCTAAAAATACTTGTTACAAATAGTACACATTTGGACACATTGTAGTACACAACTTTAGCTTTAGATATTCGCGTTATATGTTTTATGAATCTAAATAAGCGCTCCATGTTAGTCTGGAAAGATAGAAAATACTTAAAATGCTGCTTTTCTTAATCGTAGAAGCCGATAGAGGTTATGGGCAAATATGCGAATCATGTTATGCGAATCATGGGAGGGGGCGTGGGGATGCTCCGGCTCTCTTACTCACCGAACGAAGCATAGAAGCGGTGAAGCTACTATTCTGAGTTGCATCCTCAGCTGTGCTGCTAAAGAAGCCCGGGGTGCGCTTTCCTATTTTTTCTTCTCAATTCAATTCAATTTTTTATTTGCTTAAGGTGAAGATATAGGCAAATGGCCTTGAAGTGTGAAATAAATTGATAACTCGTAAATATGGTGATAATTTCCATATTCCTCTTCGTCATGCACTAGATAGCCCTTTAAATTATTTTATGAACTGCCGTTGAAACTTTTATTGGTGATCCGTCTAGCTTTAAGACTTGCCGTGGCCACTTTTGGCGGAGGCAAGTTTTAAAGCTAGACGGACTAATGTAAATACTTTCAACGGTGGTTCATAAAATAATTTAAAGGGCTATCTAGTGCATGACGAAGAGCAATATGGAAATTATCTCCATATTTACGAGTTAACAATTTATTTCAAATGAGGGCGCCACTTCAAGGCCATTTGCCTATAAGATATAGGCCTTAATAAGAGTTTTACAATACAATGTGATCTTACAAATTATACAGTCCTTCTTATTGAGCTTTTCAGATATAGCAAATGTTAAAATAACAATAAGTATTTATTTACAATGGCAGTATTTACTTTACTCAATTTAATTGTACGGTTTACAACATACATAACATTTCTCCATATATAACATGCACGTCAATGGTCACCCAAGGATGGCAAAGACCTTGCGAAGTGGAGAAGAAATTGCCGGAACAGTTAAAATGATTCGGCTTTAATTTTACGATCGGCCGCCTGCCTGACGTCAACCCTCTTTGGGAATGTATTTATGCGGAAAGTTTTACAACCGGCCGCCGCAAAACAAGCCGCAAAGACAGTATGGTGTACCTATATTTAATTGAAAATTTTTTCAATAAGTCAAATTTTACTTGCCAATTTAAAATGACTTTTAATTTTCAATTACAGTTAATTCGTGGACGAAATAATTTCTGCTATGAATCATTAATAATTTAACTGTCATAAAATGAATGATACAATTCAATTTCGTTTCACAGGAATAAATTAATTCAATAATCTGATTTTGCCTTTAAATCTCTTAACATTTATTATGAATTTATCATAATCAGTCTTTAATACAGTTTATAAAGACAATTAAGCAATCATTTGAATTATAAATAATAGAAATAAGTAAGTAGGTATATATTTTATTCTTGTTATTTTATTATTCCATGCCGATATTGGAGAAAAGAAAAATAATATACTGCTGCTTCTCTTCCCGCGCAGATCATAAAAGCCGATCGAGGGAATGGACGAGCAAGCGGTAATGGGTTCTATATGCCTACAGGATCTAACAAAATATTTACAAAAAAATATTTTTCATATTTCGATATATGTTCCTTGGAGTAAGTTGTTCAGAATTAAGGACTAAATTCACCCTTAAGGTATAGGCAAATGGCCTTGAAGTGGCGCCCTCATTTGAAATAAATTGTTAACTCGTAAATATGGAGATAATTTCCATATTGCTCTTCGTCATGCTCTAGATAGCCCTTTAAATTATTTTATGAACCACCGTTGAAAGTATTTACATTAGTTCGTCTAGCTTTAAAACTTGCCTCCGATAAAAATGGCCACGGCAAGTTTTAAAGCTAGACGGATCACCAATAATAGTTTCAACGGCAGTTCATAAAATAATTTAAAGGGCTATCTAGTGCATGACGAAGAGCAATATGGAAATTTTCACCATATTTACGAGTTAACAATTTATTTCACACTCCAAGGCCATTTGCCTATATCCTCACCTTAAAATAATTTTAGTATATTTTGTTACACGTTATATTTTGATTCCATATAGCTGAATGTGGCTTTTGAGTCTTATGGACCTAAGTTTTGTCTACTCCATAAAGAATGAAGACGTGTACAGTATGTATGCACTATATTTTTTTATTTTTAGAGCATATTTATTAAACAGCGAAGCGATGTTTAAATACGACATGATGCAACAATGTTTCAACAAAATCTACAACACCCGTTCTGCATTCGCTGAATCATATTACAATATTACAATAGGGTATATTCATGTTATTTTTTTATTTTTTTAAACGATTCTATAAGTTATTATATAACCGGAAAAAAATATAACACTTACAGAATATTATTAAATAAGCTTAAAAAAATAATTAAAATTACTATTATTTTTGGACGACTTTAAACGCTGCCATTTTGCGCTTTTTTCTGTGACGTCACCGTGCATTGTCAATGTCATAGAAACACTTATATGTCAGTGTCAGTCAAGTGCAAATTACAAATTCAAAATATTATCAACAAAACAACGAAGTTTTGGATTCACAGTTTTATTTTATAAGTAATACTATCTAATTTGTGATTATAAGTGAGTGATTAAAGATTTTAATATCAATTCATTACAAATGGAAGGGCGCACAAAATCTTATTATAAATATTGTATGGTTCCTATGTGCAAAAATAACATCGTAACTGCACCTGACAAAATATATTTTCATATGCCCAAATATGCAAATGTAAGGAATCATTCCGCGTATTAGGGTTCGCTGTTTTACAAAACCGAGCTGTAATGCCAAATAGCTAGAGGTTTAGTAAATTAGCTGATTATACCATTCAACTGCAACTGTACATACCTATTGTGAACAAAAAATACATATTGTGAGCAAAATGAGTAGTGTCATCCTTTGCAAAACTACACAGTAGTATTGTAAGTACCTACTTCAATTATTTATAATTTAATAGGTAGTAGACTAGCTGCCTGCTACTATAAGCTATAAGATAATGTACTACCTACCGTAATTAATTAAACAAATTTATATTATTTAAGAAAAAAAATACCCAAAATTCTCCAAAAGATTTATTTTTTTTCTCTAAAATTTCCCATTTTTACCCAGAATTGCGAAAAAAATACCCAATCTGGTAACACTGCAAATTACAAATGACTTATTGACAGTGACAGATAGTCTTCTTCTTTTTAATTTGTGATTGACAGCACAGACTATTTAGAAAATTAAGTTTGACAGTGTTTCGTGACGTCACGTGGCGTTTCGGAAATTTGCGAGGGAATTTTAAAAATACAGCTTTTAAATAATTAATTTCTCAATGGAAACACGTTAAATTGAAAAGATATATATATGGGTATTTTTCTTTAGCAATGAAGTATACACATCATTTTTTTTGTTCGTTTCTGAATCACATGCATATTGTCTATTTCAAACATGCTATAAAGGCAGAACTGTCTAAACTAAATTCAAACGAGTCTGCGAGGTCCGCTGACCGTATTTATGTAAATACAGCATAGCAGGTGTCCGCGTAGTCCGATCTGCATAACAACGTAGGTACAAGGAATATGGTTACATCACTGTGTTTTATTCTACATATTTGTGCTTTTCACAATAATGTGGTTAATTTTTGTGTTGAGAATAAATTTTATTGATGCAATAATTATTGGGCAGCCGGTAAAACTTTTCGCACAAGTGCATTCCCAAAGAAGGTTAAAGTCAAAATATGATTTTTCTGAAGCAAAACTATAGTAAAATCGTTTAAACTCATAATTATCATCCGAGGGTATTCCTGGTTGCATCCTCAGCGGTAACGCTTCAGAGCCCGGGGCAGCTACGCATAAGTAGGTGATTTGAAGAGGTTACTGGTTTTTACACAGAATGACTGCCGTCTGACCTCCGTAACCCAAATGGAAGACCAGAACCAATCCTAGGATAGGTTTTGACTAACTCTAGGTGGCGTTTGGAACCCATAGCTCTACGTGACGAAGCACGAAATCATCTTTCTTTTCGGATAATCAATTGATTTAAGCCTGTAATATCCTAACCAGACTAGAAACAACTTTTCACAAAGTTTGCTTTTCAATGGGATTTGAACCGACGACCTCCGGATCACATGGCAAACGCCTTGACCACTGGACCACGGAGGCAGGCAAGTCTAATCACCCCTTGAAATAGTTGCAGTTAACTAAAATGCAGTTTGTATAAGAGACTTTTATGTTATAGGGCTGCAAACGAACAAGCAAACTCAAGCGGGTGCGGGTAGACTGGCAGATAATTTGAACTTACGACGTAAATTCGGTCGGAATACGTCAAAATGTAACAGCGGTTAGCCGTCCGAATAATTGAGTGGACAAGTCAGCCTGATTTGTATCTACTAATTGAATTTAATTAAATCGAGACACTGTTATAAATCGTTCAGAGGGAATTGCCATGAATTATTCAGTATACGCAAATGGGGTGATTTTTAACGGCAACTGTTTTTGGCGAGTTAATGTACTGAAAATACGTCCATGTGGATTCTGACCTAGAATAGTAAGTAAGTAATACTTTATATAGAACCACTCCATCTCTTTCTGTGGATGTCTTAAGATGTGAGGACTAAGCACAAACATCTCGTGCTAAATCTGCATTCCCAAGGAGTGTGACGTTAGGCAGGCGGCCGGTTGTAAAACTATAGCTAAATTTTAAAACTGTTTCGGTTATTTCTTTTCAGATTTCGCATGGTCTTCGATATATTTTAGTGAGCATTGACATTCATATTATATTCGGAAAAGAAAAGCGGAAAGCAGAGCTGAAGAATGAATGTACATAAGGCTGCGCCTGATGCTGATAATATAAGTTTTCCTCCCGCTTTGACGCACACAAATTTACTATAACCGAAGGAGACAGCGAACCATGCGGGAAGGAAAGAATCTCGGCGGGTCAATGAAGCTGGTTTACACATTTCTGGTTTTTGAGGTTTTTTCGTTTTACAAAGAATATTTAAGAATTATTTAACAAGTAAGACATATGATGACTGCCTTTTCGCCCAAATACATTCCCAAACAGGGTTGACGTCAGGCAGGCGGCCGGTTGTAAAACTATAGCCAAATCATTTAAAGTGTTTCGGCTTTTTCTTCTCCATTTTCATGCATTGACATGCATGTTATATTTGAAGAAGAAAAAGCGGGAAAGCGCACCCCGGGCTCCGAATAGCTAACTCCGAATAGCCGAATAGACGAGGAAGAATGCCAAAGTCTTACAGATACACAGCCACGTTAAACTTATAACACCCCTCTTTTTTGTCGGGGTATAAAAAGAAAAGAGAAATTCTAGTATATCTTCAAGATCTTTGAAATGTCATCCAATTATAAGTTAAAAGCGAAAGCTTCCCAGAAAACGTACTGAAATATTTTCACGCTGATTTCTTTTCTGAATCCTGAAGACGCTGCGAGAATAAAAAATTATTGAACTTCATCACCAAATCGTGGACGGCATCCAAATATATAATATATTTTGTGTTTTTGTTTGGATACAAATACAGATACATTATTACGCCATCCTTATAGGGGCAGACAGAGCGTTTTATATTTTGCGGCTCTAAACAAACAGAGCCCTGAGACGCAGGACCCAAAGGCCACTTTTAGCATTATGGTGGGCGAGAAGATGGAAAAGGAATCAAAATAGTGATAAGTTGCTAGCCGCATCGCCTATTAACATGATTAGCATATTCACCCATTCCTTCAATCAGCTTTTGCGATCTGCGCGGGAAGAGAAACAGCTGGTACAGCAGATTTTTTTTTCTGGTAGACCAGCATGAAAGGTTTTGATACTAATATTAAACTAATAACGTACTTTTTATTTATTTATTAGACTTAATTTTTAAGAGGGCACCCCACGCCAGAATCTAAGTTTTGCTCCCGCTTCGGCACATACATTTACTCTAGGCGAAGCGAGACAGAGAGCTGAGCGCGGGCAGCGGCGCGGCGGCGCAATGCGTCTTTTAGTTGTTTCTAGTTTTACTAAGAATATTTAAAATAAGATATATGATCACTGCCTTATGATTAATTCAATTATAATCCAAAATTACAAGGGTTAATTTATTTTATTTCTTAAATACTTGGTATTTATTTATTTATTAAAAAAACCTTATTGTTCCTCAATAAAAAAATGGTACAATTGGCGGACTCAACGCTAAAAGCGTTCTCTTCCAGTCAACCATAGGGTAAACAGATACTAATCATGTTGCGGCGCAAAAAACTAAATAAAAAATAAAGTATTAAAATATGTGCATAATATAATATATGTCTACTTAACACTATATAATATAATACAATATATAATACACAAATAAATAAAATATAACTCACAGAATATACCTACATACGTACATAAGACTATCTATAATACATATAAAAAATAAATAAATACAAACCTACAATATATATAAATAATGAATGATTATGGTGAAAAATAAAGAAAGATACTAACATCGATCAAAAAGATAAGAGTGCACTCTTCTCTTAAAAGAAAATTTTGTCGAAATATCTTTGATGTCAATGGGTAAAGCATTCCAGAGCCGTATAGCTTGTAAGTTAAAAGAGTTTGCCATAAAGTTTGTGCGATGAGAAGGAACAGAAAGGAGAAGATTATCAGTAGAACGAAGTTGCCTATCATGAGTGTTAGAAAGAATTTACATCTAAGGTACTCAGAGGAATTAGGATTCAGAAGAATTGAAAAGAGTGCAAAGAATTCGCACTTGTCTGCGTTCACGGAAAGACAACGAAAAGATAAAGGTAGCCGTTTATAATATATTGAAGGTGATTTGGAAGCAACTTTTTCTATTGAGACAACTTTAAACAATCATTTTTTTGAGTCATATAGTGACTAGATATAGTCCTGTCCTTTGCTGTTTTTTGATTTCAAAGTAAATATTATGTGAATATTAGATAGAATATATAAGGCTCGCACGCTCAAAGATCGCTCTAAGAACTGTGAGGTAGCATGGGCTCCGGGCATTTAGTAATAACGGCGTACCTAAATGATAAGAGCATTTTCTCCCAGTTGACCTCAAAGAGAGAAAATTGTTCGACGCAAAAAGCAAATTATCTAACTACTTACTTATTCTATCATGATTACCGATATCATAAATACAAATACGTCGTCATATAAGGTATTATGAACATACTACTATATAATTTTATTTATTTATTTATTATTACTTGATTTGCCGTGTGGTTACCGGCAGAGTAGAATAGGACCACTCCAAGTCTTCCCGTGGATGTCGTATAAGGCGAAATACAAGCTAAAGAAAGCTTTTATTAAAAACATCAATGAGACCTCTCCACCTCTCCAAACCGTCTGGCCAGCGTGGAGAGTGTAGGCTAAATCCTCTGGTAGTACCTGATGACGATGGTGATAATGATTACTTGATAATTGTCAATTTTCTTTCGATTTTCTAAAAATCTTTCTGTATTAACTTCTTCTTCTTATCGTGTCAATGTCAATTGTTAAATTGTATTGGCCCAGAAATTCGCCACATCTATAGCCCTTTGGTTGGCCTCCATTAGATCGTCTCTAGAACAAGATGCTTTGGACGTGGGGCATGACAGCAGATGTTCCATGGACTGGATGCATCCACAGGCACATCTGTCGTCGTCAGACTATTTCCACTTCTTAAGGTCCTAACATCTTCCGATGCCCACCCGGAATCTATTTAGCGACTTCCAAGTGCGCCAGGGTAAATTGTGGCCTGGTGGAAGCTTTTCACTTATGACACAGAATACAGTAAGAGTATACAGAACGGAATCTCCTAAGGTACGAGCAATATGAGTCCCCGTTCCCCGCCCTCGCACCTCTCCTCGTTCTTGTGCGGCCGCGTGCGCCGTCAGTGTGGATTCACCTGCTTCCGCCCCTTGACAAGGCAAGAGGTGCGGGCACGGGGAACGGGGACGCATTTTGCTCGGGACTTTAGGAGATTCCATTCTGTATACTCTTACTGTCTTCTATGCTTATGGGAAAGCTGATGGAAAACTTATTTTGCCACAAGTCTACTCTGGCGCTCGAGGGATCGCTAGCAAGAGGTGCAGTATGTGAAATAAATCTGCGTCGGCTTTTGAGTCATGCAGGTGGAGGGCTATGGTCATAAAGTCTGCTATCCCTTAACAGTCGTCCCCTCTCCATAGACTCTGTATTTACTTAGTATATTAAAGACTAACAAGCAAATTTCTTTCCGTGATGCAGTAAGGTCTTCTTCTTCTTTGTCTAAGTGCGTTCCCGGTTGCATTCTCAGCTGTGCCGCTATGGAGCCCTGGGTGCGCTTTCCCGCTTTTTCTTCTCCAAATATAACATGCATGTCAATGGTCACCCAAGGATGCCAAAGACCTAGCAAAATGGAGAAGAAAAAACCGGAAAATTTTATATGATTAAGCTATAGTTTTACGACCGACCGCCTTCCTGACGTCAACCTTATTTAGGAGTGTATTTGTGCGAAAAGTTTTTCAACCGGCTGCCGCCCGTAGTTAACTCTCCTTGGGAATGCAATTGTAGCACGAGATGTTTGTGCTTAGTCCTTTAGTCGCCTCTTACGACATCCACAGAAAGAGATGGAGTGGTCCTATTCTAACCCGGAACCACACAGGTAGGTATTCGTGATGCAGTAAGGCAAGGTTGTAAAAATATAAGAAATTCTCAATATTATGCGTACGTGATAGCTTGACTGAGGCGGGAGTTTGGTATACTTGCAGGCAAGGAAACGTGTTGCCAAATTAGAATTCTATACAATATTGTACTGAACAAAATATAAACTAATAAAAGTCTAACAAAATATACTAAATTATTTTAAGGTTAGATTTAGTCCATGATCCTAACAAATTTCTCCTAGGAACTGAATTCAGGTTAATAAATAGAAATTCACCAACTATTTACGACGACCTCCGTGGCGTAATGGTTAACACACTAGACCGCTAATCCGGAGGTTCTGGGTTCGATCCCCAGCTAGGGCAAGTTGGAAAATGGCCTTTTTCAAGTTGTCCTGGGTCTTGGGTGTTTATCTATATATGTATTTATCATAAAATATAGTATCGTTGAGTTTGTATCCCATAACACAAGTTTAAAACTTACTTTGGGGTTAGCTTAATCAGTGTGATTTGTCCGTATATATTTATTTATTTATTTATTCATCAGCAACATGCTAGCAATATTTTGTATATATTTCTTAAATTCCTTTGTACCATTTATAAGTTAAATTGATTTATGTTAAATAATATCCTAAATAAAACCTTAAAAATATTCCCAAAGAGAGTTAACGTCAGGCAGGCGGCCGGTCGTAGAACTAAAGCCAGATCATTTAAATTGTTTCGGCTATTTCTTCTGCATTTTGCAAGGTCTTTGGCATCCTTGGGTGACCATTGACATGCATGTTTTATTTGGAGAAGAAAAAGCGGGAAAGCGCACCCCGGGCTCCGAAGCAACATAGCTGAGAATGCAACCGGGAACGCGCTTAGCGTTTTGCGCTCGCGCAAAGGACGAAGAAGAAGAAGATATCCTAAATACAACGCGATGGCTTTAAAAACACCATGAGTGCTTCGGCGAAACTGAAAAAACTTTTCAAACCCTGATTGAAAAATGGATATCAAAGAACTTTGGATTCAGGAAGGGATAAAAGGGGTATAACAATGGACACCTAACAGGCTAATAAAAAAATTTGACGAATATGTACTTTATGAAGAAAACAGGGACAGGGAGCTCATTGCTTATTTTAACAACTAAGTACTTATTTAAGATACCTCTATCAACAATTCAGTTTTCGTTATACATTGTTTGTTTTTCGTGTATCGGATTTTTGAAGCTGTCTAAAGGCATCTGACATAGGTTGACTATAATTGATAACAGCCGAGATTAACGGCTGAACATGTCCTCTTAAGCACGGAGGAGCTCCAGAATATTTTATGCCACTAGTGGCCACCCTTAATGTAGTGACATTAAGGGTGGCCACTAGTAATAATAACGCTTTCGCAAGTTAAGTGTAACTTGCGAAAGCGTTATTATTACGCATTTCCACCCGACGACAAAGCACTAGCACTTTGTATCTATTGGTTCGACTACAACTTACAAGTATATTATAATGTATGCAATATATTGTCTTCAAGTCTACGCCCGACGATTCAGTTGGCTTAGCAGTGGGCAATTTTCATAAAGGGAATCGTGTACCTACCTCCGAAATTAGGCCTACACCCACACCTGTTTACTAGAAGATCCAACTTTCGGGGCTGTTATTGGTTTATTATCCATTGATCTACTCGTTTGCTCTATCATAATCAAATATTAGTAAAAAAAGTTTTTTTGTTTGTATAACTTAATTGTACCAAAAATATGTAGGTATGAGACAACATAATACGGAAGAGCAAATAAAGAAGTATGTGTGGTGTTACTTTAAAAGATTGGATTAGAAATAATGTTATAAGGGAGCGGTGTGCGAGTTGGACTCGTACATGAAGGGTTCCGTATCAACGTACAATGTTTTAAAACGCTGAAGAAACACGTTTCTTGTATGAAGACCTTTAATTTTTAACTTTATTTTATTTTTAGTATTTGTTGTTATTGTGGTCATAGTAATATATAATTAGTGAAAATTTAAAATATCTATTTAATGCCATTATAAAGATCAAGTTAAAAACGCTGAAAAAAGCATGTTTCTTGTATGACGACCCCCTTTAATTTTTAACTATTTTTTATTTTTAGTATTTGTGGTTATAGCGGCCACAGTAATACATAATCGGTGAAAATTTCAAGTATCTAGCTATTACGGTTCAAGAAATAGAGCCCTGTGACAGACGGACAGACAGCGGAGTCTCAGTAATAGCGTCCCGTTTGCACCCTTTGGGTACGGAACCCTAAAAATGAGAAAGGAATGTTGAGATGGGTTTGGTATAATGTATGTTACCCGATTACTTCGCTAATTGTTAACAGATTTTGACTACTTTTATTTTATTTGGAAGCCATTACTACCAAGTTGGTCACATATTAATTTGGTGAAGACATAATAAAGAACTTTGAAGATATAGATTGTGGCAAAAACTCCTCAAAACAAATTAAGTCGGTAGTTTTTTTGTTAAAAAATTTATATTTTGATTACCCATATGAAAACTATCTACCAAAACTATGTCACCCAGACGATAATGACGAATCTATTGACATTTGTTGCAATTGGATGAACAGTTCGGATGATTTGGTGGAACACACGGAAATACCCACATACATATACAGACACATATATAGACTGCTAAAATCATTATACTTTCTTTTAGTTTTGCTGTAGTCGGGTAAAAAGACGAGTAAAACATAATAGGGAATCGGACAGGTCTTTCCAAAAAAATCTTTATTGTAATTAGAAATTATGTTAATTAAATAAACTGACCATTCAATGAGTATTTTTGTGAAATAATAATGATTTATATTTTTAAATCATAAAATAAAATGCGATAATTGCAATATTTTTAATCTGTTCGCCACCATGAACGAAACACCGATCACAGCGCGTTACGTCATTCGATTGTAATTGTAATTTTTGACGGCAGGGGTAACCTCAAAATGTCAACCATAGATGTCAACATTACACCCACTCCACTACTGCCATCCTTTTCTCCACTTGATTGTTTGATGTTTACTCAAAAACAGATGACGTCACGCGGCCAAGGTGACAGATGGGAGCGTTTACGCGGCATTTTTACGCATTCAAATTTTAAATGTAATTTATGTAAATTTACAGCCTTATTGAAATAAAATATTATTTTTTATGGTAATAAATAACCATTCTAATTACTTTCAAACACTTTGTGAAAAGTTGTCCGATCCCCTATTGGATCGAATGAACTGAGTATAAAAGGAATACACAAAGATATTTGCACCCTCTTTTAATCGAATCTTATTTGGGATTCATTGTAAGTATAGCATTTATATTTGGCAATATCAATTCTGGATAAACATGCAATTTTATGAATAATGTATTTAAATACTTGGCTTTCCAGTATATACTCGTATACAGGTTGATTTTTTGATTGATAATTTTTTACACTTTACAAAGTGGCCTTTATCGTGATGGTGCCAAGGCTCTGTCTGCCCCATCAGGGATAAATACCTGATATTAGGTATGTATTTATACATTAAAAAATAACATAATTCGAGTTATAACTCCCCTTTTTTGAAGTCAGTTAAATGAATGTGCAAAAAATCCACTAGAAAAATTATTACTCAGTATTTTTTATATTCAAAAGCCCGCCTCGTTCGCGTGAAAATACGCCTTTGACGTATATTCTAGCTGCGTATTTGGGTTTTACTTGTCACCTTTTAAGTTAACTCCATTATTACACGCGTAAGTCGATATCACGTAAGTGTTGTCACTTAAGTGATTTATGAAAATGTTAAGTCGCTACTCGTATGTTTTGAGGGTTTATTTTGTAGGAAGAGAGTATTGTGTTGTGTATGAAAACAAGATTTACTTTAAAAACTAAAACCCGACAACGGATACAAATCATGCTTAAAAGTACATTCATCCTGTTAATATAAGTACAGTAGGGAGCAACAGCTAATAGTGTACTTATATATTTTTGAAATGTGCTTTTTAAGCCTTTTCATTTGATGCCCCATTCGGTATGGTTCGATTTATTTTATTTTTTAGTTCCTTACTTTACGGCGTATAGAGGGCGCCACTCTGAATTTACTGTGACATCACATAGCCTATAACCAGCGTACATCTAAGACGCTTCCAAAGATGCCTTATTTGTCAAGATATCATGGATATCTTTGAAGATACGAGGAGACAAATACATACAAACATACATAGCGGTGACATAACTCCTATTGGCTTCTCGGTAGTTGGGTAATGATATAGATATATAAATAAGATACTTATATCCACTACGATAATGAAGATTACTCCTATAAGAGGAGATCTGACGATCCGATCAGCTAAATCAATCATGCTGCGATCACGGTCGGAGTAACTTGATCGGAAAGTCAGCGAAAAATAAATAAAAAAGTATGTTTATCGTTCTAGAGACGCATTTTTGAAATCTCCAGTCACACTGCGAATGGTTTACGCAAGCATTTCCAAAAAGACACAATTTTTAATCGGTCGCATGTGAAGGATTTGAGTGCGAGTGGTCTTGACCACTCGTATTTTTGGCACATGTCAAAGAAGCAATACTTGTTTCTGCTTTTTTTATTTATGTTGAAAATTTTAGAAAACCCTTGACAAATTTATGATATTTTCTGCGTCAAAAACTTTATTGTACATCAGCGATAATTACACATAATAGAATAACAACTAAAGACAATTGTACAAATGGTGGACTTATCCCAACAATATACATCTCGCTAAGACAACGGCTAGTAATATATAATAGTCAATGGACGACGCGCGACGGTTTAAAAAATACGATAAAATCCGACGGAATGCGAGTAGTGAGTTGGAAAACTACACGTTTTGTGTTTCACTGACTCCCTAAATGAAAAATAGCACTCCTAACTAAATTCATATATACTTAGTAAATACGCTTTTAAAAAAGTGCGAACCTTTTTAAATAACCTAACTAATAACAATGTTTAATCATAATTTCCTCTCAAAGAAAGCACTAGACCACTAAAGCATTAATTCATATTTCTTTAATGAAAACACCCGAACTCGCAAGTAATTTGCATCAGAAAGGAAGAGTTGGTAAAAGTGTACCAAAAGTTGGAAAATTAAAATTAAGATTTAATGTGTTTTTACTGGGTACAGTCAAACTTTTTTTTGTTTTATTATTTATGAGCGTTGACATTTTAGGGTGAACAACAGTTATTTTATAACAAGGTACTTAACGCTGTCAAAAGGGAATACGGATATATCCGATATAACAGAATAAGTTTGGAGAATAAATAAATAAACAAAAAAATTAAAAAAAAAATCATGTCTAACAAAATATCGGATCATCCGATCAGTTAACTTGTATGGGAGGCCAAAAAATATTTTTCATATTTCGATGTGTATTCCTTGGGGAAAGATGGTCAGTGTCATGGACTAAATTCACCTTTGAAATAGTTTCAGTAAATTTTGTTAGGCCCTGTATATGTCATAGTTATAGGATAGACAAATGTCGTTTCAAGAAGTCCGGTAGTATAATTATCAAAAATTAAATGGACGCTTCATTTAACGGTTTTTTTTAGTTAGTGAAAAATAACAAATGGACTTAACCAAGGAATAACTAAATAAATTAGAACGTCTCGGTTTATCTTCTGGTTGCGCAAATACGATCACGTTTCCCAATCTCGTTCTCAACTCAATTGGTTGCCAATCCGTCAACGCAGGAACCAGCATATTCTCTAACAGCACTTTACAATATCCTCAATAATCCCCAGGTCCCTGAGAATCTCAAATCATGTTTCCAACTTTTAAGTTACTCATGAAAGGGCAATGCGTTCTTCAAATACTCTTACCCTAGTCATTCCTTCTCACCGTACAGGTGTTTTTGATTACTCTTTCTCTGTGACTACTGCACGACTCTGAAATGCTCTCCCTGACTCCGTCAGATCACATCCTTGCCGCGACTCCTTTAGAATTAGGGTTTTCAGGCACCTCCATTTTCTATCCGCATGATAACTGAAAAAATATTTTGGGCCCATCGGTTAGATTATTAAAAAATATTGTACACATATTCTTTCTTTTCCCTGAGAAACAATAAATGACGGAGATACAGCGCATTTAAATTTCGCATGACGTCACGCTTTCGTACGATTTTTGCACATCGGTGACGTCACAAGCCCCCACTCTGGAACTTAGATACTCTGTATCTTTGTGAAATTTTACTTTTTTGAGAAACTGAAAAATATGGGTACATTATTTTTGGATAATCTAACTAACGGACTAAATTAGAATAATAATTTTCTAACCCAGTCCAACCCCTATTAAATATGAGAGGTTTACTAGCGCTTTCGCAAGTAAAGCGGCACCGGGCGTGGTCCGCACTTGGATGGGTGACCACAAGTGGCACAAAAATTTCTTGAGCTCCTCCGTGCTTCGTAAGGCACGTATAAGCCGTTGGTCCCGGCTGTCATCATTGTATGGCAGTCGTCAAGCTATGTCAGATGCCTTTAGGCAGCTTGAAAAATCTGACACCTGTGTTGGCCACTTACACACACGATAAACAACAACAATATGAGAGGTTCGCTTTTCAGTTTCCAGTACACGGTTGGCATTTGTGAAGCTTTTTGCTATCGATTCGTAGCGCTCTGTGGCTCATCCTCACATTTTGTTTACATACACACTTTCTCATACAAAATAGGTAAGCTTACTACGTTAGACAAACTTATATTTAAGTACACTTCATAATCATAATCAGGTCTTTTTTAGTCTCCACTGCAGGAGCACGATCCTCTCTGTACTACCAGAGCCATAAATTAGCCAGAGCAGTCAGAGGTTTTGGCCTACACTCTCCACGCTGGCCAGACGGGTGGGAGAGGTCTCATTGATGTTTATAAGATTTGTTTCGCTTGCCTAAATCGCCTTCTACGACATCCACGGGAAGACTTGGAGTGGTCCTATTCTACTCTGCCGAAAACCACACGGCTAATTTAAGTGCACTATTTTTTTCTAATGTCTTAAATACCTTAACCTTTCATTATTTTTTTAATTTTGCTGTGTTAAACAAAATTTTGAACTCGGAAAATATTTAGTTACTAGAGTTCAAATATTTCAACATTCATCTAGAAACTAGAAATAAGCTTGTTACGAAAACTCGCTCAGTTTTCATAACTCCCGTTATTAGTTTCTGGCATAGTTAACATCAAAAAGCCTACAACGTAACTGAAAAACGGAATACGTAACTAAAAAACGGAAACTACAGTTAATCATAAAATATTAAGAGTATACAAGGTGTAATGGACCATTAAGCGTAAAAATAGAACCACAGGCTATATTAGATCACTATAGTTTAATGAAATTCGGCATCTCCATACAATACTGTGCAGCCTCCTGTGCAATTATTATTGGATTTTTATTTGTATTTTATTACTATTATTTTAATTTAGTTATATTACAAAGTGATCCAATATAGCCGTGGTTCATTTTATAACGCATATGTCCCTTGTAGAATAAACGCTTTTTGCAGTGTTATTGTAAGAAACAATATTATGAATTAAAAATTTAGGAAAATCAAGGAGATCCCACTAAGGATGGTTGATGTCTAGTAGGTGGGCCATAGGACCTTTAATCTTTTATTTTATAAGTTCTGGATTTTTCTTTTTAACTTATTATATGACGTTTACGAGTAAATATTACTGAGAATGCGCTAAAATAAAACTGCGTGAACTTCGAAATAAAAACGTGCGAAGAATATACTGTTGGTCGACAGATTGCTGAAGAAATGGTAATGCGAAAAGCTATGCAGCGAAGATGTAGTGTCCCGGAGTGTAATAAACTGAAAGAATATAAATGATATTAATTTCTTTTGATCAGTTAATAACAAAATAGAAAAGGCAATAAAATTAGGAACGACGCGACGTTTGCCTTTAGATGTGTATAAAAGCATGATAAAATTCTAAGACCTCTTTATAGTAGGTACTAACATGCACAGTCATCTGATTAAGGGTCGTCTTTTTCATAGCGCTTTACGTCGAAATATTTTTTTTTTAAATTGTATCACTGATGTTTTTCTGAATGGTTAGATAAACATTTTAAATTATGTTATGAAAAATAATAGTTAGCTTTAAAACCAGGTTTCTGTAAAATCCAGACCTAGATACAGTTAACTATACCTGTTGCTTCTCCTCCCGTGCAGATCTTAAAAGCCGATCGAGGGATTGGGCAAGAATCTGAATCATATCAATAGGCGATGCGGTTAGCAACCCATCACTATAATGATTTCCTTTTTCCACCTTCATACCTACTAAATCAAAAGTGGCTTGGGCCTTGCCGCCCTAATTTCTGTCTGCCCCGTTAGGGATAAAGACGTCATAGTGTAGTGTATCAAATAAGGGCGCCGTTAGTGTCATGGCAGTACCTTAAACCGAGTTACAGCCCTACCACAGTTCGGCACTTGCACACACTCCACAAGAGAATAAAAACAAAGACAAGAGGCCTATTCACAACACTAAATTGGGGGGAAAAATGAAGGTCTCCAGGCGACTCGTTAAAGGGCCTGTTTACGCCTTAAGACTTATAGACTGTATAAATTACCATTTTGTTTGAGAAACCAAGTGAAAAGTAAAGACGCAGTACATTAAAAGGTTAAACACTGCATTAGTTAATTTATTATTTATTTAATACTTTATTTACCAAAAACAAATGTTGCAAAAGGCGGTAAACCTTCGGGTTAATATTATTGGGTATTAATGTATAAAGGAAAGTAGAAACATCCACTTTACAAGCTTTTATTTAGTTTCAACTGTGTAGTTACTGTTGTCTTTGTGTCTGTTGCAAGCTAAATTAGACCCACTTCCCTGGATTGAGCTGAAACTTCACATACTTATGTTAATTGGGTGAAAATGCAATATTATGGTACCAATGGCCTGATCTCATGTGAAGCCAGAAGGTGGCCATAGCATTTCTGTGATAAAACAACATTACTCCACCAAGTTTGGGCTCAATTGATTCGTCTTTATTTTAAACTTTTTAGTTCATTGCGGAAAACGGCCTTTGGCAGAAATGCGTAGAAAAGCTTAACGTTCTGACTTTAAACTTTAAACAGTCGTTTATAAAATAGTTTGAAGGGTTATCTAGGGCTTCACGAAAACAAAATATAAATGATATCTCCTTTTCCTTTGAAATTATTTATTTTCAGTGTGGCAGCACTGGACCCCGAAAAATTCAGGTACGGCCTTAATGGCCGAGTCCGACTTGCACTTGACCGGTTTTTTGAAAGGTTCTCGCCACGGCGACTTTACTTTCCCCGGGTTGAGTTTATATGTAACAGAAGCGTCGGACAAAACCAACTTATTAATAGAACATTTATACACCAAATTAACTCGGTACCTAATTTTGCAGCAGGTGGATTGTGAAGCAAAGTGCAAAGTTACAGAAATAAGGCAATGTTGGAGTATTTTTTCAACTTTATCTCTGACTCTACCATTAAGTGCTCGAAGTCTTATCTCTTCTTTTGTCTATACCTACATAAGTGTGCTTATTTGGGCATCCCTTCTGTGCTGCTACGGTCCACTTTTCGGCTTCTTTTTCAATGGTAGTACTACATATTTTAAGAGCTTGGCTCTTGTGTATTCTCTTTTTATTCTCTTGAGTTTTGTATTCTTTTGAATGCTCATGTTCTCCTTTTATGTAATCACTTTTTATCTCTGTTAAGTACCATGATTTCGTGTTCTTATTTATCTTGTATCTGCGGATTTTCTTTTCTGTGTATACTTAATATTATGTTTGTATTTATTTATATATTTTATTTAAGTATGTTTTTATGTCATTTTATATTTATCAGTTGCACCTATAGTTTTTTTTTTAGTTTTTTTTATTGTGTTTAACTTTGCGCCTCACCTGTTTTCGCCAAACATCTCCAAGTACCTTGGTTGCCTGGAAGAGATTGCAGATACGATAAGGCTGCTTTTTGACATCTCTCTTTATGTTTTATATTGTTCTGTATCATAATAGATTTTAACTAAGTAATTAATCACGCTCGTTCTTCACCTACAGGTCTTAGGTTCGATTTCCAGTGCACGCAAATACATGCGCTCATTTTTAAAGGTGTTTAACGACTGCCTCCGTGGTCCACTGGTCAAGGCGTTTGCCTTGTGATCCGGAGTTTGTGGGTTCAAATCCGACTGGGAAGCATACTTTGTGAAAAGTTGTTTCCAGTCTGGTTAGGATATTGCAGGTTTGAATCGCCTGACTATCCGAAAAGATAGATGATTCCGTGCTTCGGAAGGCACGTCTAGCTGTTGGTCCCGAACGCCATCTAGCGTTTGTACCTATCCTTGGATTGGCTCTGGTCTACCCTTTGAGTTGCGGAGGTCAGACGTCAGTCGCTCTGTGTAAAAACCAGTAAGCTCGTCAAATCACCCCGGGCTCTGAAGCGTAACCGCTGACGATGCAACCGGGAATACGCTTTGGATGATGATGATTTCTAAAGATGTTTATTTACGGTCCGTGGGTTTGGTGTGCATGTTTCGTGATCACGAAATCCACGATACAAGCTTAGCGCTTAGTGTGGGCCGTTGAGTGTCCATTTATTTAATACTTATTGGAAAGTCCGTGCCCACATTAACTAAACCTCATTCATGTAAATCATGAATGAACAAACCGCGTCGGATTTTTATTGAAAACGAAGCGCGATTTAATGATGCATTTAATGAATTAATGAAGCATTTAATGAAGGCCGAATGTTTGTCGTCCGCAATTAACTGCTTTACAAAATTAACTCTGATACAAACTGCAGCTTTTACAGTTAATTTGGAAGTACGATGACACCCGCTGATAACGTTTAACCACAAACCTGTCTTTACGGTTCCGTACCCGAAGCGTGCAAACGGGACCCTATTACTGAGACTTCGCTGTCTGTCCGTCTGTCCGTCTGTCACAGGGCTATCCCTTGAACCGTAATAGCTAGACACTTGAAATTTTCACCGATTATGTATTACTGTGGCCGCTATAACAAAAAATACAAAAAAAAAAGTTAGAAATTAAAGGGGGACGTCATACAAAAAACGTGTTTTTTTCAGCGTTTTTAACTCGATCTGTCACAGGGCTCTATCTCTTGAACCGTAATAGCTAGACACCTAAAATTTTCACTGAATATTTAGTAGTGTAACCGCTATAACAACAAATACTAAAAATAAGATAAAATTAATAATAACTAAAGGGGGTCGTCATACAAGACACGTGTTTCTTCAGCGATTTAAAACATTGTGCGGTGTTATGGAACCCTTAATGTACGAGTCCGACTCGCACTTGCCCGTTTATTTTAAACCTTAACACAAAAAACAGGTTATAAGTTTGAATTGTGCATGTGTTTGTGTGTGTGTGTGTGTGTGTGTGTGTGTGTGTGTGTGTGAGAGTGTGCAAGTGTTTGTGTGTGTAGGTGTGTATGTGTGTGGGTGTCTCTGTGGTATTGTAGTTCAGGCACAGAATACATAAGAGTCAAACAGAATGGTATCTCACAGCGTCTCCCGCAAATTGGCGTCCCCGCACCTCTCCCCCGCACTTTGTGAGCTTTGACAGCTCCAAACCAGGGTTTAATTACTAGCCGCACGCAATACGCGACGTGTCTTGTCTTGAGAACTGTCAACCAATAGTAACCATCATGGTGAGAAGGTGCGCGTATGATATTTGTTTATCCACCAAATACTCTAAAAAACGTACATTTTATACATTTCCAAATGATGAAAACAGGTAAGCAAAGCAACAATATAATTTCACGTTATTACCCAGCAACCATCTTGATATATATACCCTTCTCGCTCTCTCGCATTGGCGGGAGATACACAAGAGCGAGAGGGGTATTAGCAATCCGGTAATGTTACATAGGCTCCTCGCTCACAGGTAATCACATACACGCAGATGCCAACTAGATTTCCGCGGGTTAAAGTGCTAAATGCCATTGTTGACAATGACAACTTGACATGCTATGAGATACGTCAACGGGACGTCGGCGGAGGTTTTTAAAAAGGCGAATAGTACAGAAAAACTTATTACTAGTGATCAGCGATTGATCAAACTTACTTCTAATGATCAGCGATTGATCAGCGAGGAGGCACCACGACGGACGTGTGGTTCACGATCAAACTCTCGACTCGCTCTGGCTGTTCAGAGCTGTTCCCAGGATGGCTTCACAATGCAGGTGGCTTCATGTCAGCAGTTTCCACGAGTGATTCATATATTCTTCTTAAAGGTTTCGCAATGTGTGATCAATCCGTGGGAATGTTAGGTATATGGATAGGGCTAAGAGCCCGTAACACCTCCCCCCTTAGTAGAGCAACTATTTGCCAATGTTTAAGGCAAAAATTGCGGCTTTTCTTTCCTCTAGGGATAGGTCCGAGGATGAGGCTGCTACGTCGCATTTCACTGGTAAGTTACTTCGTCGACGCCGCACATAAAGTATGATAAGTACGCCTGCACTCAACAATACGATTCCATATATAGGTAAAGTAGTATGATATATACTTGAGAAATTGAGAGAATCTGGTTCTAATCTAGATTGCGTCATGACTTGATTTTGGATGTTGTGCAGTTTATTCAGATCTATTGTAGTCAAGTTATAGCGCGGTAGATTTTCTTCAAAATTAGAGTTAATATTAGGTGTCATCATTATTTCAAGTGCATGTCCTCGTAATCTGTTATCTATGTTAACAATAGAGAATTCTGGAGTTTTGATATAACAGTTTTGCGGAATTGTCACGTAATAACTGCTTTTCAGTATGCGATGTTCTTCTTGTTCACAAGACAATATGACTTTTGTACTTTTTGGAAACGATATAATATAATGTCGACTGTCCAGTTCTAATAGGGCTTCTTTAGTCAGCGCAACTGTAGTAGGTGTGCATTGCGAGTCCACTTCTTGGCTATATATTAGCTGGTGCACACAGTCATATTGGGTGCGGGTTTGATGGCTTATCTTTTCTTCACAGACATACCAAGAGTCGGACTTCGGGCATTCTGCCTCCATGTATACAAATTCTTTAGAGTTAATTGCTATGTAAGGAAAGGGTGGTAGGATAACCTCGGAATTACGGTTAGGAACTGGGCATAATCGATATAGGTCATATGAAAAAGGAGATGTGATTGGGAACCTGAGAACTAACACTATTTTATTATCTACGTAATATGATCCTAGATGAATCAAATTATAATAATATCTTACTTCTACGTCCAATATTCTATCTTGACCGTATAAGGTCTTCAATTTGCTTATCATATTAATGATTTCCTTACTAGTAAATAGAATGGTGCATAACATTAGAATAGGAAAGTGCTAATATTTCTCCTAACCTAAAGATTTCTAAAGATAAATCTTGCACATTTTCGCCAATTATACCGAAAATGTGAGATAGTTGCATAAAGCGAATTAAATGATTACTGTTGCTACTAACATTGTATAAGGAAAGTACTACTTTTTGCAGTTTTTCCTGATTTTGACTTAAGTTGCTTAAAATTTGATTTTGTTGGAATATCATTTCTTTGTGTAAACTAATATGTTTGTTTAAGTTAACAGCAATTTCTTGATCATTTTTCTGAAGTAATTTAAGTGCGCTTTCATATCTTATCGCATCGTTATGGTCAAGGTTACCGGTTATACTTTTTATAAATGTTCCCAATGGATCTAAGATACCACGCTTAGCTCTTTTAGGCTCAAACGTTTCAAGTTGTAGCGAAATTTTGTCCAGTCTGTTAAATAAGTATAGTATTTGTTGCCTGAAATAGTTGTATGTCTGGTTAGGTACCTTATTGGCAATGTCTGTCAGTTGAATTTTTAGAGAGTTTGTCTGTTCTTGAATTTGTCCAATGTCGATTTGTTGAAGAAAAGTATGGTCATGGGATACTATCTTGGTTTTTCCCAATTTAAAGGGTAACAGTCCAGGGCCGTTTGATAAGTCGTCAAGTTGTATGGTCCTTGCTGGTGGGAGGTCGAGCTGGCCCAGAACTGGGGTCGAGGTTATTAGTAGAAGCCTGCAACAACGAGGTAGGTTTAGTTTTCTTGGTTCTTTTTATTCTAGCTTTGGCGACAGGACCGCGTTTTCGCGAAGTATAAATATGTATGGGCAGATTGCTGATCACCTGATCGCCGGTGTAACGTGCAGCAAGTTTTTGCCTGCTTGCAGCTGGGTTTCTAATAAATACCTCCTGACCTTCAGTGTATTGTGTTACAGGTTCGCGGTCAAGGTTGCGTCTCGACATTATCGCTTCACGGGAAGATTGCGCTGAGTTGTGAATTATATTGTAGACTGTTTCCATTCTACCACGATGTTCATTTAAATATTGTTGCATTAATCGTTCCGTCAAGTCTATGTCTATTGGGTCTCTTGGGTCAAAGTGTCCAGATAAGAGTTCATAGGGTCGACATTTAGTCAAACTGTGGATTGAGCTATTGTAGGCTATCAATGCATATGGGACTAAGCTAGGTGTGGGTTTATTTGGGTGTTGTATTTTTAGGAGACGCAAATGCTCGAGAAGGGTGGAATGAAAACGTTCAATCATTCCATTTTCATTTGGTGCGTATGGGGCTGTGGAATGGTGATTTATTTTATGTAGTTTCAGGAATTCAGCAACGATTTGATTGCTAAACTCTGTACCGTTATCTGTAATGGGCGTTAGTGGAAACCCATGATGAGTACTGAAGAAAGTTAATGTTTTAACTATATTAGGAGCTGTGCAATCGGGAATGCGATATGCCTGAGCATATTTAGAAAAGGAATCAATTAAAGTTAGATATTTATCCTGCTCTATTGTAAGAACATCTGCGTGCATGATTTGGAAAGGTTTGAAGGTGGGGGCACAATCTGAAATTCTGGGCGTACAGGGTCACGGTCATACTTAGCACGGTTACATATTGCACAGTTATTAATAAAAAGTTGTATACTGTCTTTTAATTTAGGCCAATAGTATCTTTGAGAAAGTGCTTGATGGGATTCATTTATGCCTCTATGGTTGGTTTTGCCTGTATGATATTTGGAGATAATGTCCTGCTGATTTAAATAGTCAGGTATATTTTGTAATTCTCGTTTTACTAATGTGAGCTTTAGTGCAGAATTTTTAAAAGTTCGTTGAAGGATAGGTACGATAGTATACATTTTATCTAGGGGTTCTACTAGAATTGCAGTGTGTAGTTTAGGGTCAATATGTTTTTTGACAATAGATATAATATCCTGTTCTATGTTGGCTTCAGATATTTCTACGACGGTTCTCCTGTATGATTCAAAAGGACTGGTAGTTTTCGGCTTACTTTGTGTTGATTTATTGGTAATTTTAATGATTAATTGTCTCTTATATTTATTTAAAGGGTCTTCAGTGATAGGAATGTCTAATACAGGGTGTTCGTTAGAAGTGTGTATCGTTGCGTCACAAGTCAAATGTTGTAAGTCGTCTTGAATTTCTTGTTGAATAGAACGCTGAGTAGAACAAGGGCTGCTTAATGGTTTAAAAGAGGGTGCAGTGTCTGTTGATGATTGACTGATGATGGCTCTATCATCAGGGGCTGTGATTGTGGATTCAGATGAGCTAGATAGATTGATTACACTATTGCTTGAACTCAAACTTATGACTTCTTCGTTATGTATTTCTACACGACTCAGAGCATCTGCATTGGTATTACTTTTGCCCTTTTTGTAGATAATAGTGTAATCATATTCTGATAGTTTAAGTCTCCACCTAGTGAGGCGAGAATTAGGTTCTCTTAAGTTCATAAGCCATTGCAAAGGCTTATGATCTGTAATAATTTTAAATTTGCGTCCAAATATATACGGCCTAAAATACTTAACGGCCCAAACTATCGCAAGCAATTCTTTTTCGATAGTGGAGTAATTAAGTTCACTAGTATTTAATGTGCGAGATGCGTAAGCGATGGGTCTATCGGAACCTACAGTTCCTTGGGACAAAATGGCACCTAGTGCAACGTTAGATGCGTCAGTAGTCAGTATAAAGTCCTTTGTAAAGTCTGGGTATTGTAGTATGGGGTCGTTAACAAGTAGTGTCTTACAGTGCTCGAAGCATTTTACGTAGTCGTCTGTGAGGTTTATTTTTGCGCCTTTTTTTAAACATAAAGTCAGTGGTTTAGTCAAACGTGCGAAGTCGGGAATAAAACGTCGATAATAACCTAGTAGGCCTAAAAATCCTTTTATCTGTTTAGTTGTTTTGGGGATGGGATATTTTAAAATTGCGTTAATTTTTTCAGGGTTAGGTTTTATTCCGTCAGGAGTTATTATATGACCTAAATAAGCTGTTTCATGTCTTAAAAATTCTGACTTGTCTAGCTGCACTTTGAAATTTGATTCCCTGAGTCTATCAAAGATTTTACGCAGATTTACTATGTGTTCTTGGAGTGACGTTGAGAACACCAGGATGTCATCTTGATAAACCACACAAATGACGTGCTGGAGACCTCTCAGGACATTGTCCATGACTCTTTGGAACGTACAAGGACTGTTTTTCAGACCCATAGGCATACGGAGGAATTCATAGTGCCCATTTCCGTCTGCTACGCTAAACCCAGTCTTGTGGATGTCTCTTGGATCCATTTCGACTTGATAGAATCCACTTGTTAAGTCTAAAGTGCTGAAATACTGGCATTTGCCAAGTTTGTCAAGTATGTCAGTGATGTTGGGGATTGGGTACCGGTCGTCAATGGTCTTTTCATTAAGTTTTCTAAAATCGACAACTAGTCTCCATTTTGTTCTACCAGAAGCATCTGCTTTTTTAGGGACAATCCAGATTGGTGCACTCCAAGCGGAAGTAGAAGGTTGGATGATACCTTGTTCCAACATTTTTTGAACTTGACTTTTAACTTCCTGCCTGTGAATGTAAGGATATCTATAGGTTTTTTTACTGTGAACGGGGACTTCATCGGTAGTTAAAATACGGTGTTTAATTTTGTTTGTAAAAGTAAGTGGTTCGCCCTCTAGATAAAATATGTCAGAGTATTCTTTAATTAAATTTAATAAATTACAATTCTCTTCCGTGTTTAAGTGTTGAGTGCGCAAACGTGATAAAATTTCTCGGAATCGAGAGTCATTATAGTCAATGTCAGTCAGTCTAGGTAAAGTCTGTTCGTGAAAAATTTCTGCGCAAATTGGTGTATTTAGAGAGAAAGCTACATCTTCGTTTGAGGTATTAATAATTTCTATAAAGGCCTGACCGTCTTCGGAAGTGGAAACGCACTCATTTATGTTACAACACCCTATAGTCTGCTCACTTATAAATACGTCGCCGTTATCTACAGTGACCGGAATTTTAGTTATATGAGATGACTTTGCGGGAATGGTGGTTCGAAATAAATTTATGTTTACAGGACTGTGCATGAGGATGGGGTTTTCTGCAAATGTGGTCTTAATCACATGATTTTTAAAGTCTAAACTTGCTTGCCACTGTTCTAATAAATCAAGGCTAATTAGTCCATCAAAGTACTGATGAAATCTATAGACAAATAATTTAATAGGATTTTTGTCATTGAATTCGGGAAAACAGGGAAGTGTAATAGAAAATTCATTGTATGTTCTGGCATGAATATTTGTTACCACAAATGGATCATAGTTTAAAGGAAAATTTGTAAAATAATCTTGTACTGCTTCAGGACTTATAAATGATTGATTGGCGCCCGTGTCTATAAGCAATTTTAATGGAGGGTTCGCAATATGTATAAAAGGTAAATTTTTATTTAATTGTAAATTTAATTCTATTTGGGGTGGTTCGTAGCAGAGGCCGGAGGAAAATTTACTTCTTCGTTGCACTCTGCAACTTCAGAATGTTCCTGTGGCTCGTCATAAACGTAATTGTCACAGTGTTGATCCTCATTCCCTGCAGTTGAGTAATAAGGGTCGTAGTCGGAATAGCTGTCATAAATAGGTTCATACTCGTTCATATTTAATTGTCTCTGCGGAGTTGGGGGTAACTGTCTTGCTACAGGGTGGCTCATACCACTCATAGGGATAGGATAATTTTGCTGGAATGGTCTATTATTTTGTCTAGGTGGAATTTTAAATCCGGTGGACACATTGGAAGGCATTGCTCTCATCATCTGTTGGGTTCTTGATGGGCCTGGCTTATTGGGCCTAACATTTGGGATAGAATTGGGTGAAAAACTATTAGGGTTGTGTCCATGACCATGGGGTAAGTTATTGACATGAGGGGTTGTCATAGGTTGGTAATTCAATTGAGGAATATTATTTTGTGAAAAGGTCATAGGCTTTTGATTATAGTTGCGAGGGGGTTGATACCTAGATGAGCTAGGCGCTCCAACCTTATTCTGCATATACATGACATTTAATTCATCCTGTGCGAACTCTAACGCTTGCAGCAAAGAATCAGGGCGCATACATCTAACTCGGGAGCCCACTGGTTCACGTAATCCACGAGTAAATGTTTATAGAGCTAGTTTAGAATAGAGGTCGCGTTTAGCTGCTACCGTTGTAGGAATAGATTCATGCAACTCTACGTAAGCCATGATAGTGCTTAGTAAGTGCTGTACACGTTCATAAAAAATATGCGGAGTGTCGTTACCTTGAGATAACATGGATAGATCAGTATATAATGCTGGTTCATCTCTATGATCAGAAAAGCTGTTAATTAATGATTGCCGTATACCGTTCCAGTCATTGGGAATGCCATTCGTAACTAACGTTTTAGAAGCATTGCCTTTAACTTTGTTTAAAATCCCATTTAATAAAATTGAATTATTTAATTCATTGCCCGGTGCTAGATCGGTATATTTCAATATTAGCTGATCACAAATACTTAAAAATCTGATAAGGACACTAGGACTGCCGTCAAATTCAGGAACATTGCGTAAGGCTTTCCAGATTTGATCTGCCTTATCTGTGATCGGAGACATTGTCTGTTGACTATTTTCGGTCATATTTAATTCTTCCTCTAAAGGCTCTTCTGAGAATGATTCTAATAATTCCCTATGAAAGCGGGATTTTCTATCACGGATATAAGCCCTGGAATCGGGTCTTATATTAGGGTCTTTATGTGGACGAAAAATTTTGGACGTTATTTATATACCTATGTAAGGAAGATATCTAATCTATTTTATAAGAATCGATGTGTGATTCTAAAACAGCTAAATCTACATATACTAGGGTAGAAAAATCAAAGTGGGATTTTTCGGGGAGTATCCTGTACTAATTCGGGAAGGAATAGCAATCAACAATAGAATTGTGTATAAAGCTACTCACATAGAGATCATGGTAGTCTGTCCGGGCTGTTCCATCGATTTTTAGATGACCACGAACGAAGCTTTCACCACTCACTCGCGTAAACCCGCGCGACGCCGTTAGTCCGTAGGTTCTATGACGAATAGTTCACTTGCCGACGATTCGGCTAGATCGCGCACTATTTCGAAGTGGGAAACACGCACGATTTAACTATCCGCTCCGACTGCGCCAGATACGTCAACGGGACGTCGGCGGAGGTTTTTAAAAAGGCGAATAGTACAGAAAAACTTATTACTAGTGATCAGCGATTGATCAAACTTACTTCTAATGATCAGCGATTGATCAGCGAGGAGGCACCACGACGGACGTGTGGTTCACGATCAAAATCTCGACTCGCTCTGGCTGTTCAGAGCTGTTCCCAGGATGGCTTCACAATGCAGGTGGCTTCATGTCAGCAGTTTCCACGAGTGATTCATATATTCTTCTTAAAGGTTTCGCAATGTGTGATCAATCCGTGGGAATGTTAGGTATATGGATAGGGCTAAGAGCCCGTAACATATGCGTGGAAGCGTGATAAACATTTGTTTATTTTTATTGAATTTATTCATATAATTACCGTATAGTTTTGCGCCGAATATGCAAATTACTATATTACAATAGTGAATTAGTGAAATTAGTGCATTACATTATAAATGACTCAATAATAATCAGTAAAGTGAACTAATGGTGAAATGGACAATGGACATAATGAAAAATATTTGTGAAGTGATATTATGTAGCTGTTTCCGACTTTTCTGTAACATTTAATACATATAAAACAGAATATTTTTTACGTCATAGTGTTCGCAAATCTTCCGGTATGGAAAGATATAATCGTAAATATGTCGAACTTGTTAGTAGGTAAGTATTAAATTAATTCTGCGGTGCGACCCTAAGTATAAAACTCACACTTTGACGTGTGTACAGATAAATTGTTTCGTTTGTAGTAGTAGGTATATATGTTACTCTGAATCAATGGAGAGTCATAACAGTGGTTCAGGAGAACTCGACTATACCCAGACTTCATGTATTTTAGTAAGCGAGTAGGCAAGACCAAGAATTTTAACACATTGCTGGACACACTAACTCTATAGACGTAGATCAATTGTTATTTCTATTGTGTCTGGCTAAGTGTCCAGTAATAAGTTAAGTATAAACATGAGTCAAATCTGTCTGTCAAATCTTTTCAGTTTTTAATTCATATTAGGTAGGTATCGTTTGCCTATTAGTCATATTCTTTTTGTTTTAATCTCAACTATTGTTAATGTTTAAATTAATTATGAATTAGGTGTGTTAATATGCATAATCTTTACAAATTATTTATTAATAATGAAATAATATCTGTGTAATAAATATCATGATAAATAAAAATTAGGTTAAAGTACGTTATGAGAAAATATATTATGACAAAATATTTTATGACAATAAATAGACAACCAGTTAAGAGGGCGCCTGATGCTGATGATGTAAATTTTTCTCCCGCTTCCATGCACACAAATTTACTGTAGCCGAAGCGAGACAGCGAGCCATGCGGGGAGGGAATAATTGCGGCGAGTCAATGAGGCTGATTTACGCGTTTCTGGTTTTTGAGGTTTATTTTCGTTTTACAAAGAATATTTAAGAGTTATTTAAAAAGTAAGACATATGATGAGTGCCTTATGTTTAATACAATTATAATCCGAATTTACAAGGGCTAATTTATTGTATTTATTAAATACTATAGCCGTTTTAGTATAATTCGGAGATGATTTGGAGGTAATTTCGCCATTATTTTTATCGAGAAAATTTTAAACACTCGTGTTTTTGAAACATACATATAATGAGAAGGAGTTAGATCTGATCAAAACATTTGCTGTGTTTTTATTTCAAAGAAAGTATTTAGTTAATATTGATAATATTTAAGATCGTTCTAAGTACTATCAGGGTCATACGCGGTCTTAAAGGCTTGCTGAGTTATGAGGTTCTAAAATGGTTGTGACAACACAGTGAGGAGGAAATACTAAGTCTGTAAATCAATTTACCTTTATCATTTATCGATAAAAATAACAATGCAAACGCCTATAGTTAGAACCGTTAAAAAACCGGTAAGTGTTGGGTAAAAACTCCGCTCACGTCACCATTTCGCAACTCCACCCTTAGCAGTTTTCGTGAAAGGAATAATTTACGAAAAACTTTTACACATCCACTGGAAATTTACCTGTGAACAAAAAGAAGTTTCTTGCAGGCGTAAAGGCTTCTTTCCACGGGGCAGGTTTTGAATTTAAACTGTTTTTTTTTTACTCTTTCAAGAATTTGTTCAAACTCATTCATTGTTGAAACGAATAGATACTTACAATACAATTTGTTTATTTGTTGCTATTGACTGACACTTAAACAAAAAATTATATAACGTCTAATAAAATATACTTATTATATAAGGGTTAATTCTGTCCATGATACTGAACAACATTCGAGTAAATATCGAGTAAATATAAAATTTTTTTGCAAGTCCAAACGGGCGCTTTTTTAAATTGATAATATGCAAAGGAATTGCACTAGTGGTTTTGATCACTCGGAATTTTGACATTTGTAGTGAGCAAAAATTAAATAAATATTTCATTGAGAATCTGTTCAGTTTCACACTTCTTTTTATCATCATCATCATCATCATATCAGCCACAGGAAGTCCACTACTGGACATAGGCCTCCCCCAAGGATTTCTAAAATTACACTGCTTTTTATAATAGGGATGATGACTGGGTCAGAAAAGTATTATTCTAATTAGTCCGTTAGTTAGATTATCCAAAAATAATGTACCCATATTTTTCAGTTTATCAAAAAATTAAAAATTCACGAAGATACAGAGTATCAAAGTTTCATAGTTGGGGCTTGTGACGTCACCGATGTGTAAAAATCGTACGAAAGCGTGACGTCATGCGAAATTTAAATCCGCTGTATCTTCGTTATTTATTGTTTCTCAGAGAAAAGAATAAATATGTGTACTTACAATATTTTTGAATAATCTAACCGAAGGGCCAATAATATAAATTTTTTAGTCATCATGCGTATTATGTTGAAATGTTTAGAAAACCATTGATCGCTAACACGACGGTTTCAAAAATACGATGCGATGCGTTGAATCGCAACACGAGCTGGCTACAAAAATTAGAGGCATAGTCAACCGCTACCCAATACCTACATACCATTTTCTAATACTTTATGGAAAAACTAGCTTTTGCCCGCGGCTTCGCTTGCATAGATTTATACGACCTATTTTATCTCCTTAGGGGTGGAATTTATCAAAATCCTTTCTTAGGGGATGCCTACGTCATATTAGCTTTACGCATGCAAAGTCTCAGCACCATCGGTTTAAAATTAACAAAGTTTCAAACAAACTTTCATCCCCTATTTTATCTTCTTGGGGGTAGAATTGATCAAAATCCTTTCTTAGCGGATGCCTACGTCATAACATCTACCTTTTTTTTTTTTTTTTTTATTAGAAATTTGAGTGCGTGTGACCTCTATCTAGCCTGATGGGTGAGGTCTAAGGTGTATCACGCAGACTCAAAAAATGCCTGTTCACTCTTGCCTTGAATATCCCTAAATTATATGTATGGGGAAACATCGACGCAGGGAGGGAATTCCACACCTTAGCGGTTCGCACAATGAAGGAGGAGGCGAATCGAGAGGTACGATGAGGAGGAATATCGACCACAAATGGGTGGAATCCCCGTCCATGTCCTGCATGCCAAATTTCAGTCCGATCCGTCCAGTGGTTTGGGCTGTGCGTTGATAGATCACTATGTCAGTCAGTCAGTCAGTCACCTTTGAGTTATATATATTTAGATATCACACTGTAAACGCTCCGTGGGAAAACGCCTTTAAATGTACCCCGTATGCAAATTTAATTTTCTCTCGCGAAAGTCTCTGCGTTATAAAAAATCTACGATCAAGTAAATCATGAGCGGAAACAATGGAAAATGAAATACGAGGTGTGTAATACGAGTACAACAAGGAAAATATTGTGTTTCGTTGGCTTGTTGACGTCATTATATGATTGATTTGAGTTTATTAGACTCCGCGAAGCTTTAGCTACGGCTTTTTATGAACTCATCAACTTCTTGTTAAATTATGACTGCTGGAAAATGTAATACGAGACGAAACAAGGAAAATATTGTGTTACGTTGGCTTTTTGGTCATCATTATTGTGAGTGTTTTGAGTTTATTAGACGACGGCGAAAAGTCTTGTGTCTCGTACGACTTTTTATGAACTCATCGACTTTTTGTGGAATTATGGCTGTTTGAAAATAAAATACGTACAAGACAATCAGACAATATAGAAAAGATTTTATTACGTTATAATTGGTTTCCACTGTCAAAATATGAACTTGAAGAAAATATAAGGGTGTAAAAGTTTTTCATACTGATGTTCAAAAATGACATAATACACTATATTCTCTTTCAAGCTCATAATGAGCTGTGACTGTGAAAACCAATTATAACCTTTTGATATATGCAATTTCTTAAAATTTACATTTTTTACCAAAATCTGACATGTCGTTTCAAAATAAAACGTAGACTACGTATGTATGGGAAACTGATTCTGTCTAGGGTAAGAAACCTTTTTAATATGTTTTGTTCATAAAAGTACCTCTTTTCAATAGTTAACATTGGAAAAACAGGACAAACCATTAATTAAGTACAATAAGTTAAGCAAATAATTGTAATTTTGTATAAAATTCGCCCTCGTAAATCTATAAGGAAAATGATTAGAACATAAAATGTACCTATAAATATACGAATGAGCCTTCAAAAGTGACAAACAAAATACCACCTTAATTCGCCAATTTTCATAAATCGCTTTCAATCACACCGCCAGTAAATAAAGGTTCTTATCACTCTGAATATTTATGCTGTCTTAAAACATTGGCACGACGGAGATAACGCTACAATTTTTTTTTCAAATTTAAAGAAAATAGTCTATATCACCTTCAAGTTAATATAATTAAAACTCAGGACAAAATTTTGTTTCTTTGTTTTGTAAACGTATTAGGATTTCGTTTATACCACCACCAAGAACCACTTGTTTCTGATGAAGGAAAATATCGTGATGAAACTTGCACTGCACACTTGTTCACTAATGTGTAATAATGACTATCGTCACTAGATGACTGTCACTAAGCTTTGTTGACTTGAGGCCACTCAAAAAATCTAATACCAGTATTCGCTATCAAAATACTCGATAAGAAAGAAAGATCGACAGATGAAAGCATGGTTGGGGCACTGAGGTGTAAGTGATAAGGTAAGTTCTATAGAGATGAGGTAAATGACCACCCCACACTACCTAACTTCCCATAATTTGTTTTTATATAAACGAGGTTGCCTGGAAGAAATTGCTTAGCGATAAGGCCGCCTTTTGCGCATTTCCTAATTTTTAAGATAATTATGTTCTGTTTTTTACTTTATGTATTGTATTGTAAATGCCGGGTCATATCAATAGATTTTTAATGTCATAAGTTATGGCCGTGGCGACTGAGAAGTGACTGGCAAGACGGGGGGGCTCGGCCGTCAGTTGCTTCACAAAAGTACAATCATGCATTATGTCGGTACATTATCATCATCAGGACTTGCTTAGTCTTTACTGCAGGAGTACTAGCCTCTCTGTACTACCAGAGCTATATATTAGCCAGAACAGCCAGAGCATTAAGCCTACACTCCCCACGCTGGCCAGGCGGGTTGGAGAGGTCTCACTGATGTTTATAAGCTTTGTTTAGCTTGTGTTTCCTAAGTCGCGTTCTACTACATCCACGGAAAGACTTGAAGTGGTTCTATTAGTGACATATTGGAAGGTCTGTGAACTTTTTAACATTTGGATTATTATTGCTATTATTTTTTCTTTTCTATTGACACTCCCCCTGCCAATGGTATCCGCTGGCGGCTCCCAAACAACAGATGTATGGCGGTGGGAGACTTCAGGTTTTTTTTTGGGTAGTATTTAAACGCAAATCAAAATTACTGATTGCACAGCAAAATACTCAACTGAAAATATTACTAAACAAACTGCAATTTATATTTGTGGCATAGTAAAATGGATAGAACTTTTCTAGCACTCGCCGGCCGCTGCCGCGGCACGCTCGCTTCGCTCGCTCGGCTCGTGCGTGTGTTGGTCGCAGTTCTAACATAACCTAACCTATAGGTTTGCCCTAACCTAATAAATTTGATGTGCAGTCAGTATTTATTTGCTGTGCAATCAGTACTTATGATAAGATTGTTGATTTATTTGATGTAAAAAAGTATATAAATGATGAGATTAAATTGATGGGTGATTATTTATTAGATGTGCAATTAATAATATCCCTTTTTTTTTCAAGGGTTTCTCTCGTCCTTCTGCCTACAATAAAAAAATGTTTGTTACCCAAAGCATGCTGGGTTTAGGTACCTTTAATTGGTCGAACAATAAGATTTAAGTTTTATTTGTAAGTTCTTTGTAATCAAGTGTTGTTGTATTAACTGTCGGTAAACTAATAAACAAATACAAATATTCTTCCCTGCCAGGAACCACACTGCTAAGTACGCTACAGTATAATCAGCTGTATCTCTATACGAATATTCCGTACTACAGATCTGTAAAACCGAACGTTTCCGGTGTGAGCCGCTCGCAACCGGATTGGTCCGGAAAGGTGTGAATTTTTAAAACGTCGCCGATAAGAGGCGTGTGAAATCGGAAACATTTGGGGCTCAGTTCATTTGAGGCTTTTGTGATACAATTTTAAGGCCTCTGTTCGTACAGCATAAACATTTAAAGCTATACATATGTATGTAATAAAGTGAAAACACACATTAAATATGACCAATAATAACATACATACATATGTACATACTATTACGTCTTTATCGCTAATGGGGCATAATTTAGGTGTGGTAGAGCCACGCTACCGGCAAAACTGTTTTGCTAGTAGCATGAATGGGCCGGCTCGTCCGGGGAAGTACCACACTCTCACAGAAAATCGACGTCTGAGTAGTAGCTTCACCGTTTCTATGCTTCGTTCGGTGAGTGAGAGAGCCGGAGCCCCCCCCCCCCTCTCTCCCTCCCCCCTCTGGGGAGAGCCCTGAAAGGCCGGTAACGCTCTTGTTACACCCCTGGTGTTGCAGTTGTTCATGGGCAGCGGTGATCACTTACCATCAGGTGTAAAAAAAAATACAGAGTATTTTGGGTCTTGCGGCTCTAACCTGACAGAGTCCAGGACCGCAAGACTCAAACGCCACTTTTAGCGTGATGGTGAGCGAGAAAGTGGAAAAAGAATTTGAATAATTACTTACCAATTCGCCTATTAACATGATTCAAGTTTTAGTCTATTCCCTCAATCGGCTATATGATCTGCGCGGGAAGAAAGGCAGCTGGTATATTTTAAGCTTTTTCTTTTCTCCCAGACAAGCATGGAAGAACGGGAACACGCACGGATGATGATGATGATGAAGCATGGAAGAACGGTAATAACGGGTGTTAATAAGATTTTTTCATGAAAAGAGCGGTCTTAACCGTTTTATCATTATTTATTATTTATCATCTGTAAAATAGCAAACTGCTTATTATATAGGAACCTAACAATGGCGCTGTAACACACTGATTGTGTTAGTTAAGGAGCTATTTGCATAATCAAGCCTTGCATGCTATCGGAAATTGGTGCCTTACTGTATTGCTTCAGCTAATAGACAACTGAAATGATGATGTAAAGGTTGCTTTAAGTAGTTTATACATACAGGTTGATTTTAGATCCCTTAGCCTTATTATTTATTTCAGAGTAGGAGAAAAAAGGTGCATTCTGGATATAATAGAGAATAGACGAGGAAAGATGTTGGGTCATCTGCTACGACATGACGACTTCATAAAGACTATCATGGAAGGAAAGATATAAGGGACAACAGGGCCAGGAAGACCGAGGCAAAGCTACATGAAACAGATAAAGGAAAAGGAGAACATCATGTCGTACACCGAAATAAAACAACTGGCAGATAAGAGAGACAAATGGAAGAGAATTCATACTCCACCGACAAGAGCATAGCTCTTACTTATAGATAGATAGCTTTATTGAATGAGATCTTAAGATCAGAATCATTTCTAGAACACAAAACTGTAAGAAAAAAAGTTACGTGGGAAACAAATGTACAGACATGTTGCTTGGAAGAAATTGCTTAGCCTTAAAGCCGCTTTTTGCGCATTACCTAGTTTTTAAGATAATTATGTCTTTTTTTTTTGTGCAATAAAGGGTATTGTATTGTATAGCCATGCCGTCTCCGCCAGGGTTCGACAGACGTGGTAGACCCAAGAAATGCTGATATGCGTGCCACTTGCCACGCATGTCGTAAGACAATTAATGGTCTTACGACCAAGGACGCTCAAGACCGTGCGAAATGGAGAACAAAAGACCGGTAAGCGGACCCCGGGCTTCGCAGCATTACAGCTGAGGATACAACTGGGAAATACCGTTAGGAAAAATACTTATTTTCTGTAAAAAAAAAATCTTCCAAATTTATAATAATGGCTTTACTAGCCCGCTCGCCGCCCACCGCCCGCCACGAGCTCGGTAGCGGGCGGTAACACTCAAATGGGAGATTTCTGGTATGCATTTGTCGACTGATATCTTTGGTTTTTTTACGAAACAAGATACCTATGACAGAATATGTATTTTTTATTTCGTTTAAATAGTACTTTACTTGAATGTAGCAACTAGGTTCAAAATCACCCTGTTTTTGTTTACACGACACGTTCTTGGCCAGATGGCCCCAAGAAATTTAATTACGTAAAAAAAACACGGTGTCCCTTCATTAGGAACTTAATTAACGCCGTGACGACGGGACATCAATCTCACCTGTTTAACGTAATAAGCCTAGTAATTCATATTGGGCGAGTTATTTGTCGTAATCGAATATGAAAAACACAAATCAGCCTAAAATGTCGGCCCATATTGGCCTAGTCCTCTGATTTTCTCCCGATAAAAAGAGATTTTGCATATCATTACCACAATGGATAAAAAAGTAGGCGGCCGGTCTTAAAACTATAGCCAAATCGCCACTTTGTCACCTTTTTTTAACGCAAATACGTAGTCGGTGGCAGCAAATGCGTCCTGTTCCGGCTATTTCTTCTTCACTTCGCAAGGTCTTTGGCATTCTTGAGTGACCGTTGACATGCATAATTGCATATTATTCATATTTGGAGAAGAAGAAACGGGAAAGCAGCATATCTGAGGATGCAACCAACCACGCGCGAAGATGAAGAAGAAGCTGTCCATTCGCTATTACCTATTCCCCACTTAGTCGCCACTTACGGCACCCTTGGGCGATAAGGTGGATTCTAATCTTTTCTTATTACTCGGTTAAAAACAATAACAACAAGGCCGTGTGATTTCCGGCAGAGTAGAATCCGATAAAACGACATCCACAGGAAGATTTGGAGTGGTCCTACTCCAAGTCTTCCTGTGGATGTCGTAGAAGACGACTTAGGAAACACAAGCTAAACAAAGCTTATAAAAATCAATGAGACCTCTCCAACCCGTCTGGCCAGCGTGGAGAGTGTAGGTCCAATCCTCTGACTGCTCTGGCTAATATATGGCTCTGGCAGTACAGAGAGGGTCATGCTCCTGCAGTGGAGACTAAAAACCTGATCTGAGACCTGATCATCAATAATAATCATCATAAGCTTGGAATAAAGCAGGTACGGCAAGGTTTCAAATGCATAGACAATTTTCAAAACGTTGCACTTTTTTGGTAAACAAAGAAAATCGAGTACCTTACAATTAGACTGAAATTGAACTACACACACACATTATGACGTCTTATCCCTTAGAGGGCAGACAGAGCCCAGGGCCGCAAGACCCAAAGACCACGTTTAACGTGATGGTGGAATAAGCGAGTCTTTTTCTACCAATGTGAAATATATAATTTTGTACAGATGCTACGCAATTATAATTTTTGGCGTGTCCTTTTTACTGTAGTAAATACTGAGTCGCAGAACTAAGACTTAGTTCATTTGTGTTGTGGGTGAATTAACTTGTCCTTGTTTACCGTGTCCAGGTTGTCCAAGAGACTCTTCATACTATTTCCTACAAAATCCGTCGTCACGCACAAAACGGAGGCTCCAAAAACTACTCGTAAATAGTGCTAGTATGACTTTGACAGCAGCGAGCAGTTAGTCTATGGACGACAACCGTGTGAACGTCTGAAAACAGACGCAATTTTAATTTTATTATGTCGTGTTGTGCTGTCCCCACGTGCAAAAATGCTGTTGGACTTCAAAATAAACAGCATGGGATTACATTTCATCTGTAAGTACATAATCAATTTATTTAATTTTTTTTTTTCATATAATGTAAATGTCATACAAAATGGCGAGTCCATTTTGTGAGTGTTGCCAGTATAATCAAAAATATTACCCCGGAGTGTACTTTTTTATGATGATATTTTTCTACACAACTGTCACCGAAAAGGTTTTCAGGGTTCATGTATTATATTTTTTTATATTATTATTTTATTATAATATCTACTATTACATAAAGCTAGAATTACCACTGACTGATTACCTCACTCATTGACATAGTTGCTTGACCTGTTTCCGAGTGACTAGGGGAATTGAGATCTCGTAGTGGTCTGAAACTTTGTATACTGGGGTAAAGCACCCTGCGGAACTTGAAACTGAAATTAAATTTTGGATTCAAGGTAGCCGCTCTTTACTGACTGTAGTTTTTTACTCATTTTCTCAACTGAACATAGATTCAATAGCTGCAAGAAAGCTGCGGGCTGCTTGCATCCCACGCAGCGCCCGAAATGCTAGTATATATTAAGGTCTAACAAAATATATGTAATTAAACTGTTTCAATGGTAAGTCTCATCAGGTATATGAGAAATACTCTACTTTAAAATCGTATTTCAGTTTTAAAAACAGGAAAACTACCTAAACGTTGAACGCTTTTAGCCATTGTATGATTCAAATTTATTGGGGATTTTAGCAGCTTAACAATAGGTCAGTATTATTTTGCAAAATCAATACAACTTGTATAACGATTATACAAAAATATACTATGCAATATTAGTTAAGTACCTATGAATAAAAATATTTATGTTTGTAATTTTACTATCAATAGTTAAAATCTATTATTGTACCTAAACATTAGTCTGCACGAAAAACCGCGGGCTGCTTGCAGCCCGCGTAACGTATAATAAGCTAGTTTATTAGTTTAATTTTCGAAAATAAATATCTCCTGTGTTATGTGAACGAAATTATGAGATTACCCAAAAAGTTGTATATCGCTCCCGAGCTAGCAACATTATGAGGGTGTGAAGAGCCGTAAGTGCGGGACGTACGCCATGTTTTTGGACACAACGCATTGCTTGAAATTATGATAGAAGGCGGCTTCTGTAGTATTAAATATTCTAAGACTATTTCATAGAAAATGCTTAGATTATCCAAGAGAAGTATGTTATTTTATTTTCTTTCAGTGCTTCTCCATTGCTCTCTCTATTCTATGCTGGTCTGGGAGAAAAAAAAACTCAGAATGTACCAGCTGCCGAAGCTGAAGATCGTAAGAGCCGATTGAGGGTATGGGCGAAAATGTGAGTCGTGTTTATAGGCGATGCGGCTAACCACTCATCACTGTTTTGATTCCTTTTTCCACCTTCTCGCCCACCATCACGCTAAAAGTGGACTTTGAGTCTTGCGACCCTGGGCTCTATCTTCTTAAAACCGCAAGACTCAAAATTCTCTGTCTGCCCTGGGATAAAGACAAGATAGGTGCATTACATTACCTCTCCATTACTGGTCCATGGCCGTCAGCTAGCCAAACTCCTCTTTATCGATTGCCAAGCGAAACTTCCCGACTTTGCTTACTCCGGTCCACTCTCTTATATTTCTTCTCGAGTCGAAAAATATGGTGGTGAGTGCTGATTTTGTGAGTTGTTTATTACTTGGCGCTGTGAAGTGACTTTTTTGTTGATTTTTTTAAATTTTTATAGCCATTTCGTGGCGAGAGGATCAGCCAATCTGCGTTAACTTGTCCAGGGTGTGCCGGGCGTACAGGGGGGCTCAGTACATTACTCGGGGAGGCTCCTTTCATGCACTCTCTTCTTCGTTCCTCAGTCACGCATCCTTTGTCTTCAACTTCCAACGCATCTTTTGTCTTCAACTTTGCCCATCATAATATTATTATATTATCTAAGCAGAAAGAGCTACTTATCCCTACTCTTCTTCTTCGTCTAAGCGCGTTCCCAGTTGCATCCTCAGCTATGCTGCTTCGGAGCCCGGGGTGCGCTTTCCCGTTTGCATTAAATGCATGTCAGTAGTCACCCAAGGATGCCAAAGACCATGCAAGATGGAGAAGAAATAACCGGAACAGTTTAAAAGATTTGGCCAACCCTCTTTGGGAATGTGTTTGTGCGAAAAGTTTTACACCCACCCGACGACGTTAACCCTTCCTTGAGAATGCAATTGTAGCACGAGATGTTTGTGCTTAGTCTTTTAGTCGCCTCTTACGACATACACAGGAAGAGATGGAGTGGTCCTATTCTAACCCGGAACCACACATTGTGAACCCTACTTGTCCCTGCTATTCCCTAGTAATATTATAAATGCAAAAGTATAATGCGTAAGTTTGTATGTCCCGTTTTCACTTCAAAGCGGCTGAACTAGAATATTATATTAAGATTAAGTTCACGTTGATAAAGGATATACTGGTCTTTTATTAAACACTTTACATGGGGCAGCCGAAATAAAATTAAATAAAGATAGATTGTTCGTTTACAACGAGTTAAAATCATGGAAAGTGTATTGTCACCGCCTACACCGTTTCGATTTGATAAGAACTCACTAGATGTGGCGTCTGGGACGCTAAATGAGGCCTGGAAAAAATAGCGAAGTAGCTACGAAGTGTACAGCAAGGCGTGCGAGCTGAGTAAGAAAACTGGTGAGGTGCAGTTAAACATATTGCTACACATCGTCGGAGAAGACTGTCGAGAGGTATTAAATCAAGCATCAGAAAAATATGTCACAGTGGACAGTGTTTCAAAAAAATTAGACGACTATTTTGAAATAAAGAAGAATGTAACGGTTGAAAGACACACATTTTTTACAAGAAATCAAAAATAAGATGAAACAATTGAGCAATACGTTTTTGATTTGAGACGCCTGTCGCAAACTTGTGATTTCAAGGATTTACAGAGGAATTGATAAAGGATAGACTGGTCTTTTATTAAACACGTTACACACATCAACCCTTTTTAACTTGTTTTTCTTTGCTTTTTTACGTGTTTTCATAATACATGCTCAGCTGGTTAGGAAAACTATGTTATAATGATGAAATAGAAATGTAAGTAGGTAGGCCGATCAAATGTTTTATAAATTAAACGGCATTCAATTACATAGTTTTGTTTGCGCCCATACTACTCACGAACGAGGACCTACGCTGAAGACTTCCGAAAGCGCCCGAGAGCTGCCGAAGGCCGCGCCGTCCCCGGACCTCACCCCCCATACATAACCGCCGGCGGGTGCGCGTGCGTTCTGGGTGTGATACATCTGATCTTGTACCTATTTCTTAAAGTCATTACAACCAGCATTAAACAGTACAGTCCGCTTTTATTCAACCACATCGATGGATCCCCAACAGTTTTATACAAAATAACTCTTGGATATAATAACTTTAGTTGAAATGTACCACCAGTGTAATGTTATTTGTTTAATAGAAGACAATTAAGTGGTCAAGCAGTAGTTATAGTTAAATTGTAACAAGATGTAACGTGATTCAAATTGGCGTAAAGTAGTTTCCGATTTAGGAAATTGTATAGCCGTGTGGTTACCGGCAGAGTAGAATAGGACCACTTCAAGTCTTCCCGTGGATGACGTAGAAGGCGACTTAGGAAACACAAGCTGAACAAAGCTTATAAACATCAATGGGACCTATCCAACCCTTCTGGCCAGCGTGGAGAGTGTAGGCCAAATCCTCTGACTGCTTTGGCTAATGATATGGCTCTTGTAGTACAAAGAGTCTTGCTCCTGCAGTGGAGACTAAATAAACGGGCACGCACTTGCCCGTTTATTTAGTCTCCACTCGTACTTGAAGGGTTCCGTACCTCCGTACAATGTTTAAAAGCGCTGAAGAAACACGTTTCTTGTATGATGACCCCCTTTAATTTTTAACTTTCTCTTATTTTTAGTATTTGTTGTTATAGCGGCCATAGTAACACATAATCAGCAAAAATTTCAAGTATCTAGTTAATGCTATTATGAAGATCTAGTTAAAAACGCTGAAAAAAACACGTTTTTTGTGTGACGACCTCCTCGAATTTTTAACTTTTTTTATTTTTAGTATTTGTTGTTATAGCGGCCACAGTAATACATAATCGGTAAAAATTTCAAGTGTCTAGCTAGTACGGTTCAAGAGATAGAGCCCTGTGACAGACGGACAGACGGACAGACAGCGGAGTCTCAGTAATAGGGTCCCGTTTGCACCCTTTGGGTACGGAACCCTAAAAAGATCTGATGATGATGATGTTATGGGTCACGTGTTCACGATTCAGGGCAAAGTGCTTATTATAAATTTTGGCCACCCTGCGGTACGCCACAAGTCACCTCGCAACAAGAAGAATATTTATTATCAATGCAAACTCGTTGCCAACGACCATACAGGGACTATTCAGATAATGCATTTAAATTTTAAACTGTAAAAACAAAACGCAATAATAAAATTGCCAAGCCATAACTCACGTGGCGACACGAAACAAAACGCCGCACTAAGTATCTGTCGAAGTTACCGGAACACAAGATAAAACAAAAACAGCTGCCAAGAGTACATGCCAAATAAACCGGCAAGTAAAGTAACTGATAAAAATACAGCGGAGAAAACTGTACTATGGGTTCTCGAACTCACTGACAAACTGCATATGAGTCTCATTTTTTCAGAAATTTATTGATCTTATTTAAAAAAATACCACTTATGAAGACAATAACAGCTCCTAAGAGTAAATACTAAATAAAGTGGGACTTAAAGTAACTGTTCCCAAACCAGGCGTGGATCTAGAGGAGTCATGGGAGTCATGACCCCTCTTAGCTATATGAAATGTTCCCATGGAATCCTAGTGACTATAGGGGTGCGGAGTATCAATTCTTCGAAATATTTGGCATTGGGTTAAATTAGTATCATGACTAAACTTGCTCCAGAATTTGGCTGGTGTTTAAAAAGGCACCCTGTATAACGACTAACAAAATATACTAAATTATTTTAAGGTTAGATTTAGTCCATGATCCTAACAAAGTTCTCCTAGGAACTGAATTCAGGTTAATAAATAGAAATTCACCAACTATTTACGACGACCTCCGTGGCATAATGGTTAACACGCTAGACCGCTAATCCTGAGGTTCTGGGTTCGATCCCAAGCCAGAGCAAGCTAGAAAATGGCCTTTTTCAAATTGTCCTGGGTCTTGGGTGTTTATGTATAATGTATTTATCATAAAATATAGTATCATTAAGTTAGTATCCCATAACACAAGTTTAAAACTTACATTGGGGCTAGCTTAATCAGTGTGATTTGTCCGTATATATTTATTTATTTATTTACAAAAATAAAATCAATTAATTACATATTCGTATCTACACATGCATGTCAATTTAATAGTTATAAAATAGTTTCAGTATATTTTTTCAGACCCTATATGTATACATAAATTGGTTCATACACATCATTGGAGCAGAAATGCTGGAAAGCACATCTCGGGCTACCAAGCAGCAAAGCCAAGATAAAACCGGGAACCCACAAAGGCTTGAAACTGCGTTACGCGGACGCCTGCGTGGTTCCATACAAAAGTGCACCCCCCCCCCCCCCCCCCCGCGTGGGCGTCTGTCGTGTGCCCCCACATCCCCACCAGCGGCATCCGCTTGACGTAGTTTCAAGCCTAAGACGAGGAATATACTTGTAAGAAGGTACTCGTAGTAGGGGTTTAAGTTTGAGTTTTGTACTCCCTTGCCCGGAGATAACCAAACCAACTACTGTTCTTTATGAAGACGCCACCCTTTGAGGATTTGTATGAGAACGAATCAGTTATTTTTGTTCATAACTTCTGTTTTGATTAAATTTTGTTATTTGGTTCTTTTTGTTGTATTTAAAACCAACTCAAAGTGATCAACATTCGTGTAACAAAATACTTTACTTTTTTTTCTGTAAAACCTTTTTGCACTTAAGACTTAGCAAAGTGTAACAGATACAGTATGTTCGAACAAATATTCGATATTGATAGTTGCGCTGTTCATTTGTGGTGTGATTTTTTATCTACAAGTAGGTCTGTGTCAAAACACACGTAGCGCATGATGCGCGACGCAACTTTTATCATTAATACAATTTCTACTCGTGCAAATTGCGCGTAGTGTGTACGGTGGGTGTAGAAATTGTATGAACGCCATGCAGGCGTGGCGCAAGTTGCGTCGCGTTTCTTGCGCTGCATGTGGTTTGACCCTAAGTCGGCTATCACATAGCTATTGGCAATACAGGTTGATTTTAACATTTTAACTATGTTTATTCAAGGAAAATACTTCTTACTCTTTAGCCAAAGTAAAAAGTGATCCTTTTCTAGTCCGGAAGCCACACGGCCAAGTCGGCCAAGCTCTCTGGCATCATCATCATCATCAGGTCTTTTTTAGTCTCCACTGCAGGAGCACGACCACGACCCACTCTGTACTACCAGAACCATATTAGCTAAAGCAGCCAGAGGAGGAGGCATATTGGCGTATCAACAATAAACTATATGTGTTTTCTTATGTTGGTCCATTGGTAAATGTTAGAAGCCACGGGATGTTGCCTTCGGGACCTGACCCGCCAGATTACTTCCGGCTGATAATCGACTGCGAGGATTAGCGACGAACACGTGATATCGAAGTATAGACCACTTAGAGAAATAGATTACGTAAATATTTTAAACATAAGCACAGGAGACAGTAAGATATTACATACAGAACGGAATCTTCTAAGATACGCGCAATATGCGCGTCCCCGTTCCCCTTCCCCCCACCTCTCCCCCATTCTCGCCTTGTTGAGGGGCGAGAGCAGGTGAACACACACCCATTGACGTGTGCATGGTGGCACACGGCGGCACGAGAACGGGGGACAGGTGCGGGGACGAGGAATGGGGACGCATATTGCGCGTACCTTAGGCACGGTACAGCCTTAGGAGATTCTGTTCTGATGCAATATTCTCATCCGCTCCGCTCCGCTGTAAAATGATGTTATAGCAGCTCCTGCCTGTCTCTACTCTGGGAGTACAGTTGTGAAACTAGCCTATCCATGAATTTATACAGTAAAAAGTTAATATAATACAAAAAAAAACCACAGAAAAATATTGTAGAACACGGGTCCGAGCCTTTGCTCGCTCTTTTTTTTGTTTTATATTTATAATTTTTTGTGTAGCGAAATCGACTAGTAATTTAGATTATAATTTTTTTTGGAATAATTTTCATACATCGAAATAATTCTCTAGAAATTTAACGCTTCTACATTCACCGCTTCGATTCTGATTCCATTTACGCAAACAAACGAACAGTAATCACAACGAAACAATCGAACGCACACATAGACAAAGATGCATGCGATTAGTCGCGATAAGGGCACGCGTCGTCGTCAGTCGGGTGGGGCAGTCAACGTAACGAGCGGTGAGGTACAACGCGCGGATGGTACCTGTTATGCAGTACGCTACGCTTAAATAAATAACCTTGTTTACGTGTTACTTTTTTTGAACAACTAATTTTCATGCCTGTATGAATCGACTATCGCAAAAACACAGCAAAATTCTCAAAGGAAACTTCTTGCGACGCATCCGCACGACTCGAGTGTCACGGCGAACTGTCGCGCCGCGCTGTTCATATTTTAAGCCCCGCCCGCCGCGGTACATATCGCGCGGAATGATTTTTCGGGATTAGTTAGTTACTAGAGAATTATTGTTCGTAGTTTTCATATAAAAAGGTTATTTAATAAAATAGTAATATCTTGTTTAAAGGTAAATTTAGGCAAATTTAGAGGTATGTTGATTTTTTTCTATCGAACCAAAAATGCTCAATCGTGTTTTGGATTTTGTGGGTGTCTGTAGAAAAGCCTTAAAATTCTTACGTCAATTTTTTGAGAAATAAACTGTAGTAATTTATTAACAGTGATTTTTCAAAAACACTCACAGTATTCTAGGCTCTGAACTGACGGGGCCTTAACACGGAACAGAAAGAAAAATATATCTCGTCTATTTCCCTAAATCATCTATTAGCGCTTTAATATGACTTGTTTACTTCGCCTAGTATTATTTGTTTAAGAATTTTGGTTCAAATATCAAACATAAAGGCACAAGGGTTATTGGAGCATCTAAGATTGTGTTTGTGGCCTATATTGAATAATTTGATAAATTATATTGTTTGGGCCTTATAGAAGTTTGGGTAAAGTTTCATACTCTTGTTGTAAGGAAAGGCTACTGTATTGTTTTTCTAGGTAAATTTTGCTTATAAATAAATTATGTAGTGGGTAAAATTATGTTTATTTCGAGTATATTACTTCTCTACCTAAGAAACATTTACCTACTTGTAGCTTTTCTAAAGCCTCTCTTACTAAACGGAGTATTTAACAATTTCAGCTAAATTGTGAACCAAATAGTAGCTTTTAATTTAAAAGATTTATTTAAATCAAATTAAGCTATAAAATAAACCTAAATAAGAAATCTTAAAGATTTTGTCCGTGCGGCATGGTACTAAAAACGCTGGCTGCGTTTTTACTCTGAATAGCTATGCTTGTTTGTTAAGCAAAAAAGCAGGCAGCCCTTTTGGCATCAGCGGTGGGAATTAGGCGCGGAGTTCTCTCTTTGAGGAAGGCCCTCGCGCTGGGGCTCAATGGTCCCCCCAACGTTTTCAAGCCAAAAGGTACAAAAATATGAAATCCTTACTGAGGGACACATATTTTTGCGTTGCTTGGCAAGCTCAGCACTTTGAGCAGCTGATCCGGCTCTTGAGAGTGAAGATAACTCTGACAAACAGATTTTTACACGCTGTTATTCAGCTTGCCCTGTTTCACCTGTTTATTGTTTTTTGGGTCATATATTCAAGATAAAGATAAAAATATATTTATTTTTCTCCAAAAATCTAAATTACAAGGCAGGTTACAATACGGGTTATGGTGTTATCACCGATTGGTGGAGTCTGGAGTCTGCAAGAGGCTGGGCCTGTGATATAGATCTCCAGAGCTCTCACTACTGAATGAACTGAACTGAACAGAAGCTTACTAATGTATTTAATTATATAAATTTAAAGGGGGATGAGTAGATACATATATATATATTATACATATATATAATACATATATTTCTAAGCATTATTTTATCGGTATCTATTATATAAAAATAATAGATACCGTTTTCCGATTGAGATGAAATATTGTATGTAAATCAGATGACAATGCAATATTATTATAACAAGAAGCTGATCTGATGATGGAGCCGGAAGGTGGCTATAGGAACACTGTAATAAAACGACGCAACCCCTTCGAGTTTGAGCTTTTTACATTTGTCTTGACAAGTACAGGTCTTACAATAAAAGATTGTACGAAATAATTTTTTTTTTAAACTTATTTTATACACCAGAAACCAATCGCGTAGTTATTAGGTTCAGAAGTCACAAACAATATATAACGTCTAACAAAATAAATAATCAATAAATAAATAAATAAATATATAAGGACAAATCCCACTGATTAAGCTAGCCCCAAAGTAAGTTTTAAACTTGTGTTATGGGATACTAACTCAATGATACTATATTTTAAAGTACTGAAACTATTTCAATGGTAGATTCAGTCCATGATACTGAACAACTTTCTTCAAGTAACATGTATGAAATATGGAAAATATTTTTCTGCTTTCCATAGAAATTCGGATCAGCTGATCGGTCTACTTGTATGGGAGGCCAAACATTATTTTTCATATTTCGGTATAAGTTCTTAGGTAAAAGTTGTTCAGTATCATGGACTGAAGTCAGTCTTAAAATGGTTTCAGTATATTATGTTAGAACCTGTATACTATCACGTCTTTATTACTAACGGGGTAGACAGACAAGGCCGCAAGACCCAAAGGCCACTTTTAGGTTGCATGAAAAGATGTAAAGTTGTGGATAAAAAAAAAAAAAATGCGTGACATTTCGCGACCGCCGGCGACAGTCAGCTTCAGGCGACGACCGACCCAATAAGGGTTGACGCCGGGCGGTCAGTAGTAAAAGTTTTCGTACAAATGTATTCCCGAAGATGATTGACGTCAAGCAGGCAGCCGGTCGTTTAACTGCAGCAAAATCGTTGAAACTGTTCCGACTGTTTCTACCCCACTTCGCTAAGTCTTTGATATCCTTGGGTGACCATTGATATGCATATTATGAAAGAAGCAGTACAGCTGAGCATACAACCGGAAAGAATAAGAAATAAACGGGCAAGTGCGAGTCGAACTCGTACATGAAGGGTTCCGTACCTCCGTACAATGTTTTAAAACGCTGAAGAAACACGTTTGTTGTATGACGACCCCTTTTAATTTTTTGCTTTATCTTACTTTTAGTAATTGTTGTTATAGCGGCTATAATAATACATAATCTGTAAAAATTTCAAGTTTCTAGTTAATTCCATTATAAAGATCTAGTTAAAAAGGCTGAAAAAACACGTTTTTTGTATGACGAACTCCTTTGATTTTTAACTTTTTTTTTTTTTTAATATTTGTGGTTATAGCGGCCACAGTAATACAATAACATATTACGGCTCAAGAGATAGAGCCCTGTGACAGAAGGAAAGACAGACAGACAGCGGAGTCTCAGTAATAGGGTGCCATTTGCACCCTTTGGGTACGGAACCATAAACAAAGAAATAAAAAAAAGTTAATAAATACTAAAATAAATCGTGCTATTCACTATTGACTATGGAATAAAATGCAGGTATTTGAACAGCACTTTCAGCTCTCGAGCGGTTTGAAATTGATCGGAAAAACCCATTTATACCGGGCTCGGTAATTATTGAAATCGGAAAAACACGCTTTGCCACCTTTAAATGGACGCGGTTTGAGTGGTCAGAGGAAATCTGTGGTACCTAAATACGCTTTAAAATAAAGCCAGTTGGTTGAGTTCAAGTTTTAATCCTTCTTTTTCTTATCCAGTGTGTTAATAGCTAACACTGGTCACAGATAGCCATGTGGTTCGCGGCACAGAAGAATAGGACCAGTCCAAGACTTCCTGTGGATGTCGTAGAAGGCGACTGAGGAAACACAAGCTAAACAAAGCTTATAAACATCAATGAGACCTCTACAACCCGTCTGGCTAGAATAGAGAGTGTGGGCTAAATTATCTGGCTGCTCTGGCTAATATTTGGCTCTGGTAGTACAAAGAGGGTCGTGCTCCAGCAGTGGAGACTAAAAAAGACCTGACGATGACGGTCTCAGATTATTGCGGCTTAGGCGTTGCCTCCACAGGAAGAGAACGTGACGAGTTGACATAAGTCAATACATACATATTCGCCGCGATGATATCGCCATGTGGAGACAAATTTATAGAGCCAGTATGGAATAAGGTAGCACGACGGAAATATCATCGTGATTCTGTCGCCCGTGGAGTTAACGCCTAGTCAGCTATGCTAGAATTGTTTCTCATATAGTGGACGTCTGGAATCAAAAGCCATTTTTTTTGCTTTCATGGGCACTTGTGATATATATTCTATGCACTGATGGTGGTGCAATATCCGCTAGGTGGTATGGGCGCAGCGGCAGACTAACTAAGGAGCGGACTAATAAATTTATATTTTACTAGCTTTTGCCCGCGGCTTCGCCCGCGTAGACTACACAAATTAGATTGTTTGTTTTTAAACTGGGGTTGCAATTTCATCATCAACAGCCTTCAAGTACCCACTGCTGGCCATAAGCCTCCTTTTGTCTGCGCCATCCTGCTCTATCACTGGCCATCGCAATCCAATTGGTTGGTTGCAATTTATAAAAATCCAATTAATGGATTATTATTTTTCACTAACCACTAATTCGAAAATGCCAATGTGTCTCGCTTCAAAACTGACGAAGATTCATAAAAACTTGCAACCCCTATTTCACCCCTACAGGAATGTAATTTCAAAATCTAATAACTTTTAATTCTAGTAACTACTAACATAAATTAAAAATTTCATGTGTCTCACTTAAAAAATTACGAAGTTTCATACAAACTGCCAACCCCTATTTCACCCTTATTAGGGACTAAATTTCCAAAAATCCGTCTTAACGGGCGTCTTGTAGTCACAATCTACCATCCTGCCAAATTTTATCATTATTGGCTAAGTAGTTTTTAAGGTTTCGAGATGAGTGAGTGAGTGATTTTCGTTCGTTTGTTTTTTCAAGTGACTTTCTATTTTCTTTTATCTATATAGATAGATAAGATATAAACATATAAACTATTGTTTTATAAAAATGTAGTACTTCTGCTTGTTCATAAAGTATAAATAGTAATGACATTTAAAAAAAGTATTATTGAATAAAACTAATCATTTGAAGACGCTTTGCAAGATTTAATCTGAATTTGCAGAATTAGAGGCTACTTTCAGATTATTTTATCCAGACGATTTGTACGAATCGCATTTTGGCTGCTACCAGTGACTGATAAATGTTTTTAATTTTAGTATTATGAAAAACTTATGGCGAATTCGTAGTTTTAGAAAGCAATTATATAGTTTTGTTTGCAGGTAAAACGCGTCAAAAATCTGTTTTGGGTAGCACTTCACCTAAAGACGATATATCATTTAAAATTTTGAGCTAGTAAAACCTAGGTAACCCTTCAAACTAACCTTGCCAAAAGTGACCGTTTTTCGCAAAAATGCAAACTAAAGCGTAACGTTCTCACTTTAAACTGTAAACAGTGGTATATAAAATAGTTTGAAGGGTTATCTAGGTTTTACTAGCTCAAAATTTTAAATGATATCTCCGTTTCCTTACAAATAATTTATTTCAAATGGGGGCAGCACTGGACTCCGTGGCGACGCGACTTCTATTTCAAATACGAGTACCTACACGTAGGCAGCTGCGTATCGATGTTGTGTAACTTACTAAGCAAGGCCCCTTTCAAGTACCCTGGCATCTCTCACTCAAGGCACTCTCATCACGTTATGTCATAAAGCAATCCTGTAGTAATTCACGTCGCTTAATATTTCGCATTTTGATAAAAGCGTTCGTCGCTTAATAAAGACAATTAGCTAAATTGCCTCCAGTAGGTTCCTTAGCGTGTGAGTAAATATATAACTAGAGGTAGCAATGGTAGGTCAAGTCAAGCCTTAGGCCACAGAATAAATAATACTAATGTGCAGAAGTCTCACTCACCAAGGAAATTCAAAGAAATATCTACTCAATGTAGCTAGCGATATGGTTTAATTTAGCTCACGTCAGAACTCAGCACCTTTTAGTATAGATACCTAGACATCCATTGCAAGCCAATTTCATTCTTATTACTCTGGACAAACGATTCGTATAACTGAATTTACCACCCGGAGGGGCCGCCTGCGCGCATAGTAATAATGTAGGTACATTTTCCATACCTAAACGGGGAGGGACACAGGCCTGCTTAGGCCCCCATTCAGAGCCATTCCATAGACCCCATTTAGAGACGCCTCTGGACTGAGTCAGAAATATATTATTTTATTTGTCCGTCAGTTAGATTTTCCCAAAAATGGACCCATATTTTTCGATTTATCAAAGTAGTAAAAATTCACAAATATACAATATATACAATACATCTTAGTTTCGGAGTGAATCACCCTCACTTCGACGTTAAAGTGACGTTAATTATAACGACACTTTAAATGCGCTGTATCTTCGTTGCTATTTGCGTATCAGAGAAAAGAAAATACATATACAATATCCCATCCCAACTTATATTATAAATGCGAAAGTAAGTTTGTATATTTGTTTGTTACCTCTTCACGCGTTATCTACTGAACCAATCTTCTGGAAAATTCGCATACACATAGTTAGGAATACTGAGAATGATATAGGGTACCTTTCATCCCGGAAAAAAGTAATGTTCCCGTGGGATACGCGAGCGAAGCCGCGGGCAAAAGCTATTTAATAATCTACACTCTAAAATTTGGTTTGACTCATTGTCAAACCAAATTTTAGTCCACCTCCGTATTGCCTGTACTTACTCATGTGCATCAGCGACTATGCTCTTAAGACAATGTATTAGATTACATATGTACGCTGGAAAGGCACTCACGATTTTTCGTCTTCCCTATTCATTGGATGTTAAATGGCCTAAATATTTTGCTCTGCAAACGCAATGTCTTGTCAAAGAGCTTGGTTTATTTACGCATTTATTTTTATTTTTCTTGCACTAAAAAACATCGGAGGAATCAAGAATCATGGAGAATCAAATATTTATTTTTTAACTATACCTTTGTAAGCACTTTTGCACTTCAATAAGTTTATATATCCTTTATTGCAGTAAAGAAAATTACAGGACATTATTATCGTAAAAATTAGGAATTATTGTATTTATTTATTACCAAAACAGCTCGCTTTTACAGTCTTTCCCTAATGCAACATAGCTATAGACCGTTTAACAAAGAAGGTATATGTATAAATGCCTCATTTGTGAATTTCCCCAGCGAACAGTCAAGCACGTCAATGTCAACACACTCCTGACCAAGAGAGTTGAGCAAACTCACGGCTCTGGGCACAGGACCGAACTTATATAAATTCGTGCGTAAAGAAGGCACTTCGAAAGAATATGGCTTAATCAAGCAAAAGGCGCTAAGCAGCCTTATCGCTAAGCAGTTTCTTCCAGGCAACCTCGCTCAAATAGAAAATAAAACCAGCCAAGTGCGTGTCAGGCCACGTGCTGCCTGGGGTTCTGTAGTCAGTACTTGTTTTACGTAACTAACAACTGTCCTCTTCTGTCTGTTCCTTTTCTGAGTACATTTTATAAGTTGGTCGACTATAACTCTTTAATTTGTAAACCCTACTTAGCTCTGATAGTTTTCATTTTAAATTCGTTATATATAGGTACTACTGCCGTAAATATTTTCAAGTTTCCATTTACAACTTTTTAGCTGACAGTGGGGATGGGACACTTGACTCTAATTCAAATTTGCATCCCTAAATCCTAAAATTATGTTCACAAACTCATCATATTTTTAAAAGACCTATTCAACGACACCCTACACTATGAATAAGTCGAGAAAAAAGAAATTGATTCCCACTTTACATGTATGGGAGCTCCTCTAACAACTTTTTTTTAAATTTTTTATTTACCACTTTTTTGGCGTGATTAATATACATATTTCCTCTCGCGGGTCTACTCGAAGAAATTTCTTTAGAAATAAGTAGCACCTAAGTACTATGTTTTCCTTATTTTTTTTTATGTGTATGTTTGTAAATTTCCAAGTGTACTTGAATAAATAAAACAAAAAAATAAAAATGCCCATGCCAAATTACAGCTTTATAGTAACTAATAGTCTCTGAGTTAAACTGCGGACAGACAGACAGACATAGCGACAACTATAAGGGTTACTTGTTTATTATGAAAACCTAAAAAGTGATGAAAAATTAGGTACAATAATTAAAGTAAAGTTTATTTGTATTTAAATTATTTTAAATAAAAGCAACCAATACATTTGGCAACGAACACTGTTGAGGAGAAGCCCTAAAAAAAACGAATTGGTGACATACCCGCTAGAAAGGCTTTGACAGTTTACAAAGATAATATGCCTAATACAATGTTATCACAATCTAACATGTAAATAATGGTAACTTCTTTATGGATGATAAACTTATGATGTCAGAGTCAAACTACATCCCAACAATTAGTGATATTTATTCAAAACAAAAAACCAGTGAAGTGACAGTCACAGAAAAGCTAAATACGCAACAATTGTATACTTAGATGATATATTTTTCAGTTATTTTCGTTAAAAAACCAAACTACTTCATCGATTTTGATAAAACTTCTCTGGGACCACCTAGAAAGTATACTATTTCAAACAAAAAAAAAAAATTATCGGTCTAGGCCTCTTCGAGAAATAGGGGAACATACATAAAAAAAAAGATTCCGACGAATTGATATTTTTTTTGAAGTCGGTCAAAAAGCACTTAGTAAAAAGCAAAAAGTCACGTAATTATTTTTTTTTTAATTAAATTAAAAAAGAAATTTGACCAGTTAACTTGAAATGTACTTGTTAATAGATCCGTGACGCCCCAGTTTCCAAGGAAACCGGAGTATTCTTCAACTGTCGCAATTGATTTAATTTTGCATTCCTCTCGCAGGTGGGCATTCTAACGTGAAGCTAAGAAATGATAGACAGGACATGACAGATGAACCGGCATTAATACGAGTATCTTAAATTGAGATGTTGATTACTCAGTTATCAGATCCAGCTATTCTTTATAGACTAAATACTAAAACTTTTTTTAAAAACTTTATAGAATAAAAGACTATTAAGAGTACAAAATCAGCATCCTATCTAGTGATGTACGGAAATTTTCCCATTGTAAATTTACGCGAGTATTCCCAATATTTCCGTAAATATTCCTCTTAATTTCCATATTTAGGAATGTTGCCGAGAATGGTTACGGGAATATTCCCAATGTTTCCAGGGACGGCACAACACAAATCCTATTACTATATTAAATCTATTTATACATCTTCACGCCCACCATCATCACACTTTGTGACAAGCCGCGGCGGCCGGCGCTCGTCCTCTTCGTCTTCGGCAGCATCTGAAGCTAATTAGTTCTTCTACCTAGAAGGGCTACTCAACTGATCTAGTGCCCATAACTCACGACCCTCTACCTAATCTGTACTTAGTGTTCTTGTGAATCTTTGTAACTAATGTAATGTAATAGTTGATCATTATACCTATCTTATTTGCCGATATCTGGTCTTTCTTTTATCTCAACTATCTTCCTCCATCCTAAATCTAGGTTTTACTAACTGAAACGGTACAACTTTACGTGGCTTTGAGGTCTTATGGTCCTGGGCTCTGTCTACCCCGTTAGGGATAAAGACGTGATAATGTATCTTTATGTAAGTTATCGCCCAATTATCGACACTCACCCTTATGAAATTTTCACATTTTTTTTAAACAGGTACATTCACAACTACACACTTTTGAACAAAAGTTAATTTAAAAAAACCAAACCACGAAAATGTTGCAGGATTTATCGTTTTCTTAAAGTGGGCAATGACTGTCGGTGGGCAATCTTACCCTGGTTTACCCTACATTCACACGTTTGCATATAAAAAAAAACAATTCCGGCGTGTCGCTATACGTGTATGTTTAGGTAATTAGTGACATTTTAATTTAAATTTATTATTATTTCTTTGATACTTTGAAGTTCTGTAGGTAGCTTATTTAAAAAAACTAGGTGTTACATAGTTACTAATTCTTGTCCCATCTTGTCTAATTGTTTACAACTTCCAGAACTAAATCTTGCACTTTTTTCCTGTAAATAAACTTATTAGTTGTTTGTTTGATGTTCTCAGGCAAAGCATTCCAAAACCTTGAAAGGTTTGAGGAGTTGGTTGGAAAGCTAGTACGATATATGTAAATATACTGCTGAGTGGAAAAGCTGAAAGAAACTGACTAAGCCATATCAATAATATAACCGAGCGTTCATAACCTTATCAAGAAAAGAACCAAAAACATTTTCCCCTCCAATAGTTAATGTTATAAAGAAATATTCGTAACTGAACGTACTAAAGGGACATTTCGCCCCAAGTTTTTACATTTGAATTTCAGATCATTGTTTATTTTAGAAGGAATTAGGATTGTTTTCTCCAAATTGACTCCAGGACGTTTTTAAATCAAACGTACCTACGATTGATGAAGAGTTTATATTTTTTATTTTTTTACAAGGTTTTATTGTGAGAACCTTTCAACTTAAGGCTGCACCTGATGTGGATAATCTAAATTTTGCTCCCGCTTCCACGCACACAAATTTACTCTACCCGAAGCGAGACAGCGAGCCATGCGGGGTGAAAAGGTCATGGCGGGTCGAAGAGGCTGGTTTACGCGGTTCTGGTTTTTGAGGTTTTTTCGTTTTACAAAGAATATAAGACTTATTTAAAATATAAGACATTTAATCCCTGCCTATGTTTAAAACAATTATAATCCAAAGTTACAATTAAGGGCTAATTTATTGTATTTCTTGAATACTTTCCGTTTTAGTATTATATAATTCTGAGGTGATTAGATAAGAGGCAACTTCGCAATTTTTTTCTACCGAGAAAATTTTAAGTTTTTATTAAAATTTTAATTTTATGTTTTCGAAACATATAATGTACTTATAGAGTTAGTCCTGCACTTTGCTGTGTTTTTATTTCAAAGTGAGTATTTCGTTAAAATTGATAATATTTAAGATCGCTCTAAGTACTATCAGGGTCATACGAGCTCTTAATCTTATCATATTAGACCCTGGATGTCATCTAAGACGTACTTGAGACTTCTCATATCGTATGTATCTAATACAATACAATACCCTTTACTGCAAAAAAGAAAAAAAACAGGACAGAATTATCTTAAAAACTAGGAAATGCGCAATAGGCGGCCTTATCGCTAAGCAATTTCTTCCAGGCAGCCTCGCTTAAATAGATAGTAAAAGTACTATACTTACTTGTCTCATATTTATCCCAACTAATATTATAAATGCGAAAGTGAGTTTGTATATTTGTGTGTGTTTGTTTGTTACCTCTTCACGCTTTATCTACTAAACAAATCGTCTTGAAAATTCGCATGCACATAGTTAGGAGTACTGAGAAGGATATAGGGTACCTTTCATCCCGGAAAAAAATACGCGAGCAAAGCCGCGGGCAAATGCTAGTTTTATATATATTTATTTCTAGCTTTTAAACGCGGCTTCACTCGCATATCCCAAATCCCACGGGAACATTACTGTTTTCTCAGATCATTCTCAGTACTCCTAACTATGTGTATGCGAATTTTCAAGACGATTGGTTCAGTAGATAAAGCGTGAAGAGGTAACAAACAAACAAACAAACAAACCAACCAACAAACCAACAAACAAACAAATATAAAAACTCACTTTCGCATTTATAATATTAGTTAGGAAGTTAGGATTAGCAAAACAAGCTTTTAGGTCTAATTTAGCTTGCAAGATTTGACTACGGACTTACAGACAACGGGACAGGTGAAACTAAATCATCATCATCGGATCTCTTTAGGGTTCCGTACCCGAAGGGTGCAAACGGGACCCTATTACTGAGACTCCGCTTCTTTCCATCTGTCCGCCTGTCCGCCTGTCCGCCTGTCCGCCTGTCCGCCTGTCCGCCTGTCCGCCTGTCCGCCTGTCCGCCTGTCCGCCTCTCCGCCTGTCCGCCTGTCCGCCTGTCCGCCTGTCCGCCTGTCCGCCTGTCCGCCTGTCCGCCTGTCCGCCTGTCCGCCTGTCCGCCTGTCCGCCTGTCCGCCTGTCCGCCTGTCCGCCTGTCCGCCTGTCCGCCTGTCCGCCTGTCCGCCTGTCCGCCTGTCCGCCTGTCCGCCTGTCCGCCTGTCCGCCTGTCCGCCTGTCCGCCTGTCCGCCTGTCCGCCTGTCCGCCTGTCCGCCTGTCCGCCTGTCCGCCTGTCCGCCTGTCCGCCTGTCCGCCTGTCCGCCTGTCCGCCTGTCCGCCTGTCCGCCTGTCCGCCTGTCCGCCTGTCCGCCTGTCCGCCTGTCCGCCTGTCCGCCTGTCCGCCTGTCCGCCTGTCCGCCTGTCCGCCTGTCCGCCTGTCCGCCTGTCCGCCTGTCCGCCTGTCCGCCTGTCCGCCTGTCCGCCTGTCCGCCTGTCCGCCTGTCCGCCTGTCCGCCTGTCCGCCTGTCCGCCTGTCCGCCTGTCCGCCTGTCCGCCTGTCCGCCTCTCCGCCTGTCCGCCTCTCCGCCTGTCCGCCTGTCCGCCTGTCCGCCTGTCCGCCTGTCCGCCTGTCCGCCTGTCCGCCTGTCCGCCTGTCCGCCTGTCCGCCTGTCCGCCTGTCCGCCTGTCCGCCTGTCCGCCTGTCCGCCTGTCCGCCTGTCCGCCTGTCCGCCTGTCCGCCTGTCCGCCTGTCCGCCTGTCCGCCTGTCCGCCTGTCCGCCTGTCCGCCTGTCCGCCTGTCCGCCTGTCCGCCTGTCCGCCTGTCCGCCTGTCCGCCTGTCCGCCTGTCCGCCTGTCCGCCTGTCCGCCTGTCCGCCTGTCCGCCTGTCCGCCTGTCCGCCTGTCCGCCTGTCCGCCTGTCCGCCTGTCCGCCTGTCCGCCTGTCCGCCTGTCCGCCTGTCCGCCTGTCCGCCTCTCCGCCTCTCCGCCTGTCCGCCTGTCCGCCTGTCCGCCTGTCCGCCTGTCCGCCTGTCCGCCTGTCCGCCTGTCCGCCTGTCCGCCTGTCCGCCTGTCCGCCTGTCCGCCTGTCCGCCTGTCCGCCTGTCCGCCTGTCCGCCTGTCCGCCTGTCCGCCTGTCCGCCTGTCCGCCTGTCCGCCTCTCCGCCTCTCCGCCTGTCCGCCTGTCCGCCTGTCCGCCTGTCCGCCTGTCCGCCTGTCCGCCTGTCCGCCTGTCCGCCTGTCCGCCTGTCCGCCTGTCCGCCTGTCCGCCTGTCCGCCTGTCCGCCTGTCCGCCTGTCCGCCTGTCCGCCTGTCCACCTGTCCGTCCGCCTGTCCGCCTGTCCGCCTGTCCGCCTGTCCGCCTGTCCGCCTATCTGCCTGTCCGCCTGTCCGCCTGTCCACCTGTCCGTCCGCCTGTCCGCCTGTCCGCCTGTCCGCCTGTCCGCCTGTCCGCCTGTACCAACAAATACTAAAAATAGAAAAAAGTTAAAAATTAAAGGGGGTTGTCATACAAGAAACGTGTTTTTTTCAGCGTTTTTAACTCGATCTTTAGGTATAATGGCTTTAACTACATACTTGAAATTTTCACCGATTATGTATAACTATGACCACTATAACAACAAATACTAAAATTAAGATAAAGTTAATAATTAAAGGGGGTCGTCATATAAGAAACTTGTTTCTTCAGCGTTTTAAAACATTGTACGGTGGTACGGAACCCTTCATGTACTAGTCCGACTCGCACTTGCCGGTTTATTAGTCTCCATTGCAGTAGCACGACCCTCTTTGAACTACCAGAGCCATATATTAGCCAGAGCAGTCATAGGATTTGGCCTGTAGACCCTGGTCGGTAGGAAAGAGTAAAATGTGCGAATTTATTGCTACTATGTAGTACAATGTGTTCACAAGGCACGCTCAATTTAGCATAAAGCTTGGTTCCGACGCCTAAATCCTTCTGGGCTTTGCGTGAGACCAAATAAGCTGAAAAACCGAATTCATGTGAAAAGAGAACTAATAGACAGTGATGGAATGACTGAATAAGTCCTGGAAATGTTAATTGATATGTATTGCAGGATTAAGAAAGCTTTTTCAGTTATCCGGGAAAAAATACCGCCTCTATTTTTAATATAGAGGCGGTTATATAGGATTAAAAGGCGTATGTTTAAGCATTATATTTATTTTTTACATATATATTACATACACACACACACAGACATACTATTACGTCTTTATCCCTAATGGGGCAGACAGAGCATGTTGGGTCTTCCGGCTCTAAGCAGACAGAGCCCAGGGCCGTAAGACTCAAAGCTCACTTTTAGCGTGTTGATAGGCAAGCAGTCTGAAAAACAAATCAAATAAAGAAATTTTGGCTCATACTCCAAAAATTTGGCTAGTGGTTAAAAAGTCAGCCTGTATTATTTCAATGTTCGAAACGAACAATTAGTGATTAGAAGCAGAGCTGTGGTAGAAACCAATATGATCGTGCTCAGTCAATGGTTCCTATAACATAAACAAATAAAGCAACTATTCGAAGCACCCTTTGATCAATTAGATACAAGGAGTTACATAGTCAATTCAAATTGGTGGTAATACGATAGTTTGAACTAGTTTCACTGGATGAGACTACGAAACTAGTGATTTATTTTCTTTCTTGCTTTAGTTTTAGTGGCATAAGGAAGAAAGAAAGTGAACCATAGTTTTGTTTTCTATCACCCGCCGGGCCAGTTACTTAAAACAAGTACTAGAATGATACATATTTTTAATTTACCTTGTGAAATGGGATTTTATAACTTTTTCTTAAGCTACCATCGTCGTATGTGGGCTCGTTTTCGCTTATGTTTCACTTCAAATAAGAAAAACCGTTTATACTCGTATGTGAAGGAACAAAAATGCCATAGACAAACACAAACACATTTGAAATTATAACACCCGCTTTTTTGTTTTATTAAAAAAATAGCGCAATAGTGATGTCAAATCAAAAGTAAATCAAAAATAACGTTTGGAACATACATTTATACTAAGTCCGTATTTAGTAGACTAGCTTCTATAAGTGCTAGTGCGTAAAAGTTAGAAACTTAACCTAGTATGAAATAAATGGGTACTTACCTACCTATAGTATGAAATAAAATATATTCAGTAATTGATATTACTAAATATATTTGCAGCAAGTGCAAACTCTTTAGATATTGTCATTTAATTTCGCTGAAAAACTATTTAAAAATTGTTATCAAACCATCCAGTCAGAAAAATGGGATATGGGTTTTTGTTCTTTGGATCCAGTTGCCATAATTTGACAGATTTCAAGTTCAAAATGTTTGTGGTAACTAGGGGCCACAGACCTACTACTACTAGACTTGCAACGATATTGCTAGAAAGAGACTGTCAAATACAGTACAACGTGAGTGTGAAAGAAACGCTGATATGTTTTTCTGTCTCTATCGGCGTAGCTGCTATAAGCTGGCCTACTGTCAAAATCTGGGCCAAACAAACCACAAAACGATCGAAGAAAGTTATTAATTTTAAGGATTTTATCATTTGAAAGGTGATTTAGGGTTTTATTTAAGCTTATTATAAGTTAATAACCATAGTGTGTTCTGTGACGTGTGCAAAATATGGGTGGAGGCAACAATCAAAGATAGAAAGAGATGCACTAAAGTGGCCACGCACTATACGGTCTAGTAGTGGTAGGTCTGTGCTAGGGGCACTGTCATCGCGTACTAATTATCCCTTCCACGTTGTATATTTATTTTTTATCTATACTAATATTATAAAGCGGAAGAGTTTGTTTGTTTGTTTGTTTGTTTGTTTGTTTGTTTGTTTGTTTGTTTGTTTGTTTGTTTGTTTAAACGCGCTAATCTCAGGAACTAATGGTCCGATTTGAAAAATTCTTTTTTTGTTGGATAGTCCATTTATAGAGGAAGGCTTTAGGCTATATAACATTCCGACAACCACGCGAACGAAGTCGCGGGCACAGCTAGTTAGTCATAAACAGGCATTTACCCTTTTAACAGCCAACGGTGTACTTGTAATTTATTTTGTAGTCTCTAAAGTTGTACCACACCAAGACGGAAAAAATAACATTAGATACTTGCCAAAATGTCGCACAAATGCTCCAACACCCCACATCCTTATCTCTATTAGTTTCCGTACAATTTGCCTTTCGCGTGGGTTCCATCCGTCTCGGTTTTGACCTTACTTTGCGATAACATTTTCGAGTATTTTTTCCTATGTAGCGATAAAGGGAGTTCTATTTTTCAACTGATGTGTTTCATGAAGGAAGAGAAGCAGCTGGTATATTTAACGTTCTTTATAAGCTTTTATTTAGTTTCATAGCTGTGTGGTTCCTGGCTGAGTAGAATAGGACCACTCCAAGTCTTCCCGTGGATGTCGTAGAAGGCGACCTAAGAAACAAAACTTAATAAACATCAATGAGACCTCACCAACCTGTCTGGCCAGAGTATCTCCACTCTGACACTCAGTCATTCCATCACTGTATATTAGTTCTCTTTTCACATGAATTCGGTTTTCCAGCTTATTTGGTCTCACGCAAAGCCCAGAAGGATTTAGGCGTCGGAACCGAGCTTTATGCTAAATTGAGCGTGCCTTGTGGACACATTGTACTACATAGTAGCAATAAATTCGCACATTTAACTCTTTCCTACCGACCAGGGTGAAACGAGTAGTGTAGAATAAATAATAAATAAATAATTATGGACAAATCACACTGATTGAGTTAGCCCTAAAGCAAAGAATATATCCACTACGCGAAAAGAAACGACACTTAAGCATGTGTGCACGTAAAATCGCTTGCGGCTATGTGGGTGGCTGGATGTGCGCGGGGGCCTTGAGAGGCGCGCGGGGCGTGGAACGCCCTATCGCTGACTGCATTGGCCGAGGGCTGTTACCTAGTTCACGTCTCTCTCACGCACCACACGATATTCCATTTCGGTTCGGTATCAACCTTAGCGTTACGTTTTCCGGCTCAAGGTCACCGGTGTTCGAACTCTCACGTACAGGGAGTGTCGCTGCTGTGCCCAAAGCACTGGTATGACTCCATTGATTCAGAGTAACATATATACCTACTACTACTACAAACGAATCAATTTATCTGTACACACGTCGATGTGTGAGTTTTATACTTAGGGTCGCACCGCAGAATTAATTTAATACTTACCTACTAACGAGTTCGACATATTTACGATTATATTTTTCCATACCCGAAGATTTGCGAACACTATGACGTAAAAAATATTCTGTTTTATATGTATTAAATGTTACAGAAAAGTCGGAAACAGCTACATAATATCACTTCACAAATATTTTTCATTATGTCCATTGTCCATTTCACCATTAGTTCACTTTACTGATTATTATTGAGTCATTTATAATGTAACGCACTAATTTCACTAATTCACTATTGTAATATAGTAATTTGCATATTCGGCGCAAAACTATACGGTAATTATATGAATAAATTCAATAAAAATAAACAAATGTTTATCACGCTTTCACGCACAGCATGTCAAGTTGTCATATAACCCGCGGAAATCTAGTTGGCATCTGCGTGTATGTGATTACCTGTGAGCGAGGAGCCAATGTAACATTACCGGATTGCTAATACCCCTCTCGCTCTTGTGTATCTCCCGCCAATGCGAGAGAGCGAGAAGGGTATATATATTAAGATGGTTGCTGGGTAATAACGTGAAATTATATTGTTGCTTTGCTTACCTGTTTTCATCATTTGGAAATGTATGAAATATACGTTCTTTAGAGTATTGGGTGGATAAACAATTATTATACGCGCACCTTCTCACCATGATGGTTACTATTGGTTGACAGTTCTCAAGACAACACACGTCGCGTATTGCGTGTGGCTAGTAATTAAACCCTGGTTTGGAGCTGTCAAAGCTCACAAAGTGCGGGGGAGAGGTGCGGGGACGCCAATTTGCGGGAGACGCTGTGAGATACCATTCTGTTTGACTCTTATGTATTCTGTGCCCAAAGTAAGTTTTAAACTTGTTTTATGGGATACTAACTCAAAGAAATATTTTATAAGAGTATATTTTATAAAAAATACGTACCTATATAAATAAATACCCAAGACCCAGGACAATTTGAAAAAGGCCATTTTCCAACTTGCTCTGGCTGGGGATCGAGCCCAGAACCTCCGGATTGGCGGACTAGCGTGTTAACCATTACACCACGGAGGTTGTCAAATGTCAAGAATGTATTAAATTAGTCAATTCTCTCCCGCACTCATTGGTATATCCAAGAATGGGTTTTGGCAAGCACTACATAGCATGAACTTCTGCAAAGGGCCGCTTTGTGTTGGATCTGTATCCCCACGCAAGCCACCCAAAGAGCTGGGTTGAAAAGACCCCTAATCCCAAAAAGAAAGGAACCTCAAAGGCACAAACTTTATTCCAGCTCGCTTGTCGCGTCAAGATAATAAAACTGTAAAAATGGCGACGCAATCTGCACTGAGTTCGCGTCATATCGGATTTGCACCGTCTCACGGATTTGTTTGCTTTATTACAAGGGATTTTCAGAGAACAGAGATTCTCAAGCTTTGTACACGCTCAATTTACTGAGTTTAAATTTAATTTGTACATACATATTATCACGTCTGTATCCCTAATGGGTCAGATAGAGCATTTTGGATCTTGTGGCTCTAAGTACACAGAGCCAGAGCTGCAAGACCCAAAGGCCACTTTTAGCGTGATAGTGGGCGATAAGTTGGAAAAAGAAATCAAAATAGTGATGGGTTGCTAGCTGCACCGCCTATTAACATTATTCGTAGTTTTACCCAGTCCCTCGATCGGCTTTTACGATCTGCATGGTAACTTCTCTTACCATGCAGATCGTATCTGCATGGTAAGAGAAGCAGCTGGTACATTTTAAGTTTATTTTCTCCCAAATCAGAATGGAAGATATTTACTTTGTAATTTACAGAAAATATTTATTAATACTTCATTTACTTATTGAATTTGGAGTAGATCCAAGAAACGCTTGACATCGCCAAAGATACCATAAACTAATGTTCATTGCGAAGGTATAGGAAACCATGCCAATTAGAAGAAAAGACGGCGGGCGAGAACAAAAAAACAGCTGAGAAAGCAAATGGAAACGCACTAACATAAAAGAGAGATACTGATGTCATAGTATGTGGCCAATGTTTAGGAACCACTGTCTGGACTATTGTATTGGAATAAAGACTTTGCAAGTCTCTTTGCCTTCTTTATTTCCCTAAACAAATGAGATTGGATATTTCGTAAGTAAAACTCTGCTGTAAAAACAGGTCAAGTTTGAGCCGCGCTTGCAGATGAAGCGTTCCGTGCTACGGTATTTAACATATTTTATATTAGACCGGGCAAAATAAATGCATAAACAGTAAAACTGTCAAGTATTATGATGTAAATAGGGTTCTGGAATACATAGCATGCATGTAAAGATGAGTATTGATAAAATAAAAGACGTTGATTGGTAATGTTCTTAGTATGAGCATTGACAAAAATACAAGAGAACAACAACAACCCCATTCAAAAAAGCGTACTCTGCTAGGAAGCCAAAATCCTATATTATTTCTAGATGACGCTACTTTCTCGCCCGCTAGTCATACAAAGGATGCTGGATACTTAGGCTGAAGGTATCCACGAAAAATCTGAGATAGCGCTTGTTTATTCGTAGAAAATGAACGCTTATACCGCCATCTTTCCGAAATTAAGCGGCACCACTACTACTACTTCTTTCGAACTAGTAGCTCCATCTAGCTACAGCATTTAAACTAAAAATCAAATTACGCTTCAAAGTATGAAGGTTAACAGTCCACTGCATCTCTCTACACTAATGGGAAAAACACTCGTGATAATACGTATACTATCAGGAAGATCTTTTTTTTTATGTATGACATAAAAAAAAAGATTTCGGGAAAGGACGGCAAACGAACAAGCGGGTCACCAGATGGTAAGTGATCACCGCTGCCCATGGACAACTGCAACACCAGGGTGTAACAAGAGCGTTACCGGCCTTTGAGGGCCCTCCCCAGATGAGGAGGGAAAGGAGCGCTCCGGCTCTCTCACTCACCGAACGAAGCATAGAAGCGGTGGAGCTACTACTCAGACGTCGATTTTCTGTGAGAGTGTGGTACTTTCCCGGGCGAGCCGGCCCATTCATGCTACTAGCAAAACAGAGTTTTGCCTAGAGCGTGGCTCTACCACATAGATATATACCTAGATCGAGGCATAGCTACATGAAATAGATAAAGAAGGTGAACGTCGTGTCGTATAGCGTAATAAAACCAGGTGGCAAATGAGAGAGACAAATAGAAGAGAATTTATTTTCTACTGACAGACCATAGGTCTTAAATATATGTTAACATACATACTATCACGCCTGTTTCCCACAGGGGTAGGCAGAGACTATGGACTTCCACTTGCTACGATCTTGACAGACCTCTTTCGCTTCATCTACACTCATTAGCCTTGAGGGTCGACCTCGGCGAACGTTCTGCGATCAGATTGCAGACGTTCTAAAAAAGGGAGAGGTAAGAAGTACCCGTAACAGAAGGGCATGTATAAGGATATGTATATTATATAATATGTATGTATATCGTAACACTCGTAGAAAGGCAGACAAACTAACGTACGGTTAGTCAGCAAATGTTTAGCAATAGGTTACTGTAGGCACCCTTATGATACGGAACCCTAAAAATAAATTATGTTAGGGGGTTAAATGATTCTTTTATGCCGCAGGTTTGGGAATAAAGGTTTTTTGTTTCGAATAACGTTTCTTTGATAGGAAATTATGATATTACTTTATTTTTAGACCTCAAAGGGTTTACTTTTGGGAAAGATTTAGAAATAACAAAAAGTTTTTTGATAACAATAGGTATTATGAGTTCGGTTAGCATTTTCGGGGCAAAGAAACCATGTGTTACGTGATTGTGAAAGTTTAAAAGTATACGGCCCACCTAGTAGTATGTGGATAGGTTAGGTTAGGTCGTTTAGTTTAGTTCATAAAAAATTGCCTTCAATCAGTAGTCTACCAACTTAAGGAGTAATAACCCTTAATGAATTTGCCAGAAAACTCAGCGCTCCTTAAATCTCAATTTATGAGTACAGATTTTACAAGCTTTTATTTATTTTCACCTGTTCCGTTGTCTGTCAGTCATGGACATGGCATTTCTGTGATAAAACATAATGTCGCGAACGAGATAGAATCTTCCCGAACAATATTCGCGAACGAATACTACGATAGAATGGTGCAAGCCAAATTGGCCCATATGTCTTGTGTCATAAAGTCTAGAGTTGCTTAACCATGTAACACTCACACACATACCCGGCGCCTGGATGCTTCGAAACGCATTCGTCGACCAAGTAGAATATTCGAGATTAATGTGGACCTATTCGATGGCGCATATAAATAGGGAACGTTGGGTGCGCCAGGGCAGTTCAATACGAGCTATCAAAGCGATCACTTCAAGGCGAAGGAAACCTACCTTAGTGCGACAAGTGGAAGTACCTGCGACTACCTTGGCGAGATACCTGGACCTCAGCTGCTACGCGACTTGGACCTTGGACGTTTGGAAGACCATCTTCACGTGTCATCTTAGGGTTCCGTAGTGAATAAATCCCTCATACGAAGTTTGGCGTTTCTCTCCAAATTCGAACCCCAGTTTCGTAACATTTGGTGTCAGAAGTGGGATTGGAGATGCCAGTTTTCCCGAGGGAAGAAGAGGATACCACCAGGGAAGGTGTCAGGACCAGGGCCCAGCGTGCCATGGAGGCTCAAGGGGGCATGGCTCAGGCCACGCCTACTGAACCTCAAGCCACGCCCACTGAACCTGAGGCCACGCCCACCGATCATCAGGCCCCTCCCACCGGGCCACAAGCCCCGCCCACTGGACGTCAAGCCACGCCCATCGGATGTCAAGCCACGCCCACCGATCATCAGGCCCCGCCCACCGAGCCACAAGCTCCGCCCATCGGACCTCAAGCCACGCCCACCAGACCTCAAGCTCCGCCCACTGGCCCCGCCCACCTCGGCCAGACCACGCCCACTGGCCACGCCCACCAAACAGTACCACGTGCATTAGAGATATCAATGGATTTGAACACCTTAATGCGGATGTTGCAACGCATAGATGAAAAACAAGATGCACGATTTCAACGTATAGAAGAGGCACAAAATTTACGATTTGCACGCTTGAGTGAGGACCAGCAAATAGTTTTGAGCACTGTCAGCAAGCTCAACAAGGCAATGGACCATATCCGTGAGGACGTTGATTTATTGAAGAATCGAATGACCGATTTGGAGATTCGGGTAACCGATCTGGAGAATAGGGTTGAAAAACGAATGGCAAGTTTGGAAAGAAAAGTTCTGCAGCTTGAGACTATGGAAGCGAAAACCATTCCAAGTACATCCGGAGGTCAAGTTCAGGGACTAAAAGTCAAAGTGCCACCTTATGATGGTACAACATCGTGGGTTGTGTACAAAAAGCAATTCCAAATTGTGGCTGCTGCTAATGGGTGGACGAATGAACAAAGGCTGGCCGCTCTCACCGTTGCCTTGAAGGGTTCAGCTCTGTCGGTACTGGAGGTACTGCCAGGCTCAGGCAGCACCTTTGAAGAATTGATAGAGGCACTTGAAACTAGGTACGGGGAACGGCACTTGGAATACGTGTTTCGGGAACAGCTGCGTGACAGAGTTCAACGCCCTGAAGAAGGATTACAGGAGTGGGCACTAGAAATTGAGAAACTAGTGCGCAAAGCCTATGCTTCGGTGGATTCCAGAATGGTAGATAGTAAAATCTTAACATTCTTTGTGGATGGAATCCGAGATAAGGAAGTAAGGGTTCCTGTAAGCATGAGACATCATACGTCGCTCAGGGACGCGTTGGCACATGCTCTGGAAATTGAAGCACTGCGACAGGACACACAAGTGCACAGCCAGCAAGAATCAATAATGGAAACAAAGGTTCTGAAAACTCCGTCGAAGAAGATTATTTCAACAGGGCCCTTGTGTTACAGATGTGGGAAAGGGGCCATCTGCAGCTTAGTTGTACAAAGAAAGACGATCTTATGGATAAAATAACGAAGTTAAAAGAATTGCTCGACGAAGTGACATTGGGACATGATACCTCATTTCGTGGAGAGAATTTTGACAAGAATTCTAATGAGGCTAATTGGCGAAGATCGAAACTCTTGCGTGAACGTTGGAATGGATTGCACGAGGCGAAACAAGGAAAACGCAAGTTCGACGAGAGGACGGACAGGTGCCACGCTAGGAATTCTTACAGCTGGCGAACTGGTAAAGACATCATCAGTTCAACCTCGAACGACGTAAGAGCCGACATCAATGAAGCATTAGTTAGACGTCAGAATCGGGCGAGATGGGAAGCTCCAAACAGGGTAGTCAAGCGAGTGAGTGACGATAGATATCAGAGTGATACACATAGACCGTTTGGCACGTTACCATGGCAGCAATAGTGACGCTCGGGACGAGCGCCTCTAAGAAGGGGGCAGTGTCGCGTACGAGATAGAATCTTCCCGAACAATATTCGCGAACGAATACTACGATAGAATGGTGCAAGCCAAATTGGCCCATATGTCTTGTGTCATAAAGTCTAGAGTTGCTTAACCATGTAACACTCACACACATACCCGGCGCCTGGATGCTTCGAAACGCATTCGTCGACCAAGTAGAATATTCGAGATTAATGTGGACCTATTCGATGGCGCATATAAATAGGGAACGTTGGGTGCGCCAGGGCAGTTCAATACGAGCTATCAAAGCGATCACTTCAAGGCGAAGGAAACCTACCTTAGTGCGACAAGTGGAAGTACCTGCGACTACCTTGGCGAGATACCTGGACCTCAGCTGCTACGCGACTTGGACCTTGGACGTTTGGAAGACCATCTTCACGTGTCATCTTAGGGTTCCGTAGTGAATAAATCCCTCATACGAAGTTTGGCGTTTCTCTCCAAATTCGAACCCCAGTTTCGTAACAATAATAATGTTTTATCACAGAAATGTCCATGTCCATTATATTTCTTATTATATGGGTATATATTTATATGGGTTATTACCTGAGTTTGGCCTCAATTGATTTTGAAAATAAGCTTGTTTATAAAAATATTTTTTCTTTTTTAGTTCATTTCTTACCTACCCATTTAGGAAAGAAAAATTTCTCACGTAAACGTAGTTGAATTAAATAAAAGAGAGACGTATAGTACATACGATATGAGAAGTCTCAAGTCAGTTTTATTTTCATGATCAGGTCTTTTTAAGTGTCCACTGCAGGAGCCCTCTCTGTATTGCAAGAGCCATATATTAGCCAAAGCAGTCAGAGGATTTGGCTTACACTCTCCACGCTGGCTAGGCGGGCTGGAGAGATCTCATTGATGTTTATAAGCTTTGTTTAGCTTGTGTTTCCTAAGTCGCCTTCTACGACATCCATAGGAAGACTTGGAGTGGTCCTATTCTACTCTGCCGGACGGCTTCGTTTTATTTTAAACAAGTTTTAATAAAAAACAAAAACATTTTTTGGACAAGCTTTTATTATGAGACCAAAGGTCTTGTCAATACAATACAAATAAGCCCAAACTCAACGAGGCTGCGTTCCGCTTGACACAAATTAACGTATGAGTATATAATAAAAACCGCCTTTTGTATGTTTAAATTTATCTCTATTTTTTGTGTCTCATTTATTTAATTGTGTGCAATAAAGGGTAAAATAAATACATAAATAAAAAATGTAATTTTCTTATTTCTAATGCTAAGGATAAGGATAGGAAAATGAAGTATTGATTGAGGTAGGTTAGTGAAAGTTGCCGTGTGGTTCCCGGCAGAGTAGAATAGGACCACTTCAAGTCTTCCCGTGGATGTCGTAGAAGGCGACTTAGGAAACACAAGCTAAACAACGCTTATAAACATCAATGAGACCTCACCAACCCGTCTGGCCAGCGTGGACAGTGTAGGCCAAATCATCTCACTGCTCCTGCTAATAAATGGCTCTGGTAGGACAGAGAGGGTCGTGCTCCTGCAGTGGAGACTAAAAAAAACCTGATGATTTCAGTTAGCTAGTATGAAGTTGGTTAGCTTAACATAGAATAAATTGACTTTGCTTGTTGCCTACTGACACGTGATGAGAAATAACAAATAACTATATTAGGATCAAGGTCACCATGACTATATTCATATTCAGTGAAGTGGGACCCTCTTCAGGGCAGGCGAACATGCAAACAAACTTACAAGGTGAAAGGTACGGAAGTCCAAATATTGAGATAGGACTCGAGTATGAAAATAGGATTTTCGATTTTACCCTTTTGTGACACGCGGGCAAAATGATTAATTTTAGCCCTTTAAGGGTTATCAGGGTAAATAAGGGTGGATCACTAAATTATCGTTAACCGTTAATTTATATCTTGACTGAAATTATAAGGCTTATGTAATAAGTATTAAAATATATTATAATCGGAGAAAAAAATCAATAGATTTTTTTCTTTCATGATTTCCTATGATAACCTAGTTTCCAATCACTCTTTCTATTTGAGCGAGGTTGCCTGGAACAAATTGCTTAGCGATAAGGCCGCCTTTTGCGAAAAGAAAAAACTTATGTTACTATTACCGCGCAGAGGAATAGTCGAAATTGACGTCCTCCGTGGTGTAGTGGTTAACACGCAAGTCCGGCACATAGGTCAAGATGGAAAATGAAATTTTTCAGATTGACCTGGGTCTTGGATGTATATCTATATATGTATTTGTTATAAAATATAGAATCGTTGAGTTAATATCCCATAACACAAGTCTCGATCTTACTTCGGGGCTAGCTCAATCTGTATGATTTGTCCGTATATATGATGACTATCTTTTGCCCGCGGCTATGCTCGCGTAGACTACACAAATTACATTGTATTTTTTAAACTGATGTTGTAATTTATTAAAATCCATTTAATGGATTATTATTTTTTACTAACCACTAATTCAAAAATTTCACGTGTCTCGCTTCAAAAATAACGAAGTTTCATACAAACTGCCAACTCCTATTTCACCCCTTTAGGGATGGAATTTCCAAAAACCCTTTCATAGCGTACGTCTCCTAGTCACAATCTACCTTCCTGCCAAATTTCATGTTCATTGGCTAAGTAGTTTTCGAGATTTTGTAGCCCTAATTTTGTAGCCATGTCAAATTGGAAGAATGTAGCATTCTATTGGTGAAAGAATTTTTTAAATCGGCCCAGTACTTTTTTGAGCCTATTCATTACAAACATACAAACATACAAAAATAGGTACAAATCTTTCCTCTTTATAATATTAGTGTAGAAGTGTAGATAAGAAATCGATCATGTAAATAACCGATGTGGCTAATTACTAATTTGATTTATTTTTCGACCTTAACTGGGCTAGCTCAATCAGTGAGATTTATCTCTATATATTTATTACTTATTTATTATACTTCTATGGCCGTAAGCGTCTCAGAAAGTCATATTTCAATTTTTTTTGTAACTAATTTACTCTGCCTACAATGGCTTGCTTATAAAAGATGGAAGGACAGCGTGTAGACAACCTAGATATATATTGGTAAAGATATAAGGAATAATGCAATGTAGTTGCCCCAGATATTGTAGGTGTGATACGATGTGGGGTAATCTGTGTAAGCTGGGGGCAAGACATTTTTATAACAATTGAGTTCATTGAGTGTATGTATTATATGTATAGACTAGGGCTTGTTAACGATACCAAATTCACACTCAAAGTAACGTTAAATAACGTTATTTTCATACAGGTATTAGTGGTAACGTTATAAGGGGTATCGATATTACAGTTATAAAACGTTATAATAACGTTATCAATTAACTATATATGTAACGATACTTTTTTCAATACCTACTATACTACAAGTGTATTGCATCGCGCAGGGAATTCGAACCTAAGTTAGCACAGACTATCACGACATCCGTGTAGCTCTAGAGCTACATAGCTACTAGTAGCCTACTAGACAAACCATTATCAATTTTATTTTATTTGGCAGTTAGTATTAGGCAGTTTTATTTTATTTGTCTTATGTAAGTAATAATATATAAAATGCATGTGACTTTGCTATTGTCTTGGGGAAACCTGTTAAGATAGTGTAAGTAAATATATAAATAAACAAAATAAACAATTTATTGTGCCAAATATCGAAAATAAATACAGTGTTAACAATAGCTTTTACCGTTAATATCATTGGTAAAGTTATCTGATTTATCGGTAAATGGTTGGAAAAATACCATTACCCAGCATAACGTTATCTTTGCTGATAACGTTAACGCCTTTTGACAGAATTAACGTTACCAGATTTTTAACGGTATTCCAAGCCCTGTTATAGACAAATGGGAATGCATAATTTATGCGAAAAGTTTTCACTGGCTGCCGTGGAGTGCAGTAGTGCTTGGTCCTTTATTTGACATTCTCAGGAAAAGATGGAGTGGTCCTATTCTCGGAAACCAAACGTTACTTTAAATATTTGTATTTAATTAAAAGGGCTTTAAGGACTTAAAGCCATTCTTTATTGTGACATATTGAGTGTTCCGTAGTGTAAACGAAACCATTTAAACCCCTTCACTTTTATTTGCTTTCAATGCATTTAATTAAGTGTATTTCTCGCCACACTTCCCGGAAACGAGCCTTTTAGTAAATTTAAATGGCTTTAATTAGACATAGACCCTTCGTATTGATACCACAATTATAAGGGTCTGCGTTTCTACTATTGTCAATAACCCTTGAATAACGAGCAAATTTGGACGGGCCTCATCAGGCCGGGCTGCATAGCTGTAGCCATTTGCGGGATCGCGGTTATGACAAATGTTCAGGATGGTACCTGGTCCAAAGGATATCCATTCCACCTCCAGGCGGACCAACTTGGTGAACAAGTCTCCACTGGCACGCGCGATACACACTCTGAATTTGATCGCGGACAGAATAGACATCTTCCAGTGTACTCTGTGTGAATTTACAATAGTTGCCATTTATATTATAATTTATGGTGTTATTAATGATTGATAAGTAATAATTGCTGTTCTATTGTATAATGAATAAACCTGTAAAAATAGAAAAAGTTTGGAGAATAAATAAAAAAAATGCTATTCAGAGAGGCAACGCAGCTAGCGTTAACCTTTGAGCCGGGTATAGGTACTATCCGGGGCGGAATTTTTGAGTAACAGTTTTTATTTAATTTTTATTTTATTTTATAGTTAGATATTGTTAATTTCAAAGATGTACGTACCTACATGTTTAAAATTTAATTTGGAATATACCCCTTGCTCACTTAAAGTTAAAGTCATTAACCGACTTCCGAAAAATGGAGAAGGTTCTCAATTCATCGGAATCTTTTATGTTTTTAGGGTTCCGTACAAAAAATGAAAAAACGGAACCCTTGAAGGATCACTCGTGCGTCTGTCTGTCCGTCCGTCTGTCACAGCCATTTTGCTCCGAACCTACTGGACCGAATCAGTTGAAATTTGGTAGAATGTTGTAATCATATGACCCAAACACATATGTGCAAAGTAAATATTTTTTTTTTTAAATAAAGGGTGTTTTTCGGGGGATAAATTAGGAAATTAAAAAAAAAAGTTATGCAAACCTTACTGTGTCATATATCAAATGAAAGGGCTCGTTATGAGGATCTCAAATATATTTTTGTTATTATTGTAAAATGAATAGTTTTGATTTTTAACCGAGCGAGCGAAGCGAGCGAGGGCTATAATTCAAGTTGGGGCGAAAACACATTGTTTGTATGTATGTATGTTTGTTCCGCGATAACGGCCGAATCGATGGTCCGATATTGATGAAATTTGCTAGGCATGTAGAAAATATCAATAGAATTTTCAAGTTCATTGGACATCAAAATCGGTTCAGTAGTTTTTGAAATATTAATAAAAAATCGCGAGGTCTAAGTTCGCGGCGAACTACTAGTATTCATGAAAGAGGACGAAAATTAACCATCCCCCCCCTGATCTCCGAAACTACTGAGCCTATTATTTTGAAAAAAATACAAAATATAGTTCATTGCTTGTAGATTACAGGAAAACCTATAAAAATTCAATCAATTGTACGGAACCCTCTCCACGCGAGTTTAACTCGCACTTGGCCGGTTTATTTTAATGTATGTTTCCCGATTATTCGAAGACGCCTGAACCGATTTGCAATATTCTGTTTCTGTTTGAAAGGGTACATATATAATTGTCAGTTACCTACATAGTCGATTGTGTTCTTTTGTTTTTAAACTAATATAACTAGAAAACTATGTCTTTTAAGTATCTATACATTCGTTGCGTATTAAGCCTCTTCGTGACTGTCATTGGTGTTACACACGGCACGGCAAGTGTATAACACATAGAATGGAGGCAAATCGGGCGGATTTTCGTAAATCTGATTGCCCAAATATGCCCTACACAAATTTGATATAACCTTAAAGTTAAGCGGAGTGTGAGATATATGCCTTTGTCCACACAAAGCTGGGGTTTTGAATACGATGTTATTGTAAACTTTAATACGCATTGTAAACATTTAGAAATTTGTGTGGGTGACGATTATATTATGTTAAATTTGGACTTTGTAGTTAAGACTAGAAGGTATTGTTGATGCTGCATAGTCCATTTTTAGATCACAACTAAGGATTCCAGACACAATAGTTAACTTAATCTTGGTGTTAGTGTGGGAGGTAGAGCACTTTCAATCTTTTTTATTCGTCCGCCATTTAACTTAAAATACCCGGCTCATAAGTTGAACCAAAATGGCGGTCACTGCGCCCACTTTTGCCTCTAGTTATATCTGCGCAGCGCCGCCATTTTGGTTCAATTTATGTGCCGGGAATTGTAGATCTTTGTGAACTAAAATAATTGTTTTATAAAGCTATGCCTTGTTTTTACCGATCCTCCTATCACTATCATCGACAGTTTTCAATAATAGGGTTGTGGACTGGGTAAAAAATTAAAAAATTCAAATGAAAAGTCACAAAATACTGAGTACGTAACTGTACTTTGAAGTACAAACATACACGCGTAGAATTGTAGTTGAAATATCGTAGTTACGTGATAGTGTTGGTTGACAGATTGCTTGTGCGATTAATAAAGGTACGAAAAAAATGGTAGTACGATAAACTGGTCAGTGAAAGAATACTTCGACAAACGCTAGTGCGAAAGAAAGATAAGGATAGGAGTGTGTCATTTGTTATTGATCACATCTATTTTGAATGTCTTTGACTTCCAAGAAACCATGACGTCACAGATCAATATTTCATACAAATCCCATAGAAAATTTTTGATTTGACGCTAAGAAAAAAGTAGGTCTAAATCTATCTGATTTGATTTGTTGTTTCTTGTTATCTCTTAAGCGATCCCGTTCTTCCTAGCACGTTTCACGTCTACTTCGATTACTTTACAGTACCTAGACGAAATCTGATAAAGAAATACCTACCAAAACTATATACGTATAAGATTGTCATAGAGTATTATAAATTTAATATTTATGTAGTCTATGTATGAATGTATATATGTATACAACGTGGAAGGGACATACTCGTAATAAATCGAACCACGGGCTATACTAGATCACTATATTATAATGAAATTTAAACAGCCAAAGAACAAAAAAATTTTTGCTATTTCCATAGAAAAGTGAGCGGTCGGCCGGACGATTTGTATGGAAACGCCAACTTTTTTTTTGGTTTCTGGCTGTTATTTTAATTTCATTATACTATAGTGATCTATTATAGCCCGTGGTTTGATTTATTACGGGTATGTCCCTTCCACTTTGTATAAATGAAAGTCACTTAAATATATGTTTTAGGTAAATTTTGAATACCTAATTGATTATGTGCCATGTGCCAGCACCACCTGTAGGTTGTCTGGTAGAAAAGGCCCTGGGCCTTAAGTCCGCCTATTACATGTTTTGTACTTAATAAAGTTAAATAAATAAATAAATACAAGTCTTATTGCTTCGGAGTAGAGTTGTCTTCCCAATGAAAGAGTCACACTTAATGTACAGCCTGCTGTTGCCATTTGCTGATGAAAAACAATTAAGGATACGCCATTAAAAGTCAAATATTTCTAAGCACACTTCAGATTTTATGCACTGTTCTTTTCAGCGAGCGTTTTGGTCGGAAGAAATGTGCAATTTAACAGTTATGAACATTTTTGTTGTCCATAACGCCGGGGCTTGCGACGAGATGCAAATTTTAAGTTAGCTTTAAACGAGCTGAGATAAACTCTTTTATACATGGATGAATTCTACAGTAAAAATTTCCATTTAGAATAATAAAATTGTTACTTTACAGAAGTCAAAGTTACGTGTTCTTTGATCCAAATTATTCGCTCTAGTCATCATCAGGTATTTTTTAAGTCTTTACTGCAGGAGCACGAACCTTCTTTACTACCAGAGCCATATATTAGCCAAAGCAGTCAAAAGATTTAGCCTACACTTTACCTTTTACTCTTAATGAGATGAATAATCATTTTACTGCTCTTGCGTCTATAGACAGTAAAATTAAATCTAACACAATTTCATACATATCTACCTTACCTTCTCCTGACATAGATCAGTTCAATTTTGAGCCAGTCACTGAGGACTATATTCTAATGGCGATAAAATCAATCTATCCGAACGCTGTTGGGTTTGATAATATAAGCAGAGCTATGATTATGCATATACTGCACTTTGCCTTACCAGCTATCACACACATCGTCCACTCTAGCTTATCCCAGCACGTTTTTCCTTCAACCTGGCGTAATGCACTTGTGCGTCCATTACCAAAAGTCTCATTACCTAAGTGTTTAAATGACATACGCCCAATTTCTATCCTACCTTTTCTCTCAAAAGTCTTAGAAGCTTCTGTTCACAAACAACTTTCGGACTACATGCACAAAAATAATCTCTTTGACCCTCTTCAATCCGGTTTCAGAAAGGGTCATAGTACGACCACTGCCTTACTCAGAATTACTGAAGATATTCGATCTGGCATGGAGAATACTAAGGTGACTATTCTTGTATTAATTGATTTTTCTAATGCTTTCAACACAGTCGATACTGACATTCTCTTGGTAGTCTTATCGCATATGAATGTATCGCCCTCAGTGATTAACTGGTTCTCTTCATATCTTCGTGGGCGCCGACAGTGTGTTCGTTCTGAATAATCCGCTTCGGATTGGAGGGACGTACCAACCGGTGTCCCACAAGGCGGCATTCTTTCTCCTATTTTATTTTCAATATTTATCAATACTCTTTCCAATCTTCTTAACTGTTCCTACCATTTTTATGCCGATGACTTGCAGCTTTACATACAATCTGATGTTGAGCACATAAATGATGCCATTGGTTTACTGAATGCAAATCTTAACCGCATAAAAGAATGGTCAGACGCGTTTGGTGTTGCGGTTAATCCAACTAAGTGTAAAGCCATTATTGTGGGAAGCTCAAGACAAATACCTCAGTTAGACTTCAACTCTATGACACAAATAATATAAAATGGTGAATGTGTTCCCTTTTCTAATTCAGTAAAAGATCTTGGTCTCTTTATAGATGACAAACTAAATTGGGATACACATATTGCTGAGGTTAGTCGAAAAGTGTTTGCCTCAATGCATCATTTAAATCTTCTTAAAAATTTTCTTCCTTTCAAAACCAAATTGGTGCTGGTCCAATCTCTAATACTTCCAATCATCAATTATGCTAATGTGTGTTATCTGGACGTAACTGAAGCTCATCTCAATAAATTAGATCGCCTTGTTAATAATTGTAAAAGGGTCATTTTCTGTCTACGTAAATATGACCACATCTCTGCTTATCGCTCGGAGCTTAATTGGCTAACTATCCGACAGCGCAGAAACCTTCACATTTTGTGTCAGCTACACGGTATTCTTTATAATTTGATTGCTTCTAACTATGTAACTTCCCAATTTCAGCTCTTATGCTCCACTCATGATAGGGTTCTGCGCTCTTCTGATAAATTAACTCTTTCGATTGCTTCTCACCGTACTGGGTTTCTCTCTAATTCTTTTGCCGTTATGGCCGTACGACTATGGAATGCCTACCCTGACAACATTATGAAAGCACAATCGCGGGATCATTTTAAATCACTTGTATTTCGACACTTCCATATGCAAGCTATGCTGTAGTAGTCTATGTATGTTTATTTATTTTAAATATTCATTAAAGTATATATTTGGAGATATTAAGTATATTATACCTATGTTTTATATATAACTTATTATATGTTATTTAATTTAATATGTAGGCGTAGTTTATGTATCTTATTAGCTAGTAAACAGATATTCTTTTTTCTCATTCCTGTTTTGTATACGCTTGCTCCCCATTTATCGCCTTCTCTTATACGTCCCAAAGGTATTTTCTGGTAGACAGCGCTTGGCGTTAAGATTATACCTATTGTACATTAATTTTATAGTGCAATAAATTAAATAAATAAAAATACACTCTTCAGACGGGTTGGTGAGGTCTCATTGATGTTTATAAGCTTTGTTTAGCTAGTGTTTTAAGACATCTTCTACGACATCCGCGGAAGGACTTGGATTGGTCCTATTCTACTCTGCCGGGAACCACACGGCTATTTTCTCTAGTACTACAGGTAATTTTTAATAGGTTATTTCGAAAATGGGCAGACATACGAATCATGTTAATAAGCGACGTACCTTGCAACCCATCACTATTTTATTTCCTTTGTTTTGTGTGTCTTTAGTCTTTGCCCTTGTCAAAGAATATATACACTACGCGAAAAGAAACGACACTTAAGCATGTGTGCACGTAAAATCGCTTGCGGCTATGTGTGGGTGGCTGGATGTGCGAGGGGGCCTTGAGAGTCGCGCGGGGCGTGAAACGAGCTATCGCTGACTGTTTTGGCCCAGGGCTGGTACCTAGTTCGCGTCTCTCTCACGCACCGCACGATATTCCATTTCGGTTCGGTATCAACCCTAGCGTTACGAGCTCCGAGCTCAAGGTCACAGGCGTTCGAACTTTCACGTACAGGGAGTGTCGCCGCTGTGCCCTTATGGATTTTTTATAATAATAATTATATATGATCAAAATCATTTACAATTTCGTCATATCCCGCTTCAAACATTCCTCTCATTTATTTCTAGGTTGTCCCTATAACACTGCAGCCATCTATCTTCAAGTTACCCAATTTAAGTATGTTTCAACTACATAATATTCACACCCAGTTTACCAGTATGTTCACAGCTTTACATTTTAAACGACGGAGGCTACAACTGACAATTAAAATAGCCCACTTCTGATCATGAGCTGCAACTATATATTTTTTGTGGCTTATGAATAAAGATATTATCCCTCTTTCAGACCATAAAACAAGATTATTTCGCTACGAAAGTTAACCGCCACAGTGTAGCGAAGTTTTGCAGTGAAATAAAAACATGCCACGTGTTTTTGAGAGTTCGAACTGTTCCAACAGTTCCAAGTCTTTTAGGACCGGGGGCGTTTGTGTTAATATATAACAAATCGGATATTTTTTTCTTAACGTCAAAACTAAAAAATTTTATGGGATTTGTTTTAAATACCGGACTGTGACGTCATATTTAAACTTTTTTATACAAAATACATTTTGTAATCTTAGCACAATAGGCGGACTTAATGCTAAAAGCACTATTTGACAGTCAACCTTTGGGTAGTTAGAAAACTTAATGTGGGTACAAAATGTGATATTGATAGGAATTTAAATAGGTATCTATATATTTACTTTCCACTTAAAATACTTTATAAATACTTACCATATTTAAACAATATAAATACCTACATAAATAAATATAACATTCATAGTTTTTTGAAGATAAATAGCGCTCTGAATATCAGTTTTTAGGGTTCCGTACCCAAAGGGTACAAACGGGACCCTATTACTGAGACTCCGCTGTCTGTCCGTCTGTCACAGGGCTCTATCTCTTGAACCGTAATAGCTAGACACTTGAATTTTTCACCGCTTATGTATTACTGTGGCCGCTATAACAACAAATACTGAAATAAAAAAAAAAGTTAAAAATTAAAGGTGTCTCCATACAAAAAACCTGTTTTTTCAGCGTTTTAAAACATTGTACGGAGGTACGGAACCCTTCTTGTACGAGTCCGACTCGCACTTGGCCGTTTTTGTTTAAAATGGGTGTGATGAATGGCATTTGACATTATTTTGTGACTTTTTATTTTTTAATCAAAACAATATAATTTATTTTCAACTAAACTCAGTCAACATCGTGTAGATACTAGCTGTGCGTCTGTGAGGCATAAGTTTGATTCTCACTAGGCGCAAGTCGTACCCCTAAATTTGTACTCATGTAAGATCATTTACAACTACCGCCACTTTATTTCGGTTCTTCTACTTCTTAGCGAGTCGGAATGGCTAATATTATTATACAGGGTGACTTTTTAAACACCAGCCAAATTTTTGGAGCAAGTTCCGTCCATGATATTGAACTACTTTCTATAAAAAAATATAGTAAAAAGCGATAGCATTTTTTCGTCCTCCCATACAAAATCCGTTTGGCTGAGCGCTGATTTGTATGGGAAGGTGAATTTTTATTTTAGTTTTTCGTTAATTGTTTTTATGGAAAGTAGTTCTGTATCATGGACTGAACTTGCTCCATAAATTTGGCTGGTGGATAAAAAGTCAGCCTGTATAAGTGGTATTATTTCTTTCGGTAAAGGCCAATTGAGTTTTCAAGTCCAAACTTGAACTAAGTCAATGGATTACTGAGGTATAGAGTGTTGATCGTTCACAGATCGGAATGGGCTACTCGTTACGAAACCAAAAAAACTGAAATCTACTAATAAATGGTTTTTCCATGTTTATAGGCCAACACTGGTTTCAGAGTTTTCAAGCTGCCTAAAGGCATCTGACATAGCTTGTCAACTGCCATACAACACTGACAGACGAAACCAATGGCTTCACGAGTCTTCCGAAGCACTAAAGAGCTCGAGAATTTCTTTCACGCCACTTTTTTTTTTCTTGTGATCAAATAAGTACGGACTAATACCAGTGTCACTTAACTTAGGAAAGCGCTAACAATGCGTGCTCCCTCCAGGGTACCTATCTTCCAACCTCATCATCATCATCATCATCAGGTCTTTTTTAGTCCACTGCAGGAGCACGACTCTCTCTCTGTACTACCAGAGCCATACTTGCCCAGAGGAGTCAAAGGATTTGGCCTACTAGACACTCTCGACGCTGGCCAGACGGATTGGAGAGGTCTCATTGTTTTTTTTTTATTGTATTATTTATGTTTATAGCTTTGTTTAGGTTGTATTCCTAAGTCGACTATTTCCTTCTACGACATCCACGGGAAGACTTGGAGTGATCCTATTTACTCTGCTGGAAACCACATGGCTTCCGACCTACCTCTTGTAATCTGTGTAAATCTGGCAATCTGATTCAACTGGATTTTTTTCATCTATGTCCGTGTTTAATGAAGCAAAGTCCATATTCATGGGGCCTATGTTTACACTCCGCTCAAATGTCTTGATACTTTGCCCGAATCGCGCAATTATTTAATGAGCCGACAACGCTACGGATTTTACTTTTTGCGTTTGCTTTGTTCTGCTTTAAATAGGCCACTTTGCTTGTTTTTCCTAACTTCAACTACAAATTCTTGTTTGCATTGCTTGTCTGGGTTATTTGTAGTTGGAAAAATTTATTTATTTATTTCATCTCATCATTGCTGTAATGCTCAACACGCTAGTCCGCCAATCCGGAGGTTCTGGGTTCGATCCCCAGCCAGGGCAAGTTGGAAAATGGCCATTTTCAAATTGTCCTGGGTCTTGGGTGTTTCTTCTTCTTCCAGTGCCATCTTCAACGAAGGTCAGCAATCATCATTGCGATCTGCACTTTTGAGACGGCTGCTCGGAATAGGGATCGCGTAGTCTTATTGTACCATTGGCGTAGATTTTTCAACCACGATGTTCTTCGTCCAGGCCTCCTTCTGCCTTGGATCTTTTCTTGTATGATAAGTTGAAGGAGTTCGTATTTGTTATTACGCATTATGAGGCCCAGGTATTCAAGTTTCCTAATCTTGATGCTTTTGAGGATCTCAAGCTGTTTGCCCATTTTCTGCAAGACGGCGGTATTACGTACTTTCTGCACCCAGGAAATTTTTAGCATTCTACGATAACCCACATCTCGAATGCATTCAATTTGTTGCACGTCACTTCAGTGAGTGACCATTCTTCTGTTCCGTATAAAAGTACAGAGAATACGTAGCACCTAGTCATTCTGATGCGGAAATCTAAGCTTAGCTTTTTTGAGCAAAGAACTTTCTCCATGCGGCGAAACGCGTTTCTGGCCTGTTCAATCCTGCATCGTATCTCAGTGTCGTTGTTTCCTTGGTCATCTACCATTGCGCCCAGGTATTTGTATTGGGTTACACATTCGATTGGTAGTCCGTTTATTTACAGAAAGTTATTTTATGTAGGTGTTTATCTATTGTATTTTTATAAAATATAGTATCGTTGAGTTAGTATCCCAAAACACAAGTTTAAAAAAACTTACTTTGGGGCTATTTCAATCAGTGTGATTTGTCCTTATATATTTATTTATTTATCCGCGAAAAGAGGCCAATTTATTTATTTATTCACACTATATTGTACACTTATACAAATGTAATAATTACTTTTAAACTATCGCGTTGCATTATTATTAAATTAATGCATACGGGAATTAACGCGAAACGTACCTTTTTTTATTTATTTTGCTGACGTTTCATTCGGGTTTCACCGAACGTGGTCCCAGCTTGACTCAAGCTGGGACCACGTTCGGTGAAACCCGAATGAAACGTCAGCAAAATAAATAAAAAAAGGTACGTTTCGCGTTAATTCCCGTATGCATTAATTTAATAAATGTAATAATTACAACAGGAAAACATTCACTAACAGTCAAACCTTTGGGTTGATTGCAGAGCTTACTCGTATGTGGGTGCCAGTAGCTTATGAATGGGGTAACCTTAGACAGAATCAGTCTTTCTTATACAAACATAGCAAGCATAGTCTAGTTTTATTTTACATGTCAGATTACAATTAAATTGCATTTATCTAGGCGTATAACTGGTTTTCACAGTCAAAATATGAACTTGATAGAGAATATAGTGTAGGTACCATATCATATTTGACCATCAGTATGGAAAAGTTATACCTACACCCTGATACTTCTACCCCTCACCATAAAAACGTGAACAAAATATTTTTTTTTTAAATCATCTCTATTGCGAGTCATAACTTCATGTACTTCTAGGACTTTCATATCATTTCTTATACATTCCTTTCATCGTTTTACCCAACTACGGCGAAACTTAAAGAAGGGTATGTGTTTCAACGCAATGAATGTATTTAAATATGTATGTAGGTAAATACATGGTGACTTTTATCCACCAACCAAATTTTTGGAGCAAGTTCAGTCATTGATACTGAACTACTTTCTATAAAAAAATGTATTGAAAATAGATAAAAATTTTTCATCCTCCCATACAAAATCAGTTGGCCTGAGCGCCAATCTGTATGGAAAGGCGAATTTTTTTTGTCGTTTTTCGTTAATTGTTTTTATGGAAAGTAGTTCAGTATCACGGACTGAACTTGCTCCAAAACTTTGGCTGGTGGTTAAAAAATCAGCCTGTATGTAGGTATGTGTGTTCATCTGTTCCGTCGCACCTTCAATGATATCCATACCTTGACAAATGAGATAGGTATCGTTGAAAGTAACTTGGCCGTACGCTGGTTATAGGCTATATGACGTCACAGTAAAATCAATATGGCGCTCTTTATAGAGGGCGCCATATTGATTTTACTGTTTTACCTGTAGTTTTACTGTATTTGGCCTATAGGCCATGCCATAAAGTAATAAACTAAAAAAATTGCATCATACCGTGGGGTATCAATAGGCACATTTCAAAAATATATACATTACTACTTATATATAATATACCGTTTCTCCGTGTGGTTCCGAGTTAGAAGAGGACCACACCATCTCTTCCTGTGGATGTCGTAAGAGGCGACTAAAGGACTAAGCACTAACATCTCGTGCTACAATTGCATTCCCAAGGAGGGTTAACGTCGGGCGGCGGCCATTTGTAAAACTTCTCGCACAAATACATTCCCGAATAGGGTTGACGTCAAGCAGGCGGCCGGTCGTAAAACTATAGCCAAATCATTTAAACTGTTCTGGCTATTTCTTCTCTATTCTGCAAGGTCTTTGGCATCCTTGGGTGACCATCGACATGCATGCTATATTTCGAGAAGAAAAGCGGGAACACGCGTTTCGGGCTCCAAAGCAGCACAGCTGAGGATGCAACCGGGAACGCGCTTAGACGAAGAAGAGAAGATAATATACCGTTTCTCCCTGCTGCTTTTGCATTAACTATGCACTGTGCATTATAGCAGGAATCTTCCCTTAGTTGAGGTTAGTGTTTAAAACATATCTCGAATTGTAGTCTTCCCCTTTGCCTATATTCCCCACAGTCAGTTTACACTCTAAATGTTCACTAACTTAGTAAAGGTATCCGCACACCACGCTACATTACATACCGCAACTTTCACGATTCATCATGAAACGCCAAACGCACTTGCAGTTACCCCCAGTAGTTGCTCTATGAAAATTTATTAGAGCGCGCACACTTTAGACAGAGTTGATATATATTTCTTTCTTTTTATTAAATAATTTTACGGCTCTGGATACAAGTCCTTTAGAGCCTATCTTTAATTTTATTCTTTATTCCTAATCCTAACCTAACCCTAACAAGACAATTTCACTTTAACTATTTCACACATTGTTCATGTCATGAGCATTTATAACACCAAACACACACATATATATATATATATATATACATAAAACTATGAAATTTATCATTAAGTACATAACAGTAAAACAAATTAACATAAATTTCTCTGCCTACCCCAATGGGAAACAGGCGTGATAATATGTATGTAGGCGAGTTCAAAATAAATTCCCTTTTTTTGTCGTGAGCGAACGCATCAATCCAAACGAAATAAAATTATTTAAACCTGAACGCTTGTATTGCATTACACGATGCGCGTCGACCAATGGGAGCGCAGCTCGATGACAGGAGGTAGCGATCTTGACAGTTCATTACTCGGGTGAAATCGGACAGATCACATAATTTTCATAAAGCGTTGCCTTTGTGTTTGAATTGTAAAAATTAGAATTTCATTAGCAACGTGCAAGAAGAAAGATGTTTGCTGCGATACGCAGTAGCTATTTTGGAGTAGCAATCTGCGTGAACGGGGCGTTGAAAACGTCGACTTAGCAAAAGTGAAAATGGGATTGTTGGAGCGCCGTCGTGCGAACTGCTTATTGTGTCCAGGACCCAGGACATTACTGGTTTGATTGTAGTTATTGTAATTAATTGGGCTGGTATACCGATTTATTGCAATGACATTCTATTTCAGCTGTACGGTAAGCCCTGTTGGACACAGAATGCCTGTGTGGGCTAGAGGATTAATTGCTGGGATGTGGTTACCCAAGGAAGAAATCCATAGGACTAGTGCGAGGAAGGGCACTGCCTTACCGTCATTTTTTAATAAGGTCAATGTAAAGTCTCTCTTGCGGCGACATCGATAAAGTGACGTGAGAGTAATTAAATTTGCATCCTGACATCAACCTGTTTTCGTACTGAAAGTAGTAAAGTGTTACTCACGTCGCCCGTTATGTCAAAGGCCATATCCCGCTCAGCCTTTCCGGCGCGTTTCATATCCCTTTGCGACATAAGAGTTGGTATTTTAATTATTGTCAATATACCCTCTCGCCGACATGTATGTCATACGTACATATCATTAAGTATCAGAATAACGATAAAAAATTTAGTCTGGTGATTCAAATTGCTATGAAAAGCAAAATCTTTTTTTATCATATATATATATATATATGGTTTTGCTGAAAGTTGTTCAGTATCATGGACTGAATCTTTAAAATGATTTTAGTATATTTTGTTAGGCCCTGTATACATCTTAAAAATCTTTGTTTTCTAATTTTAATTATGTACTATTTTTTTTTAATTATTTTTATACCTAATCTTTTTTTATTATAGTTTTATAACAAAAAAATTGTAAAAAAAACATATCAAGCAAACATCTAAAGGACGACGTTGCCGACCATGACAATTTTTTTTTACGTTCATTTTGAAAAATCTCATTTTGTAGCTTCTACAGAAACCGTGGTATGGCTGGTACAGAGAATAGGGTATAGGGCTTCGATTATATAGTATAGGGTATTCTCTTCCCGCGCTGGCCCAAAACTACGTCACGAACGTAACGATAAGTGTTACCACTGATTGTTATTTTTAGTAAATTTAAGGATTTCTCAATTAGTTTGAATAAAAAAGTCAAGAGACAATAAAAATGTCTAGAGTGTGTGTGGAACATTGGCCCTGGAGTCTATATAGGGCATCGATTTGCGGTTAACGCCTTATGATAATTCAGCCTGATTGACTGATCGGCTGCCGACCCGGAACCTGATCTTTCGTGATTTCTGACGAAACGAAAAGTGAGATTTTTTGGTCGTGGAACAGCTTCTCCATAGTTATTTCTGGAAATGTTGGTTGATTTTTATTAGGATTATTGATATTAAAGGCTTCTCAAGAACCTTCAAAGTACCTTTAGATATTTTTTTAAAATCGACATAATTAAAGCACGCAAATTACAATTCCACGTTACTCATAGATTACGTTCACAATAGAAACGGCCAATGTGATAATATATATAACGTCTAACAAAATATACTGAAACTATTTTAAGGGTGAATTCAGTCTGTGATATTGAACAACTTTCCCTAAGGAACATATGTCGAAATATGAAAAATAATTTTTGGCTTTTCACACAGACTCGGATCAGCTGATCGGTCAACTTGTATGGGAGGCCAAAAATTATTTTTCATATTTCGATATATGTTCCTTGGGGAAAGTTGTTCAGTATCATGGACTGTATCCACCCTTAAAATAGTTTCAGTATATTTTGTTAGTCCCTGCATAATTAGAATAAATAGTTATTCTGTTCAAAATTTAAACAATTTTATTTTGTTTTCAAATTAGGGACTTGATCATGTTTTACGCTTAACCAGGCCTTTGTCACTCCACGTTTAGGTATCGAAAATGTACCTACATTATTAGTATGCGCGCAGGCGGCCCCTCCGTGTGGGAAATTCAGTTATACGAATCGTTTGTCTAGAGTCATAACAATGAAATTGGCTTGCAATGGATGTCTAGGTATTTATACGGAAAGGTGCTGAGTTCTGACGTGAGCTAAATGAAACCATATTTTCTTTGCTGAGTGAGACTTCTGTACGTTAGTATTATTTGTTCTGTGGCTTAAAATAGAACATAGGTCGTGAGTTCACATGCAGTTCGGGGCGAACTTATTAGTATTAAATCTCTGGTACTAGTTGAAACTCAAATTTTACTTAGGTAGGTACGTGTTTTATCTTTAAATGTTACGATGAAATATTTAATTCTTCTTACATTAACATCTTGACAATAAAATTCATCAAAGAGACGATAACCATCAAAACTTACAGTCTGAAGCCAGCCAAAATCCTAATCATAAATTCCGAAAAGGCCTTAAATATATCAGAATTTAGTATGACTAGACATCATTGTCAATAGACACAGAAACTGTAAAACGAATAGAAGGTCGTCTTAGAGCTATTACAGCTGAGCATTGACTTATATATTAATAGTGAAAGGACTAGGCTAACGCACCTAAAGGCACCAACTCATTGGCCCATAAAAGACAGTTTTTGGACCAACGCGACTTAGTCGTCCTCGGTCCGTGGAAGATCTCATTCGTTTTTGTTAACATACTTGTATTATCATAAAAATGCCTAGTTGCGTATTTAAAGGCTGCAAAAACTACGATGTAAGGTAAGTAACAAAACTGTTAGTTTTAATTAAAATAAAGTAAAAAATTTTAAAGCGATAATTTTACAACCGAAGTGCGTAATGGTGGTCGTGTGTTGTGGTTGCGCTGTTTAAGCGACGAAGTGTGTCACTTCGATTTTAAACAGATGGCGGTACGGTTTGGTTGTATGAAGAAATTTAAGCAAAATGTTCTGATATCCTTAGTTTAAATCATTGCAGATGAGCGACAGTTCGCAACACTGGTCGCCTCCGTGCTTCGGAAGGCACGTAAAAGCCGTTGGTCCCGGCTATCATTGTATGGCAGTCGTCAAGCTATGCCAGATGCCTTTAGGCAGCTTGAAAAATCTGACACCAGTGTTGGCCACTTACATACAGGAAAAACAAACAAACAAACTGGTCGCCGACCAGGGTTACGAGCTATCGCCAGCACACTGTCGCTCGTTGTCTGTGCTCTTAGTCTTTTTCTTCCTCGATAAATGCATTTATACGTATGAAATTAAATTGCTACCGACTAGGAGGAGGCTACCGCATTTTCCGTGCATTGCATCAAGTCGGCCATCAAACATAAGAGTAAAGCAGGACATGAGGGACAGCGAAAAAGATCTGGCATCGACTGCCTGGGTTGTCGTAAAGACATTGAGAGTTATAGTTTGTCCTGTTGGTAAAGCCTCATCTTTGTATATTGCTCCTGAACGTTCCATTTAAGTCTTCAGTCTATTAAGTGACTTCCAAACTGACCATGGCTGGTCGCAGCCAAGAGGCAGTGACTCTGCGAGAGCAATACTCGTGAACCCTGGGGGTGGAGCAAAACTATTTTCTCACAGTTTTAACTTAAATAAGTCAGAAAAGCCTTTAGTAAAACTGGCACATTGTACGAAAGAAATGTCTGGTCAGGCATCTCTAATAGTCATCGGCAGAAGTAGACCCTAGTTATTATAACTTAAAATCGCCCAAGTTCATATAATGTGTGCCAATTGAAAATACCAAATTTCTGGAAGTTTGCCCTAAACTGTTAACTGTGCCCACTTTATAACTCCATATCTTGACTATTCTTTGAACGATTTGGCTCATGTTCGAAGTAAACAATTTGATTGGTTTTATCTTCTTGCTTAAGTATTCAATTTCATAAAGCTCCTATTAAAGATACTAGAGTTATTGTAAAACATATTAAGGCGAATATCATATGGAAGTGGCGCTTATTTAGTGTTATTTGAAAAAAATATTTTTATCATGAATGTGGTGTTATTTAATATTTTTCCCATCTTCAGGCATAAGATAGCTCTTTAAATTAATTTGTTAATAACCCTTGACAATATCGTTGGTAGTCCGTCTAGCTTTAAAACACGTTTCCGCCATAAGTAGGCTTTATTGGCGAAAACACTTTTTGAACAGGACGAACTAACGTAACACATTTAATGGTTTGATTTTGAACCAGGAAAGATGACTTGTTAAAATTGTTAAGCGCAACACATAATTTTAAATCGCCCAATTATAAGAAAGAACTTATTTTTGACAAACCATCTGAACTAACTGACTGATTAAATTGTGTTTTCTATTTAAGTATCAGTCTGTGGCGATTCCAGGCATTTTGCGAAGGTTCTAAATTTATTCGTATTTCAGCGTTTAATCCATTTTGCTGGTTATCACTTGGTAGCGCACAAAATTAAATTGAGACTTGGGATTAGTATTAGTTTTTTAGATTAAATTCTTAAATATTTAATCTTAAGAATGACATTTAATTATTTTTAGCTCTATGATTCTAGTTTATATGGTTTAGCTTTAAAGAAATAATCTATATTTATTTGGTATTTAACTGTTACTGACTTATCATTATGCTTCTTCTTCGTCTAAGCGCATTCCCGGTTGCATCCTCAGCTGTGCTGCTTCGGAGCCCGGGGTGCGCTTTCCCGCTTTTCTTCTCCAAATATTATTATAACATGCATGTCAATAATCATCCAGGGCTGCCAAAGACCTTGCGAAATGGAGAAGAAATAACCGGAACAATTTAAATGATTTGGCTATAGTTTTACGACCGGCCTGCTTGACGTCAACCCTCTTTGGGAATGTTTTTTTGCGAAAAGTTTTACAACCGGCCGCCGCCCGACGTTAATTCCTTGGGAATGCAAATGTAGCACGAGATGTTTATGCTTAGTCTTTTAGTCGCCTCTTACGACATCCACAGGAAGAGATAGAGTGGTCCTATTCTACCCCGGAACCACATAACTTTTCATTATGCATTGTACTAATATCCATTTAACAACACATATGTTAAAATTGATTATCCGATTTTGATGTATTTTCGAGTGTCTTGACTCTTGATCAATTAAGATTGTTTTCTATTGCCATTATTTCAAAGTATTTGATTATTTAATAAGTGCAATCAGAACATAAGTTTGAGTTTTAATGAATATGAAATAATAAATAACTTTTACTAACCTATGTATATCGTAGTAAATTTCCTATTATGATCCTTTATAACACAAACTCTCCTACCAAAATACCTAGGCATCACGACAGGCCGTTACAGACGAACGACAGTAAGCCCGCGACCCTGGTCTGCGGCTGTTGTGTTTGTTGTTGTTATTTTTCGTGTATTAAGTGGCCAACACTAGTGTCAGATTTTTCAAGCCGCCTAAAGGCATCTGACATAGCTTGACGACTGCGATACAATGACAGCCGGGACCAACGGCTTTTACGTACCTTTCGAAGCATTGAGGAGCTCGATAATTTTTTGTACTTGTGGTTACCCATCCAAGTACGGACCACGCCCGGGGTTGCTTGACTTTTGAAAACGCTAGCAATGCGTACTCCCACCAGGCCACCGAGCTCCCACCCCGGAGACAAGGCGAGAGCGAGTGAGTACATGGTGCCCTCGTCTAGACTTGCTCTTTCTCGCCTCACTTCGGTCAGTCTCGTACAAGTCTCGTTGGCTCTCGCGTGTATAGAGCATTCTCCGCTATTACTCTCGGCGAGTGTGTACAGCCGGCATGAACTGTCGCGCGACGATCACCAGCAATCACTGCTGTTGCGAACTGTCTCGCGACAATAGGGATGATGACTGGGTCAGAAAAGTAGTATTCTAATTAGTCCGTTAGCACAGAATACATAAGAGTCAAACAGAATGGAATCTCACAGCGTCTCCCGCAAATTGGCTTCCCCGCACTTTCTGCGCCTCTGTGGTTTAAACTAGGGTTTAGTTACTAGCCGCACGCAATACACGACGTGTCTTGGTTTGAGAACTGTCAATCAATAGTAACCATCATGGTGAGAAGATGCGCATATAATAATTGTTTATCCACAGATTACAACAAAGAACACATATTTCATAGATTTCCAAATGATGAAAACAGGTAGCAAAGCAACAATGTAATTTCACGTTGTTACCCAGCAACCATCTTGATATATATACCCTTTTCGCTCTCTCGCATTGGCAGGAGATACACAAGAGCGAGAGGGGTATTATCAATCGGCAGCAGTATAATCCGGTAATTGTTACATAGGCTCCTCGCTCACAGGTAATCACATACACGCAGATGTCAACTAGATTTCCGCGGGTTATAGTGCTATAATGCTATTGTTGACAATTACAACATGACAAGCCGTGCGTGGAAGCGTGATAAGATAAACATTTGTTTTATTTTATTGAATTTATTCAAATAATTACCGTATAGTTTTGCGCCGAATATGCAAATTACTATATTACAATAGTGACTCAATAATAATCAGTAAAGTGAACTAATGGTGCAATGGGCAATGGACATAATAAAAAATATTTGTGAAGTGATATTATGTTAATTCTGCGGTGCGACCCTAAGTATAAAAATTTATCTAAACACACATCGACGTGTGTACAGATAAATTGTTTGTACTCTGAATTAATAAAGAGTCATACCAGTGCCGTTAGTTAGATTATCCAAAAATAATGTACCCATATTTTTCAGTTTATAAAAAAGTAAAAATTCACAAAGATACAGAGCATCAAAGTTCGAGAGTGGGGGCTTGTGACGACGTCACCGAGGTGTAAAAATCGTACGAAAGCGTGACGTCATGCGAAATTTAAATGCGCTGTATCTTCGTTATTTATTGTTTCTCAGAGAAAAGCAAAAATACGTGTACAATATTTTTTAGTAATCTAACCGATGGGCTAAAAATATTTTTTCAGTCATCATGCGTAATCAACACAAGTCGCCGACCAAGGTCACGAGCTCCAGCTGGCGCGCTGTGCCTCGTCTGCCTGAGCCCTACAATAGTTCAGAATATAATGCTAAACATTTTCCATTTCTAAGAACACGGCTACATTCCGTTTGAAGGTTCAGGCCCAAATGTTAATTGTCTGACATTTGCAAACACGACTAGTAAAGCTATTTTACGGTATTCCTGAATAAATAGCAAAGGGTTACATGGTCAAATAGTGTTAGCAAATTAAAGACATATATTACGGGTGATTTAAAGGGACTATAGTTGAATTAACTAGTATTTCGCCCGTTGACGGCAGAGTAGAGTACTTACAATTTGTTACCTCACCATGCCTCTCTCACAGATGTCGTAAGAGGCGACTAAAGGGAGGTATAGGCAACAGAATAAACGGGCAAGTGCGATTCGGACTCGTACATGAAGGGTTCCGTACCACCGTACAATGTTTTAAAACGTTGAAGAAACACGTTTCTTGTATGACGACCCCCTTTAATTATTAACTTTATTTTTAGTATTTTTTATTATAGTGGTCATAGTAATACATCATCGGTGAAAATTTCAGGTGTCTTGCTATTACGGTTCTAGAAATAGAGCCCTGTGACAGATCGAGTTAAAAACGCTGAAAAAAACACGTTTTTTGTATGACGATTTAATTTTCAACTTTTTTTATTTTTAGTATTTTTTGTTTTAGCGGCCACAGTAATACATAATCGGTGAAAATTTCAGGTGTCAAGCTGTTCAAGAGATAGAGCCCTGTGACAGACGGACAGACAGACAGCGCAGTCTCAGTAATAGGGTCCCGTTTGCCCCCTAGGGTACGGAACCCTAAAAAGGGCAGCAGCGTACTCTGTACATCAGTTTTATACTAACTACTGGGATCACCATCCTGCCTGCCTTTAAAGCGGTGGTGGATAAACGATTTAGGCACTGGCTAAGCACCTGGAGGCACAAGTTAGATCCTCTGCGTTTGGGTCTGCACGATCATTTTATTTATTTATTTATTTTAACACTATTGTTGCAAAGTAAGAATAGACTTTTAACAAATGGCGGACTTAATGCTTACAGACATTTTCTCCGCAGTCAACCATAAGGATAAACAGAGATAAAAAGAATTGTGCGGCGCAAAAAAGCTAAATAAAAAAGCTACAATGATTATCGGTATAATACATACAAATACTTTATATGAACTATTATGAATATAATATATACATACCTAATAAAATATTACCACATACATACCTATCTTCTTCTTCTTATCGAGTCGAAATGGTTACACTGTAGCTTCAATTTCAAATCACCTGTGACCAGTATGTGGCCACGGCTATCCCTCTGTCGTTGGCTTTATTAAGGTCCTTCTATGGTACATGACGTAGGGCAGCTCGGACATGACAGAAGGTGGTCCATCGACTAAATGGCTTCGCAGTCGCAAAGGTCGTTATCAACGTGACGCCACTTAACTCGGTTTTCCCGACACCTCCCAACACCAGCCCGGAGTCTAGATTGAAGACTAAACTAAGATTGAGAGACTTCCAGACTGACCAGGGAAGGTCTCTACCCGGTGGGAGTTTTTCAGGTGGTAGGATATTTGACTCGTAAGGTGGATACTTGTTCATCCACCTCACAACTTTTGCTTTAGAAGCCTCTATTGCTGGTATGCTTGGCTGCCTGAGAAAGCTGTTACGACTCTTGAGACGTGCTGGTGGCGGAGTCTGTCCGTAGAGTAGGTGCCGTTTGTCGTTTACCTGCTTAGATTTTTCCACCGCAATTGTTATATCACGTCTGACACTTGGCGGAGCAATGCCGGATAAGGTATACAGGTGGGACCGAAGTGTTGGCTTTAGACTGCCAGTTATGGTTCGGCATGAGTCGTTAAGAGCTATGTCTACCTCTTTTGCGTGTGTAGAGCGAGCCCACACAGGGCTTGCATATTCGCCTGCCGAGTAGCACAAGGCCAGGCCACTCGTTTACAGAACATGAGGTGATGCACCCCAACGGGTAGAAGTGAGACGGCAAAGAATATTGTTCCTGGAGCTGACTTTGGACTTCAGGTCATAGCAATTGTGTTTGTATGTTAGGGACATACCTATAATACTATATAATTACCCATTATACAGATATAATATTTATGTTCAATTTTGAGTACTGAATGATTATGTCGACTTTGTTAAGAATTTTCAATTGCCACTACTTGGTATCTAATTATATGAATAGACTTATATCTTTTTTTTATGTCGTAGGACGGCAAACGAACAAGCGGGTCACCTGATGGTAAGTGATCACCGCTGCCCATAGACAAGTGCAACACCAGGGGTGTGACAAAAGCGTTACCGGCCTTTCAGGGGGGAGAGGGAGGAGGGGATGGGGGAGGGGGGGGACTCAGACGTCGATTTTCTGTGAGAGTGTGATACTTCCCCGGTCGAGCCGGCCCATTCATGCTACTAGCAAAACCGAGTTTTGCCGGTAGCGTGGCTCTTCCACAACTATATCCTATGTTTCTTTTTCAAAATGTTAAAAACAAACACAAAATATGATGCAAAATTTCGCCAAATTATAATAAACAATCTCTAGGGAAGCTTCGTCGCAACATTTGCCCTAAACTTTGCTCACCTGTTTTGATAAGCCACGTAAATACTTTATGACGTGGACATTGTGAATGTCAGGTCGAAATTTTTTTTGATGGTCAAAGTTCAAAGTCGTATTATTTTAATTGCTCCTTCCTATAGGAGAAAAGACATGACTTTTCAAAAGACAGGATAAGAAGCAGGTACATTTTACGTCTTGCTAATCGTAGAATGTACCTGCTTTTCTTCCTGTATCATATCATATTGTTAAAGCTGAAAATGATGGGCGAAAATCTAAATCATTTTGTGGTATATGATACAGCTAAGTTTATGCCGCTTCCTAGGCGCAAGTGCAGAAGAAGCGGCAACAAACTGCACTGCACTTTTTCTCCAAAGACGTCAGTCAACTAACTAAAAACTTAAAATTAGTTATATGGATAGACTGAGATATACATTGTTTGTTATGTCATAATTAAATTGAATTATAAGAATTAGTTAAAAGAGGTTAAAAAACACGTAAGAAAAACCTACCCTTGGTGACGAACCCACAATCCCCGGCTTAGGAGACCGATGCCTTATCCATTAGGGCCACAGGGGCTTGGTAAATTGATGTATAAAATAGAATTTGCGTATCCTGAAAACTTTCTTTCCCCCAGTCTTTCAAAAAAATCTTTTCTTCCAGACTAGTATGGAAGGAGGGACAGTAAAGGTTAGTTATAAAATATTTTACGTCTACGTCACACACGTGTTAATGCGTGATAGCATTGAATGACTTTATACACGCAAAATTTGTTGTGACAGAGTTTCCCCTAGAGGTTGTCATTTATAATATTTGGGGGAAAATTTTAGATAATATTTTGTGATTTTGTTTGTCCCTTGTCAAGAGTCGGGAGAAAATTGTTGTTAGATATTGTAGAATTAGCTATCCTTCGCCAAGTAATTAATCATTGTCGCCCATCAAGGACCTTGTGCGTTAAAAACATGTAATATAGTAGTTATAATATAGAATATTTTGTCTTCCATGGTGAAAATTAAAAAACTTAGAATGTACCAGCTGCTTCTCTTCCTACGCAGATAGTTGAAGCCGATCGAGGGAATAGGCAAACATATTAATCATATCAACAGGCGATGCGGCTAGCTACCCATCACTAGCATCACTAGTTTGATTCATTTTTCCATCTTTTCGCCCACCATTAAGGTAAAAGTGGCCGTACAACGAGCGGTCTTAGAGCGATCTCCTCCAGACACCAGTGGATGAAGTGGTATGTAGGCACGTCAGAAAATAATGAAACATCCATGTAAGACATCAGAAAAATAAAGATAGAGAGATAAAGTTGCGGAGTGGGGCCGCTTGTGACGTAATACCTCATTTTTAGGGTTCCGTACACAAAGGGTGCAAACGGGAACCTATTACTGAGACTCCGCTGTCTGTCCATCTGTCCGTCTGTCTGTCTGTCCGTCTGTCACAGGGCTCTATCTCTTGAACCGTAATAGCTAAACACTTGAAATTTTCACCAATTATGTGGCCGCTATAACAAAAAATACTGAAAATAAAAAAAGTTAAAAATTAAAGGGGGTCGCCATACAAAAAACGTGTTTTTTCAGCGTTTTTAACTAGATCTTTATAATGGCATTAACTAGATACTTGAAAGTTTTACAGATTATGTATTACTATGGCCGCTATAACAACAAATACTGAAAATAAAAAGAAGCTAAAAATTGAAGAGGGTCGTCATACAAAACACGTGTTTTTTAGCGTTTTAAAACATTGTACGGAACCCTTCATTTACGAGTCCGACTCGCACTAGCCCGTTTATTCCATCTTTCCGCCTATTATCATGCTAAAAGTGGCCTTATACTTAGAGCCGCAAGATACAACATACTATGTCTGCCCCATTAGGGATAAAGTTGTGATAGTATATCTGTAGCTGTATTATCTTCTCTTGGCTCTTTGCTCTCTCATGCAAGACTGAAAGAAAAGAGCAAATATATAATGTTTCAGCTGCTTCTCATGCAGTCAGACCGTTGCGATGGATTGCGACCAGGCGATGCAGAGGTATTGGTTGTAAGTGTCTGCGATAAAGTAATTAAAAAATAAAACTTTGTTGTATCTTAAGGTGAATATATAAGCAAATGGCCTTGAAGTGTGAAACAAATTGTTAATTTGTAAATATGGTGATATATATATATATTTCCATATTGCTCTTCGTCATGCACTAGATAGCCCTTTAAATTATTTTATGAGCCACCGTTGAAAGTATTTACATTAGTCCGTCTAGCTTTAAAACTTGCCTCAGCCAAAAGTGGCCACGGCAAGTTCAAAGATAAAAGGATCACCAATAATAGTTTCAACGGCAGTTCATAAAATAATTTAAAAGGATATCTAGTGCATGACGAAGAGCAATATGGAAATTATCACCATATTTACGAGTTACCAATTTATTTCACACTTTAAGGCCATTTGCTTACATGTATATTCACCTTAAGTTAGGCGTGTGGTTACCGGCAGAGTAAAATAGAACCACTCGAAGTCTTCCCGTGGATAACAAAGCCTATAAAAATCAATGAAACCCCGTCCAACCCGTCTGGTCAGCTTGGAGAGTGTAGGCCTCAAATCCTCTGACTGCTCTGGCTAATATATGGCTCTGGCAGTACAGAGAGGGTCGTGCTCCTGCAGTGGAGACGAAAGACCTGTTAATGATGATGATATTTTAAGTTACTGTAAATATTGCCAAATTGAAGCCCAGTTGTGAATTGAATATGGTCGGACAGTATTAACTTTTCCATTTCTTTATCCTTTTACTTACCTACAAAGTATTTTCGTCACGGCATGTAGGATATCGCGTGGAGACATCGTCACCGCTACATGCTCATCATAGTATCATATAATACATCTACCCGGTACGAGGAAATCTATCTCCGAAACACAGAGTAAGCACACACAGATCCATTCAATACATACTAAATGTGGATATACACATTATTGAAAGTCTCATAATTACTTTTGCTTGAGGTATTTTACTTTCCTATTTAAATACAGAAGCTGTATATTTCTCAATTACTAGCGCAAGCAGATAATAATTTTCTTCTTCGTCTAAGCGTGTTCCCGGTTGCATCCTGAGCCGTGGTGCTTCGGAGCCCGGGGTGCGCTTTCCCGCTTTTTCTTCTCCAAATATAACATACATGTTAATGGTCACCCAAGGATGCCAAATACCTTGCGAAATGGAGAAGAAATAGCCGGTACAGTTTAAATGATTTGGCTATAGTTTTATGACCGGCCGCCTGCCTGACGTCAACCCTCTTTGGGAATGTATTTGTGCGAAAAGTTTTACAACCGGCCGCCACCCGACGTTAACCCTCCTTGAGAATGCAAATGTAGGTAGTACGAGATGTTCGTGCTTAGTGCTTTAGTCGCCTCTTACCACATCCAAAGGAAGAGATGGAGTGGTCCTATTCTAACCCGGAACCACACGGATAAAGCAGATACTAATATGTGGACGTAAAATTTTTGTTAGCCAATTAGGTCCCATGATTCCATTGTTGGGCAAAAGCCTCCCTTCTTTCTTTACATTACTTATTACTAAAAACGTATATAAAAACGTTGCAAGTTAAATAAAAAATCGAAATAAATTGACTATGAGACCTAGCTCGCTCGTACAAAAATATTGTAAAAAAGAAGAAAATATTATAACTACATAAATCATGCCAACTCTGCATGGTAGTACTCTGTACCTTACACGAGTGGTTCCCCGTCATCGAGACGAAGCGAATCCAGTCAGTTCATATCGGTTATATCGAAAACAAATGAGCTTGGTGAGTGGAAATTGTAGGAATTTCCCGGGTACTACCACAGGTTATCAGAAGTTTGAAATATTGTTTATACCTATTTCCTGGGTGTAATACGGTACTCTAGTTTATACAGGGTTACTTTTAATTAACTGGCAATATTTTTGGAGCAAGTTCAGAAGATACTGAACTACTTTCTATAAAAAATGTTATTAAAAATCTAAAAAAAATTTTCGTTCTCCCATACAAAGCAGCGCTCAGACAAACAGATTTTGTATGGAAGGACAATTTTTTTAATCTATTTTTAATAACTTTTTTTATAGAAAGTAGTTCAGTATAGTGGACTGAACTTGCTCCAAAAATGTTGCCATTTAATTAAAAATAACCCTGTATAAGAAAAAATTGAGATAGCCTAGCAACAAATCAGCGCTCAGACAAACAGATTTTGTATGGAAGGACGAAAATTTTTTATCGATTTTTAATAACTAATTTTATAGAAACTAGTTCAGTATCGTGGACTGAACTTGCTCCAAAAATGTCGCCAGTTAATTAAAAGTAACCCTGTATAAGAAAAAATTGAGATAGCCCAGCCTAAAAACAGTTGGAAAATGTTAGTTTTACTAAAATAACAAAATAAATTTAAAATTCTATACCAAGCTTTCAGTTTATATAATATGTTCGTAAACACTAAATAGTAGCCGCCACGCTATTACATCATACGCTCGTGTTAACCTTAAAAGTGTAAACTTTCAAAATACATACATCAGCTCATTGGTTTATGCATTACTGACGTCATGACTTTAGAGCAATATGGCGTCCACTGCTCAAACGTTTTCGGCAAATTACGCGCGAAACTGAAAATGTAAAATTTAAATACATTTTTATGGCACTTATCAATTGAATAAAATTTGTGTGTTTTTTTAGGTGGTTTATTAACACATTGGAATCTAATTTAGACTTTTTAAAAAAGAGTGTAATTGTACAAATTCAAGTAAAAGTGTACACTTGAGGGGGTCACATTTTGTATATATAAAAATCTCTTTTTAGTTACCTAGTCAGTTAAAATCTTTATTGCACCAAAACATAGTAATACAGAAAGATTATAGAAAACAGATGACAAAAGGCGGCCTTATCGCAAATGCAATCTCTTCCAGGCAACCGAGGTACTTGGAGATGTTTAACGAAAACAGGTGAGACGCGAAGTCATAAGCAAGAGAGAAGAAAAAATGTAGTTAATAAAGATACATAAATAAATAAATAAATAAAAAAGCCTTTTTATTCCATAATTCGTTTTACATTCTTGCATATTAAAAACCATTATATTTGATTAAAATATTAAATTGTAAATATATTAAATTATAATTAGTAATTTATAAATATTAAATTATGGACCCCTTAACGGGTAGAGGCCTCCTCCATTTAATTCCATTCCACAAGTAAAAACATAATACTAATAGGCGACTTCAATTCAAAAATTGGTCAGAGAAAACCAGAAGAAGATAGCGTCATGGGCCCATTTTGCTATGGGAAAAGAAACAAAAGAGGTGAACTCCTATTACAACATGCCTTAGAGAACAGGCTCACCACAGTTGATACAATTTTCAAAAAGAAACCAAATAACCAATAGACATGGATCACTCCCGATAAGAAAAGAAAATATCAAATAGACTTTATACTCACTAACATACCAAAACAGTTTACCAACATAGAAGTTATAAATAAGAATTCCTACCCAAGCGATCACAGACTAGTAAGAGGAAACTAGAAAAAATCGCGGGACTTAAGAAAAGTAGAGCAAAATTTAGCAATTAAACTATAAATTTTAAGGACTCACACCTAGTGAAAGAATACCTTAAATCATTAAAAAACAAAGTACAAGAGCTCTACAATTCTTCCCCGAAAACGGTAATGTGGAATCTTACAATCAAAAAATTGAACTAGCCATAAATGAAAGCTTGAACTCTACCAACAAACAGAAAAAAAGGAAAACTTAGCATAATACCAGATAAAACTAGAGATATAGTCAATAAGAGATACGAGCTACAAAATAAAAGACCTCTATCTAAAGAACAAAAGGAAGAACTCTCGCGATTATATAAGGCTACGAATAACCACTTAAAAAAAGACTACAACGACTACAGGCAAAATGTTTTATAGAAACATCTTACCACAAAAAAGAGTGTTAAAAAAGGCTATAAAGAATTAAACAAAACAAAAACATGGATGTCTTAACTAACATCTCAGTCCAGCAAAAATAAATTACAAACAAGAAGAGAAATAATACAAGAAGCTACAAATTTCTATAGAGAACTATATAAGAAACAGACCCACAGTAGTAATGAAGATCATGAAAGTTTATATACAGAAGAAACTAATAATGTAGAATAGTTCACCGAAACAGAAATAATAAAAATATTAGAAAAATTTAAAGATAACAAAAGCCCAGGTCTAGATTTTATTACAAACGAAGCTTTAAGACTAGGAAGATTCATATTAGTAGCTCCATTGACCATTCTATTTAATAAAATTCTAGAAGAGAAAAGAGTGCCTAAAAGCTGGACACAATCTGAAATTGTTCTTCTATACAAAAAAGGCGACCCAGCAGATATAGGAAACTATCGCCCAATTAGTTTATTATTGACGCTCTACAAAGTGTTTGCATCATGTGTCGAAAAAAGAATACAAAGAACAATCGAAGAACAACAACCGCGGGAACAGGCAGGTTTCCGCAAAGGATTGAGCACTATTGACCATATACATGTATTAGAACAAATAATAGAAAACTATACAGAGTTCCGAAAACCTTTATATGTAACCTTCATCGACTATGCGAAGGCGTTCGATACTATTTCTCATGACAGCATATGGTCGACACTAAAAAATCAGAATATCCCAGATACTTACATTCAAATTATTAAAGACATATATGGCAAAAGCACAAGCAGAGTAAAGACAGACCGGAAAGGACCGACGATAGAGATAGGTAGAGGTGTTAAACAGGGCGACCCACTATCTCCAAAACTCTTCATAGCAGTACTACAAAACATTATGAAAGATCTGAACTGGTCGCACAAAGGAATATGTATTAACGGCCAGTACTTAAACAATCTTCGATTTGCAGACGACATAGTATTGTTCTCTGAATCACAATACCAAATGTCAGAAATGATAAAGGAACTGAACAACTTGAGTAAGAAGGTCGGCCTAGAACTAACCACCTCAAAAACAAAGATTATGACAAACAGCGATAAAACTCCTATTTCAGTGGACGGAACAACTCTGAAATATGTAGAATCCTATATATACCTTGGAAAGCAAGTATCTTTTAGAAACACCAAAAACATCGATGAAATTGACAGACGGATTTGCATAACATGGAACAAATTCTGGAGTTATAAAGAAGTGTTAAAATCTAAAATCCCACTGAAACTGAAGAAAATTGTAATGGACTCTTGCTTGCTCCCCTCTCTTACTTATGGATGCCAAACATGAATTTATAATAAGCAAATAAAACAAAAAATACAAACGACCCAAAGAGCAATGGAAAGAAGTATCCTCAACACAACATTAAGGCATAAACAAAGAAATACTGCAATAAGAAACAAAACTAAGGTTATAGATGCTCTACAACACGCAAGAAAACTAAAATGGAAATGGGCTGGACATTTAGTACGCACCAAAGATAAGAGATGGACCACACTAGCCACTATATGGAAAGGACCAACAGGCAAGAGAAAAAGAGGAAAGCCTAGAGAACGCTGGGTCGATGAAATTATAAAATTAGCCGGAATTGACTGGACAAAAAAAGGCACAAAATAGAAAAATGTGGAATCACATAAATAAATACATACATACAAATGTACATATATCAATATGTACACAAAAAAGATAATCCGAACAAGATGAGTGAGGAAATAAAGAAAGTCAAATTATAATAGGGATAGAAAGTGTGACTTTACTTGAGATTTGAAGCTGGTTTCAGCACGACGGATGGACAGTGGTAGTGCATTCCAGAGTCGAACCGCATTGACAGTGAACGATTTTGAATAAAATTCAGTGGAGTGTGTGGGAATTTTTAAAATAGATTTTCAGCACTACGTAAGTTATGACCTTGTGACGCAGCATCACGGAAAAAAACGAAGCGTTTTGTACCAACAACAACAACCTAGGAGATTAAGGATTAAAGAGTATGGTATATAACTGGGCAAGGGATATATATAATATTATGGAATCAATGGTGGGACCTCGAATTATTTATCCTTTTCATACATAAGTGTTCAGTTTAGCAGAAAATTTGTAATAAAAAGTCGAAGATTTTTTTAAATCCTAGTATTGATTTTATAAGAAGAGATGAGAAAAGACTTTGACTTTTAACGTCTCTTCTTTCACCTGCCTTAAGCCACTATTTAGTTAAAGCCTTTCTCATCCAGCCATCACTTCGTCTAGCTAGCCCTGCCCAGTTCCACTTAAGTACATGTCTGTCATGTCCGTTGTTTTATCATGTCGTACTTCAGTACGTTGTCGGATTATGGTGTTGAGAACACAATTTTATTAGCAAAAGTTAGATGCGTCGACGGCATCCCCTTTAAATATGCTGTGTGTGTACATTTACATTCTGTCTATTTTTTTTTATTTTTCTTTCAATGACAGTATAAAAACGTTTTATTTAGTTTCATCTGTCCCGTTGTCTGTGCGTCCGTACTTAAAACTTGCAAGCTAAGTTAGACTTACTGTTCATTATTTGATTGGGCGGAAACTTTACTTTTACTTCCAGTACCTGATCTCATGATACAGCTGGAAGGTGGCCATGACATCTCTGTGATATAATAATATAACCTCATCGAATTTGGGCTCAATAAATTTTTCTTAAAGCACTTTAAACTTTTTAGTTCATTGTCTTATACAAAGTGGAAGGGACATACCCATAATAAATCGAACCACGGGCTGTACTAGATCACTAAATTATAATGAAATTAAAATAATAGTCAAAAAAGCAACAAAAAATCTACATTCCCATACGAATCGCCTGGGCGGCACACTTTTGTATGAAAATGGCAAAAATTATTTTTGTTTATTGGATGTTATTTTAATTTCGTTATACTATATGATCTAGTATAGACCGTGATTCGATTAATTACGGGTATATCCCTTCCACGTTGTATAAAAGCTTGTATGTTTTTTTTTTAAATAATACTTGTTTTTCTAGATCTCACCATTGATTGCATACTCAATAAGTAGTTTATCATATCACCATGAATGGCCTTTTTATATATGTGTCATCTGTACATTCACGCTCTGTGTATTTTATTATATTTTTCTCGTCATAAAAACATCTAAAAATAGACTACCGAACAGAGATTGAAAGCGTTGTACGATTTCACGATTCAAATACATTTTCACGTGCACCATATATTTTTCGGACACAACGAAAAAAACTAGACATACGAAAACAGGAACATTGAACAAATATTTGCTGTATAGAAATTAAAAATATCGACAGGTAGCCATAAAGTAAAGAACTAAAAAATAAAATATATATTATCATACCGTTTGGGGTATAAAATGAAAAGCATTAAAAATATATAAATTTTTAGTTCTTGCCACCTGTTGTGCTTGCATTATCTGGATAAATGTACTTTTCAGTATGATTTTTTCCCTATGGTTTTAGTTTTTAGGATTCCGTACCCAAAGGGTAAAAACGGGACCCTATTATTAAGACTCCACTGTCCGGCCATCCATCTGTCTGTCACCAGGCTGTACCTCATGAACCGTGATAGCTAGACATAACAGTTGAAATTTTCACAGATGATGTATTTCTGTTGCCGCTTTAACAACCAATACTAAAAACAGAATAAATCAAATATTTAAGCGGGGCTCCCATACACAAACGTGATTTTTTTGCCGTTTCTTGCTCGATATTAAATACAGTGTCTAATTTTGTATTGACAATGGTACGGAACCCTTGGTGTGCGAGTCCGGCTCGCACGCGCGGTTTTTGAAAACTATATCTAATTACATAAATCTCCATGAATACAAACATTCTTATAATCGACTCCTACTACATGGGAGGAGAAGTAGTTAATATAACTAATGTAGTAAGAAACGTACGCTTCATACGCTTAGATATTTTAAACATCGCAACGGATTTTAATGCGGCTCTTTAAAAAGATAGAGGTCTCGGGTTCGATCCCTGGTCAGGTGAAGATATAAAATTATTTTCAGATTGACCAGGATCTTGGATGTATAGTATTTGTTATAAAATATAGTATCGTTGAGTTGGTATACAATTCACGAACTTACTTTGGGGCTACTCAATCTCAATCATTTGTTCATATATTATATTTATTTAATAAATTATTTATTACATACCCGTGTAAAGTCGGGCGGGCTGCTAGTTTCGAATAAAGTAATTTCAAGCCAGATGTATCTGTCAGAAGATATTTCTGTATTACAGAGTATAATTGTCGAAGCAATAAAATTCTACGGCAAAGCTTTACGTCAATGCGACATGGCACGTGTAAAGGGCTGGAGATTTAATCCAGCTGTGTTAGTAAGAGGGAATTTACAAATTCACTTTAACTTTTTTTACAAGCTTTTATTTGCCCATTTTGTTGCTTATTTGTTTGGGTCAAATCTTGCAAGTTAAATTTAGGCCACTTCCCGGTTTGAGATGTTTTTAGGGTTCCGCACCCAAAGGGTGCAAACGGGACCCTATTACTGAGACTTCGCTCTCTGTCTGTCCGTCTGTCACAGTAGGGCTCTATCTTGAACTGTAATAGCTAGACACTTGAATTTTTCACCGTTTACGTATTACTATGGCCGCTATAATAACAAATACTCATATAAAAAAACGTCTTTTTTCAGCGTTTTAACTAGATCTTTTTATTTGCATTAACTAGGTACTTGAAATTTTCACAGATTATGTATTACTGTAGATGACAATGCAATATATAATTGTACGATACGTAAATTGCTATCTGTTTGAAATACTTATATAGTATTTGCTCAGTTCAATCATATAGTATTCTAACTTCATGATACCATACTTCCCTAATCTGCTACGAATTGTTTAACTTCAGTAATCAAGATTCAATTGTGACTTCCAATAAACACTGGATAGGCCTTAAAAGACAATTAGTCCTTAATCCTTCCTTAAGACGCCGGTCTTTCTTATAGCGATTTGTAAGCGAAGTAATGGCCTGGATGAACAAATACTATAGGACTCACAGCCACACACCCACGGGGCTAAGGGAGAGGCCGTTCTGTTATTGTATATTTATAAATACATATTGTCAACAACATACAATTTTAATTTTAAATTTTATTTTATATATAGATATATAGATTATTACACTAAGGTAATACGCTTTGTGCTCGCTACTTATTTACTCACTTGCTTACAAATGTATATATAATGAAAATCCATTATTGGCTGTAAGTTGTAGCTATAATGTAAAATCTTATTGTATATAAAGGGCTGTGGATTTATTAAATAAATAAAATTAAAAAAAAAAGTACTCTGCTAGAAAGCCAATATCTTTTTTTATTTCTAGATGTCACTTTTATCTCGCCCGCTAGTCATAAAATGGATGCTGGGTTCTTAGGCTGACGGTATTCACGAAAAAATTAGAGATGGCGCTTGTTTGTTGGTAGAAAATAAACGCTTCTACCGCCATCTTTCCGAAGTTAAGCGGCACCACTACGAAACTGGCTTCTTTCGAACTAGTAGCTCCGTCTAGCTACAACATTTAAACTAAAAATCAAATTACGCTTCAAAGTATGAAGGTTGTTGGTAGAAAATGAACGCTTTTACCGCCATCTTTCTGAAGTTAAGCGGCACCATTGCGAAACTAGCTTTTTTCGAACTAGTAGCTCCATCTAGCTATAACATTAAAACTAAAATTTGCATTACGCTTCAATGTATGAAGATTGTCAGTTCTCTAGCATTGTTCGCCCATGGTAATAGCTAAGAAACTGTGACGTCATGCCAATGGGTCTCTAGGTGTTTCTCTACATGATCGAATGATCATCATCATCATCATCAGAGCGTATTCAGAACCCGGGGTCTGCTACTTAACCTAGGTGAGGAGATAACTGGTTTTTACACAGAGCGACTGCCGTCTGACCTACATGATCGAATTAGAAATAAGGAAATTCGTAGGTGAAAAAAAGGCAATGAGTTAGCCCAGGAGATTAAATTAGCTCGTTGAAGTGACAGTGGGCGGGAGGCAGCAGAAAGGTTCTCAAATGGAGACCACGCACTAGCAAGCAAAGAGTAGGACACGCACCCACAAGGTGGTCAGACGACCTGACCAAGGTCGCTGGAAAACGCTGGATGCACGCCACTATAGATCGGTCATTTTATAAATCCTTGGGAGAGTGTTCATCCAGCAGTAGACGTTATGCGGCTGAAATGATGATGATACCAACGGTGGTGCTTCGGTGGGGTGATCTGTAAAAAATAACGGTAGAATAAAAAAGTGTTCCTATTTATATGGGAAAGACCTTTGCCCAGGAGTGGGACAAAATAGGTTAGTAAAAAAAAATATACGAACTTGATCGCTTCTCGCTTTCTCGCCACAAGAGAGACTATTTCCTAATACTGAAGTTACAAATCAGGGCCTCTCCTAATGTTTGGGCCGGATCCCTTAAACTTGGGCCGTTTCGGAAACAAGTGTGAGGTTGATTAATATGGAACTTATCTTTGTCTTATAATTAATTTGTACTTCACTCATCAGGAAACACTGATGCCAATGTCAATCAAAGAGTTTGGAATGTACCTTCTTATAGATAGAATCATACTTAAAACCCATCCTGTGTCTCTTTCCCTCTTATCGACATTAACTGTTGCAAGAATGAGACTTCGCCGAACGTCAATATGCTCCTTGGGGAAAGTTGTTCAGTCTCATGAACTGAATTCACCTTTAAAATAGTTTCAATGTATTATTAGACGTTACATATCTTACACTCACCTTGGTGGAAGCCGTCAGTTTATTACATTATTGAAAAAGATATGCAAAGGAGTCTAGACTGGTACGGCGCAGTCAAGGTAAAGTTACAGCAACAAAGCTTGTCCAAATGTCCATGCTGCCTCCGGCGGTTTAAGCAATAGAGCTGGATCCAAGAATCGCTGTCTTGATGTTATATCGGTATAATAGTTAACAGAAATAACTACAGACATTTCACAGAACCGAGTATTAAGACGATACACGGAGTTTAGTGCTGCACCCATTTGAAATAAATTATTTGCAAGGAAACGGAGATATCATTTAAAATTTAGAGCAAATAAAACCTAGATAACCCTTCAAACTATTTTATGAACCACTGTTTACAGTTTAAAGTGTGAACGTAGTTTGCACTTTTTCCAAAAGTGGCCGTTTTTGCAAAAATGCATTCGGCAAAGAAAACGGAGGCATGATTTAAAATTTTGCTACTACCAAGTCCTAGATAACCCTTTAAAGTATTTTATGAACTACTGTTTACAGTTTATAATGAGAACGTTAAGCTTTACTACGCACATTAGCCAAAAGTGGCCGTTTTTCGCAAATGTGCGTTGTAAAGCTTAACGTTCTCACTTTAAACTGTAAACAGTAGTTTATAAAATACTTTGAAGGGTTATCTAGGACTTGGTAGAAGCAAAATTTTAAATGATGTCTCCGTTTTCTTAGAAATGATTTATTTTAAATGGGAGCAGCACTGGACCCCGGAAAATTCAGGTACGGTCTTTGTAGACTTATTTCCGACGTCAACTATTTGTGAAATATAGCGCATATAAAAAATTTCACTTTCCTATTTATAATCAGCTAAGTAAATATCAGGGATTTGCAATAGATCTACTAACTTCAAACAAAGGTTAACTTATATTTAAGTTAGCAGAAATTCTATTTTACATAATAACACCAAAATATCACTTTGTAATGCCGTTATATCTTCAACAGACTATTGATTTTGTACATAATTAATATTTGCTTGGATCATATCCTTTGCAGAGATGTCAGAAGATAGACAAGGGCTTATTTAAGGAATAAAACGGTTGTTTTGAAATGCTTACGTACCTACGTATTTTGAGCGCTTCATAAGTAAGTTTTAATCCAAATCCAAAAATGTAAAATATACCTTAGTAATAGGGTAGTATCCAGGGTCAAAATTAATTATTTTGAAAAATATTATTTTTTTATATTTCGATGTATTTCCTTGGGAAAAGTTGTTCAGTATCATAGTATCAACCCTTAAAATAGTTTGAGTATAATATGTTAGACGTTATAATATAAAAAATACGTATAATAATAATAAATGTTTGTTTATTTTTCCACAATCTTAAAACTAAGTTAAGAACTAAGACAAGATATAAAAGTTAAAAGTCATACGTTAAAAGGTACAGAAAATATGTAAAAGTGGAGCGCTGGTGCCTGTTCTAGGTTTCCGAAGAACCTGTATAACTTCACCAGGACTCGTCATTAGCAAATATAGTAAAGGCTGTACGTATAATCAACAATATACATAGAAGGCATATCATCATCATCAAAATTAAGGACCAACACTCTTGCCGGTGGAGTTTCTTCCATTTTTTTCTATCTGCCGCCAACCTCTTGACATCTTGATACGACACTACGTGGGGCGCACTATAAGTATCCGGAATGAATATGAAAAATACTATTAAAGGTACAAAATTAATTTATTGTTTTTCAAAATAATCTCCCTTGGCGTCTATGCACTTTTTCATTCGATGAAACCAGTTTTGAAAACTTTTGTGCCACTCCTCTGTGGTGACCTCTGAAACGTGTTTTTCATACTCCTCGACAGCCTCTTCTGGTGATGAAAATCGTTGACCGCGTAATTGGTTCTTAATTTTTGGGAACAGAAAAAAGTCACAAGGTGCCAGGTCGGGACTGTATGCAGGATGACTCATGAGTTCTACATTTTTCGCCTTCAAAAAGTCGTTTGTCTGTCTGGCCGTGTGAGAACTAGCATTGTCGTGGTGCAGGATGATACGGCGTTTACGGTTATTTTTACGGAGTTCGTCAATAACTTCCGGCAAACAAATGGTCGTGTACCAGTCACTATTCACTGTACGACGATTCTCTAAAGCAACAGTAGCCACGTGTCCAGTTTTATTAAAAAAAGAAGCAATCATCCGCTTAGATGCACTTTTCACGCGCGCCACTTTGGTTGGTTTCGGCTCATCTTGAAAGACCCATACGCTCGATTGCTGCTTTGTTTTGGGATCGTAGCAATAAATCCGTCACCTGTTACTATGTCCCACACCAAATTTGACGCACCTTCGTTGAATCTGGTAAGCATGGCACTGCACCAAGTGACGCGGTCCGTTTTTTGAGCCTCGGTCAAGTTGTGTGGGATCCACCGAGAGCACAGCTTTCTCACACCCAAATGTTTGTGTAGGACTAATTGTATTTGACTCATGCCTATTTCTAAGGATGCGCGAATTTTATGGTAGGTCACATGCCTGTCTGTTTCAATCATACGGCGCACAGCATTGATGTTTTTGTTGGTCACAGCGGTGGACGGCCGACCATCGCGAGATTCGTCACTGAGATTGATACGACCACGCTTGAATTCTGCAAATCAGCTATAAACAGTTGTCTTGCATGGTGCTTCATTACCAAAAGCTGTTTCAAGCCGAGCGATGCTCTGTTGAGCTGTCAAATTACACTTAAAATCGTAGAAAATCATACTACGAAAATTTTCCCGAGTTAAATCCATGTTGATGCAGACACACAATTTTTTAAATGGCGCCATAAGGTAAAAACAAAAGACAGTCAGATGAAACAAACTGCATTCTACAGCCAAAGAGTTCTATTTTCAAATGTTGCAATAAATTTTTAAATATTGTTTATGTAAGTGGCCAGTTCCGGAAACTTACAGTGCGCCCTATGTACTATCGCCTTTTTCTTGACTTGCTTCATATAGCTGTGCCTTGGCTTTCCTCTTCCTCTACCTCCTTCTATTTTGCCTTCTATTATAATTCATATAAAATTATCATGCCGTACCAAGTGTCCCAACATACTCGTATTGCCTCGCCGTCTATTTCCGATTACCTCGAGTATGTGCCTATTTTCTGTCATTTTCATACTCCAATTTTAGAGAACGATAGTGTGGTGGTTTCTCCATTTGTCTTCCACACTGTTTTGAATGAAAGTGCTTTGTTAGGAGACTAGCGCCATCTGCGTGTGATCTCCACAAACACGGGCAAGATTATCGATTCATCGATATCCCGTGCGCGGATTGTCTTTGCCCGACCAGAAAAATAATCATTGTCTTTACGTCAAAGTCTCAACTGACATTTGGGAATGACAAGTTGCGAGCGAGAACATTGTGAAAAATGACTTGACTGGGGTGTGGTCCTGTCGCGTGCCATGGCAGCATTAATTTTGTAATTTTGATATATATAGCGAATGTTTCGTGGAGAATTGTCGTTAATTGTTTTGTGCCCAATTTGTTTGGAACGGCGTGGAGCCGAAATTGTTTGTATTACGTAAAGAACAGTGATTTGTGTCAAATGTAAAACGCGTGTCATGCGGCCTTATAAAATAGAGAGTTTTTTGACTATTGCCCGTCTGAGACGGAAGTGTTAGTGAATTGACTGCAAAAGTAACTAATTGTGGTGGCGTGAATGCCCATAAACCTATAAACAATGATAAACTTTTGAATCGGAGTGAGGGACATTCCATGTTACGTTCCGCTGTTAGGTTATGTGAATAATCTTGAAGTGTCCAAAGAAGAACAAGAAAATTATTGTGCGGTCTTGAAGTGGTGTTATAAATACGACGTATTCGTGTGGGGCGACATACATGAGCTCATGGGGAGGTTAGTGTAGGGACCCAATTCTCCTCACCACTGACCTTGGGGCCCATAGTGGGACCTAAGGCCGTCGCCAGCCCTGAGGAGGACCTCAGGATCGACGCGAAGGCCAGGCGAGGCTGCCTGAAGACTGCGTGGACGCGGTAAGTTTTATAATTAGTGTAATTACTCTTAATTAGAATTAAGTTCAACTCATAATTAGGTTAAGTTAGGTTAGTAGGTTCCCTGTACCTTATAATACAGGGTGGTAGCAGACTGTTTGTTGCCGGTTAGATTGCCGGACTCGTACCAAGAGCGTAGTCACAAAAATATCTTGGTATCAAAACGTAATCTTAGCTATCTGCGCCCACACACACCGTGGTTGATATCCAGCTAAGACCCTTCTGGAATCATTTTCTACGGGCTCCACGCCAGTACTATGGTCGCCACTGCCCAACACTCACAAACGCTGTAGATAGTTTGTATAATATTATATTCATCTTCATTAATCTACATTTTCCTTTTTTAAATGTATTGTTTGTAAATTTTCAAGTGTAATTGAACCAATTAAATTAAATACTATAAGTATATAAATAATATTATATGTACTTCTTGATGACCTCCGTGGCCTAGTGGTTAACACGCCAGTCCGCCACTATGCAGGTTCTGGGTTTGATCCCCAGCCAAGGCAAGTTGGCCTTTTTCAAATGGTCCTCGGTCTTGGATGTTTATCTATCGTTATGTATTTATTATAAAACTAGCTTTTGCCTGCGGCTTCGCCAGCGTAGACTACACAAATAAGATTGTTTTTTTTTAAACTGGGGTTGCAATTTATTAAAATACAATTAATGGATAATTATTTTTTACTAACCACTAATTCAAAAATGTCATATTTGTCTCGCTTCATAAATGACGAAGATTTATAACCCCTATTTCACCCCTATAAGGATTTAATTTTCAAACTGTAATAAATGCATTATTATTTTCTACTAACTACTAAAATACATTAAAAATTTCATGTGTCTTACTTTAAGAATTACGAAGTTTCATATAATCTGCCAACCCCTATTTCACCCCCTTAGGGATGGAATTTCCAAAAATCCTTTCTTAGCAGACGTCTTCTAGTCACAATCTACCTTCCTGCCAAATTTCATCTTCATTGGCTAAGTAGTTTTCGAGATTTCGTGAGGAGTGAGTGAATTTCGCTTATATATATATATAGATGGATATAGTATCGTTGAGATTGTATCCCATTACAAAAGTTTAAACTTACTTTGCAGCTAATTCAATCAGTGTGTTTTGTCCCTATATATCGGCAGATTTCTGTGGGACCAATGCAATGATATGGAAAACATATCCGTGTAGAAATTAAACTGTATTAAAATTTGGCATAAATTAATAGTATTACGAGTATCAATTGTTATTCTTATACCTATCCCTAAAACTACCGTCGTTATTTGTTATCTCACAAAGATTTTGATGTAACAAATAATTACCAAGAAAGTTGGAGCTAAAATCGTAGAAGTAAAATACGTGAGAAAATTCTTAGAGTCGGGCCGTAAAATTAGCGTCTCTCTTGAATTTGGAGTACTAAAGAGGGGAGAAATTAAGGTACAAGTTTGGAGCCGACTGCAGAGAGCAGGAGCAGACAACGTGTCGTGGTGACACTTCTGGTTTCTATATACCTACATATTATCACGGCTTTCTCCAATAGAGGTAGGCAGAGACTACGGATCTCCTCTTACAAACCACTTTCGCCTCCTCCATGTCGTTTCCATGTATTTCTATGAAATAGCTTTTGCAGCTAGCGACTCTTAGTAGAGCAGTACAAGTACCAACTACAAACAGCAGCAGAAGCGTCGAATTCATGACTGCAGTGACATGTCGTGGAGATGCGTCGTCTGCAGTCGGCTACAAACTTGTACCTTAAAGGTCAGTTCACACCGAGACGCGACGCGACGCGACGCGACGCGACGTAGCGCGCACGTGAAAGAAATATAGAACTTGTTTACTAGACAAAGAGAGTGCGAGCCCGCTGCGCCTCGCTATGCATCGCTACGCAGCGTGGCAAAGCGGGCTGTCGCTGTAATTAGTATCTTTTTGCCTAGTAAACAAGTTCTATATTTCTTCCAAAGTGCGCGCTACGTCGCGTTCCGTCGCGTCTCGTTGTGAACTGACCCTAAAAAGCAATTGCCCCCGGCGATTTGCCTTGCTTTGAAGTCATTCCACAGATTGCGATACAAGTAGGTCGCTGTGGCGATCTTTGGTCCAGGTGGATAATTACACACAAAACGTGTGCGAGTAAGGCTTTGTCTTGTCCAGCGTGCCTTAACACCTGCAACCTCGAAGATTTATTTGCGGCTACTGAGAGTCAAGGGGTCGAAAGGCCAATTATTCGGCTAACAGAATAAAGTTACTAGGTATTACAATCATCGACACGCAAGGGAGATGGAGAAGTCTTACAACTTTATTCACGTCATCCCAGAGCGGAATTACTTCCAGGCTGGTCTAGAAGATCAGAAAAACTTAAATCATACCAGCTGCTTCTCTTCTCGCGCAAATCGTAAAAGCTGACCGAGGATAGACAAAAATGCAAATTATATAAATGGGTAAAATAAAATTCAAAAGAAAGGTTTGATGAGGCAAGTGGCCGATTGTAAAATCGCTGCCTTGGCATCTTTGAGTGACCAGGCCGTTATAGAAAAAGCTAAGATGCGACCGCTCATATGTAGAGACAGGAAACGCTCATTTAGTGGCCCCCACGTAAATAGAACCAACTTTCTTGGACAATTAATTACTCCATTCTTTACAGAACTCTCGATAGAGGTAGGGACCAACGGTAATATATTTTCTTAAGATGTCACATTACATTCTATGTATAGTCCTGATAACACCCGTGTGGTTCCGGGTTAGAATAGGACCACCCCATCTCTTACTGTGATCCAATCAGATTTTTCTGTTCAGTCAATTAAATATAAAAAAAAATATTCATTTCAATCATGGAAAAACCTCTTTACTGGTGTCGTCGTCATTTTCTTATGCCCTGACCGTTTGACGTATTAAAAATTAAAGTGTCAGCCTTTTGTGTAATGATGTACCGTTCCCGGGGAATTTGGGAATTTGGGAACGTTCCCAAGGAACGTTCCCGTATTTCTAGGGAATGTTACGTAATATTGGATATATGTATTTGTATCATACCCACATCAAGTGATGCATTTACGTTAGTAAACTATATTTACAGTGACAAAAAATATGTATGATAAATAAAATTACAACTTTCCCTGACATTTCCATTTTTTGGGAACATTCCCGGGAACGTTCCCGGAAATCTGGGGAACGGGAACGGCATATCGACTAACGACCCTATTCGGACGATGTGGACTAAAGGACCCTATTAATCGTAATAATAAAAGGGCCCTTTAGTCGACATCCACAGAAGGCTGGCTCTCTTATAGGGCACACGGCAAGATTAGCGCCGCATGCATTCTTCTTTTTCTTCTTAAAATGCATCTCTATTACTGGATGTCGGCCCTCAGTCTACCCAAACTCCTCTCTATCTATTACCAAGCGGAATAATTTCTCTTCTTTGGTATTCCGGTGCACAGTATGCATGTGAAGTCATTATTTACACGTCACACTGTTCTATCTACATATTTTATGTACTATCACCGGTGGAAAGCTGTTAAAATAATAAAGATACGGGAGGTAATCTGCTATTTTATCGGATTTCTGTCTTGGGTTTTACTGCTAACGGGCGGCGGTGAACTTTGCAGGTGGAAAACAAGACTATAAAATTACTGTGAGGATGATTTGACAGACTGGGAAATTCTTGACAGTGATAACGCTAGCTTTCTTCTATGCGTGTATGGTAGAAAAGAACAAAACATGCAATATGCCAGCTACTTATTTTTCCACGCAAATCGTTAAAGCCGATCGAGGTTAGGGGCGAGATTCTGAATCATATCAATAGGCGATGCGGCTAGCAACCCATCAATATTTTGATTCCCTTTTTCCATCTTTACCCAAACTACCCCAAGACCACCTTTAAATAAATAAATAAATATATAGGGACAAATCACACTGATTAAGCTAGCCCTAAAGTAAGTTTTAAAACTGGTGTTATGGGATACTAACTTAACGATACTATATTTTAAGATAAATACATATATAGATAATCACCCAAGACTTTTAGCGCATTGGTGGGCATGTGCTAAAAGTTGGTCTTTAAATTTAACGTTCTCTGTCTACCCCATTAGAGATTCAGACGTGATACTGTGCGTATATGTGCGTGTGAGTGCGTGTGTGTGCGTGTGTGTCATAACGCTAGGGAGACGTGTAGTGTAAGTACGTGGTTCAGATTAAAATTCGATTCGAATTTGGGACATACAGACTCATACAGACTTGTTTACTGGACTATTGAGCTAAATACTGTCACTATGTTTATACATACACACATATACACTTAGTATCACGTCTTTATAATAGTGTAGATAGTGCATATATATGTGTTTTGCGGCTGTAACCAAACAGATCCCAGGGCCGCAAGACACAAGAGCCACTTTTAGCGTGATGGTGGGCAAAAAGGTTGAAATAGGAATCAAAATAGTAATGGGTTCCTAAGCTTATTGTTTCTTTTTTGTATTTCGTGGCAGTGCAAACGACCAAATGTTTTTTATAATGTAATTTATTCTCAAGTAAGTGACTATCTTGTCTGATTGAGAAATAAAGATCTTTGAACCTAATTTTAGCGCATTTTCGTTCATTCCCTCGAACAGCTGTTACAATGGAAAAGAAGGTGCTGGTACATTCTAAGTATTATTCAAATGTATGCTGTCTTAGATATTAGACGTTATGACTAAAATTTGCTCCCAGTTCAGCAAAGACATCAGAATTAAAAATATATATGCCAAATACTTCTTTAAAACACAGCCCTCTAAATATCGGAAACCCGTCTTGTCCCTGATATAAAACTTTACTCCCAAGGAATAAAAAATGTTATTTGTATTTATTTACGGCGCTGTAAAACCCTTGAAATATCAAGTTCGTGTTTTAGGTCAAGGTACTGAGGTAGGGGAAAATGGGGTAATGGGAGTCAGCGGGCAATGGCAATCACCCACATATCTACAAAACCGAAAACACTAGTGACGAATATACGATCGCCCCACGACGCTCTTAACCCCTTGCTGTCGGTGGAAGTCGCTCGCGCCAGTATGGCTGCAACAGCGGGAATGAGATAAGTTTTTCTTTTTTGCGCCTCCTCGATGTAATTTTTCAACCACTGAAAATAAACAGTAAGTGGCACATTTGTTGAACTCTTTGCTTGTATTTTTTACACGTTTAGCCGGACATTCAAAAGTATGATGCGAAACCTAAATCATGTGTGTAACTAATGTGTATTTTTCTATAATTTCTTGTTGTGGGTAATGAGAGTCAAGTGACCACCAGTACTCTCTAAATCTGAAACAGAGGAAATCACTGCAAAACAGTGTATATCCACTATTTCGTAGCTATAAGTATACCACTTGGTATATATATAGCTGCGAAATAGTGAATTTTCACTGTTTCAGTTGTAGAGAGTACCCACAAATTAAAATGCATCTAGATTATATAACTTAAATAATTTATACTGTTTTTATTGTTTAGATGCCGAAAGTACGTGTGAGAACTACTAAAAGTCAAGTCTGCTAAAAGTTATATCGGCGATTTATGCTAGATTTTCTTTTACTTTAATTGCGATTTGCTTTGACCACAATTGACCTCACCTCGGTGCAATGAGATTCAAATCTGTTTTTTTTTCTTCTTCTGTATTTTCCAAAGTTGATTACCAAAGTGAGTACTATTGATCTTAAATTATAGCTAATTAAGTAGATTTTGTTTTGAGGCGGTTGCAATAAAGATTTTATTTTGTATTTATTTATATTACACTTTATTGTACACACATACAAATGTAATAGTACAACAGGCGGACTTAATGCAAAAAGCATTCTCTAACAGTCAAACCTTTGGGTTGATTGGAAGAGCTTATGTGGGTGTAACACATAATAAAAAATAACAATAAAAAACTAAATAAAATTTTAAACTTAAAAATAAAATGAAAAGAAACATACTAAATATAAATATTATAATAATACTATACCTACATATTAAATACATACAAACAAGCAATAAATATATACATATCTCTAAATACATATTATACAATCAAGTCTGTCTGATATTTAATTGAAAATGGAGGTGTCTAAAAATTCTAATTTTAAAGGAGTCGCGGCTAGAAGCCCTTCTGATGGGCTCAGGGAGAGCATTCCAGAGTCGTACAGCAGTGACAGAGAAAGAGTTATCGATAAAACCTGTACGATGAAAAGGAATAGCTAGGGTAAGAGTATTTAAAGTATTTGTAATAATTTTTTATTTGCATTTTCGCTTAAGTGACTCCCATTACCCCATTTTACCCTACTTAGAATTTACGCAGTCGATGGTATATTGTATTTTGTTGTGTAAAGGTAAAATTTTCGCGGGAAAACTAAGGAAAACCCACGAAATATTTATAAATATAAACGTCGCATATTATTAAAATATAGTCTTTGCGGCGTCGTGAGATATTACTCGTATTCTATCTTCCATCAATTCTTAAAAGAAAACCTTACATCATGCATGTATACTTTTTTTTAATTTGTTTTGGTCAAATCTTGCATGTTGAATTTGATCCACTTCCCGGTTTATGTTAATTATAATTATTGTATATAAGTATGTTTATTATATTGACCACCCCGCACTACCTCATTTTCCCAAAATTTTTTTCTATTTATACGAGGTTGCCTGGAAGAAATTGCTTAGCGATAAGGCCGCCTTTTGCGCATTTCCTAGTTTTTAGGAAAATTATGTCCTGTTTTTTACTTTTGTGCAATAAAGGGTATTGTATTGAATTGTAAGTATAGTAAAAGCTTGTACGAAAAATGATTCTTTTTCAAAAATCTTATAACGAACTTTTATCTGTACTGAAAAAACGCAGGAAGCAGAGGTCCGACTTTAATGCGGTTTTTATTAGCATGAAAAGAATTTTACCAGAATGATTACCATACCTAATATTTGCCGTGTGGTTCCCGACAGAGTAGAATAGGAACACTCCATCTTTCCCTGTAGATGTCGTAAGAGGCGACTTAAGGACTTAGCACAAACATCTTGTGCTACAATTGCATTCCCAAGGAAGGTTAACGTCGGGCGGCGGCCGGTTGTAAAACTTTTCGCACAAATAAATTCCCAAAGTCAGTTGACGTCAGGCAGGCGGCCGGTCGTAAAACTATAGCCAAAACATTTAAACGGTTCCGGCTATTTCTTCCCTTGGGTGTCCATTGACATGCATGTTATATTTGGAGAAGAAAAAGCAGGAAAACGCACCCCGTGTTTCGAAGCAGCACAGCTGAGGATGCAACTGGGAAAGCGCTTAGACGAAGAAGAAGATTACCATAGCTAATACATATTTATACGAAGCCGGGGCAGTCAGTCTAGTAATAAGGAAAACCGATCGGCCGATCGAAAAGCTTGTCTAGAAGTATCCCAGGCAGAAAACTAATGTCTGACAAGTTGGACCTGTCTACACAGCCTGATTTATTTATGACCTACATGGTCCCGAATTTATTTTCAGGGTATAAATAGGTTTAGGGCAAGTTCGGGATTTTTTTCATTAGAAAAAGCAAGAGTGGTAGTGGAAGTATTTTTACCCGATTATGGCGGAGTTAAAAGGAAGGTTATGTGTTTTGCCAATACAAATTCCACTTGTCTCGTTTGCGTGTAAGTCTTGACCATCCTTTTGGGAATAAATAAAGTCTTTTAGTTATATTTGGAAAGTTAATCCATGTTATTCGTCAACCCTTGTTTCGTCATTTCTACATATCTGTAATATATATTTATGAATATATTATTTATAATTATATACTTATATTATATATATTTATAAGCATGCATGTATGTATTTTTTTATACTTATATATATTATGAACCTGTTATTATTTGTTATTGTATTTCAGTCATGTGCACCCCGTCTGCTAACGTATTTTTATATTCTCTCCATCCATCGGTTGTCTGGAAGAAATCGCTTTTAGCGATAAGACCGCCCATTGTACATTTTAATGTATTTTTTATTCTTATTGTATATTTTTTCTATTATTGGTGTACAATAAAGTATTACTTACTTACTTACTTACTTACGTCGAAATTGTCTCGCCAGCGATTTTTAGGCCTGTGAATAACTTTTAATAATAATTATCTAATAAAAAAATTTCACTTAGCAACAAAGTTCTGAATCCATTCGGACTGCTCCTAGTTGCGCTAGGTTTAAGACATAGGTATTTAAGGTGACATGGGTTCACAATTTGCAAAACTGTTTTTCAAAAATCACTGTTATGATACTACTACAGTTTATTCCTTAAAAAAATTACATAAAAATTTTAATGATTTTCTACAGACACCCACAATAGTTAAAACACGATTGAGCATTTTTGGCTTGATAGAAAAAAATCACAAACATACTAAATTTGCCTAAATTTTGCCTTTATAATACGTATTACTATTTTATACAATCACCTATTTATACGAAAATTATACCAAAAAATGTACTATCTAAATATCTATCCGTTTTGGCTACAGAAAAAATTATTAAAAAAAAATAATAAATAAAACATAGCGATATTTCGCTATGTTTCATCGAGAGCGAAGGAAGGGTCGGAGCCGTGCTCGACGATATTTCGCAGTGTTTTATTTATTTGTTTTTTTGTATTATATTTATTATTTTTTCTTTGTATGTATGTATGTAGGTATATGTATAGCAATTATATATATATATTTATGTAACAATGTACATTGTGTATTTTATGTATAATACACTTTATCTTGCAACTCACATTTAGACATTCTGTATAACCCAAAGGTTGACTGGTAGACAACGCTTTTAGCGTTAAGTTCGCTTATTGTTCTGTACAATTTGGTTTTGATGGACAATAAAGATTAAATAAATAAAAAATTAAGTTCATCAGTCGTCATTTCACCTCAGAATTTTATTCTCAAGATTAAAAATCACAGTCACAATCACAAAATTACGAAACGTCCCTTTAGGATACTCAATCATATTTTGATATAATGAATTACTACTTATAACCGTCGAAACTTATCAACTTACGAAATCCAAACAGCGTAAAATAGGTCATCTATCATCAGAAATGCGTTTGAAACATAAATATTATAGTGAATCCGAATTATTAGCTAACATGAAACGGGCTATTAACTCTCCAAACGAACAGACAGACAGGCAAAACAAACGGAAGTATAAACCGTTTGATCTATTTCTCTTTGGTTTATTTTTGACATTGTTTGAGACGTTTGATAACAACGATATATTTTTTGAAGAAGAAAAACTGTTTTTTGGTGATAAGCCTTTAATAATTTTTTTTTCTTAAAAAGCGTGTGATTTCACATTTTATTTTTTAAGTGTTTTATAAAGAGCTTATTACGTTAAGCTAAGGCGATGAACCCGCTGCACTAAGTGTCCTTTGGTAAGTAACCAGATTTCATAGTTTAAAAATTTATAGGTACGTATGATAAAATTCACGCCGCCATAGATATATCCAAAAATAGAACAAAGGGCACTGTTTGATGCTGCTGAGGCAGCTGGTGTAAATTTTAATATTCTATGTCAATGATGTTTTATTTTTAATTCTGATTTACATATAAACACAGTTATCTTTGCACGGTTTAATTTTGAGAGTCCCAAGTTTGGATTGGAAGTAGCCTTTCTTGTCGCCTGATAAGGTATCTTAAAGAAAAGATGAGGTGTTCCAACTGTAGGTTGGAAACCACACGACTCATATAAGTATGAATTCAAAGCGTCATAGTTCTAAAACGGACAATTGTATGAATTTCGGTAGTCGGAAATTGGGAACAGTAGCAGCTGCATTACTATAGCTGCTAGGGTTGGCACGTATGTACAGAATGTACGGTAAGTAGGATCAAGGAAGTTTGTTATCTGTATTTTTATCCAAAAGTAAGGAGTGCATTTCAATGGCAGAATTTCACTTTTCGCGAAATGTATAAAGAAAGCTAGAAGATCTACAAATACCTTTAACGGTTGTTCATATTTTAATTATGAGTATATTCCTCAAGAGCCCACACTTGCTGAGAAAAGTAGAAGCGTTTTGAAGCTAGAACGAACTAAAATAAACATTCAACAGTTGATTTTAAAATAATTGTAAGGGGGCTATTTTATTCCCAATGGACAGCAGAATTTTAATTATCAAGGTAAACAATTAAACAATTCACTTCAAAGCGACTGAATCATGTTTTTTGCCACGATTACACAATTTGGGGCAAATACTCGTTTCATTAATTTAAAGGGCTATTCACACTAGTAGTTACCTTAGTTGTAGAATACGGTATTTTAGTCTATATGAAAAAAATATAAATATTTTATATTCTTAACAAAGCTTAATTAAGCTAAAAACAGTTAGAAAATGGCCCATCAGGTAGATTATAGTTATTAAAAAAATATTGTAGGTATATGTATTTTTAAGCAAAAAGTTTGAAACTAGTTGATTGGATAAATTTAATGGATATTATTATGTACATAATATGCATTTAAACAATTTTTCCAGCCCTTTTTGACAATTTAAGTAGCTAACTAATGAGCCGAATCAACGTGATTAATGAAAAAATAAAAATTCGGTAATCCTTTAATACCAGAGTCAGCTGCTTGAGCGTATGTTTGTGGTTTAACACGGAGAAATAAAATGTGCGATATGCAGTCTATAAAAATAGCAACGCTTCGTAAAATATATGGATATTAATAGCGATATTTTTTATAATACCGTCAATAATGTAGACGTATTTTACAAGCTTCTTTTTAGTTTCACCTGTCTCGTTGTCTGTGTCCATAATCGAATCTTGCAAGCTAAATTAGACCCACTTTTCATTATTCGATTTAGTTGAAACTTCACATACTTGTGTGAGATGGGTAACAATGCAATATTATGGTACCAATGACCTGATCTCATGATGAAGCCGCAAGGTGGCTAAAGGATCTCTGTGATAGATAAAACATCATAACCTCACTTTTGGGCTCGATTGATTTGTCTTGAGGAGCATTTTAAACTTTTTAGTTTTAGTTGAAAGCTTACTCATATTTTAAAAATATTTTTTTAGTTAATTACTTGTTTAGATTGGATTAATTTTAAATCCGCATTAGCCAGCCCTAGCGGGGTATTTCTGTCGTTGTAGACGAACTTAGAAGATGTTTGTGGTTGGCGGCCAGCCAAGCCGTTTTGATTGTTGCAGGGTTTTTCTGGTCATCTTTGTTATGTTGTGACGAGAATTGGGACAATGATGTCCAGGAATTTAAAAGGTAACGTGTGATATAACAATTCTATAAATAGAGTTGATATATTTTGAAGTTATTAGCGCGGTTTGTTTTCTTTTGTATAAACAAATGAATGGGAAATATATATAATATAAAAACCGGGCGGCTGCTCACTTTAGTATGGAAATGCCGATTTTTTTGTTTTTTGGTTGTTATTTTACTATAATAATCTAGTATAGACCGTGGTTCGATTTAATAAGGGTATGTCCCTTCCACTTTGTATACAGCTATTTCATGATACCTATTTAATCAGGGATTTAATACTTCTTTAGATAAATACATTAAAGAAGTTGATTTAGATCCCATACCCAAAGGGTGCCAACGGGACCCTATTACTAAGACTGCGCTGTTTCGTCTGTCCGTCACAGAGCTCTATCTCATAAATCGGTAAAAATTTCAAGTGTCAATTAGACACTTTCACCGATTTATTTATTACTGTAGCCGCTCTTTGATGTTGGTCTGGGTGAAAAGAAAAAAAATTGAAATGTACCAGCTGCTTCTCTTTCCGCGCAGATCGTAAAACCCGATCAAGGGAATAGGAAAATGCGAATAATGTTAATAGGCGATGTGGCTTGCAACCCATCATTATTTTGATTCCATTTTCCACCTTCTTGCCCACCATCTCGCTAAAAGTGGCATTTGAGTGTTGCAGCCCTGGGCTCTGTCTACTTAGAGCCGCATCTGTTAATCCTTAAGGTGAATATAGAAGCAAATGGCCTTGAAGTGGCGCCCTCATTTGAAATAAGTTGTTAACTCGTAAATATGGTGATAATTTCCATATTGCTAATCGTCAGGCACTAGATAGCCCTTTATATTATTTTATGAACTGCCGTTGAAACTATTATTGGTGATCCGTCTAGCTTTAAAACTTCCCTCCGCCAAAAGTGGCCATTTTTGGAGGAGGCAAGTTTTAAAGTTAGACAGACTAATGTAAATACTTTCAACGGTGGTTCATAAATGTCATTCGCTTGTAAATTTACTTTAAAAGAAAAAGCCATGATAGTATATGTATGTATGTATACATCATAACTAACAAGTGTAATTCAAACGAGTCGAGCATCAGATGAAGTTTTGGCAACTGCCATGTGCAAATGCATGCATACGGAGCACGGCTCCGTAATAAACAGACTTTATACAGATCTTTATGATGTCTGTATCCCTAATGCAAAAGGCAAAGCCTAGAGCCGTAAGAATAGAAGGCCATGTTGATGGGATATGTGGGAGAGAAGATAAAATAACGTTAACTGAAGATGTGTTTTTACTATGAAAATATTTTTTAAGGTGAATATACAAGCAAATGGCCTTGAAGTGTGAAATAAATTGTTAACTCGTAAATATGGTAATAATTTCCACATTGCTTTTCGTCATGCACTAGATAGGCCTTTAAATTATTTTATGAACTGCCGTTGAAACTATATTGGTGATCCGTCTAGCTTTAAAACTTGCCGTGGCCCCTTTTGGCGGAAGCAAGTTTTAAAGCTAGACGGTAATGTAAATACTTTCAACGGTGGTTCATAAAATAATTTAAAGAGCTATATAGTGCATGACGAAGAGCAATATGGAAATTATCACCATATTTACGAGTTAACAATTTATTTATAATGAGGGCGCCACTTCAAGGCCATTTGCTTTAATATTCACCTTAAATCTGCGCGGAAAGAAAAGCATCTGGTACGTTCTAAGATTTATCGCAACTCCCAGACCAGCAAGCAGTTCAGTACAACGGACAATTTTTTTTTGTAAACCACATAGATAAATAAAATAAAAATTTTAACTCCCAGACCAGCAAGCAGTTCAGTATAACGGACAAATCAAAAGATTATTCCACCTTTTGCGTAGCATCCAGCACAGAAAGAACATAAACTCGAGCAGAATACAAAGAAAATTTGGAGAGCACTCAGCGCCATATCACAGAACTTCGTGCAGTCATTCCGTATTGTCCAACTTTATCGATGAATATAACAAAGGAAGGTACGGAAACGTATAATTGATATAGCTTTGTACATTGTTTTTACTACTGTACAATAACTGAAGTGTTATATCTATGTGCGGACATGAACAATTGCTATTTACAGTCACGAGTGACGACAAAAATTCTAATCCTAACTAATATATACTCGTATATTTGTTTGTTTGTTACCTTTTCACGTATTATCTACTGAACCAATCTTCTTGAAATTTTGCATACACTTAGTTAGGAGTCCTGAAAAGGACATAGGGTACCGCCTTTCGCGCATTTCCTAATTTTTAAGATAATTATGTCCTGTTTTTTACTGTAATAAAGGGTATTGTATTGTACCTTCCATCTCGGAAAAATGAACTGTTTCCGTAGGATTTTGGATACGGGAGTGAAGCCGCACGTAAAAGCTAGTATATTGTAAACCAAACAAAATGCTTTGTAACTAATCTTAGGATTTTTAAGATTTGATTTTCTAATTTTTGATGTTGTTGCGACTAGCAACACAAATTTTAGGTAAATTAAAATATTAGATAGGGTAACTTTTGTAAAGCTCTCTCTCTTTCTCTTTGGACCGCAATAAACGTGTCAACTCGCTCCCGGCATTTTATTGGATTTATACCAAAACCAGACGACCAGAGTAAAAATACCAACAGTCCGGTAAACAGATGTTCTTTTAGATCGCGTGTCAAGTGGTAATCACTGAGTTGGTGGCTTGAAGTCACTATGGTTCTCACGGCCCTGAGCAGTCAAACCCCATAACCGCTAGATCAAGGTCAATTTCAGCAATCAAAGGGAGGTGCAAAACAAAACAGAGTCACATTTATTTATTTTATTTATCAAACTTAGTTGTCCAAAGTAAAAATATACTTTTAACAAATGGCGGACTTTTAACAAATGGTAGAGCATTTTCTCCCAGTCAACCATATTTATGTTGCCAGAATGAAAAAAATATTGCCGCGTTTGTTACTTATTTAAATCATCTAATAATTTCCCAATCCGTTCTTACCCCAACGAACCTTATCACGACTTTAGCCTTAATGGGGTAGACAGAGCATTTTGAGTTTTGCGGCTCTAAGCAGACAGAGCCCAGGGCCACAAGACCCAAAGGCCAATTTTAGCGTGACGATGAGCGACAAGGTGGGAAAAAGTTTGAGAGAGAGAGGGAAAGAGAAGATGGTTTACATATTAGCCCATTCGTTAAACCGGTACATCTTCATCATATCAGCCACAGGAAGTCCACTGCTGGACATAGGCCTTCTTCAAGGAGACCGAATTCCAAAACGACCGATTGGAAGCGGCCTGCATCCAAAGTTTTCCTGCAACCTTGCTCAGGTCGTTCGACCATAGCAGGTGGGTGTCCTACGCTGCCTTGCCGGTACGTAACCGCCATTCGAGAACTTTTGTCCCAGAGGCCATTGGTTCTTCACTTCAATGAATTAGTTTCCAGCTGGTACATATATATGGTTTTATTTCGCCCAGACCAGAATGGAAGATAAATGGTAAATAAAGAAAATAAAGAATTTAACTAAAGCAGAGGCTGACAACAACGTTTAACATTAAAAGAAATATTATTTTCCCCGATCCGAATAGCTCTCATTTTCAGCAAACACCTTTGTAATAGCTTTTAATATTGTTGTATTAGATTTCAGACGGATTCTATATCCGATTAAATGAGAATCTAAACATAAAGACGACTGGAAATGGTAAAGTGTACGTTTTATTTTGAAACGACATGTCAGATTTTGGTAGAAATGTTTATAGAAACTTTAAAGAAATTGCATATATCTAGGGTTATAATTGGTTTTTACAGTCAAAAAATGGACTTGAAAGAAAATATAAAGTTTAAAGTTACAAATTTTTACCGAAATCTGACATGTCGTTTTAAAATAAAACGTAGACTACGTTTGTATGGGAAACTCTGGTTCTGTCTAGGGTAAGGAGACTCTACACTGTGCCGAAGTTGCGCTGCTGAACTTCGTGGCTAAATTATTTCTTTGTGAAAAACGTAACGTAAGTTCAACAAAGTGTGTTGCTAGTAAATCTAACGACCTCCGTGGCGTATTGTTAACCACGCCAGTCCGCCACTCGGGAGGTCCAATTTAAGTAATATGTCCACATATGATTATTTATGCTTAAGTCTTTTGGCCTAGATTAACATAGTCTGTCGTAAATAAGGGCCTAAAGAAAGCGAACACATAATCAGTGACGACCCAAACGAGATCTCTTTGGAGAAAAAAGATTAGGAGAGCCGACCCTAAGTAGAAATGAGATAAGGCCGGTGGAAGTAGAAAATCAAAAATCAAAATCAAAAATGTTTATTTTCGGTATGTAGCACAGTTACAATACATAGTAGTTGGAGCCTACTTTTAAGTATGAAAATACTAGTGCCAGTAGGCTTCGCTCCTCCATAACGCTAAATATTATGAGTACCTACCAGTTAAAAAATCTTATTAACAATTCAAACAAAATACATATTTCAGTTGTGTGTGTGTGTGTGGTGTGTGTGTTATAGTGTCAATATAAATGGTGATACATAAATTCTCATTACTATTGAAATTCTCCATTTCATCATAGCTCAATGGTTATTAGTAGTACCTAGTTTACATTCACGTGAAGTTTTGTTATATATTTTTAATTCCGTATTTATTTTATTGTATATTTTAGCAGAGCGACCATTTTATTGAGCTCTTGCAAATTCCGTCTTATAAAAGGGAACACGTTCTAGAGTCTGTATTCTTCTACTAGCAACTTGTGAATTAAAAGGTAAGGTTTTGTAGCATTTGAAGTAGGTACGGGTAGCTTTCTTATTGATAAATAAATTACATATTTGATAGAGATAACTTGTTGAGAATGTTCTTTGTTTAAAGTACATTACTTTCAGGAGGTATCTTTGTGATCTTTCACCTTCTAGGAATCTAGTTTTCAGGGCTCCACCCCATACTGGGACACAATATGTTATGACGGACTGAACCAGGGAGACGTAAATATTGTTAAGAAGTGATTGAGGAACTATATGTCGAAGGGTTTTAAATATCCATACAAATTTACGTATTCTTCCCGATAGTTACTCTATTTGGGGATACCAAGAGAGATTTTGATCCACTACCACGCCCAAGTATTTAGTTTGGTTCACCTTAGTAATCAAGAAGAAGATATGTATATTTTATTTATTTAGTGTATTACTAAATAAATAAAATATACATATCTTCTTATCAAATAGAAATAAATAAAATATACATATCTTTTTCAAATAAATAGCATTGCAGGCGTAATCTGCCCGAAGTTTGTGTCGGCACTTCGGCATAATATGTTTGACACTAAGACCTAAAAGCGAGGTTCAGCATATAAGTGGAAAATAGAACCAAATAGTCACAAGATTATAGCCGTTTGGGGGATGAGGGCTCTAATAAATATAAATTAAAGTAATAATATTTTTGGCAAACTCGTCTTGTAATGTTTTTTAGTTATGTTTTTGAAGTGAAAAAAAAATTACAAATATTTTACTTATAAAAAAATACAGAAAGAACGGTATTAAAGAAGGTCGGTAAAAGAGGTGGGTTTGCCACACACGGATTTAATTGTTTAGAAGGTTTTGGAAGGGTTTCAGACGGATCTTAACAAAACTCCTGGCACCACCTTTTCCAGGGGAATTTTGCCGAATATTTGCACTAGAGTGTGTAACTGGTCTGCCCATTACTAAATCTGAAGTTGCATACGCCATTTGCCAAGTCATATCGGGAAATGCTTTGGGACCCAAAAACTACCACTCTCTACCCTGTGTTGTAAATGTTCCTTTCAATTCTAGGTTGACTGAAAGAGATCCTAATCTGGGATAAGTCTGCCTTTGTACCTATTTATGTCTTGATGTTACGGTTACGTGTAACGTGTTTGTGTACAATAAAGTTTTAACAAACAAACAAACTACCAATAGAACTAATGAATTTATTACAAGACGACAAAATAGAGGCTGAACGACCTAACACCCACAAAAGACACATCTAGAAAGTTTAATCTGTCGTAGGGCATTATTGAAAACGAGGATCGTTCAATTGGACGAAAAGATCTAGAGCTTAGCTTCTGTACTTGATCGAATCGCTCTGTCGTCGCTTTTATTTGTTAACTTGAAAACGATTGTACAATAAAATATTGTTAACTATCATAGTCATTTATCGTCACCACGTTATTATGTCCATCCTTTTTATTCTTTCTAGCCCGTATCATTTTACTGGATACGTACGATGTTTTAAATCGCTGAAAAATCACATTTCTTGTATGACGACCCCCTTCATTTATTTTTTATTTTTAGTTTGTTATTGCGGCCACAGTAATACATAATTAGTCAAACAAGTGTCTCGCTATTACGGTTCAAGATATAAAGCCCTGTGACAGACGGACGGACAGACGAACAGACAGCGGAGTCTCAGTAATAGGGTCCTGTTGGCACCCTTTGTGTATAAAAACCTAAAAAATTTCGGTTCTTTATGAAAAAAAAACCTTATTACTCATTTAAAATACTTGAGTATGTCTTAAGAAATATAATCAAAGCAAAACTGCGAGAAATCTTCAAGGACAGACAGACCAGCCGGTTTTACATTAACAAAATTAATTGCCTGCCGAGTACAAATGAGTTTGTCAACGTGGTTTTGTTTTTGTCTAATGCTAACCGATTCTTCTCAATATGACCAAAGCATTTTTCATTTTCACCACCAAGGAGTCTAATGCATCTGTAAAGTACACTGGCCAGCTTCCTCGCGCGTACAGTCAGCGTGGTAATGTTCCAGATTGCGAAGCGGAGTTTCTCGCTTCTTTGGCCGTGTCTACACACTGTTGTTTATGGCTACCAGTTGTTTGTTTTTAGTGTTTGTAAGTGGCCAACACTGGTGTCAGATTTTTCAAGTGGCCTAAAGGCATCTGACATAGCTTGACGACTGCCATACAATGACAGCTGGGACCAACGGCTTTAAATGCCTTCCGAAGCACGGAGGAACTCGAGAAAATTTTGTACCACTTGTGGTCACCCATCCAAGTACGGACCACGCCCGGGGTTACTTCACGTCACTTAACCAGTTAAGGTATAAAGACATGATAGTTTAACTATGTTTACAGAAAAGACACTCCTACTTTCAATGCGCTGTATCTTTGATATTATTTAATTGATTAACTAATGAAAATAATATTTTTAGGACCCAGTCTACGTTCCAGTTATGGAAGATTAAAGAAAAGTTTTTATCTCAAGAAACTAAACAAGCAGAGTAAAAAGGAATCGACCTAAACGAACAAACAGGGCTTCATGTAAACATTTTTATAGAAATATTTTGCTACTCATGATTTTGCCTTTTTGGAGTAAAATATATGTGGCAGTTTTCATTTGAATACTCCTGATTACAAACGCTGTTTCCAAATATTTTGGTTGGATAAAGAGAATCTAATCGGCAGGTGTGTTCGTTTATCGTATCGTAAATAAATTAATTTTTTCCAATATTTTTTCGGCTCAAGAAATCTTCTTTATCCCATTACTATGGTTTATTTTAATGGTTGACTATAGGAGAACGCTTTTAGCGTTACAATTGTTTCATGTGGTCATTCAAAGTTTTTAAAAATAATTAAACGAAGCCTATTCCAGGGTGCTTTATTTAATTCTGCATTGCATTTTATAGAGCTTTAAAAAGTCTATATGGTGAGAAAGGAACTTTGAGGGCTTTTATACTTGGTTTTATTATTAAACAAGGTAATTGTAAAAGAACATTTTAAATATATACGGACAAATCACACTGATTAAGCTAGCCCCAAAGTAAGTTTTAAACTTGTGTTATGGGATACTAACTCAACCATACTATATTTTATGATAAATACATATATAGATAAACACCCAAGACCCAGGACAATTTAAAAAAGGCCATTTTCCAACTTGCCCTTGGCTGGGGATCGAACCCAGAACCTCCGGATTAGCGGTCTAGCGTGTTAACCATTACGCCACGGAAGTCGTCAAAATTACGACAAAACATGTATATTATATTTAGCGCATAGAATACTTTCCTTGAATACAGCTCAAAGGGTCAAAAGCATCCTGTATAGTTTGGACTACTTAATCTTATGGTATCAGATTCAGCTACAATCAGTAAAAAAATACTAAATAACATTATTGATGACCCGAATGGCTACTATAACTAGGTAGAAACGCCTATTGATGTGATTTTTGCCTTAGGCCGTGTTCACACGTGCGCGATTTTTTTCGGCGTGACACAGCGCGCACGTCGCGTAAGCATCGCTCCCTCTTTAGAAATATTGGAATTAAATGCTTAACTATTGTAATATAAAGTTTATAATATCTCGATACAAAATACGCGCGCTCGCTCAGCGGTCGCGTAGTAACAGCGTCGCCTCCACACACCCCGAGATATTTTAAACTTTATATTACAATAGATAAGCATTTAATTGCAATGTTTCACTCTGCGCGTTAGCGACGCGATCGCGACGCGGACTCTTATTGAAAGCTGGCTCTACGCGATCGGCACTCGTGCGCGCGTGTCGTCTGAACGCGCCCTAATCCCTCTTACAATCAACATTTTTTGCATGGAATTTCCAAAAAGCAAGTAAAAAGTAGGCAATAAAAATCTCCCAAGATTAACATTGGATATAATTCAACCAATTTAACCCCAGAAACAGACGGGCTATAAAAAAAAAGGCTCAGAAATCATAAAAAGATGCCAAGTTTGCTGGAATTAAGAAAGAAACGTTAAAGAGGTTGTCGTTAACGACACGGCGTAGGTAGTTAAAATTGTGTTAAACGCTCACAGAATAAAAAAAAACTGTGGCACTCCGGGAGTGCCGACAGAAGTGAAATCAGTTAAAGTTATCTGAAAATGTTGAGTACCCCTGGGTGGTATCGGTTACGAGTTCAATGGTTATTTTCTCCATCTCAAAAAGTGCCCAACGCGCCTTAAGAAGTTCTTCATCTTATTTCAGAGCTTAGTGGCTCTTGTCGGTGGAGTATGCGCCAAACTTCTCGGTTCTCTGCCTTACTTTTTAGTGCTTGATACGACATGACCCCTGATTTTTCTTTCAGTTGGTCTACATAGCTCTTTCTTGGTCGTCCTGGACCTCTTATACCTTTTATCTTTCCTTCTAGTATGTTTTTAAATAAGGAGTCATGTCGTAGTAAGTCATTTTCCCTCTTCTATTTTCTATTTCGCCCAGCAGTCTTCTTTTCTCTCCTACTATTTCTAATACTTCCTCATTGGTTTTCCTTTCCGTCCAACTTATCTTTTCCATTCTCCTCCAGCACTACATCTCGAAAGCTGCCAGCTTGTCACTTTTTTTTTTTATTTATAAGAAGTTATCACTTCAAAAAATCAGTTAGTTACAAGTACTGTTATTTCTGTTAGATGTATTCGTTTATACGGGTTATATTTTAGCGCTTTGATTAACTCTTTCCTTGTCGATCAAAATAAAACAATGATTCAATTGTCTCCTATACTCATATTGACAGGAGGGTTAGCTGAAAGATGAATTAGCGATAATAGCGATTTAATAATGTCAATGTATAAAAAAACGAACGAAATCATTAAATAAAAAAATCTGTTTTATATAAGAAATTATTTACGCGTTTCATCACATAATTTTTACTATGTGATGAAACGCGTAAATAATAATAAAATAATATAAGTTAACAAAAAAGAGTGATTTTTAAATAACACAAGAAGTAAGATTTAACTTACTTTGGCGCTATCTCTAGGTATACATCAAAGTCTATCAGTGTGCTAAGAACAGTAGTAAAAAAAGCGGCCAAGCGAGTCGGACTCGCCCATGAAGGGTTCCGTAGCAGCCAGTAACATAATATAAAAGTTCTAAAGTAAATTGCGGTTTGCGATTTATGACGTATTAAAAAAAACTACTAACTAGATCTCGTTCAAACCAATTTTCGGTGGAAGTTTGCATGGTTATGTACATCATATATTTTTTTTAGTTTTATCATTCTCTTATTTTAGAAGTTAAGTTTTTTTTCTTTTTTTGTGTGAAAATCTTAATGCGGTTCACACGGTACTACATCTACTTACCAAGTTTCAACAGTATGGTTGTTATAGTTTCGGAAAAAAGTTACTGTGTCATACGGACGGACACATTGATAGACATGACGAATCCATTAGGGTTCCGTTTTTTGCCATTTGGCTACGTAACCCTAAAAATATTTGTCTGAAAAATGGACATCAAGTGGCTATGCTTTTAATCACTCCAGTCATTCCTCAAGCCTAGGGGGTGAGGGAAGGGGAAGCCTATAATTTAGTACTCGAAGAGGAGGGGGAAGGAAATTTGGATAAAATGCCTTTTTCAAGAGTTTGCTATTGAAATAAGTGGACTTTTCCTATACTTGACCTATCAACCCATTAAAGGTGAAGGTATAGGCAAATAACCTTGAAGTGGCCCTCATTTGAAATAAATTGTTTCGTTCACTTTCGGCGGAGGCAAGTTTTAATTCTAGACGGACTAATGTAAATATTTTCAACGGTGATTCATAAAATAATTTAAAGGGCTATCTAGTGCATGACGAAGAGCAATATGGAAATTATCACCATATTTACGAGTTAACAATTTATTTCACACTTCAAGGCCATGTGCCTATATCTTCACCTTAAATAAATAATATTTAAGGTTATATTGAATGTAAATATATTTTTTTTTAATCTTAAAATAACGACCTTCATGGCATATTGGTTGAGAGGCTAGTTAGTCTGTCACTCCAAAGAGCTAGATATCTCTACGTCACTCAAAGGTACGTATTAGATCTCATTGTAAAACTCTTAGTAGCAAAGAAAGATTAAAAGTAAACAGTAGTTAACAAAATAGTTTTAAGGGTTATCTAGGATTTGGTAGTTGCAAAATTTGAAATTATGTCTCAGTTTTCTTTAAAATGATTTATTTAAAATGGGGGCAGCACTGGACCCCGGAAAATTCAGGTATGGCCTTAAAGGTTCTGGGTTCGATGCACAGCCAGGGCCAGTTGGAAAATGACCTTTTTAAAATTGCCTTGGGTCTTGGACGATTTATCTATAGGTACCTATGTGTATCTATGTTAAGTTAGTATCCCATAACACAAGTTTAAAACTTACTTTGGGCAGGCCTGTGTCACTCCCCGTTTGTATCGAAAATGTACCTACATTATTACTAGGCGTGGTAAATTCAGTTAAACGAATCGTTTGTCCAGAGTAATAAGAATGACACTGGCTTGCAATGGATGTAGCTAGGTATCTATAGGAAAAGGTGCTAAGTTCTGACGTGAGTTACATTAAACCGATATGGTTTAATTGCTAGCCACACTGAGTAGATATTTCTTTGAATTTCTTTGCTGAGTGAGACTTCTGTACGTTAGTATTATTTATTCTGTGCATCGGGGCCGGCTCAATCAGTGTAGTTTGTCCTTATCTATTTATTTATTTGTTTAAACTATAGTTTTCTTAAAGATAACCCTCTTATTCATAAAAAATGTGAAACGTTTGCTAAACCTATTTTATAATAGTTAAAATATGTTTTGTCTCGTTTCTACTATGTCAAATATCTAAAAGAGAGATAAGGACAAAACACATTTTAACTAAAATAGGTTTAGCAAACGTTACTATTTTTTTATGAATCAGAGGGTTAAGACTCGGCGACTACATATTTAATAGACTTTGTAGGTATATTTTTTCAATTCAATTCAAAATGTCCTTATTATCATAGGAGTTCTTACTGCTTCTGCCATGGTTCCTTATATATATAAACTTTCTTTTAATGTGTGCGACACCATCACCCTCGAGGAGAAGATGGCTCGCAGTTTCATCAGCTTTCATGCAAGCTCTGCACAGAGGACTGTCTATAATGTCTAAGGGTGTAAAGGTTTTTAATTTAGTGCGCAGTTTTGACTTTTAATATCTATCTATTATTTAAATAGGTTTTCATTAAAAAAAAAATATATTTTTTAATGAACTTATTACTCTGGACAAACGATTCATAAAACTGAATTTACCACCCGGAGGGGCCGCCTGCGCGCATAGTAATAATGTAGGTACATTTTCGACACCTAAACGGGGAGTGACACAGGCCTAGTGCTTACGTAATTTATTTTTCTTAGTTTGGTTTGGTCTTTTGAAGAGGCAAAACTAATTAAAAAATAAATTACACTTTAAACACATAAAGATTCTATTTAAACGTTATCAACAACCTTGCTACCTATTGTTTGAGTTGGAATTTTATTTACTAGCACAGCCTGATAGCGGTTTGTGTTATGTATCGACAGTATATTAGGTTAAGTAAGTAGGTACTTAAATTGTAATTATGTCTAAAGTAAATTAAAACGACTAAAGATCTATTTTTTTCCAACAATGTGTAAATTGCTAATAGTATTAGGAGTTCAGACAATAGTACCTCCAATTCAAACCTACTTACGATTAATTGCACAAAAAATAAGAATTGGACATAACTATTCGTATCGATAGTATGTCGATTAGGTTTCGAAACCTTATCTATATGAGCAGAAAATTTTAAATATCACTTAGTGAGTGATTTTGCATAGATGACAAAATAACTTATTTAGGTACCTACAAATGGTAGAGTAGGTTACCCTTAGGAGGTCATTGTGGAGATTTGGGTAGATTTTAAAGTGCCGTACTGTACTTAATACTTACCTATATAATGCTATAGCTGACCCCGCGAACTTCATTTCGCCCGTTTCCGTTCCTTTTTCCATATTTTCTCACTGTAAACCTTTCCTAGACTACGAAAAACATTTCAAAACCAAAATCAGCTAAATTGGCCCAGCCGTTCTCGAGACAAACGAACAGTTATAGATTTTTATATATGCATACTCGTATAGATTCCTAAAGAAATCAGCTTCAATGATAAATTCTCTTTTGGCGGATTCTTCGAACATTCTAATTAAGAATGAATAATTATAAAAAATCTGCAGTCCTTATCACTCGAACTTTGTCTGGACCAAGTCTAGTCAATATTTTAATTAGTCTGTTGTTGGTATGTGTAATGGTAATGACTGCCTAATGATCGCAAACTGAACCAACAGATATATTTTTTTTATTGAACTTTAAAGTCCTTTTAAAAATAAACACAAATCTTCTAGCAATATTGGTTTTTAAATTAACGCGCTTTGAACACATGATTTATCACTACATAGTATAAAACAAAGTCGCTTTCCACTGTCTGTCCCTATGTATGCTTAGATCTTTAAAACTACGCAACGGATTTTGATGCGGTTTTTTTTAATAGATAAAGTGATTCATGAGAAACGTTTATATGTATAATACATACCCGTGCGAAGCCAGGGCGGGCCGCTAGTATTATATAATGGGATTAAGCACGAACCTTTTTTATTGTTTTGTCTAACGTTTCGAATAAGAGTTACATCTTTCGTGGTCGCAGACTGACTGGCTGACTCGTATTTGAAATGTTAGATACAACAATAAAAAGGTTACATAATATATTCTAGCAAAATTGTTTTTCTTTTTCTTTTTCTTTTTCTTTTTCCTTTTCTTTTTCTTTTTCTTTTTCTTTTTCTTTTTCTTTTTCTTTTTCCTTTTCTTTTTCTTTTTCTTTTTCTTTTTCTTTTTCTTTTTCTTTTTCTTTTTCTTTTTCTTTTTCTTTTTCTTTTTCTTTTTCTTTTTCTTTTTCTTTTTCTTTTTCTTTTTCTTTTTCTTTTTCTTTTTCTTTTTCTTTTTCTTTTTCTTTTTCTTTTTCTTTTTCTTTTTCTTTTTCTTTTTCTTTTTCTAAGCATAAGTACGCGATTCCAGTTTATTATTTAACTGTCACATATTACTATTTTGTGTAAAAACAGAAAAGGAAACTATATATTATACTATGACATCATAGGGCATTGAAATATTTAATCTGAAAATATTCGGAGCGATACGGACTCTTGGCTAATTTCAAGCATTTTGCTGCCAAGAACCTAGAGTTACTCTTGCCTATGCCTACTTGTAAAGGAGATGATTCACAATACAATACAATACAATACCCTTTATTGCACAAAAGTAAAAAACAGGACATAATTATCTAACAAACTAGGAAATGCGCAAAAGGCGGATCACGAAGAACAATCTAGATTTTATAGATTAGCAGTCCACCCCGGCTTCGCCCGTGGTACACACATAGCCTATGTCACTCGGGGATAGTGTAGCTTTCCAATAATAATAATAACTTACACCGATACAATAACTAAATACACTGATCTTGCAATAGAACTAAAAACACAGTGGCGTGTAGAAACAGTCAAAACAGTCCCTATTATAATCTCTTCCACAGCCATAATACCAAAATCTTTACATACTAGTCTCAACTTACTACAGATACATCTACTCACCTTTATATTAATGCAGAAAGCAGTGATATCAAATACTTGTCGTATAGTACGCAAGTTCCTCTCCACTGAATCATAAGCTCTATCCTAAGTCTTAATACTACTTTTCTAAATTGTTTATGTTTGGCCACTTTTCAAGCTGCCTAAAGGCATCTGACAGTTTGACAACTAACATTTCATGATGAGAGCCGGGACTGACAGCTTTAGATGCCTTATCCTAAGCACTGAGGAGCTAGAGAAAATTCTTTGCCACTTGTGGCCACCCATCCAAGTGCGGACCATGTTTGCTTAACATGTGAAAGAGGTAGCAATCCGTACTCTTAATGGGCCACCGTCGGAGTTGCTAAGAGAGCGGAGTATAACCAGGCCTGTGTCACTCCCTGTTTAGGTATCGAAAATATACCTACATTATTACTATGCACGCAGCGGCCCCTCGGAGTGGTAAATTCAGTTACACGAATCGTTTGTCCAGAGTAATAAGAGTGAAATTGGCCTGCAATGGTTGTCTAGGTATCTAAACGATAAGGTGCTGAGTTCTGACGTGAGCAAAATAAACCATATCGCTTACCACATTGAGTAGATATTTCTTTGTATTTCTTTGCTGAGTGAAACTTCTGTATGTGAGTACTGGTACTTATTCTGTGGTATAACTAAGTAAATAATATCATAGCCCAAACTCCATACAGTAGTGGATAATCTCCTTTACAGCTTCTATTTTCTATTTTGCAATATAAATCAAACTATATTAGATGTGCATAAATGTTTTTCTGCGCAATTTGGTGAATACCATACGAATGACCACGAACAGACAAACAAAGCCTTTAAGGCTTCCTTGACGTATTTCATTCGTACAAAAGAAGATAAATTGGTCTACCTAAATAAAGTTTTATTTTGTTCATAAATAGGTACTTTACTAACAACGAATGATACAATGTAGATATTAAGGTGAAGATATAGGTAAATGGCCTTGAAGTGGCGCCCTCATTTGAAATAAATTGTGAACTCGTAAATATGGAGATAATTTCCATATTGCTCTTCGTCATGCACTAGATAGCCCTTTAAATTATTTTATGAACCACCGTTGAAAGTATTTACATTAGTCCGTCTAGCTTTAGAACTTGCCTCCGCCAAAAGTGGCCACGGCAAGTTTTAAAGCTAGACGGATCACCAATAATAGTTTCAACGGCAGTAAATAAAATAATTTAAAGGGCTATCTAGTGCATGACGAATATAATATGGAATTATCACCATATTTACGAGTTAACAATTTATTTCACACTTCAAGGCCATTTGCCTATATCTTCACCTTAAAGTACTAAATAGGCACATATATTGGCAATAATTACTGCCTCCGTGGTCCAGTGGCTGTGGGTTCCAACGCCATTTAGTGTTTGTTTAAACCTATCCTTGGATTGGTTCTTGTCTAACAAAGAGGAGACTAGAACAAATTTAAGGATCCAATTCAAAGGGGTTGCGGAGGTCGGACGGCAGTCGGTCTGTGTAAAAAACCAGTAACCTCGTCAAATCATCTAGGTTAGATAGCGGACCCCGGGCTCTGAAGCGTTACCGCTGAGGATGCAACCGAATTCGGATAAATTTTTTACCGCAAATAAAAACTTTAAAGTGTTAATCCGATTTTAGATATAGTATTTAGTCATCGTGCTCCCGATTTTTATAAGAAAACTAAATAAAATGTTTAAGTTTTAATATTTTTCGAGTATTGCCAATTAAAATCTAAACTTAATGTAAAACTAGCTTTTGCCCGTGGCTTCTCCCGCGTAGACTACACAAATTAGATTGTTTTTCATGTGTCTCGATGAAGATTCATACAAACTTGCAACTCCTATTTCACCCCTATAGGAATGTAATTTTCAAAATCTAATAAATGCAATATTATTTTCTACTGACTGAATAGATTAAAAATTTTAATGTGTCTTACTTTAAAAATTACTAAGTTTCATACAAACTGCCAACCCCTATTTCACACCCTTAGGGATGGAATTTCCAAAAGTCCTTTCTTAGCGGACGTCTCCTAGTCACAATCTACCTTCCTGCCAAATTTTATCTACATTGGCTAAGTATTTTTCAAAATTTCGTGATGAGTAAGTGATTTTCGCTTTTATATATATAGTATATATAGATTTAAAAAAAAATCAAAAGCAACTAGGTACCTAAAGCGCTTGCTAAATTTCAATAACGATAGGTTTTTTTTATATAAATGTTTATTTTCATTTATTCTAAATAATATCCAGTATTCTCTATTCTCTCTTTATTCTTACCATCCTCGTATTCAAGTCCATTTATTTCCCAATTTAAACAAAGTTAATCAATCAGTCAAGTGTTTGACTAATAGAACGGGTTAAATCTTGAACTATTATCTCGATTTACGATCTCAAACTAAGGACCGAGTCAATTAAATCGATGGTCAGATTATCAGGTCCTAGCTGACCGACTCGGTTTGTTTTACGAGTATTGATTCGGCGGCATTCGCTAATAGACCCTTTTGAAAGCGTATGGCGAGGACTGCAACGATAAAATCAGAGATAACGAAGTTTGGAATAAAAGAAGATGGACTTTTGCATCGAGATGCGGATAATGAATTAAACGACCAGATTTACTGACTTTTTTTTAAATTCTACCCTGGAAAAAGAACACACCATGAGGGGTTCCTAAAAAAATCGTTAAGGCCATACCTAAATTTTCCGGGGTCCATTTAAAATAAATCATTTCAAAGAAAACGGAGACATCATTTAAAATTTTGCAACTATCAAGTCCTAGATAACCCTTTAAACCCTTTAAACCCAAGTATTTTATGAACTACTGTTTACAGTTTAAAGTGAACGTTAAGCTTTACTACGCACATTTGCGAAAAACGGCCACTTTTGGCAAATGTGCGTAGTAAAGCTTAACGTTCTCATTGTAAACTGTGGGCAGCACTGGACCCCGGAAAATTTAGGTACGGCCTTAATTTCTTCAATTGGCTTTTAAGATCTGCGCGTGAATAAACGCAGCTGGTAAATTCTAAAATTTGTTCTCAAATGAGCATAGACGATTTGTATTTAGACTAAGTATGAAAAAAGACTAGCCTTAAGCGAGCAAGCCTCGTAGTAGTTGACGACCGCCGTGGTGTAATGGTCAACACGCCAGTCCGCCAATCCGAAGGTTCTGGGTTCGATCCCCAGCCAGGGCAAGTTGGAAAATGGCCTTTTTTAAATTGTCCTGGGTCTTGGGTGTTTATCTATACATGTATTTATTATAAAATATGGTATCGTTAAGTTAGTATCCCATAATACAAGTTTAAAAACTTACTTTGGGACTAGCTCAATCGGTGTGATTTGTCCTTATATATTTATTTATATGACATGTAACTTTTGACACCTATCCTTGGTTTAGCAACCGCGGCCATTGCTCAAATCAAATAGCGCGCGCTTCCCCGGCTTCCTGTTACGCACCTCCGCCGCATATCAGCCGCAGGAAGTCCAGTGCTGGACAAAGGCCTCCCCCAAGGATTTCCAAAACAACCGATCGGAAGCAGCCTGCATTTTCCTGAACCCTGCTTAGGCTTGAAACTACGTTAAAGTTGGGCCTGATGTTATAAATCTAAGTTTTGCTCCCGCTTCCACGCACATAAATTTACTCTAGCCGAAGCGAGACCCTGCGGGGTGAAAAGATCATGCTGGTTTTGGTTTTGAGGTATTTTTCGTTTTACAAAGAATATTTAAGAGTGATTTAAAAAGTAAGACATATTATGTCTGCCTCATGTTTAATACAATTATAATCCAAAGTTATAAGGGCTAATTAATTGTATTTCTTGAATACTAGCCGTTTTAGTATAATTCTGAAGCGAATTAGACGCATCTTAAAAATTTTTTTTCTATCGAGACAATTTCAAGCAATCGTGTTTTAGAAACATATTATGTATAGAGTTAGTCCTGAACTTTGCTGTGTTTTTATTTCAAAGTGAGTATTTCGTTAATATTGATAATATTTAAGATCGCTCTAAGAACTTTAGGGTAGTACGGGCTCTGAAGCGGACGCCCCGGACGGGTTCAGTCCGTTTCTGTCACAAACTATACGTGCGACAGAAACACGTGACCCGCGACGGTTTCATTTCTATCACACGTATGGTTGTGATAGAGACGACGAACTGAAACTGTCCGGGGCGTCCGAAAAACGTAGTTTCAAGCCGTCCAACCACATAATAGGTAGGTGTCATATGAGAACCCGTCTGTCTTATCAGCCATCTGTTCTTCGCGCTTTGTGCCCCGCCCACTGCCACTTCAATGAGCTAATCCGCTTGTGTCCTTCGTTCTCCTACAAATCACCTAGTTTCTGATTTGATCGCGTAGAGAAACACCAAGCATAGCCCTCTTCATATGAAAGATTTTACACATCAATAAAAGGCTGTTTCAATACCGAGTTTAATTCTTCACTCGCAAAAGTGTAATTAACGAAAGAGAGCAAGGATGTTTAATGGATATATATCTTTATCTATATATTTTAAATAAAGTGGCTGTGAAAGGCCGGAGTAGGACGTGGGGTACATTCTCATCGCTCGGAGGCAAGGGTTAAGGATTTCCTAACCATTTGTGGTCATTTATAAACTCACTTCCAAATTAAATTAAACAAACTCTTTTATTTTCTTTTTAAAAGATCTATGTTTACATTTATTGTTTTGGCAGTTACGTAGCTCGATGGTTGCAGAGTTATATAAAAGCAGGTTAAGGGAAATTGGGAAAATCTGAAGACTCAATCAGAAGCATGGTACAATAAAAAAAAACTCTTCCCGCCATGCCCCAAAACTACGTCACGAATGTCACGATAATTGTAACCAGTAGTTACCACTGATTGATCTTTTCAGTAAATTTAAGAACTTTTTTAATTAGTTAATTAATAATATACTAACTTACTAAACTATTTAGTGATTCATCTATTTAATTTTTAAGAAATTTACATATTTAATTAGTAGTTAGTAGTAAAAACCAGCCAAGTGCGAGTTAAACTCGCGTGGAGAGGGTTCCGTACAGTTGATTGAATTCTTGAAGGTTTTCCTGTAATCAACAAGCAATGAACTATATTTTGTATTTTTTTTTAAATTTTAGGCTCAGTACTTTTAGAGATTAGGGGGGTGATGGTCAATTTTCGTCTTCTTTCATGAATAAAATCAAAACTATTCATTTTATAATAATAACAAAAATTTATTTGAGATCTTCATAACGAGCCCTTTTATTTGATATAAGATACAGTGAGGTTTGCAAAACTTTTTTTTTTTAATTCCTAATTTGTCCCCCGAAAATGACCCTTATTTTAAAAAAAAAAATATTTTCTTTGCACATATATGTTTGGGTCATAGGATTACAACATTTTACCAAATTTTACCTGATTCGGAGCAAATTGGGTGTGACAGACAGACGGACAGACAGACGCACGAGTGATCCTTTGGGTTCCGTTTTTTCATTTTTTGTCCAGGACCTTAAAAATACATTTTGCTAGGGTAATTTAATCACCCACCGTGGCAATACTAGCTACTAAGGAACTACCTATTCTTGGGCCAATTACGTGACCTAGCTGTTAAGGAAAGAGAATACCAGGTGAAGAATATTATTATACCATGCTGAGAACTAGAAGATGCGGCAAACTACTCAGCACTAGTTTAGTTCGCTTTTCCACCTACATGCCAATTATCGCGCTGAGAGTGAGTTCAGGAGCTGTCTACCTCGTAAGGAATAAAGACGTGTTTGTTTATAAGTAGAAAAAAAATGTATAGTGTTGCATTGCTAACTTTATCGCCTGCTGACACGATTCCACACATTTTTTATTCCTTCAATCGGCTTTTACGATCTGCGTATGAAAACACACCTGGCTACATTCAATGTTTTTCTTTTCTCCCTGTGGTGGAAATAATGCATAGCAAGACTGAAGAATCCATTTTCAGATATTCGCATTCCGTAATTTCTTCTTCTTCTTCATCTAAGCGCGCTCCCGGTTGCATCCTCAGCTGTGCTGCTTCAAAGCCCGGAGTGCGCTTTCCCACTTTATCTTTTCCAAATATAACATGCATGTCAATGGTCACCCAAGAATGCCAAAGACCTTTCAATATGGAGAAGAAAAAGCTGGAACAGTTTAAATGATTTGGCTATAGCCTGACGTCAACCCTTTTTGGGAATGTATTTGTGCGAAAAGTTTTACAGACGGCCGCCGCCCGACTTTAACTCTCCTTGGGAATGCAATTGTAGCACGAGATGATTTTGCTTAGTTCTTTAGTCGCCTCTTACGACATCCACAGGAAGAGATGGAGTGGTCCTATTCTTACCCGGCGGAACCACACCACATTCGCATTCCGTAACGGTAACCAATAAATAGAGACAGATTGCAAAAGCTTAATATGGACTTTACAAAAATATATCACCAGCTTTTCGCCCAAAGTCAAAGTCAAAATCATTTATTTATCTTTGGATGTTTGTTTGTATGACTTGAGATTGATAATACGCATGATGACTGAAAAAATATTTTTGGCCCATCGGTTACATTATTAAAAAATATTCTACACATATTTTTTCTTTCCTCTGAGAAACAATAAATAACGAAGATACAGCGCATTTAAATTTCGCATGACGTCACGCTTTCGTACGATTTTTACACATCGGTGACGTCACAAGCCCCCACTCAGGAACTTTGATACTCTGTATCTTTGTGAATTTTTACTTTTTTGATAAACTGAAAAATACGGGTACATTTTTTTGGGATAATCTAACTATCGGACTAATTAGAATAATACTTTTCTGACCCAGTCATCGTCCCTATTTACAACTTTTCTTTCGATTTCATAAAAGTTGTTGACGTCAGATCATTAGCTTTCAGCTAAGTTTAGTGCCACTTCCTCAATTCCACTCAATTAAGTATGTTTATTTTTTTAATTAACTTTATTACAGAAAATTATAACAGGACGAAAGGCTGTTGGCCTTTTCTACCAGTCAACCTACAGGTGGTGCTGAAATGATATCATTTCGGAAATTGACTTTAGAAATCTTAATGCTATCGTTAAGTCTATTTTTTATATTATTTATTTTATTGGTTTAGGTACACTTTCAAATTCACAAACAATAAATAAAAATGAAAACATAGTATTTAAGTCCTACTTTAAAAAATTTCTTTCAGTAGATCCGCGAGAGGAAATGGGAAGAAAGAGGTAATTGGCGTGTACAATACAAAACTAAATAAATAAATAGACAAGATACCCAAGTAATTTAATAAACAACCAACATAAACATACGTAAATACACTTATTCATAAAGCATATATATATAACGTCTAACAAAATATACTGAAACAATTTTAAGGGTGAATTCAGTCCGTGATTCTGAACAACTTTCCCCAAGGAACACATATCGAAATATGAAAAATATTTTCAGACCTCCGATATAAGTTGACTGATCAGCTGATTCTAGTTTGTATGGAAAGCCAAAATTTTTTTTTCATATTTCGATATGTGTTCCTTGGGGAAAGTTGTTCAGAATCACGGACTGAATTCACCCTTAAAATAGTTTCAGTATATTTTGTTAGACCCTGTATAACATATCAGGACGATGAAGTCAGACAGTAATCTTTTATATACAAACGTTTCTTATACGTCGGTCTAGTCAAAATTACAGTAAGAAACAATATTTCAGCTAGTCCTTTAAAAATGCTTAATGTAAGAAACGAAAAAGAAAATAGCGTACCTCGCTAGAAATATTGCTTGTATTTCATCCCAGCGTGACCTTCTAACTGAAAAATATTAAATCCAAGACATGTGTAATTTATTCCCCAATTTCAGTGTACACACCGCAATTTATGCATGGCGCAATACGGTCGCGAAATAAATATTTTTATGGGGGAATTCTGGGTGAAATGGTACCATAGCGGGGCGCGGGGCAAGTAGCGAGCTTTCAGTTCAGAGTTCGCTCGGCCCGCGGACGCGTTGGTCGTATACAGTGTGAAGGAAAGTTGTGGTTAAGTGCGAGTGTGGAACTATTTGGTTTGACGCTTTCAAGATTCGGATTGGGATGCCCCATCTATTCAATGGTAAGTCTGCTTTGTTTCTTCTTTTTTAATTGGAATTATAGGTTGACAGATATTTTGTAAAACGATTTGTTAGAATTACGATTATGGAATGCGATTAGGTAAATGTTTTGCCGTGTGAAATTTTTTATACGAGTATATCTAAATAGATACCTGCTTGTGTAAAAAGTTATTATACATTATTTTTTGTTTTTAATTGGGCTCGTTTATCGGTTAGTAGATATTTTGTAAAAGTCTATTCATGAGTTATGATGATTATGGAAAACGATTAGGTAAATGTTTCCGTGTAAAAAATGTGGTTTGGGATTTTCATAATTATTTTTTTATATATATGTACATAATTTTATCTTATTTTTTGTTTTTAATTGGGCTCGTTTATCGGTTAGTAGATATTTTGTAAAAGGTTTTTCATGAGTTATGATTATGGAAAACGATTGGGAACGTTTTGCTGTGAGAAAAAAGTGGTTTAAGTTTTTAGTAATCAGTACTTTTTACATATATATGGTTATTTATGTAAAGAAAATACGTATTGTAGTTTTTAATAGGCTGGTTATCGGTTATTTTATATTTTGTAAAATAATTTAGGAGGATTTTGAATATGAAAACCGATTAGGTAAATGTTTGTGAAAAATGTGGTTTCGCTTTTTGTAATGTGTAGGTACTTGTTACATATTTATGCAAATAAAATATACCATTATATTATGTTTTGTTTTAAACACAGAATTAATAACTGATTTATCAAAAAGTGATTAATAATAAACTACATATTTTATGAACTACGGTTTACAGTTTACAGTGAAAACGTTTAGCATTTTTTAACATTTTTGCCAAAAGTGGCCGTTTTCCGCAAAAATACTAAGTTTGACGTTCTCAATTTAAATTGTAAACAGTAGTTCATAAAATAGCCCTTTCAAATATTTTTTTTCAAATGGGAGCACCACCGGGCCCCAGAAAATTCATGTAGCCCCTAAATGAGTTTCTTTCGGCGTTTCTTTTCAGCAGTAGTCGGTAGCTTTTCTTTAAAAAAACGTCAAATTAATAATTTTTTATTATTTGTAATCATTAAACGTAATGTATAGGTATCTACTAAACTGACCGACGTGCCTGAAAAAGGCCTTATTATTAATTAAACATTTAATAAGTATTAATTTATATCGAAATTTTACAATACAGGTCACATAATACCATTATAAGTCAAATGTACCACCCCGTACAGTACCAGGCTCAAAGGCACACATTATACATTTAATTAGGTACTTTGGTTCTTCATATTGACGAGCTGGTTCACCTATTCAAATATATCTCGCCAGTCGATGTAAAAATGTAAAAACCAGTACAGAGCATCACATCATCATCTTCTTAAACTCTCTCCATTTCTTTCTTCTTCTTCCTAGCGTATTCCCGGCTGCATCCTCAGCTGTGCTGCTTCGGAACTCGGGGTGCGCTTTCCCGCTTTTTTTCCAAATATAATATGCATGTCAATTGTCACCCAAGGATGCCAAAGACCTCGCGAAGTGGAGAAGAAATAGGCGGAACAGTTTAAACGATATGGCTTTAGTTTCAAGACCGGCCGCCTGACGTCAATCCTCCTTGGGAATGCAGATGTAGTTGTAGCACAAGATGTTTATGCTTAGTCTTTCAGTCTTCTCCTACGACATCCACAGGAAGAGATGGAGTGGTCCTATTCTAGGCCGGGAACCACGCGGCACCATACCTATCTCTTCATTTATTTTTATCAATACCTAACCATAGTACGCATTGCTAGCGCTTTAGCAAGTTAAGCAGCGCCTGACGTGGTCCGCACCTGGATGGGTGACCAAAAGTGGCACAAAATTACTTGAGCTCCTCCGTGCTTCGGAAGGCACGTAAAGCCGTTGGTCCCGGCTATCATCATTGTATGACAGTCATCAAGCTATGCCAGATGCCTTTAGGCAGCTTAAAAAATCTGACACCAGTGTTGGTCACTTACACACATACAACAGCAACTACAGAGCACATGTTGAGTTATTAATTAGAGTTCTTCCAACAGAAAAAAACGTCTTACGAGCGTAAATATAATGTTAATAATTTAATTTTCACCCAACCAAAAATACTTGCAAATGACACACGAATATAATATTTTGTAAAGGTACAGAACAAACAAATGAAATAAGATTCTTTGTTACGTAGATTTACTTACGAGTATTCTGAGCCCTAATATTGAAATGCCAGAAATTTAATTATGTCTGTCACATTTGTTTGTCCGGGTTTAAAGTCAAAGTCTGATATTGAGTTTTTGGACTGAACTGAATTTATTTTTGTAGGTAGATTGGATTTACAAAAATCCGTTTTTCGGTTGTTTTTTTTGCGATAAGAACGAATAAATAATAAATAAATAAATATATACGGACAAATCATACTGATTAAGCTAGCCCCAAAGTAAGTTTTAAACTTGTGTTATGGGATACTAACTCAACGATACTATATTTTATGATAAATACATATATAGATAAACACCCAAGACCCAGGACAATTTGAAAAAGGCCATTTTCTAACTTGCCCTGGCTGGGGATCGAACCCAGAACCTCCGGATTAGCGGTCTAGCGTGTTAACCATTACGCCACGGAGGTCGACAATGTGGTGAATGAATGGAATAAGTAGATGTTCAGTTTCACTTTCTAATTAAAGAGATCTTCGTGAATCTTGAAGGAAATGGAAGGCCTTTGCTCATGATTGGGCCAATACATAGCCTAAAAAAAAATTAAGAGATAGGCTCATTGTCTGTGAAGGAAAAACTTAGAATTTACTAGTTACTTTTCTTCTCTTGCAGACCGTAAAAAGCGATCAAGGAAATGGGCAAAAATGCGAATCATGTTAAGGCCGTACCTGAATTATCCGGGGTCCAGTGCTGCCCCCATTTAAAATAAATAATTTCAAAAAAAACAGAGACATCATTTAAAATTTTGCTACTACAAAGTCCTAGATAACCCTTCAAAGTATTTTATGATCTACTGTTTACAGTTTAAAGTGAGAACGTTAAGCTTTACTACGCACATTTGCGAAAAACGGCCACTTTTGGCAAATGTGCGTGGTAAAGCTTAACAATCTTACATACATGCATATCATATTTGGAGAAGAAAAAGCGGGAAAGCGCACCCCGGGCTCCGAAGCAGCACAGCTGAGGATGCAAGCGGGAACGCGCTTAGATAAAGAGAGACTCTCATATATTTAAAATTATTATAAATAAAACATTGAATACACCCAAAGATACGTACTTGAAAACAAATTCCCTAATATTTAATATCACTTCGCAGAATATCGAAGTTATAAATAAACTTTTGTTTATTCCAAACTTTTTCCCATGTAAAGCAAATTGTAATTTATCGATGTTTGTGAAAATGACGTAAGTAGGTAAATTACTTTGGCTTCTTTTTTCATTGTTTAATTTATTTTATTTCATAAAGTTTTCTGATTGCTTTTTATTTAGTTTTGTTTTAATCTTAAGTTTGAGTTAGTTTTTATTATTACTTCAAGTTCATATCAGTTTATATGTAGTTTAATTTTAATTTTATGTAGATCGATAGTTTTAATCTTCTTCTTCTTATATTTAAGAGCTGGTCTCTTGTTGGTGGAGTGCTTTCCATGTTTCTCTTTCTTCCTCCAAGTTCTTAACCTCCTTATATGTTTTCACGTTTAATTTTTCCTATATTTGATCGTTTATATATTGCTTTAATATTAATCTTTATTTAGTAAAAAGCTGTTATAAAGAGATTTAATGCTAATTGTATTCTCTTCTAATTTAAAACCAAACAGAAAGCAAATCACCCATCTTATTATCAGAAAACGACATTATCAAGAAGAGATGGTATTATTTATTACTTGCCTTAATTTCAGCCGCATAACGTCCACTGCTGGACAAAGATAAGCCTCTCGGAATGATCGACTTAGAGTAGCCTGCATCTAGCGCTTTCCAGCGACCATGATCAGGTTGTCTAACCACCTTGTGGGTGGGTGTCCTACGCTTCGCTTGCCAGTACGTGGTTGCCATTCGAGAACCTTTTTGCCCGGCCATCGTTTCGTCGCGCTATGTGTTCCGCCGTGCCGTGCAGTGCCACTTCAACGAGCTAATCCGGGGTGTTTGTTCTACGAATTTCCTCATTTTTGATTCGATCACGTAGGTGGAGAAACATAGTACTTGCCTTACGTAAACAGATCGCGTTGGATGACTGGAATTGTACGCATTTATTATTATTTTCGAATGGTTTTTAAAATGTGCAGCAAATTGAGAGGGTGAATGGAAGGCCGTCAATCCACTCAATAAATCGCCGTCGGCTTCGTGTATTTTTTTTATACCACCCTCAATGGACAAGATTGGACAAGAGTCAGTAAGGTGGGACATAGACTGTATACTCCCGCAGCAGCAATTGGGATCTACTGCAAATTTCCACCTGCATATTAGTTCGGCACATCTTCCTTGTGAAGTATACGCAGTAATTTTAGCCAGTAATAAAGAATAATTACTTACGTATTATTTCACCAAAAAGTATAGTTTTTGTTATTAAATTAACTTCTTTTTCTAAAATGTTCTTACTATTTTCTGTCTTCACAAAAAAACACGGAGTCTGTATTTTTTACACTGATCTGCCCTATCAATAAACTCGTCATATAATAAAATAAAGAGCTTTTCTTGTAGAAGCACAAAGCCCAAGTTGAAGCATTAGTAAGTTTTCCTGCAACTTTACAACTGTACCCAAGGCTCTGGGGGGTCGTAAAAAGTCCCCAACAAATATTTGTACGTTTGCTAATACCCCAATTCCGGTCGTAAATGGCTACGTACAATCACGGACGAGAGCTTTTTACGGGTAAAAATGCATTTTTACCCTTTATTTTCGTAGTATTTTTTTGTAGCTTTTTACCAACTTTTTACAGATCAGATATTGCATTTTTTTAATAAAGTTAAAAAAAATTGAGGTGATATAAGTTTGACGTCTGTACTTTCATCATCATCAGGTCTTTCTAGTCTCCAAGCACTGCAAGAGCACGACCCTCTGTACTACCAGAGCTATACTTGGCCAGAGCAGCCAGAGGATTTGACCTACACTCTGTACGCTGACCAGACGTGTTGGAGAGATCTTAGTGATGTCCAAGCTTTATTTAGCTTGAATTTCCTGTGTCACCTGCGAAGTTTTCAGAATATTAATTTCTATTTATTGTTATTGTTCAGTTCATGTATGGATTAAGACCAAAGAACTAGACAGTCTATTGTTTCTCAACACATTCCAGATAGAATTTCAAATTGAATTCTAAGTACAAAGCGTTCCCAAATTAGCTTTTCATTTGTAACTTCAATCAAATTAAGAACTCCTGATTATACCTGATTAAATAAGGAAGGTGAATTAGTATGAATTAGACATTTTCACGTAAATTCGTTTGCCGGTTGTACTCTGCCATAAACACGGAAAAGATGACTAAGGTTCTACAGAATTCTCGAATAATACAATTAAATTATGAGTTTAAATATACTTAATATGAGAAAAACTACAGTTTTAAACCAATTTTGAAATCTAAGGAAAAAACCGCTGCTTCTTTATACCGTAGATGACTGGGTTAGAAAAATAACATTCTATTTAGTCTGTCAGTTAGGTTATGCGAATACACACGGCTCTTTTACTTATAATATCTAGGTACCATTTTATAAGTGAAAATAATTTCAAAGTAGCTACCTATTTCTAACACAAATACGAAATACGTGTTCCTAATAATAATTAAATTTTGAAGAGAAATTAGACATTTAACACGTAAATCCGTTTATCCCGCTATTTTAACATTATGCAAATTAATTTACTTTAAACTTTGAAAGTTAGAAGTGGCGACAGCTGCACTTTATTACTGAGATAGACCGCAGATGATCGTTATTTGACGGCTAAATCTATATTATCATCTTTGTATAGGTATTTTATATAATAACCATTTTGAAGCGGAGGTGGTTCTATACATTTTTAGCTGGGGTGGCCAAGCGGTTTACTCGTAAGAGTGTTACCCGAAGCAGAATCAGAGTTTCCCATACAAACGTAGTCTACGTTTTATTTTGAAATGACATGTCAGATTTCGGTAAACATTTGTAACTATAAAGAAATTGCATATGTATATCTAGAACGAGAATGTATATTAGGTCCTTAAATATGAAATTGCCGTTCAGTATCAAAAAAGTGAAACAAGTTTTTTTTAATGAAATTATTATTTAATCAATCGAAGTATGCGCCGTTGTTATCGATACACTTCCGCCATTTTATATTTCATATTTCATTTATTCACCATTTGTAAACAATATACACATTCACTGTCATGCACTTTACAATTAGTGTTCTTAAAACTATTTACAAAATTACCTTCTTAGGCATTGGGAATTGATTTTAAACAACATTACAATTCATAAAATTCCAAAAATTATTAACTGGGATATCATAATTAATATTAAATATAGATAATTTTAATATAATTTAAATTAGGTATATAAATGTCGTTAAAATGTCCTTAATTACTAAAGTTTGTCCGTCCAATATTCCGTCATACTGTAATAACTTTTGTCTATCATAAGTTTTTTTAAGTCAGTGTCAAACTTTTTTCCCTGAAGGTCTTTAATTCTTTTTGGTAGGTGATTGTTCACCTGAATTGCCATATAATACGGACTATGTTGGTACAATGCAAGATTCCATGGGGGTAGAATTAAGTCATTACCGCGGCGCGAGGTGTATCGCCTAGGCCTGTCCTCGTATTTTTCAAATATGTGTGGGTGTCTTCTTACAAAGCGGCATAATTCGTATAGGCAGATCATTGATACCTTTGGAAAAAAAATCCTGGGAGCGAGAGTTTACGAACTGTTTGAAGGCGGTTTTGACTGCCTCATCAGATTTAAAATTTTTTCCTTGTAAAAAGTTATCCAAATTTTAAAAAAGTGGTAATCGGTTGGGGCAAGATCTGGAGAGTATGGTGGGTGACGCAGAGGTTCCAGTCGCAGCTCCTCTAACTTGGCGATCGTTTGATGTGCAGTGTGTGGTCTAGCGTTATCCTGAAGGAGCAGTGGGCTAGAGCAATTCATCAGTCTCGCTTGTTTAATGGCGAGCTTTTCCATCATTGTTTGCAATTGTTGGCAATACAAGTCTGCAGTAATCGTCTGGCCTGATCTCAAGAAGCTGTAGTGGATAACACCAGCACTGGTCCACCAAACACTAACCAGAATCTTCTTTTTGGTCAGTTTTCGCTTAGGGCAAGGTTTTGTCGGTTCTCCAGGGTCAAGCCATTGTGATGATCGCTTCCGATTGTCGTACAGGATCCATTTCTCATCACAAGTCACGATACGGTTCAAAATCCCCTCATTATTGTGGCGATTAAGCAAAGAAACGCAGCAAGCAACGCGTGTTTGTTGGTTTGCTTCAGTCAATTCGTGCGGTACCCACTTTTCGAGTTTTTTAATTTTTCCGATTTGGCGCAAGTGGATAAGTATCGTTTTGTCACTTACGCCGAAGGCTGCTGCTAATTCAGAAGTGGTTAGAGATGGATCCGCTTCCACTATCGCCTTAAACTCTTCGTTATTCACTTGAGTATCAGGTCGTCCACGAGGCTCATTGTGTAAATCGAAATTTCCAGAACGGAAACGTTGAAACCAAAAACGCACCGTTCGTTCGTTAGCGGTGCCTGGCCCATACACGTTGTTAATTCTTCGAGTCGTTTCTGCAGCACTGGTGCCACGGTGGAACTCGTATTCGTAAATACCGCGAATTTTCAATTGGTCCATAGTTGTTGTTATAGCAATATTGAAACTCAAACAAATGATGTTAAAACGAATGAAATACGATTTTTAAAACAATATTTTTCTGGCTTTATTTCGAAATAAATTTGGAATTCCTAATGAAACGCAAGATATTTGATTTTAAAGTTGCCAGTATTGAAAATCGGCAATTTCATATGTAAGGTAATATATCTAGAACTTGAAAGAGAATATACTGTATTATTTCATTTTTGACGATGGATTTCAGTATGGAAAACTTTTACACATTTTTTTTAGTTCATATTTTGACTGTGAAAACCAGTTATAACCTAGGGTTAAACCAGTTATAACCCTAGATATATGCAATTTCTTTAAAGTTAAAATTTTTTACAGAAATTTCAAGTGTCTAGCTATTACAGTTCAAGAAATAGAGCCCTGTGACAGACGGACAGACATTGGAGTCTCAGTAATAGGGTCCCGTTTGCAGCCTTTGGGCACGAAACCCTAAAAAAAGATTTTTTCCGTAGTCGGGTTTTAGTTTTTTGAACTGTATCTTGTTCACAACGTAAACAAAATTCCTCTTCATTAGTAATCCGCAGCGTCCTGCAAAACTCCAAGTCTCTCGTGAAATTTTCCCATAAAGAATTTTTCAGTTGACCTCTTGCCGTAATGATGCACCGCGCTATCACAATATCAGCTTTATTTTTTGAAAAATAGAGTTTAGATTTGTGTAGCTCGTGGTGTAAAGTGGCGCGTGTGGTTGTTTTTATTATGATGAAATTTTGGGGAGGTCCATGCAATCTGTTTTGTAATACATAAATAGCGACTCACCGTGTTTTGTCTGAATAAAAGCTACATGGAAGATGTTTTTGTTGTATAATGATAAATAAACAAACCTTTATTTTAAAGTAGTTGTTTTTTAATTTTTTAGAACGTAGCTCTTCTATGCTGGTCTGGTAGAAAAGAAAAAAACGTGGAATGTACCAGCTGCTTCTCTTCCCGCGAAAATGCGAATCATGAAGGCGATGCGGCTAGGAACCCATCATTATTTTGATTCTAGTTTCACCTTCTCGTCCACCATAACGCTAAAAGTGAGCTTTGGGTCTTGTGGCTCTAGGCTCTGTCTGTTTAGAGACGCAATGGTAACTGCTATAAGCTATTAAAAAAATGTGCAAACAACTATATAATAAGGGAAATAAAAACACGTATTTTTATCTTAAATCAGATTTTGTCTTAGAAGACAAATTTTAGTTTTGCCATTGCACTTTTTTTTAAGTCATAGTGTGTTGTAAAACCTAGGCTTTATTTAACAATATATACATACAACATAAGCTTTATTTAACAAAATACATTTTAAGTTCGAAAAAGGTATTAATTAAAAATACTAATAGGACTCAAAGTAAATATAAAAGCATAGGGAAATTTATACACTTTTTTTTAATGTTATAGGGCGGCAAACGAACAAGCGGGTCACCTGATGGTAAATGATCACCACTGTCCATGGACAACTGCAACACCAGGGGTGTAACAAGATCGTTACCAGCCTTTCAGGAATATATTGACTCGTTTTTTGAAGGTTTCAATGTCGTATCGGTTCGGGAACACCGCTCACATATTTCTTAATCATCATCATTTCAGCCGCATAACGTCTGGACATAGCCCAAGGATTTCTAAAATGACCGAACTAGAGTGGCCTGCATCCAGCGTTTTCCAACGAACCTGGTCAGGTCGTCTGACCACCTTTTAAGTTGGTGTCCTACGCTTCACTTGCCAGTACATTGTCGATGTTTAAGGCCGTACCTGAATTTTCCGGAGTCCAGTGCTGCCCCCATTTACAATAAATCATTTCAAAGAAAACGGAGACATTAAAATTTTGCTACTACCAAGTCCTAGATAACCCTTCAAAGTATTTTATGAACTACTGTTTACAGTTTATAATGAGAACGTTAAGCTTTACTACGCACATTAGCCAAAAGTGGCCGTTTTTCGAAAATGTGCGTAGTAAAGCTTAACGTTCTCACTTCAAACTGTAAACAGTAGTCCGTAAAATACTTTGAAGGGTTATCTAGGATTTGGTAGTAGCAAAATTTTAAATGATGTCTCCGCTTTCTTTGAAATGATTTATTTTAAATGGGGGCAGCACTGGACCCCGGAAAATTCAGGTACGGCCTTAAGAATTTTTTTGACCCATCGGCCATCGGTTTGTCGCGCTATGTGCCCACTGCCTTTTCAACAAGCTAATCCGCTGGGCTGTCAGTGGCTTTTGTTCTCCTACGAATTTCTTCATTTTAGATTCGATCACGTAGAGAAACACCGAGCATAGCATCTATAGCGCGTTGAACGACCTTGAGCTTTCTTATGAGACCCGTAAGGGACCACAGCCATAAGACATTGCTGGTAACACACATTGATTTTACACTTTCGTCTTGAGGCACTGAGATATTTTAGACATTTTTTTTTTAATGATAGACTCTTTTGTTGTTATTTTGTAGCCTATCAGAAAAATCTGACTACATAGACCGAGTAAATGTTTAGAGTAAATATTTTTTGAATTACGCTATGTTAAAGAGCGAAAAATCATTGTCTTCGGTCAAGCCTTCGAAAAAATGTTGACTAAAGTTTCTATGGAAATTACGTCTGTCGAAAGTCCACTATTTAATTCAATCTGAACATAGTTGCTTAAGGTGAAGATATAGAAAAATGGGCTTGAAGTGTGAAATAAATTGCTAACTCGTAAATATGGTGATAATTTTAAATATTGCTCTTCGTTATGCACTAGCCCTTTAAATTATTTTATGAACTGCCGTTAAAACTATTATTGGTGATCTGTCTAGCTTTAAAACTTGCCGTGGCCACTTTTGGCGGAGGCAAGTTTTAAAGCTAGACGGACTAATGTAAATACTTTCAACGGTGGTTCATAAAATAATTTAAAGGGCTATCTAGTGCATGACGAAGAGCAATATGGAAATTATCTCCATATTTACGAGTTAACAATTTATTTCAAATGAGAACGCCACTTCAAAGCCATTTGCCTCTATCTTCACCTTAACACATTCACAGTCCAGTCATTTATTTCTTTATACTACACACATTACAAAGCCAACAACATATAAATCAAAAATTTAAATCTAATCAAAAATACCACCTCGATTTGTACCCGACTCAAAAGTACCATATGGGTACTTTTGAGTCGGGTACAAATCGAGGTGGAAACGCTTGCAGCTTCCCTCTTTGAATAGCCAGTTTGAGTTACCAGACACAAAAGAAAAGCACTCGTTTGTGACCCCACATGTGGTACACGAACTGATGACGTGTTAAAACGTCCAAACGAACTTGTGTGTTTAACCCTTGTGTATTTCACCGCGAGACTTTATATCAGTTGTCGTGCTCCCAGCGCGAGAAATTGTAAATATCCATAGTTTTTGGTCGGATAAATGCGACGCTCGCGAAATGGGCACAAAAATGTTTGTCGGATTAATCCGACGTTCGCGGTTAAAGGGTTAATGAGTCCAAGTGGATCTAAGTCTAAGAATCATGGACACTTACAAAAATCCATCTATAAGCCTTATAAATAACGTCCTTACCTGCCATCATAGAGTACACGTAGAATCTTATTATACCTGACACACATTTGACAGACGCCATAAAATTCCGACGTCAGTGTGACGTGACGTAATGTAAAAATAAACGCACGCTCTGCATGTAAATGTTTATAACTCTACACGTGTGGTTGAAAGCAAAGATTTTTTCAACCTTTTTGCCGTGTGGAAAAATATTTAGATAGATACCTTTACTATTGGTTTTTGCCATGTTTGTTTAAAGCAGAGAAAAAAGATTTATTGAAGTACAAAAGGCATTTTAGTCCATAAATTTATACATATGTACCATCTCGTTAGGTATTATTAGTATTTTAGGGTTCCGTACCCAAAGGGTGTAAACGGGACCCTATTACTGAGACTCCGCTGTCTGTCTGTCTGTCCGTCTGTCTGACTGTCCGTCTGTCAGTCTGTTACAGGGCTCTATCTCTTGAACCGTAATAGCTAACACCTGAAATTTTCACCGATTATGTATTACTGTGGCCGCTATTACAACAAATCCTAAAAAAAAAGTTGAAAATTAAAGGGGGTCGTCATACAAAAAACGTGTTTTTTTCAGCGTTTTTAACTCGATCTGTCACAGGGCTCTATCTCTTGAACCGTAATAGCTAACACCTGAAATTATCACCGATTATGTATTACTATGACCACTATAACAACAAATACTAAAAATAAGATAAATTGAATAATTAATGGGGGTCGTCATACCAGAACGTGTTTCTTCAGCGTTTTAAAACATTATACGGGGGTACGATCCTTCATGTACGAGTTCGACTCGCACTTGCCCATTTATTCTTTACTAATTACGAGTTTAAATTAATTTTAAACGATAACAATGTTTGCATAACGTCTGCAGGTTTATTATAATCTAAAAACTTACACTACTTACTTACTTAAGGTACTAACATTAACCAAGCCTGTGTCACTCCCCATTTAGATATCGAAAATATACCTACATTATTACGAGTACTATGCGCGCAGGCGGCCCCTCCGGGTGGTAAATTCAGTTATACGAATCGTTTGTCCAGAGTAATAAGAATGAAATTGGCTTGCAATGGATATGGTATCTATACGAAAAGGTGCTGAGTTCTGACGTAAGCTAAATTAAACCATATCCCTAGCCACATTGAGTAGATATTTCTTTGAATTTATTTGCTGAGTGAGACTTCTGTACGTTAGTATTATTTTAACGTCATTGACATCGTAGATCATCGACAGATCGTAGAAGTCGATCGAGGGAATGAGCGAAAATGCAAATTATGTTGTCGCCCACCATCTCGCTAAAAGTGGCCTTTGAGTCTTGCGGCCCTGGGCCTGGGCTGTTTGCTTAGAGCCAAAAGATCAAAAATGTATGTAGGTAAGTACCTATACAATGTAGGAGCGTATATATGAAAATACTTACGAAAATACTTATTTAGTTTTAAAATTAGATTTTAGTATAATTTTAGTTAGATAAATATCCATGTAACTTTCTATAACAAAATGTAATCGTTTTTAAGTTAAATAAACTTATATAAAAATGTAGCGGAAAAGGATACAAACCTTATAAAGATACATACAAAATTACGGAGCGTAAAGACTGTCAGATTAATTACGATGTAAAACATGTAATTAAGAGCAGATGAGCCCAAAATATGCTTATAATCTTAGCAAGATTATCACCGCAGTAATGACGTCACAACCACACAGCGTCACTTTGAGAACTTTGGTAATTAATCAGCGAAATGGGAATTTTATAACAAAGGTACATACATTCTATCACGTCTTTATCCCTAATGGGGCAGGCAGAGCATTTTGAGTCTTGTGGCTCTAAGCAGAAAGAGCCTAGGGCCGTAAGACTCAAAGGCCACTTTTAGCGTGATACTGGACTAGAAGGTGGAAAAAGGAATCAAAGTAGTGATGGGTGCTATCCGCATTGGCTATTAAGATGCCCCGTGGGATTCCCCGTGGGATTTGAACCCACGAACTCCAGATCCCAAGGCAAACGCCTTGACCACTGGACCACAGAGGCAGTCTAGAAAGAAAATAAACGGGCAAGTGCGAGTCGGACTTGTACATGAAGGGTTCCGTCCCACCGTACAATGTTTTAAAACGCTGAAGAAACACATTTCTTGTATGACGACCCCCTTTAATTTTTTACTTTATCTTGTTTTTAGTATTTATTGTTATTGTGGTCATAGTAAGAGTACATAATTGGTGAAAATTTCAAGTATTATAAAGATCAAGTTAAAAACGCTGAAAAAAACACGTTTCTTGTATGACGAACCCCTTTAATTTTTAACTATTTTTTATTTTTAGTATTTGTTGTTATAGCCGCCACAGTAATACATAATCGGTGAAAATTTCAAGTGTCTAGCTATTACGGTTCAAGAGATAGAGCCCTGTGACTGACGGACAGACAGACAGACGGACAGACAGCGGAGTCTCAGTAATAGAGTCCCGTTTGCCCCCTTTGGGACGGAACCCTAAAAATGATTAAATGGTTTAAGAGATGTTTATGTGTGAAACCCTTTTGTGTCCGGCGCACCCTGGGCAATCTACGAGGACTGTCGGTAATGCAGATTGGCTAATCCTTTCACCACGAAATGGCTATCCAATTCAGTGTAACATCAGTTTGAAACTATAAACAAAATACTAACGCTAAATGTTTTCTTCAAAGAACTAAAATGGCTATCCAATTCAGTGTAATATCAGTTTGAAACTATAAACAAAACACTAACGCTAAATGTTTTCTTCAAAGAACTAAAATGGCTATCCGATTCAGTGTAACATCAGTTTGAAACTATAAACAAAACACTAACACTAAATGTTTTCTTCAAAGAACTAAAATGGCTATCCAATTCAGTGTAACATCAGTTTGAAACTATAAACAAAACACTAACGCTAAATGTTTTCTTCAAAGAACTAAAATGGCTATCCAATTCAGTGTAACATCAGTTTGAAACTATAAACAAAACACTAACGCTAAATGTTTTCTTCAAAGAACTAAAATGGCTATCCAATTCAGTGTAACATCAGTTTGAAACTATAAACAAAACACTAACGCTAAATGTTTTCTTCAAAGAACTAAAATGGCTATCCAATTCAGTGTAACATCAGTTTGAAACTATAAACAAAACACTAACGCTAAATGTTTTCTTCAAAGAACTAAAATGGCTATCCAATTCAGTGTAACATCAGTTTGAAACTATAAACAAAACACTAACGCTAAATGTTTTCTTCAAAGAACTAAAATGGCTATCCAATTCAGTGTAACATCAGTTTGAAACTATAAACAAAACACTAACACTAAATGTTTTCTTCAAAGAACACGCAGTCTTTTCACCGTGAATTACTATAATTTGAAAAAGAAAATGTTCATACACAAACTATTAGCTATTATGTGGGCTGTTGAATAGAATAATAGATACATGATGATGCTCATTTATATTCTTTCAGAGTGAAAACACTATACACTATCTTCGTAAGGTATTGTATATTTGTGTATAAGTATATGTGTTTTTAATTATATTTATATTATTTATATTAAGTTTGCTTATTTTTGTGAATTTTATTACGCCAGCCACACATATTTTCTGCTTGGTCTATAGGTTGACTGGGAGAGAATGCCATATGACATTAGGTCCGCCACTTGTACGTTTATTTAATTGTGCAATAAAGATTAAATAAATAAATAAAATAAATTCTATTAATGACTCTGATAGGGGGTGCAAACTCTGCAAAAAAAGGGTATATTAACCAAAATACTACTTATATAACGTGATGATGGACGTGTAGTCACAGAAGACAGTAAGAGTATACAGAACGGAATCTCCTAAGGTCCCGCGCAATATGCGTCCCCATTACCTGTCCCCGCACCTCTTCGCCGTTCTCGCCTTCGTCGAGGGGCGAGAGCAGGCGAACACACACTGCACGGCGCACGCGGCCGCACGAGCACGAGGGAGAGGTGCGGGGACGGGGAACGGGGACGCATATTGCGCGTACCTTAGGCACAGGCCGAAATCTCCTAAGCTACGCGCAATATGCGTCCCTGTTCCCCGTCCCCGCACCTCTCGTCCATTTTCGCCTCGATGACTCACGTTAGCTCACAAGAACCGGGGGAGAGGTGCGGGTGCGGGGAACGGGGACGCATATTGCGCGTACCTTAGGAGATTCCGTTCTGTTTACTCTTACTGTATTCTGTGCCTTAGGAGATTCCGTTCTGTATACTGCTATACGTCCATCATCACGCTATATAAGTAGTATTTTTGTTAACATACCCTCTTTTTGCATACAGCAGGAGGCGTAGGCGACTTTCTTGCAGTTTGTCTGCTATGTCACGGACATGAAGGCTGCCGCGGATGCGGGTGTTTCTCACGTGATCTATCCGATATACTCCGCATATCCAGCGCAACATTTGCATCTCCGTAACACGCAGTTCCTCCTTGTGTCGCTTAAGCAATGGCCACGCTTCACTGCCCTATAAAAATTATATAATTATCTCTAACATATAATATGTACACTGTACTTACTTGAAATACGTACACTGAACATACTAAATCAAATCAGTCTACATGCCAATTCGCTTAAAACCAGGTGGGTTTGGCATCCACCCAACAGGCGTTCAACAAATATTTACGCTTAGCGGTCACAATAAACTTCCATTTTTATCAGACTTTAGACATTTTTTACATTAAAATAAACAAAATCAAATAACCAAATATATTTTGAAGTAACTACTAATATTATAAATTTTTTTTATTGGTCCTTTTAGCCAGCTTCCAACATTTGATAGCAGTATTTAGTTTTTTTTTTTTTTATATACTTGTAGGTCCACTGTGTGAGTGAAATATTTAAAATATTTGTTATTAGGTCTGGTCTTCAAAAGACCTCGATGAATCTAAGATATTCACATATTGCTGATAAGATGATCTATCTATTCTATCTATAATTTAAGAACTACGTTCTTGACGGTGGAGTAGTTTCCATGTCTCCCTCTCTTGAGCCATCCTTTTGACCTCCCTATACGACACGGCGTCAACTTTCTCCTTCACTTGATCTATAAATGCTCTTCTTGGTCTTCCCTTTTCTCTTCTTGCATCTATTTTTCCTTCTATTATGTTTTTAATAAGATGATCTGTAGTTCTTTATTATCTGGTTTGCTTGTCAAATCAATAGGGCCAAATTTGCATTACAATATCTCTTGAATTTAACAATTTAACTCTGTAAATAAAATAACAAATGGTTTATTCAATTTAAGCGAATGATATTGTAACCTTTTCTTTTGCACAAAATACAAAAGTATTAAACCCTTACCGATAATTAACCACGTCACAATTTCACTGATCACAGTATAATTAATACTATAAAATCATAATAAATGTCCATTCACATAATTAGATAACATCCATCACAATTAACTTAGTGAAACAAAATAATTGTAGAAACATGTTCTTCAAACAAAGTGAATTCTTTAAACTGAGACAACGCCAGTGCAATGAAACAATGCACGCCTCAATTACTAAGTATCATATCATTAAATAAAAGAGGGTAGTATAGATATTATTACTAATAATTTAAAGAACTGAGTAACGTAATGAACGATGGTTTGCAATGAGAGCTGATTTTATAAATTTTGTGTCTTGCTAAATGTGTTGTAGCTTTTGGTTTTTGTGAACCTTGGCTTTGTCTTCCCCGTAACGGATAAATATGCTCTTATTTATCGGCTGTTGAATAAAAACGAATATCGCAATGTTTTAAGTTTAACTCAAATAAAAACATTGCACAAAACATTCACATCTCAGTCGGTGAGATTCGATCTTGGAACTCCCAGATAAGAGTTGAATGCCTTATCCACTGGGCTACGTTTGCTGTTGTAATGACGGCTAAAATAATGGTTTGTATTGTAATAGCTCACGCGTGTACGATATTATTGACACAAAATGTATATGTGTGTTACGTATAAAAAGCTCAACATAGATAAAACTGTATGCTGATTGGACAGCAATCATTTGTCTACACAGTGTTGCAGCGCACACAGGGAATGTAGTTGTGTGACCTGGAAACCGAACTATTTTGCCGTGTGTACAAAGGGGATCGTGCTTCTGCAGTAGAGACTAAAAAGGACCTAATGAGAATGATGATGAGGATCAATTAATATTTAAAAGGTTAGAATGTACTGGCTGCTTCTTTTCCCGCGCTTGACAAAAGATCGTAAAAGACGATCGATGGTATAGTCCAAAATGCGAAATTTTTTAAGATGACGAATTCAAGATTTTGGTTGCAAGGATACCAATTTTTCTCAACAATGGATAAAGCGAACAAAATTAAATTTATTGTCCGGGATTCATCATGTCTTTGACTTTAATTTGCCCGTTGCATAACACGATTGGTCAACTTTTATAGCACAAAATAATTAATCAAAAAGACCTCTATAAATTTAGAGATTCCAATTTTACCGACATTGAGGAGCGATTTAGGGTTCCAAAATTTCTACATATGTGAATTGAAATTGCGATACGGTAAGCACATCACTTTCCGGAAATTTTTAACCGACTTCAAAAAAAGAGGAGGTTATCAATTCGACTGTATGTTTTTTTTTATGCATGTTTGTTACGCGGTATCTTCGCCAATTGTGAACCGAATTCAATGACCTTCCATACACAAGGTCATTGACCGAATTTGATGATTTTTTTTTATTTGAAAGCCTTTTTACCAAGTTGGTCCAGTCAAGTCAAGTGAAGATATAATAAAGAACTTTGGAGATATGAAAGAAACTCCTACAAAAAAATTGAAGTCGGTTGTTTTTCTTTGTAAAAGTTTTAACTATGTATATTATTACAACAAGAAGCTGATTCAATGATAGAGCCGGAAGGTGGCTATATAAATAAATAAATAAATATATAGGGACAAATCACACTGATCAAGCTAGCCCCAAAGTAAGTTTTTAAACTTGTGTTATGGGGATACTAGCTTAACGATACTATATTTTAAGATAAATACATATATAGATAAACACCCAAGACCCAGGTCAATTTGAAAAAGGCCATTTTCCAACTTGCCTTGGCTTGGGGTCGAACCCAGAACCTCCGGATCAGCGGTCAAGCGTGTTAACCATTACGCCACGGAGGTCGTCAACCCTGAATATATGAACCCTGTAACACTGATCAGTTTGTAAGGGATTTATTTTTTCATAAAATATTGAAAAGATTTGAAATATCAAAACGTAGGTAATCATCAAACATAATAATGTTTGAGATTAATTTAAACCAAAATGGATCACTTGTTGTATAAATAATAAAAAAAATATGGATGAAATATGGTGTTTACCGTTAACAGTATCACACAAAATCTCTTCAATCATGCTAGAACCAAAATATTTCATATCTAGAATAATAAAAACATTTATCGGTAAAATAAAAATATTTTTTAAAGATAATAGATTTAATGTAGACAAGGATTCATAAAAAATAGTTTCAACGGATCAGAAAGAAAATTAGTTTTGAGAATAGATTTGGATTATCATCCAGAATAATCTATTTTGAATGATCTATATTTTAACATATGATCTATATTCGTTCATTCGTGCAATAATAGAATGATATTTGAACGGGTATAAACGAAGAAAAGATTTAGCGATGCGGTTAGCTGTCCATCACTATTTACCCGACTACGCCAGAAGGAGAGTTATGTTTTTCGAGTGTATGTAAGTATGTATGTATGTTTGTATGTAAATTTCTTTGGCAGGCTCTACAGTCTAAACGGCTTGATGGATTTTATCTTGAGAGGTGTCGTTAGATTTGTCTTAACTCTGAGAGTGACACTGGGTATATCAAAAATTTAAATAATCCAAAATGGCGAATTTTCGCGCAAAATTTTGCGTCTTCAAAATTTTTTTTTATACAACATCTATCGTGGGGTATCAAATGAAAGGATTACAAAAATATATACAACTTATATGTTAGCAGTCGGAATTTTTGATTTTTTAATAATTACTTGTTTGATGTATTTTTTCATCTTCTCGACCACCATCACGCCGAAAGGTCTTGCGGCTCTGAACTTTGTCTGCGAGCCGCAAAATCCAAAATGCTTTGTCTGCTCTATTAGGGATAAAGACGTATGTATATATAGCCGTGTGGTTCCCGGCAGAGTAGAATAGGACCACTCCAAGTCTTCCCGCGGATGTCGTAGAAGGTAAACAAAGCTCCTAAACACAATGAGACCTCTCCAACCCGTCTGGCAGCGTGGAGAGTATAGGCCAAATCCTCTGACTGCTGTGGCATATACGAGTATGTATATGGCTCTGGTAGTACAGAGAGGGTCGTGCTCCTGCAGTGGAGACTACAATAGATCTGATGATGATGACGTATTTATTTTTATTTATTTTTTTAAGCTTTATTGTACACACATACAAATGTAAAAAGTACAACAGGTGGACTTAATGCTAAAAGCATTGATCAATATATACCTATTGAAAGCTCTGTCTAACTTCTAATGCATCAGACCTTAATAGATTTCATACATAAACACAAACGTCACATCTTATTAAATTATACCTTCTCATCATCATCTAAGGCTCTACAGCCGCGGGTGGGCCTAGGCCTGGTTAAGTAAATTGTTCCAGATAGTCCGGTTTTGGGCTTTCTGTCTCCAGCCTTTGACGCCGACGTTATTAAGGTCTTGTTCGACGCCATCCAGCCATCTGAGCTTGGGTCTGCCTCGGCTTCTGCAACCCTCGGGTCGACTCTCCAGTATACGTTTTTGTACTCTGGCCTCGTCCATTCTTGCTACGTGCCCTGCCCATCGTAGGCGTCCAAGCTTAATGATTTTTATGACGTTCGGTTCATCGTACATTTGATACAGCTCGTGGTAAATTATACCTTCTACCTAAGCAGAATCCTTCAGTCGTTCTCGGATATCAATTTCGTATGATCCATTACGTATATCGGCATAAAGGCTAAGAAATATTGCCTAATGATGGATTAAGGAAGGCTTCTCGTTATATATGTTTCTTTCGTGTTCTGTTGTATTTGTAAGGCATGATTGAACGTAGAAGTGATTTTATCTAACGTGTCTACATTTGCGTGACTGTCGAAAAAGGTTTTTATGTTTACTTGTAAAAAATATACTTATTTTTTTTTTGTAAACAACACGAACACAAACTTCAATGAGGTCTATAATAAATAAATATATACGGACAAATCACATAGATTGAGCTAGCCTCAAAGTAAATTCGATACTTGTGCTATAGGATACTAATTCAAAGATACGAACTGTGGAATCAACATCCTGCAGCGGTGTTCCTGAACCAATACGACATTGAAACCTTCAAAAAACGAGTCTATATCTTCCTGAAAGGTAACGCTCTTGTTACACCCTTGGTGTTGCAGGACAGTGGTGATCACTTACTATCAGGTGACCCGCTTGTTCGTTTGCCGCCCTATAACATAAAAAAAAAACAAACTATACTTTATATCAAACTAGCTGTACCCGCGACTTCGTTCGCGTGGTTGTCGGAATGTTATATAGCCTAAAGCCTTCCTCTATAAATGGACTACGCAACAAAAAAAGAATTTTTCAAATCGGACCATAAGTTCCTGAGATTAGCGCGTTTAAACAAACAAACAAACAAACTCTTCCGCTTTATAATATTAGTATAGAAGTATAGATACATTGCAGATACTCGTAAACATCCAAAACCCTCATGATCATGTTCCATCTTGACCTGACCAGAGATCGAATACGGGATCTCCATTGTGACAGTCTGGCATGATGACTACTAGACCACAGAGATCGTCAAAGTCGTCGAGCTATATTTTATTTTAATAATAATACTCGTAATAAATGCAAATGGCAACTATGATTATTTTATAATCATATTCAGTTATTTATCTTAATACCTGAATATGATTATTTCTGAATATCTGATTGTTTAAATTTGATTCTTGACACAAATTTTCTAAATGTGGATAGTTGGTTGCGTTCAGCTGGCAGCCTCGTTTTTGACATTGCACAGCATTCGTCGCAGTCTTACTCCAAGTCTTTTACAGTAATGGCGGCAAGGCTTTGAAACTCTCATCCTGCTGATGTTAGAATGGCACCATCACTTCATTCATTTAAAGTAAGATTGTATAAATCTTCTCTAGTTGCGTCACACTTGGGTTGAATTAAGTAATAAAGTATCTATTTTTGTATGTATACAGTAGTATATGTACCTATATGTAAGTTTATGAGTATTAAGTATTTGTGTATGTTTATGATGATGTAGCGATGTAAGTATAATCTTTTATTATTATTTATTTTGTACGTATTTGCTTCTACCTGTTAATTGAGTAATGTCTTCAGAGTAAATGTCCTCTCAATATATCGCAGGTTGACTGGAAGAGATCCCTATATGGGATAAGTCCATATCCCATATAGGGATCTGGACTTTATCAGATTTTATATGCATGTTTTTAGTACAATAAAGAAACAAACAAATTGAATTTATTCATTTCTAAATCAACTTAACATTGACCAGAGGCTCCTTAGTACCTGCCTCCAGCGAGTACTTCAATACTATGGTCATATAGCCAGAAAACCCTCCGATAACCTGGAGAAACTTATGGTGACCGGTAGGATGGAAGGAAAAAGATCAAGGGCCCGTAGCCCGATACGAGGGTCTGACCAAATAAAAGAACACCTGAACACCAAGATCTCCAAGGCACTGGAACAGGCAAAAGATCGCAACAAATGGAAGGAGATCAGCTCAGCAGTGAGCAGACTCCTGAAGGAGGAGGAGAAGGAAACTAATCAAATAAGCTACGAGTAGGTTTAGTTTTCGATCTCACATTTGAATTTCTATACAAATCCAGGTTCGACCCTAGCTTACATAACAGAACCCCAATCATATTAATTCCCCCAGATTATACTCTAAATTGTTTTAGCCTAACGTGTAATTTGATACTAAATGTAATTTCAGATAAAGTCTTGTTTGATTAGAATCTAGATTATGACATTAGCTAGAATTATGAATAGTACTTATAATAAAATAAAAATCACGACGAAGCATTCTGTTTCTTAACCAGATCATATCTTATGAAATAAATTTAATGGGTTGGGGTCTGAATGCATAAGTATGATAAATTACTAAAGTATGTACTCAAATTAAATAATGAAATTAATAATGGTGAAAAAATACCACGTGAGCAGGATTTGAGTACTTTAGTACTGCATCTTGAATTCCTAAAAAACCCTATAAAAATATTGCAAATTACATTGGCATAACAATATTTCTACAGTAAGGTATATATCAGTCTAACTAAACTTCGTTCAAGTTTAACTTTGATGCCAAAACAGGTAGTTAAGAATTAGGTTAAATTAGAATTACAGGTCTTACTACAGGTTTAATTAGATTTACAGGTCAATAAAAGATTACCCCCGTTTGAGGCATCGCCATTGCGGGGGCTAATTGGGTGAAACGGAATGTAGGTTTAGCAGACCACAGGGGGTGTGGCTTAAAATACAACTTACGGCAGCGGAAGCTGAAATAGAGTAGATTTAATACAATGTTCTTTTTACCTAACTACTCACTCTGAACAGTTCTCCTTACAACAATATACAAAAATGTAACAAAAATTGGTTCTTATACTGTAACTAAGATTTTTTTATGTTATAAGAAGGCAAACGAACAAGCGGGTCACATGATGGTAAGTGATCACCGCTGCCCATGGACAAGTGCAACACCAGGGGTGTAACAAAAGCGTTACCGGCCTTTCAAGAAGATATAGACTCGTTTTTAGAAGGTTTCAATGTCGTATCGGTTCGGGTACACCGCTGCAGGATGTTGATTCCACAGTTCGGCCATTCGTGGCAAAAAGTTCATTTTAAAATGTACGGTGGTTGATTGCCAATTATCCAAGTGGTGTTGGTTTACTTTTAATTTCTGAAAGGTGGTGTGGTGGTGAAATTTTGCAGCAGGTATCGTATTCTTTTTTATTTATTTATGTTACGCGATATATGCGCCAATTGGAATCGATTTTGATGATTCTTTTTTCATTTGAAAGCCTTTACTAGTTGGTCTTATATTAATTTGGTGAAGATGTGATGAAGAATTTTGGAACAATGGAATTTAATAATTTCGTATAAGATAATTGGAAATAGTCACTATATTATGTTTGTCTTTTCTACTGTCGCACTTTGAGTTTTGTGGTTCTCCGTTTGAGGAAATAAGACGTAATCAAATTTATGTGGGGCGCCCTTTCGAAATTGTTCGAAAGGTGTCTCGCGCGGATATGTCGCTGGTTCAATGGTATATATTAAAGGCCTGGTACTGTTTTAAAGAAATGCACACGTGTTTAACCTATGAACATTCTCGTGGTAAGTATTTACTGGTTCTATTACAGCAATCTACTCTGGCCTGCTTGATGTGCATTGTCCTTGATGAAGAGGACGGTCTTAACACTGTCTTGACACCCGGCCGGGGTTTTGAAGCACCAATATTTAGGAAAATTGACGACATTATCGAGAACGTATGTGTGAATGCGACGCGGTGTTTAAATAAATAAATAAATAAAATAATATGAGCTTAATAAACCTGTGCGTTTTTACCCTTATATTTGCGTTAATGTGTTAGTTTCGAAAAATAAGCAGTATTTATTAAACTTTAGACCACCGTTGGCGCTCTACCGAAGCGGATATTAGTTAAGTTATTTCTTAATAAGCTGCTCGGCGCTAAGCTAACGACATTTTTAAGAGAGAGTTTAGCCCGAAGCCCAGGGTGTTGCAGGTTAATTTAAACGATATTTTATTTTATAGGTCCCTTTAATCAGTTTCAAGAACTAACTGCTTTTATTCTTCTTCTAATACTGATTTCAGGTATTAAGTAGTACCTAGTAATATTGAAAAACTATCGGATTTACCAAAAAGCTCAAAAAATTTCTTGTACCTAACTAAATGCTAGTTTATAATATCGCTTTGACGAAAAAGATTATAAACATATTATAAATTGCTTCTTTTCTCTACTATCTCTATTTCTATGCTGAATTTTAAAATCATCATTATTTTTAATATTTTTTATTTATTTATATTATGTTGAAAAATGTTACTTTACGAGTATAAAATTAAAAATTTGTAATAATGTAATTCAATATACAAGAAATATGGCATCTAGTGGTCTCTTATGTTTGCTGTGCCTTATATACACACGTATACCTATTATATTTAACAGTACAAGTGACGCCCTTGCAGGGCGTCACTTGTGCTGTTATGATTAATGTAAACTCTGATTCCGATTCAGGTATTTCAAACTACCTTAATTAATGCATTGAAGCTCAACGATAGTCATTTAGTGACAACAGATTTTTATACACACTAGTGAGCTAGTGTATAGGTAAGGATAAACATCCGACTAATATTAAAAATGCGAAAGTTTTGTTAATGTTAATTAATGTATAATAGATGTTTGTTGCGCTTTTACGCCAAAACAGCTGAAACAGACTGAAATAAAACTTGGCATGCAGATAGCTTATTGTCTTGACTCAAAGGATAGTGTAAAAAAATTACGTAATAGTGTGTGTATGTGACATGTTAGGAACAATGTTAGGTATATTCCTGTGGTATTATCAATTACACGTGGTATTAACAATTTTTTCTGTGATTACGCGGCACAGAACGGAATCTCCTAAGGTACGCGCAATATGCGTCCCCGTTCCCGGCCCCCGCACCTCTCCCCCGTTTTTGCCTCGATGACTCACGTTGGCCGTCAAGAACCGGGGGAGAGGTGCGGGTGCGGGGAACGGGGACGCATATTGCGCGTTCTTTAGGAGATTCCGTTCTGTTTACTCTTACTGTATTCTGTGTACGCGGGCAAAGTTGTTTCCAGTTTGGTTACGATATTGCAGGCCTGAATCACCTGATTATCTGACAACAAAGAAGATTCCGTTTTTCAGAAGACGCGTAAGGTTGTAGATTCCGAACGCCATTTAGTGTTTGTTGTACCTATCCTAGAATTGGTTCTGGTCTACCCTTTAGGTTGCGGAGGTCAGACGGCAGTCGCTTTATGTAGAAACCAGTCCTCGTCAAATCACCTAGGTTCAGTAGCGGACCCCGGGTTCTGAAGCGTTACCGCTGAGGATGCAACCGGGAATACGCTTGAATTATGATGACGTGGACAAAGTTTCGGCCAACAGTTAAATTTCAATACGCGAATTAAACACACACACAAACACTAACAAAGAGAAAACACTACTTTTCTACCAAATAATCTCTATTGTTTAGTAAATACCTCATATTGAATCGATTTAACCTCGCATTTCTTACCAAATGGATTTTCCATGCAAAAACAAGATGTACGAGCAGAAGAGAGAGAGATAAATGTCTAATTGGGTATAGTGCGAGTGAGTGGGGAGATTGTATTGTCTTCCTGATTGCCTATGGAGAAAATTGAATGTACGCCCTTGACACAAAACAACTTGTTTGTCTTTACTGATGGAAGTGGATTAAAGGGTAAGTAGAGAATCCCCAATGAGTATCAGCCAAGAAAGGAATATAAGAGTACAAGCTTATTTTTGAATAAAATACAAATATTTTAAGGGGTGATTCTCTTCATCATTTTGAACAACTTTTCCTTATAAATAATTTTTCTTTTAAAATTTTTCCCAATTAAATTTCCCAAAGTACTTAGTCACGTTATCTAGTTACTATGGGAAGTGATTTTTTTTTTCGTATTTTGATACACATTTATTGGGAAAAGTTGTTCAAAATGATGAAATGAATCGCCCCTTTTTTTAACAGCCAGTCGATGTGTCCCACTGCTGGGCAAATACCTCCCCTTTCTTTCTCCACTGATCCCTATTTATAACAGCCATTCTTTCATAAAGCTCTCGATGTCGTCTCGCCATTTCTTTCGTAGTCTTAAAATATTTGAACTTAGTTAAAAATAAGCTTGTATCGCTACGGCAAGCGGGGAGGGCAACGGCCGCGCGTATAGTAAAGTTAGTAGGTTAGACATTTATAAGAAACTTGGGAGAAAAAATAATGACAAAGAATTAGTCTTTTTTATTTCAGTTTTGTGTCCGAGCAATGATTTTAATTTCAATATAGCTAAGGAATGCAAAATTAATCTGTATGAAAATGGAGTGAAAATTAATGAATGCAATGAAAATGCAAAATTAATCTGTACAAAATGCAGGATTCATCACATCAAAGTGAATTCGTTTGGTTTCCTGCAGGATTCATCTATCACATCAAACTAACATTCGGTCGGTTTCCTGCAATCCTTTCAATTTGGCATACACACAACATCGCGCGATATGCGGCACAAAGCCAAAGCTTTTATCGATTTGGTGAGAAAAGTCTGAGTTCGTTTGAACTTTTTAATAGACTCCAAAAAAGGAGGGTATGTTTTTTTTGTATGTATGTTAGGCGAAATGTTCGCCTAAATGTACCGATTTTGATAATTCTTTATTTTTATTTTTTTATTATAGATTTAAATGCCCTTGACCTCTATCTAGTCTGAGCTAATATGAGGTCTAGGTCAAAAATGCTTATTCACTCTTGCCTTGAAAATCCCTAAATCATATGTATGGGAAACATGCATGCATTTGTGTGGCACAGTGCACAAAAAGGCTACAGCTCAGCTAAACGCTACTCACTAGGAGTAACAGCTGATTTTCAGCTGGCGCCCTTGAGAATGCGCGAACGAGATGCCAAAAAAAAAAGATTGTATCATAATTATAAATAAAATTTAAAGCAGTAAACGAATATATGTAACTTGAATTATGAGAACTTAACAAATTGATAAAAATATTAAAAATTAAATAATTAAATAAACAGAAACAATTGACAAAAAATACAATTATTCAATTTAAAAAAACCGGCCAAGTGCGAGTCGGACTCGCGCACCGAGGGTTCCGTACAAACCTGCAAGGTTTACAAAGTTCGTTCATTACGACGAGTAAGTTTAAAATTATTAAAAAAATATATATTATGTGATGTAACTAAAAATTTATGGTTTTCGTAATTTTTCCTTTATCTATGCTATAAGACGTTGCTTCGTACCAAATTTCAAGATTCTGAGTTCACGGGAAGCACCCTGTAGGTTTTGATTCCCTTGCAAGTGTCGAAAATTTGCGGCATAAACGGCTGTATCTTTTGATTGCGTTGGCTTAGAAGTTTGATTTTTTCACAGCTTCAAGGGACAGTAGACCTGAGTAATTGATATAAATTTCAGCTTCATACCTCCACGTGTTCCTGAGAAAAAGGGTCTTGACAGACGGACGGACGGACGGACAGACTGACAACAAAGTGATCCTATAAGGGTTCCGTTTTTTCCTTTTGAGGTACGGAACCCTAAAAAACATGATAATTACATTAAATATATAGTGACAATATTGATGTAGCTTAAGTAATAGAATTAACATTACCACTCATTAAATTAAAACTATAACACTTAGCAACTACGGCAATAAACATTCATGCAGAAACAGGCGTGGCCAATAATAATAAATCAATAACATCGACGCATGGAAGCATTTAAATGCCTTTACTACCAAGGTGGTTCCATATTTGTTTTGTGAAGACATGATGAATAACTTTGGAGATCGTTGTACTGTATAGATTGTTATTAATAATTGAGCACTTTAATTGTATTTCAATCCGATAGTTACCAACTAAATTTTAATTTTAATTTTCTTTGGTTTTACTTTTTGTAATTATATTTGCGTATTAAGTACTGACATACAATGAGTGCCCTACCTCCCAGATTTACTTGTCCTCATTGCCCAGGGGCTACGCGTTTATTTTCTTCACATGGCCTCAAGGTCCATATAGGAATTAAACATAAGGTTACTTGTGACCCTCAATCGTCTATTTCTCCTACAATCGGTGTCGTTGCCACTGACTTGAGTCAAGGACAAAGTGCACCAACACAGACCTCGCATCAGAGTCAATTGAATACTATTCCTCTTTTGAGGCAAAGTACACCGGTGTTGCGGCACGTCCCTAAAGGTGCTAGGAGTCAGGCAGCAGGTAGACTATGCGACATAATCGATAAATGCGTTGAGTGTAACGGGGTGGAGGATTGGTTTTCGCTACTTTCTTTCACTTATAGCGCACTGAGAGTGCCATCAAAAGGGATGCCAGGTAATGTGACGACCAAAGTGAAAGCGAACATTGAGGCATCTGGTCTGAGTGGGTGGGGTGGTAGTTCAGGCCCTAAAGCGGAGGGATACAGGCCTCGCTCTGTCTACAAAACCATAGAAGCCAAGGTTTTTGAGGGTGACCTGAGAGGAGCGGTTCGTATACTTGTAACAGATGACACTTTTGCGAAGCAGAGCCCCGATACATTAGCAGCACTGAAGCTCAAACACCCGGATCCATCACGTCCTCTTATATATCCACTGGCACCCGATATATCTATCGCCGTAGTGAAAGTTACAGCAGACGATGTGGGGGCAGCTCTTAACTCGTTTTATAGCGGTTCTGCGGCTGGCCTGGACGGAGTTCGACCTGTTCATTTGAAGGAACTCACATCCAAATCTGCTGGTGACAATGGGCAACGCTTGATGGAGAGCCTAGCGGGACTTTGCAACTTTATGTTAAGTGGTCAGGTCAATTCAGAGGTGTGTCCGTACCTGTACGGGGCGGCTCTCTGCGCCTTGTCCAAAAAAGACGGGGGCCTGAGACCTATAGCAATCGGCAGTATTTTCAGGCGTCTTACTGCTAAGCTGGCGTGCCGGGCCGTAAAGGAGGATATGTCGCAATACTTGCAGCCACTCAAAATGGGTTTGGTACGCGTCTGGGATGTGAAGCGGCTATTCACGCCACTCGTGCATTTGTCACGGACCCGGGCAACGCAAACTGCATCGTTTTAAAGGTTGATATCTGCAATGCCTTCAATACTTTAGAGAGAGACGTTTTGTTGGGTGAAGTCAGAGAGAGGATCCCGTCTCTATACCCGTTTATTGTTACCATATGTACCAAGCCCCATCAAATCTATATTTCAACGACGATCTTATTCTGTCTCAAGTGGGAGCGCAGCAGGGAGACCCACTTGGACCTCTCATTTTCAGCCTGGCTATACATAAAGTTATCAGCGAGTTAAAGTCTCCTCTGAATGTATGGTACCTGGATGATGGTACTATCGGAGGCGAGTTAGAGACCAGAGACGGTTTACCAGGACTTGCAGACTTTGATCCCACAGTTCAAAAAGCTTGGATTGGAGGTGAATCCCAACAAATGCGAGTTTTTCCCCTGCAGCAGTGACGCAAGGACCCAGTTCACACATTTTAGCTCTCTATTGCCTGGTATAGCAGAGCTTTCGACTGCCTCATTTAATCTTTTGGGCTCGCCTATATTTCTTGAGGCAGTTCCAGCGGCCATAACCTCACGCATGCAACTACTTATTTCTGCTGGGGAACGTCTGCAGAAACTTTCGGCTCACGTGGCGCTGGTGCTGTTGCGGGCATGTTTCGCATTGCCTAAAATTAATTACCTGCTGAGAACTGCACCAACTTGGTTGTGTCCCAGAGAGATATCTGTTTTTGACGATACATTGAAAGGTTTGGTCGAGGCAGTATTAAATGTTTCCCTTAATGAGTCGCAATGGAAACAAGCAGGTCTTCCCATAAGGTTCGGGGGCCTCGGGGTCAGGCGCGCGGTTGATGTTGGTCTTCCGGCTTTTTTGGCTTCGGTTCATGGTGTTGCGGATCTTGTCACTGTAATTCTCTCACCCAATGGTGACAGGGTAAGTATACCGTATGTGACCGAGGCAGAATCTGCTTGGATGGCTGGCAACTCCGGCGCGTCGTGTCCCGTTGCCCTTCACGTTCAGCGGGTATGGGATGATATTGGTGTCAAAAATACCCATCAATCCCTGCTGGTCAATACTTCGGGGCGGATACGGCGAGACTTAGAGCAGTGTCACAGATAGAATCGGGAGCGTGGTTGCAGGCTCTTCCATCGCCTTACCTAGGCACCTTTTTGGACGATGACTCCTTGCGGATAGCCGTGGCGCTCCGCCTGGGCTGCAGAGTGTGTGAGCCGCATATATGCATCTGCGGATCCATGGTGGAAGCCGACGGTTATCATGCATTGAGTTGTCGTCGCTGCACAGGGAGGTTTCCGCGTCACCACGCACTAAATGACATCGTTCGTCGAGCCTTTGTCTCGGCTAATGTTCCCTGCGTGCTGGAGCCCCCAGGGCTTAGTCGATCGGACGGCAAGAGGCCTGATGGTTTGACTATTGTCCCTTAGAAACATGGCAGGTGTCTGGTATGGGACGCTACGTGTGTTAGCACAGTGGCAGCCAGTCATCTGGGACGCACTATTATCGCAGCAGCAGCAGCTGCTGAGGATGCAGCCGAAAAGAAACGGGTGAAGTATGCGGTTATGGGACAGCACTACAGTTTCATTCCCATAGCCGTAGAAACCATGGGATGTTGGGGTACAGACGCCAAGCGTCTAATCCGGGAGTTAGGGCACAGAATAAGGGAAAAGAATGGTGACTCCCGCTCAGGCTCATTTCTGATGCAAAGGTTGGCCATTGCCATTCAGCGCGGTAACGCAGCTAGTATATTGGGCACCTTTGCAGCAGAAATGTCAAGGGGCGGGTTAGAAATATAGTGCAGATTGTCTAAAATATCCATGATATAATTATCTAGAATGATAATTTTCTAAAAATTGGACTAATTTTTTAATAATCTTTAAAAGTCTTTGATTGGGCGATCGAGACAGACAACTAAGTGTAAATATCTTTATTTGTGAAGTTATATTATGACAAATTATTTTATGAGAATAAATAGAGTACTTTGGAGATATACTTATATTTCCTAAGTCACCTTCTATGACATCCAAGACATTCTTTATTTTTATTTTTTTATCATAGATTTAAATGCCCTTGACCTCTATCTAGTCTGAGCTAATATGAGGTCTAGGTCAAAAATGCTTATTCACTCTTGCCTTGAAAATCCCTAAATCATATGTATGGGAAACATGCATGCATTTGTGTGGCACAGTGCACAAAAAGGCTACAGGCTATTTGAAGACAGATGCACAGCCAGCGCCCAAACCAGTTGGCCACCATCGCTTTATAATATTTATACTTCATAAATGAATACTATAAAAAGTCGGAGGGACATACCCGTAATAAATTGAACCACGCGCAATACTAGATCACTAAAGTATAATGAAATTAAAATAACAGTAAAAGAACCAAAAAAAATTCAACATTCCCATACAAATCGCCCGGGCGGCCACGCACTTTTGTATGAAAATGCCGAAATTTATTTTTGTCTTTTGGCTGTTATTTTAATTTCATTATACCATAATGATCTAGTATAGACCGTGGTTCAATTTATCATGGGTATGTCCCTTCAACGTTGTATAAATATAACCTCTGACAGTTTTTAAGATAGTGTGCACGCACTGCTATTTTAAACGCATAACGAATCTACGCTTACCGGATATTTATTGTTATATCCTATTATTTATAAATAAACAAATCCTCTTTCGGTAAGCATAATACAATTCAATTTCAACATTAAGGCAAATGCGGGCCCTTTAATAAATTAATATGAATTAAGATATTCAAGATAAATAACCGAACAGGGAAATGTTGGATCTATTTTTTTTTTGTTTGTCTAACTTTCTCCCGCGGCTTCGCTCGTGTCTCCCACGGGAACATTACATTTTTCCGGGACGAAAGCTACCCTATGCCTTCTCTGTACTCCTAACTATGTGTTTTCGAAAAGATTGGTTCAGTAGATAAAGCGTGAAGAGGTAACAAACAAACAAACAAATATACAATCTCACTTTCGCATTTATAATACTAGCTTAAGCCCGCGGCTTCGCTCGCGTATCCCACGGGAACATTACTTTTTTCCGGGATGAAATGTACCCTATGTCCTTCTCAGTACTCCTATGTGTATGCGAATTTTCAAGAAGATTGTTTTAGTAGATAAAGCGTGAAGAGGTAACAAACAAACAAACAAATATACAAACTCACTTTCGCATTTATAATATTAGTTAGGATTAGGATAATAAATATAAATTTCATGCTTCGGAAGGCACGTTAAGCTATTGGTCCCAGCTGTGATCATTGTATGGCAGTCGTCAAGCTTTGTCAGATGCCTTTAGGCAGCTTGAAAAATCTCTTGAAAATCTGACCCCAGTGTTGGCCACGTCCACAACGAAAAGCAAACAAAAACAATTGAGAAATAAATAAGAAGAGAGTTCAGGAGAGAAGATTGAGAAGGAACAATGACGGGAAAAGGAACTGAATTAATATAGGACACCTAGTAAGACGTGGGGGGAATGTTTAAAGCGCATGAAGGAGAGGGGGGGTTAGTACAAATTTGGTAAATGAGAGAAAACGATGGAGTGAGTTGACATAAGAGTCCACAAATAGAGAGAAGGCGAAGAAGATGATGATTATGATGACGATGGTGAATTGTTCCGGGGTTCGGTCAAATAGTCATGACGACTGGAGGAACATTTTTGGCCCATCGGTAAGACTAATAAAAAATATTGTACACGTATTTTTTATTTTCTCTGAGAAACAAAAATTGACGAAGACACAGCGCATTTAAATTTCGCATGAGTGACGTAATGCTGTGTGAGTATGATTTTTATACAGCGGTGACGTCACAAGCCCCCACTCTGGAACTTGGATGCTCTATATCTTCGTGAATTTTTACTTTTTTGATAAACTGAAAAATATGGGTTCATTCTTTTTGGATAATCTATAAGACGGACTACCTAGTTAGACTAATACTTTTCTGACCCGTAGTCACCCCTATTATTTAGATTATTAAATTAATAATTAAGATTAAGTTTTTCTTCTTTGCTGGTCTGGGAGAAAAGAAAAAACATAGAATGTACCAGCTGCTTCTCTTCCCGTGCAGATCGTAAAAGCCGATCGTGGGAATGGGCGAGAATCTGAATCATATGAATAGGCGATGCGGTTAGCAACCCATCACTATTATGATTTCCCTTTTCCACCTTCATGCCCACCATTACGCTAAAAGTGGCCTGGGCTTTACCGCCCTTGGCTCTGTCTACCCCGTTAGGGATAAAGACGTGATAGTGTATCTGTACTAAGTTTTATTTTTAGGTTTAGTTTGTAGTGTTTATAGTAATTGGCTTATCAGTGTGATGTGTGCTTATCTATTTATTTATTTAGCTTAATTAGATATACACGCAAAATAAAAGTCTAGCGTAAGTATACGTCACTATATTTGTTAAAACTGTACCACACAAAACATTTACAGTATTCAAACACAATTTATCACAGAAAACACAAGAGTCGCAGTTAGAAACTTTTTACAATCCAAGATGTCTCCTCGTTAAGCAAATTTTCATAGCGGGCCGCGCTCCCGTTGGTCGAGCGCGGACCAATGAGACGTTTCGGTTGCGTTCATACAAGTTCAAAATTTACCGCCGCGAAATACGTATGGGTGCGTTCTGCTACAATATTTTTTTCACTAATACACGAATTACTTGGAGATAAGAAAAAATCTATTCAACATTGTTGTCATAAAAAGCACCAATCTTAAATTACTTGCTATGGCTAATTATTTTAAATAATGCAAACAATAAACTGGAGTAATGTTTACGAATTTAAGATTTAATAAAGCTCCCGTGAAAGCTTTCACTTGTGCCGGTTTTAGCAAAATTACGCCCATGTGCAAACATTGAAAGCCGCCCTCTTCCTCCCTTAATGCTGCTTTAACTACGTATATAAATAAATAAAAAACGATCAAGTGCGTGTCCTTGTGAATACCGGCACTTAGTCACCATGGGAAAAAATAATGATTCTTACTTTACATGTATGTATTGGAGCTACGTTTTTTTTAAGATTTATTTTACCACTATGTTGGCGTGATTAATGTACTCGTATATTATAATCGTAACGGCTCTTTCAAGAGCCTAAACAACGAAAACGACACTTTTTAGCGCCACAAAACCAAAAGCTTCTGAAACCCTCATTACCATCTCTATAAACATCGAAGGGTTAAAGATGATTTGAAATTGAAGCTACAGTGAAACCATTTCGACTCGACAAGAAGAAGATTATAATAGTGCCTGAGTAAAACCGCGGACAGACAGACAGCCATGGCAAAACTATAAAGGGTTCTTTGTTTACTAAAGAACCCTAAACATTTGATAAGTAAATCGATATTGTCACCAACGAGTCTTTTTGTGGGAGCGAGGTGGTATCCTCGACCGCCATAAAGTAAAATCTGGCCAAGCATGGTGTTACGCCTGGACAACCGGGTGTTATCACACCTCCGACAACACACCATCGGAGCTGCGGTTCGCACGCCGGTCTCCAAAGCAGCACAGCTGAGGATGCTACCGGAAACACGCTTAGAAGGAAGACAATAACAGAATTGTTCAATGGGTTTATTTGGCTTTGTAGTCTATAGGATAAAAAATCGCTAAAAATACGCAGTCACAATTTCTATAAAACCCATAGCTTGTTTCAAAATGGCACTGATTTAAAAAGGCAGTTGTAAATAGCAGTTTTGGTAAGTTAAAAATTATAAATGGTTATTTTAATAACTAGTTCAGCAGTTAAAACTAAGCAGTAAAGTAAACAAAAATGAGTAATAAAAAATAATGAACTGGATCAGTGAATATATAATTGAGCAGGAAAATAATTAAATGGGCGGTAAAAAATATTGAACGAGCGGTTCTATAGGTTTTCCCTAACCTAGTAAAATGGATAAAACCGACCTACCACTCGCCGGCCGCTACCGCGGCACGCTCGCTGCGCTCGCTTGGCTCGTGCGTGTGTTGGTCGCAGTTCTAACCTAACCTAACCTTATAGGTTTTCCCTAACCTAGTAAAATGAATAGAACTAGTAATATAATAAAATAAACGACTAATTGATTTTTTATTACTGTTCATGTTTTACTGTCGCAATAATTAATTAACCGCCATATAATTAAATAACTGCTCAATATGTTTTCCAACTGATCATAATAACATCTCGAATATTTAAATAACAGCTCAAAAAATTAGTTTCCTATCAAAATTCATGTAGCACCATCTATTGGTAGATTGCCAAACTAAACTTACTAAACAACTCTTTATTAACTTTAAAAGTTGTGCTGATGTTTTAAAATTTGCTTGTTCCAGGTAATTTTCCGAGTTAATTTGTTTCTGTGGAGTTAGATGGTAAGACGACTTCAGCAAGGATGTTAGAAAACGCTGGATGCAGGCTGCTTTCAATCAGTTATTTTGAAAATTCTTGGAGCTACATCCTGCAGTGAACTGCCAGTCCGTTTTTGTCATGAGTAAGCATAAATAAAGTACTGGTTGGCATCGAAAAAATCCACACAAGTAGTAGGGATTTTTAGAAGCATTCGTAGAAGACTAGGACCTGGCTTGACGTCGTCAAGGATGATATGCGTGCCAATGGTCTTACAACCAAGGATGCTCAAGATCGTGCGAAGTGGAGAAGGAAAAGCCGGAAAGCGGACTCCGGGCTTCGCAGCGAGATGAGAGAGAGAGAGAGAGAGTAGAAGACTAGGACCTTACTCCATAATATAACACTAAACAAGACTTTATCATAATTGCGTAGCGCTCAATTTTGCTTGACTGCAACGCGGACACGTAACTACGTATCTACGTGGTAAACATGCAGTAACCGACACTTTTTCCTCTCCCCTGGCTTAGCAACGCCATTTCAGTGAAATTCATCCATATTTAACGTTACAGCAAACTTCCCTTCTTTCCCCCCTCCAATCCCCCTTTTAGAAAATCGCTTGAGGTAGTACGGGCATGTAATGCGTCGGGAGGAAGACCACGTGACTCGGAAAGTGATGGACATACAGGAGGGCAAAAGAGGAAGAGCACGCCTTTACCTGGAGTCGAACCATCTCCAATGACTTGAGGACGTTGGGCATAAGCTCAGAAATGGCGCAAAATCGTCAAAAATGGCGTGAAAGTATTAGGGGGGCCGACCCCGTATACGAAATGGCAAGGAAAGAAGAAGTCTTATGTAGAATGTAGTATACAGCACAGAATACATAAGAGTCAAATCCTTAGTGAGCCTCTCAAATTTGAGATATCAGATAGTAAGAGCATAGTCGTATTGAGAGTAAGGTCGCGGGTTCAAGTCCTGCTCACGTGGTATTCTTTCACCATTTCATAGGGTAGGTAGAAAAATATTTTATAGGGTTTTTAGGCGTTCAACATGCAGTACTAAAGTACTTAAATTAAATAACAAATGGTGAAAAAATTCCACGTCAGCAGTTTAGTTACTTCAGATTAGTGTTAGGTGACGCAAGCCTAGTGCGTGTTATAAGAATACCAAATGGTGGCGAGATTTGACATGGGGGGTTGAACACGTGATGGCTCAGTTGGTTAGAGCATGGTCGTATTAAGACCAAGGTCACGGGTTCAAGTCCTGCTCACGTGGAATTTTTTCACCATTTTTCATTTCATTATTTAATTTAAGTACTTTAGTACTGCATGTTGAACGCCTAAAAACCCTATAAAATATTTTTCAATTTTTGTAATAAATTTGAATAAATATATGTATAAATAAACCCTCCCTGGGCAGTTACCCAGCTATAGCCTACTCTAACGCTATTACTGCTCACTTGGAATATTTTATTCTTGCCTAGAACATCTCATCCATCTTGCGTGGTGAATGTTTCGCGAAATGAACTCTATTTTTTGATTAAAGTTGTAACTTTTACACGTTCACTATTGTTGCTTTTGCATAAAGAATTTGAAGGTTGTACTTGCAGTATTTTATCTAATTAACTATTAAAAACATTACCCTCCCGTTAGCGCTGGCTACTTTCACAAGTATTTACCCGTGTTCTTTTATTTGTGAAGGTAGAAAAAAATAATAGAAAGACTGATTAAAGTAAAATGGATTAGTGTACCTATATCAAGGCAAAATGTTTAGTTGTTTTAGACTTACAAACAGATACATTAAATAATGACATAAGTGAAAAACACCACGTGAGCAGTCGTATTTAGGCCAAGTTCGCGGGTTCAAATCCCGCTCACGAGATATTTTTTCACCATTTCTTATTTCATTATTTAATTTGTGTACTTTAGTACTCCACCTTGAATGCCAAAAAAAACCTTATCAAAATAAAACAGATACATTATCACGTCGATCCCTAACGGGGTAGACAGAGCCAAGGACCGTTAGACCCAAAGCATCTTATGTATTCTGTGCCCAAAGGCCACTTTTAGCGTAATGTGGGCGAGGAGGTGAGAAAGGAATCAAAATATTGGTAAAGTTTTAGCACCGCGCATTTTCACCTATCCCTCGATTGGTTTTTAAGATCTGCGCGGGAAGACAAGCAGCTACAACCTAAGTTTTTTCTCTTTTCCCAGACCTCTTCTCTTTTTTTTATTAGAGTTTTGAGTGCGTTTGACCTCTATCTAACCTGATGGGAAGCTAAGATGAGGTCTAAGGTGTAACATGCAGACTCAAAAAATGCCTATTCACTCTTGCCTTGAAAATCCCTAAATCATCGACGCAGGGAGGGAATTCCACACCTTAGCGGTATATACATACCTATATGTTTTTGCTAACAATTTATTCGGCCGTTTTTACTATCTGCGCGAGAAGAAAAGCAGCAGGTACATTATAAGTTTTTTCTTTTCTCCCAGACCAGCATAGAAGTTGTTTTATTTTAGGGTAAAATATATTCGTAATATATGCGCGTTGCTTACATCTCTTTTGGCTGTCGTATTAAAGACCTACAACACCTCAAAATATATTAAGACTGGGCCTTATGTGGATAATCTAAGTTTTGCTCCCGCTTCCACGCACACTTTTCTCTAGCGAGACATGACAAGAACATGCGGGGTGAAACGATCATGGTAGGTCAATAAGGCTGTTTTTGTTTTGGAGGTTTTTTTCCTTTTTCCAAAGAATATTTAAGAGTTATTTAAATATAAGACATATGATCCCTGCCTTATGTTTAATACAATTATAATCCAAATTTACAAGGGCTAATTTATTGTATTTCTTGAATACTTTCCGTTTTAGTATAATTCTAAGGTGATTTAGAGGCAACTTCGCCATTTTTTTCAATAGAGAAAATTTTAAGCAATCGTGTTTTCGAAACATATATATGTGGGATGGGGTGGTGAATTAAAGCAATTTCTTCCTTAAACTTCTTCGTCTTTATTTAAATTCTTACCACACACGTCTTTACAAAATCGTCCTAATCGCCATCTTCTTTTCTATCTATCCCTTCCTCTTATCCCTCTCTTTCACACCTGTACAATAATCCTATTTGACTCTCTCATTCTTTTAACAATGTATTTCCTTTTCTTTCATACATCACCTTGCATATAACCTATCTCTCTCTTTCTCTCTTACAATGTTGCTAGCCCACATTCGGCCGTCCTGCATGTGGATGTCCTCAGCCACACTCCTAAAGTTAACAAAACATCTGATTTACTTACTAAAACACAGTAATACTATTAGTAACAGACTTACAGTAATAAATACAGTATTGCTGTTGATAAGTTAAACATCAGTTTATCTAGAAATTTATATGAAAACATTGAAAATGAAACTTAATTTATAAAACCAGTTTTTTTTTTACTCGACTACAACATAAAACATTCAATCCATATATGAAATAGGTTTAATGAGAAATATAGAAAAACCTAAAAGCCTATTTGTTATTTAACAAATAGCATAAAACAAAAGCAACGGGAAAAGGTGGCCTTATGTTACTTAATTATAAAGAGTACATCTTAAAATATAAACCAATAAATATAAGTCTAGGTATCTGTAGTAACATTTACAATCTACATCTGTGGTTATCAATGGATTATTTCCTTTCAAGAAACAAAACCAAATAGGGAAAAAATAAAAACGTACCATACTTAATCATGATTTTGCTACTACTCCAAACTGGCATCAAACTCAGGCCAGGGCTTCATAAAGTCCGCTGACGTAGAAGTCTTGATTGGGCCTTCCCTAGATGCATCCATTTTGGAGACCTCATAGCGATCGTTTCTTTTACATTTGGTTACCAAATATGGTCCCAGAAATTTCTCCTTTAACTTCAGGCATGGGCCAAATTGGGTGCGTTTAATTGCCACTCGGTCACCTTCTTTATACTTAATTGCTTCTTTTCTCTTCATATTATAATTTTTTGAATTTTCTTCTTGAATTTTTCCTATTTGTTCTTTGGCAATTTGTCTTAATTCCTCACGCTGCTGCATATGCTCTTCTATCTTTTCTTCTTCCAGCATTTGGTAAATTTCTAGGTCATCACTGGTCCTCATTTTTGCTCCCATCAACAATTCAAAAGGCGTCATCTTAATACTTCTCTGGAAGGTGCTATTTAAAGCACGTTGTAAACGGCTTACATGTCTATACCACTGAGTCTGATCTGAAATGCAAAGCTTGGTTAAAATTGATATAATCACTCGATGAATCCGTTCGACTTGGCCGTTACTTCGAGGTATCCCTGTTGTTATAGTCACATGCTGTATATTTTCAGTCTCACAGTATTCCTTGAAGTCGTTGCTAGTGAATGCAGTTCCTTTGTCTGTGATTATGCGGTTTGGATTACCAAAAGTCTGTTGGTGAATCCGCAGCTTATTCAAGGTCTCTGTCGTCGTCGTGCCTTTAGTAGGAAAAATCCAAACAAACTTTGAAAATCCATCAACCACAGTTAAAATAAAATTGTACTGTTTTTTGGTTTGTGTTAACGGTCCGATGTGATCACAGTGCAATGTATGCAGTGGTATATCGTACTTATCTATAGAATTTAGGAATCCTTCCTGTCGTCCTTCTTTTCTCGTAGCTAATAAACATGGTATACATGTCACCAAAAAGTCCTCTATCTTCTTATTTAAATTTTTAATGTAATAGTCCTTACCAATCAACTCCATCATTTTTCTCTTGGAAAAATGTCCTCGATCATGAATTCTTTTGATAACCTCGAGTTCCATACCTCTAGGTATTACCAGCTGTTTCTCCATTCCCTTGTATAACAGTCCGTTCTCCAATATGTAGTCTGAATAAGGTTTTTCCTGTAATATGTTTTTTATAGCCATGAGCCCCTCGTCGAGGTCTTGCCCTCGCCTGATCTCATCGTGTAGGCTTACCGTTACTGCTGTATATGGGTTTCTGCTGAGAGCATCGGTGTGCTGCATCTGACTTCCTGGTCGGTGTTCAATCTCATAGTCATATTGCTCTAGTAACAGTACCCATCTTGCAACTCGGGGTGCTAAATCTTTCTTCATCAAAGTCATTCTAAATGCTTGACAATCAGTTATTATTTTAAATCTAATTCCAAATAAATAATGATGAAATTTCTTTACACCAGTTATTATTGCTAAAGCTTCCAACTCGTAGCTACTGTATTTACTCTCTGCGTCTGTAGTTCTCCGGCTCATATAATAGACTGGATGTAACTCACCATTTGCATTGCGTTGCATGAGAATCGCAGCATATGCTATGCTTGAGGCATCTGTGTGAAGCTCTGTAGCAAATCTCGGGTTAAATAAAGACAATACTGGACTACTTACCAGTCTCTGTTTCAACTCATTGAAGGCTTTTCTTTGAGCATCTTCAAATATGAATGTGGCTTCTTTTTTTAGAAGGTCTGTCAAGGGTTTTGCTATAACAGCATAGTTGGGTATGTACTTCCTAAAGTATGATGTCAAACCTACAAAACTATGTACTTGCTTAAATGTTCTTGGCTCCGGGAATCTCATAACTGCATCAGTCTTATCTGGTGATGGTCGTACTTTACCATCCTCGACCAAGTGTCCAAGATATTCCACTCTACGACAAATTAGGTTAGCTTTTTTCCAATTGATCTGTAAACCATAATCAGAAGCAACTTTAAGCACATTCTTTAATCTTTCCAGAGCCTGGAATTCATCTTCTGCATAGACAATCAGATCGTCGATGAATATTGACATATAACCCTGCATCGTCAGCTCTCTAAAGATAATAGTGATAAATCTAGTGAAATATTTAGGGCATATCGATAATCCAAACGGAGCTTTCATGAATTCATATTGTCCATTGTAAACCACAAAAGATGTATATTTGATTGACTCTGAACTTACTTTCAAGTGGAAAAAACCATTTTTTAAATCTAAAACACTGAAAAATTTGGCATCTCTTAACCTATCAATTAAATCTTCAATTATAGGTAAGGGATATTCGTCCTTGACCATCTTTTTATTAATGTCTCGGTAGTCCACACATACTCTAGTTGTCCCGTCTTTTTTCCTAACCAACACTAAGGGACTCACATATTCTGAATAACTCACCCTAATGATGCCGTCTTCCAGCCACTCTGCTATCTGCCTTTCCACAATCTCTTGTTCCTTCAGCGACAATCTTCGAGGTCGATGTCTCACCGGTATATCGTCCTTGAGTACAATTTTCAATTCCAATGGAGCTTCCTTCTTCTTGGTCGGTTGGTACGATTCAATGCACCGTACCACTTCTTCTTGAACCTGCAAACTGCATGTATTACCTACAACAAAATCACAATTTGCCCCTACATCCAGTTTCCTGATCCAATTTTCTCCTTTATTTAAGAAATGAATGGAATCACCATTGAAAACCACAGTGTACTTTGTCAAAAACTATTGGCCTAAAATTACACGGTAAGGCATGTTTCCATTAGGAATCACATGGAAAAGAACATCTGCTACCTTATCGTCTACCGTAAGGGACACCATACATTTACCAAGCGATTTTACTTTGAAAAGTCCAAGTCCTGTTAGCGAAAAGTCCTCGCTGTCACACTTTATGCACCACTTTATTTCGTCGTATACGCATTGTTCCATTAAATTTACGTCGCTGCCCGTGTCTACTAACGCATTGATGTTCACTTTATTTACCAGCAAAATCCCGACAATAGGTTTCGTTGAAAATCCTTCACTACATTGTTTGTTTACATTAAGTTGACACCGGCTGTCAATGTCACTGTCTATCCCGACCGCCATGTTTGTTCCGCTCGCAGCGCAGCTAACCTCGTTGTCGCACTCCGCTCCGAACATCGCGCGCTTTTCGTTTCTTTCGCCGCCGGAACGTTGGTAGTACCTCCGTCTTTCGTCGCTGTTCGGATGTTCTCGGTAACCTTCGGCTTGTCGATCGCGACCGAAGCGCTCCCTATCGGTGCCGCCGTCGTACCTTCGTTGATAATGGCTGCCGCCCGCGCCGCTATGCGTTTCCTTTTGAGCCTTGTCACAAATTGATGCGATGTGACCAAAACTGTTGCACTTAAAGCACTTCAAACCATCTTTTTTACGCGGACAGTCAGATGAACGATGGTTTTTCTCTCCACAGCTGTAGCAACGTATTTCTTTAGTAGGTTGAGCATGAACATGACCAGATTTCATTTTAGACTTCACCGTCTCGTAGATTTTAAGCTTTTCTTTCAGGTCGGAGTATGTAGTCACGCCGTATAAGCACATTTTATTCATTTCATTATCCGGAATACCATCTACTATGTATTTTATAGCAATGTAATCGGCCATTTTACCTCTCTTGCCCAATTCTTTCATTACGAGCATGTAATCCATATAAGTTTCATTGGGTTTTTTCTTCCTAGACCCCATCATTTCGTGTATGGCTTTTTGATCCAGAGTATCAGGGAATTCTCTTAACCCTAGATAACTAAACTATTCTGGCAGTTACACAATAACTAAACATTCGTCTAGCGGACTACGCATTAAAAAATCTTATATTATCAACATAATTTAACGTGAGGAAGAAATTGTTACGTGATTCGTATAAAGTGCTCGTTGTGAATAGAGACAAGTCGAAATAATTTTATACTAATGATGACACATACCTTTTATACACATCTACATTATGGGTGCCACAAATTGCATTTTTACATCTAAGGCATCAACTTTTGGTCTTCCTTAGCAATTTCGACAGGCAAACGTATAATTTTTTTGAAATATTTCATACATAAGGAAATGGAGCAGATTATTCATATGATTTCACCAAGGATATCTCCTATCATGACCTTGATGTCACGTCTCAAAGTTACCGTCCGAACAAGTTGCCGCAACCAAGGCTCCATGAGGTTGTTCGTCAATTTCAAAACAAAATCTCGCCGTGTTTCTATTTTTTTATTATTTTTGATGTTATTCGCGTCGTATAACATAAGTAGGAATAATCTTGGTGCAGATGACCATTTATGATGAGCTTTACTGGATACAAATCGAAGAGTTGCTAAAGCACATGTTGGATGCTACCTGAAGTATGTAGTACGTTTCTTTCCATGTTTGACAATATAAAATCATCCGAATCAATAATTTGGGTTCTGTTGTATTTTACTTGGTACTAAAAAATCACCTTCAAAACCCAAAGATTGGCACGAGACATTAGTATCAATGCTGATATTGTATTGACTTTCAACCTTCCAATTATTTGTCATCACCGCAGAAGTTAAATTATCTTGTTACTTTTATCAGAGTAATCAATCTTAATAAACGTGAATTTCTACTTTCAGCCTAGGACATGTTATATGTTTCCATTTATAAATCCATCAATAATATTAGGTGTATGAGAAAAAGTTGAAAACAATTAGTAGTATGAATGACATCTTACTATTAAACTCTAGTCATTAAAAAATAACCGTTTTTATGAAGTTCATATTATTTCCTAGTATGCTTATGTATATTATCTAATTATAATACAAACATTTATTAGATTTATTTATTTAAAAATACTAATATAAAATAAAATGCAATTTAGATACCTTTGAAAATCTGCACCTGTTATAACTAAATTTTCGTCATCTAGACGACGCGGTGGTTATAAATCACAAATAAAGACAATTGTTTGCGCAAACGCCGCATTTGTGTCACTTTTTACTCTAACTATGAAGGTATACAAAGGCGTGCAAGCAGGGGGTACGCGAAAGTTTGTGAACTAGACTTATGCAAGGGGTCGCGTAGTCTGCCAGACGAATGTTTAGTTATCTAGGGTTAAGACCGCTGTTTTTAAATCCGTCCATGATTTGAATGGGCGCTCGCTGCGGAGCCACAGGGCCGCCGTACCCGTAAGCGATCGCCTCGCTATAACCAGGCGCTGAAGAGGCGTCCATTCGAATATCTCCGCATTGTCGTCCATGTCCTGTGTCCACCTGGTAGCTGGGTAACCTTTATCCTGCCCGCTGAACTTCGGTATCGCATCTTCTGCGAACATCAGCATCTGCCGTGCCATGATGTCGTCATTGCGAGAAGCACTCGCACCATCCTCCTTCGCCATTTCGCTTTAAAAGTAGAATTTCAAGCTTCGTACACCACGCCACGTGCTTGGTATCTCGTCTTACACACTTTACGTCTTCACGTCTTCGTCTTCGTCTTCTTTTTATCAACATCCCACTTCTGACACCAAAATGTGGGATGGGGTGGTGAATTAAAGCAATTTCTTCCTTAAACTTCTTCGTCTTTATTTAAATTCTTACCACACACGTCTTTACAAAATCGTCCTAATCGCCATCTTCTTTTCTATCTATCCCTTCCTCTTATCCCTCTCTTTCACACCTGTACAATAATCCTATTTGACTCTCTCATTCTTTTAACAATGTATTTCCTTTTCTTTCATACATCACCTTGCATATAACCTATCTCTCTCTTTCTCTCTTACAATGTTGCTAGCCCACATATATATATAGTTCTGAACTTTGCTGTGTTTTTATTTCAAAGTGAGTATTTCGTTAATATTGATTATATTTAAGAACTTTAGGGTAGTACGGGCTCTTAACACCTTTACATAACACTTTATCTAACCTTCTGAAAAAACCAACACCTCATCACATTTAATATACCATTCTTAACCAAGCCAAAAATAGGGTGCAGTAATCCATTAAAGCAGACAGCTATTATACTCTGGCGTTAAGCCGCTAACCCATAGTTAAATTAACCGCGGGGTATAATGACCCGACAACGTTTGCGATGTATAGTAATGCGGTTGGAGATTGGAGCAATGTGCAGTCATCACAAGACGGGCTGGATACTATAAACGCTATCAAAATTCTGAGGGGTTACTCCATAAAATAATACGATAATCGTTCGATAGTGACGGCCTATTTCTATGTGAAATCAAATTAGACTTTAATAATATGTATTATTAACGCTCAATGATGCTTGACACTGAAACGCGGATACGCAGTTACGTAAGTATGTCTTGCTTACCGCTTTTGGAGTAATCCTTCAGCATCGTGTACTTAAAGGGTCAATTCTTGCTAGTGCAAAGTCGAAGCGTATCGAATGGTTCTTGTCTACCCTTTGGATTGCGGAGGTCACACGGCAGTCGCTCTGTGTAAAACCAGTAACCTCTTCAAATCGCCTGGGTTAAGTAGCGGACCCCGAGCTATGAAGCGTTACGGCTGAGTTTCCAACCAGGAATACACTCGGATGATGATATTTAGACATGGCATTCTCCATTTATATTTTTTACAACGCAGCTGCAGGCTGACTCGTTACGGATCGTCCGAATATGATCATACCATTAACCACGGCCGGCACAAGATTTTGAGGTTTTGGGGTTGAACTTCGTAAGAGTGACCCATGTCACAAAACTGGGTGAGATTGAAAAGGTTCGAGAACTACTTTGTATTGTGATTGTGAATCAGGTCAAACGTTCATCGGGGTATGAATGTAGCTGATATCTGAGGGTGGTGGAATTTATAAATAAATAAATAAAAATATATAGGGACAAATCCTACTGATTAAGCTAGCCCCAAAGTAAGTTTTTAAACTTGTATTATGGGATACTAACTCAACGATACTTTATTTTTATGATAAAATACATATAATAGATAAACACCCAAGACCCAGGACAATTTGAAAAAGGCCATTTTCCAACTTGCCCTGGCTGGGGAGCGAACCCAGAACCTCCGGATTAGCGGTCTAGCGTGTTAACCATTACGCCACGGAGGTCGTCGAATTTATCACTTAAGGAAGTAAGGAAAATGGCCTTTTTCAAATTGTCCTGGGTCTTGGGTGTTTATCTATATGTAGGTATATGTATTTATCATAAAATATAGTATCGTTGAGTTAGTATCCTATAACACAAGTTTAAAACTTACTTTGGGGCTTTAAAGCTTAATTAGTGTGATTTGTCCCTATATATTTATTTATGTAAGGAATCTTGTAAGAAAATGTTATGATGAAATTTTTTATTCATTTTATTGGACTACGGAACTACTCGTATAACGAAATATGAAAAATAATTTTTGACCGAACATACAAGTTAAGCGATCAGCTGATCCGAGTTTGTATGGAGAGCAAAAAAATTATTTCATATTACAATAAATGTTCCTTTGGGAAAGTTGTTCAGTATCATGGGCTTAATTGAAAGACTGAAGTATGTTTTGTCAGAAGTTATTTAATCAGAATTATTTTCTGCAGTTATATTTTATATGATCTGCACGACGTTTTTTTATTTGTAAGTTTTTAATTTTTATTTTATTTCTAAGGAATGTACCTACATTTTGATTTCTATTTTGTAAATGTTGTTTTAGTTTTACTTACAATAATTTACTTTTAATTAAGTACATAGTTATTATTTTAGTTAATAATTTTCTTATAAATAACTAAAATCTTTTTAGTGTGTGGACTTTACCTAGTGGAAAATTTATAGTAAGACTAATCCCATCACATTGTAATCCAATTACAATAAGGTTAGTACAGAATTATAATTAAGAACCGTGGAGTCACCAAAACGCCGGTGGCCGGTGCTCGCTCAAATTAATTGCCAAATTGGATCACGTCCGAGCTCGCTTAGATCACGAGTAGGTTAATACGGAGATTAAGCTGCCCTGCATGGCAGCGTTGATAAATCCGGATAAAGTTTATATCGAGCGACGGTCAAGTGCCATCCCGCTTTTTTATTATTAAGTAGAGCGAGATAGTGTTAGGTAGAGCTCGATTAACGCTAGCGCCGGTGCCATACTACGCGAGTTGAAAATAATGGTTCTACTGCTGACTCGTGCGTCAACTCGGGAATGACTGCTGCCAACTGCCAGGACTTATTAGTATTTTTTTAAATTAAAATACGCTCATCATACCTGATGACGTCAAGCCAGCATTTCTTGGGTCTACCACGTCTGCCCCGGCGGAGGCGGCATGGACACAGATGACAGTAAGAGTATACAGAACGGAATCTCTTAATGGGGACGCATATTGTGCGTCCCCATTAAGAGATTCCATTCCCCGTCCCCGCACCTCTCACCCATTTTTGTGCGGCCGCGTGCGCTGTGCACTGTGTATTCGCCCACTCTCACCTCTCAACAAGGCGAGAACGGGGAAGAGGTGCGGGGACGGAGAACGGGGACGCATATTGCGCGGGACTTTAGGAGATTCCGTTTTGTATACTCTTAATGTCTTCTGTGACATGGCTATACATTTGTTTCCTACGTAACATGCAGGTTTCCGCAAGACATGACCGAACCAGCATCCGTATTGTCCCGATAGAACTATCGGTCGGTATAGTCTTGATATGTTGGTGAAGATTATTCGATGATAGAACTATCATAGAATAATCTTCACCAACATATCAAGACTCACTCTCGAAATAGCTGTGTCAACTACAGATCTGTATATTTGCAGTTATTAATCTGAAGTTCCAGCTTCGAAAAAGAGGTCTAGATTTTATTTTACTGTGTAGAAAGACTACCACAGCCGATTGCAACCAATAATACGATAACTGGGTAACAGTTATCGTATAATTGGTCGCAATAGGCTCACAAGAGCATAAAAGACAGCGATCAAAGTGACAATGTGACAAGTTTTGGTACAAGTCGTGTCAGGCCTAACGGCTATAAACTCTGTAATATAACAGGGTAGACAGAGTTTAGGGCAGTTACACCCAAAGCACAGGCCGGAATCTCCTAAGGTACGTGCAATATGCGTCCCCGTTCCCTGTCCCCGCACCTCTCCCCCGGTTTTGCCTCGATGACTCAAGTTGGCCGTCAAGAACTGGGGGAGAGGTGCGGGTGCGGGGAACGGGGACGCATATTGCGCGTACCTTAGGAGATTCCCTTCTGTTTACACTTACTGTATTCTGTGCCCAAAGGCCACATATGGCGTAATGGCAGGCGTGGAGGCAGATAAAGGGAATCAGAAGAGTGAACTGGGTTTGGCTAGGCCTGTGTCACTCCCCGTTTAGGTATCGAAAATATACCTACATTATTACTATGCGCGCAGCGGCCCCTCCATGTGGTAAATTCAGTTATACGAATCGTTTGTCCAGAGTAATAAGAACGAAATTGGCCTGCAATTGATGTCTAGGTATCTAAACGAAAAGCTAAATTAAACCATATCATTAACCAGTAACCACATTGAGTAGATTTCTTTGAATTTCTTTTCTGAGTGAGACTTCTGTACGCGAATACTGGTTCTTATTCTGTGGTTTGGCCTCTGGTGTTATCTCGCCTGTGGGTAGAAGAGAACGCTTCCATACAGAAAATTACGGCCGATTTCGTCGGCTTCGCTTTTCTGGCTTTAATCTTAAGACTTGGTTAATTAGTTTACGTTTTAATGATTGCGGAACTTCCGTAACCGTTTTCAATGACAGGGTAAGACTATCGTTAAAGAGGTTTTAACAATGTTTTTTATGCGGTAGTGTATCTTGACTACACAGGGTGTAACAAAATATATTGAAACTATTTTAAGGGTGAATTCAGTCCGTGATATTGAACAACTTTTCCCAAGGAATGCATATCGAAATGTGAAAAATAATTTTTGGACTTCCATACAAATTGACCAATCAGCTGCACCGAGTTTGTATGGAAAACAAATAATATTTTTTATATTTTGATATGTGTTCCTAGAATGTACCAGCTGCTTGTCTACCTGCGCAGATCAGAAAAGCCAATCGAGTGAATGGGTGGAAATGCGAATCATATGCGGCTAGCAAGCAACCCATCACTATTTTAATTTCTTTTTTGCACCTTTTCGTCTACAAAAATGGCCTTTGGGTCTTGAGGCCCGAGGTTCAAAAGTGGCCTTTGGGTATTGAGACCCGAGGCTCAAAAGTGGCCTTTGGGTCTTGAGGCCCGAGGCTCCAAAATGGCCTTTGGGTCTTGAGGCCCAAGGCCCAAAAGAACCAAAATGTTATCTGTTATGTCTGCCTCATTAGAGATATAACGTGATACTGTAGTCATGTACATATGGATTTTTAACATACAATAACAACAGATTACAATAATAAACCGGCCAAGTGCGAGTTAAACTCGCGTGGAGAGGGTTCCGTACAATTGATTGAATTCTTATAGGTTTTCCTATAATCTACAAGAAATTAAGTATATTTTGTATTTTTTTTTATTTTAGGCTCCGTAGTTTCGGAGATCAGGGGGGGGGGGGGGAATGGTCAATTTTCGTCTTCTTTCATGAATAAAATCAAAACTATTCATTTTAAAATAATAACAAAAATATATGTGAGATCCTCATAACGAGCCCTTTCATTTGTTATATGACAGAGTAAGGTTTGCAAAACATTTCTTTTATTTCCTATCTTGTCCCCCGAAAATGACCCTTATTTTAAAAAATATTTATTTACTTTGCACATATGTATTTGGGTCATAGGATTACACCATCTTATCAATTTCACCTGATTCGGTCCAGTAGATTCGGAGCAAATTGGCTGTGACAGACGAAAGGACAGACAGACGCACGAGTGATCCTATAAGGGTTCCGGTTTTTCATTTTCTGTACGGAGCCCTAAAAACAAACAAAAACACTATCAGGGCCGTCCTAAAGAAACATATTTTATTTAAAATCAATCAAAACCCCTGAAGCCTAAACATGAAACATTTTTCTCTTTGAAGTATTCTATCGTATTTAAAAATCCCATGTTTTTATCAAAACATTTCAGTTATTACAGTAGGATTTTTGTGAATAAAATATACAAATAAAGTACCTACATTTTGTAGGAAACCTTTTGGTACAAAGGGAGTGTAATGCTTGACCGGCCCCTTTGATCATTGGCCAGTACTTGGATCAAATCATTTGATTGGCGATTGTTGATTAGCTTTAGGGATTAACATTTTGCGAGAAACTAAAGTGACCACAGTTTGTGAGGTATTGTGAATTAAATTTATAGATTTATCTTGAAAATTACATGAGATTTACGACATTGTCCATGTAAATTCCTGCCTACAAATGAACCACTCCATCTCTTTCTGTGGATGTCGTAAGAGGAGACTAAAGGACTGAGCACAAACATCTCGTGCTACAAATGCATTCCCAAGGAGGGCTGACGTCCGTGGAGCAGACGGCTGGGCGGAGGGCTTGATTGCGGCTAGAGACTTTTCTTCTTCGTGTACGCGTCGCAAGTCTTATGCGTCCTGAAGAAGACCTCCAGATGAGATCAAAATATGTCGGCCATTAGTAGACTTTTCAACGGAGAACCGAGCAAACTGGGGTTTCTCAAATAACAATCGATGCGACTGTGGAGCTGTTCAAACCATGGCCCACCTACTTAACTATCGTGCCCCAGCTGCCCAACCCCTTGTACAATAGACGACCTAAATTCGGCTAATGATAGGGGAGTAAGTGTGGCCACACATTGATCCACACTCATATAATAATTTCAGGTATTTCCGACTCGCTAAGAAGGAGAAGAAGACTTTTTACGTGAATTACCCGATTATCATAACATATCACCAGCATATTATGTTAGTTTTAACCAAAAAAAAAGAACGAAAAGAATTTCCATAAAGACTAAAGAATTTTTGTTAAAATAAGGTTAAAATTGGGTTAAAAAAACTTCAATGGCGTAATAGCGTAGTTCGTGCTAAGATAATATTGTTATAGTAGCGACAAAGACTGAGGGCTGTTTGAAGTCCAGCCTAATTTAATTAGAGATAACAGCGTGTCCTTCTAAAATGTTACGTAATTTTAAGCATACATTTCCTCTTAATTCCAAAGTTCCATGTTATTATAAACATCCTCAAAGGGAAATAAAAGCAAATTATTTTGCTTTTTACGCTGTTGTAAGGCAAATCACAAAATATTTGTCAATGGCATAAAGATATCACAATTATTTACGCATTTGTATATCGCCTTAAATTTATTTAATGTTATTGCTGGTGAGGTATTGAGAAACTTAAATATTTTTAATTTGTATACACACTGTACAGGAATATAGTTGCTCATCTTCGTATCGCTTTTCCTACCTCACCCTTGGCACAGAATACAGTAAAAGTATACACAACGGAATCTCCTAAGGTTCGCGCAATATGCGTCCCCGTTCCCCGTCCCCGCACCTCTCCCCCGTTTTTGTGCGCCCGCGTGCGCCATGCAGTGTGTGTTCCCCAGTTTTCGCCTTGTCTCAGGGCGAGAGAGGTGCGGGGGCGGGGAACGAGGACGCATATTGGCGGGACCTTAGGAGATTCTGTTCTGTATACTCTTACTGTCATCTGTGCCCTTGGTTCTGGCAGAATTATCAGCATTGCAGCTCAACCAGCTCGTCTGTGACGTTATGCTGAGTCACAGGACCTTTTCACTATCTAGGTTAGTCAGATCCTCTCACGAGCCTACTGGAAGAGATCTCTTTTGAGATAAGTAGTGTCTTTGTACAACTTTTATTTTAAATATCCTCTTTATTTGTCCGTATTGTCCGTGTAGGTACATAAATTGGTAAATAAATAAATAGGTTACTTCTCACAGTACCTACGATCATATTGCAATACTAGATACTATTACTAATTTACTAGATTTTTGTTATGAGTTAGACATAGCCAAATTGTTTAAATTGTTCCAGCTATTCTTCTCGACTTCGCAAGGTTTTTGGCATTCCTAGGGCACCGTTATATTTCGAGAAGAAAAAAAGCGGGAAAGCGCACCCTCGGCTCCGAAGCAGCACAGGGTACAACCGGTAAAGTAAAGAAGAATGAGTTAAACAAAGGTTTCCTTCCAGAGCCAAAACATTAAGTAAATACAGTAACTTTTGGCCAAAATTTATCTTGAATAGCTTTCCGCGAAACATAACCATTATTTGGGCAGCGCGTACAATAGCATCGGAGATAAGGCCAGTGGTTTGATATCCGCCCCAGGGAGACATAACCTTCTATTATTTACCTATATTTAACAGTGTGGTATGTGTACACCATAGATTATAATATATAGCAAACTAGTGTACAGCAGCAGCAAAAATATGTCATCTAACACTTTCAATTGGTGACATTTTTTGGTACCTTTCGTACAAAGATTGCGCTCTTAACTGATTGCCACTAGATCGCACTATAAAACGTGTACAGTCGGCAGTAAAAATATGTCGCAATGCGTTTATACATTACTTAACGTTTTTTAAACCAATACTAGCGTTTCGGAAATATTCATTTATTTATTTGTTAAAACTTAATTGATCCACAATAATAATTGTTTACAATTGGCGGACTTAACGCTAATAGGGTTTTCTCCCAGTCAACCATAGGGATAAACAGATAAAATTAGTTACGGCGCAAAAATAAATATTATAAAGTACTCGTATTACATTTAATTTCTGAATATACTTTTTTATTTATTTATTTTATATATACCTTCTTACTACTATACTATATATACTTATATGATATAATATAAATAATATACCTACAATCACTACATATCCAATATATACTTAAGAAACAATATAATATACCCGTAACCCTAAACATTAGGGTGGGTCGGTTTTTTTATTTTTCAAATTTCGATTTGTAATAGTGCGGAATATATGACCTGACTAAAGACTAGAACACTGGTATTTTTGAAAAAAAAAATTGTTGTTTTTATTTACCCGCGCATTACGTTTGAAGTTACAAATAATTCCCGCAAATCTGCCCTTTTCTTTGAGCATCTATCTTGAAAACCAAACGATATATAATTATATTAAATGGCTTAAATAATACAGGATGCAATCAGAAATAATTATCAAATAGAAATCTTAGATAATTGTGCAACAAGTGCAGGGGAGTGAGGGGGAGAGGTGAAGCAAAATAGCGTTCCCGCGCGCCCGCCGCGCGTAATTGTTTTACAACGTCCAGTCGCCCAATTAGTTCAAGGTGAAAGGTCGCGCGCATTTCCTTATTGTTTTCGCTATTTTGCATAGTATTTATTAGTTATTTAACGTTGGTGCATCATGGAAATTTCAAATAATACCCGGAAAGCCACAAATTGTCCTATTTTTGGTGCGCCAGAAGAAATAAGTGAAAATCAACTACCTACTTACAAACAAGTTATAAAATATTACAATTTGATCAGACATCGTCTTAAACTTGAGAACAATTCAAAAAAAGAGCCTTCTATAAATGAGATTTCCGAAATTGTATCAACAAAAATTGAAAATTTGTGGAAAAAAGCTTCTATTTCTATAGTATCGCATAACCGTGTTTTGCAATTAATTAAAACTTACCACGCTAAATGTAAAAACCTAATTAAATCCCTAAAGCGACTGTCAGCAGAAAAGATTCAAGAATTTCACAAAAGCTCAGATAAACTGTTTGATGTGAGTTCATGTAAGTGTAAAGATTTTGAATCTTGTATTTGTCCTAAAGAGCAGAGAGTTCCTAAGGAAGAACGAGCTTTCTTAATCGATCAGAGAACAGACAGAAGAATGATTATGGGAACTGTTGATATATTGACTACTAAGAGAAAGCGGAAGTTGAGTGAGAGAAAAAAACAGCTTAAAACCTATTACGATTCTAAAGTAATTTGTGAACCAGGTCCTTCTTACGAAAATCCTGACACTTCAACAACGTCTGAAAGTAGCGAAGAACAAACTTTGGCTCCAAGTTCATCAACACCAAAAGAACCAAAAAAACATAAAATACAATCCCTAAAGACACTATCAAGTGTTTGTGACCGGTACGGGATCTCCGATAGAGCCGCTGCTGCAGTTGCTTCTGCAGTTTTGCAAGATGTCAAATGTAATGACGAAGTAATTGATAAGTCAAGATTACGACGGGCCAGACAAAAATTACGACAAGAAACCCTCGCTCAAGATCAACTTGATAGTATTCCTGCCTTGTATTTTGATGGGCGAAAGGATAAGACCCTGAAAATCGTTACGAAAGGGGGAAAACAATATCGTTCAACAATAATAGAAGAACACATTTCAATCATCAAAGAACCAGGGTCACTTTATGTCGGTTATGCTGTTCCAGGCCACGGAACCGCAAAAGGGTTGGCGTTGGCAATCTATGAAACAGTCTGCAATCAGCAGAATATATCTCTACAGGATACTCTAGCCATAGGCTGTGATGGAACTGTAACAAACACAGGTAAATATGGCGGAGTTATACGGCTAATGGAAAAGCGTTTACACAGACCTCTTCAATGGATCATTTGCCTTTTGCACATGAATGAACTGCCCTTAAGACACTTATTTGCAAAACTTGATGGCAACACAACAGGACCTTCTTCTTATTCAGGTTCTATAGGAAAATTATTGGATGACTGCGAAAAGCGACCTGTTGTGATATTTGAAAAGATCGAAGGTATGTTACCAAATATTTTAGATGTTAAAGATCTCAGTTCTGACCAACGCTACCTTTATGATATCACATCTGCTGTTATAAGTGGTGAGTGTCCTCTTGATTTGTCTAACCGCTCACCAGGAAAAATGTCACATGCCAGGTGGCTTACAAAGGCCAATCGGATTTTGCGGTTATATGTTTCGACTGGCAGGCCTACGGAAGAACTGAAACAACTTGCTACGTTTGTGGTTAAAGTTTATGCTCCAATTTGGTTTGAAATTAAAGGGCATCCGTCTTGCAAAGATGGAGCAAGACACTTCTGGAAATTAATTTCTTATTCAAGATATCTTCCACAGGAATTAAAAACTGTCGTTGATCTTGTTATTAAGCGAAATGCCTTTTTTGCACACCCGGAGAACTTGCTTTTGTCTATGCTATCTGACGAACAGAAACAAGTGAGAGAACTTGCCGCTAGGCGCATTTTAAAGGCAAGAGCAGCATCTGATCCATGTCAGCTTCGGGTTTTCGAAGTGCCAAAGATCAACTTAAACGCTTCTTCATACATAGATTTGATTGACTGGCAGCAAACTTATTCTCAGCCACCTATATTGAGCAATGTTTCGGATGAAACTCTTCATTCTGTAGTGGAATCAGGTGGTAATGATGATGTCCTTTTTCTTCGACTACCATGTCATACTCAAGCCGTCGAGCGGGCTGTAAAGACAGTTACAGAGGCGTCTTTACAGCTTTGCCACAAAAAGGCAAGAGAGGCTTTGATAAAGAATAAAATTCGTTCTCGAAAGCAAATGCCTAAGTTTGATAGTAAGAAAGATTTTAACGTTGTTTGAAAAAATTTTTCTTTTATTTTCTGTTATTGTGATGTTGAATTTGTTTATTGAATTATAATTTCTTGTCTTATAACTGTGTATTTTTTATCAAATATAACCATCTTTCGTTTTAAGTCACGAAAAACTGTACTCCTATAAATTCATAAAAAAAAGAAAAATTCAGTTTTTCAAAGTCAATGCGCGGGTAGAAGGAAGCTACTTAGAAAATTTTTTTTTGCTTATTTTGTCATTAACTGAGGTGGGTCACGTTTATATTGCTATTACAAATCGATCAGAAAAAAAAAAAATTTCCCCATACTGTAGCGACCCACCCTACTAAACATACATACTTATCTATAATACACATACATACATACACTTTATACTAAAAAGATGATGTAAAAAAAACTTATTAGAGAAAAAAACAACTACTTAAGGAGATGAGTGAGAGTGTATTCTTCTCTTGAAGGAAAATTTCGTTGAAATTTCTTTAATGTCAACGGGCAAAGTATTCCAGAGCCGTGAAGCTTGTAAGGTAAAAGAGTTTGCCATAAAATTAGTGCGATGTAGAGGAATAGCGAGAAGATGATCACGGCAAGCCACCACCTGCCACAAAAATAGTCAGTAATAGGGATGATGACTGGGTCAGAAAAGTATTATTCTAATTAGTCCATTAGTTAGATTATCCGAAAATAATGTACCTATATTTTTCAGTTTATCAAAAAAGTAAAAATTCACAAAGATACAGAGTATCAAAATTCCAGAGTGGGGGCTTGTGACGTCACCGATGTGTAAAAATCGTACGAAAACGTGACGTCATGCGAAATTTAAATGCGCTGTATCTTCCTTATTTATTGTTTCTCAGAGAAAAAATACGTGTACAATATTTTTTAATAATCTAACCGATGGGCCAAAAATATTTTCTCTGTCATTATGCGTATTCCGATTATGGCAGGTGCCGGAGTCCCAATTGCAATACCTCAGTGTCATTCCCACCTAACTCCACTCTATATTCAAATAAAACTTTTCTTTGCAATGACCTTCTCCTGCCGAAACCTGTTCAAGGGTACACCTTTCATTGGTATATCCAAGAATGGGTTTTGACGGGAGCGCCACATTACATCAACTTCTCCAAAAGGCCTCTACGTGTTGAATCTGTATCCCCACGCAAGTCTTCCAATGGACCGGGAAGAAAAGACCCGTGAATCCAAACGACATATAATCACACTGATTAAGCTAGCCACAAAGTAAGTTTTTTTTTTAAATTGTGTTATGAGATACTAACTCAACGATACTTTATTTTATGATAAATACATATATAGAATAAACATCCAAGACCCAGGACAATTTGAAAAAGGCCATTTTCCTTTCCCTGGCTGGGGATCGAACCCAGAACCTCCGGATTAGCGGTCTAGTGTGTCAACCATTACGCCACGGCACCACGCCATAAGAATGGCGTGGTGCCGTGGCGTAATGGTTGACACGCTTGAGGAGAGATAAAAACAAAAATTATATCTGGTGCGAGTGAAGCCGCGGTTACTGGCTAGTGGTAGTAAGTAGTATAATATATGGCATAAGCCCTTAGCTATTGCATTATCTAGAGACAATATCTCATTAATATGGTCTGAGCGTTTGTTATGGCTCCCTGGAGGGGCCATCTATTGCGATGGACTTCGTTTAGAAATTGTGAGGTTTGTGATACATACAAAGAAAGATGTAATATGTTTGGACATCTTAAAGGGCACGACGACTCCATTTAAAACACCAGAATGAAATGTTAATCTATACTTCTATACTAATATTATAAAGCGGAAGAGTTTGTTTGTTTGTTTGTTTGTTTAAACGCGCTAATCTCAGGAACTAATGGTCCGATTTAAAAATTATTTTTTTGTTGGGTAGTCCATTTATAGAGGAAGGCTTTAAGGCTATATAACATTACGTTCCGACAACCACGCCTACGAAGTCGCGGGCACAGCTAGTGTTATAATATAAGTCTAGTTGTAATCGTGATATTTATGATAAAAATGTATATAATATGTGCAATGTTATGTATAACAATCTTCCTAGTGAGATAAAGATATGCAAGGTAGGTCATTTGAAAGAAAGTTAGAAATATGGCTACTGGAAAATTGTTTTTATAATATAAAAGAATATTGAAATAGAAAAAAAAATAGTAAGACCTTTTATTATTTATAATGTATTAATATTTATACTGCTTTTTTTATTATAATTTATAACTTTATTTTGTAATTATTGATGATATAGGATACTCGTAATTGATGGTTTTTGTTAATTAATATTTGCACGCCTTACTTAAGGTTGAATACATTTTCTATATTTTACAGAACATCTATGAAATTTTTTTTGTATTCTAGCAAATAAATTATTGATTGATTGATTGGTAGCCAGGAGAGGAAAAGGAAGACGAAGAAGTTCGTTCATGGATGAATTAAAAGAAAAGGCAGAAGTTGTGTCGTATATTGAGGTCAAATAGGAAGACATAGAAATTAACTCTTTAATTTATTGATGATGATGATACCCACATACAAAACAATCTAGAGCGAACTCTTCTAAACTGGTCTGTACCTCTTTATATGTTTTCACATTTAATTTGTCCTTAATTTAATCAAAAAAACCTCTTCTGGGTTTTTTACCTATTCCTCTTTTTCCTTCTTTATTTCCTCCAATTATTGTTTTCTAGAACACATTGCCGGAGCTGGTTCAACAATGATTCATTTTTCGTACAAGCGGTGCGGCTTTGGAATGCCCTTCCAGTCAATATCCGGAAAGTTAAAACTCGTTTAGCGTTTAAAAAGGCTGTGCGTGCACACTATCTCCGAAAACTGTCAGAGATTATATAAAAAGTGTTTATGTATTTTATGTATGCGGTTTATTAAAGAATAATTTATATATTTTTGTGTAGGTTTATATATGCGATATATATCTATGTAAAACATAATTATATTTTTTTTTCTTTGTACTTACCTCAAAAGATTGCTTTCTCAGCATCATCTGTTGGTTGACTGGTAGAAAAGGCCCCTGGCCTTAAGTCCGCCATTTACATGTATTGTAATAAAGTGAAATAAATAAATAATCGTGTCATAGTAGATGACCGAACATTTTCCCTTTCTATTTTGTATGATAATGTAATATTTGCCATTCCTCTCCCACGATTGCGTTGCACAAATTATAATTTGTTTTTATACCAGAATATATATATATAGGTACAGAAAAACGTGACAAAGTTGGCCCAGTAACACAAACAACTTAAGGCCTAAGTTAGTCAGTTTTACTACGCAAAAACTGAGGAGGGTCAGAAAAAACAGTGAAGATAAATAAATGGGCGACGTGGCGTTCTGTTGACGCTACGGTTTTATAGGCTGAAGCAAAAACAGAGATAAAAATAGTTGTAATGAAATAATACGGTCTTTGGGGACAAGAATACTCATGTGATGTAGTTAGGAAAGATTTGACGACTATAATATCCTAACTTCCTAACTAATATTATAAATGCGAAAGTAAGTTTGTATATTGTTTGTTGGATAGTTTGTTTGTTTATTTGTTTGTTACCTCTTCACTTTATCTACTGAACCAATTGTCTTAAAAAATTCACATACACATAGTTAGGAGTACTGATACTGATACTGATACACTATCACGTCTTTATCCCTAACGGGGCAGACAGAGCCTAGGGCGGCAAGGCCCAGGCCACTTTTAGCGTGATGGTGGGCATGAAGGTGGAAAAAAGAAATCATAATAGTGATAGGTTGCTAACCGCATCTCCTATTGATATGATTCAGATTCTTGCCCATTCCCTCGATCGGTTTTTACGATTTGCGCGGAAAGAGTCGCAGCTGGTACATTCTATGTTTTTTTCTCTTCTCCCAGACCAGCATGGAAGAACTAAAAAGGATATAAAGTACCTTTCATCCTGGAAAAGTGTTCCTGTGGGATTTGGGATACGCGAGCGAAGCCGCGGGCAAAAGCTAGTGTAAATATACAGGTTCTAACAAAATATACTGAAACTGTTATATTTCATTCCATGATACTGAACAACTTTCCCCAAAGAACATATACCGAAATATGAAAAATATTTTTTGACTTTCCCTACAAACTTGGATCAGCTGATCAATATTTTCTATAAAATTGTCGTAATCATGATGATGGGACGCATTGTAGATATGTACAGCTAAATTCAAAATATGTATGAAAAATTTCGTTACAAGTGAGATTCGAACTCACGCCCCTCACATCTATACTTTAAGTACACTTTCAATTGTGCTATCCGAATCATCTTGACAAATTGTTACAAGTATTGCAATGCTGTATAAATCAATAATCTGTATAGCTATTGATTCATTTCCACTTAAACCGAAAGCCGAAAGGTAGATTAAAATTGAGATAAACCAACTGACTTTAAAAGCTTTTAAAAGCAGTAACGAAGAAGGTTAATCTAAACCAACTCTCTAAAAACACGGCTCAGAAAATTTACTGTCGTATCAATCGCTCCTCGGTTTAGATCCACGCCAGTCCTAAATAGAATTTGAAATCAAAGCCGAGACTTAGAATAACGAATTTACAGAAGTGAAACTCATATGAGTCTGGTTTTATACTCGTAATAAAAGCGTTTCTACTATGTTGGTCTTGGAGAAAAGAAAACATTTACCGTCTTATTATAAAAACAGGACTTACTTTGATACTAGGTTTAAACTATTACCCGCCCAAATCAAGTTGATACCTGGTAATATCACACTATCTCACCTGTCAATGTCAACTTGATTTAGGCGGATAATGGTTTAAACCTAGTAACAAAGTTAGTCCTGTTTTCATGGTAAGGCGGTTAAAATTTATTTATTTATTTTACTCTTTATTGCACACAATTTAACAAATTAGACACAAATAATAGAGATACATTTTAGCATACAAAAGGCGGCCTTATCGCACAGCAATCTCTTCCAGGCCACCTTTGGGTAGTATGGATACAAAATTTTAGATATGTTACAGGTGAGGTGCAATATTTCGAAGGAGATATACAAATAAAATATTATAGATACATACATACTTATATAATACATACTTATATAAAAAAATATTTACATATATACAAAGTGGAATGGAAATAACCGTAATAAATCGAGCTACGAGCTACACTAGATCACTAAAGTATAATGAAATTAAAACAACAGTCAAAATACCAAAAAAAAATTCGACATTCCCATACAAATTGCCCGGGCGGCCGCACACTTTTGTATGGAAATGCCAATTTTTTTTTGTTATTTGGCTGTTATTTTAATTTCCTTATACTTTAGTGATCTAGTATAGCCCTTGGTTCGATTTATTACGGGTATGTCCCTTCCACGTTGTATATAATATAAATAAGGTAGTGTACACGAAAAAAAGTAAGAACCTAAACAAGATGCGAAAGGAAAAGAGTGACTTACAAAGAAGAAAGGAAGTGTGATTTGAATTTACCAGCTGATTCTCTTCTCACGCAGATCGTAAAAGTCGATCGAGGGAATGGGTGAAAATGCGAATAAAGTTAATAGGCGATGCAGCTAGTTTCATCATCATTAGGTATTTTTAGTATTTACTGCAGGAATACGACCCTCTTTGAGCCATATATTAGCCAGAGCAGTCAGAGGATTTGGCCTACACTCTCCACGCTGGCCAGATGGGTTGGAGAGGTCTCATTGATGTTATACAGGGTTACTTTTTATTAACTGGCAACATTTTTGGAGCAACTTCAGTCCATGATCCTGGATAACTTTTTATAAAAAAAGATATTAAAAATTGATAAAAATTTTTCGTCTCCCATAAAAATCAGCGCTCAGCCAAACGGATTTGGTATGGAAGGATGAAATTTTTTTATCAATTTTTAATAACAGTATCATAGACTGAACTTGCTCTAAAAATGTTGCCAGTTAATTAAAAGTAACCCTGTATACAAGCTTGTATTTTCTAAGTCGCCTTGTGGTTCTATTCTACTCTGCTTGATACCAAATGCATCAGGAAAAGATGGAGTGGTATTTTTCTAGGCCGAAAACCAAACGCCCCATACATACTGACGTGATAATTGCATGTAGATATTTCAGAAAAATCAGACATCGTCGTAGAGTGTTATATGCTACAGTTTATACGAGGCTTACGTTCCCGAAAACAAAGTGAGGGTATATAGTATATTTACTATACTATATAGTATAGTATATAGTAGTATAGTAGAGAGTAGAATAGGTATGCATTGTTAAGGCGCATTTCTAGACCCATCTTTAACTTGTAGCAAAGCCTAGATAAAATCAAAGGCTCCCAGTCTGTTTTCTAGGTGCTCCGCTCCGATGAGTCGGATTTAGTCTTTTGTCATACGATTCAATCGAGATAAGAGGTAGAATTCTATCAAAATATAACTCTATGTCAGGAATATAAGGTAAAGGAACGTTTTTTTCTCTGTAGATAATCGTGCATATTGTTCCTCGAATATTAAGAAAACAGAAGTAAAAGTTTTAGTTAAATTATGTAAATTAATATTGTTCGTGATTTAATATTTCTGCCATATAAAGTTTTATTCTAATTTCAGCATTTTTACTTCAGATTTTTTTCAGTATTCGAACAAGTTCACAGTATTATAGAGTAAACTAGCTGTGCCCGCGACTTCGTTCGCGTGGTTGTCGGAATGTTATATAGCCTAAAGCCTTCCTCTATAAATGGACTACCCAACAAAAAAAGAATTTTTCAAATCGGACCATTAGTTCCTGAGATTAGCGCGTTTAAACAAACAAACAAACAAACAAACAAACTCTTCCGCTTTATAATATTAGTATAGATGAGGCCATATAATAGTAGTCGATTTTGGACCTAGGTTTGAGGTTCCCAACGTCTCATTTTGTCGAAATAGTTTATAATGTAAAATGAGTACGAATCTGTACTGGTACGGAAGAAAAAAGAAATAAAAGAAGTAATTCGAATTTAGAATGTGTTTTTTTTAGTCTAGTGAGTGAGTGAGTTGGTATCGAATGGCCGCAAATGCAATAGTCTAGATGTAATTCGAATAAACTGGTTCTTCTGTGGTTTCTCGGGTTTTGACGACCTCCGTGGTGGAATGGTCATCACTACTTCGCCGATCCAAAAGTTCTGGGTTCGATCAGCCAGGGCAAGTTGGAAAATGGCCTTTTTAAATTGTCCTGGGTCTTGGGTGTTTATCTATATATCTATTTAATATTATTCTTGAGTTAGTACTCGTAATCTCATAATACAAGTTTAAACCACAGAAGTAATATACTACAGAATCCATCCAGTGAAGTATGACTTTGACGCGGGCAGTTAGTCTATGGTCGACAACCGTGTATCTGGAAACCGTAGAAATTTTAATTTGTCCCCACGTGCAGAAATGCTGTTGGACTTAAGAGTAAGCAGCATGGGGTGACATTTCATCTGTAAGTACCGAATTCAATGATCAATTTATTTAATTATTCTATTTTTTAATTTAATGTAAATGTCATACGAAAGGGCGAGTCCATTTTGTAAGTGTTGCCAGTATAATCAAAATATTTTCCCGGATTGTACTTTTTTATAATAATATTTTTTAGGATAATATTTTTTTACACAACTGTCACCGAAAAGATTTCAGGGTCCATGCATTATATTTTTTATATAATTATTTTATTTTAATATCTACTATTACATAAAGATAAACTTGAATTATCACCGACTAATTTGACTCACTCATTGACATAGTTGTTTGACCTGTTCCCAGATGACTGTGGGAACGACTTTTATTGTAATGTATAGGGGGGGGGAAAAATCTGAAAGTTGAAGATTTGAAGAAATCTGACGTGGAGGGGGTACAGCCTGGCTAAACGGTAGTACTTGGTAGCCGGACGGTAGTACGGCTAATTTGGCCCCATAGACAAAATGAAAGGTGTACCTGATCAATTACCAGAGCCAATATTTTTTTTAATTTTCGAAAAATAATCCCCCCCTCTTACAAATTTGATAAAAGCGCCCCCAAAGTAACTTGGTGGAGAGAAGCCCTCCCCCCCCTCCCCCAAGTAATTTTCACGAGGCCACAGGAGGAGCCGGAAGGGCGAGACCGAGCTATCCACACCAAGGCTTGCTTTTTTTTTACATTTTTGGAAATCCAAGATGGCCGCCTAAAGTCGACTGCTTCCGATTTGGATGAAACTCGATACCAGAAAAGTATTAGGGAATTCAAAAATAAATTTACCCCCTACTAGTGGCATCTGGCAGATTTTTTTGGAATCTTTAGAGGAAAAAGGCTAATTAGTTGCAACATGTCTTACAATTACGAAGCATTAGAGTAACACAGTGAACAATTTTGAAACAAGATAATATGATTAAAATTAAGAATTATGGTAAAATATATTTGTATTATTATCAGAAGGGAAACTAATACATTTATACCCCCCTACTAGTGGAACATCTGGTGGAATTTTTTTAACCTTTAGAGGAAATATATATTTATTTAGAAACGAAAAGGGGAGGCTTTTGCCCAACTATGGGACATAAATGGCTATTAAAAAAAAAGAGGAAAAAGGCTTATTGATATTCTTGATAGTAGACACTAATTAATTTGTTTCACACTTTTTTATCACCCTAAGAGCTATTATGTACTAAAGTACAAGAAAAGACACCACATATCACTGTTTGTCCCGTTAAATTGTAGCTATCTCCATAAACTTCACTTAGTCGCTTGTTAGCTCTTATACGCCTATTCGACAGTTTATAAGCGAAAACCATGAGAAAACACTGTAAACATAATTAAAAATGCCTTGCTATTTATTAAAATTCTGTACGAACAATTTTATTCAAGGATAGTAATTACGAGTAGATTTCAATCTTTGAAAATTAAATATGGACGATGAAATTCTCGCCGCCATATTAAACGATTCGTCGGTTCTCTTACAAATCTAGCGCTACAGATAAAGAATTAGCGCTGCAGTGTGATAGCATTTTCCTAAATATAACAGGGGCCAATGTTCAAAGTACATAGCTAGTTTGTATATTTTATGTTGATGTTATGATCTAAGATACTTCTTTTATTTTAGCTTTTTTTGAGACATTCTGAAATTAGATTATAGAATTCAAATTTTTGGCAATCCCACGGGAACCTCACATTATTCCGGAATAAAAACTATCTTGTGTTATTCCAAGTTTTATGCTATATACATGTCAATTTCATTCTAATCCCTTTAGTAGTCTTGGGGTGAAAGAGGATCAAACATTCATACATACTGTATTACTTTTGTTTAAAAATTATTTGTACGTATTAAAATTTTTATTTTTAATTGTATTTTATTTTTAAAAGCAGGAAAACTACCTAAACCTTTAACGCTTCAACCCATTCATACGATTCATATTTATTGGGGGTTATTAGCAGCTAAACAATAGGTTAGTATATTTTTGCATAATCAACACAACTTGTAAAACGATTATGCGAAAATATACTATACAGCATTCGTTCAGTACCTATGAATAAAAAAAAATATGTTTGTAATTATACTATCAATAGTTAAAATCTAATATTTTACCTAAACATTAGGCTGCACGAAAAACCGCGGGCTGCTTGCAGCCTGCGCAACGGACGAAAAGCTAGTTTATTAGTTTAATTTTCGAAAATAAATATTCCCTTTATTATGTGAACTAAATTATGAGATAACCCAAAAAAGTTGTATATCGCCCCTGAGCTAGCAACATTATGAGGGTGTGAAGAGCGGTAAGTGCGGGACGTACGCCATGTTTTTGGACACACACAACGCATTGCATGCAATTATGATAGAACGCGACTTCTGTAGTTATTACTTCTATGGTTTAAACTTACTTTGGGGCTTGCTTAATCAGTGTGATTTGACCTTATGTATGTATTATTTGTTTTTCTTAGCCACAATTCCACTTCTTCTTCGTCTAAGCGCGTTCCCGGTTGCATTCTCAGTTGTGCTGCTTCAGAGCGCGGGGTGCGCTTTCCTGCTTTTCTTCTCCAAATGTAACATGCATGTCAATGGTCACCCAAGGATGCCAAAGACCTTGCAATATGGAGAAGAAATAGCCGGAACAGTTTAAATGATTTGGCTATAGTTTTACGACCGGCCTTCTGCCTGACGTTAACCCTCTTTGGGAATGCAATTGTAGCATGAGATGTTTGTGCTAAGTTTTTTAGACGCCTCTTACAACATCCACAGGAAGAGATTTAGTGGTCCTATTCTAACCCGGAATCACACGGGTAGCCCCAATTCCACATGTAGGTATATAGCTACCTATGCCTGTGACACACGCTATTTTAATCGATACGAAATCTTTAGAATTACTTTCTTTTATAATAAAAGACTTTGTAGTCAATGCAGACATTCTAATTATTCACTTTACAAAACTTAAAAGAAACGGAAGTCATTAAAAGTCGAGAAGAATTTTAAATGAAAATTGGCTGACTAAGAATCTTTGGTAACTTTAAAGTTATTAACTTGGAACAATTGTATTTTACTGAGCTGCAATGCCATTATTAAAAAGGTCTTGGCTTTTTAAATAATAAAGTATCTACTGTAGTTCGATGTCTGAAAGACATTTTAGGACGATACACGGAGTCCAGTGCTGCCCCCATTTGAAATAAATTATTTGTATGGAAACAGAGATATCATTTAAAATTTTGAGCAAGTAAAACGTAGATAACCCTTCAAACTATTTTATGAACCACTGTTTACAGTTTAAAGTGAAAACGTTAAGCTTTAGTTGCCAAAAGTGGCCGTTTTTCGCAAAAATGCAAACTAAAGCTTAACGTTCTCACTTTAAACTTTGCCCGTGTGGTTCCGGGTTAGAATAGGACCACTCCATCTCTTCCTGTAGATGTCGTAAGAGGCGACTAAAGGACTAAGCACAAACATCTCGTGCTACAATTTAATTCCCAAGGAGGGTTAACGTTGGGCGGCGGCCGGTTGTAAAACATTTCGCACAAATACATTCCCAAAGAGGGTTAACGTCGAGCAGGCGGCCGATTGTAAAACTATAGCCAAATCATTTTAAGCGTTCCGGCTATTTCTTCTCCATTTTGCAAGGTCTTTGGCATCCTTGGGCGACCATTGACATGCAAAGAAAAAGCGGGAAAGCGCACCCCGGGTTCCAAAGCAGCACAGCTGAGGATACAACCGGGAATCCGCTTAGACCAAGAAGAAGACATAAATTAAGCTTTTAATATTGTTATATTGTATTCTTATTAGTTGGTTTGTAAGTCGTTTGTTTTCCTATTATATTAATCAAGGTTTGTTAGTGTCTAGCATGCAGATATTTTGGTGTACACTGTAAATCTGTATGTAAATTATTAAATAAATATATAATTATAAATATAATATAATTATAAATCACACCCCTGACCACTTGAAGATTATCGGATAAAACTTGTTCGGACAAAAAAGTTGCGTCTTTATTTATTTATTATCTTTATTACAAACATAATAGGCGGACTTAAGGCCGTACCTAAATTTTCCGGGGTCCAGTACTGCCCCCATTTAAAATAAATCATTTCAAAGAAAACGGAGACATTATTTAAAATTTTGCTACTACCAAGTCCTAGATAACCCTTCAAACTATTTTGTGAACTACTGTTTATAGTTTATAATGAGAATGTTAAGCTGTACTACGCACATTTGCTAAAAGTGGCCGCTTAACGTTCTTACTTTAGGCTGTAAACAGTAGTTCATAAAATACTTTGAAGGGTTATCTAGGACTTGGTAGTAGCAAAATTTTTAATAATGTTTCCGTTTTCTTTAAAATGATTTATTTTAAATGGGGGCAGCACTGGACCCCGGAAAATTTAGGTACGGCCTTAAAGCCATAGGCTTTATCTACCATATATCTTCTTCATAAGGATAACAATTAGAAATGGTTAGAATTTTTAAAAGCCAACGACCTTCGTGGCTTAGTGGTTAACACGCCAGTCCACCACTCCGGAGGTTCTGGGTTCGATTCCCAGCCAGGGCAAGATGGAAAATGCCCTTTTCCAAATTGCCCTGGGTCTTGGGTGTTTATCTATATAGTATAGGTATATTATAAAATATAGTATCGTTGAGTTAGTATCCCATAACACAAGTTTAAACTTACTTTGGGGCTAGTGTAATCAGTGTGATTTGTCTTTATATATTTATTTATTTATTCTAAAATATTTCGAAAAACTATGGTTCAATAAAAAAAGTTCTACATAGTTATTGAACCTGCTTATAAAATTTCACGGGAATCACTTGAGAAATGCGACCAGTAAGCGAGAACAACGGGGAAACTGGAATCCGGACACACGAAAGAATCTTTCCAAAGCTGAAATGGAGACAATAATACTGTAAAATTTTGAAATCACTCATACTTAAACATATACCTAAATATTTCCAACATCTGACCAATCCTCTAAAAACCATAACAGCCATTTCAACTTAGTATTATAAAGAAACTTTATTAAAATGACCTGAAGTAATAAAACGATATAATGTATCCATAACTCCTCACTGTACATAATACATTGCGTAGCAGCAAACATTTCGACCTGGTAGATAAACGAAAGTCCCGTATTCCGCAAGGAATGTAATCGAATTTGCCGGTAATCTTCCCAGTTCCCCAGTGGCTCATAACTAAGGTAGTAAGGGATGTATTTGGGATGCCAGAAGAAATACGATTTGGTAAGAATTATTTGGCAATTGACCTTTGAGAAAGGAATTTCGGGACAAATTAATTTTGAAGGACCAATTTTCAGTTTAAAAGGATTTTATAAGGTTTGATTGCAGTGACTTTAATATATATCTTTATTTTTCAAAAGGTGTATATGCATTGATTTTGATATAAATCTTAATTTTTCAAAACAGCTGATTTATCTTTATTTCGTTTTATCGCAATGTTATTTAGCATGTACATTTTAAACGTATTTTCGAGCAAATAAATTACACTTATTCAATGAAGTTAGCGAGAATCATGCGTTTCAAATGATAGTAAGGAATGATGAATTTAATTTAAGGATAATCTTGAAAAGAGTAAGTAATTTACTAGATTAATATTTTAATAATCTTAAAAATACCTAAACATTTTGTTTGACCTTTGACTCAATAAATTCATTAAAAATTGAAGTCCTCTGACACGTAGGTATATCTGTCTGTCTGCACTCAATAAACTCTGAAACTACTAGGCCAATTTTGATGAGGTGATCCTCCGAGAACCTCATCAAAATTATCTTTTATGTTTATTCAGGAAATAAACTATTTACAAGCCAAGTATAATTTCGTTCCGTTCAACCATTTCTACAAAAGCAGAAGAAACACCCATCCAACCGTACAAATGTTTGTATTTTTAATTACTAGTAGGAAGTAAGATTTCACTAGAAATTTATATGTATTTCTCTTTTATTAATACAGGCTGAATTTTAAACCACCAGCCAAATTTTTGGAGCAAGTTCAGTCTATGATACTGTACTACTTTCCATAAAAAACAGTTAACGAAAAACTAAAATAAAAATTCGCCTTCCCATACAAATCAGCACTCAGCCAAACGGATTTTATATGAAAGGACGAAAACTTTTTATCGATTTTTAACAACTTTTTTATAGAAAGTAGTTCTTAATAGTATCATGGACTGAACTTGCTCCAAAAATTTGGCTGGTGTTTCAAAAGTCACCCTGTATTCAATCAATTTATCCAATTTCAATTGATTGATTCCACTTTAACCGTTCGTGACTCCTCTCCAATTGGTCCAATCAACACGGCACCGAAAGTTCCTTCTATCTGTAAATGCAAGTTTGCAAATCTATTTAAATATATACAGGGTAAGTCCGGGGTAGTTGGCCATAGTTTCTTCAAACCGCCATAAAAAAATCTCTTGCACATTAGATTCAAAATATTTAGTTATTAAACTTTGAACAATCAACTTTGAATATATTAATCTAAACAGAAACAATTATAACGAGATCACACTTAATTATTAAAAAAAAAAAGACAGTTGGCCATCTCTCCCGGAGTATCCGGTTGAGATGGCCATAACATTAAAGGTATGATGGCCAGGTTAAATCTAGTTATTTTTGAATTTTTTGGTCTTTTTTTTTCATTTTGCCCGCATTTTAAACACGAGTTATCGAACTCGGTGCAATGCTCGTGCACCCAAAACTGACAAAAATTACATTGAAGCCAGTCTTCGACGAGCTGGGTTTCGTAATAGTTTTCGCCACATCCGCGACAGTTATCCTCGTCGTAGTGTTTTTTCTTAGTCTTCTCTGCTAAATTTGCTAAAGGAACATCGTCACTACAATCAGAAAGCCTACGAAGAGCTTTTCTTTTGTTCACAGCTTTTGGCCATATGGCCATCTCTACTGACTTAATCTGGCCATCTCTCCTTTTCTGCCGGGTGACATGGCCACACGAAAAAAAACACAAGTAGAAACATGACACCCGGAATTTTGAGGTCAGATCATTGTTTGTTTACTTTTACATAAATACAAAAATAACCCTTATTCTAAGAAACTGTCATCACAATTACATAAAACAAACCCCTTAGAAAATATTTGCATAACACAAAACAATTGACATGGATTTTACTTACTTTTCGATTTTTTTTTTTCGCCAAAATGTTGTATCACGTTTGCTCACACACACTACGCGAAGCGAACTCAATGGTAACTAGCGACATCTAGTCAACCTTCCATGAAATATTTCGATGGGCCATCTCTAACGTATGGCCGTCTCCCCCGGACTTACCCTACTAATACAAACATACAATATAACAATACAATACAATTAACAAGTAATTATTAAAAGAAAAATACCCCACTGCGTGATATAATAGCACGCGGGTAAGCGATGTTGTTTTTATACATATATTTTTTTTTGTAATCCTTATTTATATAAAAATCTTTATTTTGATATCTTACTTTTTTATTTTGATTAAAGGTCTTACAAAATATACTGAAACTATTATTGTATTGGGTGTATTCAGTCTATAATAATGATCAACTTTCCCCAAGGAACGCATATCGGAATATAAAATAGAATTTTCGGCCCATATAAGTTGACCGATCAGCTGATCCGAGTTTTTATAACAAGTCAAAGCATATTGTCATATTTATGTATGTCATAGGTATGTTCCTTGGGGAAAATGGTTTAGTATTATGGACTGAATTCATACTTAAAATGGTTTCAGTATAATAGACGTTTTGAACTTGGCACCGAAAATCCGCCATTTTTTATACAACTTGGAAAGGACAGACCCGTAATAAATCGAACCACGGTCTAAACTCTAAACTTAATCATTATAGTATAGTTAAAATAAAATAAAAGTTAAAAAACAAAAAATAAAATCGGTATTACCATACAGAAAAGTGCAGGCGCGTGGGTGTTTTGTATTCGAATGTCGAATTTTTCTTTGTGTTTTTCAACTATGGTATTTTAATTTCATTATACTTTAGTGATCTAGTGTAGCCCGTGGTTCGATTTATTACGGGTATGTCCCTTCCACGTTGTATACCCAGGGTCCCTTTCACAATTAAGAACAGAGCCTGCTAAAGCAATATACATACACTCCAAAAACATAACCTCCATCTGGCACAGTCGGGTAAATTCAAAAGGGCCCATTCCTTATTTTTAATGATTTTGACTGTTTTTTCGGAGCTGATTGGAGCCAAACTATCTTAGTAACAATATGTTAAGATATGTTACATTGAATTTTATTTAAGTATTAAAAAAGTGAATTAAACAATTTATTAATTTTCATTGTAATAGTTTGTTTAATTCCAAATAACCTGAGACGTGTTTCGATTTTTTGCGGTGTGCGACGTTTATGTTATTGTTGTTTACACGGAATTTAAAACATGAAGTTGTGTTTAAATTACAGAGAAATAAAGACAAAGGAAAATCCTAAAAAGTGAATGAGAAGATTTTAGTAAAAAAAAATTTAATTTATTCAAAAACTTAGTTAAAAAGGTTAAACTTTGAAGAAAATATAAGCGAATACGTCGTCAGATTTCTTGCGCATACGACTGAGTTAGATAATAGAAAATACACATATATGAAGATTAATTCATGCTTAAACACGCACAATAAATAAATAAAAATAATTTGTATTTTGTATAAAGATAGAAAAATTTAAAGTTCTCCAAAATTCTCAAATAAATATGGGGACGAAAACGCTGATAAGGCAGACCGCTCGCTGCGCTTCTGAATTCGTCTAAATTCATCTCCAAGGCGCATGTACAATACAGCGCAATGCGTATGTGTGGATAGAAAATATAGATTCGGGTGTTCAATCAAAAATTCCCACGGTCGAGGACTGCAGTCTTAACGGGTTCATAATATTCCATCCAATACGTGACTCGTCTCAAACTGGCCTAATCAACACGGCACCGAAAGTTCGCTGTGAATGCTAGTTTGCAAATTTATTGAGATACGCTAGTTTACAACAAGTCAAATCAGATACTTTTTTCTTAACGTCAAAAACAAACATTTTCTATGGGATTTGTATGAAATATCGGACTATGACGTCATAGTTCCTTGGAGTCAAATAGTTTTTCTGCATTAATAAATCTAAAATCACGTTCAAAGTGGATGTGATCAATGACAAGTGGCATTATTTTGTGACGTTTTATTATATAAGCAGTACCAAATAATTTATTTTTGACCCAGTAAAATACCCAATTGTAGAGGGTAACATAGAATAGGGATATGGACTGGGTCCGAAAAATTGTATTTTATTTAGTCCGTCAGTAAGATTGTCTGAAAATAACAGACCTATATTTTTCGGTTTATCAAAGTAGTGAAAATTCACAAAGATAACAGCCCGTCGAAGTTTCTGAGGGACTTATTGACATCACCGTCAAGTGAAAATCGTACTTGATCGTGACGTCATGAGGAATTTAAATGCACTGTATTTTTGTAATTATTTGCTTATCAGAATTTTTTTTAAATACGTATACAATATTCTTTAGTCCGCATCCGTATTTGTAAATTAATTCATAGTTAAGACGATAAAAAAGTGTTGTTTTTGCTAAAAAAAGACTTGGTCAAATGTGTCTCATATTGCTGGGCATACAAAAATAAACGGGCAAGTGCTAGTCGGACTCGTAAATGAAGGGTTCCGTACCTTCGCACAAACGCTAAAAAAACACGTTTTTTGTATGACAACCCCCTTTAATTTATAACTTTATCTTATTTTTAGTATTTGTTGTTATAGCGGCCACAGTAATAAATATATAATCGGTGAAAATTTCAAGTGCCTAGCTATTACCGTTCAAGAGATAGAGCCCTGTGACAGACGGACAGACGGACAGACAGCGGAGTCCCAGTAAAAGGGTTCCGTTTGCACCCTTTGGGTACGGAACCCTAAAAATAGCTTTTAGAATTAAGGCCGTACCTTAATTTTCCAGGGTCCAGTGCTGCCCCCATTTAAAATAAATAATTTTAAAGAAAACGGAGATATCATTAAAAATTTTGTTTCTACCAAGCCCTAGATAACCCTTCAATTAATTTTATGAACAACTGTTTATAGTTCAAAGTGACAACATTAAGCTTTACTTCGCACATTTGCCAAAAGTGGCCGTTTTTCGCAAATGTACGTAGTAAAGCTTACAATAATAATATTAGCCGTGTGGTTCCCGGCAGAGTAGAATACTGCCGTGCTATCGATATTGGCAGTAAGTACCAATTTTGTCAAAAATGAGTTAGTTATATATTCGGAATCAGCGTGAAAAGCTCTACAATATGATCTGACTCACATTTTGATAGCTTTACAGGAACCTGTAATCTCGATAAGCATAACAGCAGTAACTCTATTTTTCGACGACTTATTCTTATTATAACAGTAGTAAATATACTTACTTCCGGTTTTAAAGTGATGCTTTTGGTATTCGTTTTTCCAGCTACATGTAACATTGGCATTAAGTTCATATACTCCGGTTATAATAAGTGCAACTCTTTTTACTTCTGACATTGAACGGCTTAGTTTATCAGCAGTAACTAACCATACTGATTTTATGTAAAGCGGTACTCAAGAAAACTTTAGTTAGTATTACTTAGCATAAGAGCACTAACTGTTTGTAACAGCGGTTATGATAGGCACAATATATCTATTAAATTTTAATCAATAGGCTTAATATATTGGCAGCAACTATGCGTACTGCCATTATGATACGCAACATCTAAATAACCTAAAATGTCCTTAGCTTAGAACATTAGCGATAATTTAAATGGTGAACTCGTTAAAAGAATGTCTAAAGGGAAAGCGGAAGCTTACGTAGTGTAACCGAAATGATTAAAAGCAAAGATAGAGAAAATGACTTAAATAGCATAAACCAATCAACAAGAAAAATATCAAATAAAGAAGATAAGAAAATGTCAACTGTATGGACGAAGTATTTAGCACGTGCGGAAAATGTTTATGTTTCCTCTGCTTTAGCATTTTATTGCCGAAGATACATACAATGACTGTAATAACCACAATCCTAACATTGATAACATGAAAAGACAAAAGAAAGTTAACAAAAACAAAGTTCTAAAAAAAAATAACGATAGACAGTTTTACGAAGAAATAAGTACAACAGACAAAGGACTTACTAAAGATGGGCAACCAAGGAAAAGGAGGAAGATAGAAGTACCACTATCAGAAAGAAAAGAAAAAAGAATGCAGCGGAAGTCGAGAAACTTACACTTAAAGAGCCATGTGCATCGTCATGTCGAAGAAAATGGACGGAAAATATTAGTGCATAACGCAGACAAGAAATTAACGACGAGACCTAATAAAAAAACGTGTGGCACTCGGGGACTGCCGTGGTAAAGCTATTGCATACGACGTTAGACGATGCACGGCTTTTAACGCCGCGCCGCTGTGCCGGTCGGTAGGCGGAGTGGGGGGTGATAGGTTTTATTTTCGTTACGGAATTTCTTGATTCGGTCGCCGCGCTCAAAGCCCGCGATAAAAGCTATGCAATAGCTTAAAAACATATCACAGAGACAACCAATCCAGTGAATTCACACTATCAACGTGAATATGCCCCCAATAGACTGTATTTGCCAAGTGATATGACAATTACAGTAATGCATAATTTTTTTTGTAAAACATATCCAGAACAACAAGTTGGCTTTGAAGTGTTCAGGAAAGGCGTTCGGGTTGATAAAAATATATCTTTCGCTCATTTAGAAAACGAGGAGTGTGAATTATGTTCTGAATTTGAACAACATCATAAAAATCACGAAGCTCAAAACGAAACCTGTGATTTCTGTAAGAATTTTGCACTCCACAAATCACGCAAATCATATATAGACGACGTTAAAAAGTCTGAAGTTGAAAATGATAGTATCTACTTTTCTGTTGATTTACAAAAAGTGGTAATGTTGCCCAGAATGCACCAGTTTAAGCGCTCAATATTCTATACCCGAATCACAGCATTTAATGAAAGTCATATACCTTTAGGGCGTTCCAAAAAACACAATGTTCCTTTCGCAGCACTATGGCATGAAGCTACGACAGGTAGAAAACAAGAAGATATAATATCTACACTAAATGCATTCGTACTGCACAACCGTGATGTTAGCCATGTCGTGTTGTGGATGGACAATTGTTCTACGCAGAACAAAAACTGGGCCATTTTAAGTTTTATTATCTACATTATAAACAGCAGCAACATAAAAGCAGAGACTATTAAATTTAAATACCCAGAACCTGGACATACATTTATGTCTGCCGATAGCTATCACCACCAGGTGGAACAGGCTATGCAAAAAAAAAGTGTACGATTTTCCAGACTTTGTTAATGCTGTGAGGGAAGTAAACTCGGGAAAATGCTTAGTAAAAATCATGGAATTCGATGATTTTTATAATTACGTCGATTTATCTTCGCAACAGAATCTTCTTAAAATGGAACCTAGAGTTTACCTTAAAGACATTATGGAGCTTCAAGCAACTCGAGGTGATTTCACATTGCGATATAAAACATATCACTCTGATGATGAAATGCAGACTCTAGACTTTCTACAGGTGAAGTATATGAAAACGAGGACTTTCCCTGAGTTTCAAAGAACATCGTCTCCGACAGGAATCGCAAGTTCAATAAAACAAGACATTATAAACAAATTATTGCCATTGATGCCATAGAATAGGCAAACGTTTTGGTTAGATTTACCTATAACTGCTTATCCTTAGATTATTATTAGTTTTTTACAAATAAATATAACTTCTAAATTATAAAATAATACGTTGATTAGTTAACGAGTTAATTAATGTGATTATAAAACAAGTAAAGTTCCTGCAAAATATCTCAATCATGTAGAAGGATCAGTAATAACTAGTAAGAGACTGCGTATTTTTAGTTGTTTGTTTCTGTTTTTGATATTTTTTAAGCACAGTTGGAGACCCCATTTTTATGAGTTTGTTATATCATGTTTGTATTTTGTTATATTTTCCTATTATAAGAAGCTTTAAAAAAAATAATAGGCATTCCTAAGGCAGCCATGTTTTTTATAAAAGTTGATTGTTTTGCATGTTGTGAAATGTTTATTAATCACCTGAAACTAATCTGTAATTGGTGTGCCATTACTCAATTAGTTGTATAAGATGAATAATAGTATGTTTTTAACATATTATAGACTGATAAGAATAATAAACACATATTCATACTTAAATACCTTTTTGTATTTCATTTAAATACTAATAGGTAAAAAACCTAAAATTGTATGGAGTACTTGCAATAACGGCAGTACATACACACTTACTCCGATTATTCTTAGCTTTTTCTCTCGTTTGTTATTATATTGAGATGCTAGACATAAACGGTTTAATGTCTTTTAAAATTATTACAGTAATAATACAAGATTATTAATAACATCATATAAAAGTACATGCTTTAGTATATATTTTACAAAAATCACTTTTTAAATAAGTCATAAAAAAAATTCAGAAAACGTAAAAATGTAGCAAAAACTTTTACCGCCATTTTCTCGAAACTATGCGTCAGGTACTTACTGCCATTATCGATAGCACGGCAGAATAGGATTACTCGAAGTCTTCCCGTAAATTTCGTAGAAGGTGACTTAGGAACACAAGCTAAACAAAGCTTATAAACATCAATGAGACCTGTCCAGTGTCCAACCCGTCTGGGCAGCGTGGAGAGTGTAGGCCAAATCCTCTAACTGTTCTGGCTAATATATGGCTCTGGTAGTACAGAATGGGTCGTGCTCCTGCAGTGGAGACTAACAAAAGCCCTGGTGATGATTATACAAATTGGACATTGAATTTCATTCCTCCAGATTTAACTTTTCACGCGGCCGTATCACGCAATACAAACGCGAGGAAAGGGATCAAATATAAAACCCAATCACAACAAAATCCTTCGATCCAACTTTTAACAAGACACCGTCTCATTTCCATATCACATATCAGATCCCGTAGATTTTCCCGACATGTAATCTCATATGTCGTATGTTATCTATGTCACGTGATGTCTTCCAAGTTGGAAGTTTCCAATACGATTCTATTTGATCAGCGGGTATGGCGCGGTTCGGCGGTCGCCCAAGGCACTATATTAATGGGGTCCAGTTTTTATTTGTGTCGGTAGAAGAATAATCTTCTATATTGGTTCAAAGGCCACAATAACAAAAAAATCTGCAATGATCCGTAGCTATTTTTTTTTAACTTATTTATTAGCCTATACTATCCCACTCCCACTCTTGTACGCCACTGTTCTCTATCTTGCGTATTTAATAAGTAGAAGTTTTTTTCTACGAGTAGTGCGCAAATTCAGTCTATGTACAGCTTTGTCGAAGAATACAATAAGATTTTATATATTTTCAGTATTTGGCCATCTTTTTAGACATTGTTTCAATAAACGGGACTAAAATTGGGGCAAAATTGCGTAGGTAGATACTAAAAAAATTAAGATAGCTTTTTATATTATGCAATATCGGTTGAAGTAATACACTTGATTTTAAAATCACATGTTACTTTAGTATCTAGGGATTACTGGCATTTTTTAACGTACGTATATCCTTATGAAAGTTAAATCTCCTTCCCTTGTTTGTATTCTGCATTTTGTTCTGTTATACGAGTATATTCTTTGTGTAAGTTAAAAGTATTTAAGTATGTGTATGTTTATTATAATTATTGTATATAATTATAATAAACATACACATGTATGTTTATTGTATTGATCTTCCCGCACTTTTTAGGGTTCCGTACCCAAAGGGTGCAAACGGGACCTTATTACTGTGACTCCGCTGTCTGTCCGTCTGTCACAGGGCTCTATCTCTTGAACCGTAATAGCTAGACACTTGAAATTTTCACCGATTATGTATTACTGTGGCCGCTATAAAAACAAATAATAAATAATAAAAAATTAAAGGTGGTCGTCATACAAGAAACGTATTTTTTTCAGCGTTTTTAACTTGATCTTTATAATGGCAATAACTAAATACTTGAAATTTTCACCAACCATGTATTGACATGTATTAACAATGACCACAATAACAACAAATACTAAAAATAAAATAAAATTAAAAAAATAAAGGGGGTCGTCATACAAAAAACGTGTTTCTTCAGCGTTTTAAAACATTGTACGGTGGTACGGAATCCTTCATATACGAGTCCGAATCGCACTTGCCCGTTTATTCTATTTGAGCGAGGTTGCCTAAAATAAATTGCTTATTGATTATTGCTTGCTATTATATACCTATATATTTATATATTGCTATAGCTATTGCTACAGCTATGTTGCTATTATTTATTATTGCTAATTGCCGATAAGGCGGCCTTTTGCGCATTTCTTCGTTTTTAAAATAATAATGGCCTGTATTTTTTTTGTGCAATAAAGGGTATTGTATTTTACACACATACTTACATCTTTAACCCTTACGGGAATACAGAACCTAGAACCTAGTAACATTAGCGAAGATTCTGATAGGGCACCATATTAATCTTGTCCAGGGGCACCGACAGTACTACAACCAGCACTGCATTTAAAGAGCGCTGGAAAAATATTCTGTGACATTGAGTCGTGTCGTAAATATATCTAGGTCACTCAGCTTTACTATTTTTGGAAGACTAGTTTGGGACTTTTTGAAGGATACCGTGCGACATTTTTAGTTACAAAATGTTCAATCCTAAATATAGACGATTATTTATATAACGTCTAACAAAATATACTGAAATTATTTTAAGGGTAAATTCAGTTCATGATACTGAACAACTTTCCCCAAGGAACATATATCAAAATATGAAAAAATTTTTTTTGCTTTCCATAGTAACTCGGATCAGCTGATCGCTCAACTTGTATGGAAAGTCAAAAATTATTTTTCATATTTCAATATACGTTCCTTGGGGAAATTTGTTCAGTATCATGGACTGAATTCACCCACATAATAGTTTCAGTATATTTTGTTACACCTGTATATTATAACTATTCAACGGTAGTTTAACTTGAACTGCGTCGAAATATAAGTCATTTTTAACCCCCGACTAAAAGGGGGTTGTTATTTTTATTTTTTATATTTGTTATAAGTTTTACGTGTTTGTGTCTGTGTGTCTGTCTGTGCCATCGTAGCTCCTAAACGAATAAACCGATTTCCATGCGGTTTTTTTTAATCAAAAGCCTTGTCTGTCTAGATGGATCTTAGCTATGTTTGATGAAGAAGTCATTGGGGGTGAAAGCTTGAAAGTTAGAGGCTTTGTATGGTGAATAAACTTGTTAAATTAAAAAAACATCTTTTCACTGTAGTGCCATGGATTCACATGTGGTGTCGCTTAATTTGCTTAAACGCTAGTAATGCGTGCTCCCGTCGAGCCACCGATATTTCCCTGGTACATTCCATATTCCTGATAGTATAGTTCTTGTCTTATCATCAACACCATCATCATCATCATCAACAGGTCTTTTTTAGTCTCCACAGCAGGAGCACGACCCTCTCTATACTACCAGAGCTTGCACAGAGCAGCCAGAGGATTTAGCCTACACTCTCCACGCTGGCCAGACGGGTTAAAGAGGTCTACTTGATGTTTGTAAGTATTGTGAAACTTGTATTTCCTAAGTCGCCTTCTACGACATCCAGAGGTAGACTTGGAGTGGTCCTATTCTACTCTGCCGGGAACCACATGGCATTGTCATATCAGCAATATCTATATTGGCTTCCGGACTTCCGGAATGCACTAATACTGCGAGTATCATGCAAAGCTCTCTGGAACTATCTGGATTTATAGCTCTAAAATCCGGCAGACACATAAACCAAGAGAAACGCTTACGTCTTCCTCATACCAATTGCTTGCATATTTAGGTACGAGCTAAGCACACTCATAAGTCTATTCGTAAAACGACTCATTGGTAAATGTTGTTCTTAGAATGACTTATGTTTTAATAAACTGTAGTTCAATATTTCTGTTTTATGTTGTCTGTGCATTGTAAATGTTCCTTTCAATTCAAGGTTGACTGTAAGAGATCCTTATCTGGGATAAATCCACCTTAGTATCTCTAATATTGCCTTGATGTTACGTGTATTTTTGTATGTTTTTTGTACAATAAAGTTTTAACAAACAAACCTTTGTACGTACATACATTTGATTGTAAAAATTGCTCAATTTGCTTTTTTATTTTTGGAAATTTTCTATAATTAAGGGATGAAAGTGATTCGATGTGACTTAGTAGGACCCAAGTTTTATCAAAATTAGTCCTATAAATTTTGCGTTATTTTGTAATACACAAAACTACTTACAATTTTTTTTAGTCTTAAATAAAAAGAAATGACACAACTAGGTAACTTTTTATTAAGTTACATTTTACGAGTATCCATGAAAACTTTAGGTCGTTTTACGAATTTCCGATCTCAATAGAACTGGTACGAGTTAGCCAATAGCCTAATGTGCATAACATTAGTTTCAGCATTGGCATATTGCCATCTCCTGGACTATTCCGGGCAGTGACCTCTTTGGGCTGCGGTTTGAGTGACAGCGTTTATTGAATGATTTTAATTTGACTAAATAATAAGTGATATAATATTTTCAAGTTAATATCAAACAGCAAGAAATTTACCTCTTATAGGTAGAGATGAACCGGTTGAACCCCATTTTTTGTCTCTCCCTCGTATTTACTGTTGCTAGAATGAGATTTCGCGAAACGTCAAAAGTAAAAACTTAGCTTATTTTCTGCATAATACGACAAAATTTTAATGCCATTTTCTAATGACATTTTTAGGGTTCCGTAGTCCACAAGGAACCATTATAGTTTCGTCATGTCCGTCCATCCGTCCGTCCGTCCGTCCGTCTGTCTGTCTGTCCGTCCGGGCTCGTACTCCGCCGCTACTGCACCGATTGTCACGAAAATTGGTGGAGAGATAGATATTGAAGTTCCAAAAGTTGGTTTTTAAAATTATAAAAAAATGTTTTTTTACAGCCCATACAACGAAAAGTGAATTTAAAAAAAAAAAATTGGACTAACCCCAACGTGTGGGGTATCGTTGAAAAGTTCTTTTAAAATGCAACAAAAACTGCTTTGAAACTATGTAGATCCAACCCCCCCGTCTTGAGATAATCTAATACAAAGTTAAAATTTGGGGTACACCGTAACTTTTGAAATATTACTAAAATAATTCTGAAAAAAATGTGGTATACAAGTACACCTCAAAGTGTGTACTTTCAATTAAAACTTTAGCGGTCTCGGTATCTTAAATAGTTATTTTTTAATACGTCTTAAATCGTAAAATGTTACTTGCTGCTACGTAATCCTTCATGGGCGAGTCCGACTCACACTTTTTGTAACGCGATAAGCTAGGTCGTGTATGATGCTACTAAATAAAAAAGCGGCCAAGTGCGAGTCGGACTCGCTTTAATCTCGACTAGTTTTAATTGAAAGTACATACTTTGAAGTATATACCACATTTTTTTCAGAATTATTTTAGTAATATTTCAAAAGTTACGGTGGGGGGACACCTTAAATTTTAACTTTGTTTTAGATTATCTCAAGACTGGGGGGTTTTATCTACATAGTTAGCAGTTTTTGTTGCATTTTAAAAGACCTTTTCAACGATACCCGACACGTTGGGGTTAGCCCAATTTTTTTTTTTTAAATTCACTTTTCTTTTTACGGGAGGGGGGTTGAAAAAAAACATTGTTTCATAATTTTAAAAATCAACATTTGGACCTTCAATATTTATCTTTCCACCAATTTTCGTGACAATCGGTGCAGTAGCGGCGGAGTACGAGCCCGGACGGACAGACAGACAGACGGACGGACGGACGGACATGTCGAAACTATAAGGGTTCCTTGTGAACTACGGAACCCTAAAAACAAATATTTATTTAGTAATTAGAACTTTGCGATGGGTTGACGATATAACCAAAATCGCGGGTCGCACCTGGATGAGAGCAGCACAGGACCGAGATGGGTGGCGTCGACGAAGAGAGGCCTATGCTCAGCAGTGGGCGGAAGAAGGGCTGGGATGATGATGATGATGAATTAGAACTTTGCAGGCACATTAGTAAGTATGGTAACATTTGATTAAATTACGTGTAATTTTTTGCTTACATTTCGTATTGACAACAGCTAAAAAAGAACGCTCAAAGAAATTCATAAATTTTATAATACTCTTTAAATCTGATTTAACGGAAGAGGAAAATCATGTTTTTGGGATGGATTTGGCGGGCGTTTGTTAATTTTTGTGAGTAAGATATGTATGACGTGTTTTGAAATTGTATGTACTCGTATATACCTTTTTAAGGCATTTCTTTACAAATCTCAGTGGTTAATAGAAAAGTCGTGTACTTGTCCTTAAAAAAAATATATATCACACATTTGTTTGTAATCCATTTACTAGACACATTACAAAAGCAATTGTTTTTGTAACACACGGGTTAAACTGAATATCCCGAATTTTGACTGGCAGAGAATGCTATGTTATTGGTAAATAAAGTTAAAATAAATAAATAAATTTGTTAATACGGTATCTATCTTAAGAGCTATGCTGAGATATGGAGGAATATGTGATTTTTTTTTATTTTGTTATGGAAATAAGTACCGCTTGTAAGTATAAATCAAACTACTACCTTACTACATCTCAGTATCTGGAAAACAATAGATTTTATTCTTAAAAATATTTTGAAAATTTTGAAAAATATACCGACCCAATTTTCGGTTAAACCATACCATAGCCTTACACGCCTTGGTATCTTCAAAACAATGGTTTTTATTACACCAGACAACGAAGCGCCGCCTGACTTTGGTTTTCCAGATAACTCGCTATTTCGGGACGCGTAACGAAGAACGCGTATCCAAATGTTGCGGTCTTTGTTATTTGTAAACGTTTCTGTTTTGTTTAGTTTCCTTTTCAGGGTTCCGTATAAAAAATTAAAAAACGGAACCCTTCAAGGATCACTCGTGCGTCTGTCTGTCCGTCCGTCTAGCCAATTTGCTCCGAATCTACTGGAACGAATCAGGTGAAATTTGGTAGGATGGTGTAATCCCATGACCCACACACATATGAGCAAAGTAAATAAATATTTTTTTTTTAAATAGAGGTAATTGGGAGAAAATGCTCTTAGCATTAAGTCCGCCATTTGTCAAAAGTATATTTTTACTTTGGACAATAAAGTTTGATAAATAAATAATTTTCGGGTGACTAATAAGGAAATTTAAAAAGAAAGTTTTGCAAGCCTTACTATGTCATATATTAAATTAAAGGCCTTGTTATAAGTATTTCAAATATATTTTTATTTTTATTTTAAAATAAATATTTTTGATTTTATTCGAGAAAGAAGACGAAAATTGACCATTCCCCCCCCCTGATCTCCAAAACTACAGAGCCTAAAATTTTTAAAAAATATAAAATATATAGTTCTTTGCTTGTAGATTACAGGAAAACCCATAAGAATTCAATCCATTGTACGGAACCGAGTCCACGCGAGTTAAACTCGCACTTGGCCGGTTTTTTGTTAATTGTCTTCAATGACGATCCGGGATGAAATAATGTTAGATGTTAAAAAGAAATTATTAAAAAAGGCGTTTTATCATCATGTCAATGACTATTTATCCGATAAAAATTCTTGAAAATAGTTAATATTAAAAGGTAATAGTTGCAAATTATTTAAATGTACAATACAAAGTAAATATTATTTATGAGATAAGAATAAGTGTAAATATGTATTGCAGTAAAGGCCATCAGGCTGGTAGGGACCTATACTGAACTGGGTTTCTTTCGGTGTATTTTCTCAGCAGTGGTCTTTTCGAAACGCTAGTAGTTTGTAGCTTTTGCACTTAAAATAATTTAAATATAATGACCTTCAATAAGTGAAATATTTTTATCCTACATTACGAGTAAACCAGGCCTGTGTCACTCCCCGTTTAGGTATCGAAAATGTACCTACATTATTATTAGGCGCGCAAGCAGTCCCTCCGGGTGGTAAATTCAGTTTTCCGAATCGTTTGTCCAGAGTAATAAGAATGAAATTGGCTTGCAATGGATGTCTAGGTATCTATACGAAAAGGTGCTGAGTTCTGACGTGAGCTAAATTAAACCATATCACTAGCCACATTGAGTAGATATTTCTTTGAATTTCTTTGCTAATGAGACTTCTGTACGTTAGTATTATTTATTCTATGATTAAACCAGACTATGAAACGCCGCTTCACTTTGGTCTTCTAGATAACTCGCTACGAGTATGTATTTATCATAAAATATAGTATCGTTAAGTTAGTATCCCATAACATAAGTTTAAACTTACTTTGGTAGCCCCAAGCTTAATCAGTGTAATTTGTACCTATATATTTATTTATTTTTTATTTATTTCGGGATGCATAATGAAGAACGCGTTACCTATTGTTGCGATCGTTGTTATTTATAAAATAAGTAATATATTTATCATTTTTTTTTTATATTGATGACTTTGGAGTTGACTTTTTTTAATTGACAGTGACAAAAGAGAAATTAACACATCGTGAGAGTCTTCTTGTTTAGGCGCATAATTGTTTTAACCAAATACAAAAAGGTTAGTCGGCTTTTTATTAAACAGAACGTGTGTTTTCGGTTTGGAAAGGCGAAGTTTGTTAATTGAGCGAGCTAGGGAAGCGTCGAAGTTTTGACATTGGCCAAAAATGCTTTTTTATGTCTGTCTGTTCTCGCCTACAGATAGCATTTTTCAACCGATGTTGACTAAAATTGGCTCACAAGTTAATTTATTTAAATTCATTATTCGATTCCGATCTTTTATTGGGGGAGAAATAAACCCCTATTTCGAAAAGTGGGAATTATGCTGTAGCGTTATTTACTGACGGATTTCAATCAAATTTTAGAAGCAGTTATGACAGCTATTATGGTTGCAGTGTCTATTGTTTAAAATACGATTATATTCGATTTACTTACAATTTATTTATTTAAAATTTAAAAAATTCACAAAACCGCGCGAAAACCATAACCTTCCTTCTGGCGCAGTCGGGTAAAAGTTCTTACTTACATTTTACTATAACCATGATTTAAATAATGAAATATTCGACTGAAACTTACATCGAGAATACTTGGCTTAATCTATGCATAAATCACTATCTTAAAGTATGAAGTTTTAAAAATATTCCGCACTTAATCATTTCTTCAATAGTTCGTTAATAATCTGCATCAGAATACCCGCAGCTAAGAGCGGGTTAAACTTAGTTCATAACTAGGGTAGAATTTATACCCATTTTCGTAGTGGTGTTGCGGTTATGTGGACGTTTCTTAGGGCCCATTCACACAGTGCAACTTTCTTGTCTGTTGCATTCAACGCGAAAAATAAAATTAAAAGAAACATTTTCCATGCTGATCTGAGAGAAAAGAAAAAACTTAGATTGTACCAGCTGCTTTTCTTCTCACGCAGATCGTAAAAGACGATCGAAGGAATGTCGGGAATCAGTTTAGCCTGTATATTGATTTATTTTTACTAATTGTACCGATTAGGAATTAACTGCCTACTTTGCCGTCCTTGATTTTAAAATTAATTGGCCCATAAATAAATAGTTAGTGTGTCGGTGGCCACGAAAATAACATTACAAACACTGTTATTACTTTCAGGAAGTTTTTATACAACAGTGCACTGAATCACGCAATTTTCGGATTAAAATAAGCCAGGAAAAATGTGTTATCTAACTTCCTAAGTGGTTTCAACACGCGACGGAAAATAAGCTGTTTAGAAGTACTTTCAGCCAGTTTTTAAGTTTGATTGATGACTTTATTTGAGGTTAAAATAACACTGTTTATCATTCTAAAAGAAGACAGGTTGACGTTTTAACTACCAGCCAAATTTTTGAAGCAAGTTCAGTCCCTGATAATGAACTACTTTCTGTTAAAAAATTAGTGTATTAAAGTTTCGTCCTCCCATACAAAAACATTTTTCTGAGCGCTGATTATGGGAAGATAATTTTTTTTTCGTTTTTCTTTAGTAAGAAGTAGTTCAGTATCGTGGGCTGAACTGGCTCTGAAAATTTGGTTGATGTTAAAAACGCCAACGAGACAAAATATTACAGTCATTGTGATCGCGAATCTCTAAAATCACATGATCTGGTTACTACGAAAAGTTATTTTCTTTTTCGTATATCAATATAATTTCATTGGGGTAACTCGTTCAAAATTATTGATGGTACTACTACATTTGTACTAAATTAAGAGGAAACCTCAAGGGCTAGAGAAATGAAAAATAGGTATTTTAAAAATCTATTGCTGTCGCGCTGTGCTCGAACTACAACCGAGCAAGTGCGATAGGGACATACATACTTGGACTGAAAATACCTATTAAAAGAACAGAAAATCAACCATTCGTAATCCCCTGATTTCTTCTCCAAAACTTAACCAATATTAGTATTTTTTTCATTACGAATTAACAAAAACTTGATCGGTGTTCCTATGTTTTAATTTTTTAAAATAATCTACTCAAATTTGTTTTCTGGATGTTTGAACACAGCGAAAAATCTGGCCATTTTTTTAGGTTTTTGAACGTTCATATCTCTTTTAATAAATAATTTATGAAAAAAAGAAGAAAACATAGGGTCATGCTAATAGTGGCTATAGATATTCAGGAGAAAAAATATAAGTCTACCGGCATTATCCAGGGAGGAAACAAGGCACTACGTTTGTATGGAAAAACGGCCCCTTTATTTCGTCTTAATAGATAAAGGCATGTACCTAATTTTATTGAGCAAATTCACCCAGTATCATTGGCGGAACTACTAGCTATTGTTGCACTTAGAGCTTGAATAGACGAGCGAAAGCATGCCCACGACACCTGTCGGCAATCGTCGCCGACGACGGTCGCCGTCCGTCATCGACAGGAGGCACGTTCATACTGTCCCTCGTATGTTAGAGCTCTTACAATGACTAAAAACTAATATCCTTATTTTAATAAACAAAATTATTTGCCTTAAGACCAGCGAGATCAATTTCACTCAACATTTCTCAACAATAAATAAATGATGTGTTTAATGAAAAAAATGTAAACATTTATAAAAAATTTCCACCGTTTCATTATTCTGGCGGTTTAATTTAAAACTTCATCCTGGTAGCTTGTTCTAATTAATCTTGAATGGCGGACTAGAAATATTTAAGTTAAAGATTGGCCTTGATGTCCGTTCTCTAGGGAAATTAGAAAATGCGGTCTTAAATTATTAGGATCCTGACTTAATATAAATGGATATGTAAATATACCTTTATTTTACAATCTTTTATTTAGTTTCACCTGTCCCGTTGTCTGTGTGTCCGTAATCAAATCTTCTTAAATTAGATCCACTTCCAATTATTCGATGGAGCTGAAACTTCACATGCTTTTGTTAATTAAATCACGAACATTACCAATAGCAACACACCCAACTGATGACATATTCTTGGGCTAATGACGTGACCCAGCTGTCACTGTAGGTATGTTTTTAGGGTTCCGTACCCAAAGGGTGCAAACGGGATCCTATTACTCAGACTCCGCTGTCTGTCCGTCTGTCCGTCTGTCCGTCTGTCCGTCTGTCCGTCTGTCCGTCTGTCCGTCTGTCCGTCTGTCCGTCTGTTACAGGGCTCTATCTCTTGAACCGTAATAGCTAGACACTTGAAATTTTACTAAAAATAAAAAAAAGTTTAAAATTAAAGGGGGTCGCCATACAAAAAACGTGTTTTTTCAGTGTTTTTAACTAGATCTTTATAACGGCATTAACTAGATACTTGAAATTTTTACAGATTATGTATTACCCGCTTGGCCGCTATAACAACAAATACTAAAAATAAAATAAGTTAAAAATTAAAAGGGGTCGTCATACCAAAAACGTGTTTTTTTAGCGTTTTAAAACATTGTACGGAGGTACGGAACCTTTATGTACGAGTCCGACTCGCACTTGCCCATTTATTTATTATAAGTAACAGGATTTTCACAATCGGAATTGTTCAAATACTAATAATACTTATACCTAACAACAATTTCTGATTTAATTACCTACGTAAATATTTTTACATTGTATTATGTGGACATATTATAACCATGTCAGTTTTAGGGTATTAAGTACTTACCACGTAACATAATTTAACGGAAGTTACGACGTGGCAAGTAGGCTGACCCGCGAAAGCAAACTATAGCCTAAATAAACCCGGTTGCGTCACAAATATAAAGTAGGAACAGAAGTATAACCCAGCTTTACCTCTTATATGTCACTAATGGAATAGGACATACGATACGATACTCGTATTACGACAAACTCGGTGGAGATGGCGGCACTAGCACTTGTAAACAATCTGCTGTCATTCTACGTGTCTCAAATTTTGTTTATAAAATTATTATTATAAAATATTTAATTTTAATACCTAGTTTTGTTATTATTCACTTAATCAAAACCTGTGTTGTGGTGTTATGGCTTTCTTAGGTACTTATAATTTTACAAATTGATTGTGTTTTTGATGTACTTGTCATTGTCAAATATTTGTTTACGGTCTGCGCTAATGCTGCACTCTGGTGGCAGAATACTGCAGTAATATCACCTATTAAATAATGTTTAATATAAAAAACATGTTTTGACAGTCTTGTGATGATCAAATATGCATCACTTTGCTCTCCGTTGATAGAACAAAAAAAAATTTTGCATTTCCATACAAAAGTGTGCAGCCGCTCGGGCAATTTGTGTGGGAATGTCAAATTTTTTTTTGGTTTTTAGACTGTTATTTTAATTTAGAGAGCTATGCTCGGTGTTTCTCTACGTAATCGAATCAGTAATGAGGAAATTCGTAGGAGAACAAAAGCCATTGATATAGCCCAGCGGATTAGCTCGTTAAAGTGGTAGTGGGCGGGACACATAGCGCGACGAACCGATGGCCGATGGGGCAGAAAGGTTCTCGAATGGCGTCCACTTACTGGCAAGCGAAGCGTTGGACACCCACCCACAAGGTGGTCTGACGATCTGACTAAGGTCGCTGGAAAGCGCTGGAGGCAGGCCGCTCTAGATCGGTCATTTTGGAAATCCCTGGGAGAGGCCTATGTCCAGCAGTGGACGTTATGCGGCTGAAATGATGATGATGATGATTTTAATTTCATTATACTATAATAATCTCGTATAGACCGTGGTTCAATTTATTAGACGACCTCCGTGGCGTAATGGTTAACACGCTAGACCGCTAATCCGGAGGTTCTGGGTTCGATCCCCAGCCAGGGCAAGTTGGAAAATGGCTTTTTTCAAATTGTCCTGGGTCTTGGGTGTTTATCTATATATGTATTTATCATAAAATATAGTATCGTTGAGTTAGTATCCCATAACACAAGTTTAAAAAAAAAAACTTACTTTGGGGCTAGCTTAATCAGTGTGATTTGTCCGTATATATTTATTTATATTTATTTATTTATTAGGGGTATGTCCCTTCCACTTTGTATATACTCATGAAGTGGTCGCATCTGTAACTTTCTCTAGTTTGTTGTTGTATACAGTTCAAAGTTTCAAACACATGTAACTTATATATCTTGTTTATGTTGTGTTATGGTTATGAAAAATTAGGGTAAACTATCGGAGTTTATGTATTTTGTAAGTTTATAACACAATGAAAACAAAACCTATTTTGCGTCTATTATTTTAGGGCTGAATTTTATTAGGTACGCCCGGCACCTTTGAAGGGGTGGATTTTTGTAACCTTTTTCCTTTGGCAAAATTTAGGTATTTCATATATCCTACGTGGGATAAACGTAAAGCTGGTAAAGACTTTACCAGTAATTTTGGAGTAAAAACTTCTTTAAGCGTGCTGGGCATTTTTTAAATGGGAATAACCACTGAAGTCGTGACACTGTTACCGTTACCGTAACCAACACCACCTTGTTTAAGTTTTTACTTTTGTCGGCACTCCCGGAGTGCCACTGATTTTTTTTATTTTATTATTATTTTTTGTGTGTAATTGGCCTACACTGGTGTCAGATTTTTTAAGCTGCCTAAAAGCATCTGACATAGCTTGACGACTCCTATATGGACAGCCGGGATCAATGCTTATCGTGACTTCTGAAGGACGAAGGAGCTCGAGAAATTTTAATGCCACTTGTGGCCTCCCATCCAAGTGTGGATCACGGCCAGAGTCACTTAACTTGGGAAACCGCTAATAATGCATACTCCCATTGAGCTCTTTAATAAGTAGATAAGTCAACCACTTTTAAAATTTGGGTTGACTGGACGAGATCCTCTTCTTGGAATAAGTCCGTCTTTGTGCAGTTTTTTTTCTTCTTTGTATTTGATGACGTACTTTAATGTGATTTTTGTGCAACAGAGATCTTGAACAAACTAAATAATGAAATAAGAAATGGTGAAAAAATACCACGTGAGCAGGACTTGAACCCGCGACCTTAGTCTCAATACGACTAGGCTCTTACCATCTGAGCCATCACGTGTTAAACTCCGCACGCCGAATTTCGCCACCATTTGATATTCCTACACGCACTAGGCTTGGGTCACCAACACTACTACCTACTATTACAAGTAAGGTATCTGATTTGTTACAACGAATGTTTCGTTATTTAATTTGAGTACTTTATTACTGCATCTTGAATGCCTAAAAAACCCTATAAAAATATTGAATAAGCTACTTATAGAACTCGTTGTAACTAGGAAAATTTCTGTGAATAATAGTTCTGTAAGAACAGTACTGCTGGGCGAAATAGAGAATAGGAGAGGGAAAATGATTGGTCACTTAATACGACATGACTCCTTATTTAAAAACATACTAGAAGGAAAGATAAAAGGTATAAGAGGTCCAGGACGACCAAAAAATGAGCTATGTAGACCAACTGAAAGAAAAAGCAGGGGTCATGTCGTATCAAGCACTAAAAAGTAAGGCAGAGAACCGAGAAGTTTGGCGCATACTCCACCGACAAGAGCCACTAAGCTCTTAAATAAGAAGAAGAAGGAGAACAGTAGACCTCGCGAGCTCTTATAACCATGCAATAACTGACACCTACCCGTTTCCCCTGGCTAAGCAAAGCCACATCAGTAAAATCCATCCATATTTAAATGGATGTTTATCGATATATGTATTTGTTATATGATATAGAATCGTTGAGTTGGTATCCCATAGCACAAGTCTCGAACTTACTTTGGGCACAGAATAAATAATACTAACGTCCAGAAGTCTCACTTAGCAAAGAAATTCAAAGAAATATCTACTCAATGTGGCTAGCGATGTGGTTTAATTTAGCTCACGTCAGAACTCAGCACCTTTTCGTTTATTTACCTAGACATCCATTGCAAGCCAATTTCATTCTTATTACTCTGGACAAACGATTCTTATAACTAAATTAAAAACCCGGAGAGGCCGCCTGCGCGCATAGTAATAATGTAGGTACATTTTCGATACCAAAACGGAAGTGACACAGGTCTGCTTTGGGGCTAGCTTAATCTGTGTGATTTGTCCGTATATATTTATAACGCTACAGCAAAGTTCCCCCATTTACGTATTTCTCCCCTAATCAAAAATTGCGATCAAGTAAAAAATTTAAATACATCAAGGAACTTTTATGCCAATTGGTCAACTATGTTATAAAGTACTAGAGATAAGAAAGAGCAGAGTCTCCTGACACAAGCATACTTTTTGCTTAAAAGGAGGCTCCAGCAACAAAAGCTTGTAATTTGAATAGTACCTAATAAACAATTTTTTTTTTTTTTTAATTTTCGTCAAAATCGTTTGAGGGAACAGGCACACAGACAAAAGCATATTTTGGGCAATCTCGAAACTCGAAGCTTCGCTCACTCTGTCATTAAAGTTACAAAATTCATAGATAGCTCAGTATTCATTAAATTCATCTATTAGAATTGTCACTATATATCAAATAACAGTACTTATATTGATACACAGAGACAATAAATACATTGCGGTTAGTACGAAATATAAAACGAAAATGTAACGAAGGTGACGTAAACTTAAATTGAATAACTAAATCTACAACAATAGTATAGTATTTAATAAAATAATAGTAGTTATATGATAACCTCACTTTTGAAATAGGATAATCCTGAAATAGCAGCTGAAGCTTCTGTAGCGCTTAAAATAAATCAATTTTACGAACCACGACGCTAAGTTATTTGCAAGTCACAAGACCTATGCACAAAACAACGAAAGTGCAAATTGATAGCTACCTAAAAAAACGTTGTTATGAAGAATTTGATGAAATAAAAATATTGAATATTGATTATGAATGAAGTTTAATAATATAACAATGCACGCTTTATGTCAAAAATAACTAGTTTTTGATTTGAAAGATATGGCTCTGAAACGTGGTAACTTACTATAGGTCTCATCCCGTTGTGGGACCTCGACCTGTCTCGGCGCTCTTAGTCGAGTATAAGAGAAATAAGGAGAACAAAGACTCGACACAACAGTTAGATTAAATTTATTTGTCACACAACTTATAAACTTCTATATATATTATATTATAATAAAGTATAACAGATCAGATAGAACGTAGGAACAGAAGTGAACAGTAAGAGAGATGATGGTAGAATGTGAGATGACCGAGAGAGAAAGGATTTGAAAATGGAATGAAATGAAATTTGAAATGAAATGAGGAATGAAAAGTGGACAGGATGAGAAAGAAATGAGGTTGGAAGAGATGCAGCATGTAGGTGGCATGCAGCATCGTTACACCGTGGACTCATAAGAAGGCACAAGGTCGCTCAATATCGGCTATACTGGTGTTTCTCTATGTGCGATCGAATCAGAAATGAGATATTTCGTAGAAGAACTAAGATCACAGACATATCCTAGCGAATTAGCTGATTGATGTGGCAATGGGCGAAGCACATGGCGTTAAGAACCGATGACCAATGGTTATTGAATAGGGCAGAAAGGTTATTGAATGGCGGCCGGTACTTTGCCGACATTAGAGAACCTTTCTGCCCCATTGGCAGCAAGCGCAGCGTATGACACCTACCTGCTACGTGGTCGGAAGACCTGAGCGAGATTGCAGGAAAACGCTGGATGCAGGGATCTTTTTTTTCGAATGTCACAAAAATGCGTTGTAAATATTTGTCGCTTGCTCGTTTCTTCTGTTCTTTTAGTTATTTGCAAGCTTTCCGAGGCCTCGCATTTTGGAGTGACCCCTATTCGCCGACCTAGAAAATGTCCATATTTCTCCTCGTATTACGAGTTCACATTTACATGAACCTATAAAGTAAATAAGAAAAGGTTTATTGAAGTGTCTCCGTGTTTCGATAAAGTGGCGTAGTTCTTACGAGAAATGGAAAAACTTTTTGCAAAATTACGTAGTTGGCATTTGGAAGACTTGTTGTAGTGCGTAATTTAAGTATTCTATTTAGGCACATTTTCAGGGTTCCGTACGCAAAGAATGCCAACGCCTGTCCATCTGTCACAGGGCTCTATCTCTTTAACCGTAATAGCGAGACACTTAAATTTTTCACCGATTACGTATTTCTGTGGCCGCTATAACAACAAATATTAAATATAAGATAAAGTTAAAATTTAAATAGGGGTCGTTATACAAGAAACCTGTTTTTTACAACGTTTTAAAACATTGTGCGGTGGTACAGAACCCTTGGTGTGCGAGTCCGACTCGCACTTGACAGGTTTTTAATCATTTATTGATACATGTATATTTAATTTTAATGTGCCATATCGTACAAAATTGTCGTCTTAGAGAGTATTGATATATAATGCCGATATATTCTATCCAATTGAACGAATAGACTATACGTCTATTCGTTTAATTGGATGGAATGCTTCAAAGTACAAAGACGCCGCCTTTGTGGTGCACCGACGGCATTCATACCAATTAAGCGAATGAACCCCAAATAGGAAAAAAGATGATAAAGAAACTACTTTTATGATAAATTTATATAAATGCACTTAAATAAGACTGTCTTCATGTTTCATTATCTATATAAACGTTGAAGACACTAATCTGTTAAAATTCCTGTAAAATTGTATTTAAACTTAACCGGCAGCTAACTATAAAAATATTTCATGCAAGTTTAAAAGGAACATTTTACACTTACTAATTTTACGTTGAAAATAATTTCTGAGGGAGATAAAGCTCAAAAGCCCTTAACTTTGCCAGCGGTAATAGCTTTTCGTTACCTGTTAATGTCTTTCCTGACCTTGAACTCGTAAAAGAGACAATCTTTAAAATCTTGGGAAAATAATACTTAGTGAATCCCTAGGGAGTAAAAATACATGGTTGCGCAACCTGCTACCGAAAGGTCATTTATTAGTCACCTCTGAGTTTATAGTAGAATCTAACTGATATACGGTCGTTTTCATCGATCCCTACTACGCTTCTGATAAGGAAAAACATCGTGAGTAAATCTACATACTAGTTCACTAGTATGTAAAAATGACTATAATCACAAAATGCTACTATGCTTCGTTCGGTGAGTGAGAGAGCCGGAGCTCATCCACCACAACCCATCTCCCCCCCTCCCACCTCTGGGGAGGGCCCTGAAAGGCCGGTAACGCTCATGTTACACCGCTGGTGTTGCAATTGTCCATGGGCAGCGGTGACCACTTACCATCAGGTGACCCGCTTGCTCGTTTGCCGTCATATAACATAAAAAAGGCATTTATTGAGCTACCTCAGATGCCTTCAGGCAGTTATGTTTGATTAAATAATTGTATAAGAAGTGGTACCTCACTTGCAATAGTGGGTATTAGTGCTAGGTGACGCAAGCCTAATGAGTGTTTTAGGAATATCAAATGGTGGAGAGTTTCGGCGTGCGGTGTTGAACTCGTGACGTGATAGCTCAGTGGTTAGAGCATGGTCATATTTAGACCAAGGTCGTGAGTTCAAGTCCCTCTCACGTGGTATTTTTTCACCATTTATTTAATTTGAGTACTTTAGTAATATTGAATGCGTGAAATCCCTATAAAAAGAAGATATGTTTATTACAAAATGCTACCACATAGGTACTGAAGTTCTTAGATGGAAGAAAATATATTTTTTTCAAAAATGAAGATGAAAATGCTCCATTTTAATTTTAATTTGAAAAATACCCGACATTCTCACGCGGCCTTCATGGCCTCACCCATGGGATATTTACACTTTTTATCAAACGCGAGTTGTGAACTCGGTGCAGAAATAATAAAAAATAATAATCAGCTATAAACAAAGTGAGTTGAGGTACCTTTTTAACCCCCGATGCAAAAAGAGTGATATTATCACAGGTATAGATACACATGTGCATCTAGAGGTATATCTAAGGATATTATAGTTTAGAGTGATTAGTTATCTAGCCTCTTATCTCGGCAACCCTTTGTACCAGCAACCCTTTGATCAATTTTACTTTTACTACTTATATAAACAAGGAAAAATCTGGATACAAAAAAAAACTGTAGACTAAGTACCAAACGGCACAGTACAATTGCGCGAAAAAAGAGTTTTAAATATTCGCTGAAAAGTTGTAAGTAACTTCGTCGCCTTTGCAAGAATACAGAAAGTTAGACCGCAATCTCGGCGCTTGCTCTGATTTTTTGAACATCATTTGTCATCCTTTGTGTGACAAAATAGTTATCGCTGACAACTTTGTTCTGAGTTTAGCGTATCATCTTTCACAATCAAAGAGTTATAATGTACCTTATGTTTGTTCACAATATGAGTTATGCCTTAGTTTAGGTTGGATACATTATACTAATTATGCAATTGACATCTTATGTACTGTATTTGAGCAAATAAAATGTTCTTATTCTTTAAAAATGTTTTGGGGAATAAAATAATTCCTTATGCAGCTATGCGCATAGATTATCAACAGGTCATTTTTTGTCTCCACTGCAGGAGCACGACTCTCTCTGAACCTCTACTTACCAGAACCATAATTGGCCAGAGCAGCTAGAGGATTTGGCCTACACTCTCCACGCTGGTCAGACGGGTTGGAGAGGTCTAATTGATGTTTATAAGCTTTGTTTAGCTTGTGTTTCCTAAGTCACCTTCTACGACATTCACGCCGTGAATTCCACGGAGACTTGGAGTGATCCTATTCTACTCTGCCGGGAACCACACGGCCTATTAAGGCAGAGATAGGATTATTCTAATTTTAAATATACATACAAACACACACATATATATTCCACTTACGACTAAATTCCTTAAAGGAAAGGCAGAGCCTAGGGCAAGTTTCTTTATTATGGTCAAAATGGCCTTTGCATCTTATAACTTCGGGCTCTGTTTACATCGTTAGGGATAAGGGCGTTATTATTGTGTAGTTAGCATGTACGTACGTGTTCAATCACTAAGCAAATGTAGTTAAGGCACAGACCAAAATTATTTATAAACTAAGATAAAAACAACACGGTACAAAGGCGCGAAAAAAGAGTTTGGTGAAAAGTTGTAGAATAGAATAGAACAGAAAATCTCTTTATTGTACACCAAAAGAAAAAACAATATAAACAAAGAACTTAAAATAACATTAGTATCTACAATGAGCGGTCTTATCGCTTAAAGCGATCTCTTCCAGACAACCAGTGGATGGAGAGGACTGTGAGAAATACAAAGACGGTGGTGTAACTAAACAAGAAGGGAAAAGAGAGAAAAAAAAAGTAAAAAGTTGTAAGTGACTTCGAAGCTTTGGTCGTAACAATACCGAAAGTTAGTCAGCAATCTCGGCGCAAAATTTCCTGAACGTCATTTGTCATTCTTTGTATGATAAACTAGTTATCGCAGACGAGTTTTTTCGAGGTTTCGCATATCATCTTTTATGATCTTTCCGAAAATACAATAATACATACCTACTTCAATATTAGTAGGTCAATATTAGCCTTCATTTTTTCTTGTTATCTTTTAAGTTTTATGTATTTAAGTATGATATATATAGTATGAATGTTTGTTATAATTATTGTATGTAAGTATGTTTATAGTATCAACCACCCCACACTACCTAATTTCCTAAAAGGAGGTTACCTGAATGTGCTTATATAGCTATAAGGCCGACTTTTGCGCATTTCCTACATTTTAAATAAAACCATTTTTATTATTATTATATTATTTAAGATAATTGCCAAGAAAGCGGCCCAACCCGAAGACGAAGCGTGACCTTGTCGCGACCAATCGCATGCATATTTGTCTATGTGTGTGTTTGAGTGTTTCGTTGTTATTACTGTTAGTTTGTTTGCGTAAATGGAATCAGAATTGAAGCGGTGGATGTAGGAGCGTTACATTTCTAAAAAAAATATTATTCGTAGGTGATAAACATGTTTGCCTTTGATTGTGCGTAAATTGTGAGAATTGGTGCATTGCAGTTTTTTATTCCCTCTAGAGTAATAAGGTTGATTGTTATTATATAGGTAGTTTATTAGACGTTATTGAAATTTTATAAAAAATAAACGAGCAAGTGCGAGTCGGATTCGTACATGAAGGGTTCCGTACCACCGTACAATGTTTTAAAACGCTGAAGAAACACGTTTTTAACTTTATTTTATTTTTAGTATTTGTTGTATAAAACCAAAATTGTGAAAAAAATATGTATATGATTGGTGAAAATTTCAAGTATCTAGTTAATGCCATTATGAAGATCAAGTTAAAAACGCTGAAAAAAACAAGTTTCTTGTATGACGACCCCCTTTAATTTTTGACTATTTTTAATGTTTAGTATTTGTTGTTATATCCGCCACAGTAATACATAATCGGTGAAAATTTCAAGTGTTTAGCTATTACGGTTCAAGAGATAGAGCCCTGTGACTGACGGACAGACAGACAGACAGACGGACAGACAGACGAACAGACAGACGGACAGACAGACGGACAGACAGCGGAGTCACAGTAATAGGGTCCCGTTTGCACCCTTTAGGTACGGAACCCTAACAACTAAATGTGATTATTTTGTAAAAAAAATATAATATAATAACTTCTAACAAAATATACTGAAACTATTTTAAGGGTGGATTCAGTCCATGATACTGAACAACTTTCCCCAAGGAACATATACCGAAATATGAAAAATAATTTTTGACCACCCATACAAGTTGACCGATCAGCTGATCCAAGTTTGTAGGGAAAGCCAAAAAATATTTTCATATTTAGACATATGTTCCTTGGGGAAAGTTGTTCAGTATCATGGACTGAATCCACCCTTAAAATAGTTTCAGTATATTTTGTTAGACCCTGTATAGAGTGATCTGATCTCAAGTAATTTCAAGAAAAAAATTTGTTAAATTTAAATTAATTGCTAGATATAAGTCTTATTGAAATATAAAAACATATAAAATTCTGTTTTTTTAGGGTTCCGTACCCAAAGATTACTGTGACTCCGCTGTCTGTCCGTCTGTCCGTCTGTCCGTCTGTCCGTCTGTCCGTCTGTCCGTCTGTCCGTCTGTCCGTCTGTCCGTCTGTCCGTCTGTCCGTCTGTCCGTCTGTCCGTCTGTCCGTCTGTCCGTCTGTCCGTCTGTCCGTCTGTCCGTCTGTCCGTCTGTCCGTCTGTCCGTCTGTCCGTCTGTCCGTCTGTCCGTCTGTCCGTCTGTCCGTCTGTCCGTCTGTCCGTCTGTCCGTCTGTCCGTCTGTCCGTCTGTCCGTCTGTCCGTCTGTCCGTCTGTCCGTCTGTCCGTCTGTCCGTCTGTCCGTCTGTCCGTCTGTCCGTCTGTCCGTCTGTCCGTCTGTCCGTCTGTCCGTCTGTCCGTCTGTCCGTCTGTCCGTCTGTCCGTCTGTCCGTCTGTCCGTCTGTCCGTCTGTCCGTCTGTCCGTCTGTCCGTCTGTCCGTCTGTCCGTCTGTCCGTCTGTCCGTCTGTCCGTCTGTCCGTCTGTCCGTCTGTCCGTCTGTCCGTCTGTCCGTCTGTCCGTCTGTCCGTCTGTCCGTCTGTCCGTCTGTCCGTCTGTCCGTCTGTCCGTCTGTCCGTCTGTCCGTCTGTCCGTCTGTCCGTCTGTCCGTCTGTCCGTCTGTCCGTCTGTCCGTCTGTCCGTCTGTCCGTCTGTCCGTCTGTCCGTCTGTCCGTCTGTCCGTCTGTCCGTCTGTCCGTCTGTCCGTCTGTCCGTCTGTCCGTCTGTCCGTCTGTCCGTCTGTCCGTCTGTCCGTCTGTCCGTCTGTCCGTCTGTCCGTCTGTCCGTCTGTCCGTCTGTCCGTCTGTCCGTCTGTCCGTCTGTCCGTCTGTCCGTCTGTCCGTCTGTCCGTCTGTCCGTCTGTCCGTCTGTCCGTCTGTCCGTCTGTCCGTCTGTCCGTCTGTCCGTCTGTCCGTCTGTCCGTCTGTCCGTCTGTCCGTCTGTCCGTCTGTCCGTCTCTCCGTCTCTCCGTCTGTCCGTCTGTCCGTCTGTCCGTCTGTCCGTCTGTCCGTCTGTCCGTCTGTCCGTCTGTCCGTCTGTCCGTCTGTCCGTCTGTCCGTCTGTCCGTCTGTCCGTCTGTCAGTCTGTCAGTCTGTCCGTCTGTCTGTCCGTCTGTCTGTCTGTCCGTCTGTCCGTCTGTCACAGGGCTCTATCTCTTGAACCGTAATAACTAGACACTTGAAATTTTCACCAATTATGTATTACTGTGGCCGCTATAATAACAAATACTAAAAATAAAAAATAGTTAAAAATTAAAGGGGGTCGTCATACAAGAAACGTTTTTTTTCAGCGTTTTTAACTTGATCTTTATAATGGCATTAACTAGATTCTTAAAATTTTCACCAATATATATTACTATGACCACAATAATAACAAATACTAAAAATAAAATAAAGTTAAAAATTTAAGGGTCTTCGTCATACAAGAAACGTGTTTCTTTAGCGTTTTAAAACATTGTACGGTGGTACGGAACCCTTCTTGTACGAGTCCGACTCGCACTTGCCCATTTATTATTCATAAACAACTTTCTATTTAATGTAGTCATGAATTATACATATAGGTCGCGTCACGTAAAAAGAACGCTGGCGGTCAAGCAGCGCATTAGGCTATTTATCGATTTTTTTAATGAATATTATATCTAACATATTTTTCAATGTACCTACCAATAGCCAATTATACCAAGCCGCCAGTGAAAATAATAAAATAGGCCTAGTACCTTCGTGCGCGAGTGTACCCAAGCGCAAACACACCCCTCCTACTTTTTTCCAGCGTTCTTTTTACATGACGCGTCCTATACCAATAAAACCTCTACATTAATAAATAAATGGGCAAGTGCGAGAAGGACTCGTACATAAAGGGTTCCGTACCTCCGTACAATGTTTTAAAACGCTAAAAAAACACATTTTTTGTATGACGACCCCCGTAGTTTTTTTTTATTTTTAGTATTTGTTGTTATAGCAGCCATAGTAATACATGATCTGTGAAAATTTCAAGTATCTAGTTAATGCCATTATAAAGATCTAGTTAAAAAACGCTGAAAAAACAATTTTTTTGTATGACGACACCTTTAATTTTTTTATTTTTTTTTATTTTCAGTATTTGTTGTCTAGCTATTACGGTTCAAGACATAAAGCCCTGTGACAGACGGACAGACGGACAGACAGCGGAGTCACAGTAATAGGGTCCCGTTTGCACCCTTTGGGTACGGAACCCTAGAAAACCACGTCAGTAGCTTAAGGTCAAACTTACTTTGGGGCTAACTCAATCAGTATGATTTGTCCTTATCTATTTATTTATTTATCCTGTATAATTGTCGGTAGAAGTCAATAAGTTTTCATATGAATGGGCACATGATTTAGCGAATCTGATTCATAGCTCCTACATCTCCGGAGGTTTTCTGTCAAGATTAAGAGGAGTAATGGCCGCTGGTTGGCATTTGTCTTGTCCGGCCTGTTCCGGACAGTTGCCCAATAGATGAATGACGAGTGGATTCATAGGCTTATAGATATTTAGTAGCTCAATAGCTTTTGGTGTATCGGATTTTCCGGTATAAATCCATACGCAAAGGGGCCTGAAGGAAACCGATAAGGAAACCTATATTTTGTATTTTCCAATAAAGAGTTATTATTTTACAAATTACTAGTAGTTCGCCGCGAACTAAGACCTCGCGATTTTTTATTAATATTTCACAAACTACTACACCGATTTTGATGCCCAACGAACTTGAAAATTCTATTGATATTTCCTACATGCTTACTAAATTTTATCAAAATCGGACCATCAGTTCGGCAGTTATCGTGGAACAAACATACATACATACAGACAATGTGTTTTCGCTCCAACTTAATTTATAGCCGTAAACGCACGTTCACTATACCTATTTACTGAAGGAAGGGCCATACCACTGAAAGTTAGGAAAATTAGATATCAGGCTCTCATAAAAACTCAGATCAGCTGATCGGTCAACTTGTATGGGAGGCCAAAAATTATTTTTTATATTTCGATCTGTATAACTGTTAAAAGTGAGTTTTATGCAAGAAAATATTTGTGAGCGATGCAACTTTCTATATAGTATAAAACAAACTCGGATCTCGACATCTGTCTCTTAGTATATACGAGTATACTTAGATCTTTTAGAACTAGTAGTTTACTGCGAACTTAGGCCTCGCGATTTTTTACTAATATTTCAAAACTACTGAACCGATTTTGATGCCCAACGAACTTGAAAATTCTATTGATATTTCCTACATGCCTACCAAATTTCATCAAAATCGGACCATCATTTCGGCAGTTATCGCGGAACAAACTACATACATACAAACAATGTGTTTTCGCCCCAACTTGAATTATAGCCCTCATCGCTTCGCTCGCTTGGTCAATAAGCAACGAATTTCAGTATATTTTGTAAGACGTTATATTTTAGAGAAAAAAGACTTTTTACATACGGCATAGACATATCGTTCCTTTTGGCTTCGCCACAGCTTGCCATAGTCATTTACCTATTCATTTTATTGAAATCAAAATAAATATCGTAGAAAGATGTCCTCTATTTAACTTAATACAGAAGACACAAGTATACTACTGGGAAATCCTTCTTATTGCTCACTGATATGGAAGGCATCCGTCTTTTGTCCTACCTTCATTATTGTAAATGGGTTGTCCAGGATGAGAATATCGTGAAAAATGGGCCTTTTGTTTTTCTCTTCAATAGTTTTTCTTGCATTTTCCGTGTTCGTGCATATATGTATGGTATGTATCTGAGGTAGCTTAGGTTAAAAGGATGTTTTATCGTTTTCAAAGGTAAGCTTTAAGTGTTTTTTAAATGCTTATTTATTTTCTTACGTATTTTTGTTTCTACACTGTATGACAACAGACTTTGCTTAGCAGTGAGTTACAAGATATTAAAACAAAAACAATATAATAACAGTTCAAAATCTCTTAGATATGTTTTTTAATCTAAGCGTATTTTACGTTTACACCGTGAGCTGTTGTGTGGTAGGTACTTTAGATTTTCTTTCCAATAAATATTTTTAAATCTGCAAAAAATATTTTAAACTTGTTTATTATACTATGTATTTTTTCTGAAGACAATACACTGATTAGTTTTAGATTTAGATTAGTCAACATGGTCGCAAAATGTATCCGCAACATGCTTCGTCAAATTATTAATCTAAGAGACTACCCGTATCGTACACAGCTTAAAGTTTCCATGATACTGGCGGTGTATAGCAAACATTTTATATATATAATACTTATTTTTGTATACGCGCTAACGAAGTCTTGGACAAATACTAGTTTATAAAAAATATTTTAAATCAAAACCAAAAATAAATATTTTCTTGGTAAATCTTCATTATAACCAGTCTTATTTCAACGCATTCTATTCAAACTTCTTCAAATGAACTCAATATAAAACATTTCCCATAATGAGAATAATACCCAAGTCGAACGAACCATAATAAATTAGGAAACATCTCCTTTACAAAATAAAAGAGAGAGACAGAAGGATCACTAATACAAAGTGTAACAAAAAGGGTGTATCAACCCGAAAGGGAATTTACGTACTAATCATTGTGTACAACTTTTACTATAGGACCATCCCTGAAATCGTGAAAAAAAAATCTGCAGCTTCATACATTTTGGCACGGTAGGTATTTAATTTTGTATGGAGCTGCAGTTTTTTTTTATAATTTCCCTATGTGGTCGTTAGGGTCGAAAAATAGCGTTTATACCATTTCGCACTTTCTTGTTAAGTACCTATTAGTTGACCAAGCGAGCTAAGCGTAAGTTTCAAGATTGGACAAAAATGCTTTTGTATGTCTGTCTGTTCTCGCCTACAGGTCGCATTTTTCAACCGATTTTGACGAAAATTTGCACACAAGTTTTTAGAGTTCCGTACCCAAAGGGTGCAAACGGGACCCTATTACTGTGACCCCGCTGTCTGTCCGTCTGTCTGTCCGTCAGTCACAGGGCTCTATCTCTTGAACCGTAATAGCTAGACACTTGAAATTTTCACCGATTATGTATTACTGTAGCGGCTATAACAACAAATACTAAAAATAAAATAAAGTTAAAAATTAAAGGGGGTTGTCATACAAGAAACGTGTTTCTTCAGCGTTTCAAAAGATTGTACGGTGGTACGGAACCCTTCATGTACGAGTCCGACTCGCACTTGCCCGTTTATTTTAGTCGATCGCGATAAATGATTGGGGTAGAATTTTTTTTCTGTTGCGTAACTTATTGAAGGATTTGAATCAAATTTTAGAGGCACAATAAGGGCTTCATTCTACACAATATGTTGCAAAAACATTCCAAAAGGGAGGAGTGGAGAGGAAAGGAAAGATTGTTGTAGCATTATACAGCGTGGAAGGGAAATACCCGTAATAAATCGAACCACGGTCTATACTAGATCATTTTAGTATAATGAAATTAAAATAACAGTCAAAAACCAAAAAAAAAAAATTCTGCATTTTCATTCAGTGCGGCCGCTCAGGCAATTTGTATGGGAATGTCAAATTTTGGTTTTGTTTTTCGACTGTTATTTTAATTTTTAATTTAATAAATTTTATTTTATACTTCTTAAAATAAATAATTTTTATTTTATACTATAATGATCTATTATAGCCCGTGGTTCGATTTATTACGAGTATGTCCTTTGCATATAGACGGATTTCACTAAAATGGTTTTGCTAAGCCAGGGGAAAGGAAAAAGTGTCCAGGTTTATCTAATAGAGACACTTTTCAAAAATGGATGTCCTTATTGCTAGTCACCATTATCGTAGCTTATTCTTCCTATATCTAAGATAAGCCTATTCTGTTTCCTCTTTTTTTGTGTCCCTAGCAACCAAGATATTTCAACTCCGGAGAAAAAAGAATGTATAATTTGAGACAAAGGAAACTTCTGCCGTTGCTTTTTTGCTCTTACTTATTTATCAGTCAAAGAATCTTAGTAATTTGGTAGACGAGGTACAAATTTATGTTCATAATACAAAGCGTTTATAACATGGTAAGTACATAAATGAAATATAAGACATGTTTTTAATATCCATATTTCTGTATTTTTTGCTCATCAATGTTTACTGAAATTGAAAACACGTGTATTATATGTTTCCAGTATAATTTACCGAGCCAGCGAAGCGTCTTAGTTTCAAAAATTGCTAAAAATGCTTTTGTCTGTTTGTGTGTTCTCGCATATAGGTCGCATTTTTTAAATTGTTTCACACTTTACATGTAGTAGAATAGAATCACTCCAAGTCTTCCCGTGGATGTCGTAGAAGGCGACTTAGGAAACACAAGTTAAACAAAGCTCAGACATCAATGAGACCTCTTCAACCCGTTTAGCCAGCGTGGAGAGTGCAGACCAATTCCTCTGGCTGCTCTGGCAGTACAGAGAGTGTCGTGCTCCTGCAGTCGAGACTTCTTCTTCTTCTTCTCGTGTCGAAAGCTAAAAAGAAAGAAACCACTTTTACAGCGTTGTCTGTAGCCTCACATAGGTCACGCTTAGTGCAGCTGGTGGGGCACGATGGGCAGGAGCAAAGGTGTGAAATAGTCTGGTCATTATGACCACACTGACACTGTGTTGAAGTTGGGTCAATATAACGCCATCGGGCCAAATTATGCCTGCATCGGCCTTCCTCTGTTCGGAGGCGATTTAAGCATTTCCAGGTGGTCCATGGCAGCTCATTACCCGGTGGCAGTCGAGACTAGAAAGACCTGATGGGAGCTAACCTAAAGAAATATATTTTATCACTTTGACGGCTCCGATCGATCCAAGCCAAATAAAAGCTTTATAGTCAATTTATAGTACTTAGACCTCTATTATACGTCATTGACTAAGACACAGACAAAAATGTCAGATGTGAATTGTCAAATAACTTATCAAACTATTTTTAGAAGTTTGTAAACCTTTTTATTGACTAAGAGAGAACTTTTATGTTGTCTATTATTGAAAAAGTGCCAAACTGTCAAGTAAATATACAAGATATACAGGGTGACATGTGGATATACATGATATTGAACTACTTTCTGTAAAAAAGTTTGTAAAAATCGATAACATTTTTTCGTTCTCCCATACAAAATCCATTTGGCTGAGCGCTGATTTGTATGGGAAGGTGACTTTTTATTTTAGTTTTTCGTTAATTGTTTTTATGGAAAGTAGTTCTGAATCATAGACTGAAGTTGCTCCATAAATTTGGTTGGTGGATAAAAAATCAGCCTGTATGTTACAAAGGATATTTTATTAAATAATAATAACAAATATCTAAGTAAAAGTAGAAGAAAATAAATCATACAGTCCATTGAAAGTGCACAAGCCTCACGCTTGTTCACTTGTTTACGAAGGCCTTGTTTTTGATTCCGTTTCCACCCTGTGATTACTGTTTTTAGTTAATTGGTATTTGCAGTTATTTAGTCTTTCCTTTTATTATACGTAAAATATAAACCCGATTTATAATTTATTTTTATAATTTTTTTTTTCCTTTTTTCTTTTTTTTTACCAAAATTTACCTATTGCATTTTTGTAATAAAGTAAAATAAATAGATTTAATTCATTAAAAGGCAACAAATACTTAATTGGAAATTGTCAAGTTTCCACTTCCACCCAATATTTACATCAAGCAAGCAAATTGTTTTGTAAACCAAAACTTTCAGACTGTCATTACTTTAGCACTTGGTGACGGTAATCGCTCAATTTGTCGTTTGTTTTCAAGTTACAATTTTCAAGTTTTGAGCAAATTTAATACAGATATCGATAGCAAATATTTAAAGTTTTACAAAATCCTTTATTATCTCGTTTGGTCCCAAATAAAAAAAAAATAAGACTTTATTTTGACATGTAGCCAACTAAATAGGTTCTGAATCTTTTTTTTTTCTTTTTTAACGTTATGTACGTACTAAAAATCATTGGATACGTACGCTAATATTATTACACATCTCGCCTTAACCTAGGCTTATTAGTAATTTAACATTGACGTAAATTAATAAGTTATAAAAGAATGTGTCCATCGGCACTTTTCTTGCTGTTTCTATTAAAGGGAAGACACTTTGTTCAAAAAACTAGAAGACTGGCGCCAAAATTCCACATATTGTTTTTTTTTATTATTTTATATACCTGATGGGTATCCTGTCCATCCTAACGTATGTTGCACAAACCTGGTCACTTACCGAGGACCAGAAGTTCAGGCTCAAGGTTTGCCAGCGTGCTATGGAGCACAGTATACTCGGCGTAAGCCGCATAGATCGCTTAAAAAACACAACGTTGCGCTCCAAAACACAAATAAAGGACGAAGATGTAAAAGCTAAAAATGTCTATAACAACAACTTTTAGACTTGTTCCATAAAACAAGAACTCTTTGTTGAATTTATAATCAAATACAAACTGAATATCGTAAGTTTTATCAGTAACAATCATTTTTCGAATAAAGGAATTATTTCCTAGAAGCGGAAACTTTATCTTTCAAAGATGCTGTATTCAGACGGTCTCTCAGACTATCTGTATAAGTTTCACCGACATTCTGATGTGCGCTCAACAGAAAGGACAATTGATATATTTTTTTATTAAGTTTTAATTTAATTTAGATAGACAATAGTGTATCTATATGTCAAGTAGTTTATTTATTTGTAATAAGATCATTTAACATGTTAATCTATCAATCTTCAGAAATGATAGCACATGCACATGACTTGCACCTACCTAAGGTTATAGCTGAAAATCAGCGCATTGTTCCTTGAGCATTATTTTCGTTGAGCCGACGACCTTTTTGTGCTGCTGTAGCATACATACACACATCGCATCGCTTAAAACCTATAAGTTGTCAGTTTTGTTTTTTTTGCGGAAAATTTATACCTATACCAATCAGGCTATACACAGTAGTCTCTGCCTTCAAACGACGAACACAGATCCGACCTCCTAGGACCAAGGGAACGCGAGTAATCGCTAAAACTTATACTCCAATTCAGCTCAAAATTCTACATACGAGTACGTGTATGTAGGTAAGCCTATTGCAAAATTCAAAGACCAGACATTCGATTTAAAATTGGGCTCAATTCGTTAATTTTGTTGCGCAAATTACTTTTTGAACTTTTACTTGAATTATAATAAATCATAAATGACTTTGCTGAGCCAGAAGAAAGTTTTGATTTTTGCATGGTTATAAGGGCTCGCGAGGTCTGTTGTCTCACAGAACCAGTATAGTAATTAGTAAACTGTATACCTTAGCTCTTTGTATGATAAGTCAAACTTCATCAACTAAAACGTTGATTTTAGGGGTACTAAATATAAACTTAGCTTGTTATTCGAGTGGGTAACTAACAAAGGCTTTGTTGTTGTGCACATTGTTGTTTACGGCCTTTAAACGAAGTACTTTTATGATAAATGTTTTGGAGAATCTGTGACTCTGATTACCTACGCACTACGTTATGTTAATACAGTTTAATATACATGTATATGTTATTATTACTTAAAATAAAGATTAAAATCTTATGTTCCTAAAGGTTCAGGCTATAATAGGCATGATGACTGAAACATCATTTTTGGCCCATCGGTTAGATTATTAAAAAATATTGTGCACATATTTTTTCTTTTCTCTGAGAAACGATAAATGACGAAGATACAGCGCATTTAAATTTCGCATGACGTCACGCTTTAGTACCTACGATTTTTACACATCGGTGACGTCACAAAATCCCACTCTGGAACTTAGATACTCTGTATCTTTGTGAATTTTTACTTTTTTGATAAACTAAAAAATATGGGTACAATCTAACGGATTAATTAGAAAAAATATATATCTGACCCAGTCATCATCCCTATTAAGATCACTTGGTTTTTACAAGCTTTTATTTAGCTTGCTAGATTAGATAAATTTTATCCCATTTTGAATTCAAACCTGCCACTATTTTGATCCCATTTTTTTATCTTCATGGCTACCATTGGATGAATAAATGGATGAATGAAAACTCTTTATTGCACCAATATAATAAATTCAAAGATTTCGTGCCTCACACGACTATCGAGCACATATTATTGGAAATGAATCTACGGAATTAGAAAAAATCTCGTTCTGAATTTTTGACTTTTTTCAAAAAGGTTAGGCTACAGGGCAAACCCTTTACCCGATCGTCTTTGTTTTGGGCTTAAATTGTAGCTAAATAAATTGTCCAGAGGGTTTTTCTCAAATTTTAGATATTCTTTGTTTCCAAAATATCGAGCGCCAAAATCAAAAATTAGGAAAAAATTGTTTTTTTTTTTCACTATTTCGGCCACAACTTTTTTCCTTTTGACTTTCTCGAATTCTTTTTGTACCTTACAGTTATTGTAAATACGCGTCTTTTACGTCTTTTTGAAATAATCATATTATTAAAACTCTCTCAGATATAAGGGGATCGCACTTTTTCGTGAAATCGGAGTCTACACTTGAGCGAACAAAAAGACACTTCTTTTAACTTATGAATATTTTTTTATATTTAAAGAAAATTTATCTATAAATTAGTAAACAAGTAGTGCCTGATAAGAGGCCTAGCTACTTCTGCTTCTTTACTCAACTTATTAACATAACCATTCAGAGAGGAAACTCAGCCAGCGTTGTTGGAATAATGACACACGGTCAATATCTTTTAGATTTTTATTAGGTTAAGTTTTAATAATTAATTATCCATAGTATATATAAAATTATTTAGCGTAATTTGTTTTTTGTATGGAAAAATATTGCAAGTAAAAAAGGTATTTTTTAGGGTTCCGTAACCAAATAGCAAAAAACGGAACCCTTATGGATTCGTCATGTTTGTCTCTCTGTCTGTCTGTCCATCCGTATGTTACAGTCACTTTTTTCCGAAACTATAAGAACTTTACTGAAACTTGGTAAGTAGATGTATTATGTGAACTGCATTAAGATTTTTACACAAAAAAAGAAAAAAAACAATAAATTTTGGGGGTACTTATAACTGAAACTCAAAAATGTTTTTAATCAAACCCATACGTGTGGGGTATCTATGGATAGGTCTTCAAAAATGATATTGAGGTCTCTAATATATTTTTTTTCTAAACTTAATAGTTTGCGCGAGAGACACTTCCAAAGTGGTAAATTATGTGTCGTCCCCCCCCCCCCCCGTAACTTCTAAAATAAGAGAATGATAAAACTTAAAAAAAAATATATGATGTACATTACCATGCAAACTTCCACCGAAAATTAGTTTGAACGAGATCTAGTGAGTAGTTTTTTTAGAGAACCCTTCATGGGCGAGTCCGACTCGCACTTGGCTGCTTTGATTTGTTACACGTTCTACTTCAACAAGAAATAAAGGTTGAATTGAACGAAATGGAATTTTCATTCAACACAAGGAGAAATCAAGGATAAGATCGCAACGTTTCATTCCACGTGCCGTAAAATAAACGATCAGTTTCTCAATAAATTAAGAAAGTTCTTCCCGAACCAATTCCTCTGAGGGTTTCAAGCATTTAATCAAAGAATTAATATTTAGCCAATTTCCGATAGAATTTTGCCCTCAATCGTTTAAATCCAGGTCAAGTAAGCGGCTATAAAAATATTTACGTTAAATTGTTCCCTCCATCATGCGAGGAGTATTAAGGTGGCCTAGATCTGAAACTTGCAAAAACATGACGTATTGCGACAGATTAAAGCTGAAGTCAGTTTGACGGTAACCAGACCCATTGTTCGTTAGTGTTGTTTAGCTACTATATAAACACTTCTCTGTTGTTTCAGGCAGTCAGCCGCTGTAAACACAAAGCCGAAATGAGATGAGTATGCGCGTGGCTTGGTCCAGGTGGTACTGGATTGTGATTTTCACGACGTGTGCCGCCAGGACCTCTAGCGATTGGCTGGACTGCGCGCATATCGACACCTGCCACTGCAAATGGTCGTCGGGGAAGAAAACAGCTACGTGTGCCTCTGGTGACCTGCGTCGTCCACCGTCACTTTCACCAGAAGTACAAGTCCTCGACTTACACGACAATCCGCTCAGAAACCTACCCCAACAAATCTTCGCTAGTATAGAACTCCTCAACCTGCAAAAGATAAACTTACGAGCGACGAAGCTTAGATCGATCCACGCTGATGCATTTTTAGAATTAAGGATATTAATTGAAGTCGATTTAGGAGACAACGATCTCTCTAATCTGCCGAGAGACCTTTTTAGAGGTAACGAAAGACTGCGATTAGTAGTACTAAGTAATAACCCACTGACCACACTCGTGGCCGACCAGTTTCCGCCGCTGCCACATTTACGAATGCTTTTATTAGATGGATGCAGACTTCGGTCTTTGCATACGAATTCTTTACGAAATTTGAAATCATTAGAGACAATAGACTTACGCAGAAATCAGCTTACATTCCTTCGGTTAATCACTTTTTCACTACCAGCTTTAAAGACAGTCTCATTATCAGGAAATCCTTGGAGATGTGATTGCCGACTCAGAGAATTCAAGGACTGGTTCTTAGATAGTAATTTAGGCACAGAAGAGTTATTGTGCGTAGAACCTTCAACTCAAGCTGGAAATAAGTGGCGAAACGTCCCTAGTGAAAGTATGTCTTGCTCTCCTGAAGTGCGATCAAGCATATTGGTAGTTAGAGCAGAAATTGGCTTAGCAACTACGTTCGGATGTTGGGTTCATGGAGTCCCAAAACCGAGAGTAACGTGGTTATTCGACGGTGTAGATGTCCATAACAATTCTGTAGATGTTGACATGGAGGAGACAGAAACTAGTGTAGATGATGATATTTCCGAAGATAGAGTGCCTGGTAGTGTCCGATGGGTAAACATCACTCTTCTGAATGTGACTGCGAGTGCTGCAGGAGAATGGACCTGTGTAGCAAAGAGTCCTGCAGGAGAGGCGAGAGCAATCATAAGTTTAGTCCTGCCTAGATCACAAACCGCAACTGCTCGAACTGCACCTGGTATTCCTCAACTTCTAGGAGTTGTCTTTGGCGCCTTAGGCGTCCTAGCTAGTCTAGGATTTATCGCAGCTGTAGCTTGTTGGCATTTAAGAAGACGGACAGTCCCACCAAGTAGAAGTTTTACTGACCAAGAGAAAAGACTCATAGATGCATCAGTCGTTGTCAGTTGTGACCGATCCATAGGTGATATGGCTTCACCGTGCGATTTTGAATTGACTAATCGGTCAATGGATGACCAACCAAGAGGATGTGGAGGTTTCGAGCCAGTACATATAACTATAGAAGGTACGCCTGGAGCGTTTCCACCACCTCCGGCTGAGTTTGCAGTGCCCGTCCCTTATGGGAATATATTCATATCGGTACAAGTAGCAGGAAGAGGCGAACCAGGAAAGTACCCTGATTTGTTAAGTGGTGGAGCAACATTACCAAGAAGGAACAGGACGTGTTGTGCGGCACCTGCGTATGATAATATGGGTCCTAGAGTAACTGCGACAGGAAGTTCAACTTGGTCCCTTCCAGGAGCTAATTCAGACAATCCTGAGCAGTCGGAAACTCCAGTTTTGAACCTTCCACCCCCACCACCGGAGTTTGTGTCCCTTTAGCCTAGGCCACTGGTACTAGACCCCTCAGCTCTGAGGTGACCTGGTACCTAGGAAATTTCGAGTCAATTAGACTATCCCCCAATTTTATTACATTTATGACAATTTTGACGTGATTATTAATTTAATTGTAAATAGTTTAGATAAGTGCGGACGATGTGTGACATCCTGTGAGATATACGTAAGGTTGTTATCAATATTAAATTTAAATTGTACGATAAAGCATTTATGGTACTTGTTAATATGTTGGGATACTGATTGAAGTGAGAACGAATATGCCTTTATTCGAAGAGGATATTGAATAAGTTTCAAGTTTCAATGCGTCTTTAACAATGAATATTAGTAGCATAATTATTATTATTATTATAATTAAAGAATGTCCTTATCCTAGACTAGACAGTCGTAATATGAATCTGAAAGAAAATATAGTGTCTATAGAAGTCTAGAATTTTGATAGTCAAAAATTAATTACATAATACATACTATATTTTACTTCAAGTTCTTATATTTACTGTGAAAAATTACAAAATTCTAGCCGAAATCTGAGATGTCATCAAAATAAAAGCGATATTACGTTTGTATGGAATGGTCTAGGGTTAGGGCATCCATAAGGATCCACAAAATATGGTTTAATAATAAAGGCGTGAACTCTAAACCGGCATTCGCAACAACGGAACCCTACACAGCGCGTGGCCCGACAGCTGATACGCACTTAGCCAGTTTTTATTATTACTTTGCAACCCGGCCTTTGGCGACCCGCCCTGATATGATGTAATATTTATTGTTAGATACCACTGTAACTCAAAACGCATTTCTCTTTGAATATCAGCATAACACGAATTAACGCGGTGAGCCACGGTAGTAAGCAATTCTTTAGCAGATCGCTTGTTTCACTATTAACATTTTTTATGAACAGCGTGGATAAACAATTTCTAGAGGATTGACAGCCTCATATAAAAAGCGCACTCTACTAGAAAGCTAAAATACTGTTTTTTTTCTAGATGTCACTATTATCTCGCCCGCTAGTTATATGGTCGCACTTAAAACTACCCTCTTGATGTGTCATACGATGGTTACAATGGATGCTGGGTACTTAGGCTGGCGGTATCCACGAAAAATCAGAGATGGCGCTCGTTTGTTTAAAGCAAATGAACGCTTATACCGCCATCTTTCTGAAATTAAGCGGCACCACTATGAAACTACCTTCTTTCGAACAAGCAGCTTCATCTAGCTGCAACATTTAAACTAAAAATCGAATAACGCTTGAAATTATGAAGGTTGTCAGAAACCTTAGTATTGGGACGTCCATAATGAACAGTAATAAAAGAGCAATGATGCGCAAACCACTACCACTTACCGCGCATTTTCGTGTCCAAGAGGGTCAATTTTGAACTTGGTTGAATTGAAATAGTACGCGAAAATCACGAATCATTCGAATTCTGGATTGTTTTCTTCCCCGCCTTCCAAGGAATTTTTTTGTCAAGAGAACAATATTTTTACGTTAATGTTATAAGGTATAGATTCGTCTGGGTTCAAGCGGCAGGTGATGAGCCGCTTTAGAGGTTAGAGGTTAATAACAGAATTTTCTATTCAAAGAAATTTGCGCGGTATATATTTTAAAATGAAATAAGAATTCCAACTCATTTAACGAGTTATGTTACAAATAAAATGTAGTTTTGACGAGGTGTAGTGATTAAATCAAAGTAAAAATTTTGCATAAGAATTTGAAAGAAGATTTTATTCAATTGATCGATTTCAATTCAATTGAGTTGTGAAATCAACCCTAAGCTGTTAGAATTAACCTTCTTTATTTCCTAGATATTCCTTTAAGTCTTACATAAATTCTTGGTCTTCCCAACTTTTGTAAATATTGTTTATTCGTATTATACAAACTTCCCAAACATAAGACTGACCCTTTTTGTCTTGTTTTCGTCTCTTTGCAGCGAACGATAATACTATGGAAGAGAAACATCAAACATTATAAATTTTATAAGAAATGACTGTCGCATGACGCAGCGTCATACAGCAGCTGCTGATTGGCTTAGCAATAGGGATGTATACTGTTAAATTAAAATTTAATGCGCTGTGTTTTCGTCATTATTTGTTAATCAGAAAAAGAAAAAATATGTACATAAACAATATTTTTTATAATCTACCTGATGATGTAAAAGTATTTTTAGTGCACATCCGTATTGGTCTGAACTAACCTCGATCCTTATTGGCGAGAAAACTGATTCAATTTTAAGTACTCCCTACTTCAATACATGTACTTTTGACGGGGTAATTACTCGTATTTGCGCTTAACTTTGCTTCCATAGTATCATAATTCGTTGTCTCTTTGTAACTTTAATGATGTATAAAGCTATATATACACTCCATTAGTGTTTGACAAAATAGCTTTGACGTTTTCTTTGAAAGCAACTATCTAATGTAAAATGAAATAAACCGGTCATGTAAAATTTACTTAGTTTTTATTGTATCCCGCTTTCCTTTTTTTTATTAGAGATTTGAGTGCGTTTGACCTCTAACTAGCCTGATGAGAAGCTAAGATGAGGACGAAGGTGTAACACGCAGACTCAAAAAATGCCTATTCACTCTTACCTGGAAAATCCCTAAATCAGATGTATGGGGAAACATCGACGCAGGGAGGGAATTCCACACCTTAGCGGTTCGCACAATGAAGGAGGAGGCGAATCGAGAGGTACGATGAGGAGGAATATCAACCACAAATGAGTGGAATCCCTGTCCACGTCGTGTTGTCCGATGCAGAGGGAATTAAATTATGTAATTCCTGCGCACACTCCCCGAAGTGCAGCCTAGTTTCCCTAGAGCCTCTCTCTCATATAATAAAACAAGGTATTTTCTTCCCGCTATGGAAGTCACAATAAGACTTAAGATCGTATATGTAATAGTTAACTTCGTTCTTAAATTTACTGAAAAGAACAATCGGCGGTTACATGATTAAATTAAAATTTACGAGTTTTAAGAACTAACTGTGACGTTCCACGGGTAAAGGTACCTTATGGACGGTGGCGCTTACGACATTGTGTTTATTCAAGCTAAGTCTAATTGTACGAATTGTTTTTCTAAACGTCCTAAGCGCTACCGTCCATAAGGTACCTTTACCCGTGGAACGTCACTACTTAACTATTACATATAGGTACTTGTACCGTACCGTGTGATTCACCTGTTTAATTTTTAATACATTATACAGGCTGACTTTTTAAACACCACCTAAAGTTTTGGAGCAAGTTCAGTCCATGATACTGAACTACTTGTACTACTAAAAACAATTAACAAAAACGATAAAAAAATTTCGCCTTCCCATACAGATTGGCGTTAAGGGCAACCGATTTTGTATGGAAGGACGAAATAATCTATTTTTAATACATTTTTTTATAGAAAGTAGTTCAGTATCATGGACTGAACTTGCTCCAAAAATTTGGCTGGTGAATAAAGTCACCCTGTATATTTAATTATTAGTTCATTTTAAAAATACACTGCTCGGGTAATTCAGTGACACACAGTAGTAACATTTCCAACTGATGACGTATTCTTGAGCTGATCACGTGACAAACTGTCACGGGAAAAGAATACCTTGTTTTTTTAGGGTTCCGTACCCAAAGGGTAAAAACGGGAACCTATTACTGAGACTCCGCTGTCTGTCCGTCTGTCCGTCTGTCACAGGGCTCCATGTCTTGAATCGTAATAGTTAGCTAGACACTTGAAATTTTCACCTATGTATTACTGTGGCCGCTATAACAGCAAATACTAAAAATAAAAAAGTTAAAAATTAAAGGGGTCGTCATACAAGAAACGTGATTTTTCAGCGTTTTCAAAAATTGTACGGAGGTACGGAACCTTTCATGTACGATTCCGACTCGCACTTGCCCGTTTATTTTATTATACCATAGCAAAGTGAAAAAATCTTTATGTCGACGTTGTGTAAAACATCGACTGACTTTGTGTCGCGGTGTCTTAACTGAGTTGCCTTTTTATCTTTGATCAAACGCCAAATTGCGTTATATGTCAACTGCATAGAGCTTAGTTTGGTTTGATATCAATTGATCTCTTGAAAACGCAATATCGTATGTGTTACGATGTGGTACCGTCGAATTTGTAGAAGACATGCAGTCTGACCCTTACGTCGTGGATATAAAGCTTTTTCGGGAAGGTTTAAAACGATTCCACGTAGACATATGTGGGGACTCCCTAAGGATCCCACATTGACCCAAATAAAAGTAAGGTATAGTAGGTTCTGACGCACTTATTACCCATTAAGTTTCGGAAGAGACCCACACAGTATGGAAACGTATGTATAATAGGTACTCGTAAGTACAGGATATTATGTCAAATTCTTTTATCTATGGGTATACCTATTTAATTTAAATTTTGCTATTTGTATACGGCGTTGTCCTAAGGGCTCAAAGGGCTTGTCGGTGACAGTTCGCGACCCTTGTCGGCGACAGCTTGCGACCTTGTCGGCGACAAGCTCGGGACCCTCGTCGGCGACAACTCGCGACCCTAGTTGGCGACAGCTCGCGACCCTTGTCGGTGACAGTTCGCGACCCTTGTCGGCGACAGCTCGCGACTCTGGTCGGCGACCGCTCGCGACCCTGGAATCTTTATTACACCAAAATATAGTAATACAGATTATTAGAAAGAAAACGGATGACAAAAAGGCGGCCTTATCGTAACTTCAATCTCTTTCAGGCAACTGAGGTACTTGGAGATGTTTAACAAAAGCAGAAGAGGCGAGAAGTTAAAAGCAAGAGAGAGAAAAACTCCTAACCAGACTAGAAACAACTGTTGTCAAAGTATGTTTTCCAGTGGGATTTGAACCCACGACCTCCGGATCATAAGGCAAACGCCTTGACCACCAGACCACGGAGGCAGTATTAAGATATAACCTATTAACACAAAGCCAGATTAAAAACTGACTGTGTAAAAAAGAGTTTATCGTTATTAGATTTCCGTCAAATACATCGAAATTCCTCTCTATATATATGTCGGCGAGTACTAAATAGTTTCATATCCCTTTACGACATAAGAGTTGGAATTTTAATTATTGTCAACCTACCCTTTCGCCGATATATATATATTATATAAGTTGGTAGGTAACACTACAGAAATTTATTACATATATAAGTACTTTAGAAATTCTAGAAATAACTGCGGTGGGACCAAAGTTTTCAAAGCTCTTAAATATTTATTAACACCAAACATTAGTACCTGAAAGCTTAGGGCAATTATATCTTAATAAATGCGTGTAATTTAGCCATTTACCTAGATTTCTAGGGGAACTAGCTCCTTAAATTTAATTAAAATAATTGTGCCGTTGTGGCCGTTGTAATACGAGTAGTTTTAGAAGAACATTAAGGGCCAGACTCTACAGAACAGTGAAGCTGAAGATACTCGTTTAGTTATCAATAGGATTTGTCATTACATTAGCGGACCCCAGGCTTCGCAGCGTTGCAGCTGTGGATGCAATTGGGAATACGCTGAGATGAGAGAGAGAGGATTTTGTCATTACAGTAGACAGACGTTCTACTCGTAGCTTTTACTCTTTAGATCTATCAATAAATAAAATTTAGGGATCCCCTTGATTCTCCAAAATTTTTTATTCAAAATATTGTTTGTCATATTGAATTAGTCATAATTTTTACTGTCTTGACCATAGTTTGACATATTGTTCTTTATCATAATGTTTCTGTATTCATTAACTTAAAGTTTTTTTACATAATTTTAAGTCTCAAATTCATATTTTTTTTCAATTCAAAATATTTTTATTATTATAGGATATTTATAATATCTCTTAATAAAAGTAACTTCGTTTTGTTTTGCACAAATGTTGACGTCAAATCGTTACAGCTAAGTTTTTGCCGCTTCCTAGGCGCAAGTGCAGAAGAAGCGGCTATAAACTGCACTGCAGCATTTTCTCCAAAGACGTCAACTAACAAACTTAAAACTTAACATAAGTTTTATGGATGGACTGAGATTACATTGTTTTTTATGTCATAATTAAATTTAATTATAAGAATTACGAAATTTAAAATAATGTCAATTTGTAAATTTAGTATGTACCAATGTACCTAAATTATGACATGTCTAAGTATACAAACCTGTAAGAGGGACCCGCGCCAAGCTCAAGCCAGACTTTTTTGTCTTTAATATAGTCATCGGTCCTATAACAAGCCTTCTCACAAAGTGCTTTCTTTACATAAGCTTTGAATTTTTAAATTTGGCACATGTTATGATATAGCAGAAACTATAGTACTTATAGGATAAAATGCGGCGAAGGTGGCCCATGGGCCGCAAGCCGCACACGGTTACCTATCTGATAAACGAAATTTGTAAGTACGATTTTCATTTGTGCGAAATCTTTACGCATTTTTTTTATTTTCCATATTTTCACTAAACCGAAATTTCAATCGATAACTTATTGATATACCGATTTGCGATTGCATTTTTTTTAAATTCCATGTTTAGAAATCCCACTCAACCTCATTTATTGGATCATTTCACTACGTTTACGTTCTTCTTTGGGTCACTCACTTACATATTTGTACCAAATTTCAACTCAAGTACCTAGTTCCGTAGCAAATTGGCTATGACATATGGATGGACAGAACAGTGAGTGATCCTATAAAGGTTCCGTTTTTACTTTTTGAGGTACGGAACCCTAAAAGTAACTGAATCAGATTAATTTGCCACAAGCACCCAAATAGATGTCCAAATGGAGTCACAAATCCATGAAAGCAGTAAAACGTGACGCGACGTCATGGCTCGGTTTCCGCTTGGATTGAGCACTGAATTTTGTGAAATGTTCGAGTAAGAATTTGTACACAGCGTTATAGTAAGTATAATGACGACCTTTGTGGCGCAATGGTACACGCTAATCCGCCACTCCGGAGGTTCTGAATTCGATCCCCAGCCAGGGCAAGTTGGAAAATGGTCTTTTTTAACTGTCCTAAGTCTTGGGTGTTCTATATGTAGGTATACAAAGTGGAAGGGACATACCCGTAATAAATCGAACCACTGGCTGTACTAGATGACTAAAGTATAATTAAATTAAAATAACAGTCAAAAAGCCAAAAAAAAATTTTACATTCCCATACATATTGCCCGGGCGGCAATATGTATGAAACTCTTGTATGGAAATGCCGAAAATTATTTTTGTTTTTTAGCTGTTATTTTAATTTTATTATACTATAATTGTCTAGAATAGACCGTGGTTTGATTTATTACGGGTATGTCCCTTCCACGTTGTATATTATTATTGCATCGTTAAGTTAGTATCCAAGTTTAACTTATTTTGGGGTTAGCTCAATTAGGTGTGATTTGTCCTTACATATTTATTTTATTTATTTAGAGGTATAATATTAAAATCGACAATACTTGCAGAGGCGACTAAGACCGTCAATTTAAACAACTTTTCCTATTGGAACTATAGTGGAATCTCAAATATATATTTTTTCTCATACAAAAGTGTTCAGCTGATCGGACAATTCATATGTATAAGGTTGTCGATTTTTTTTAGAGATTTGAATATGACCGTCAATACGGGTTAACCTCTCCTTCCAAAGTCAACGTTGACGTACAGTTTCTCTGGAGCTCGAAGGCCCAGTGGGAGTATGCTTAAATAGTGCTTACCATTGCTGAGTACAAGTTACATGTAGTATCTCAAACTCCTCAATCATCAAGTAATCCATACTGGTCTTGGAGAAAAGAAAAGAAATCAGGATGTAATAGCTGCTTCAGCCAGCTTCAGTTCCTGTGCAGACCCTAAGGGCGTCTGCAGCGTCAAGCAGGACCACGCGACGTGATCAGTCTATCTTTCTCACAAACTCAACGTGTGAAAGACATAGCAGAATACGTCACGTGATGCCGTATCTCTTTCGCACGTATCTTGACGCAGCGGACCTTTGATCATATATTCTATAGATGCACAGTTCCTTGCAAAATCAAACAAAATATTTTCCCCGTGTCAATATGTACATAGGTACTCGTAGATGTATACCATTTCAAGTACTGCGAAAACAGTTTAATCTAATTGGAACCTTAAGTAACTGAGATAAGCGTGGAAATAAATCCGTATTAAGTTCGTTATATATTACCTTCTGGTTAGATTGGTCATTGGCAGGAAAAATTCTAACGAAGGATGAAGATATTAAAGAACGATGGAAACTGTATTTTGAAGAACTATTAAACGTAGAAAATAAATGGGATAGAGTGTTGGATGAGACTGAAGATAATTTATCAATAATAGATGAAATATGTATAGACGAGGTTAGAAACGCAGTGAAGAACATGAAGAACGGTAAAGCAGTAGGTCCAGACTATATTCCGGTGGAAGTATGGAAGATCCTGAGCAAGGATGGTTTCAAGTGGTTAGCTTTATTCTTCAATAAACTGTTGGAAGAATGCGTAGTACCCAATGAATGGAGCAATAGTTACTTAGTGCCCATTTTTAAGGGAAAAGGTGATATTTAAGACTGCAACGGTTATAGAGGAATAAAGCTAATGTCTCACACAATGAAAATATGGGAAAAAGTAGTAGAAAAAAGAATAAGGACGGAAACTAACGTCACAGAAAATCAGTTTGGTTTCATGCCTGGAAGAGGTACAACGGACGCCATATTTGCCTTGCGCCAGTTAATTGAAAAGTACAGACGTGCACACAAGAACCTGCACATGGCGTTCGTGGACCTTGAAAAAGCTTATGATAGGGTGCCGCGAAAAGTTTTATGGTGGGGTATGAAAAAGAAAGGAGTACCTGATAAATATATAAATTTAGTTCGCGCTATGTACAATAAATTTGTCACGAAAGTAAAATCAGTCGCCGGAATCACAGATGGATTTGGAGTAACACTCGGCTTGCATCAGGGTTCAGCTTTAAGCCCTTACCTCTTCCTGCTAGTAATAGATGCTCTAACATCAGCCCTACAGGAAGAGGCACCCTGGTGTATGCTTTTTGCAGACGACGTTGTACTGATAGAGGAGGAGGGTACAGTGTTGCAGAACAAGTTAAATATGTGGAGGCACGCCCTGGAAACATTGGGCCTTAAATTATATTTTTATTATATTATAATAATTAGCAGAACCAAAACAGAGTATCTGTTCTGCGATTTTGGCGGAGTTTCAAGAGAAGTGACCCTTACCATTGACAACAATAGAATACCAGTTTGCCCTGATTTCAAATACTTAGGCTCGTTGCACCAAAACGACGGAGAAATTGACGGAGATGTGAAACGTCGAATCAACGCAAGTTGGCAGAAGTGGCGGGAAGTTACTAGCACAATATGTGACCCCAAAATTACCTCTAAAACTTAAGGGCAAAATTTATAAATCCGTGATACGGCCGGTAATGTTATACGACTCAGAATGCTGGGCCACAAAAGTGCAGGACGAGAAGAGGCTCCATTCTGCGGAAATGAGGATGTTAAGATGGATGTGCGGGGTGACGCGGATGGATAGGGTGAGAAACGTATGTGTAAGAGGTAGCTTGAAGTTGGCCCCGATAACAGAGAAGGTAAGAAGTAACAGATTGGCTTGATTTGGACACGTAAAGCGAAGGGAAAGACAACATCTAACGCAAAAAACACTTAATATGCAGGTTAACGGACATACAGGTAGGGGAAGACCAATGAAGAGATGGATGGAGTGCGTAAAGCATGACATGGATATAGTTGGAGTGGATGAAGGAATGACGAGTGATAGAGGGAAATGGAGGGATAAGACATACTGCGCCGACCCCAAATAAAATGGGAAAAGGTAAGGAAGATGATAATGGTTAGATTGGTCATCTTTGACGTATCGTCACGAGCGCGGCCACCGAGCTAATGACAGCGAAACAAGGCATAATACTGTTTTATGCCTTGTTTTTCCGGTGCCATTTTTTAGGCAGCAACTGTGCATCTATAGAATATACGATCGAAGCATCGGACGCCCTAAAAGCCGATTACCAAACCGAGAATGGGCGAAAATCTGCATCATGAGAATTGGCGACAGGGAACAACCCAGCATTATTTTGATTTCTTTTACCACCTTCTCGATCACCTCTAATTCGATTTCATGCTATTCCCACACGCTTCCAAACTAACCCGAAAGTCATCATCATCCGAGCGTATTCCCGGTTGCATCCTCAGCGGTAACGCTTCAGAGCCCGGGGTCCGCTACCTTACCTAGGTGATTTGACAAGGTTACTGGTTTTTACACAGAGCGACTGCCGTCTGACCTCTGCAACCCATAGGGTAGACCAGAACCAATCCTAGGATAGGTATACACGCTAGAAGGCGTTCGAGACCAACAGCTTTACGTGCCTTCCGAAGCACGGAATCATCTTTCTTTTCGGATAATCAGGTGATTCAAGCCTGCAATATCCTAAACAGACTGGCAACAACTTTTCACAAAGTATGCTTCCCAGTGGGATTTGAACCCATGACCTCCGGATCACAAGAAAAACGCCTTGACCACTGGACCACGGAGGCAGTCAAAAAATACCTATTTAATTTTGATAGATTTATATTATTCACTCATTTAAACACCTGTGCTGTGGTGTTATGATTTCCTATGACAATTTAAATACCTAATCGCTTTATAATTTGACAAATTTATTGCGAGTTTGATGTACTTGTTAATGTCAAATATTTGTTTACGGTCTGCGCAAAGAACAAAAACCCATGGTCTGCGCTAATGCTGCATTCACAGACCATGGATCAAGATAGACACAGCCTCTGAATAAATTTGCGTGTCAATCTGAAGTCAAATTGACTTTATTTAGGATCGTCACTTTTAGTCCGTGTATGTCAATTCATTAGATCAGACATTCATTTTCTACTGTAAAATACCTAAATCTGCCGTTTTGAGTCGTTGAAACTCGTCGAAAAGCGTTGGAGGAAGTAATAAAAAAGTTTCCTTCCGTTTGTAAGTGAATTTCTTATTAAATATTTGTATAGGAAATTGGCACGCTAGGCTTTCATACAAATTGAAAGACTTTCTTTATCTAGTAGTATATACAGATCTGTGGCTGCACTCAAGCGGGAGAACATTGCAGTAATATCTCCTATGGTTTCCCAAGAAAATAATATTAAATTCCCCAAAACATAACTGTCTAACCGCCGTCCGTTTTGGTTTAGACGCGCAATAAAACTGGAAGAGATTTCAGTTTGCAGCGCCGGTCTAATTGCAGATGTTGGAATGTCTATGGAATAATTGAAAATTGCTGCGGTTTTCAAAACGGGGTTGTTTGTTCGTCCTACTTTTTACTAATTAGCTTTTTAATGCAACGCGGGCCCCATATAAATGTATACCACTAATCATCATCATCATTTCAGCCGCATAACGTCCACTGCTGGACATAGGCCTCTGCGTCAAGTGCTTTCCAGCAACCTTGATCAGATCGTCTGACCACTTTGTGGGTGGGCACCTGACTTCGGTAAATCCGTACAAAACGTCAGCTAAAATAATTTAAAATTAACGGGCAAGTGCGAGTCGGACTCGTACATGAAGGGTTCTGTACCACCGTACAATGTTTTGAGACGCTGAAGACGTTTTTTGTATGACAAGCCCCTTTAATTTTTAACTTTTTTTTATTTTTAGTATTTGTTGTTATAGCTGCCATAGTAATACATAATTTCAAGTATCTAGTTAATGTCATTATAAAGATCTAGTTAAAACGCTGAAAAAAACACCTTTTTTGTATGGCGACCCCCTTTAAATATTAACTTTTTTTTATTTTCAGTATTTTTTGTTATAGCGGCCACAGTAATACATAATCGGTGAAAATTTCAAGTGTCTAACTATTATGGTTCAAGAGAAAGAGCCTTGTGACAGACGGACAGACAGCGGAGTCTCAGAAATAGGGTCCCGTTTGCACCCTTTGGGTACGGAACCCTAAAAAGGTATGTTTCGCATTAATTCCCATATGCGTTAATTTAGTAATGATGCAACGCGATAAATTAAAAGTAAGTAGTTACATCTGATACAAGTTTTTATTTTCTCCCAGACCAGCATAGAAGACCGTTTTGGTTTCAAATGGCAAATGCAGGTTCATTCCTTTAGCTGTCAAAACAATTTGTTTCGAAGCATTATCTCTTTGACCTATTTCCGAGCGACATTCAAATTTATGTGGATTTAACCCAGTTGGAGATAGGTGCTTTATGAAACGGAATCGACATAAATCTTTCTGTTTGTTCAGACCTGCCTTCGTGGCCCGGTGGTCAAGGTGTCATGTGATCCGGAGGTCAAGGGTTCAAATTCCACTGGGAGCTGATTTGTAAAAGTTGTTTCCAGTCTGGTTAGGGTATTGCAGGCTTGAATCACCTGTTTATTCGAAAATAAGATGAGCTGTAGGTCTCAAACGCCATCTGGCGTTTGTTTAAACCTATCCTAGGGTTGGTTCTGGTCTACCGTTTGGGTTGCGGAGGTCAGACGGCAGTAGCTCTGTGTAAAAACACGTAACCTCGTCAAATCACCCAAGATAGGTATAGCGAACCCCGGGCTCTGAAGTATTACCACTGAGGATGCAACCGGGAATATGCTCGGATAATGATGTTTGTTCAGATACTTTGAATTGCAGCCTTGGTGACCACTTGCCATCTGTCTTGTTTTTGCCATCAGGTGAGTCGCAACATGGATGATTGTCCTGAAAACACAAACGTCAAATTGGGCAATAAAATAACATCTGTCAGTCATCATATCTGTAGTTGTAATACATACAAAATCGTAGGCAAAAACTAGTGCAAAAAGAAAATAGTCAATTTGAACATCCCTGTTAGTAAAGCAACTCTCATATACGGCAAAGGCTTTAAATATTCACGTAAATCTACAGACAGTGTTCACTTGACGCTCAGTTCATGAATATTCTAGGAGCTCCCTGCAATCCAATCGATGTATTGCAAAATGCGTTACTGTGACAAAGTTGTTTCGATATTTTTTGTGTCTTCAACGCAAATGTGGTGCACTCAAGTGTTAAGGATGAACCCCGAAATTGGTCCTGGTCAATTTTGGGGATCATCTATCGAGACCTAAAAATAAATTTGAATTTTTATACAAACTGATCAGATGATCGAGTCAATTTGTATGAAAATCCAAATGCATTTTGGGAATGTTGTAGAACAAAAATTCAATTCATGGACTGAGTTAAACCTAAGAGGTTTTGCGTTGTTTCATTAACTCGTTGTACATATATAGGTATGTAGTGATTTGATGTTTTTGTAAATAAGTCAAGCATTTGCATTGAGAAAGTGGTTTGTGGTAAAGTGGAATTGAGTAGACCAGAAATTTAAGTCGCTTTTTTATGTTTAAAATTATTATCATTCCTGTTAGTATCAATCAACTCTCATATACGGCAAAGGCTTTAAATATTCACATAAATCTACCGACAGTGTTCACTTGACCACGGACTTGACGCTCAGTTCGTGAATATTCTAGGAGCTCCCTGCAATCCAATCGATGTATTGCAAAATGCGTTACTGTAACAAAGTTGTGTCGATGTCCATTGTGTCTTTAACGCTAATGTAGTGCACTCAATTTGATAGGTCCAATTTTGGGGTTCAGTAGGCTCTATTTGTCTGTTTTTCTGCTATTTTCTTTTTGTTTGTAACAAAATAGTTTCATTAGGTTTTTTTTTAATTTAATTTTATGACGACGAATGGCTCGTTGTCAACAGCAGGTCGACGGCAGGTCAAAGGCAGGCAGGCAACCTGCCATCGACTTGAAGTCAGCTGCCGCCGGGTGCCTGGTAGGTTCGTCGTTATAAAGTTAAATAAAAAAACCCTAATGAAATCTGTATGAAATAACTGTGTGTGTCAGCTCAGTGTATTTACATATTGTGAAGTCAGAACGACGTATGTACGAGTATGCAGCGTCTGGGATACCAACGGCCGCGTGTTTTTTGTCATCAGCCTTCATACATTTTGTTGTGAATATGCTGAATATGTCATATTACGACTGGTAACATTGCAAAATGGTTTTAGACTGAATTATTGTACTCGTATTTTACAGCGATTTGAAGTTTATCAAAAGTTTTGAAGGTATTTTTTTAACTACAGTTGTAAACCTTACACTCCTCTGAAACTGAGGGAGGATGTGGTGTGTTTTAGCAACCAATATCTAACAATTAAAGTGACGACAGGGTCAGAAAGTATTATTCTAATTAGTCCGTCTTGTAGATTATCCAAAAATATTTACCATTTTTCAGAAATTTCGAAAAAAGTAAAAATTCATACATAAGTTCCAGAGTGGGTCCATGGCAGTGGGGGCTTGTGACGTCATCGCTATTCAAAAATCGTACTTAGCCGTGACGTCAAGCAAAATTTTAATGCGTTGCATCTTCGTAAATTTTTTTTCAGTGGATTGAAAAATTTATAGTCTACGCGAACGAATTCTCGGGCAGCAGCTGGTCTTTAATATACGTAAACCCAAAGACCACCAATCATACAAATACCTCTACACTTCAAGAACTTACGCATTTATACATATCCCTCACTGTCAATCGTCACTTCTCATCCTCATGAATTTCAGGCTTTTTTATTTGTTTTCAGAACAGTGGGTTCACACATCATAATTGCGATGAAAAAAATACTTTGAAAACCAAACTGATTTTGTTTTGAAATGATATGTCAGATTGTACTGTATTAAGTAATTTCAATGAATTTGTATATATACCTTATTTTATATAACTAATTTTCTCAGTCAAAATATAAAGTTGAAAGAATTTAGAAAGTGTAGAAGTTTTCCATACTCATGGTCAAATAGATAAATTCTCTTTTCATATTTTGACTATGAAAACCACTCCATCCCTTCATCTCATCACCAGTGGCTTTTCAGTTTGGTAGTTGTAGTTTTTGGCAGGGTAGGGAAATCCCTGTCATACAAATGTATATAACAAGTATACCCTTCTAAACAAAAAAAAAACCAAATCGGTCCAGGCATCTTTGAGTAATCGAGAGACATACATAAAAAAGATACCGACAAAAGGAACCTCCTACTTTTTAATTCGGTTAAAATATAGCTACTTATATAAGTTATTACTTAGATAGAAATAAACCACTCCTTTAATATTCAGACTCCAAAGATCTCCGGAAGTGACAACTGTTGTCATCCCTTTATTATTTACAATTATGCCGTCGAACTTTAATCGCATACCCTCGGTCCTCATGGGTCAGAGTGGCTATAAAAGTCCTCTATGACACTTTACTAGCACTTCCCTTTAACACTGCCTATTGTAGTTTTACTACGTTAGAACGAGACAGCATTATATATACGAAAGAGATGGTAAATAAATGCGAGTTTTCATGAAAAGACGTGGAAAAGTTTCTTGTAGTTTTGTGCAATGGCCCCCTAATGCCTTGTGACTTGTGGCTTGGAGAATTGTGAAATATGTGCACAATTTGTTTTGAAGTCGGGTTTTGAGATATTTGTGACGTTCCACGGTTAAAGGTACCTTGTGGATGCTGGCGCTTAAGATGTTTAGAAAAACAATTCGTAAATTAACTTAGCGTAAATAAACAGTATGTCGTAACTGCCAGCGTCTTTTACCCGTGGAACGTCCCATTTTTAGTACCCAAAGGGTGCAAACGGGACCTTATTACTGAGACTCCGCTGTCTGTCCGTCTGTCCGTCTGTCCGTCTGTCCGTCTATCCGTCTGTCCGTCTGTCCGTCTGTCCGTCTGTCCGTCTGTCCGTCTGTCCGTCTGTCCGTCTGTCCGTCTGTCCGTCTGTCACAGGGCTCTATCTCTTGAACCGTAATAGCTAGACACTTGAAATTTTCACCGATTATGTATTACTGTGGCCGCTATAACAACAAATACTGGAAAAAAAAATTTAAAAATTAAAGGGGGTCGTCATACAAGAAACGTGTTTTTTTTAGCGTTTTTAACTCGATCTTAATAATGGCATTAACTAGATACTTAAAATTTTCACAGATTGTGTATCACTATTGCCGGTATAACAACAAATACTAAAAATAAGATAAAGTTAATAATTAAAGGGGGTCGTCATACAAGAAACGTGTTTCTTTAGCGTTTTAAAACATTGTACGGTGGTACGGAACCTTTCATGTACGAGTCCGACTTGCACTTTTCCGTTTATTTAAAGTGAACGTTGTTGTAATTAATTTTCTTTTGTGAAAATTATTTTGTTATATAACAAACTTGGGGCCGATAGATGAGTAACTTTCATTATTTTTATCATCATCATTTAAGTATATACTTAACAACTTTAAAACATGGAAACAGATATATATATATAGGTATATATATATTAATAAACATACATTCAGAATATACACAAATAATCATAAAATATTTTATACTGTACATAACTACCTTTCCTTGTACTTTAGATTGTAGATTTACCTTTTATAAGAATAGAACATGAGATTTTACTTGTTGTTTGAAGCTGGCTAGCGTTTGGGTGGATTGGATAGTAAGTAGTAGTGAGTTCCATAGACGACTGTACCTACTAATCCTAATTAGCTCTTGTTTCTGTTTCTCTACAACGTAGATGTACGTTTGTGACGCATTCGATTCATGTTACGAAACTGATAATAATAATTCATATTTGCCCTCAATGCAAACTATTATGAGTGAAACTAAATTGAGTAGCTGGGATTGCGATATTAATCCTGTAATGTATATGGCAGTTATTAGGGCTGCGTGTTATTATAAATAATATATATATATATATATATATAATCATGAATATATTATATATATATACATAATATGATTATATATATACAATAACACGCAGCCCTAATAACTGGCATATTCATTACAGGATTAATATATATATATATATATATATATATATATATATATATATATATATATATATATATATATACTGTCCGTCTGTCTCATTATATATATATATATATATATATATATATATATTAATCCTGTAATGAATATGCCAGTTATTAGGGCTGCGTGTTATTGAATGCGTTATTCATTACTAACCGATGCCCGCGGTGTTGCCTGCGCGAACTTTTGGAGTCAGAATAGTTAATCGACGATTTTGTCTTTAAGGACGGTATGCACAAAGCCACGTGGTCGGATTTGGCTCTGAAATATGCAAAATTTTCCCGCTAGGGGGATAAAAATGTCAAGATGACGTTGCATAGAGTTAATAATGTGTAAACGGGACAATGATGTAGGTTATCATAAATTGTAACGTAGAATTAGTATACAGCTTACTTTTTTCTTTTCGTCAAGACTTCCAGTCCGCGATACTTATTAAAATTTTCAAAACAATCAAATCAAATAATTATTTTGTTTGAATTATTATTTCTGAATTAAGGCCTTGGCAGACGTCATTATAATGTACTTAACACTTTAGTAGACAGGCTATCAGTAGAAAAAGTAAAGTCGAAAATACAGTAGTGTGCGTGAATGCAAGACGTTTATTTAAAAAGCGAGTTTAAATATATGTGAAATTCATATAGCACTTTCTAAAAAATCCAAGTTATAGGTATTCGAATCTTGCGTAAAATTTATTACTTTTTCAATTTATTAGTCGACCTCCGTGGCGATTCCTTAACACGCTAGTCCGTCACTCGGAGGTTCTGGGTTCGATTCCCAGCCAGGGCAAGTTGGTAAATGGCCTTTTTTAATTTGTCCTGGTTCTTGGGTGTTTATTTTACCCCATCAAAAACATAAATGTAAAAATGCCAAGTTCAAATTCCGACAAAACAATTGAAATTTAAATAGCTGCCAAGTTATGTAGGTAGAGAAAACTGAAATTTATTCATAAGAATCTCAACATTTGACTTGGACAACATTAAGATTGAAAGCACGGTCACCCATCCTAACTGTGACCAAGCTAGAAGTTGCCTAACCTGTAAAAGCACGGTCATTCATCCATCAATTTTTGAATTTATCGTATGCGAAGTGGAGCGAAATATTTGCACAAGTGGTTTTGATTACTTGTATTTTGAAATTTGTTAAAGCGCAAATGACAAAGAACCCTTACAATAGAGAATCTGTTTTGTTTCACGCAGCTTTTTAGGGTTCCGTAGTAAACAAGAAACCCTTATAGATCCATCATGTCTGTCTGTCTGTCTGTCCCCAGTTTTACTCATAGACTATTAGTACTAGAAAGCTGTAATTAGGCATGGGCATGGATATGTGGTAATAAAAACTTGAAAAAAAAATGTGTGTTGTGAATTTGTCGTTGAATAGGTCTTTCAAAAATATTGTAAGATTATGAACACCCTTTTTCGTTTTAGCAATCCGTTTGTGAAATATTTGGTTTTTGATTGCAAATTTTTGTTAGAATCATGTGTCTCCCCTCTCTGTCAGTTAAACGGTTGTATATGGACACTTAAAAAAATTCACGGCAGTAGTAGGTATATAACGTCTCCCTGTACATAAACTAATTTAAGGTGGATTCAGTTCATGATACTGAACAACTTTTCCTAAGGAACACATCTATATAAATAAAAATGAATTGCTGTTCGTTAGTCTGCTTAAAACTTGAGAACGGCTGAACCGATTTGGCTAATTTTGGTCTTGAAATGTTTGTCGTAGTCTAGGGAAGGTTTAAACGGTGAGAAAATATGGGAAAAGCAACGGGAACGGGCGAAACAAAGTTCGCCGGGTCAGCTAGTAATTAAATATAAAAGAAAATGTTTGCTTTCCATTCGACCTCCGTGGCGTAATTGTTAACACGCTAGACCACTAATCCGGAGGTTCTGGGTTCGAGGCCCAGCCAGGGCAAGTTAGAAAATGGTCTTTTTCAAATTGCCCTGGGTCTTGGGTGTTTATCTATGTATGTTTTTATCATAAAATATAGTATCATTGAGTTAGTATTCCATAATACAAGTCTAAAACCTACTTTGGGGCTAGCTTAATTAGTGTGATTCGTCCTTACATATTCCATACATATATTCCATAAATATTACATTTTGCCAAATCTTGTGTGTAAGAGATCAAAAATAATTTATGTATTTCGTTTGTTCCTTGGTGAAAGTTGTTCAGTATCATGGACTGAATTCAGACCTAAAGTTAGGCAGTTGTTAGTTACATAAAACAAGTAGGTACTGACTACGGAACTCTACACTGGACGTGGCCCGTTACGGCACGTGCCTGTTTATTTTGGTTAAGTTGAAATTCTAGGGAACTATAGACAAATTTATGATATTTCTGCGTAAATCAATATTACTTATCGCTGACAGGACGTTCTCAAAAATACAATCAAATAGTATTTTACGCGAGCGGTAACTTGGAAAACTACACGTTTTGTGTTCCACTGACAGAAAATGTACACATTTGAATTTTCTTTGTGAAACAATACGTTTAGCGACCATCTGCAATCGTAACACCTTTCACTTCTATTCACCTTATTATGTAAGTACGGAGGGTAAAAAAGGATTGCACGTTGAACAGATCAACAGTCTTGGCGTAGCAGCTGTACGTGCTCAATCAATGACTTGACTGTTTGATTTTGTACAATATTTTAAACAAATCAACAAAGAGCACTAAAAAGAAATCTTTTCCTGAAAACAGCTAAAAAAATTGGTTGATTAATGAAGCAGTAATTAGCATTACTACACCCTTTTATTTTTTATCTTCTAATAGGTTTTCCTGTAATCTATAGGTAAAGAACTTTTAACTGTATATTTTTCAAAAGTTTGGGTTCAGTGGTTTCGGAGATAAGGGTATTTTTATTATTTATTTTCAAAATTAACTTCAAAAACACCAACTTAAAAAATTTAGAAAAATATATTTAATATTATCATAAAATGCTCTTTCATTTGATATTTTACGCGATGTAGTTCACAAAACCCTTTTTTTAATGTCTCATTTATCTTCCATAAGTGGCCCCATTTTTTTAAAATTTATTCATTTACCTTCATTTTACTTCCGTCTTTGGGTCACAAATTTACATTATGTGCACCACATTTCAACTGAATCGGTCCAGTAGTTTATTAGGGGGGGGTCAATTTTCGCCCATTTTCTTAAATAACTTAAAAATACCAATCTAAGAAATAATAAAAAAAATATATATATTTAAAATTGTCATAAAAAGTTCTTTCATTTGATATGTCACACGATTTTGTTATCAAAACTTTTTTTTAATGTCTACTTTACCCACCATAAGTGGCCCCCTTTTTTAAATTCCATTTATTTACGTTATACGTCTATCTTTGGGTCACTAAGTTACATAAGTGTAGGTACTAAATCTCAACTAAATCATTTTTATAGTTTCGTAGCAAATTGGCTGTGACTTACGGACAGACAGATAAGCGAAACCCTAAAAACAGTAAAAACACCAAAAAAATCGGTTCCTATACAAATTTCCCGGGCGGCTGCACACTTTTGTATGAAAATGCAGATTTTTTTTTGTTTTTTTACTGTTATTTTAATATAATTATACTATATTAGCAGTCCACCCCGGCTTCGCCCTTGGTACACATAAAGCCCATGTCACTCGGCGATAGTGTACCTTTCCAACGGTGAAAGTTTTTTTTAAAACGGTCCAGTAGTTTTGGAGCCATGTAATGCAAACAAACAAACAACCAAATCTTTCCTCTTTATAATATTAGTATAGATAAATAGCCTACTATAGCCTGTCTGCCTAGCCAAGTATAGATCTAGTATAGCCTGTGGTTCGATATATTACGCATATTGTGAATTCGTATTTTGATATACATTCATGAGGAAAAGTTGTTCGAAATTTTAGACTGAATCACCCATCAAAATAATTGTAAAACCCTAATTAAACAGCAGCTTTTATTACAAAAACAGTTAATATGATTCCGCGACCCGAGAAAGTTCCAATCCGATTTTCACCCCAATCGCCAATTAAAAAATATAGGTAATAAATCAAACCAAATTATTTTTTTCATTGACTTAATTTTCAATAAAATTTAAAAAAAAATGTACGATGCCGTATCTGCGATAGCATTACATCTTTGCTTGAATGTCAACAAAATGTCAAAACTGTACCATAGTGTAGCAAAAGTATGACATAATTTGGCAGTTTGTACATAGTTTTTTATTGAAATATTTTAGACTGTAATGCAATTTTACGTAATTCGAAAATGGATTTTTTTGAAAAATTCGACACGGCCTCCTTCCTGAACGCCCGGCGGGCAACTAAATTTGTATGGAAGTAACATGGCCGCCATTTCAGAGAATTCTGTCAAAAACGTTGCAAAACAACCAATTTTTAAAATTGTTTTTTTTTATTATTGCGTGATTGCATTGTAACCAAATATAAAGAATAATGTTTCAAAATAGCCTTTATTTTTATAAAATATATGCAATCCCTTGTTAGAATATTTCTTTACGCTGAAAAACAAGCCAGTTTGTAGCAAGATTTTCTAAAATATTTATTTCAGGTTTCTTTACAATTATCTTACTTTTTCTGAATGAAAATTAAAAAAATACGGTTTTCGTCTACTGGCTAGTCTATTCACCTATAACTAGGTATGTAATTTTCTTAGTGGTCTTTTCTACTTAAGCCATAACTATTGCCCGCGCAAAGTGCGTTTTGCATGTTTTTAGGTAAATTCAATGCTTGTTTTTAGGAAAACTACAAAATATTTTAAAAAATCCTTTTTTTCGTCTACTGTCCCAACTCTTCCTCTATCTATGTGTATACATTATTTGACTTAAATCAAACGCTTTCTGTACAAACTTGTTGCCCGCGCAAACCCATTTTACATGGTGCCGACCCTTAAGTAAATAAAATTGATTCTAATAAACAACTAGACTATCAAGTTTTTATTCCAGAGCATTGATTGATTTCCTTATCTAAGCACAAAGAGTCCAGGGCCGCAAGACCCCCTTTAGATGGTGGGCGAGAAGGTGATAATAGTACATTACGATATAAGTGCGTTATATATAAAAAAAAACGACGGGTTGCACTGCGGGAGTACCGGCAGAAGTGAAAACTTGAATATTAACTTTGTGTATTTTTGATATTTTGGAATGGTTAGGGAATAATTTTGCACTAATTGCTTTAATTATCACTATAAAAGTACTATCATTTATGTGGTAGAATACAATATTTATTTATTGCGCTATCGTACACAAACATGACAATTTATATTACATTAATAAGTTTATCTCTCAGCTAAACGAAACAGCAGGCGCAGGCATACATTTTCGCCGCACCGTAGAAAAAGAGGGGGATACTTCCTCTCCTACGCCGCGCCGGCTGTCAACTCTCCATCCGTCTTACGAATTTTCAATCAGGACACGTGTCCTGATGCGAGTTTAAAATTTTTTACCCATTACAAAAAAAGTGCACAACGCCACTAAAGAAGTTTTCACTTCAAAAACATTATAACATTTTAAGCTTTTTCTTTTTGCTACTCGTGTCGTTTATCTTATATTCTTCTTTTTCTGCATACGATTTTATTCTAGAGTTACATTTGAAGAAGGCTCTCGAGTGCAACACCGCGTGTTCTACAAGATTTCCAGTAAAAGCCACTCGTAACGTCGCTTCTTTGCAGAATTTCTCTTAAAATGTCTAAATAGAGACTCGAAATATAGTTGGAAAGATGTTTATGTATTTTTCTGAGCTCAAAGGACTTTATTCAAAGTGTAGGAGGGCTAGACTTAAAGTGAACAAATTTTAAGATTACAAATAGCAATTTTATCTGATAAAATAATTTGATGAATGAGACATACACATTTTAGTGTCAAGCAATGGGCATTTTTCCTTTTTAGTTTTAGATTTTTCAGTCTTACATTTTTCTGTACAAAAAATGAAAAAGCGGAACCCTTATTAGGATCACTCGTGCGTCTGTCTATCCGTCCGTCTGTCACAGCCAATTTGCTCCGAATCTACTGGACCGAATAAGATGAAATTTGGTAGGATGGTGTAATCCTATGACCCAAACACATTATGTGCAAAGTAAATAAATACTTTTTTAAAATAAGAGTCGTTTTCGGGCGACTAATTAGAAAATTAAAAAAAAAACGTTTTGCAAACCTTATGTAACCTCACCTAACCTATGTTATATATCAAATAAAAGACCATGTTAAAAGGATCTTAAATATATTTTTGTTTTTATTTAAAAATAAACAGTTTTGATTTTATTCGAGAAAGAAGACGAAACTTGACCATTCCCCCCCTTCCTGATCTCCGAAACTACTGAGCCTAAAATTTTGAAAAAAATACATAATATAGTTCATTGCTTGTAGATTACAGGAAAACCTATATGAATTCAATCAATTGTACGGAACCCTAACCACGCAAATTTAACTCGCACTTGGCCGGTTTATTTTTAGAAAACGTTATTTTGAAATCCGTTTCGAGATACAGAGTTAGTGAACCGTTGTGGGTCATTTTTTTGCCAAAATAAACAACGGTTTTGGATTTTTCTACAAACTAGGTATGACCTTTGTTTGGCCTTAGTCTATGGCTGTATCGGATTATGCTCCGAGTCCTTTCATAAAAAAATACGAGTCGCCTTTATGGTATTTATCCGTCACTGACAATAACGTCAAATGTCACCGTTTCAGCCAATCATAACTAAGAAAAGAATTTTCCGCCAATCATGAGCAACTGAATTCATTAAATGACACTGACACTGACAAAGACTATAATGTATGAAACTAGCGTGCTTTTTTTTAAATATGTATTGGGCTTGGCCGTTTGTTTTGTTAAGACACGACTTTGTCTTTGACATGATTTTATCTTAAGTTAATTAGAATTAATTTAATTAACTAAAAGCTTATCTAGATACCCTTGTAAGAACTAGGTTTACATGCATTAGTATACGTAAACACTGTACAAACTAGGCAACAGCCTCGCCGTCGCAGATCGTGGAATACATTAAAACGAGCAATTGAGAAAACAATATATGTGGTGTGTTGTACCCAAATCACGGACTTACGCAATGCGGCGACTCCATAGATGTAGTTATACGAAGATTCGGCAGCGACGCTTAGAAACATCTTGCCTAATGAGTACTTATTCCATTCGAATCCTAACTGACAGCCTACGAATAGTAATGACAGCACAGCGATACTCCTTGCTCTAAAAAGGGGATATGTTTACTCTGCCTTAGAACATGAATGTCACAGATCCCAGGAAAAACTGTGTGAGTATAACAAAGTCACTCTCCAATTGTTTATCTTCTCTAGGCCCTTGTGATATATCTTAAATTTTTCCGAACCTCTCCCTCAAGCCTCACATGATAAAAGAACAATACTCAACCTGAGAATCAGATATCACGGTGTTGATTCATACTGTTTTATCTCGATGGCTCTATTTAAGGTCCCCTTACCCTAGACAGAATCAGACTTTCCCATAAAAACGACGATTCGCTTTTATTTTGTAACGAAATGTCAGATTTAGGCAACATTTTGTAATTTCAAAAAAAAATTCAAATACCTACCCGTAACCTCATACAAATAACAGGTTTTCAAAGTCAAAATATGAACTTAAAACAGAATATTGTGTGTGTATTACGAGTATAATATCATAATTGTTTAACCATCAGTATGGAAAACTTCTACACCCTAATATTTTCATTCATATTATTTCAAAATAAAAAGTACACTACGTTTGTATGAAAAAGGCTAGGGTAACACTCTTAAATAAAACCTTGCTTTAGATGTCTTAAGGTTACTTGAAAAAGTAGCAATTTATAGGTGTGACATCTAAAGAAGTACTTAATAAAATATGAGGTATCTATAGAAAATATAACATCTTTGGGCAAGGCATATGGCTCCGTTTTATTTTGGGATGGCAAATGCTGTCTTCGTTATTACAGATATGTTTATATTGGTGTTGTTTGGTGCGCAATGTTTGTTTTTATTGTTAATTTCCCTGATTTCAGTTCATAACCTGGATTTATGGACACTAGGATTACATCAGACACTATTTATTATTATTCATATGCAATAAACAGGTAACTCTTGTAAATAGTCATCCGACATGTTTGGACCTTATCCAGAGGCTTTCATCAGGACGATTGCGACTCGCGACGCATACACGAAGACGTCTCTTAGCATATTTGGAGAAATCTATTTAAAATTATTTGACTATGCTGGTTTGAGAGGTATGCTGGTTGGTATGCTGATTTGCGAAAAACGGCCACTTTTGGCAAATGTGCGTAGTAAAGCTTAACCTTCTCACTTTAAACTGTAAACAGTAGTTTATAAAATACTTTCAAAGGTTATCTAGGAATTGGTAGTAGCAAAATTTTTAATGGTGTCTCCGTTTTCTTTGAAATGATTTATTTTAAATGGGGGCAGCACAGGACCCCGGAAAATTCAGGTACGGCCTTAAGTAAAGCTCATTATTATCAGGTCTTTTTTAGTCTCCACTGCAAGAGCACGACCCTCTCTGTACTACCAGAGCCATACTTAGCAAGAGCAGTTAAAGGATTTAGTCTACAGTCTCAACGCTCGGGTTGGAGAGGACTCATTGATGTTTATAAGCTTTGTTTAGCTTGTGTTTCCTAAGTCGTCTTCTACAACATCCACGGGAAGACTTGGAGTGGTCCTATTCTCCTCTGCCGGAAACCACACAGCTTTAGTGATATTATAAATATTCTTTGCTGGTCTGAGTAAAAAGAAAAAACATAGAATGTACCAGCTGCTTCTCTTCCCGTGCAGATCGTAAAAGTCGATCGAGGGAATGGGTGAGAATGAATCATATCAATAGGCGATGCGGTTAGCAACCCATAACTATTATGATTTACCTTTTCCACCTTCATGCCCACCATTACGCTAAAAGTGGTCTGGGACTTACCGCTCTAGGCTCTGTCTGCCCCGTTAAGGATAAAGACGTGAAAGCTTTTCAGAAGAACGCAGAACCCAGTAGCGTGTAGAGCTATTCCGTGGTAGAGCATAAAAGCCGAAATTGGGTCGTTTAATAGTTAGGGGCAAAAGGATTATATAAAATACTATGGAGATGACATAAAATATGAAGGTTTCTGCACTGTCGGATATTAATCCATTTAAGCTCAGAACGATAAGATGAGATATGGTCATATTTGCGAAGTAAAATATGAACCTAATACAATTATTTAAAAGGCGATCTAGTTTATTGAAATGTTCTTGGGTTATGTCCAGACACACATCAGAAAAATCAATGATATGAAGAAGGAGAGACTGGACCAGCATTCGTTCGGTTTTGAAGGAAAGAAAATTTTAAGAAGGTTCAGATTCAATTCAATTCAATTCAATTCAAAATATCTTTATTATCATAGGATATTTATAATATCTCTTAATAATAGTCACTTTGTTTAGTTTTGCACAAATGTTGACGTCAAATCGTTACTTAAAGCTAGGTTTACGCCGCTTCCTAGGCGCAAGTGCAGAAGAAGCGGCAACAAACTGCACTGCACGTTTTCTCCAAAGACGTCAACTAACAAACTAAAAACTTAAAATTAGTTATATAGATGGACAGAGATTACATTGTTTATTATGTCATAATTAAATTGAATTATAAGAATTACGAAATTTAAAATAATGTCAATTTGTAAATTTAGTATGTACCAATGTACCTAAATTATGACATGTCTAAGTATACAAACCTTTAAGAGGGACCCGCGCCAAGCTCAAGCCAGACCTTTTTTTTAGACGATGCATTGAAACATACAATACACCTTACTTCTAATCTTAGTAATTTGCAGTTCCCAGTTCAATATGGAGACCATTAGGGTAGTATCCAGGGTCAAAAATTAATTATTTTGTATTGATACGAGAATAAAACGTCACAAAACAATGTCACTCGCATTCATTATATCAATTTTGAACGTGATTTTAGATTCGTTAATGCCGAAAAACTGATATTAAGAGCGCTATTTGACTCCAAGAGCCTATGACGTCACGCCGTGCGTTTTTAATAGGAATCCCATAGAAATATTTGTTTTGACGTTTAAAAAAAGTATCTGTTTTGACTTGATGGCAACCACAGATTAACCAAGCGAGCATATAAACGAGCCAAATTTCAATAAAATCGGCTGGGCTCGTAATATGGAACTAAAAATATTATGCTTCAGATATCGTGCCATCATGTCTCATAGTACCCAAGCCAGGTTAGAGAGATCCTCAAGAGCTGTCATAGCGTTGACAACCAGCTGTCAACGAGACGAAATAACATCTCCGTCAGTGGCATTATCGCTTGGTGTTATATTTCTCGAGAAGTGTTATGAGATATGCTTTTAACTGAGTAGTGACTTCTCAAGGTAAGTTGTTAATATTAGCAGGCCTGTGTCACTCTCCGTTTAGGTATCGAAAATATACCAGTATGTAAATTCAGTTATACGAATCGTTTATCCAGAGTTATAATATTGAAATTGGCCTGCAATGGATGTCTAGGTATCTAAACGAAAAGGTGCTAAGTTTTGACGTGAGCTAAATTAAACCATATCGCTAACCACATTGAATAGATATTTCTTTGAATTTCATTGCTGAGTGAGACTTCTGTGATTAGTTATTTGAGATTCCCCCGGGAACTACGTATTTTACCTGACTAAGGCGAAACCGAAAGGAGGGCTATGTGTTTCACCGCTATGTATGTATGTTTATCTGTTTCCCTCGTATCTTCAAAGATATCTACGATACTTTGACAAATTAAATAGGTATCGTTGGCAGCGTCTTGGCCGTCTACTTGTTATAGGCTATATGACGTCACAGTAAATTCAATATGGCGCCCTCAAATTAATGAACTAAAAAATTAAATAAATAGAATCAAACCGTGTATAGTATCAAATGAAGGGGCTTTATTAGTACATTTTAAAAATCCATTTAGCCATTTTAGCGTAATTGAGTAACAAACATTCTTAGGATAACCATGTTTTTGATAACTATTTAACATTTTAATCTTTACCATTATACAGAGTCTAACAAAATACTGAAACTATGTTACGGCTGAATTTAGGCCATGATGTTGAACAAATTTCCACATATATCAAAACATATATCGAAATATAAAAAATAATTTTTGGCCTCTCATACGAGTTGTCTATGGAAAGCAAAAAAAATAATATCATATTTCAGTATGTGTTCCTTGTAGTAAAGTTGTTCAGTATCATGAACTGAATGTACTCCTGAAATAAATTCAGTATATTTTGTTACATGTTATACACGTAAATCAATTGTTATTTTTTTTTTCTTTTTTTTTTAGATTAAAATAACAATTAAAAAAAAAAATTTAAATTTATATAATAATTAAAAAAAAAAAATGTTATTTTAATTTCTAAATTAGTGTCCCACTGTCGCAGAATACACCATCCCACTGCTGGAAAAAGGTCAAGATGTTACTTTTAAGGTGAATGTAGAAGCAAATGGCCTTGAAGTGGCGCCCTCATTTGAAATAAATTGTTAACTCGTAAATATGGTGATAATTTTCATATTGCGTCTTCTTTCATACTTCGTCATGCACTAGATAGCCCTTTAAATTATTTTATGAACCACCGTTGAAGTATTTACATTAGTCCGTCTAGCTTTAAAACTTGCCTCCGCCAAAAGTGGCCACAGCAAGTCTTAAAGCTAGACGGATCACCAATAATAGTTTCAACGGCAGTTCATAAAATAATTTAAAGGGCTATCTAGTGCATGACGAAGAGCAATATGGAAATTATCATCATATTTACGAGTTAACAATTTATTTCACACTTCAAGGCCATTTACTTCTATATTCACCTTAAACAAATATAATCTAAAAATAAACTAAGAAATGAAAAACACAAAATCGATGAAAACGTGACACAAAACCCAGAAATACAGAATTCCAACAACCAGAACGTGGAACAACCAAATCGGGAATACGTAATGTTTGTACGTGTGTCGTTCGCTAAATGACTGGTTGTTACGGAAATCGGGATGGGCTTTTTTGTTGCATTGTATTTGCACTTTACCCTAAGGCCAGATCTTATTTCTAATTAAAAATACTCTATTTTGATAGCAGATAATGATAAAAGATAAAAATGTACTATATGCTGTACTAAAACGGAGAAGTTATCGGGGAATATAACATATCTATTTTTATATACTATATCTATTTTTTTTATAATGTCATATATTTTGTATAAGTATTTTAATATCTATTGGTTATTTATAATTTATATCTAATTTTAACTGCGCCACCTGTTATCTTACTCATATACTTCGCACTCCTTCTGTTTATGGTTGCCTTGCCTGTAAGTGATTGCTTCGGCGATAAGGCCGCCTCTTGTACCTTATTTATTTATAAGTTCCGTAAACTTTGTAATTTTTATTGTTTTTTATTTGGTGCAATTAAGATTTTTGTATTGTATTGTATTGTAAACTTATAGAAACATATATACATTTGAATTGAGAAGCTTCTCCTTTTTAGAAGTCTCAAAAAAGAAGAAGATTAGGAAGAATCAGAAGGAAGTAGAAAACACAAGTTAAAGCAAAGCCTATAAACATCAATGAGACCTCTCCAACCCGTCTGGCCAGCGTGGAGAGTGTAGTCAAAATCCTCTGACTGCTCTGGCTAATAAATGGCTCTGGTAGTACAGAGAGGGTCGTGCTCCTGCAGTGGAGATTAAAAAAGACCTGATGAAGACTGGGTCAAAAATAAATTATTTGATACTGTTAAGAAAACAAAATGTCACAAAATAGTGTCACTGTCATTGATCATATCCATTTTCAACGTGATTTTAGATTTTTAAATGCAGAAAAATTGATATTTAGCGATATTTGACTCCAAATATCTATGACGTCATGGTTATGTATTTCATACAAATCCCATAGAAAATGTTTGTTTTAACATTTAGAAAAAGTGTGTAATTTGACTTATTGTCATCTAGCGGATTTAAAAAAAGCTTAGGTTGCAACAAAAGTGTCGCTCATAAGTCCAGCAATTCCTAGAAAGTACATTTTCAAATTACCACATACCTAGGTGGCTTAACTTTAGGGTCCACACTGCAATTAATACGATTCACTTTTATTTCTTTTAGTTCTTTTCTTTTTTATTGCAGTGACGGTTAATGCCAGTTACATTCTTGTACAGATGTCATTGTAGTAGATAAGTTGCAACTGTAGTAGGTAGTTACTTGTACGTGGTGCGTGTTTCCGAATGCTTTTTCGACTCAACACTTGTATAGCGTTGGGCTAAAGAAGCTTTCGGACAGACAAATCGTGCGGAGTGTTTACAATGCTTGTTCTAGTCAACATTTGTATAGCGTTAGGCTAAAGCTTTTTGGCAGATAAATTGTTTGTGCGTATTTCCGAATGCTTCTTCAAGGCAACACTTGTATAGCGTAGGGCTAAAGATGCCTTTTTAAACACGCGTATAAGGTAGTCTGAATAATCAGTACCGATTAAAACAGAAGTACTAATTGTATTTTTAATCCCCGACAAAAAAGTGTATGTGTATCAGTACAGAATAAATAATACTAACGTACAGAAGTCTCACTCAGCAAAGAAATTGAAAGAAATATCTACTCAACTAGCGATATGGTTTAATTTAGCTCACGTCAGAACTCAGCACCTTTTTGTAAAGATACCTAGACATCGGTCCATTGCAAGCCAATTTCATTCTTATTACTCTGGACAAACGATTCCTATAACTGAATTTACCACCCGAGGGGCCGCCTGCGCGCATTGTAATAATATAGGTACATTTTCGATACCTAAACGGGGAGTGACACAGGCCTGGTATCAGTGTGTCTGTATATCCATCCGTGACATCGTAGCTCCTAAACGTATAAACAGATTTCGATGCGGTTTTTTTAATCGAAAGCCTTGTCTGCTGAGATGGTTTTTAGCTATGTTTGATAAAAACCAGTAAGGCTGTTAAAGTCATAGGGGGTGAACGCTTGATAGTCGGGGCTTTTTACCCGACTGCGCCAGAAGGAGGGTTATGTTTCTCGAGTGTATCTATGTATGTTTGTGTGCAAATTTCTTTGGTGTCGTTAGATTTTTCCTAACTCTGAAAGTGACACTGGGTATATTAAAAATGTAAAAAATCCAAAATGTGGAGTTTCGCGCCAAATGAGGATCAATCACGTTTTTTGTTAAGTATGTAGATTGATAAAATGAAGAAAACCATAACATACAGTGATAAAAATATCCAAATCTGACCAAAAATGACGAAGATACAGCGATTATACTGCAGCAGTTCAAAAAACGCCCGAAAGTACGAGTCTCGATCGCTGTGACGTCATTAAACCCATCCCGTACTGCCCGCCGCGCGCGCTCACCTGTTTTGTGGGTAATATTCCGTACTTACCCACATTTTTGAGTCGTGTTTGGCCTCTTTTGTTTTGTTGTGGATTTATTATTGAGTTGTGGTGTCAACAATAGCGTAAAATATTTCCAATAAATATTGTATCGTGATCGTGCTATAGTGCAACAGCAAGAGTATACCTACAACTAATAGTAGGTACCCCAAACTATTTTTTTCGTGTTCCGAAGGACCAAAAAACTATAAAAAAAGTGGATCAGTGTTATGAAGAGACATCCGCTAGCAAGCAAGAGTAGGTACTTTTTAGGGTTCCGTAGCCAAATGGCAAAAAACGGAACCCTTTTAGATTCGTCATGTCTATCTGTGTGTCTGTATGTCACAGCTACTTTTTTCCGAAACTATAAGAACTATACTATTGAAACTTGGGAAGTAGATGTATTCTGTAAACCGCATTAAGATTTTCACACAAAAATAGAGGAAAAAAAACAATAAATTTTGGGGGTTCCCCATACTTAGAACTGAGATACAAATGCATGGTTATGCATGTTATTTTAAGCATTTCTAATTCCAAATTTCATTTTAAGATATAAGTTGTATATATTTTTATAAAGAGGTCTGTCAAGATCGTAGCAAGTTGAGGTTCATAGTCTCTGCCTACCCCTGTGGAAAACAGGCGTGATAGTATGTATATTTTTGTAATCCTTGAATAAAATTCTTTAATTTGATATCCCACTCGATAGGTTTTGAAAAGAAAAGATTTTTCATGCTGCACAATTTGACGCCGCCATTTTGATTTCCAATAATTTTAATATAGCCTATGACCTATGAAACTACTTGTTAAGACGAATCTTACCACGTATAATTCATTAAAATCGGTTCAGCCGTTTAGTAAGTAGTAACGGAGGAACATAGAGTCAGACATACATACAGGTTAAACACATAACTCTCCTTTGGGCTTTGCCGTAGTCGGGTAAAAATAAAACAAAGTTAAAAATAAAAGGGGGTCATCATACGAGAGACGACTATTTTTCAGGGGTTTAAAACATTGTACGTCGGTACCTACGTAACCAAAGTACAAAACCCTTCATGTACAAGTCCGACTCACACTTGACCAGTTTTATTTTACACGTATTCCGTATCCTTATCTACGAATAGAGTCAGAACTTTGCTAAAAAAATTAGATAATATTATTAAATTTTCTTCTTTCTTTACGAGTAGTATCAATCAACATAATGTAAACTATTTTATAGGTGGAAAATTACATGGAAAATTATATAAAATACCGATTTATGGGTAATAATTTTTCAAACCCATATTTCAATTTGTTGCTTATTATTACAGTCCCAGAAACAATGCAAAAAACCAACAGTGTGCAACACTAACCACGAATATATGTACGAAAACGAATGAGATGGCGCGCGGACGGCGTGTCGCTTGGAGATAGTGACGTCATCGCTACTTTCGGTCGGCAGACGCGTGTTTTAAAATCGCGGTCAATGAAATGTTGAATAACTTCTGCATTTCTGAACAGATTTTAAAAATTCAAAAAGTGCCGTACTTAGAAAATCACGAGGCATGCGAAATACTAGCCAAAATTGGATTTTCTGTTTACTGATTGATCCTCATTATGTGTCTACAATTTTTTTTTATTGAAAGCCTACTCACATTAAAGGATTTTATACAAGGATTACAAAAATATATAGAACTTATATGTTGGCAGTTGGATTTTTAATTTTTTTTAATAATTACTTGTTTATTTGTGTGACAAATAAACTTTTTCTACTAAACCGCATTGAAATATTTCTATTAGTTTAGAAGCTACGATACCACAGACAGAGACATAAATATATAGACTCACAGACACGTCAAACTTCAAACACCCATCTTTTTTCTTAGGGGTTAAAAATGAATAAGCTTGTAAATCCAGTCCATTCCTAGAATGGTCGCAGTAGATAGTAACTTTAGGTACCACATAGGTGGCTGAACTTTACAGTCCACGCTGTAATTAGAAGGATCCTAGAAATTTCATTTCTTTTAGTTTTTATTGCGGCGAGTTTTGATGTTAGCAACATTCTAGTCTCATTGTAACGAGTTTTCTTTTAAGCTTACGTTGATAAAACTTCTATGCACTGTGCAATTTCTCCTTAACAAAAGAAAAAATATGCGAAGCGTGGCAAAAACACTTATCTGTCGGTGTTTCGTTTTTGTAATTTGGTAAGAAATATGGTTGATGCGCGTGTATACTTATTTAAAAGAACATACATACATTCTATCACGCCTGTTTCCTACAGGGGTAGGTAGAGACTATGGACCTCCACTTGCTACGATCCTGACAGACCTCTTTGGCTTCATCTACACTCATTAACCTCTTCATACATGCCCTTTGGTTACGGGTACTTCTTACCTCTCCTTTTTTAGAACGTCTGCAATCTGATCGCACAATATTCGCCGAGGTCTTTTCATCCATCCTTTCTACATGCCCAAACCATCTTAACATCACTTTCTCTACTTTTGTCACTACGTCCTCTTTCCCTCCACACCGACCCCTTATAAAGTCATTTCTTTTTTGCAAGAACGCTTTGCAAAATTACATATCATTTAAATTTAAAGAATTTTATTTATTTTATAGGTTTATTTATTATTTTTGTACATATTGTAGCGGGAGCGAGGTGATATTCTCGACCGCCACAAACGGAAGATCGTTATTTATTTATCAAACGTTATTGTTCCAAAGTAACTAATACTTTTAACAAATGGCGGACTTAATGCTAAGAGCATTTTCTCCCAGTCAACCATAGGCATCTTCCCGCTTAGCATCGTGTTGTGCCTGTGGAACCGCGACTCCAACGGTGTATTTATTTTATTTCTTTTAAACTTTATTATGCAAAACACAATTTGTATAGCACAAAAGGCGGACTAAATGCTAAAAGCACTAAACGCAGCCAACCTTTGGGTTGTTAGAAAACTTAAAGTGGGTACAAAAGGGATATTGATGAGAATTCAGAAAAAAAATGAGAAGTAATTGTAATATCGTTTAAAATATTGTCTAAAAACAAACAAGTCAAAAACCCTATTGCAATCATATTGATATTTTTCATTACTACATGTTATGCCTTCATGTGAAGCTCTGGAGCGTACTTGAAGATGCATGCAGTGATTTCGTTCCCCAGCGCACAAGATGAGTCATGGTGTTTAACCTGTAAAAGAACAAAAGGGTTAATGTTAGATGTTTAATGTTTAATGTGAATTTTGCTGTAACGTTATTTATAGTAAGACTAGCTTTTGCCCGCGGCTTAGCTCGCGTATCACACGGGAACATTACATTTTTCCGGGATGAAAGGTACCCTATGTCCTTCTCAGTACTCCTATGTGTTTATTTTCAAGAAGATTGGTTTGTTAGATAAAGCGTGAAGAGGTAACAAACAAACAAACAAATATACAAACTCACTTTCGCATTTATAACCATTTCAGTCAAATTTGAGAAGCACACTAAAGACTTCCACCTACACAAGATGTTCCAAAAAAATCCAAAAAAGGAGTGGAGTAGGGTAAAAGGAAAAGGAAAAGTTTGCTGTAGCGTAGTATGTATGAAAGGATTTCACTGAAATAGCTTTATTAAGCCAAAGGAAAGGGAAAAGTGTTGGTTATTGCATGGTTATAAGAGTTCGCGAGGTCTACTGTCCTCACAGAACCACTGTAACTAAACCGAATAAATACCTCTTTATCACAGTTCTCCGAGACCGTCTTCATGTGTTCCATCTTCTTCTTGTTTTTGAAGACGAGTGGAGATACAGCTGTCATGAAGCCGGTCTTTGAGTATTTGTTATGTTTCACTATGCCGATCTGAAAGCAAGACAAACAAATACAATATTATTACCGAAAAGAAAATTACATATATTTGGGACTAAACTATATATATTTATGTATATTTGGGGATAGCTCAATTAGTGTGATTAGTCCTTATCTATTTGTTTGTGAAAGGTCTCTCTAAATGTTTATTCTGAAAATTGAAAAACTTCAAAGCTTAAGAGGACAGACTATGGTCGAGAGAATTGAAAAATAGGTATTTTTTTTTAATCTATTGTTGACGCGCGCTGTGCCCGAACAATAACCGAGCGAGTGTGATAGAGACAACTGCAGCTCGCACAGAAAATACCTACGAAAAGTACACAAAATCAACGTTTCGTAGTCCCCTGATATCTTCTCCAAAACTTAACCGATTTTATTATTTTTATCATTAAAAATTGAAGAAAAGCTATGGCTGTGTCATTATGTTTTCTTTTTATAACATTATTTCGCCAAGTTTGTTTGCTAGATGTTTGAACACAGTGGAAAATCTTACCAATTTTACAGGTTTATAAAGGTTCGTATCTATTTTAATAATTAAATTATGAAAAAACGGAAAACAGGGACATGCCAATACATCCATAGATTTAAAAAAATATTGCTTTAACAGCACTATCCGGCGAGCAATCAGGGGAATACATTTGTATGGAAATACAGCCCATCTATTTCCTCTTAATAGATTTAGATGTACATTTTTGTATACATATTTAATAAAGGCGGTAAATTACTGTAAGGCCCTTCCAAATAAAGAATTTCATTTCATAACAGAAAAATAGCGAAATGAGAGAAAAACATCTTATACTGCATAGCATACTCAGCTGTAACTTTTTAGTAACATATATTTTTTATACTTAAAGGCGATGCCGTGAAAAGGAATCTACCTTTTCCAATAAGCATTTTATAATGCACGCCGCCTTTTCAGGATATGGTGGATCGTCCCTCAGGTGCTCTAGGTCGGCTTCTGTAGCGTCCACCTTGTTCATGCAGGAGCGAGCTGTGCTGATCAGTGTCTCCCTGACTACGGCCGTGAAAGGGTTTTCTAAAAACAATAGCAAAAAAAGCTCATCCTTTGGTGGGATTGCCTCGGCCTGCGGCCTCTCGGGGCAGCTCAGCTTCACTTAGTTACTTGGAGGAGGGGGATTTCTTAAGCCGCAAATACACCAGTATTCCTCGCTAGTGTCTGCGTTTCCACATACATTGCTTGTTTTGCAAAATGACGTTCAGATTGTTCATTACAAGACGTGTAGTATAATATCGACTTTACGAAGAGGGGGCAGTTGCGAAGGCTCGAGCTTCATTAGAAATGTCAATACGTGTGCGTTGTGTGCGTAACCCCCTCGTAACCCCTCCCTCCATGTAACCTGCGAGAAAGAACTTCGTTCTGAAAACCTTATTTACCAGAACGTGGAGACAGGAATGTGGTCATTTCTTACAAGTTTCACAACCGACCGCAGCTCGATCTCGACCCTCCTTGGGAACATTGTTGCACAGTATTTAGTCCTTTAGGTTTAAACCTTACGTGTTGGATTGTGGCTATTGCAATAGGCGAATAAATATACACAGTTCGTTCATTCAAATGGTTTGCAGACTGTTGGCACCGCGACAAAGTCCTGATTGGTTCATTCCAAGAAATGCCTTTTTTCAGCGAGCCGACGTCGCCGACAGTCTGTAAATCATTTAGACAAACGAACTCTAATCGGTTGGACATAGTGGTTAGATCATGGTCGTATTTAGACCAAGGTCGCGAGTTCAAGGTATTTTTTCACCATTTCTTATTTCATTATTTAATTTAAGTACTTTAGTAATACATATTGAATGCCTAAAAAAACCCTCTAAAAAATAATAAGTACTTGTTTCTATGTACCTTTTCATCCACAATATTGACCAACAAATCTAAAGGAAAATTGAGGAAACAGTCCTTGCGACTTGCAAGATAATCCGAGGAAATAATATACTATGTTTATTGAGCAGATCGCATTAAGATACGATGATGTTGCAAAACAAAATACCAAGGGAATGAGACCAATACTTAGTTCGATATATGTATTGCTCTGGTATTTTTTGTGCTTAGATAGTGATCAAGTATAATGACTATATGTTAGACAAATATCATGAGACAAAAAAAATGTTATCATTGAACGAGGGAAGTACCTACTTTGAGGCCAAGTGGGAACTAACTGAGTGAAAGCATTTTCATCTATATTTGCCTTTATGGTGTGCCTATAAGTGGATATATATAATATATAAGTGCAATTTGCAAAAACACATCAATCTCAAACATTTTTGAAAATCATATGTAAACTTTGGGAATCTTCCCGAAAACATGCCCAGCAATATATTCTTACAAATAGAAATTTAGGAGAATATTTACATAAATATGGGAATACGTACCTACGGGAATATTGGGAATATTTACGTAAATTTACAATGCAGAATTTCCCGTAAATTTGAAACATTTCCAGCGGCACGTTACTAACGCCGTCATTTTGAACCATAGACCTACTAGAATGTTTTGAACGGTTTCTCGAACACATAGGAAATGCGATGCTATACCTTGTTTAATGTTAAACTTTTAACCCCTCTTTCCTGTCACCCAAAGGTAGCCTGTAAGATATTGCCTTGGCGATAAGGCCGCCTATTGTACACCTTATTTGTATTGTTTTGTATTGTCTCTTTCTAGTGTTTTGGCACAGAATACAGTAAGAGTAAACAGAAAGGAATCTCCTAAGGTACGCGCAATATGCGTCCCCGTTCTCCGCACTCGCACCTCTCCCCCGGTTCTTGACGGCCAACGTGAGTCATCGAGGCGAAAACGGGGGAGAGGTGCGGGGACGGGGAACGGGGACGCATATTGCGCGTACCTTAAGAGATTCCGGCCTGTGGTTTTGGTGCAATAAAGTTTTTTATTGTTATTATGTCGGTACGCTTTTCAGCCACGGGTCCATGGGGACCCGGTCCTTTAAGGCGTTCACTTTGCAAGGTCTTTGGCATCCGTCGGTGATCATTGACATGCATGTTCTATTTGGAGAAAAAAAAGCGGGACAGCGCCTCTCGTGCTCCGAAGCAGCACAGCTGAGAATGCAACCGGGAACGCGCTTAGATGAAGAAGAAGAAGAACTGAGTATAACAATAACAATAACAATTGAAAGTACATTAGAAATAGTAGGTACAAAGGCGGACTTATCACTTATACGATTTCTTCCAGCCAACCTTAGGGTAAATGTAGACTATTAAGGAATTGGGAGAGTCGGCGCAGTGTGAGTACCTTTACAAGTTAATATGTAAAATAATATATACAAATAGATAAAAGGAGTAGATAATATACAATGTAAAAGGGCAATTCATACAAACAAACATAAACTATAAAATGTTGAAAAGGTAAGTAAGCTCAAAATTATAAAATATTTACCTTTTTCATTACCCTCAGTCGCATAAAACAACCCAAAAAACAAATAACACACACATAAAAACCGGAAGGGCGACATGTCGAACGAAATATTTTGAGTGTAATGTAATGACGGGACGGTCCAGAAGTTATGAGGCACAGATAAAATCTTTCCGAGCAATTTCACAACTATAATGGAATTATGGATGAATTTGATGAGTTACTAGAGCGCATTCATGAACATTTATTTTTGGAATTGATTTCAGATGTAATCGGTTTAACAATTTGATATCAAAAATACTGACTGAATTGTTTGAAGTTGAATAAACAAGTCCTTTTGGATAATTTTTTATTGGATACATTAACAAATTAATAAAAAAAAACTAACTAAAACTATTTATTTAAAACTACTTATAAATACAAAAGGCCTGGCAAATCGCTGCCCCGTGGTAAAGTGCCCAGAAGGCTGGCAGCATTACCACGTTGTATGGCAATGCTAATCTTTTGAGCGAGATAAAGGCCTGACTTCTGGTCATGCGTGACTTCAGTCAATTTTTGGGCGACAGTGTTAAATATTTTGTCTGCTGATGGTCAATTAAGGAAACTTAATTAAATTCCTTAATTATTTCCAACAAATTAAGGCAGGGTTAGGAGTAAGGTCTTACTAAGACATTAAAAAGATGGCAGACAGAGGAGAGGAATGGAGGCATCTCCACTCAACTCTACCGACAAGAGCAAGCTCTTAAATTAAAGAAGAAGAAGATGGTCAATTAAGTAATTATTGCCGAGGGTACTATATTTGCGCCGTTTGAGGTTTTCTGCAGCAGCTGCGGCTTTCCCTGCTTTAGACCCTGTGACTAAGAGATGAGACGGCGCCAGATTGTCGACACAGGTAGCGTCCCACACAAGGGGCCGTCCCAAACTCCACAAGCCCTTGGCTCTGTTTTCCAAATTTATCACTATATTCTTTGTATTCTTTTTGTAGTTCCTGTGATATATGTACACTGCTCAAAAAATTATGAGTTGTTATTAGTGATCACTGATTACATATCTTTTTTCCGATCTAAGCTTAACTGGCTTCCTATTCGTCAGCGCCGACAGCAGAGAATGCTCTTTTCTCTATACTTAAAAATCCTTGCTCTCCCCAATACATGAAAAGCAAATTTACCTATCAGTCTGAAAGTCATGACCGTAAGCTTCGTTCCAGTCTTACTCTTCTTCTTCATATTTCTTTTTTTCGGTCAAATTTTATGCACAACTCTTTTACTCTTTAAGTAACGCGTCTCTGGAATGCTTTACCCGAGGACATCAAAGATATCTCAAATAGATATCTATTTAAGAAAAAGGTCCACACGCACCTCTCTGGTAATTTGTTGCAGCAGAACTAGTCATTATCTTTTCATTTGTAGTTTATGTAGGTACTTATAAGTAGGTATGTATTTGTGTAAATGTTAATATATATTATATGTATAAACAGTATTATATATTAGTTATGTGTATGTGTATGTATAGTAGTATTTATATATGTATGTATAGCTTCTTTTTGTAGCGCCTATCGCAATAAAACTGATATTTCTGTTTTTCTTAAAGGTTGACTGGTAGAGAATGCATTAGCGTTAAGTCTACCTTTTGTACCTTTGTGTTCAATAAAGAATTAATAAATAAATAAATAAATAAACTTTACTGATGTAGGTAAGTTTAAGTAATGCCAAACAGCTGGGTTGCCAAGAGGCTAAAGAAACTTCACAAGCTTTGTTCACTTGTTAAGAGACAAGTAAGTTTCTTAAGGTGACGTGGGTTCACAATTTGCAAAACCGTGCGTGTTTTTGAAAAATCACTGTTATTAAACTACTACAGTTTATTCTACAAAAAAATTACATAAAAATCTTAAGGATTTTCTACAGACACATACAATAGCCGAAACACGATTGAGCATTTTTGGCTTGATAGAAAAAAATCACAAACATACCTCTAAATTTGCCTAAATTGGCCCTTATAATACGTCTTACTATTTTATACAATCACCTTTTTATACGAAAATAATACCAAAAAATGTATTATCTAAATATCTATCCATTTTGGCTACAGAAAAAATAACAAATATAATACAAAAAAAATAATAAATAAAACACAGTAAAATAGTAAGACGTATTATAAAGGACAATTTAGGCAAATTTAGAGGTATGTTTGTGATTTTTTTCTATCGAGCCAAAAATGCTCAATCGTGTTTTGGCTATTGTGGGGTGTCTGTAGAAAATCCTTAAGATTTTTATGTAAATTTTTTGAGGAATAAACTGAAGTAGTTTAATAACAGTGATTTTTCAAAAACACGCACGGTATTGCAAATTGTGAACCCACGTCGCCTTAAACACTTACAATATGAGAGTATGTATTTAAAAACTGGACAGAATATTATATGATCATTGACAGGTGAAAAATTATTACACTTATTGTAAACATAGGTTTCCAAATGTGAAATAAAGAAGGTCTGCATTCAGACTATCAAATTTTTATTTTCAATAATACCTATACATCACTTCGAGCGCATATGAAAAATGATTTTCATACACTATTATACCCGTATATCTATTTATTGAGCAATAATGGGTATTTTATTGTATTGTATATCATTAGCTGTCGTCATCACCATAATCATAAAATTTGTTGCATTTAGGCAGCTTTAAAAACCGGCCACCTGAGTTGGCCACTTACACACTATTACCCTATATCATAAAAGGTCACAAAGGTTTACCTACCTACAATTACATTTTTTGCAGCTAAGTAAATAGATACTTTTATACTTATTCAATTGAGACTTAATTTCAAATAATTTAATTAGGTACAGAGGTTATAGACCCAAACCTCTACAAAGGCAATAAAATTGCTTACAATTAAAATGACCTTTTTAGAGTTCCTTCACAAAATAAGAAAAGAGAACCTTGTAATTAATGGCTTTGATCAATCATTTAAAATCCAATGATTTTATCGAAAATGCTGCATTCAGTTGACATATGTCATGTGTCAATATACGCCAAAGAACAATAAACATCAGATAAACGCATTAGCGCATGCTCTAAACTCTAAATACACCACATTATATATGAGAGGCGATTAGATTAAAGCCAATCAAAGGATTCCAAGGGGAAATACATATATGTAGACATGGGTAAATGCCGGGCTCCTGAAATTAAAATATCTGATTTTCGAAGTCTGCAGAACCTTGAATTTTGATTCAATAGGATTTAAACTTCCATGCTGGTTTGGGAGAAAAGATAAAACTTAGAATGTACCAGCTGCTTCTTTTCCCGCGCATATCGTAAAAGCCAATCGAGGAAATGGACAAAAATCTGAATAATATTAATAAGCGACGCGGCTAGCAACCCATCACTATTTTGATTCCTTTTTTCCATTTTAAAGCCCACCATCTCGATAGATATGGCCTTTGGATCTGGACTCTGTCTACCCTTTTGGGGATTAAGTCTTGATGATGTATTATGTATCAAAATACATAATATATACGTGAAAATTGCATGCGAAGGCCCAGTTTCTGTAAAGATATTTAATCCTTTTTGTAAAGATACTGAATCCCTTCTTAACTAAATTGATTCGAACTTGACTTTTTTTTCAGCAATAAATTAGTGAGCAAGTTCATTGCCCGAATGAAATATACTGATGTTATCCATTTTTAAAGAACGGATTTTAAGAATAAGTAAATTGCTTAAACCTAAAATCCAATTCGTAAAAGAAAACAAAACAAGGCACGGTAATTAAAACGGCTACAGTCAGATTTTTATCCCCCGACATAAAAGATTGGTGTTGTAAGTTTGCCGCTAATGTCTGTCTGTCTGTGGCATCGTAGCGTTTATAAGCTTTGTTTAGCTTGTGTGTCCTAAGTCATCTTCTACGACATCCACGGAAAGACTTGGAGTGGTCCTATTCTACTCTGCCTAAAACCACACGATGAAATTGCCCTTTTAAATATTTATACTCGTACTACAGCCAAGCGGATTAGCGCTTTAAAGCGCTGCAGATTTGTAATTACCGATTTATCTGTCAAATAATGCACCAGACATCTATTGCTGCTATAAATTATATGCGTCGGGTGAAATTACTAAGCTAATGTGTTTACAGTGACCCGACTGCATTATTATGTCGGAATGTAAACGTAAATACATCATTCTTGAATCATCTGATATACGGTACATTATCATGAATGCCTCTTCGTCTCTTGCTGTGGATGTCGTAAGAGAACATATCTTTGTGAATTTGATATATTAACTCAATCCGTAACTACTTTGGAGTACGGGGTGCGCTTTTTCTTCTCCAAAAATAATATGTTTGTCATGGTCATACACCCAACCCAAGAATGTCAAAGACCTTGCGAAGTGGAAAAGAAAAAGCCGGAATAGTTTAAACGATTTGGGTATAGTTTTACGACCGGCCACCTGCCTGACATGAAGTCTCCTTGGGAATGCACGAGATGTTTGTGCTTAGTTCTTTAGTCGCCTATTACGACATTCACAGGAAGACATGGAGTGGTCCCATTTTAGGTCACACTGCACTGAACAAGATCTATACAAATTGAGTATAACAAAGAAATTGATATTACAATGCTCGGAGATTTATCCAAATTGAAAATATGTGATGAAAAAATCCGCCACGAGTGGGACTCGAACCCAGGACTCTCACGTTAACGCCGTGAGTGCACTACCAATTGTGCTATCATGACTTCGAATCACCCCGACGAATTTTCTCATCACATAGTACTCGCATTTGAAGCATGCGCAAATCTTCATTACTACCCACTATTCAGAAGTGTGGTATTCAACATAATTAATATTCGATGAATTGAAAGCTGATTTAAGTGAAGAAGGCTTGGTTTAATTATTATTTAAAAATTGGTAGTGCACTCACGGCGCTAACGTGAGGGTCGTGAGTTCGAGTCCCACTCGTGGCGGATTTTTTCATCACATATTTTCAATTTTGGAAAGAAATTGTAATTTGGAATAAAAATGTATATGAGGAATTTAATAACGGCATAGGGAAAAATAAGGACAAAGCTATTTAAACGGATGCCCGTAATTGCTTCTATGATAAAAGACTTTTCCTCGTCATCTGCGAGGGAGAATTATTTTAAATCATGATTCTTCACAGAAAGTATTTTTATTACTTGTACCCTAGTGAAAAATAAGGCTACCTGTCCACTGAAGCGGAGCGGTGCGATAAAGAAGAGGAGGTGCGGACTGTATTTGTCCATCATCAGGTCTTTTTTAGTTTCCACTGCAGGAGCACGACCCTGTCTGTACTATGTCTGACCACGACCGCTGTAACGCACCTGAGGTATGCGCGGGGAGCCAGTGGTGCGGACAGGAAAGATCATGGACTCACAAGAGATTCATACTGTCGGGTAGATCTTAAGATGTCGAAGTACAATATTTTGACGCTGTATACATATTATATCCAATTATTAATATGGTTCAATACGATTTTTTAAGCACAAATAATAAAAACCAATATAAGTGAAATTAATGTGTAATTATTGGAAAAATAAAACATTTCGAAAATAACTTTTTATATTCGAAACTATATTTGTCTGCTTTTCTTTTCCTTAAATATTCGGCCACTTTGAAAACGACAGCCTTGATATCTCGAGATAAAGCACGACCCATCTTTGGATATTCTATCTCATGTGCGTCTGACATAGACAGCCCCCGTCTCGCCACTCGCATACCTCAGGCGTGGTACTGCATATGCAGTCGTGGTCAGACTATGCTAGAGGCATACCTAGCCAGAATACCCAGAGGATTTGGCCTACACTCTCCAGGCTGGTCAGACGGGTTTTAGCGGTTTCATTGATGTTTATAAATTTTGCTTGCTTGTTTAGCTTGTGTTAAACAAAGTTTATAAACATCAATGAAACGTCTAAGTCGCCTTCTAGACATCCACGGGAAGGCTTGGAGTGGTCCTATTCTACTCTGTCGGGAATCACACGGCAAATTAGGTATAATCTGTCTAGAGCGGAGTTACGGACATTTTCCGACAGGTCACGAGCATGCGACGAGTTATTGGAGCTGAAATAAATTCCGCTCCGCTTCCCCGCTCGGCCTCACTGCTCTGCTTCTCATCTCCGCTCCGCGCGTTTAATTATATGGATTTTAATTAGTTTTCAAATCCCTTTCCACCTCCGATTAACAGCACAACTATATATAATGTCGGCGCAAAAAATACGGCTCGCCGAATAAGAGCACACTCAGAGGTGAGCTCTAATTTTGTTTAGTTCAGTCAAGGAGATAAACACTTTACACGTGGTATAATAAGGTTGACTTCATAGTTAATGTTTTTTGACATTCAAAGAAGTTTTACTTAAAAAATCTTTCACTTATAGAAAGCTGTCAGCGTTATCAGTTAGTAAAATATGCTATATAAGTAATTATTAAAAAAAAGTTTTATCTAAAACAATAAACTATAAAAAAAAGTTTGAAGTGTTTCTCAAGACGAATCAATTGAGCCCAAACTCGGTGGGTTATAATAATAATAATAATAATAAAAACTCTTTATTGCACCAAGAATACATAACAGTAAATAATGTTAACAATATGTTATGTACAATGGCGGCCTTATCGCAAAAGCAATTTCTTACAGGCAACCACGCTAGTAGAACTTCAAGTTGTAAAGTGGGTATGGCGCAGAATTACATAAATACATGCAATAAACTTACATATATACATTTTTATATTTAAACATACATACATAGCTATATATCCTTACATACATAACACGTATCTTATGAAAGTGTAGTGACACATACACAAAATAACTACGTACATAATACACAAAACGATGAAAACACTTAATTCAGTACAAAGAAAGAAAGTGAGACTTTACTTGACTTTTGAAACTAGGGAGAGTTCGTGCTTTTCGAATCAACATCGAATCGGTTATGTTGTTTCATCACAGAGATGTCGTGGCCACCTTCCGACTTCGTCAAAAGATCAGGTCATTTGTACCATAATGTTGCATTGCCACCCAATTTACATAAGTACTCGTACGTAAAGATTTTTTGCTTAAATAACCCAAACTTTACGATGATGAAAACGTCGAAGCCTTCATCATCTTCTTTTTCACCGCAATTGCTGATCGAATTATGCGAAGTGAGTCTAATTTAGCTTGCGAGATTTGATTACGCCACACAGACAACGGGACAGGTGAAATTAAAAAAAAGCTTGTAAAATAGAGTTCCTTCCGAAAATTGCAATAATTTTTTTTTTCACAAACGCGGGCAAATTCTTCGGTAACAGCTCCTTCTTCAGTCGTCTGCTCACTGCTGAGCGTCGTGATGTGCCCGACCTAGCTTTCTAACGATCTCCTTCCATTTGTTGCCATCTTTTGCCTGTTCCAGTGCCTTGGAGATCTTGGTGTTCAGGTGTTCTTTTATTTGGTCAGACCCTCGTATCGGGCCCTTGATCTTTTTCCATCCTACCGGTCACCATAAGTTTCTCCAGGTTATCGGAGGGTTTTCTGGCTATATGACCAAAGTATTGAAGTACTCGCTGGAGGCAGGTACTAAGGAGCCTCTGGTGAATGTTAAGTTCCTTCAGGATGGAAACGTTTGTTCTGCGTGCCGTCCAGGGTATTCGCAACATGCGTCTTATGGATACAAGCTAGTCTTTAATATATAAAGAACTTCTCATTTTTCGAGACTAACGAAGTAAGCGTTGCCTGTCACGCCATTTTGTATCAGTTTCAGTGGAATAAAAATAAAATCAAGTTAACAAAAACAGTGTTTTATTGAATCCAGCTGAATCCATCAATTATTTCGCGTTCAACGTATTAAAACTCCATTTCGTTTCACGCACGAGTCGCTATGAAGAAATTTCGGAAATGGAACGATATTATCATGGACACTGTAGTTGATGAATATTATAGTTTTGTTTTTAAAATCATATAAACTTACATATAAAATACGGATGATGACTAAAAATATTTTAGCTCATTGGGTATTTATCTACTAGAAGAAATTTCTTTAGAAATAAGTAGCACCTAAGTACTATGTTTTCCTTATTTTTTTAAGTGTATGTTTGTAAATTTCCAAGTGTACTTGAATAAATAAAATAAATAAATAAATAAATACATATTTTTTCTTATTTCTGATAAGCAAATAATTACAGCGCATTTAAACGATCAAGTACCATTTTCACTTGACGGTCAATCCAATTCAATTTATTTATTGCATTTCATCAGTTTTAACTACAAGTCACTGTCTTATAAAAAGAACATCTTCATGTTTTATATGGAACGGCAAGCGAGTTGTATGACATGCAGTTATTTTGTAAAAATAAATAAACTAAACAAAAATAAACAAATAAATATATAGGGACAAATCACACTGATTAAGCTAGCCCCAAAGTAAGTTTTTTAAACTTGTGTTATAGGATACTAACTCAACGAGACTATATTTTATTATAAATACATATAGATAAACATCCAAGACTCAGGAAAATATAAAAAAGGCCATTTTCCAACTTGCCCTGGCTGGGGATTGAACCCCGAACCTCCGGATTAGGGGTCTAGCGTATTAACCATTACGCCACGGAGGTCGTTAATCTCCCCCACTCCGAAACTTCGACGCACTGTGTCTTTGCCAATTTTCACTACTTTGAAAAATATGGGTCTATTATTTTTGAATAATCTAATTGTCGGACTAAATAAAATAAATTTTTTTGGACCCAGTCCACATCCCTATTCTGCAATCTCTCTCTCTCTCTGAAACGTTGTCTGAAAGTATGTCAATTAAAACAGTGTTTTTATTTTTATTTCTTGTTCTTTTTCATAAATTGTTTCCCACGCCTTTGAATCCCTATTCTGCAATTATTTCAATAAAAATAGAAACACTGCTTTAATTGACATAATAAATTATAGCGCATTTGTTTAAATAATATTTTATTTAACTACTTTTACCAATGTAAGGCTAGTCATCATCATCATCCGAGCGTATATTCCCGGTTTCATCCTCAGCGGTAACGGTTCAGAGCCTGGAGTCCGCTACCTGACCTAGGTGATTTTATTTACTAGCTGTGCCCGCGACTTCATTCGAGTAATTGTCGGAACGTAATGTTATATAGCCTAAAGCCTTCCTCTATAAATGGACTACCCAACAAAAAAAGAATTTTTCAAATCGGACCATTAGTTCCTGAGATTAGCGCGTTTAAACAAACAAACAAACAAACTCTTCCGCTTTATAATATTAGTATAGATTATTTTCAGACAATGTTACTGGTTTTAACACAGAGCGACTGCCGTCTGACCTCCGCAACCCAAAGGGTAAACCAGAACCAAACCTAGAATAGTTTTACAAACGCTAGATAGCGTTCGGGTCCCACAGCTTTTACGTGCCGGAAGTACGGAATCATCTTTCTTTTCGGCTAATCAGGTGATTCAAGCCTCTAGTATCCTAACCAGACTGGAACCAACTTTTCTCAAAGTACGCTTTCCAGTGGGATTTGAACCCACGACCGTCACAAGGCAAACGCCTTGACCATTGGACTATACGGAGGCCATGTTAAGCTATTGTACCGAGCGTTGTAATGCTGTTTATTATCAATACTTATGAGTTACACTACACTTTAGGCAATTCTTCATCAGGTCTTTTTTAGTCTCCATTGCAGGAGCACGACCCTCTCTGTACAACCAGAGCAATATATTTTTTTTTATGTTATAGGGCGGCAAACGAACAAGCGGGTCACCTGATGGTAATTGATCACCACTGTACATGGACAACTGCAACACCAGGGGTGTAACAAGAGCGTTACCGGCCTTTCAGGAAGATATAGACTCGTTTTTTGAAGGTTTCAATGTCGTATCGGTTCAGGAACACCGCTGCAGGAAGTTGATTCCACAGTTCGGTTAACCATTAACCAGAGCAGTCGAGAGTATTTGGCCTACTCTCTCCACGCTGGCCAGACGGGTTGGAGAGGTCTCATTGGTGTTTATAAGCTTCCTTAGCTTGGTCGCCTTCTACGACATCCACGAAAAGACTTGGAGTGGTCCTATATACTCTGCCGGAACCACGCGGCTCAACAACAACAACATTAGGCAATACACATATTTTTAATCATTGAATCGACATTTAACACTGTTCACCTTCAAACGAGCTGGTTTCAAAGCTTTGATTAAGGTGAAGGTAGGTATAGGCAAATGGCCTTGAAGTGGCGCCCTCATTTGAAATAAATTGTTAACTCGTAAATATGGAGATAATTTTCATATTGCTCTTCGTCATGCACTAGATAGCCCTTTAAATTGTTTTATGAACCACCGTTGAAAGTATTTACATTAGTCCGTCTAGCTTTAAAACTTGCCCCCGCCAAAAGTGGCCACGGCAAGTTTTATAGCTAGACGGATCACCAATAATAGTTTCAACGGCAGTTCATTAAATAATTTAAAGGGCTATCTAGTGCATGACGAAGAGCAATATGGAAATTATTACCATATTTACGAGTTAACAATTTAATTCACACTTCAAGGCCATTTGCCTGTATCTTCACCTTAATTATTGTGAGAACGTTTGTGAAATAATACTGTTGGCGCTCGAAAGCTAACAGATTTTCAATTTACCTACATCGTTTAATAATTCTCATAGAACGCAAATGGAATCTCAATTTGTCTAAAACGTGGAATATACTCGTATATACGAACATTATTATCACCTGTCATTGATAACAAACCAGCTTTTGCCCCGCGGCTTCGCTCGCGTATCCCAAATCGCACGGGAACATTACTTTTTTCAGGATAAAAGTACCCTATATCCTTCTCAGACTCTTAACTATGTGAATGCGAATTTTCAAGACGATTGGTTCAGTCGATAAAGCGTGAAGAGGTAATAAACAAACAAACAAACCAATAAACAAATATCCAAACTCCATCTCGTTATGTGGATGCCGTAAGAGGCGACTAAAGGACTAAGCACAAACATGTCATGTTGTAAAACTTTTCGCATAAATACATTCCCAAAGATGGTTGACGTCAGGCAGGCGTCCGGTCGTAAAACTATAACCAAATAATTTATACTGTTCCAGCTATTTCTTTTCTATTTTGCAAGGTCTTTGGCATCCTTGGGTGACCATTGACATGCATGTTATATTTGGAGAAAAAAAAGCGGGAAAGCGCACCCCGGGCTCCGAAGCAGCACAGCTGAGGATGCAACCGGCAACGCGCTTAGACGAAGAAGAGCTGAATCTGTATATTTAAAAATAAAAAATAATAAAAAAAAATTTTGGTAAATTGTGTTACAATTATAATAATCAGGTTATTATAATATTTAAATTGTTATCAAGTGGCCGTTTTTCGCAAATGTGCGAAGAAAAGCTTCACGTTCTCACTTTAAACTATAAACAGTACTTTAAATAGTTTGTTCAGCACAGCTCTCAAGTTCAATCCATTATTAAACTATTTAACAAATTGCCTAAGGAGTTAAAATTGTTAATTTACAAAAGTAATTTCAAAGAAAAGCTAAAAGCATTTTTACTAGAGAAGTGTTACTATAGTATCAAAGAGTTTCTGAAATGACATAAACGAAGTGTATACACTATATATATTGTGTCCTTTAAGTCTGTAATATCCCTTGATTTATTTGAATTTGTATAATTAATATGTATTAGGCTAAGCATAGACATTTCAACACAATATTTTTTTTGTTATGAAATAAATAAATGAAATGAAATGAAGGGTTATCTAGGGCTTACTAGAACAACATTTTAAATGATATCTCCGTTTTCTTTAAAATAATTTATTTCAAATAGGTTAAGCACTGGACCCCGAAAAATTCATAATCCCCTTAATAACCTGGCTTAGCATCTAGGTACGTATTATATAGTAATTAGGTACGTATTATATAGTTCGGAGGATACGCAAATTCAATTTTAGACTTAAATTTGCCAAGCCCCTGTGGCCTAATGGATAAGGCATCGGCCTCCTAAGCCGGGGATTGTGGGTTCGAGTCCCACCAGGGGTAGTTCAGCTCACGCGTTTTTTTACCTCTATTTTTATTGATTATAAATATACTCTTTTTTTGCTAAGCTTATGTATGAACCATATTCAAAATTAAATATTTCTAAGAGAAAAATGTTAAACCTTTTTTACCAGATGCCTTTTTGTGCCAGATGTTTCTCTTACCACACAAATCGTAAAAGCTTATCGAGGGAATGGGTAAAAATGCAAATCATGTTAATAGGCGATGAAGCTAGCAACCCATCACTATTTTGGTTCGTTTAAGCATCTTCTTGCCCACTATCACGCTAAAAGTGACGTTTGGGTCTTGAGGCCCGAGGCTCTGCCTTCTTAGAGTCGCAAAATCCAAAATGCTCTTTCTGCCCCATTAGGGATAGATACACAATAGTGTAGGTATATACAACGGGTAACAAAAATTGAGTATCAACCTTAAATGGAGTTACCACGTTCTAACCAATGTAAACAACTTTTACTGTGGGACCTTCCCTGAAATCGCGAAAAAAAAATCTGCAGCTCCATACAAAAGTAAATACCTACTGTACCAAAATGTATGGAGCTGCAGTTTCTTTTTTCGTGATTTGAGGGATGGTCCCATAGTAAAAGTGGTTCACATTAATAGTATGTTTACTTCCTTTCGGGTTGATACCCCTTTTTTGTTACAGGTTGTATATAGCCACAAGTTTGTTTGTTTGTTTAATTTCTTTATTTCACAAAAAATGCGAGATGAAATCATGAAAAGGGGCGGCCGTATAGATCTGTAAATCGTCAGCATAAAAATGAAATGAGCAGGATAGTAAAGCTGTTATGCTATCAATGTATATGGAGAAAAGAATAGGAGATAAGATTCCACCTTGAGGAACACCAGCAGTCAGATCGCACCAGTCGGAACGACGATCGTCAATTCTCACTAACTGACGTACGAATGCTGGCCTGGATGTTATCAGTAATTTTAACAAGTGCAGAAGTTGTACTGTGACCGACACGAAAACCAGATTGATATGAACTCAGCAAATTATAATGTATTAAATAAGATGTGATTTGACGTAGGACATGGTGTTCCAATATTTTAGACAGAAGAGGAAGGATAGAAATTGGGCGAAAGTGAGAGGGATCAGAGGGATTGGATTTTTTAGGCAAAGGAATTACATGCCCATATTTCCACAACGAAGGAAACACACCTGATTACAATGAGCAGTTCAAGATATCAGCAATTATTGGAGCGATTATATGGGCTACGGGTTTGATCATGTCTAATGAAATCCCATTATGACCCACAGCTTTAGAGGTCATTGACTTTATAATTTTGACTACGTCGTCACTTGAAACATTGGCCAGGTTAAATGGGGGACAATCAGGACCAACCTTAGAAGCAAGACCAGCTAGAGTAGCTTTTTTGACCCCCGGAGGAATACAGGAATGGGATGTACAGAAATGTTTGTTTAAATCGTTCACATCCAAGTTGACATCAAGACTTCCTCTCTGCTTTAAGGAAATTCCACATTTTTTGAGAAGCACAGTTTTCTACATTAGAATGAATGTACTTCCTTTTAGCTTCGCGACATTTCCGATTACAGAGGTTACGGAGTGTTATATACGCTTCACGATTTTCATCAGAAGGACATTGACGTAACCTCAATTTGATTTTCCTCAACAGAAAGCCACGGGGCAGGATAATATTTAACCCGAATTTGACGCATTGTGTTTATCGTAAATAATCTGTTCTCATTTGGGCCCTCTTTGTTGCAGTGTCATATCGCAAAATGTGTACAGCGGCCTAAAATTTATTTAAACAAGCATAGCACTATAATTGTTAATAACATTTTATAAAAACATATTTACGATTCAAAAACTACAAAAACCTTACGTTTTCAATACTTAGGTTTTTTTATAATTTCCCATATGATATTTTATTATATCCATTTATACCGCCATACTAACTGAACAAACGAGATGTCATTAATCATTCCATGCCTATGGAACTAAGAACATAGCAGAATTTTAATAAACAAATTTAATAAAACGCCATCTAGTCAACAAGTTCTGACCTAACTCTTAATGCGTGTTATAGAATAGGAATATCAAATAGTGGAGAAATATAACATGCGAGGCTAATCACTTAACCCTTTCACCGCGAGAATTTATATCAGTTGTTATGCTCCCAGCGCGAGGAATTGTGAATATCCATAGTTTTTGGTCGGATAAATGCGACGCTCGCGAAATGGGCACGAAAATGTTTGTCGGATTAATCCGACGTTCGCGGTTAAAGGGTTAATAGCTCAGTTGTTTAGAACGTGGTCGTATTTGAACCGAGATCGCGAGTTCAAGTCCAAGTTCTTTTATTCCTTTGGTGTTGCGAAACCTTGCTACCAGATGACGCCACTGGTTTGAACTTATGTTAAAGCTGCAGTTTCATATACTATATGAATCATTCATGTTCGTTCATTTCATTTGTCAATCGCGTTTTGTTTCAATGTCTGTCACCAAACCTCTTGACAGCAAATCACTTTAAATAAATGCATGATGCAAGATATAAAGTTGTTGATTTGTTTTTATTATATTTTTATGAGATTTTATACCATACACTTTTATTTGTATAATTATCGTATTGTAAAAAAATATATTTCAGTGAACAACTGTAGTGAACAAAACGCTCCGTCAAAGATGCATTACCAATCGTGTTGCCATTGTTGCCAGATAGCTTCACTGCTATTTTCCAATGTAAAAAAAGTAAAATACTTTTTATATAGTGTACAAACGTCCATAAAAAATTAGTCCTTAGATTACAAAAAAAAAAAATATTTTTGTAATCTAAGGATTTTTTCCTACAAAATGACGTAAAAATACTTGCTGCGACACGTAGTGCAACAATGAGGGCCCAAAATGTATGAAGCGATCTAACACATTTCCAGAAGAGTTTTATTGAAAGCCGCAATTTTCTCATCGACCTCCGAAGTATCAAATATAGCATCCCAGTTGGTCCCGACAATATCTGCTACAAGTAAGTTATGATCAATTCCTGAATAATTACGGCGAATTAAAATCTTGTGTCAACGTTTGGGGGTACGTAACTTAAAAGAAGCATATATTAAATCATGGACAGAAAAACAAGGAGCCTTGAACTGACCATGTGCGGAAACTAGTTGAGGAGAGGAAGTAATAATAAGATCAAGGAGTGATGGAGGACTAATGTGAAAGAAGTGTGTGGGATCTAGAGGAAGGGAATGCAAATCAAGAGAATGCAGCATAGAGAGGAGGGCATTGGAACGGGAATCATTCTTAATAAGGCAGGTATTAAAGTCACCTAAGATAATAAGATGATCGAACTGGCTACGGAAATCAGACAAAAGAGATTCAAAACATGGAAAATAATTAATTCGACTAGAAGGGCAATAATAAACGCCGAGAAGGATTTTACAATGATTAAGAGGAATAGATGTTCTGGGGTTTGAAATCCCGGCGGAGATTGAGACACGATACGGCATGGGATGTCACTGCGCAGATAAATTGCAACACCACCACATTGAACCATTTTAGTATCATCCTCAGTAGTGACAACACGAGTTCTATCACTCCGGATAAGTCTATACCCAGGAAGAGGATATAGTGCAGTGCAAGTATTAAGTCTACCATCGGAAAAATGCATAAGTTTATCTATTTAAAGGTAAATATACGAATACAATCTTTACAATCTTCCGTGTCGTGAAATAAGCCATATCGTACAAAACAATATCGTGCTGCATTGTTTTTGTTTCTAACAGGTTCCTACACAATGCCAGCCGACTTTGTGCCGAGACCCTCTTAAAAGTGCTCGAGATTGACACGTTTGCTTCAATAGCGACTCTGCGTCAAAAGAGTATTAAAACAAGTCGAGAACTATTTTCTTTCTTAAGAATTATTTTACGGCCCTGGATACGAGTACTTTAGAGCCTATCGTTATTTTTTCGTTTCTTTATTTCTACCTCACCCTTAACTTTACAAGTTTCAATCAAAGGGTGATGTAGGTCCTCTGATTGCTTCTAGGGAGCTGCTGGCGACAAATCTATACGTGTTCACTGGTTTTCATAGCCGATTGAGTGGCTGACGACGTCTAAAGACGCCCACGACAGTTCACTTAGCAAATATCACTACAGCCTTACTATGACTGTCTTCTTTAACTATTTCACATGTTGTTCATGAGCATGAGCATTTATAACACCAAACACGCAGATCTTATAAGCCGGTCGAGGAAATGGGCGATAATTTGAATCATAGGCGATGCAGCTAGCGACAAATACAATACAATACAAAAATCTTTATTGCACCAAATAATATTTAAAATTATAAAATTTACAGAACTGTATATAATTAATTATGGTACAAGAGGCGACCTTATCGCCGAAGCAATCTCTCACAGGCAACCATACAGAGAAGCAGTGCGAAGTATATGAGTAAGATAACAGGTGGCGCAGTTGAAATTTTAATATAGTATTAAATATATAATAACCAATAGACATTCAAAAATGCGATTTGCCAGGTCTTTTTATTTATAAGAAGTTTTAAGTAAAAAGTTTTAGTTAGTCTTCTCTTTTTTTTTAATTCATTTGTTAATAACTTCAAAAACTTATTCAAAATATATAACATCATAAATCAATAGATATACTCGTACGTGTAATATAAATCACTCTTTTGATTCCCTTTTTCCATCTTAACGCTCATCATCACGCTAAAGGCCTTAGGGTCTTACGGCCTCAGGCTCTGTCTATCCCGTTAGGGATAGAAACGTGATAATGTATCTGTACATCATTTCAGGTCCACTAACAGAGTTGTAAATCTATAACTATCAAGAAAATTCTAGTGAGAAATTCAGAAAACAGTTTATTTTTCTCTCAAAGATTTCCGCATCATAACTTTAAAGTGTGGATTTTTCAAGTGGCAATCAATATAGAATGGCATAACGCCAAGATCACAAATTATAGTTCCAACAGAAGAATAACTCGTGTATGTAGAGGTAATCTTAAAAGAAGATGTCATATATAGATAGAAAACTACCATTTTTTTGTAGCAATTTCTAGTTAACTTTTTTAGTTAAATATTAAGTATTGTAACTTAAAATTGAGAGGGAGTGTTAAACTACTTTATCTATGATGTCAAATTGTCTATGTTAAATAAAAAAATAAACTCACTTCCTCTTCCGCCCCTGCGCGTCTCTCTCTCGCTCGTTTGTAATGGCTGCTGATGTAAGCATTAATAAAAAAGCTAGTTACCTATTCAATGAGTCTTTTACTCCTAAATTAACATAATAGCACAGAATACAGTAAGAGTAAACAGAAGGGACTCTTCTAAGGTACGCGCTATATACGTCCCCGTTCCCCGCACCCGCACCTCTCCCTCGGTCCTTGACGGCCAACGTGAGAAATCGAGGCGAAAACGGGGGAGAAGTGCGGGGACGGAGAACGGGGACGCCTGGGTGACGCACATTGCGCGTACCTTAGGAGTGTCCGGCCTGTGATAATAGGCAAGTTTTCATAATTGGACCGCCAAAAGATAAAGTTAAAGTCAAAATAATTTATTTATCTTTGGATATTTGTATCACTTCATCCAGCGTTTTCCTGCAACCATGCTCAGGTCGTCTGACTACCTAGCAGGTGGGTGTCCTACGCTGCGCTTGCCGGTACGTGGCCGCCATTCGAGAATCGGCCATGTATGCAGGCCGCTTCCGATCGGTCGTTTTGGAAATCCTTGGGGGAGGCCTATGTCCAGCAGTGGACTTCCTGTGGCTGATATGATGATGATGATTTGTATAACTTGATACTTGGATTTTTTTTCTTTTATTTCATATAAGCTATTGACTACGGATCATTGACTTACAGCTGAGTGAGAAATCTAAAGATAAATAAATGATTTTGACTGAATAGCCTGGTGAAAGAGGAGAAAAAGTGTATTGTTAAATTTGAGCAACATCCCTTTTCCGATTGATATAAGATTTTGTAAGCTAATTTAAATGACAATGCAATATTATTATAACAAGAAGCTTATCTGATGATGGAGCTGGAAGGATGCTATAGGAACCTTGTAATAAAACGACGCAACCCCATTTAATTTGGGCTTATTACTGTAAAATGGGTTCTCAAGAGAAAGACAGGGAATCGGGATACTCTATTTATTTGGTAGTTGCTTATGACTAAGTGCGCGTTGAAACAGAGATCGAGTGTAAAGCCTTATATAGTACTGTACGCCTGGTGGCAATTTTGGAATCATTCAAATCAGGGACTGAAAGCGGTTACGGTATAACGTTACGGTACCGGTATAAAATAAGTGTACATTAATAAAATAAAGGAAGGGCCATACTGTTATTTAACCTTTATCCGATATCGGTACCGAAAAACAAAGCATCGACAATTGCGGGGCGTGGGGCGAGGGGTGCGGGTGCGATGCAGGGTAGGCAAGACACGAGCGCGTGCGTCGGTGAACCTAATAGAACCTGTTTTCGTCGCGTGTTGCCAGTTCTTCTCTTCTATCTATCTCTTTCATACCTTTATTTATTAACGTTCATGTACCGGTACCGAAATATACCTTTTTCTATCTGTACACAAAAACTTAGGATACTGAAATAAATTTGTGTATCGAAATAAAGCGGTAATCGCAATTTTTCGATATGACGTCATACCGCAATTGAAAGATATCGTATTTTATGGGTTATTCAGTCCCTGATTTAAATGGTTGTTGCTTTTGTAAAGCATTATAGATGGTAACGACCTATTAAGTCCCTACTACTTAGTACAGAGCAAGCCATCTAGATGGCACTGTGTTTAATGATTATATTTGTCTTGATAATTACTTAGGCCTCACAATAAAGGCTTGTATGAAAAAAATTGAGTTTTTTAGGGTTCCGTACCCAAAGGGTGCAAACGGGACCCTATTACTGAGACTCCGCTGTCTGTCTGTCCGTCTGTCACAGGGCTCTATCTCTTGAACCGTAACAGCTAGACACTTGAAATTTTCACCGATTATGTATTACTGTGGCCGCTGTAACAAAAAATACTAAAAATAAAAAAAGTCAAAAATTAAAGGGGTTCGTCATACAAAAAACGTGTTTTTTAACGTTTTAAAACATTGTACGGAGGTACGGAACCCTTCATGTACGAGTCCGACTCGCACTTGCCCGTTTATTTCGAAACGCTTAAGTATTTGGACCTATTGTTAGGTGTGTCGCATCTGCCACCCTTAATAAGTTGTGCCGAGTCTCGCCATAACTCAGTGGACACTGAGTTACAGTGCTTGCTTAGTCCGTAACTTTACCTCGTAAGATGTTATTATGGGTAGCAACTTCTTCAAAACAAATGTAGAGGATCACTTTTAAATCCAGCATTTCTTATCAACTTTCTTTTCTTTTATCTATTTTTCAATTTGAAGTTTATGTATTTATATATTTATCTTCTGCTTTACTTTCTATAAACGATACATTGTATGTTTATTTCTTTGTAATCACTTTATTATGCACAAAAACTGATATATCTATAGGTACTGATAGATAGTTTGGCGTGTGGTTTTTGATAGAGTAGAATAGAACCACTTTAAGTCTTTTCCTGGATGTCGTAGAAGGCGGCTTAGGAAACATAAGCTATACAAAGCTTATAAACATCAATGTGACTTTTCGAACCCGTTTGGCCAGCGTGGAGAGTGTAGGCCAAATCAGAGGATTTGGCATACACTCTCACATTACTACACTAGCCAGAGGGCTATTCTGGCCAAGTAGGGCTTGGTAGTACAGAGAGCGTCGAGCTCCTACAGTGGAAACTAAAAACGACCTGATGATGATGATGATATCTATACAGACTATTGTCACAGAATAAAGAGTAAACAGAACGGAATCTCCTAAGGTACGCGCAATATGCGTCCCCGTTTCCCGTCCCCGCACCTCTCCTCCGTTTTCGCCTCGATGACGCACGTTAGCTAACAAGAACCGGGGGAGAGGTGCGGGTGCGGTAGGTATACTGTGCTATTGTTGTCTATGAGACTTTATACATAGGAAGGCTTATACCGCGAAGGAATCTCTTTCATTTACCAAGTGTACTTCTTTGACTTTATTTATTTTCATTTATTTATTTGTGAAATGTGTGTGTCTTAGAGCATGTTCCTCCATGAAACACTCAAACTAGAAACTAGGTCAAAACGAAAATGAGAAGCAGAAAATTGATGAATAAGTTTTTTTAAATATATTTATTGTATATACAGGGACTAACAAAATATACTGAAACTATTTTAAGGGTGGATTCAGTCCATGATACTGAACAACTTTCCCCAAGGAACATATGTCGAAATGTGAAAAATAATTTTTGGCTTTTCATACAAACTCGGATCAGCTGCTCGGTCAATTAGTATTGGAAAGTTGTTTATTGTCACGGACTGAATTCACCCTTAAAATAGTTTCAGTATATTTAGTTAGACGTTATATATATCGGAGAAAGTGTCAAGTCGTCTTCATTGCTATTTAAATAGCGTTTAATGTTAAAATTTGATCGTCTTCTATTTTATTATTATGTAAAACTTAATTTTATTTTATTTTATTTCTGAAATGGTTTTACTTTGTATAAAATCCAACCAATTTATTTAAAGGTAATAAATTTTTGCAATTTACGTGAAAGCCAATCAGAGCAGAGGGCCAGCCCGGGTGGGTTCAGGCGCCATCTTGATTTTTCTCGTGGTGATAGTCAGTTGTGTGGTGTAGCGTATATTTTGAATAATAATGTTGGATCCAGGTGGATTCTAGAGATCTTTGGCATTTGGAAGAGTACGAGCGGTGTCCTGAACCCACTGCTCAGATTTCATTCAATAGCTTTGAAATTATAAACTACGAAGTGTAACAGTGAAGTGACAAAGCATTGTAACAAAACATGGAATAAAATTGTATGAAAAGCTAATGAAAAGCGATTACTTATTTTGTTTTGTGCTCGCATTTAACTTGATAACGCCCACTAAACCCATGATGATAGACGATCTCAAGGAAGATATGCTTACTCCGATATATAGGTATATTATCTATATATAAAACTTTTTTTTTTTCAATATCCTTATTGCACATTGAAGTAAGTACCTACATATGAAATACAGATACATAAAAAAAAAAAAACTTACATAAAGGCGGACTTATCCGCTTAGTCTTGAGCTCTTTATTCAATTTAAATCTAAACGAGGACATACGTCGATACACTTGCACATTCCCATATTAGTCTTGAGAGCCGGTTGGGGAATTTTTGGCGGGAAGTTAAGAGGTTCGGTTGGGGTTTGCTTTAAATTATTTTACAAATTGATTTTAGTGGGCTTTATAATATGAAATTGGTGTTGTTTGGTGTTATAAATGCTAATGACATGAACAATGTGTGAAATAGTTAAAGTGGACAGGCATAGTACGGCTGTAGTGATATTAATTTATTATGTGGACTGTGTGGGGCGTCTTCGGGCGTCGTCCGCCACTCAATCGTCTATGTAAACCAGTAGACTCGTATAGATTTGTCGCCAGAAGCTCCCTTGCAGCAGTCAAAGGCCTACACCACCCTTTGATTGTCTTTTTAGGATTAGGAATAAAGAACAAAATTAAAGAAAGGCTCTAAAGGACTTGTATCCAGAGCCGTAAAATTATTTAATAAAAAAAATTGAGAGCCGGTTCCTTTTGGCGTGTAGATTTTGGGACCTTTGGCACAAAATACAGTAAGAGTAAACAGAAAGGAATCTCCTAAGGGAGAGGTGCGGGGACGGGGAACGGGGACGCATATTGCGCGTACCTTAGGAGATTCCGGCCTGTGCCTTTGGGCTTCGATGCAAGAGTTCTTCTTAAAGGGATCTCTCCAGGACTGTTCTCCGCTACCAGTAACAAGATAGCTGGTTGCTCTTTCCAGCGTTTCTGAATGCAGCTAGCGTTCTTGGCACGATTTAAAATTAAATTTGTAGTTAGTATTTAAAATTATTTTTTATACATGTAAATTATTTTATCTTTAATATTTATTTGATGATAATGTACGAAAAATAAATTTATTTTATTCTCAGTTTGGGCTATTGAATTTCCACTGAAATTGTCTACGTTTGGTCTTAAAACGGAACACTAACGTCACTGCAGTCATTTTTTACCCCTAACAAACCGGCTCTTGTCAAGGTGCCAATTCGGCCGAATTTCGGGCAAAATGTCGATCGTGCACTTTAAGACTTCATTCAAAGGCTTTGTTTTAATTTTGAAGGCATGATGCGTCAATTTCGGTGATAAATGCGTTGGAAATTAACTGTTTTGTGACGAAAATGCGTTGAGAAAATTGAATCGGCTGAACGCGGAAAGGGCGGAGCGATGGATCGTTTTTTTCTAATGCACATTTTTTTCTGGTAAATCAGCCATGATACCAATTGACTCCACCGACAGGAACGTAGCTTTTAAATACAAGAAGAGTTTATGTTTTCATCATCAGCGTAACAAATGCACAGGCTGTACTAGACCACTATATTAATATAAATTTATAAAAAAAAGTAAAATAAGTTATATATTTATTATAAAATACTAGCTTTTACCCGCGGCTTCACTCGCGTATCCCAAATCCTATAACAGTACATTTTTCCGGGATGAAACTGACTCCTAACTAAGTATATGCGAAATTTCAAGAAGATTGGTTCAGTAGATAAAGCGTGAAGAGGTAACAAACAAACTCTCTTTCGCATTTAAAATATTAGTTGGGATTGGGGTTATGGTATCGTTGTGTTAGTATTGCATAATACAATTTAAACTTAATTTGGCGATGGTTCAATCAATGTGATTTTTTTCATATTTATTTATTTGTCATCAATATACATTACCACGTCTTTATCTCTAATGGAGTAGACAGAGCCTAGGACCGTATGACCAAAGGCCACGTTTAATGCGTTTATGAGGTGATTGGTTGCCAGCCGCATCGCCTATTAGGGTGGGAGGTGACAAAACGAGAGTTTTATTTTGCGTAAAACTAAAAGTTTCACTTCATTGAAAAAATATATGATATTCTTCAGGATATATGCTATCGAAGTACTGTTCTCACCACATGATGCTGTTAATTAAACTCGATAGAAAAAAACACGAATCTAATTATTTTTTTCAACGAGTAGTACTGTAATAAAATGTATAGGAACACTTGATTTTTTATGGGATCAAGATTCATACTAACGAAGTAGTGTTCTCTTTTTTTTAAAATGTATATAGGTACCTATTGTAAGAAAATACCTAAAATATCATTTCGAGCATCAAACGTCCACTCACACGCTGTCACTCCCCGTTTAGGTATCGAAAATGTACCTACATTATAACTATGCGCGCAGGCGGCCCCTCCGGGTGGTAAATTCAGTTCTACGAATCGTTTGTCCAGAGTTATAACAATGAAATTGGCTTGCAGTGGATGTCTAGGTATTTATACGAAAAGGTGCTGAGTTCTGACGTGAGCTAAATTAAACCATATCGCTAGCCACATTGAAAAATGATTTCTTTGAATTTCTTTGCTAAGTGTGACTTCTGTACGTTAGTATTATTTATTCTGTGTCGAGGCCGAGTCCTGATGCTATATGGACGACTCGCTCGTCCTTACTGGAAAAAATATATCTGAAACAAACGGTTTCAATGTGTGCGAGCATTTCTAGCTGGTGTAAGCCTCTCGTGATTTTCGCCCATTCCCTCCATCGGCTTTTATGAGAAGCAGCTGGAACATTTTAGGTTTTTAGGGTTCTGTACCCAAAGGGTGCAAACGGGACCATATTACTGAGACTCCGCTGTCTGTCCGTCTGTCCGTCTGTCACAGGGCTCTATCTCTTGAACCGTAATAGCTAGACACTTAAAATTTTCACCGATTATGTATTACTGTGGCCGCTATAACAACAAATACTAAAAAAAAGGTAAAAATTGAAAATTAAAGGGGGTCGTCATACAAGAAACGTGTTTTTTTAGCGTTTTAAAACATGGTACGGAGGCACGGAACCCTTCATGTACGAGTCCGACTCGCACTTGGCCGCTTTTTTTCTTTTCACCCAGACCAGCAGAGAAGATGTATAGAAATGTGTACAAAATATCCCGATACCTCACTTCATTTAATCCCTCTTTTTATTCCGCGTCGGCTTTTGATTCCTTTGTTTGGAGTGACGCCATTGTACTCAAGATATCGATGAACACAAAGAATGTTGCGGATTTTTTGTTGCTGAAGATTTTTAAGTGAAAGGTTGCAAAAAAATTGACACAGACATAAATATCACTATAAGTACATAAGATGGGTGACCCAAATAAACCTAATAACCACCTAACCAATAAACCCAAAGGGTAGACCAATCCTAGTTTTGTTTTAATCAAACGCTAGCTGGATCGCAACCTACGGCTTTACGTGCCTTCCGAAGCACAGAACTATCATTCTTTTTGGATAATCAGATGATTCAAGCCTGCAATATCCTAACCAGACTGGAAACAACTTTTCACAAAGTATGCTTCCCAGTGGGATTTGATTCCACAACCTCCGGATCACAATGCTAACACCTTGTTTACTGGACCAGCAAGGCAGCTAACATATACATACATAGACTGCTCAAATCATTACCCTTCATTAGCCTTTGCCGTAGTCGGGTAAAAACAGGACAATATCAGGCAATCCCGTATCAATACGACAACACGACACAGTAATTCGTTGTCCCGTGCGTCAAGTCTCACAAATTCCTGATTTCGTTAGGACAGCAGTTTTGTGGCAATATTTACTTTAGTGCCATCATTTTCTTTCGAACGTTGCAATAAGCAACTATTAGTTATTTAGTTCTGTATTGTAGGTACACGCCAATTACCTCTTTCTTACCATTTCCTCTCGCGGGTCTACTGGAAGAAATTTCTTTAGAATTAAGTAGAACCTAAGTACTATGTTTTCCTTATTTTTTTGGGTTCCGTACCCAAAAGGTGTAAACGGGACCCTATTACTGAGACTCCACTGTCTGTCCGTCTGTCTGTCCGTCTGTCTGTCCGTCTGTCTGTCCGTCTGTCTGTCCGTCTGTCTGTCTGTCCGTCTGTCTGTCCGTCTGTCTGTCCGTCTGTCTGTCCGTCTGTCTGTCCGTCTATCTGTACGTCTGTCTGTCCATCTGTGTAAAATGACTACAGTTTACACAGCGAAATATCGTCGAGAGCGAACAAAGGCCCGGACCTGTGCTCGACGATTTTTCGTTTTGTTTTATTTATTACTATTTTTTGTATTGATCGTTTATTTAAAGTTAGCTAAAACTAGAAACAACCTAAAACTAAAAACCTTAAAAAATATAATATAATAACTAAAATATATTATTAAAAGGAGTCCCTTTAGGCAAGGTTCCGAAGATACTGGCAGGGTTCCCCCTTTGAATAGCTAGACTGATTCTTTGTTCGAGGTAGCTGCCAGCTCTTCGGTCTCCTGTGATGTCGACTAACCTTTTTGCTAATTTTTTTGTATTATATTTATAATTTTTTTGTAGCTATTTTCGCTATTCATTTAGATTATAAAATTTTTGGTATATTTTTTATATAAAAAGGTGATTTTATTAAATAATTATAAGTATTTTAAAAGGTAAATTTAGAGGTATTTTGTGTTTTTTTTATATCAAGCCAAAAATGCTCAATCGTATTTTGGATATTGTTGTTGTCTGTAAAAATGATAACTATGGAAATTTTTTGAGAAACAAACACAGTAATTTTTCAAAAACACTCACGGTATTGGGGGCTGATACGTACACTCTTCGAATAAAAACACGACAATATCAGGCAATTCAAATTCAACATATCAAAAACCGATTAAGACGCTCCGATTTAAAATCGCTTATTATCGTATGATGGCGATACTGACATGGCGTACGCAACCTGATTTAAACGTCACTCGCAGTTACTGTCAATGTCAGGTCCGTTGACATAATGGGTGTCGGCCATTTTGGCGGAACTCACCTAACCTTAATTACGATATTTTGATCCAAAGGTACCATAGAAAGGCTACGAATTTATCGGATTTACTTATTAGGCATTGATACCGACCCAAAACTGCAAATTTCAGGTAGGTGTTCAGTGACCTAGCCGGCTCCCCATACATTTGTGCAACAAGTCCTTTCATATTTTGACTGTCTAAGCAATTTTTTTAAAATTACAAAATACTGCCTGAATATGACATGTCATTTAAAAATTAAAGTTGGACTATATGGAAAAGTCTAGGGTAAGACGTAAGACTTAATGTTTCTTGAAAAAAGTCTCTATGTATGCAAAGTATGTCGTTTTTACTAAGAGAATAAATTGAAGGTTTAAATAAATTAACAGCTTGCCAGCTCCGGTAACGAATGGCCTGAGTAATGACGTCACAGCGCAGGTGATGCAAAATTGATGGGCCTGCTCCGGATAAATAGAATATGATATTTGGAACTTAGGTGAAATATATTCATGAATAAACGGGCAAGTGCGAGTCGTACTCGTACATGAAGGGTTCCTTACCACCGTACAATGTTTTAAAACGCTGAAGAAACACGTTTCTTGTATGACGACCCCCTTTAATTAGGGTTCCGTACCCGAAGGGTGCAAACGGGACCCTATTACTGAGACTCCACTGTCTGTCCGTCTGTCTGTCTGTCCGTCAGTCACAGGGCTCTATCTCTTGAACCGTAATAGCTAGACACTTGAAATTTTCACTGATTATGTATTACTGTGGCGGATATAACAATAAATACTAAAAATAAAAAATAGTTAAAAATTAAAGGGGGTCGTCATACAAGAAACGTGTTTTTTTCAGCGTTTTTAACTTGATCTTCATAATGGCATTAACTAGATACTTGAAATTTTCACCAATTATATATTACTATGACCACAATAACAACAAATACTAAAAATAAAAAAAAATAAAAATTAAAGGGGGTCGTCATACAAGAAACGTGTTTCTTCAGCGTTTTAAAACATTGTACGGTGGTACGGAACCCTCCGGTCATCATTATCATTATTACTTTGATCCCCTCATCTGTGATAGTATTTGTCTATCTATATCAAATGTGTCGCGTAGTTTGTAGTCTAGAATAAGTTTACTCTATATTTTTCCTGTGACGTCATGAAATATTTGTTTTTTTATTTATTTGGTTCGCTAACTGGCTGATTACCACACAAATCTAAGCATATACAAATTAGAGCATATAAGTTGCCAACCTACTTGGAGCGAACACAGCATGCACATTTGATAAACTGCTCTCAGTCGTTTCAAATTGAAAATTACATTACAGTTAATTATAAAATTATTTAAGTCATAAATTAAATTACATTGCAGAATTAAATAAAGTTTTAAATTATATTAAATCAAATTTTATTGGCGTAACTGTTGGGTCAAATAAATTTATTCAGTCTTCATGTCTGTGGTCAAAACTTCGAAACAATCTCCAACTAGTGGTTCTGTGAAGAACCGACACCTTTTCCCATTCCCCTGGCGAACCCAATTTCTGCCGTTGCGGGATAGACGTCGATCCTCTAGGTCACCACGGCTTAGCATGTCGTTGCAGTGCCGGACGTATTCTACGCCACGCCGCCCTAAATGACGTCATACGTCGCGCCCTTGCATCTTCCGGTGTGCCAGCAGTCCTTGAGCCTAGTGGTATCACCCGCGACAATGGCAAGAGGCCCCACGGCATGACGCTCATCCCGTGGAAAAACGGGCGGTCGCTTGTGTGGGATGACACATGCGTGGACACGGTTGCCCCATCTCACGTGAGAGCGACCGCTCGCAAAGCAGGAGCAGCTGCGGCGACGGCAGAAACTAATAAAAGACGCAAATATGTGGCTTTGGGAGAGCCGTACATATTTGCGCCTTTTGCCGTGGAGACCTTGGGGCCTTGGGGTGCGGAAGCCCGTCAGCTATACAAGGAGATTTCTGCACGCCTAATCGACGCCTCAGGGGATCCAAGAGCTGGCGCGCATTTTGGCCAAAGATTAAGCCTGGCCATTCAACGCGGCAATGCCGCCAGCCTCTTGGGCACCTTACCCTGCGAGCGCAGCGATTTGGGGTTCATCTTTTATATAATTTAATGTCTTTTTTACTTATTATATTTAGTTTAGTTTTAGTTTAGTATATATTAGTTATTAGTGTTTAGTATTTAGTATAATTTTATTATTATATGCCTTCATAGTTATTATTATTTACTATGTTGTGAATAAAGAACATATCTCTTAATAATAGTCACTTTGTTTTGTTTTGCACCAATTTTGACGTCAAATCGTTACTTACAGCTAAGTTTATGCCGCTTCCTAGGCCCAAGCGCAGAAAATTATTGTGCATTTATTCAATAAGCCATCCTATAATGATTCATCCACATGCTATCAATAAATCGGACTGCTATAGTGTGTATTCGGTCGTTAAATCGGGAAATTAGTTTCACGGCGCAGCTCACTGGCTGCTCAGTGGATTTATGTATGACATTTTATACGGAAAATTACATCATTTTCATTGACATAGCCGATGGGGCAGAAGGGTTCTCGAATAGCGGCCACTTACAGGCAAGCGGGGCGAAGGACACCCACCTCGACACCACTAGGTCACAGCTGTGACCTAGTGACCTAGCTATGCTGTGACCTGCAAAATTGCTCAGGTCTATCATCCGACTACCTAGTCTAGACTAGGTAGTCGAATGACCTGAGCAAGGTTGCAGGAAAATGCTGGATGCAGGCCGCTTCCGATCGATCGTTTTGGAAATCATTGGGAAAAGTCTATCTACGTCCAGCAGTGGACTTTGGTGACCGCCTCCTGGGTCATCAAGCTCCTCAGATGTAGGTATTTCTACAAGTCTACCTATAGTTTCTTTTTTTTTAATAAGTAGGTTTAGTAGGTATTGTGGAATATTTTTAATGTTCATTGTTGACGCATTGTAATTAACTGAAACAACAAATAAGTATCATAATGTTTAATTGTCTGTACTATGTTAAGGTGAAATGGTAGCATAAGTGGCGCCCTCATTTGAAATAAATTGTTTAAAACTAAATATGGTGATATTTAAAAATTTGATGAATAACAAGAATAGAATGATAAAACGGGTTTTCGCCAAAAGTGGCCACTTTTGGCGAAAACCCGTTTTAAAACTAGACGGACTGCCAATATTACTTTCAAAGGTTATTCATAAAATAGTTTAAAGGTCTTTTTAGACATTGATACAAATCAATTTTTTTTTAGTCGTCCGAAAAGTCGTCACTTTCGGACGACTATCGTATTATTTTATGAACGTCCTATTTCTGTGTTAAACCAAATTAGAATTTATATTCATGTATTAACGCTCAAAATTTTATGACGCTGAAACGCGGATATACAGTTACTAACGTCTTGCGTACCGCTTACTAACCCTACGTCCGCGTCCACAGACACGCGTTGCGTGCTGCGCCGCGTGTCCGTGGACGCGGCTACTTGTTTTGAAAAACTGCATGATATCCAAAATCATCTATTTCAGAATATGCAGATCCGAACAAGTCAGTACGCTTGCTAAAAAAATCTAATGACAAGATTTTTTGTTAGTAGGCCTCATGTCCCACTGACGGAAAAAGGCCACCCTCTTTCCTTCCATGGTTCTCTATCCTTGGCCTTCGTCCTCAGTCTACCTCTCTTTCTGTATCTATCTGTTGGAACCATTGACTTATATTTTACCATAGTTGGAACCCAGTTTGTGGAAATATGGGCCCATTTTTCCGGATGCATACGGCCAACAAGAAAATACAAAAGTTTTTTATTTGTTATCCGTTGTTTAAGCAAAAAGAAACCCAAGAAATTTTAATGTCACCGAACTCTTTAAGGTGAATATATAAGCAAATGGCCTTGAAGTGTGAAACAAATTGTTAACCCGTAAATATGGTGATATATATATTTCCATATTGCTCCTCGTCATGCACTAGATAGCCCTTTCAATTATTTTATGAACCACCGCTGAAAGTATTTACATAAGTCCGTCTAGCTTTAAAACTTGCCTCCGCCAAAAGTGGCCACGGCAAGTTTTAAAGCTAGACGGATCACCAAAAATAGTTTCAACGGCAGTTCATAAAATAATTTAAAAGGATATCTAGTGCATGGCGAAGAGCGATATGGAAATTATCACCATATTTACGAGTTAACTATTTATTTCCCACTTCAAGGCCATTTGCTTGTATATTCACCTTAATGTCCGTGGGACACATAAACAGGATAAATAAAAAAATATCTTTTATTCACAACTTTGTTTATGAAACCGAACGTCCGTAGTATTCTAGAGGTACAATGAAATTTTTCAGTGCATTGTTGTGATGTAGATAAACAGGAAAAGCAGCCATTTTTCTTTTCAAAATCGTTAAATTTTTACACTTCACTTAACAACATACGTTGGAAAACAGAACACTTCTACCAAAATATTTAGAGTGCAGAAATGCCACATGAAAATCTAGTGGATGTAAGTCATTGATTGCTGCTTTGGAGCCTGTAGTGCGCTTTCCCACTTTTTCCTTTGCAAATATGCATGTCAATGGTCACCCAAAGATTTCTAAGACATTTGAAATTGAGAAAAAATACCCGAAACATTACCAAGATTACGTGCTAGTACCGACTTTGCAGATACCATTTCATTCTTCTGAAAAGTATTCAAAGTCGTTTTCGATTCTTGCCGGTCGGCTGTGGAATGCTCTTCCTGTAGACATTAAAATGGCTCCCTCTATTGGGTCTTAAAAACCGACTGAGAAAATACTATAAGCATTCAGTAGATTCATTAAGCGAATAATAGTGTTTACATTTAGTATATTATATATTTATTTTATATGTTTATGTAGTCATATGTATTATATATAAATATTTATTTATTTATAAATATGTGATATCTTTTTTATGTTTTTTTTAGTATTTTAGATTTTATGATTTTAAGTTAGTCTTAGGATTTTCACAATTTCTTTGTATTCAATTGACACTTCATATCCATTCCAAAAATATGTAACCTTTTGAAGACTGGGTTGACTGGAAGAGATGCCTTCTTGGGATAAGTCCACCTCTGTACAAGTTATTTCTATTTCTCTTTGTATTAAATAATGTACATAAATGTATTTTTTGTGCAATAAAAACATTAAACAAACAAACAACCAATTTAAATTATTTCGCTGTAGTTAAATCCAGTTGTAGCACTAGATGTTTAAGTCGCCTCTTACGACACCCACAGGAACGGATGGAGTGATCCTATTCTAGACCGGAAGCTACACGGCAGTTTTATTCACAATTATATTTTCTAAAAGTGCCAATAACCGTAAAAAAGACCAGGCAGTGGTTTTACATACATCTGCCTGACTTTAATACCGTCCTTGAGATTTTCATCATCATCAGGTCATTTTAGGGTTAAAAAAGGGGTGTTATAAGTTTGACGTGTCTGTGTCCATCCGACCGATTACGATGTGTTTTTTTAACAAAAGCCTTGTCTGCCTAGTAGAGGTGGTTCTTATTCTTAGCTATGTTTGAGGAAAATCGGTTAATGCCATTCGAAAGTTATTGAATGCTTGAAAGTCCCACGACTTTTTAATGTGTCTGGCAAATAAAATTATATTTGTTGTGATAATTTAGGCAGTTAATATAAAGCCAATTTGAAAAATATGACGCTAATTTGAAAAATATGACGCCAATTTGAAAAATATGACGCCAACTTGGATCACTTACACACACATCAGGTAAATAAAAAAAAATATAATAATAAGGTAAAGGCAAGAGTGAATAGGCCTTTTTTGAGTCTGCGTGTTACAACTTAGACCTCATCTTAGCTTCCCATCAGGCTAGATAGAGGTCACGCACTCAAATATCTAATAAAAAAAATAAAAAAATATATTTTCAGCATCTATTTGCTGGTTTAAAACACTGCTTATACATATACACTGCATATAAACACTTATACTCCCTTTTGTACGCTACTAAATAATATATGAATATCAAACATATTTTTGATGATATAGAGATGTACTTGATCAGATTTCATAGAAATATAATTTAATTGAGGTTTGAAAACCTTGGGAATTTGAATTAAATATTCGTCAAAAATGTTTACAGCTACAATAATCCTCAACTGCTTCGTCAAATTTATTAATCTAAGAAACCAACCTGTATCGTACCCAGCTCAAATGTTTCCATGGTACTGGTGGTATTGCCGCACTGTATATTAATGGAAATTCTTTAAACCATATAAGATCGTCTATCATTTACCCGCTCTGATATTATCTTTTTGTTGCAACTTAGTACATCATATCACCTCAGAAACAAAGAGATATCAACCAAAGACCATCATTTGCACATCTGTAACTTGTGTTCTACTTTGTCTACCATATTTCGCTGTGATTTATTGAATATCCTTTCCAGACTTGTTAACATTTTTATTTCAATACGCATTAGGTTGTATTTCGGATATTATTTCCATTCAATCCTTTGGATATGTAAGCACGTAACCAATATTGGTTGATGCCGTGTCGAGGTGGATTTTCCAGATATCAAGGTAGGTTTGGTATGAACTTAGACAATTTTGTTTAGTATCTTAATCTTATTTAGGAGATCTAGATATTATTTAGAACTAAAGAAAGAAAGTAAGAAAGACTGACTGACTTTGACTGCCTCCGCGGTCGGAAAAAAAACGTGAAAGTCCTAATTGGTTTTACTACCAATATTATGCAATTTTTAGACGTGTTGCTATTGCTACTGAGACTTTTTACGTTTTCGACTATTCGATACTAACCCCTTTGTGTACTTATGCAAAAAAATAATTCGTAAATTGAAACACTTAATCACTACGTTATGTAGTTTTTAATTTGTGTTTATGGCTATTTTAATGACAAGTTCCGGTAAAATTCTGTGCAAGTACTGTATTTTGTAAGAGAGTATTGTCGAAGTTATTATGATATTTGATTTATCAACTTATTGTTTTTTAACCATCTAACCTCTATTTTTGGTACCAGCTGAAAATCAGCGCTGAGGTTCCTACACCACAGCACGAAGCTAAGCTGGCCGCCTTTTCGGCATTCATTCGGTATAGTCTAGTTATGTAAGTTATATTCTGTAAATTGCTTGCCGAATAAAGTTTTTCTTTCTTTAGTTCTAAATAATATCTAGATCTCCTAAATAAGATTAAGATTTTTAATAACTTTTTTTAAACAAAGTACTTCAGGATCATGTACTAAACTTGCTCCAAAAATGTTGCCAGTTAATAAAAAGTCACCCGACCCTTTCTTGCATAAAAACTAAACGGCATTATTTTGACCGGAAGGGATCGTGAAAATTTCAAAGGTTCACTCAAACGGTGTCCCATATCCGAGACCCAAGGTAGTGGACCCAAGGTATACAGTTTACATTGAGGATGTACGCCTTGAATTTCAAACTTCCGCATAAGTATGTAATCCAAATCTGGTGACCGTTACATCACTGAATAGTCTCAGAAAAGCAAAATGGCACTTTTAGGGTTCCGTACAAAAATGGAAAAACGGAACCCTTATAGGATATCACTCGTGCGTCTGTCTGTCCGTCTGTCTGTCACAGCTAATTTGCTCTGAATCTACAGAACCAAAGCAGGTGAAATTTTGTAGGATGGTGTAATCCTATGTAGTTTCGATTTTATTCATGAAAGAAACGAAATTTAAATAGAATTGAATAATTCACCTATTGTATTTACGTCAGCTATATTGGGGTTCTAATAAACTAGTTGTTTATACCAAACTGTGAATTCACGAATCTTGAGAACATTCCGGAGGTTCTGTGTTTGATCCCCAGACAGGGAAACTTAGAAAATAGCCATTTTCAAATTGTCCTGGGTCTTAAGGTGTTTAGACCTTAAGACCCAGGACTACTATAGACGGCTATTTTCTAAGTTTCCCTGTCTGGGGATCAAACACAGAACCTCCGGAATGTTCTCAAGATTCGTGAATTCACAGTTTGGTATAAACAACTAGTTTATTAGAACCCCAATATAGCTGACGTAAATACAATAGGTGAATTATTCAATTCTATTTAAATTTCGTTTCTTTCATGAATAAAATCGAAACTACATAGGATTACACCATCCTACAAAATTTCACCTGCTTTGGTTCTGTAGATTCAGAGCAAATTAGCTGTGACAGACAGACGGACAGACAGACGCACGAGTGATATCCTATAAGGGTTCCGTTTTTCCATTTTTGTACGGAACCCTAAAAGTGCCATTTTGCTTTTCTGAGACTATTCAGTGATGTAACGGTCACCAGATTTGGATTACATACTTATGCGGAAGTTTGAAATTCAAGGCGTACATCCTCAATGTAAACTGTATACCTTGGGTCCACTACCTTGGGTCTCGGATATGGGACACCGTTTGAGTGAACCTTTGAAATTTTCACGATCCCTTCCGGTCAAAATAATGCCGTTTAGTTTTTATGCAAGAAAGGGTCGGGTGACTTTTTATTAACTGGCAACATTTTTGGAGCAAGTTTAGTACATGATCCTGAAGTACTTTGTTTAAAAAAAGTTATTAAAAATCTTAATCTTATTTAGGAGATCTAGATATTATTTAGAACTAAAGAAAGAAAAACTTTATTCGGCAAGCAATTTACAGAATATAACTTACATAACTAGACTATACCGAATGAATGCCGAAAAGGCGGCCAGCTTAGCTTCGTGCTGTGGTGTAGGAACCTCAGCGCTGATTTTCAGCTGGTACCAAAAATAGAGGTTAGATGGTTAAAAAACAATAAGTTGATAAATCAAATATCATAATAACTTCGACAATACTCTCTTACAAAATACAGTACTTGCACAGAATTTTACCGGAACTTGTCATTAAAATAGCCATAAACACAAATTAAAAACTACATAACGTAGTGATTAAGTGTTTCAATTTACGAATTATTTTTTTGCATAAGTACACAAAGGGGTTAGTATCGAATAGTCGAAAACGTAAAAAGTCTCAGTAGCAATAGCAACACGTCTAAAAATTGCATAATATTGGTAGTAAAACCAATTAGGACTTTCACGTTTTTTTTCCGACCGCGGAGGCAGTCAAAGTCAGTCAGTCTTTCTTACTTTCTTTCTTTAGTTCTAAATAATATCTAGATCTCCTAAATAAGATTAAGATACTAAACAAAATTGTCTAAGTTCATACCAAACCTACCTTGATATCTGGAAAATCCACCTCGACACGGCATCAACCAATATTGGTTACGTGCTTACATATCCAAAGGATTGAATGGAAATAATATCCGAAATACAACCTAATGCGTATTGAAATAAAAATGTTAACAAGTCTGGAAAGGATATTCAATAAATCACAGCGAAATATGGTAGACAAAGTAGAACACAAGTTACAGATGTGCAAATGATGGTCTTTGGTTGATATCTCTTTGTTTCTGAGGTGATATGATGTACTAAGTTGCAACAAAAAGATAATATCAGAGCGGGTAAATGATAGACGATCTTATATGGTTTAAAGAATTTCCATTAATATACAGTGCGGCAATACCACCAGTACCATGGAAACATTTGAGCTGGGTACGATACAGGTTGGTTTCTTAGATTAATAAATTTGACGAAGCAGTTGAGGATTATTGTAGCTGTAAACATTTTTGACGAATATTTAATTCAAATTCCCAAGGTTTTCAAACCTCAATTAAATTATATTTCTATGAAATCTGATCAAGTACATCTCTATATCATCAAAAATATGTTTGATATTCATATATTATTTAGTAGCGTACAAAAGGGAGTATAAGTGTTTATATGCAGTGTATATGTATAAGCAGTGTTTTAAACCAGCAAATAGATGCTGAAAATATATTTTTTTATTTTTTTTATTAGATATTTGAGTGCGTGACCTCTATCTAGCCTGATGGGAAGCTAAGATGAGGTCTAAGTTGTAACACGCAGACTCAAAAAAGGCCTATTCACTCTTGCCTTTACCTTATTATTATATTTTTTTTTATTTACCTGATGTGTGTGTAAGTGATCCAAGTTGGCGTCATATTTTTCAAATTGGCGTCATATTTTTCAAATTAGCGTCATATTTTTCAAATTGGCTTTATATTAACTGCCTAAATTATCACAACAAATATAATTTTATTTGCCAGACACATTAAAAAGTCGTGGGACTTTCAAGCATTCAATAACTTTCGAATGGCATTAACCGATTTTCCTCAAACATAGCTAAGAATAAGAACCACCTCTACTAGGCAGACAAGGCTTTTGTTAAAAAAACACATCGTAATCGGTCGGATGGACACAGACACGTCAAACTTATAACACCCCTTTTTTACGTCGATGGTTAAAAATATCCACAGCTCCTCCATGCTTTAGAAGGCACTTTAAGCCGTTGCCGTTGATGCCGCCTGTTATACTATAGTTATAATGCTATTTAAGATAGGTATACCTAGTAGTTTGAGAACTAAAACCAACCACTTTTAATACAATAATACATCTATAAAAAAAAGGATGGTGTTATAGCATTGAATTAGTTTTTACGCTGAATGAGTATCGTGCCTCGTTCAAACAGAAAAATATTACTGCTAGTTGGTTTAGTATTGGAAGAGATGGAGTGGTCCTAATCTATGCCTGTAGCCAAACAGCCAAAGAATCAGTTTATGCTACGTTTTTACTGTCAGAAACGAGAAAGACGCAGAAAGTTCGCAAGCAAAAACCCAGAGAAAAACGTCATACTCGTAGTGTCGCGAAACTAGGCTTTTTGTCCTTAAAGAATAAAATACAAAGATGTTTGGCCGGTTTTTGTCATCGTTGCACTCGCGCCGCCGGTGCCTTGATGATTCTATTCACATTCTCCCACGTTCATCTACTATGGACAATATTCTAAAATAATGTGTAAATCGCTTAAACAAAGCGAACCGAGTGTGCGCAACGCTAGTTCGATACCAGCTATCAAAGCGAACACTTCAAAGCGAAGGAAGTACGTGTGACAACTTTGACGAGATACCTGGACCTCAGCTGCTACGCTATTTGGACCTTGGACATCAGAAAGACCATCTCCTTGGGTTTCGTACTGAATAAAAACCCTCATTTGACATTTTTTCTCCAAGGAACTTGACTAGCAGACTAGCAGAGACCAATTATTAATGTGAATTTGCCAGGTGAAATGGAGTATTCAAACGCTCCATATAGTGTGAACGCTTCGTAACTGTTTGCTCGGTAACAAAGGCCAGCCTCAATCTTGACGTGATATTGATTGAAAAGCGGGATGTGTGAGAATCAATATTGGCCAAGCTAAATTGATTGAAAGAAACACAAACATTGCTTGACCTACTGGATTATAGGTTGTTCAAATATAATAATCGCCTTTTGCAAATTACGTGGTCTTGTTTCTGATAGGTACTGTTTTCTTTTTTTTTACTAGCATGTTACTGTTATGTCCCACAGCTGGGCAAAGGCCTCCTTCTTTTTCTTCCACTCTTATCTGTCCGTCGCTACTAATATAATATTTGGCTGGTGGTTAAAAAGTCACCCTGTTCAAGTTCAGTCCATGATACTAAACTACTTCCTACAAATCCTCCCATACAAATCAGCGCTCAGCCAAACGGATTTTGTATGGAAGGACGAACATTTTTTATTGATTTTTAATAACTTTTTTTATGGAAAGTAGTTCAGTATCAAGGACTGAACTTGCTTCAAAAATTTTGCCGGTTAGTAAAAAGTCACTCTGTATAAGTGTTGGCCAGACACACAAAAAAGAAAGAAAGACTGGTGGAATTAGGAAACAATGAATGTCACTTTGCATAATCCTGCGAAATACTTTACTATACCTACGTATATACTCCGCACCTAAAGATTATCTTCTACTCTTTATACAATCCATTTTCAATTACCCGCATCCGGGTCCACTCCGGGTTTTTCTCGTGAATTTGTAATCTGCGAACACAAAAGGTAAATTGCGTGGTGTGTCGTAATGACGTCATCATTGTGCTTGTAACCGTGTGTGGACACTTTTATGGTATTTGTGCTCGGAGGACGCAGTCACACCGGAACTGAATCATACTTTTGAAAAATATTGACAGATTATAAGTCTGTTTTACTGAATGCTTTCTACCCGTCAAGCCCCAAGCAGTTGCATGAGACTAACCCCAATTTTTCAAAACTAAAAACCGACTTCAACACCAAACCACACTACCGATTTTGATAAAATTTCTAACAAAATAGAAATTTTCAAATCGTACCAGGCGTCTTTGAGTTATTGAGAAACATACTCGTACATTTAAAAAAACATAAAAGATTTCGACGAATTGAGAACAGCTTCGTTTTAGTTCTTTGAAGTCAGTTAAAAACACTCTTAATCCTTACAAGTTACATAGTTCTTCAATTTTAGATAACCCTGTTACTAACCAGAATTATTCTTTGCTGACCAATCTTCAGCTAATGTTGACTGATTGTTGACCTGCATGTCCTCAGTCGTTGTTCTCTCAGCTGTCTTAGATCGGGTACTCACACCACTATCCTCTACCTTAGCAATCTGTGATTTAATTACTTCTATGGGTTCATTCTCTGACTCTAGAATCATAGGTGTATAATTTGTTTGTGGAATATACTCATCACGCGATAGAGGAAATGGACGAGAATTAAAATCATGTTAATAGGCGATGTATAGGAATGTATGCAAAAAGAAATAGAAAGAAGAATAACTAATACTTGGAAGAGATATTGGTCACTCAGTGAAGTCATGAAGAACCAGGATATGTCTATGAGGAACAAGAGGAGAATATACAATATGTGTATCTTACCATGCTTACTATATGGGTGCCAAACATGGGCATTGACAGAAGAACAAGCAAGGAAAATAAAAGTTTGTCAGAATGGAATGGAGAGAAGCACAATAGGAATTAAAAGAAAAGACCGAGTTAAACTAAAATGTATCAAAAACAAAACAAAATTTAAGAATGCATACACAACATACAGGTGCTTAAAGTGGAGGTGGGCTGGGCATATGATAAGAGAGAAGAAGGAGAAATGGACGAGAATAATAACTGAATGGCAACCACGAGATAGTAAAAGAAACAGAGGCAGACAGACTAGAAGATGGGAGGACGACATCAAAAAAGTGGCGGGCCCAATATGGACGCGCATAGCGAAAAATAGAACAGAGTGGAAATCTTTAGAGGAGGCCTATGTCGAAAGACAAGCTGAAATGTAGAAACGACCGTTTACCGATACCTGATTTATGAAAAGAAAAGAAACTGTTAAAAGTTATAAACGTATTTGTAAGAAAAATTACTGTAAAAATAAGTTCAGCAATAAAGGCTATTTTATTTTTATTTTATTTATTTTATTTATTTATTAATAGGCGATGTGGTTAAACCTAGGTTTGGTAGCGGACCCCGGGCTCTAAAGCGTTATCGCTGAGGATGTAAACGGGGAATACTCTCGGATGATGATGGAATATTTAACAGTTTTTTCCGAAGCATCCTAGATACTACATTCATGCAAGCGTATTTTAATTTTACAACGAGTAAATTAAACATATTACACTTCGGTGTAACAGGATGCCAGGCGCACCGTAATGCCCGCGGGATACACCAAACGACATCATAAGGTCGGCCCTTTGTATGAATCTTATCACAATCTCGAATATTGTAATGTCTTGTTCAAACTATTATTACAAAGTAAGTACAATTTGTTAAGGGTTGGTGAAAAAATTATAGGCAGTATTTTTTTTTAAATGAAAATACAATATTGACCCTTATTGAACCGAGTTTCTTCTTTCGCAGTTCTAATTTCGAAAAGTGTGTAGCAATTTAAGTTATTTTGAATAAAATATTTTAACTTTGACTTTATGGGTTACATAGGGAAACACGACCCAAAAGCTACATTTCACGAAATGGTCTGCTTACAGTTGGACAGGATTTCTAAATAGTGACAGTTTGCCAATTCATCGCTTAAGAGGAAATCGATGGGCCATATTTTAAAACAAGCATAGGTAGAGTCCCCTGATTCCTCAACAAATAGTGCAAATACGGAAAAGTTAACTAAGGTTATATTGGCATGTCCTTTTTTTCATAATTTAATTATTAAATTTCTAACAAAATAGATAATAAACTTAAAAATTAGTAAGATTACGCTCTGTCCAAACATCTAGCAAACAAATTAGACGAGATTAAATTATAAAAAGAAAACAAAGGAATACGTGTAGCCATAGCTTTTCTTAAATTTTGAATAAAAAATAAATTAAATTGGTCAAGTTTTAAAGGAGCAATCAGGGGACTACTAAACGTTGATTTTGTGTACTTTTCATAGGTGTTTTCGGTTCGACCTGCAGTTGTCTCTATCGCACTCCCTCAGTTGTTGTTCGAGCAAAGTAGAGTGATCGGTCAACTTGTATGGGAGGCCACACATTTTTTTAAATATTTCGATAATGTTCCTTAGAGATAACTAAAATTTTTAACAAAAGAAACAACCGACTTCAATTTTTTTTAGGTGTTTCTTCCATATCTCCAAAGTTCTTCATCATATCTTCACCATATTATAATGGGACCAACTTGGTAGTAAAGGCTTTCAAATAAAAAAAGAATCATCAAAATCGGTTCACAATTATCGAAGATATCGCGTAACAAACATACATTAAAAAAAATCATACAGTCGAATTGATAACCTCCTCCTTTTTTGAAGTCAGTTAAAAATTATTCAGTATCATAAACTGAATTCAGCCTTAAAATAGTTTCTATGTAATATGATAGACCCTGTACATAATATTGACAATATTCTGTGTATTGTATATAACCAAAGTCATTAAGTCATAAATGTCACACTATTGACATACATTAAATGAAAGCTCTTTGATGTGGCTTTACCGCCGCTATGTTTGAGTGACGTGTAATGTAACTATCGCTATTATGTAACTTGATGTTTAGGTTTCATGCACAGTAGGCACAAAGTAGGTAAGTGCAAATGTAATTCGAGAAGCCACTAGCTCGTCAAGTGCTTACTGTAAACTGAAAGCTGATATACATTTTTGGGTAGGTATGAGGCAAGCTAAAAATTAGTATTATACATTTCCTATAATAATACCCTAACTCAGAACTGCAAAGCGGGCTGCGGAATAGCGGAACTAAATAAAAAAACTTATTAGGTATATATGTATTTATTTATTTACAAAATTCATGTACACAAAATACAAATAAAGAGACAAACAAAGTAAGAAAATAGAGTATATAGGTACTGCTTATTTCATAGGAAATCTCTTCCAGCAGACCGATGTATATAAAATGTATATTTTTTTTACAAAAAAACTTTTTTGGTACCTTGTAATTTAATTACATGTTGAAAAATAATATTTAAAGAGTAAAACAATTAGTAAGCCAGCTCTCATGTAGTCAGGTATTTAACTTCGCCAGGTGTGAGATTCTGAATTACTGAAAATTTAATCTGGCAGGTAGAAAGTCCAACTAAAATGATCCACCAAAATGTCTAAAACTTTTCGTTTCCAGAAGCACGTTAGGCCGTTGTTCCTAGCTGTCATCAATAGAATGAACCATTTTTTTTTATATTAGTACAGTAAGTTAGAATAGATGGCGCAGCAATAACTTGAATCGGTCTGTCAATGTCAAATTCATTTAAAATTTTCATGGTGTGTTTGTTTTTGGAATTGACAGAATGATTCCAATCCACAGACCTACCACTACTAGACTTGCAACGATATTGCTAGAATGAGACTGTCAAATACAGTACAACGTGAGTGTGAAAGAAACGCTGATATGTTTTTTTGTCTCTATCGGCGTGGCTGCTATAAGCTGGCCTACTGTCAAAATCTGGGCCAAACAAACCACAAAACGATCGAAGAAAGTTATTAATTTTAATGATTTTATCATTTAAAAGGTGATTTAGGGTTTTATTTGAGCTTATTATAAGTTAGTAACCATAGTGTATTCTGTAACGTGTGCAAAATATGGGTGGAGGCAACAATCAAAGATAGAAAGAGATGCACTTAAGTGGCCACGCACTATGTAGGTCTAGTAGTGGTAGGTCTGTGTTTCAACCTTATTGAGAATGTTTAACGCCATTTATTGAGAATGTTTTAAATCTCGATTTTTTTTCACTGGAAAACGCCTCATTAGACGTCACTTGTCAAGTTATTTTAGAAATATATAACACCAGTGTTGTCCACTTTCACACATGAATAACAAAATTACATCGACTAAACCCAAGTACGCTCATGTTGTAATAAGGTATTCTCTTCGTTGAAAGAGTTGCCACTGTTTGTAATTGAATTACTAGAACAAAGTGCATTTTTTAACTTAACAAACCAATCATGACCCGATAATTCAAATTAAATAGATGAATCACATAATATACGAAATAGTTAGTCGGGTAATTTTATTTTATATTCATTAACTAATTGAAAAAGTCCTTAAAACTAAAAACAACAATCGGTGGTAACACTTTTCGTGACATTCGGGACGTAGCTTTGGGCTATCTCGGAAAGAGAATACCATATTTTATTATGCCATGAGTACGCTCATGCTATGAGGATAGAGCACATCCTCCACATATGCGTCCATCTAATTTGGAACGAAAACAATGAACGGAACATACAATCCTCGAAAACAGTAAACATATTCCTCCTCTGGACGCTTGCCAAGCCCTATTGATTTTGCTATGAGAGTGACAAGACCCGTAACGGGTATACTTACTCTAATGAATCTTTGACGAAGATACGCTAATATGCTATTTGACTATTTTTTTAAATTATTCACACCAAAGAGATTGCTTCCATGCTGGTCTGGGAGAAAATAAAAAAGCGGCCAAGTGCGAGTCGGACTCGCCCATGAAGTGTTCCGTAGTAGCAAGTAACATTTTACGATTTATGACGAATTAAAAAAAACTGCTTACATTAGTCCGTCTAGCTTTAAAACTTGCCTCCGCCAAAAGTGGCCACGGCAAGTTTTAAAGCTAGACGGACTAATATAAATACTGTCAATGGTAGTTCATAAAATTATTTAAAGTGCTATCTAGTGCGTGACGATTAGCAATATGGAAATTATCACCATATTTACGAGTTAAAAATTTATTTCACACTTCAAGGCCATTTGCTTCTATATTCACCTTAAAATGAACAATTTATATCACAACTTTCCCAGATGAACATAGGTATATCCAAATATTATACGATAATCATAAGTTTTAATTGTTAGTTTTTAATTGTGAAACTCACGATAAATTAACAATTAATTAATTGTTAGCTGCAAGTTTTCGCAGTTACAACTAATTCATTGTTAGTTGCGAGTTTTGACAATCACAACTAATTAATCGTTAACTGACACAAAATACGCAATCGACAATTGATTAATTGTTAATTTTTAGTTGTTCAAACAATTTAATTTTGCCCAACACTGCTAGACGAAAACAAAAAAAAGGCGGAAACGTATTGTGATAAACCTACGAAGTTAAATGAAGAAACGAAATCTCTGTAAGCCTCTGAAACTCTGACATTAAAAATTGCAAACGTTTTTCATACGAGCACTTCGGTAATGGCTCTCAGCAAAAAATCCCTACAAATCGTTCACTCCTGAACGATTTGGAGACCGTTATCCAGGTAAAATTAAATGGAACGATTAATGTTGCCTTTATTAAGTTCTAAAGCTTCACTAGATAAGACATTGTCTTATGAGACAATAAATTGTTGACACTATTAAGTATTTCTGCTTGCCAGTGTCTTTAAGACAACTTTTGTTGCTTAAGTTTTATTTTTCTTAACCATTTCCCATTTGTTTAATATTACTTTTTCGAGTTCAATAGGGATGATGACTGGGTCAGAAAAGTATTATTCTAATTAATCCGTTAGTTAGATCATCCAAAACTAATGTACCCATATTTTTCAGTTTATCAAAAAAATAAAAATTCACAAAGATACAGCGTACCAAAGTTCCAGAGTGGGGCTTGTGACGTCACCGATGTGTAAAAATCGTACAAAAGCGTGACGTCATGCGAAATTTAGATGCGCTGTATCTTACTTATTTATTGTTTCTCAGAGGAAAGGAAAAATACGTGTACAATATTTTTTAATAATCTAACCGATGGACCAAAAATATTTTTTCAGTCATCATGCGTTTTATTATCATGCCATAATGCTGATACGTTATTACGTTCTGTCAATAAAAATATATATATTTATTATTAGTGCTTAAAAATGCTTTCAGGCATATGGGCACCACTGCTGGTTCGAATTAAACGTAATCAGGAAGTTCAATTTTCGACCACTTTTTCAACCAACTGGGGTGATATATATTGGAAATAACGCGGCAAATGTTGGCTTCCAAGTGGGCAAACGGCTGTGGTTTATCTGCGTAGAAGTGTGACTTCACATATCTCCGAAGAAAGTAATCCATAGGTGTGAGATCACACAATCGTGGAGGCCAGCTTACAGGTACATTACATAATTTACTATTATTAACCCTTTCACCGCGAGACTTTATATCAGTTGTCGTGCTCCCAGCGCGAGGAATTGTGAATATGCATAGTTTTTGGTCGGATAAATCCGACGCTCGCGTCATGGGCACGTAAATAGTTGTCGGATTAATCCGACGTTCGCGGTTAAAGGGTTAATAAACTTTATAGTCTTATTTCTATTTATTTTGTTTTTGAAAATGAATTATTAGGATTTACGAAGTGTAAGTAAGCGAATAATGTTGTTGGACAAAACGTAATTATGTCATTTATCTACTGTTAGTTAGAATATAGCAACAGAAATAAAACTTGTAAAAATACTACAAGTTTATTATAATACTGGTTCTATTTAATATTGAAGACTCGTTAAATTAGAGTTGAGGTTTCTGTTAATGAAAGTTTTCTATCGGCATTGAGCCCTCTTTACACGAGATAAGAAATGTTAGTAACTGCTTAGTAAAGTTGTAATTTAATAAAATGTCAGTACGTACTTACATAAATAGAAAAGGTCAATAAAATTAAATTGGACGTATAAAGAATGACATTTCTACAAAAGCTATGCTAGCTTAGATAGCAAAGGGTAAGAGAAAACCAAAGCCTGAAAAAATCAGAGCAAACTAAAATATTTTTTTTAGTGTTTATGAAGCAGTGCCAAATTACTCTGTTCTTAAAGGAATTGAGATGATTAAATTCAGGGAATGCATGAGAAGATAAAGGAGATACTTAATTATGACAAGTGATGTGCCGCTGAAAATATTCCAAATTTATGAAATTTTACCATTGTAAATTTACGGGAATATTCCCAAAGATTCCAGGGACGGCACATCACTAATTATGACAATAATTGAGACTTGTACAGGTCGCGCCAAACTTCTAGATCGCTCTGAAGTTGCCTCACTCAGGTTACAAACAGGGACAGAATATTTACCACAATAATATTTTTTTCAGAATGATTGCAGGTATGTAGATATGATATATATACACAATAAACAAAACAAATTCTATCTGCTATGGGTATCTGTATTTTACTAATGCGACGCGAATCGCCTCAACTTCAGAGCGATCTAGAAGTTTGGCGCGACCTGTACGAATACATGATTACAAAATTACCGCGGGAAAATTACAGGTTTCGTTACTTGTTCTTAAGTAATAAGCGCATACTCACTAAATTCGTGTAAAGTAAGCATTAGAAACCACAGTCGAAAACACATGTGTCTGATTTACATACAGTTCACAGAACCAATCGGATGCTCTTTTCTTTTACGTTTTTTTGAAAAGGAAATCTAGCCATGTTATTCAGCAAAATAAAGAGATTTGTTTCTTCCAACTGACTGTTGTAGGATGGAATCTGTAACTGAACGGGATTTTAATTATTAAGGGCAAAGAAAACATTCTATAATAAAACTGGTAACAGAACTAACATAGATGAGTTACTTGAGCAATATAGGAACCGTATGAAACTTCATAGAAGCGGAGTATTATCACAGAATAAATACCAGTAGTATCATTTAAGCATACACGTCAGGCCTACACTACTACAAAAACTATACATTCGTGCACACGCCAATGCGTGTGTGTAGGCACTGTAGGCCCGCTCTTGCCCCTCGACATGGCGAGAGGTGCGGGAACGGGGAACGGGGACCCATATTGCGTAGGACCTTAGGAGATTTCATTCTGTATAAAAATCCTCCTATTAATTTCTGTGCGGAAAATTCGATTGAACCACAATTAATATAAAATATCTATAGCGCCTCAGTGCTTCGCTCTTAACTCATTACAATATTATTGTTTATTTGTTTGTTTTTAACACTTTATTGCACATTCAAATAAAAACACTAAATTAAATATACAAGGAGGGCTTATCCCAATGAGGGATTTCTTCCAGCCAGCCAAGCATCTGAGAAAACAGAACGAAAGCATTTGAGAAGCATAAGCACTACTCGTATTACGAGCAGGAAACCGTTACAAAAAAGACTCACTGAATAAAGACTTTCTTTACTATATGCGCGGCCGTTGCCCTCCAGGCTCACCAGCCGCTGCCTCCCATTCGCCTGGAGATTTTTGGTATGCATTCGCCGGCTGATGATACCTATCTTTATTTTATGAATCAATGTACTAATAACAGGCTGTATTTTCTTTTCATTTAAGAGTACTTTACTTCAATTTCAATTTTAATTAATTTATTGCATTTCATAATGCACATCAGTTCTTACTACTAAAAGTCACTGTCTTGACTGATAAATAGCACAGCGCACTATGAACACTGTCGGGTATCGCAAAACAAAAATTTGGAACGGCAAGCGAGTTTTATATAAACCTTTAGTGTTAAAAAAATTGCTAAGTGTAGGTAATTAAATAGTTTTATTTTTCCAGTTATTGTCAGTGAGATCGATATTATTATTAAATTAAAGTATAAATAAGTTATATCCTTAAATGTTAGCTACCTAGTTCAAATTTAGAAGTCTTAATTTTAGTTAGTTAGTTAGTTAAGATCTTTATTGCACCAAAACATAATGATACAGAGTAATAGATTAAAGAAAACAGATGTCGAAAGGCGGCCTTATCGCAGCTGCAATCTCTTCCAGGCAACCGAGGTACTTGGAGATGTTTAACGAAGACAGGTGAGGTGCGAAGATAGATATTTTTAACTAAGTACCTACGTTTTTTCACAAATATACCATATTTTAAGTTAGTGTATGGTAAAGTGAATTTCGGCCAGATGGACCGTTGACGTGGACGTGAATAAGGTGACGGGTAGTGGCTGGATGCGAAAGGCGGAGGACTGGGTGTGGTGGCGAGTCTTGGGAATGGCAAATGTATTGGATCAGGCTGTTGATGAAGATGATTATGATCGATTCTAAAGTGCATCTAAACTTGGCATTGGATTGGATTTCAACCCTTTTTTAGGCGAACAATTAGCCGATAGGAACTTGGCCCCCTTTTTAACAGGTATGTTTTTGATGGGATTTCAATACTTTTTTCCAAGAAATCGTACTTATTATACATGACAATATTTTATACCCCCTCCCCCTCTCATCCTTCCCCCCTCCTCATCGTATTCTTATTGTATCACTGATTCATAAATATTTTTATTCAAAATTCGATATTCGGTTGAGCCAACTCACGCTTGACCGATTTTTTGAATTTCCTAATTTTTTTTAATTTTTTAATTTACATATAAAACACGACCTGCGTGCCAAATTTCATAGCGCTAGGACAATTGGAAGTGCCCTAGAGGTTTTGATTACCGGTCAGTGAGTGTGTCAGTCAGTGTCAAAATTAGCTATTTTCACAGGGTCATATTTAAGGATCTACTGAAGCTATATGTATGAAATTTGGCATACTGCTTAAGTACTAGTATATGATAACGTAGGTACAGGGGGGTCAAAAGTGGATCGAAACGGTTCGTGTAAATAGTGCACAGCATGCGCGCGGCCTGTTGCTGGAACTTGGCCTACGCACTACCGTGCGCTTAGACCATTAAAATGAAATATTTTTAATAAGTGAGATTTTTCTGTAAAGATTCTTTAGTTTTAATGCCTGATGCCTGCCTAGTTTGACGACCTCCGTGGCGTAATGGTTAATACGCTAGACCGCTAATCCGGAGGTTCTGGGTTCGCTCCCCAGCCAGGGCAAGTTGGAAAATGGCCTTTTTCAAATTGTTCTGGGTCTTGGGTGTTTATATATATAATATGTATTTATCATAAAATATAGTATCGTTGAGTTAGTATCCCATGACACAAGTTTATAACTTACTTTGGGGCTAGGTCAATAAGTGTAATTTGTCAATTAAAAAAAAAAAAATGCCTTCTTCAACCCAAAAATAAAAAAATCTAATATTTCACTTACGTATATATTATTTATTTTGCCAACACACTTTTACATTGCCATTACAGTATTCACCAATGCGATACTATAATATAAGATACAAATATTTATAACTAAGACATTTCTATGCAATATTCGCGACTTTATTCGCGCCTAGTCGACAATATTATAGCATTTAATGTATTTGTACTAATTTATCAAGAAATTAGTATTTGGCGGCCTAGTTAAATAACTACGTGTATGTAGTTTACTACTTAGTTTCATTAAATTCTCCTTTTGAAAATACAAAAGTAACACGTGGTTCTTAATTTATCTAAGGCTTGGATAAGGATGAGCCTTATATATGTTGCCTCCAATACATATACTAATAATACGTAATGGCAAATATTTCACGAAGCACTGACGTTAGTCGAATGGAAAAAGTATTAAGCTATTACTATAATGCTATATTGAATAGTTGATGACAAGTTATTAGAATTCCTGGTGAAGTGTGCGTAATAAATAATACAAGTATTTTTTTTTTGCCTTATGTACCTATTTAATTAAACAGGTTTCAAATTTTAACACCGACCTCTTTAATCAAAATAAAACAAAGGAGAAACGTGGTGTCGATTGGAATGGATGATAAGGGTCAATTTAGACTAGACGGAAAAATACTCGAGCACTTTTAAAGTGGTAGTTAAATATTAACTTTATTCTATTCAGACAAAGCTGAAAAATTTTTATGCAACAATAAAATCTTATCAAAAAAATAGTAGCGCGTATTAGAACATCCTCTCGGCATCGCACGCGCTCGCCTGCTCGAACATGAAAGAATACGAGTGTAAGTTTGAGCAGGCGCGCTCGGCAGAAGCTGCAGCGATCTACCACAGATGCATTATACCTAACAGAGCCAGCGGACAAACTGTTTTATCATCTGTGGAACTATTCAAGCATGTGCTAGTGCAAGACTGTTCGAGCATCCGCGAGCTATTTATGCTAAGAACTGTGAATGGCGACCAAGGACATGCTCGAACAAAAGGTTTGTGACTTAAAAGTAGCGAAAATCAAGCGTAAGAAATAACCCCACCTAAAAAACATTCAAGAAAGCAATAATTAAAAATTACATCTCGTTGTACAATACGTCGTACGAGAACAATATAAAAAAGAAAAATCGATTTGAACCGACCGTGCACTTGTAAGGATGGAATACCAATTAAAATAAGCCAATCAATGGCTGGAGAATTTTAAAAACCAATTGAAAAATATTTTTTATATTCAATAGAAAAGCTTTTTTCAGAGATTTTATTTGTTTGAGCGAATTGTATTTTACAAGCTTTTATTTAGTTTTACCTATCCCGTTGTCTGTGTCCGTAAACACCTAAAAACATTCAAGAAAGCAATAATTAAAATTTATATCTCGTTGCCCGCTAATACATACCTTGACTTACGTTACTAACGATATGGTGGGCCAATCAGCAGCGGCTGCTGTATGACGATGCGTCAAAGCACACTTTGGCCGACAGTAGGCGCTGCAAATTGTGACAGCCATTTTATATACTGTTTCGTTTATACATATAAACGAAATAGTATATACTACTTCCACTTTTCCATAGAACCTATTGTAGTTTTCTGCAATGTCATAACCTCAAATTCAGCTAAACCAAACTATTAATAATAATTGTTAAATGCAAGTAAAAAACGTGAGTTTTAATAACATTTCCAAACAGGTCAAGTTAGTGATATATAGAAGACTCGAGTATTCGAGTTCTAATTTTAAAGACCCGAGTCGGTTTTGCAGGAATCTATGAGCTTAATAGGCTTGGAGTTCCGAGGCTAGGCGAGCGCGAGTTTTCTGAGCAACGACTCGAGCCTTCAAAAGAGCTCGAGTCTTAAAATTAACATGAGTCTTCAATAAAAGCTCGAGTCGTTGCTCATGAAACTCGCGCTCGCCAACAAAACACAACTATAATTACATACTAAGTTGACCCGTGACATCACCGGCATCGATCCGCAGGAAAACACTCAAGCGCAGAAAAAGACTCAGGCACTGATAAAGACTCAGGCGCAGAAAAAGACTCGAGCTCACGCTCCGAGGCTGACTTAAGCTCGCAGTCATTGAGCCTGCCGTTAAAAGAACCGAGCTCGTTAAACGACTCCGAACCGTAAGAGGACTCGGAAGACTCGAGTCTTGTACATTACTTGCCACATTCCTCTGTCGAGGAAATCCCAAATTTTGAAATATATCATAACAGAAATTCATTACAAACTTGATAATTAACAAAACAAATTATTTATTCAAATAAACGAGCTATCGATTGCCGAAATATTTCTATTACAAAGTGGACTCCCGCCTTGATTAAATGCTAACTCTTAATTGAATTTATGAAACCTTGTCGAATAACGCATCAACAAACACTGACTTTACCTGATTTTCAAGAATAATAGTTAAGTTTGCGTAAAACCCCAATTGCATGGACGTGTCTTGGAGTATCAAAACATGTTGGTCCAAAATTATATATAACTCTATATAGTTCTAGTAATGCTTTATAAAATAAACCAGCCAAGTGCGAGTTAAACTCGCGTGGAGAGGGTTCCGTACAATTGATTGAATTCTTATAGGTTTTTCTGTAATCTACAAGCAATGAACTATAATTTTTTTGAAAATTTTAGGCTCAGTAGTTTCGGAGATCAGGGGGGAATGGTAAATTTTCGTCTTCTTTCATGAATAAAATCAAAACTATTCATTTTACAATATTAACAAAAATATATCTGAGAATGAGATCCTCATAACGAGCCCTTTCATTTGATATATGACACAGTAAGGTTTGCAAAACTTTTATTTTTAATTTCCTAATTTGTCCCCTGAAAATGACCCTTTTTTTTTAAATGATTGGATTACAATATTCAATCGAATTTCAACTGATTAGGTCCAGTAGATTCGGAGCAAATTGGCTGTGACAGACGAACGGACAGACAGACGCACGAGTGATCTTATAAGGGTTCCGTTTTTTATTTTTTATACGGAACCCTAAAAACAATGTAAATATGTATAGGGTTTTTAAGTAAGTATGTACATGGCGAACTTCAACCTTAATTTCCCAGTGCTGCCCCCATTTAAAATAAATCATTTCAAAGAAATCGGAGACATTATTTAAAATTTTGCTACTACCAAGTCCTAGATAACCCTTCAAAGTATTTTATAAACTACTGTTTACAGTTTAAAGTAAGAACGTTAAGCTTTACTACGCACATTTGCGAAAAACGGCCACTTTTGGCTAAATGCCTTGGGCCGGTAGGCAATGTATGATATATTATGAATATTAATATTTATTATACGCTTTGCCTAGGCATTGTACATAATGCCTCGGTATTAAATAGAATATCTGCTGTTCCACCGGCAATAAGTGTAATCTATTAAATAACTACCTAAGGTAGGTTAGTTATGGTTATGCAGTGACCATCGCATGAGCGAGCAAACGAAGTTAGCGAGCGTCGACTAATGTGTGTAATCTATTAATTATTTACCCCCAAGTAGTCACGGAAGGTAGGTTAGGTTATGTTTGTGCAGTAACCATCACAAGAGTGAGCGAAGCGAGCGAGCGTCGACGAAGTGACGAAAGCTGAGCGAATTTAATACATTTCCGATCGCTTTTACATACATTGCCAGCTGCGCATTCGGTATTGTGTAGAATATCTGTAGAATATAAAAAATATTTTATACATTGCCTACACGTTTTAGGCGTTCTTTTTTTTTTATTAGAAATTTGAGTGCGTTTGACCTCTTTCTAGCCTGATGGGAAGCTAAGATGAGGTCTAAGGTGAATCACGCAGACTCAAAAAGTGCCTATTCACTCTTGCCTTGAAAATCCCTAAATCATATGTATGGGGAAACATCGACGCAGGGAGGGAATTCCACACCTTAGCGGTTCGCACAATAAAGGAGGAGGCGAATCGAGAGGTACGATAAGGAGGAATATCGACCACAAATTCTTTACATTGCCTAGGTGTTGTATAGAATGCCGGATTATACAGATTGCCAGTAACATATACAACAAATACAACCTCCGACAATACACCGTTAGAGCCGCGGTTCCCCAGGCGCAACACCATAATCATGTGACGAGCTCTACGCCACTAACTTTTATAAAGTTTAAATTTTTCCTACAAAATAAGATCTTGTAAAGCATCTTGCTTGAAACAGCTCAATCCTAGCTCAGACCAATCTCTCTTCTTAATTGTGTATGGGAAGAAAATTACATTAAATATGTATAAGTCTGAACCTTGGCATTTGAGATATTAATTGCCAGGCTTCTAGCCACTGCAAAAATGGTTTGAAATTTATTTTAGTTTAACTTCTCGATCATTTGTTTTTCTCCTCTTTAACTTCTCGATTTTTTATCAATTAGTTTTCTATTACCATTAATGTTAACAGAAGTGGTCATAGTAAACTCACTAAACCTAGTAGTTTTCTCTGAACTAATTGGCGAAACCAATTCATAACAATGACCGTCTAACAAATTATACTAAAACTATTTAAAGAATGTATTAATTCAGTCCGTGATACTGAACAACTTTCTCCATGGAACATATATCGAAACATAAAAAATATTTTTTTTGTCTTCCATACTAACTCGGATCAGCTGATCGGTTAACTTGTATGGGAGCCCAAAAATTATTTTTCATATTTCGATATGTGTTGCTTGCGGAAAGCTGTTCAGTATCATGGACTAAATTCACCCTTTAAATAGTTTCTATCTACCGTATATCTCAACATCTTGACTAATTTTGTTGCTGTTTTAACTTAGGTAAAACAGGAAATTACTTTTTTTTCACTAAACTCAGCTTGAAGATCCTCGATTTTCTTTTTTTTTTATACCTTATAAAAGCTAAAAAAAACTTACTTTGAGGCTAGCCTCAAAGTTTGTTTTTTTTTAGCTTGTGTTTCGTCGCCTTCTACGACTTCCTCGGGAGGACTTGGAGTGGTCCTAATCTAATCTGCCGGTAACCACACGGCAATGTATTTTTTAATCTGTGATAATAGCGAAGCCATGTTAAATATATTTTCACTATTTTCTGCTAAATGTTTGGGTTCACTAAATTCTTCGTGAACCTTTACGGCTCTTCCAGGCGAGCGACAGTGTGCTAACGACAGTTCGCATCTCTGGTCGGCGACGGCCGGCGACCAGAGCCGCGAAATATCGCGCGACCGTCGCACGATATTTCGCGACCGGTTGGCGACCGTCGCGAACCAGGTGTGCTATTTTTCAACGAAGGAGTCAGCGAAACATAAACCATGTAGTTTTCCAACTCGCGTTCCGACGCATTGCATCGTATTTTTGAAACCGACGTGTCAGCAAAAAGTAATATTGTTTTACGCAGAAAATATCATAAATTCGTCAATGGTTTCCTAAACATTTAAACGTAAATAAAAAGGCAGCGTGAAATGGATTTTCCATGACAAACTACGCGAAAGTTTCTTTGAAATTTGTACGCTACAAATATCAAAATTACGAGTGGTTAAGACCAGCCGAGCAAATCCTTCGCGTACGACCGATTCAAAAATAAGCCTTTTTGGAAACGCTCGCGCAAACCATTCGTAATGTTACTCTAGATTTAAAAAAATGCTCTCCAGGGTCGCGAACTTTTGCTGGCATAGTCATGCCCTTCATCATCATTTAGGTCTATTTTAGTCTTCACTTCAAGAACTCGACCCATTACTACCAGATTACATGGCTTGCCGCGAACCACACGGTTGGTCATGCTCTTACATACATACAAAGTCTGGATTGTTCAGGTAGAATTCGCTATCTACGAGTATCAACTAAAACATAAGGCTACATTTACCTATACAGTGGTGTCCAATATAACGCACTATTTGCCTCTAGCTCCCAGTTCCCAGACAAGTGATCGATTTACGTAAGTTCAGTCATGCCCATGTGTCGGCTAAGTGACGATACGACCTACAGATTGACAAGCACTGGAATAAACTGCAATACACTACCTAGGTTATGCAAATGTTTTTACTCAGGTACTTAGTATAAATGTAAGTAATTCCTATTTGGAACAGTCTTTTAAAGCGAAACAATCAACAGCAACTTTATTTTTAAGTTTTTGATTTATCTCTATTATTCTATATGATACTTTAGTTTATATGAGAAAAAATCTAAAAATACATTTTTGTGATAGCTTAGGCTAAAAACGATCGGAAAATTATAGTTTTAGTTCATATAATGACAAAATAAATAAAAAAAAAATTAATTCAAAATTTTTTAATTTTTATAATCTGTTTTAAACACCAAATACTCGTAGCAGCCGTCATACGCCCGTGTAAACAAAAAAGTTTCAACTGTAAATATACATCAACGCATTTGTTTACATGCTTAACTCACGTCATGACCACATAGCAATATGGTCCATCGTTTTCGGAAAATTACGAGCGAAATTTGAAAATGTAAAATTTTAATACAGTTTTATGGCACTTATCGATATGTTTTTTGAATGGTCTATCAGCACCATGAAATCGAATTGAGACACTTTTTAAAAATGGTTGTCATAGGTACCCTTTTACATACAGGATGATAATATGATCATCATCCTACCTATATTCAAAGGAAGTATGCTTTAAGCGAAATAAAAATTACATCTTCTGTCATAAGTACTTTTTTTCATAATAAAAACCGAAGATATGTGCCAAAAAATGAATACTAAAAATATCCTATTTTAATGCCGGCGAGAGGGAAGACGCTTAAGCCTTTGGTCCCGGCTGTCATCATTATAGTCAAGCTATGCCAGATGCCTATAAGCAGCTTGAAATTGTGACACCAGTGTAAGCCACTCACTCACACACCCAGACAAAAACAGACAGTAATTCAGAGAATATTTACTTAAGGTAGAGAAGTACGCACAAAACTTTTTACGTAAAGGTATTTTCAGAAAAAATACGCCATGTGAAATATAGTCTTTATTCACGTGTTCCTGGAAAACGTTGGTTTATCGAATGTACATCATGTTTCCAATATAACAATAAAATTCAGTAAAAACACGGGTCAAATTTGTTTTTTGTAAAGTGAATATAAAAAAGAAAAATCGAGTTGAACCGACCGTGCACCTGTGAGGATGGAATACCAATTAAAATGAGCCAATCAAGGCTGAGAATTTTAAAAAACAATTGAAAAAGCAAAACAATAAATTTTTTTTTTAGTGACTTTATTCGTTCAAGCGAATTGTATTTTACAAGCTTTTATTTTGTTTCACCTGTCCCGTTGTGTGTCCGTAAATAAATCTTGCAAGCCAAATTAGACTTCCCATTATTCGATCGAGCTGAAACTACACATACTTATCACTTTCACTGCTGAAAAATGCAACGTGTGTATTTTTCCAAAGAGGAAAACACATACGGTGCGTTTTCAGCAGTTAATTATGTAAGTTGATGAAAATGCAATATTATGACATCTCATGATAAAGCCGGAAAGTGACCAAGGCATCTCTGTGATAAAACAACATGGCCCTACTTCACCCCACCGAGTTTGGGCTCAATAGATTATTTTTTTCATTGTTTTAGATAAAAGCTTGCGTTTTAAGATATTTCGAAATATTTTTTTTTTATAAAAAGAGCATTATTTTTTCAGAAAGAAGATTAACAAATGAATTTAAAAAAAATAAAAAACTAACTAAAACTATTTACTTAATTAAAACTACTTATAAATAAATAAACGGGCAAGTGCGTGTCGGACTCGTACATGAAGGGTTCCGTACCTCCGTACAATGTTTTAAAACGCTAAAAAAATACGTTTTTTGTATGACGAACCCCTTTAATTTTTTACTTTTTTATTTTCAGTATTTGTTGTTATAGCGGCCGCAGTAATACATAATCGGTGAAAATTTCAAGTGTCTAGCTATTACGGTTCAAGAGATAGAGCCCTGTGACTGACGGACAGACAGAAAGACAGACAGACAACGATACTGTATGCATCCTCTTCAAACCTCCTTTCTTCATCTCATCCTGTCCGTTTTCCATTCTTCATTTCATTTCAAATTCCCTTTTATTCCATTTTCAAATCATTGACTAATCCCTTTTCACTCATTCCAACTGTTCCGGCTATTTATTCTCGATTTCGCATCCTTGGGTGAATATTGAAAAGCGTATTATTTGAACAAGAAAAACCGCACCCCGTTCTCCGAAGCAACACAGCTGAGTTCGAAAACGTGTTCATTATTTCAGATCTTTGGATTCTTAGGTCCACATTTAGTGTTCAAACGTGCACGACGTCGGCTGCGTCGGCAGAACGTGCCTGCTAGAGGCCAAGTCTTTCTAAAGCTATACTAACTAACTATGCCTTTTGTAGATAGAAATAAAGGTGTGACGGCCATCTCAGTATGAATCAACTCTCCTAGATCTTTGAGCCACAATTAATTTGTTTTGTTTTTCGTGTGTGTAAACGGCCAACACTGGTGTCAGATTTTGAATCTGCGTAAATCCGATATACGAGTAGCTCGACGACAGCTATTTCTTTTGGGTTAACATACCTAACAAAGCGCGGAATATTTTAAGAAAAATACCACTTGTGACCAATCGAAGTGTGGACCAAACCCGGGGTGGCTTAACTTGCAAAATGTTTATATGTAAAACAAAATTTGGATAAATTCAAACAGATTACTAATAGGCACCCCAGAGCCTGTAGAAACAAAATACAAATACACCCACAGCAAAATTCCAACATGGCTGCATATGAGAAAACAGTGTATATTTTAGGACCTAAATTATATAACAAATTACCTGACTGTTTGAAAGAACTTAATACTAGACTATTTAAATTTAAATTGAAACAATTATTAGTACAAAAATGTTATTATAGTATAGAGGAATTTATATGTGACAAATTATATGATATTGAATGATTTATAATTAAGTAAGTAATTATTTTTGCAACACCCGAGAGGGTAAGTAAGGAGAACTGTATATAGTTATAAGACCTTGTGAACTCTTACTATGCAAATAAAGAATTGATTGATTGATTGATTGAAAAAAAAGCGCTAGTAGTTCGTAGTCCCACTGGTCAAACTAGCTCCTCTAAAGCCTTGGGTTGCAAAAGTCTGATATTTAACTAAGATAAAAAAAGAAAAAAAATGGACAGTTTGTAAAATGATTCCGTTGTTAAGGTATTTCCTACGAGTAGAAGGATCACGTATGAATGCTGAATTTGATCTCGCTAGACTCTAGGGAGATCGAATTCAGCATTCATTTTCAGCCTCTATGGCCTAGAAGCTTTAATAGGGATAACTTTATTGAATGAAACAATGTTTCAGTTTGTTGAGAACAGCAACATGCATTGTTGCATCAGTCCAGGAACTCGGGACTTCCAAGGATGATGTTTGATTCGTAGTTATTTATAACAAACGAAGTGACTGTTAACATTTATTTATTACAAGATACACTATACTGCGTTCTTAAGGCCCCGCCAGTTCAGAATCAAGAAAACTGTTAGTGCTTTTAAAAAATCACTGTAGTTAAACTACTACGGTTTATTCCTTAAAAAATTTTACATACGAGTTTTAAGGATTTTCTACAGACACCCACAATAGCCAAAACACGATTAAGCATTTATGGCTCGATAGAAAAAAATCACACACATACTTCTAATTTGCCTAAATTTGCCTTTATATTGTACTAGCTGTGCCCGCGACTATGTTCGCGTGGTTGTCGGAATGTTATATAGCCTAAAGCCTTCCTCTATAAATGGACTACCAAAAAAAAAAAGAATTTTTCAAATCGCACCATTAGTTCCTGAGATTAGCGCGTTTAAACAAACAAACAAACAAACAAACAAACTCTTCCGCTTTATAATATTAGTATAGATTACTATTTTATACAATCACCTTTTTATATGAAAATTATACCAAAAAATGTATTATCTAAATATCTATCCGTTTTGGCTACAAAAAAAATTATGAATATAATACAAAAAAAATAATAAATATAATACAAAAAAAATAATAAATAAAACACTGCGAAATATCGTCGAGCACGGCTCCGGGCCTTTCTTCGCTCTCGACGAATATTTCGCAGTTTTTTATTTATTATTTTTTTTGTATTATATTTATAAACTTTTTTGTAGTCAAAACGGATAGATATTTAGATAGTACATTTTTTGGTATAATTTTCATATAAAAAGGTGATTGTATAAAATAGTAATACGTATTATAGCGGCAAATTTAGGCAAATTAGAGGTATGTTTGTGATTTTTTTCTATCGAGCCAAAAATTCTTAATCGTGTTTTGGCTATTGTGGGTGTCTGTAGAAAATCCTTTAGATTTTTATGTTAATTTTTTTAAGGAATAAACTGTAGTAGTTTAATTACAGTGATTTTTCAAAAACACGCACAAAATTGCAAATTAGGAACCCACGTCGCCTTAAGGGTGTCGGGTAACGGCTAGTTGCACATTTTTCGCACAAATGCTTCCCAAAGAGGGTTGACGTCAGGCAGGCGGCAAGTCGTAAAACTATAGTAACTAAATAATTTGTATTTAAACTGTTTCAGCTATTTCTTCTCCACTTTGCAAGGTATTTGGCATTCTTGTGTGACCATTGACATGTTTATTATATTTGGAAAAAAAAGCGGGAAAGCGCACCCCGGGCTCCAAAGCAGCATAGCTGAGGATGCAACAGGGAACGTGCTAAGATGGAGAAGAATCTATGGCTTATGAACTATGTGGAAAATGATGATGATGACACTATAGCTCTATATAGTGTAATTCTATTTTATTAACACATTACTTGACATATTAAAAATATTTTTTAATTACGATAACTTTTTTACTGATATCAGATCTAAATTAAACAATGCATATGTTGCTTTAAGCTGAACTTATCTTATCTTGCATTGGAGTCCACGTCGAACCTTTGGGTTATATTTACTTACCCCCTTGCCTTACTCACCCGCCTCGGGATTTCTAAAGGACTGCATAAGCTTCAGAATATCACCTAGTGCGTAGTGCTTGTAGTCCTCTAGTTAAGGATATGCTGATCCGAAGAGGTCCATGCGCTTACCAGCCATCGAGTCGTAGCTACACATGATATGTCTCATTGTCTTCTCTGAGAGGAATCACATGCCCGACATTTTAAGCTGAACTTGATCTATTGTCAAAAACTGCGTCAAAATCCGTTCAGAAGCTTTGGAGATTAGCGTGTATCATACACTAGGTATAAAATCTTTATTTATAATAGAGCAGACAGAGTATTTTGGGTCTTGCGGCTCTTACCGGACAGAGCCCAGGGTCGCAAGACGCAAAGGCTGCTTTTAGCTGATCATGGGCGAGAAGGTAGAAAAAGGAATCAAGATAGTGATGGGTTGCTTGCCGCATAGCCTATTAACATTATTCAATTCAAAAATCTTTTTCAAAAACATCCATTTCGAAAGTATCGCACGGAGCAAGGTACAAAGATATTTACATCCGACAAATTGCTTCAATAACACTTTAAACAGAACGAAATTCCAGTCTACTTTAACATAATGGACGTCAGTTACGTCCATTATTTTAAAGTAGATTCAATAATATTAATAACACAACAAAACGTTACCTTTCGAATATAATGGTTGTTCAGGAAGGATGCTAAAATGTTCTATAAATAAATTTCATATTTCAGAGTTGAACGTGTGTGAACACTAAAATGTTTTCTGGACGTTTATATTGCTATAAACAGGACCATTTAAAGTTAAGTGCAATTGTCTTTCTACGCTTAGATCTCTAGATCTGCTTATTTTATTTCCAATTCTATTGCTATAATACTTTAAATGACATTTTTTTTAGATGGATGTTTTGTGAGTTTTTTACTTTATATATCACGCCAAAACGAATAGACGTATTACAATGAAGGGATATGTTCAATCGCTTCATACATTTTGGGCCATGATTGTTGCAAAAGGTACATAGATGTCGCAGGAAGTGTGTTCACGCTATTTTTTAGGAAATAAACCTTAGATTACAAAACGACTTTTGTATTAAGTAAATTAATTTTAGGCCGCTGTACAAATTTTGCGACTTCGACACTGCAATAATCATGGCCCGAAATTGAACACATCCTTTGGCATACCTGGATTAACACATAGAATACCTTTTCTCAAATTATGGATTGTCAGAAACGCTTTGATCACACGGACAACGCCGCGGATACCAACTAGTAAATTTCATATTTCTAAGTTAAACGTGTGGGAAGACTAAAATGGTTTCTGGACGTTTATATTGCAATAAACAGAACTATTTAAAGTGCAGTTGTTTTCTCTGCTGTGTGCTTACGGCTTAGTTTACTAGATCTCCTTATTTTCTTCCAATCATACTTTAGCTCGTATTATTTACCTTATGGGGAAGACAAAGTAAATAGTTATAAACGGCAATTAAGGTACAAGTTCGTTGCAGTAACCTGCGATCTTGAAGCTTTATTCTCGCCTAATTTCCACTTATACATCCAACATGACAAATATATAGAAGGAAAACAAAAATCAGTAAAAGTGACAAGTTTGTTACGTAATTAATTATTTTGATAATTATCATTCCACAGCAGAAAATAAATATGCCTCCCTTAATAAGTAGTAAGTAAGTAACACTTTATTGCACCAAAAACACATATATTCATTATAACTAATATTCAAAAATATGTACAGTATAGGTAAACAATAGGCGGCCTTATCGCCAAGGCAATTTATTACAGGCTACCTTTGAGTGACAGGAATTGTGCTAATTGTGCGATGAAGAGAGTAATGTGAAACCACAGAATACAGTAAGAGTAAACAGAACTGAATCTCCTAAGGTACGCGCAATATGCGTCCCCGTTCCCCGTCCCCGCACCTCTCCTCCATTTTCGCCTCGTTGACGCACGTTGGCTCACAAGAACCGGGGGAGAGGTGCGGGTGCCAATGGGGACGCATATTGCGCGTACCTTAGGAGATTCCGTTCTGTTTACTCTTACTGTATTCAGTGGTGAAACAATAATTTAGTATGTATTTAGTAATTTTATAATTTATAGATTTCCGAGTGATGGAAACAGGTAAGCAAAGCAACAATATAATTTTACGTTATTACCCAGCAACCATCTTGAACACCGATTGATATATATAGGTACCCTTCTCACTCTCTTGCATTGGCGGGAGAATACACAAAAATATATGTTAAGTTATATTATGTAGCTGTTTCCGACTTTTCTGTAACATTTAATATGTTGTAGGGACATAAAACGCTAAGTAAGCGTTTATTATTTCGTTCCACGACGCGTAGCGTGGATCGCCAGTCGTTTGCCAGCTTTGTTCAGAGTCTCGCGTGTGTAGCTAGCTCCCCGTGCCGTGTCGATCTGTTTGTTTGTGCATATATCGAGAACTGTAACTTGTGTGTACTTGTGAGAAATATACCAGAACTTTTTTACCGAGTGTTGAACTTTACCTTCTGAATCACATAGCTTAGGCACCCGTACACTCTCTGAATACATACACGTAGCTAGAATAGATATCGTAAATTCCGTAATAACTTTGGAGTCAGAACTATAGAGAGATAGCCCGTAGTGTCTACAGTGACCCCGACGTGATACGCTAAGAAGAGAACAACACTCCGGTGGCTTGAAGAACAAAGCTGGCAAACGACTGGCGATCCACGCTACGCGTCGTGGAACGAAATAATAAACGCTTACTTAGCGTATTGTGTCCCTACAATGTATTAAATGTTACAGAAAAGTCGGTTTTATATGTATAAAACAGAATAATTTTTACGACATAGTGTTCGCAAATCTCCTGGTATGGAAAGATATAATCGTAAATATGTTGAACTCGTTAGTAGGTAAGTATTAAATTAATTCAGCGGTGCGATCCTCAGTATAAAACACACACATCGACGTGTGTACAGATAAATTGTTTCGCGCACTAGCAGTGAGTTGAAGCTTAGTCAGAAAACCTACTTATATCGAAAAGATGCTCGAACGTTTAAGCAGCATTGTAAGCTACTGTACTGGGACTATTGTAAGGGTTAATTCAGTCCATTAAACTGAATAACTTTTTCCAAGGAACATAATTATATCGAAATATGAAAAATAATATTTGACAAGTTGACAGATCAGCTGATCCGAGTTTGTATGAAGAGCAAAAAAAATAATTTTCATATTTCGATATATGTTCTTTGGGAAAAGTTGTTCAGTATTATGGACTGAATTTACCCATAAAATAGTGTCAGTATATATTGTTAGACGTCATATAGATACCGACACGAATTCGATGTAGATAATATGGTAGCATTATAACATTTGTCGTGTTAGGAAATTAACTTGTCACGTTATGTCGCAGGCTCTCAGGAAATGAAACGCCTGTTATTAAATTGAGAAACGTTATATGCCTTACGAAGAATCAGGTTTCTATTTTTAAAGTGATACATGGAGTCTAGTGCTGCCCCCATTTGAAAAAAAATTTTTGAAAGGAAACAAAAGTGGCTTTCGCAAATGTGCGAAGAAAAGTTTTTCAAAAAACTTCACGTTCTCACTTTAAACTGTATACAGTAGGTCATAAAATAGTTCGAAGGGTTATCTAGGGTTTACTAATACGAAATTTTAAATGATATCTCCGTTTCCTAGCAAAACATTTTTTTCAAATGGGCAGCAATGGACCTCATGTATCACCTTAAAACGTTGACGGAACCTGATTGGTTGATATTGAGATTGAATTTTTGGCGAGAAGTCAAGTGGTTCAGTTGGGGTTTCCTTTAATTTACTTTGCAAATTGATTGTAGTTGACTTTATAATGTAAAATTGGTGTAGTTTGGTATTATCACTACATAGTATAAAACAAAGTCGCTTCCCACTGTCTGTCCCTATGTATGCTTAGATCTTTAAATCTACGCAACGGATTTTGATGCGGTTTTTTTTAATAGATAAAGTGATTTATGAGAAAGGTTTATATGTATAATACATACCCGTGCGAAGCCGGGGTGGGCCGCTAGTTATTTAATAATTAAAGAAAATAAATGTATGCATGTAAATGACTTTATATGATGTTTGTAAGTAACTCAACGATACTTTATTTTATAATAAACTAGCGGCCCGCCCCGGCTTTGCACGGGTATGTATTATACATATAAACCTTTCTCATGAATCACTTTATCTATTAAAAAAAACCGCATCAAAATCCGTTGCGTAGTTTTAAAGATCTAAGCATACATAGGGACAGACAGTGGGAAGCGACTTTGTTTTATACTATGTTGATACATACCCGTGCGAAGCCGGGGCGGGCCGGTAGTAAATGAAAAAACTCTTAATAGAGAAAAAGTATATATCATGAAAGTTACGGAACATTTAATTTTACACCCGATATTGGTTTCATTAGTAAATTAACTTGTCACACAAAGTAGCTGAGTCGAAGGAAATTATATAGTCGATTTAATTGAGAAATGTTACCAAGTAATTTGTAATAAACGGTTGATTCGGAGAAGAGAAGCAAATATTTCTTAATTTTCTCTGGGAAATTATTGAATGACATCAGTATGATTTTTGAAATTGGAGATAAAAGAAAATAAAATTTATTAAATTATATTTTGTTTTTGATTTTGATTTTTGACCTAGCCAAAAATGCTTTTGTCCGTCAGTTTCTCAACTTGTCAGTCAGTTTGTTCTCGCCTACACGTTGCATTTATTTTTCAACTAAACAACCGATTGTCTTCAAATGTTATAAGCAGGTTCGATAATAATATAGTTTTCTTTTTGCCGATTCAGTTTTTGGAAAATTTTGAAAATGGTGAAGATATGGAGGTTTAAAAATTAAAAAAAAACATATTTCAGCCATTTCGAAAAATTTTTAAATATGTCACAAAACATTTTTGTTATACTTATTAAGACGCAACTTTTTTTTCTGAACTACTTTTTTATCCGATAAACTTCAACGGGTTGGGGGTGAGTCGCGAGGTTTACAGCTCACAGACCCACTAGTTAATTTAGTTTGTAAATTTAGATTTTAATTTAGTTTTAGTAAGATTTTTATTACGGAAAGTTGTTTAATATAAATAATGTTAAGTATTAGAATAAATAAATGCCTTGCCTCTCTCAAGAAATCTCTTGACTTCTATTTCGGTTCTTATATACAGGTTCATTTTGTAGCCGCTAACTATATTGAAATCTTGGATTCAGAATCAATTATAGAGCACAAAATTGTATGATAAAAATACTTATTTTCTTGTAATTTTTTTCTCCCAAATTTCCAATAAACGGCAAACCTATTGACTTTACTATACGCGCAGTAGTTGGCCGCCACGAGCCCGGTCTCGGTCGGCGACATTGAAATGGGAGATTTTTTATATGCATTTGTGATATTTTAGGTTTTTATTATAAAACATGGTACATATGATATACAGAATATGTATTTTTGTATTTCTCCGAAAGAGTACTTTATTTGAATTGTACGAAGGTAAAAATAACCCTGTATTAATTTTAACTTGTATATTAAAATGTGCTGGGCCTTAATCGCCTCATAGATAAAGTACGGAATACTGAGCTACGCTTCCGGACAAAGATTGCAGACGTGGGCGCTAAGACAGCAAAACTGAAGTGGGGCTGGGCGGGACATGTGTGTAGATTGCGGGCTGACAGATGGGCAAAAATGGCGACCTTCTGTGCACCAGTAGGTCGTCGCAATAGAGGCAGATCAAGAACCAGATGGCGAGATGACCTCGATAGGTTCTTACCTGAATGGCAAGAAGTAGAGACGAGTGGAAGAATAAGCGGGAGGCCTTTGCCCAGGTCACAACAGTCATAGGCTAGTAAAAAAAATGTAGGTACACACAAATCTAGACTGAAATAAATATACAACCACACTTTAAAATTCATTATTTGATGTAGGTATGTAAGCAACAGTGAACTTTGCTGTATTTTTATTTTAAATTGAGTATTTTGTTAAAATTGATAACAAAAAAAATCGCTCTAAGAACTTTGGGGTAGTATGGGCTCTTAAGCTAAGGACGACGTGATGTGCTAAATTAACATAATAAATATTGATGATATTTAATTAGCATTTCCTTATACTTATCACGTCCGATTATTAAGGGCTGCTAAAGTACACAATAGTCTTAATTTAAGTAATTATGAGACAACCTTTTTAATATCCCGGTAAATTCTTTTTCAAAATCATCAATTTAAAAAGTGCCACGTCAAAGGTTTAAGAAGGCTTCACAGGGACTTCAAGCGACGTCAGGAAGGCACGTTCTGCTGACGTGGCGCTAGTGTCAATGAACTTCCGTTACTTTCACAGTAAAGGAACACTTATTGGACAGTGGAAACCCAGATTTTAATCCTTTTTAACCCCCGATAAAAAGAGGGGTGTTATAAGTTTGACGTGTCAGTGACTAGTCTAGTATTTTTTTTAATCGAAATCCTTGTCTGTTTCGATGATTCTTAGCTTTGTTTTAATTTTCTGACATGTAAACTTGTTACTCATTACATTTACTATCATCAGGTGTTTTTAAGTCTCCACTGCAAGAGCACGACCCTTTCTGTACTACCAGACACATATTTGGCCAGAGCAGTCAAAATATTTGGCCTACACTCTCCACGCTGGCCAAATGGGTTGGAGAGACCTCACTGATGTTTATAAGGTTTGTTTAGCTGGTTTTTCCCAAGTCACCTTCTACTACATCCACGAGAAGACTTGGAGTGGTCCTACTCTTGGTCCGAGAGCTGGCACGAATTTTTGGGTAGGTATTTGAGGCAAGTTGAAAACTTGTCACATACCTACCTCTCCTATTATACCCCAACACGGAACTGCAAACCTGACTGGTGAGTAGGGCTAAAGCAACCTATAAATTTCTAAAAGTTTATTTTTCAAAAAAGGTATTTGAGGCAATATGCATTTTTTATATGTTGTAGTTTAATGTTTAAAGAATAAAAAAATCAATAAGCCAGACGATTTAGTCGGGGCTTTGATATTGCCAAGCGCGTGCAAAAGAATTTTTCAAAAAAATATAAAAAAGGTATTTGAGGCAACATGAAATTTTAATAGGGTATTACTTATAACTAAAAAATAAGATTCTCTAAAAGACAGGTCATTTTGATGCGATTTTCTACCTGCCAGGTCAATCTAAATAAATCAAAATGGTTTAGCCCCGCTACTCACCAGCCAGGTCTGCAGTTTCGTGTGGAGGTATAATAGGAGAGGTATGTGACAAGTTATCAACTTACCTCAAATACCTTCTCAAAAATTCGTGCCAGCTCTCGATCTATCTACTTTCACGCATCAACTTTATAATGTTGTTTGAAAATTGTATCAAAGGTTCTTTGAATTCAATGCAAGTAAGTATTTTAAGAGTCGGTATAGTAAATTATTCTGTTTATTTTCCGTATAGAATGTATATTTATTTATTTATTAAATCTTTATTTACCACAATGGTAACAAAATATACGTATTACACTAAAACCCGACTACGGGAAAAATCGTACTGAAAAGTATGAATTATCTAATTAATTCAAGCTCGGCAGCCATTTACGGCTAACAATGTATATATTTTTATAATTTAAAACCTTTAATTTGATACCTCACTCGATATCATAGCAAAAATACAAGGTATTTTTTATTACTCGCTACTCTTTTAAATTTTTTGCAAACAAAATTTGCCTATGTTACCCAAATTATAGTGGGTCAACAAATCGATTAAATTTCATTTGTGTAAATTGGATAAGCAGTTCGGGTGCTACGGTGAAACACACATAAATTTCCACATACTTACATATATAACGTCTAAAAAGATATACTAAAACTATTTTAAGGGTGAATTCAGTCCATGATACTGAACAACTTTTCTCAAGGAACACATAAATTTCGAAATATGAAAAATTATTTTCATTTACTCATACAAATCGATTGATCAGCTGATCCGATTTTGTATGAAGTAAAAAAATATTTTTCACAATTCGATATAATATGTTCCTTGGGGAAAGTTGTTCAGTATCATGGACTGAATTCACCCTTAAAATATTCAGTATACCTATTTTGTTAGCTGTATAGACTGCTAAAATCATAACTCTTCCTTTTGACTTTGCCGTTATCGGATAAAGAAAAAACATTTTGCGTGCAAGTAAGAAAGACAGGTAGCTCATAACCGCATGTAATGCACAAAGCAATATTTTTTCCCACCACGCGCAAGTTTCCGACAGCATAAAATGATATTTACAACGCTGTCGCTTGCTTTTCCTTTTCCTACCTGTTAGAATATTAATAACACCTAAAATGTTTGTACTACTTTTAAAATACGGCAATGTAAGATGTTTCCTCTCTTTGTAAGAGGAATTTGCATATTCTTAAAAAAGAAGTAGTTACATACAGAAATAACTTTCACCATTAGAAAATATAAACACCTTTTGAGAAATACCAACAAAATAAAATTGCCTACACCTAGAACAAACTATGGTAAGAGGGACATATTATATGAAGGAGCAAAAATGTTTTATGACTTATCTAATGATTTAAAAAACTTAAAAACTTTGACTTTGTTCAAATCAAGGCTGAAAAAGTATATTTGCAGAAAAATATTGTAAGTTTTAACTCATTTATTTTAATTTTTGTTTATCTGCACTGTTTTTTATGCGTTCATAATTTATAACATATTGTAATTAGTTTTAGGCTCATTGTTAGTGAATAAGTGTATTCTTTATGAGTCAATAAAATATCTTTAAACCTAAGTTGGCCTTATAAAGTATCGTATGAAATTTGGTAGGCATGTATATAGATGTATCCAGTTTTTTTTTTTTGTAAAGGCATTATTGAGACATGAGGTTTGCTCGAGTTCACAGTTCTATATATAATTTTACTGTACTTATACCTATTGTTTCAAAGTTAATAAATTTTCATTTTCTCTTAGACTATGATATCGTAAAATATATGTCTATTCTGATTAGCAAGTAATTAATACAGCGATAATCCTGACGTCGAGTTTTCCGAAGCTGTCAATTCCTGAACAGACTGGCCTCCGTTCAGAGCTCGTCAATTATTTAAATGACAATGATTAATTAGGAATTAACTGTTGCTTCCATGCTAGTCTAGGGGAAAAGAATCATGGTCAAAGAGAATCTGAATCATGTTAAGAGTAGTGAAGTGCCGTTCCCGTTCCCCAGATTTCCGGGAACATTCCCGAGAATTTTCCCAAAAAAAACGAAAATGTCAGGGAAAGTTGTAATTTTATTTATCAGACATATTTTTTATCATTGTAAATATATTTTACTAACGTAAATATATCACTTCACATAAGATCGCCGTACATTAGGCCCTTTGAAAATAATACTAGCCTAACAGCACACGAGTACGCATGTTTACACAATGCAGCGGTCCCAGGCACTTGTAATTGTCCATCTTGTGACATCGAGCGGGCTCCAGCACTCCTCCGCCCCTCTTAGGCGCAGCGGGGGGGGCCCATGCCCATATATAAGGCGCGGCGGCCGGCGCTCGTCCTCTTCGTCTTCGGCAGCATCTGAAGCTAAGTAGTTCTTCTACCTAGAAGGGCTACTCAACTGATCTAGTGCCTATAACTCACAACCCTGACTACCTAATCTGTACCTAGTGTTCTTGTGAATCTTTGTAACTAATGTAATGTTATAGTTGTTCATTATATCTATCTCATTTGCCGATATCTGGTCTTTCTTTTATCTCATCTATCTTCCTAGATCCTAAATCTAGGTTTCACTAACTAAAACGGTACAATTTATAGAACTTGTTGATTCTTACACTTACCTTGGGCTCATCATTGATAACAGGCTCAATTGGAAACTTCATATACATCACGTATGTTAACTTAGGCATTTTCTAGCGAATATGCACATCCTAAAAAACCGTATTCCGTACAATATTAAACTTTTACTTTTTAAGTCGCTAGCGGAAACTCATGTCATATATGGCCTAAGAAGTTATGGCCTCCCATAACTCCCTGTATGTCCTCACATACAACACTCACTTAAATAACGTGTACAGACTGCAGTTAAATGTCTATCGAGAGAGGATAGCGCGTTATCAGGTACCGCGCTTAATCAACTCATTGCCAGATGATATGAAAAAACAACTTTCCATAAAAAATATTAAGTTTAAATTAAAAAGATACTTTTTAGAAAATATTGAGAAATTAACCTTTAACTTTTGACGTGGTTACCCAGCAGCACAAATATAGGTAGGTTTGGCAGGCGTTCGTAAAATTTTTTGAGTACGAGGATATATGTATGTGTTTAAATTTTTGTATGTAAACTCGTAGGCATTTCATCACCAACCTCAGTGGTTTATAGATATATCATGTAAATATTCTGTTGTTCATAATTGTAATATGTTAGTAATAAATAAATAAAATAAAATGCATCACTTGATATGGTTATAATACAAATACATATATCCAATATTCCGTAACATTCCCTAGAAATACGGGAAAGTTCCCCGGGAACATTTCCAAATTCCCGGGAATTTGGGAACGTTCCCGGAAACGGCACATCACTAGACTTAAGAGGCGATGTGGCTAGCAACCTATCACTATTTTAATAATAATAATAATAATAAATTTATTTTTCTCACCACAATATTCTTATGAGCTATATACAATTTACAGTTTACAGTTTTGATTCCGTTTTTCGTGATACTGTATCTGCATAAATGACATTTTAATTTCTGCTAGCAACCCTTCATTATACTGATTCCTCTACACTGAAAGTGGCCTTTGAATTTTATGGCACTAGGCTAGAGCCTATATAGCAAGAATCCATATTGCTATATAGGCTATAGCCTAGTGCTAAAGGTTTTCCTGAAAATTATCCGTTAACATTTTTTTTTTCATTTTAGACCCCGGTTCCGGATTTAAACGGTTTAAAAAAAAATTTATTTTCATACAAACTGATCAGCTGATCGAGTCAATTTGTATGAAAATCCGATTTTTTTTTGGATTTCCTGAAAGTTATCATATCAGTTACATGGGCTTAGGTACCATCTGAGAGGTTTTGCGTTCTTTCATTAACACGATGTAAAGCGTCTGAAGTTAGCAAACGGTCCGTCCTATTCTTATTGTAATTGCATTGTACGAGCACATTTTTAGATCCCTACATAGTTAGTGGAACTTTTCAGCTATTGAGTTAAATTGCATGTCTGTCTGTCCTGGACGGTAATCGGTCAAGTGATAATAAGGGTTTCAACATTTCCTTTGGAGGAAAGTAACCCTAAAAATGTACAAGATTTTCATGAATACGGAAACTTACGAAGATCTTTAACCCTTGATTCATAGTGGTTTGCCTTCCAATAATGGTCGTGTCTATCTGGCCGGGCTCATTCTCCCGGACTTGAGAAGGGTTAATGATTGTAGTCTTTCAGCCGTGAAGTTAGATACCACGATGTCTTGTTACGATACAGGATGTTGTTTTGAGCACAGAATCCTACTAATAATAAATGTGAAAGTTTGTATGGATGTATGGATATTAGTTCCACTGTCACGCCAAAACGGTAAAACAGATTGCGATGAAATTTTGGATTGTAAAAAAAGATCATAGAAATTGCATATGTCTAGGCAAAATATATACAGGCTGACTTTTTAACCTTAATCCATGATACTGAACTAAAATAAAAATTCGTGATCCCATACAAATCAGCTCTCAGCCAAACGGATTTAGTATACGCCGAAAATTTTTTGTCGATTTTTAATAACTCTTTTTATAGAAAGTAGTTCAGTATCATATGAGTATCATGGACTGAACTTGTTCCAAAAATTTGGCTGGTGTTTAAAAAGTCACCCTGTATGATGATAAATACTAATAAATAATCAGAATAAAAACCAATTAAACACAATAAAATGAAAGATCATTTATTACCAGAATAAACACAAAGAATCCTTTATATCCCGAAAAATGCAAATAAGTAGTACCTATAAGAATAGTTCAGAAAGGCAAAATAATTCTTAATGAACGGCTTACAAAGGAAAGATTTTGAGTAATCAGCTAATACATTTACACAGTATTGTTCGCCTACTCGCCAAAAGGGCTTGGCATTATGTCTCTTAATTTACAATACAATGTTTACACTTTATATAACATATAGTATTTGCGAACGAGTAACCAAACATAAATAACATAATTTCAGGCCAATTGCGCATTTACCTGTTTTAATTTCTATGAAAAGTTTTAAAGTTTATTACAAAACTATTGTCTTTATATTTCTACACGCACGCACACACACACACGCACGCACGCACGCACACACACACACACACACACGCACACACACGCACGCACACACACGCACGCACGCACGCACACACACACACACACACACACTTTTAGTTTACAATTTAGTTATATCCATACCGTAATTTAGATTTTTTGTTTTATTTGGACTTCAACTAGGTACATTAAAAATATGAATAGATACGGAAGAACGGGACCTACTGGTACAAGTATTTTATTACTTTAAAGTAGGCTCCAACACCTGATTATTGTAATTGTAACACAATTTACCTAAATATTTTTTTTTATTTTTTATTTATTTATCATCTGGAATAACAAAGGATACTTTTTATCCCGTAGAATGTGAAGTTTTGTTAAATGATTTCCACTTTAAATACTCGGGTAACGCCGCTGGTAACGGCTTGTAGTAAATAAAGACTACACCCTAAGACAATATAATTGGCTTAACATCTCAGGTTATTTTTTCTCTAACAAAAAAAATACTTTAGCAAATCTTCCGAGCTTTATTGAAGCTAGTGGGCAGTTATCCGGATTTGTTTAAGCTCTCTTTTAAAGCTCTTGATCTTTGAATAATAAGCTTTTGTGGTTTTTGAGATATTCACTGCAGTCCGATGGGATTGTTTTGTTCTCTTTAATGGACAGATTTGACATGATCTAGATTTTATTTATTATTTATTTAAAAAATACATTTGAGGTTCGACATAGTTTGCAGATCTTTTTTTTTTAATTTACATACCTATTTAACCCCATACGAGTACCATATTTATCCATAAGTGGCATACATACAATAATAAAAAATACCTTTGAGATTCTTACAATAAGGCCCTCTTATTGTAAGAATCTCAAATGTATTTTTTTTTAATAATTTTACAATAAGTATTTTTGAAGTTATTTAAGAAAATAGGCGAAAATTAGATCACCCTTCCGTATCTCTAAAACTGCCAGGGCCTAAAATTTTGAAAAAAAATACACTAAATAGTTTGTTTACCTACAAATAAAAAAAAACCGTAGATCAGTTTTTAATTTTATTTATCAAGATATTATTTTACCACTTCATAGGTGAGAATAATATACATACCCATACCTAATTACAGTTTTCTAGTACTAATAGTCTCTGAGTTAAACTGCTGACAGACAGACATGGCGAAACTGTAAAAGTTCCTAGTTTACTACGAAACCCTAAAAATGCCTTGACTTAGATTGCTCAGACTTGTTCACTGACTGAGGATCAGAAGTCCAAACTTTAGGTCTACCAAAGAGCTATGGAATTAAGTGTACTTGGGTTGAAATAATAGATGGAGGCCCAAATGCTAAACTCCATTTAAAACCAGGCAAAGCGGATGTAGGTTACAAGACCGCCCAAGTTGAAATGGGAATGCGCAGTTCACGACAGTAGTCCAGTCCAGCTAGATGGAACAACCAAGTTAATCAATGGATACTACTGAAGAACGGTATGCCCGGACAGGGTTGGCGTGACAACCACGATGTCTTTCATCGTGGTGGGTCCGAGATTCCAATGAATAGAGAGAAGTGGATGGAGATCATCGTCATCATATCAGCCACAGGAAGTTCACTGCTGGACATAGGCCTCCCCCAAGGATTTCCAAAACGATCGATCGGAAGCGGCCTGCATCCAGCGTTTTCCTGCAACCTTGCTCAGAAGATCTGACCACCTAGCAGGTGGGTGTCCTACGCTGCGCTTGCCGGTTGAAAGGAGATGTAAAAGACTTTTGCCCAACGGTGGGATGACATAGGGAAGATAAAAAAAATGCCTAAAAAATTAGAACGAGGACATTCAAACGTAAAATCCTTATCAAAGCCACCGTAAAACTGCCGAATCCAGGTAATAAAACGGGAATCGATTGTTATTAACTGAATAATGATTGGGATCTTTCAACACTTAGTCTATGGGGTTGTGATTCAATTAAAGAGGCTGATTGGCTTCGTTACGATCTCGAGTTTCGGGGAGTTTTATGTTTTCATAAAAATGGAATTCGCTGTCTGTTTTCATTAATTTATTAAGTGGCTACATGAGTCGTTATTCAGTCAGTATTGTAAAGATATTGAAAAGGCGCGTCAATTAAACAAGCGGGTTAGCTCAAGACTGGTTTACTATTGATAATATTCACCTACCTACATAGTGCAGGACTTATTTAAAATATTAATTTACAACTCACCACAAGTATATGTAATGTACTCGTATTAGGCGATGGTGCCTCCACTCGTAGTAATTTTTTTTATATATGTAAAGATATGTAATTTAAACTTTAGATAATTGTTTTTTGTTTTTTTTAAAATAACCTATTACTTATTCATTTGAAGAAATAGTTTATATTACTCGCAAAATTCTCGCCTATCCCCTAGATCGTCTTTTACGATCTGATGATGTTTTTGTATCAAAGTTGGATTTTTATCGCTTTTGGCAAACATCTCCTTAGAAAAGACAGTTAAATTCGACTTGGTAAGTTACAGTGTACAAAAAATAGAAAAAAGCATTTCAAGCGATTTCATAATAGCTCTACCACAATAAATCCGAAGCTTTTGCCAAAAAGTTTCAGAAAAGTGCAAAGTCGGAGTTACTTGACCAAACTTATTGTGACAAAACTTTATATCAAGCTTTATTTCTTTATGGTTTTTCTCTAGTTACTTATTTCTGGGTGATTTCAATATTTCTATTTGAAAGCGTGTTCTAAGACATTTTTATTTTAAATTATTACAATCGGACAGGCAGCGGTGGTTACTTACCATCAGGTGACCCGCTTGTTAGTTTGTCGTCTTATCTATACTAATATTATAAAGCTGAAGAGTTTGTTTGTTTGTTTGTTTGTTTGTTTGTTTGTTTGTTTGTTTGTTTGTTTGTTTGTTTGTTTGTTTGTTTGTTTGTTTGTTTGTTTGTTTGTTTGTTTGTTTGTTTGTTTGTTTGTTTGTTTGTTTGTTTGTTTGTTTGTTTGTTTGTTTGTTTGTTTGTTTGTTTGTTTGTTTGTTTGTTTGTTTGTTTGTTTGTTTGTTTGTTTGTTTGTTTGTTTGTTTGTTTGTTTGTTTGTTTGTTTGTTTGTTTGTTTGTTTGTTTGTTTGTTTGTTTGTTTGTTTGTTTGTTTGTTTGTTTGTTTGTTTGTTTGTTTGTTTGTTTGTTTGTTTGTTTGTTTGTTTGTTTGTTTGTTTGTTTGTTTGTTTGTTTGTTTGTTTGTTTGTTTGTTTGTTTGTTTGTTTGTTTGTTTGTTTGTTTGTTTGTTTGTTTGTTTGTTTGTTTGTTTGTTTGTTTGTTTGTTTGTTTGTTTGTTTGTTTGTTTGTTTGTTTGTTTGTTTGTTTGTTTGTTTGTTTGTTTGTTTGTTTGTTTGTTTGTTTGTTTGTTTGTTTGTTTGTTTGTTTGTTTGTTTGTTTGTTTGTTTGTTTGTTTGTTTGAACGCGCTAATCTCCGAAACTACTGGTTCGAATTGAATAATTCTTTTTGTGTTGGATAGTCCAGTTATCGAGGAAGGCTATAGGCTATATAACATCACGCTACGACCAATAGGAGCAAAGATATAGTGGTAAATGTGTAAAAAACGGGAGAAATTATTTCATCTTTGAAGCCTTCCGTTGCGTGCGCCGTGAAAACGGTTCAAGATACACAAAAAATATGTATTAAAGAATAATAGCTCTTTTAATGATTTAAAAAACAGTCCGCGATAGTATATGTCTATCTTTTAAGATTAACTCACAAAAACCGTTTTTATGGTACCTAATTTGGTCGAAATAATTTGTTTAAGTTGTATCAACATAATAATATTAATCTTTATTCAAATAAATATGTTGTTGGTTAAGAGTACTTCATCTACACTAATATTATAAAGCGGAAGAGTTTGTTCGTTTGTTTGTTTGTTTAAACGCGCTAATCTCAGGAACTAATGGTCCGATTTGAAAAATTCTTTTTTTGTTGGGTAGTCCATTTATAGAGGAAGGCTTTAGGCTATATAACATTACGTTCCGACAACCACGCGAACGAAGTCGCGGGCACAGCTAGTAACACAAATAAAAAACGTGTGGCACTCGGGGACTGCCGCGGTAAAGCTATTGCATAGCATTTTTTGTCAACTTATGCAATTATAAGTCTAGTCGCACGCACACAAACACCGTGCCGAAGTCTGCTGAACTGAAACGACGTTAGACGATGCACGGCTTTCAACGCCGCGCCGCTGTGCCGGTCGCCGGTTGCCGAGTGGGCGGAGTGGGGGGTGTTAGGTTTTATTTTCGTTACGGAATTTCTTGATTTGGTCGCCGCGCTCGAAGCCCGCGATAAAAGCTATGCAATAGCTTAAAAAATCAAAAGTGAGAAGCCTTACACCTTACCTTAGTTTGACATTATTACTACTACTATACTACTACTACTGGAAGAGATCTCTTTTGAGATAAGTAGTGCCTTTGTACAACTTTTACTTTATGTATTTTTTGTATATATTGTCCGTGTACATAAATTGGTAAATAAAAAAATAAATTATTCAGATTCCTGCCCATTCCCTTGATCAATATTTACGACCAGCATTGGAAGAGAAGCGGACCCCGGGATTCACAGCATTACAGCTGTGGATGCAACTGGGAACACGCTGAGATGAGATAGAGAGAAGAGAAGAGAGCATTGGAGGAGAAGTCGTCACATTCGACGTTTTTTTTTCAGCAGTTTTTTCTGATCAGCATGGAAATAATTAATTTATGTAACGTAATTCTAGTTTCATAGTTTAGATCTGCAGTTTAGTTTATTTCCAATATTACTTTTTTAGCATCTACTTTAATTTAATGTTTTTATTATGAACTAGTTGGTGCCTGCGATTTCGTTCGCGTGGAATTCAGAAATGACGACAACTTTTTGCCTGAAATCCGATTTCCATGAAATCTTTATGTTGCTCCAAACTTTAAATCTATTGTTGAAAACCGAGTCATAATCCGTCTAGTACTTTCTGACTACACTCATTAATTGATAAATTTATGAAATATACAAAGTGGAAGGGACATACCCGTAATAAATCGAACCACAGGCTGTACTAGATGACTAAAGTATAATGAAATTAAAATAACAGTCAAAAAAAAAATCGACATTCCCATACAAATCGCCCGGACGGCCGCGCACTTTTGTATGGAATTTAAAAAATGATTTTAGTTTTTTGGCTGATATTTTAATTTTATTATACTATAATGGTCTAGTATACACCGTGGTTTGATTTATTATTGCTATGTCCCTTCCACGTTGTATAGATAGACACGTGATTTTTAGGGTTTTATTATATGTTTTTACTATGAAACAACGAGTGGTAAGAATTATATATTTTGCTCCAAAACTAGCATGATGGATAAAAGTAAGACTGTATTTTAAAATGAGCTACAATGTAGATAAAATTGTAGTTACACTGTTTGCTGTGTAATAAGCAGGCATGTGATGACAAAGGACATCTCCAGCAGAAGATCAGCTCTTGAGATAACTTCCTTTGTGTCGTGAACACCCGAGGCTCAAAGTGCAGGAAAATATAAAGTTTAATTTATGTTAGACGTTGAATTTTAATTGTGTTGACTAATTATTTTGCTTCGCTTTAATTTTAAAACGTAACAAATTGTAAAGGAAGCGTTAAGGTACAAAATGGAATTAAAATAATAACAGGTTACTAAGCCGCATCGTCTATTGATTTAATTCCTCGTATTGTCTATTCCTTAGATTGGCTTTTACAATCTACTTGTTAAGAGCAGTTTATTTATATTCTTTGTTTTTCATTGCTTCTTCTTCTTCTTCTCGTGTCGAAAGCTCAAACTGTAATTAGTTTTTTTCCCTCCAGAAGGTTGCCATTTTCACAGCGTTGTCTGTCGCCTCACATAGGTCACGCTTAGTGCAGCTGGTGGGGCACGATAGGCAGGACAAGAGGTGTGACATAGTCTGGTCGTTACGATTACACTGATATGAATGACTTAATATAAAAATATATTATTAGCTGTGTGGTGATGGCATAGTAGAATACTATTTGTTACCACCTTATTTCCCTACCACAGGTGTCGTAAGAGGCGACTTTTGAACTATTACGGATGCTTGGTATCACAAAATCAAACAGCGGATTGATCAATCAATACGCGTTGCCTTATATTATTACTTATACAGGGTGACTTTTTAAACACCAGCCAAATTTTTGGACCTAGTTCAGTCCATGATACTGATGTACTTTCTATAAAAAAAGTTATCAAAAGTCGATAACAAATTTTCGTCCTCCCATACAAAATCCGTTTGGCTGTGCGCTGATTTGTTTGAGGTGGCGAATTTTTATTTTCGTTTTTCGTTAATTGTTTTTATGGAAAGTAGTTCAGTAACGTGGACTGAACTTGCTCCAAGAATTTGGCTGGTGGTTAAATAGTCAACCTGTATATACAATACGCGACCGTTTTGTGTTTTCAAACCATTCTCAAGCGAAGAATAAATGAATGAATGATTCGTATTAGTCACTGCCGGTAAAAAAGTACTCAAAGACGTCAACTTTTAAAAAAAAACGCATCATAATCTGTCCATTCGTTTAGGAGCTACGATGAGACAGACACGTCAAACTTATAAAACCCCTAATTTTGCGTCGGGGTATAAACAGGAGGCGCGTCGCCATTACACAACGCCAATAAGTCCCCAGAATATTACAACGGCACTCCGCTGATTCCAAAACAAAAACACCAAGTTAAATGAAGATACCGCTGTTGTTTCAGTACTGACAGTTATGATTGAAAAAGTTTTATCAAACCAAATCCTGGCTCCGCGTTGATCGATTGTACGTATATTTAGACTGTGGTTCTATTGATTAGTTTTTGACCTTTGGAAGTTATTAAATGTGTAGGTTTATTTTTTCATGTTATAGGACGGCAAACGAGCAAGCAGGTCACCTGATGGTAAGTGATCACCGCTGCCGATGGACAATTGCAACACCAGGGGGTTAACAAGAGCGTTGCCGGCCTTTCAGGGCAGGGGGGGAGACGGGGCTCCGGCTCTCTCACTCACCGAACGGAGCATAGTAGCGGTGAAGCTACTAGTTACTCAGACGTCGATTTTCTGTGAGAGTGTGGTACTTCCCCGGACGAGCCGGCCCATTCATGCTACTAGCAAAACTGAGTTTTACCGGTAGCGTGGCTCTACCACAGCTAAACAAACAAGGTTTTAACAAGGAAGCATTTCTTATACAATATGTAAATATTATTCTCTTTAATGCTGGGCTGGGGGAAAAGAAAAAACTTAGAATTTACCAGCTGCTTCTCTTACCGAGTAGATCGTAAAAGCTGATCAAAATAATATGTGAAAATCCCATCGCTATTTTAAAGCCTTTTTCCACCTTCTCACCCAACATAATTTGTTAATCCAATTCATTCCATTCAAATTATGCCTAATTTCTTTAATAATTTGAAATAAGTTTATTTTAAGTTAGTGTTTGTTATGTGTTTTAAATTCAACTACATCTAACTCTATTGTGCACAGGGACTGAATAACCCAAAAAATACGATATCGTTCAATTGCGGTATGACGTCATATCGAAAAATAGCGATTACCGCTTTATTTCGATACACAAATTTATTTCAGTACCCTAAGTTTTTGTGTACAGATAGAAAAAGGTATATTTCGGTACCGGTATTTGAACGTTAATAAATAAAGGTATGAAAGAGATAGATAGAAGAGAAGAACTGGCGACACGCGACGAAAACAGGTTCTATCAGGTTCGCCGACGCACGCGCTCGTGTCTTACCTACCCTGGATCGCACCCGCACCCCTCGCCCCACGCTCCGCAACGGTCGATGCTTTGTTTTTAGGTACCGATATCGGATAAAGGTTAAATGAAGGTATGGCCCTACCTTTATTTTATTAATGTACACTTATTTTATACCGGTACCGTAACGTTATACCGTAACCGCTTTCAGTCCCTGATTGTGTGCATTAACACCGATGATATTTTTACATGCGTCCCTGTGGATCTCAAGGTTGTGGCTGAAAACCAGTGGTTTGTTCTATATGAGCAAACGTTTCGCTGAGCCACAACCCTTGGCTATCGCTAGGCACACATACTAAATACCTTACATACCTACTATGATTTTGTTGTTATTATTATTATGAACTTCTGAATTTATGTAATGTGAGTGTAATTATGTGTGTCTTTTTGATATCAATAAAATAAATATCTATCTATCTACTTATCTATTACCATCACGCTAAAAGTGGCCTTTGGGTCTTGCGGCCCTCGGCTCTGTCAGCGCCGCAAGACGCAAAATAGTATTGGATATCATCTATCAGCACGGAACAGCACTTTCCTGTTTTGTATCCTTTTCTGTCGCTCAGAACAGTAATTTGCTAGAGCGAGAGAGAGCGACGGAACGCTGCAGCACGGCCGGTGCTGAAGCGTACCGTCGCTCTCTTTCGCTCTAGCAAATGATGCTGTGATGAAAGTGCTGTTCCGTGCTGATAGATGAGATCCAACCCATATTCGGCTTGCCCCATTAGGGATAATGTATTTTTTGTACAGTTGGCTAATATTTTAGCTAACCTTTTTATATTACACATGATACGAGTAACTTTTCATTTAGTGCACAATTTTTTATAAGATATGTAGGAAAAAGTATCATATTGCGGTGCAAAAATTTTTAATACAGGTTGATGTATATTATGTGCATATAATATATAATTTGTTTTATCTCTCTTTCGACTGTAAAATATTATAATGTAAATATGTTTTGTTACTAATGAATAATGTATAAAATACTAGCTTTCGCCCGCGGCTTCGCTCGCGTATCCCACGGGAACATTACATTTTTCCGGGATGAAAGGTACCTCCTGAAAGGTATGTCCTTCTCTGTACTCCTAACTAATGTGTACGCGAATTTTCAAGAAGATTAGTTCAGTAGATAAAGCGTGAAGAGGTGACAAACAAACAAACAATTCAATTCAAAATATCTTTATTGTCATAGGATATTATAGTCACAAACAAACAAACAAACAAATATACAAACTCACTTTCGCATTTATAATATTAGTTAGGATAAATAAAAACAGAAAATTAACTTACCTACCCAGTTCCCAACGCGATGTCACTTCTTGTACCGGTGCATCTTTTGCATCTTTGTACGCACTTCATCGATCTGTAACACAATTTTGTTGAAATTGTGGGGGTACTTGGTGTATTGCGTGTTACTTAGCTTACCTACTTTCGGACCTTGTACGCGTAACAGTTTTTTATACCTATAGTGTTTTCATGTAAGTGAAATGTGAATTTCTATGAGAATAAAATATCCTAAACCTCTTAAGGAAAATACTAACAATGAATTTAAAGATGAGAGTGTTTTCTTCTCTTAAAAGAAAATGTAATAGAAATATCTTTGATGTCAAATTTAATAAACGCGCAAGTGCGAGTCGGACTCGTACCACAGGCCGGAATCTCCTAAGGTACGCGCAATATGCGTCCCCGTTCCCCGTCCCCGCACCTCTCCCGCGTTTTCGCCTCGATGACTCACGTTGGCCGTCAAGAACCAGGGGAGAGGTGCGGGTGCGGGGAACGGGGGGGAACGGGGACGCATATTGCGCGTACCTTAGGAGATTCCGTTCTGTTTACTCTTACTGTATTCTGTGCTCGTACATGAAGGTTTCCGTACCACCGTACAATGTTTTAAAACGCTGAAGAAATACGTTTCTTGTAAGGCGATCCCCTTTAATTATTATTAACTTAATCTGATTTTTAGTACTTTTTATTATAGTAATCATAGTGAAAATATCAGGTGTCTAGCTATTACGGTTCAAGAGATAGAGCCGACAGATCGAGTTAAAAACGCTGAAAAAAACACGTTTTTTGTATAACGACCCCCTTTAATTTTCAACTTTTTTTTCCCGTTTGCACCCTTCGGGTATGGAACTCTAAAAATTACTACTTATTCACCTAGTAACCAATCACAACACGGTAAATTATTTAAAAGACGCATACCGTAGCAAAGGACGGTCGCAAGTAAACTCAAAATTAAGTTAACGCCTACACGCAACTACAAAATAAAAGTAATCTAGAAGGACAGGCTTAAGTTTTAAATATTTTATACTCATCATCCGAGCGTATTTCCCGATTGCATCCTCAGCGGTAACGCTTAAGAGCCCGGGATCCGCTACCTTCCTAGGTGATTTGACGAGGTTACTGGTTTTAACACAGAGCGGCTGCCGTCTGACCTCCGCAACTAAAAGGATAGACCAGAACCAATCCTATGGACTGGATGGATGGTCTTCGTTATAATAATACAATTATTGATTTTTAAAATAACCAGTTAGAATCATCGCCCATTTTGCTTTGCGACTTTAATCAAGTAAACCACGACAATACATAAGCTGTCCTGTCCGTCTACTCATATGTGTTCCAGAGGACTATAGACTTTTAGCCTAAATTTTAGCCTGTTGGTCTTTTTTTAAGGCTATGTCATTTTAAAAAAGCGGCCAAGTGCGAGTTGGACTCGTCCATGAAGGGTTCCGTAGCAGCAAGTAACATTTAACGATTTATAACGTATTAAAAAAACTACTACTTACTAGATCTCGTTCAAACCAATTTTCGGTGGAAGTTTGCATGGTAATGTACATCATATATATTTTTTAGTTTTATTATTCTCTTATTTTAGAAGTTACAGGGGTGGGACACACATTTTACCACTTTGGAAGTGTCTCTCGCGCAAACATTTTAGAAAAAAATTATATTAGAGACCTCAATATAATTTTTAAAGACCTATCCATAGATATCCTCACAGAACAGAAAATACTATAGAAATCGTAAGTGGGCGTAACTGCCATAGTACACAGTAAGCGTAGTTCCGCGCACTTAGAGCTCCGCTCACTTCAGTCGTGATTTGTCATTTATTACACTGCCTTCGTTGCGTCGTAAAAAAGTTCAAATTAAGGAAAAATGCCATATTGTGCTATTTTAGCCTATTCCCATCGGACCCCCCGAGCTACTTACAATAGACCTGCCAAGGTCAGTGTCAATACGGTATAATTTGACAAATTTTGAAAAATCGTTTATGATTCAATTCTTAATTACACAGTAAGCACAATACAATAATATTTCTAGGATATCTATTGTTTTAACAACAAAAATCAACGTTGAAGTTTACCACAACTGCGCCAAAAACGCTAACATCTAACGTCACACACAGGTGACACGAGTAATACGCGCATACAGAAAGTCCGTCAAAACACTACGTTTACTTCCGTGTGGCATTTCCGTCTTGGATAAAAAATAAATCATTCGCATGTCGCAAAAAACATGGCCGTGTGTTTCCCGGCAGAGTAGAATAGGACCACTCCAAGTCTTCCCGTGGATGTCATAGAAAGCGACTTAGGAAACACAAGCTTAAAAAAGCTTATAAACACCAATGTTCTCACTCCAACCCATCTGGCCTGCGTGGAGAGTGTAGGCTTAGTCTTCTGGCTGTTGTGGCTAATATATGGCTTTGGTAGTACAGCTTTGGTCGAGCCCCTGCATTGGAGACTTAAAAAAAGACCTAATGATAATGAGGATGATGATGTATTATGTATATAATAATTAAGTAAAATAAATATGTTTATATACGTCCTTATATGATGGGATAACAACAAATTATGGTTTATTTTAAATGTTGTCCTACAGCCTATTCTATACTTTCAACATCTCGCAACTTACGCCTATATACCCAGGTGTGAGCTTTTAACGCCTATTAAGATGGAGGCCCACTTTGCCATCCCTATGGTAATGTTACGCAGAATGAAATAATGGAATAGAAGAAAATGCGTTAGGTAAAAGTGTATACAGAATGACTTTTTATTAACTGGCAACATTATTGGAGCAAGTTCTGTCCATAATACTGAACTACTTTCTATAAAAACAATTAGGTATCCAAAATCGATAAAAAAGTTTCGTACTCCCATACAAAATCCATTTAGCTGAGCGCTGATTTGTATGGGAGGACGAAAATTTTTTATCGATTTTCAATAATTTTTTTTTTATAGAAAATAGTTTAGTATCCTGGACTGAACTTGCTCCAAAAATGTTGCCAGTTAATAAAAAGTCACCCTGTATAGCGTGCAGTGTATTTTAAGACCCACCTTAGGTCGAACCACGTAACCATAGTCACTGGCAGCCTTTATTTAACCTTTTTTACCCCCGACCAAAAAGAGGAATGTTATTATAAAATTAGATAAGTAAATCGCGGGTTGAAACTATAAGAGTTTGTTGTCTGGATCTCGGAACCCTAAATAATAAAACTCCTTAAGAAAGTTGGTTCAATATCAACTTTTCAATACAAATTCTAACAAAAGATTGCAAAATATATAACAACGAAAACTAACTCCTATTACAGTATAATCGGATAAACAAGTTTTGCTCCATTGATTATAATTTTGTAGATTTACAAACTGCATTCTAAGTTTCGGCAAATGTGTGCATGGTACTCTTTCCCTGAGAACTTTTTCCTATGATCTCAGCGTATTTCTAGTTGAAACCTTAGCTGTATTGTTGTGAAGCCTGGGGTCAGCTTTCCGGTTTTTATTTTTCACACGGTCTTGAGCATTCTTGAGCATCATTCAAAAGCACGGCTAAAGAAATTTTTATACCACTTATGATACCCATCCAAGCACGGACAACCCCCGGAGTTGATTAATTTGCGAAGCAATGCGTACTCTTAACGGGCCACTGAGACCCCAAAATGCTCAAGAAGAAGTACCTATGAAGAATCTTTAGAAAATAAAACATCCTAGTCTGACCCCTAGACTAGGACAAACACTGGAAAACTAATATTAATCCGAGAAATATTACTTTCAATATAACGAGAGAAATTGAAATAAAGCTTTTTTGTATGATAAATAATATTTTTATTTCAATCCATTTTCGAATCCCACACACAAAACACATCCCTCTTCATTTTGACTCATACCACTACCATCTCTTATCCTGATTCAGGACTACCTATTAATTTATTATTAATCACTGTTGAAAGTTTTTTAAAAGTCTAATTATATTTTTTGATACAAAGTTGTAAGTGTGTCAGTATAATAAATTTAATATATCTGTGTTGTTGAGTCTCTGCTCCCCACTCCACCTCCTATCTTCTATGTGGGAACTCCCCTGACTGCGCCGGGACAGGTCGAGTTCTCACAAGGTTTTAGGCGTCGATCCTACTGGACCGCGCACTGTGTCGCGGAGCGCGGTTCAACACATTGACGCTCCCGCGCGTTGAAGCGTTTCCAGTGTGTTGGACTAGGGCTGTTTTTTAGAGGTAGGTATACAAATTAAGATACTTGCATACAACGTTAAAATCTGCGGCCCCGCGTTCCGAGACGGTGCGCGGTGCAGTGGGATCACCGCCTTAGCATACTGATACACTGATACACTATCACGTCTTTATCCCTACCGGGGCAGACAGAGCCTAGGGCGGCAAGGCCCAGGCCACTTTTAGCGTGATGGTGGGCATAAAGGTGGAAAAAAGAAATCATAATAGTGTTGGGTTGCTAACCGCATCGCCTATTGATATGATTCAGATTCTTGCCCATTCCCTCGACCGGCTTTTACGATTTGCGCGGGAAAAGAAGCAGCTGGTACATTCTATGTTTTTTCTTTTCTCCCAGACCAGCATGGAAGAAGCATGTCTGAGGAAATATCTTCCTGCCTAGAATTGTATTGCGCGGAGAACAGCTCTGACGGTGTTTTGTCGGAGTTTTCCCCGAACTGTGAACTCGCGAACCCCAAATCTCGACAACATTGACAGATTTAGCTCAAGTTCAAACTTAAAAAATGTTTTATCTACATCTACCCGCCAAAATTTCATAACACTTCGGTCAAAATTACTTGAGTTATCGTGGAACCAACACACAAACGCAAGGCCTAAATAGTACAAAAGTCCCATTCTTCCGAAATAACATTCAATTATTCGTATTATTTGGCTACTCCAAATAATATGAAAAGTGAATGAAAAAATACACAATAGCTAAAATTTACTTATAACATGTATTCTCACTTAGTTATTGTGTTTGTTTATGCCTAGTGTATGCATTAAGCATCATTATTTCACTCACAATGGGGAAAAATAATATTCGCCTGTACTTTTTTACGGTTCCGTAGTAAACAAGGAACCCTTATAGTTTCGCCATGTCTGCCTGTTTGTCTGAAGAATGGTTTAACTCAGAGACTATTAATACTAGAAAGCTGTAATTTGGTATGGGTATAATAATCACGCCGCAGTGTTATATCTATAGGTATACAAACACGCTGATAAAATCTTGAAATTTTTTTTAGGTTAGCTCCCGTCATGTAAATAATATTTTTTTTTCACGCCTTATCTCATGGTGTGGAATGTCTTTGAATAGGTCTTTCAAAAATATTTGAGTTTGGAACACCATTTTTCGATCTAGCGATCCGTTTGTGAAATATATAAATAAGTATATATAGCCTGACTGCTCTGGTACATAATATGTACCTATGTATTGTATAACAGTAACCGGGAACTACACGGCTAATGTACATATTATGTACATGACCCGTGTAGTTTCCGGCAGAGTAGAATAGGACCACTCCAAGTCTTCCCGTGGCTATCGTAGAAAGCAACTCTGAAAATACAAGCTAAACAAAGCTTGGAAACATCCATGAGACCTCTCCAACCCGTCTGGTCAGCGTGGAGAGTGTAAGCCAAATCCTTTGACTGCTCTGGCTAATATATAGTTGGCTCTGGTAGTACAGAGAGGGTCGTGCTCCTGCAGTGGAGACTACAAAAGACCTGATGATAATGATACATACATACTATCACGTCTTTATCCCTAATGGAGTAGACAGAGCATTTTGGGTCTTGGGGCTCTAAGCAGACGGAGCCTTGGGCCGCAAGACACAAAGGCCACTTTTAGCGTGTAGGTGGGCGAGAAGGTGGAAAAAGAAATCAAAGTAGTAATGAGTTGATAGCCGCATCGCCTATTGTCATGATTTACTGACTTCTTCTTCTTCTCGTGTGGAAAGCACAAAATCTAATTCATTTTTTTCCCTCCAGAAGGTTGCCACTTAGCGTTGTCTGTAGCCTCACATAGGTCACGCTTAGTGCAGCTGGTGGGGCACGATGGGCAGGAGAGGAGGTGTGACATAGTCTGGTCGTTATGACCACACTGACACTGTTTACTGACTGTTATAGCTGTGTTTATACCACAACACAAGTTAATAATCCTTCTCTGCCCATAAACATGATTCCCAAAATTATAAATTCCTTTAATGTTTTCATTAAACTTATTATGTTAATTGGATTTTGAGTAGCCATTAGGATTTAGGGCCTCGCTTCGCAACAAAATCTTAATATTTCATTCCGTAATATCCTTAATCCAAGAGATTTACGGGAGCAATAGGTGACTAATAAAATATACTGTTTAGTGCTTATTCGTAACTTTGTGTTGGTAAATGTAAGTAATTGTTTTTAAGTCTTTTTGACACATAATTAATGTTATATTATCAGTTATATGTTTATTTTAGCAATTTTAGCAAAAAAGCAAACTACAATAATAATTTTGGTCACACATACAACTATATAATAGTAATGAGTGCGTTCATATAAAATAATTCATAATAAAATTGGATTTACATTATGTAATAATAAATTATATTATTATTTAATTTTCTAATTTAAATATCTAGTGTGCGCACCCCCGACGATCCCAACTGCGATACAATGCATACGCGTCCAGTGCCACTGGATTGGACAATTCGGCTTATCAGTGATGATTTTCAGAATGCTGTTATGGCTCCTGCGAATTATTAGAAGACACGTACCTACATAGCAAACTTGTAGACGGACGTAGTTTAGCAAAAAGGAGCCAATCCACAAAATTGTCAAAATCGAGTTGTGTATGCCAAAGTGACCTAACGTGCCTATACTTTCAATCAGCATTAAAGATCCAAGTGAAATTTTACAAAAAATAACTTTTTGGCGCGTTAGGTACCATCCCACATGTATTGAAGGCGTTATTTTTAATTCACAAATAACGCTCCAATCTTCATGGATCATTACTGATAAAATAGTCAACAATACAATCTGGTTTAATAATATTATGATTAAAAAGATCCAAGCTCCATGGGTCCTTTTAAAGAAATAATATTTCGGTCAATATTTCACATTAATCAAATCACAAAAATGACCCAGATGGACTGGGTCGTTTTTGTTGATTTAGCATTACTTTCGTTCAAAATGTTATCGAAACAACATAACGGATCCAAATCACGTGAGTCCTTTTTGTTAAATATAAAACTAGAAAAAATATTATGTATGTGACAGTATCATCATGTGTTATATTATTATTTTATTTAAAATATTTTATAAAAGCTTAACGAAGATAACAAATTTACTAAAATTTACAAGAAACTTAAAACAAAATGTTTAGAGTGGATATAAGATGCATGAAAAAAAAAGTGTTTATTAACTAGCAACACTGTCAATGTCACTTTGCACAGAACGGCGCACGCGACGGATAGATGGATAACGAGAGTTAATTGTTAAATTGAAAATTGAGTGTGTACCTACCCAAAATGCGAAGAGTAGATAGAATTATAACAAGTGCTTTGTGCAATACAAAAAGTAATAGTCTTAATAGCGAAGAAAATGGTAAGTTGGCACATTGAAGCAAAATTAACCTCAAAAATGTTATTAAAGCTATGAATGTAAAATAATTACAGGATTTACTTATGAATCTCACAAATTAAAGCTTGTTTTCCATTTTAGCTAAAATAGAATGCATGAATAAGGAATCAACATGTGAACCAGATTTAAACACCAGTAAGTTTACGTTCTTAAATGCATGCTTACTATACTATGTTTATTTATATACAATATTGTGATATTAAAAGCGCCAACTCTGGAAGTACGTTGTACAAATGAGACAGTTGTTAGAACACATGATAATATGATCAACAACAACAAGTATCTTTATTATTGGAGTCAGTAAATTAGCGTAATTATTATTGGAATTAGTTTGGTTACCATAGTGAATAATAAGTTTAATCCCGACTTTTATACTTATTATGAATAAATTAATTTGTGATTCAGTAGAAGTTCAAATCTGAAGAGGGTAGTTTAGTTTTATTTGTTTGTTGTTCATATTTATATTTGTTTATTATAACGTATATTTAAAACTAGCAGTTCCATCTGGCTTCGCCCGTGGTACATACATAGCCTATGTGTTATTCTGATGTATAAGCTATATTATTGTGAAGTTTCATTAGAATCCATTCAGTACTTTTTACGTGAAAGAGCAACAAACATACTTACAAACATATTTATAAACACACTTACATACATCTTCACAAACTTTCGCGTTTATAATATTATTATTATTACAGAATAGTAGGAAGTAGGATACATACTTTGTTTGGCAGTTTTTTTTATATTTTTAAGCACGTATGACTAATTAGCCAATATTGTCACCATCGCAATTGGTGTATGCAAAGCTGGTTTATGGGTGGCATGGGTGATAGTTGCTTATGTTGCTTGAATTTTGTTTCAGCTTTCACGGATGTTACAGCTGTACCTAATCTAGTACATCCTAAAATATCCATGTCAAGTAATAAAGATATGCAGAAGGATATAATTATGAGTAAGTATCAGATATGAAATACGTGAAAAAAATATTTAGGGCTTTTTTCAACTTTTTAACTATTAATATTACAAATAAATATTTATAAATAACTTTTAGATGTTATCAGTATTAATACGTCAGTTCGCTATTTAACATACCTTTTATACTATTTTTCAGCTGACAGTGGTAAAGATATAATAAACTCTCCTAACACACTCCTCAAGAAAGTTATTGATGATATAGAATCTCCTATTGCTCCAGATTATTCACCATTAACCCCACTTGTGTCCAAAAATACTGTTTGTCAAAATATAAATTCACCAGATGAGGAAATGCTTGAAAATTTTTCACCAATACCTACAATGTCACCTAGCACTTTAGATTTATATAACACATTAATAACTGACCTTGATAAAAATAATACTGTTGAGGAAACGGCAAAACCAGAAAATGCTCATAAGGAATTAAGCGAAAATACAAATAAAAGGTCTTTGGAACTGCAAGATTATATGAGTGACTTTAGTAATACAGACTCAGACTTTATTCCAAATAGCGATGATGGGGTTTCAAGTGATGAAAATATAGGAAGTGTGAAAGTTAAGAAACTCAGTATAACTGCTTTAGTACATAACTCGAAAAAACAAAGTACGACAAAAAGTTTAAGGATACCTGAATCACCCAGTTCTGAGATTTCGCAGGATGAATCGATGACCAATAGAAGTCTAGCCGTAAGAAACGAAAATAATATGGAATTAGAGTCTAATAGTCAGAATGAAAATGTAGTGAGTGAAAGTGTCGCTTATAAAGGTCGACCTAAAAAGGGTCGAAAATGTAAAAATGCCGAGCATACGACTACACAAAAAAAGCATAGAAAATATGCAAATTTAACTTATTTCACTAACAACAATAAAATCGAACCAAAGACGTTCAAAGATTATAAGTGTTCTTGTCTTAAGTTGTGTCACGAACTAATTCCTGCTAATAATAGGCAAAAAGATGTTCTTACGAGGCACAGTTGTTATACATAGTTAATTCTGTAAAAGAGACACCGAAAGTTAGAGCATATACTGTGGTGCAGGGAAAAAAAACTGGGAAACAACGACCAAGAGGGTTCAAACGAACATACAAAATTGGTGACATAGAAGTTTGCAAGGACATGTTTCTCAAAAATTTTCAAATCACGTCAAAGAAAGTTGATGTGTCATTACGAAAGAAGCGTTGTGGTAAATTGATTAAAGACCAAAGGGGGTCACATGGGGGATGGAATAAAACTGCAGATCAAGATATAGATTTTATAAAGGATGTTATCAATGCGCTACCAAAATATGTTTCCCATTATAGAAGGTCTGAAGAAAACTGTCGTGAATATTTAAAATTGGGAATGACAGTAAAAAATATTTACGAATTGTATGTAGAAAAAACTAAAGAAGTATACGGTGAACAAAAAAAACCCGTATCATTCGCAACAGTAAAGCGCACATTCTACACAAACTTCGATTTACGTTGCAAAAGATTAAAAAAGGACACATGTAATAAATGTGACACTTTTAATAACAAGATAAATAGCTGTGGGATAGAGGAGACCCTAGAAGCATTGAAAGATGAAAGAGATAGACACCAGAAACGAGCTCAAGATTTAAGAAAACGTATGAATTTAGATTTGATGCAAGCTAAAAATGATGACACTTTTGAATGTATTACTTTTGATTTGGAGAAAACCCTTCCTTTACCTCGCATTCCAACCAGTATAGTTTTTTATAAACGGCAACTCTGGCTTTATAACTGTGGATTGCATGTAGGTTCCAGTGATAAAGGTTATTGTTACGTATGGGTTGAAGGAGAGGCTGGTCGAGGGGCACAAGAAGTTGGCTCGTGTTTAATTAAATACATCAAACACAAATTGAATTCTAAAGTTCAAAACTTAGTACTTTGGAGCGATTGTTGTGGCGGCCAAAACCGCAATATTAAAATAGTGCTGATGATGAAGGTTATATTAAACAGTCACCCTACCCTCAAAACAATAACACTAAAGTATTTAGAGTCAGGTCACACTTTTCTCCCTAACGACACCGATTTTTCTAAAATTGAAGCAAATTTAAAATTTCACGAAAGGCTTTATACATCAGATGAATACATAAAAGTAATTGAAAATAGCAAGAAAAAAAATCCATTGACTGTAGAACGAATGGAGCGAAAAGATTTTTTGAGTACTGTCAAGTTGGAGAAAAAAATTGTGAACAGAAAAATGTATGTTAATAAAACTAAAACATCGTGGTTAAACACGAAAGAGATTCTACTGAAGAAGGAAGATAAATATACTTTATATATGAAAACTACTTTAAGAGAAGATACTTTATCTGAAGATGATTTTACGATGCTATGGCCAAATGGAAAAGAAATTCCTCAAGCAAAATTAGACGATTTGGAATCAATGTTTGATCTCATTCCAAAAGATTGTCTGGGATTTTACAAGGGCCTTAAGGGGAATCCCGAATTCGCAGACGACATTGAGGGGTACGGAGGTCATGTTGATTTTGCTATTGAAATAGATAATGATGTGCTGTCTGATGGTGCTCAGATTTCTGACTCTGAATAGTTTTTGTTTTAATTTTTGGTTATACATAATATTTACAACAGTTTTCTTACATAGTGTAATCGGCAACCTTTAATACTTTTGCCAAATCAGATGCCCAGCATCAAGAACTAAACATGTCAATGTCGTCATCTTTGACTGTAACTCTGTTGAGGACCTTGTCTTTATCAATAAATTTAAGAGCCGTGCTCTAGTCGCTGGGGTATTGCCATGCTCATGCTCATGTTATTCTGCCTAATAAACCTTTATTTTTTAAGTGTATTGCGTAGATATTAAGTTAAAGATATTTGTGTTATATCTTTGCGGTCTCATATTCGTACATTTTAAGTTCTTTTTTATGTTCAGTTAATAATTTGATAGACATATAAGTTTTTATGTTTACATATATTTTTGATTTAAGTCTTGCTTGAGGAGAGAATAAAAAGCAAAATATTGAATGAAATGAGTAGTTTTATTAAATAATAATGATTTTACATTTCCTTTTTTATTCATAGACCATTATTGCTAAATTGAATCAAAGCAACTGTCAAGAAAAAATCATTTTCACAAAAAGGATCCAGACCCATATTTTTGTAAATATCTCGAAAAACAAATAAAGTATTTTAATTTATTAAAAAACATGTAAAAGATCTCAAATTTAGACATATGTTAACAACAACAAAAAAAGTTTTATGGTTTATAGTCATGAGCAAATTCCATTTAAACTTCAAAAAATCATAACTCAAAACTAGGTTTATGTGGATTGGCTCCTTTTCGCTAAACTACGTCCCTTAACCCAACTGCTCACATAAATAGCAGCATAAAAATGACTAGCAAACCTGCGAAAGGTAGGTAATATAGGTTTAAATACTAGGAAAGTAACTATAAAATATATTTTTAGGGTTCCGTACCCGAAGAGTGCAAACGGGACCCTATTACTGTGACTCCACTGTCTGTCTGTCTGTCCGTTTGTCCGTCTGTCCGTCTGTCCGTCTGTCCGTCTGTCCGTCTGTCCGTCTGTCCGTCTGTCCGTCTGTCCGTCTGTCCGTCTGTCCGTCTGTCCGTCTGTCCGTCTGTCCGTCTGTCCGTCTGTCCGTCTGTCCGTCTGTCCGTCTGTCCGTCTGTCCGTCTGTCCGTCTGTCCGTCTGTCCGTCTGTCCGTCTGTCCGTCTGTCCGTCTGTCCGTCTGTCCGTCTGTCCGTCTGTCCGTCTGTCCGTCTGTCCGTCTGTCCGTCTGTCCGTCTGTCCGTCTGTCCGTCTGTCCGTCTGTCCGTCTGTCCGTCTGTCCGTCTGTCCGTCTGTCCGTCTGTCCGTCTGTCCGTCTGTCCGTCTGTCCGTCTGTCCGTCTGTCCGTCTGTCCGTCTGTCCGTCTGTCCGTCTGTCCGTCTGTCCGTCTGTCCGTCTGTCCGTCTGTCCGTCTGTCCGTCTGTCCGTCTGTCCGTCTGTCCGTCTGTCCGTCTGTCCGTCTGTCCGTCTGTCCGTCTGTCCGTCTGTCCGTCTGTCCGTCTGTCCGTCTGTCCGTCTGTCCGTCTGTCCGTCTGTCCGTCTGTCCGTCTGTCCGTCTGTCCGTCTGTCCGTCTGTCCGTCTGTCCGTCTGTCCGTCTGTCCGTCTGTCCGTCTGTCCGTCTGTCCGTCTGTCCGTCTGTCCGTCTGTCCGTCTGTCCGTCTGTCCGTCTGTCCGTCTGTCCGTCTGTCCGTCTGTCCGTCTGTCCGTCTGTCCGTCTGTCCGTCTGTCCGTCTGTCCGTCTGTCACAGGGCTCTATCTCTTGAACAGTAATAGCTAGACACCTGAAATTTTTACCGATTATGTATTACTGTGGCCGCTATAAGAACAAATACTAAAAATAAAATAGTTGAAAATTAAAGGGGGTCGTCATACAAAAAACGTGTTCTTTTCAGCGTTTTTAACTCGATCTGTCATAGGGCTCTATCTCTTGGACCGTAATAGCTAGACACCTGAAATTTTCACCGATTATGTATTACCATGACCACTATAACAAGAAATACTAAAAATAAGATAAAGTTAATGGCAAGTGCAAGTCGGACTCATACATGAAGGGTTCCGTACCTCCGTACAATGTTTTAAAACGCTAAAAAAAACACGTTTCTTGTATGACGACCCCCTTTAACTATTAACTTTATCTTATTTTTAGTATATGTTGTTATAGCGGCCATAGTAATACATTATCTGTGAAAAATTCATGTGTCTAGTTAATGCCATTATAAAGATCTAGTTAAAAACACTGAAAAAACAGGTTTTTTGTATGACGACCCCCTTTAATTTTTGACTTTTTCGTATTTTTAGTATTTGTTGTTATAGCGGCCACAGTAAAACATAATCTGTGAAAATGTCAAGTATCTATTACGGTTCAAGAGATAGAGTCCTGTGACAGACGGACAGACAGACAGACAGACAGACAGACACCCATTTTAACATTAGATCCGTGTGATTTTACTCCATTTATATCAACAGTCTGAAGCCTATCTGATAAATAAGATTCTATTAGTTTAATTACCTTAGTAAGTAATTATATGATCTCTACTTTTAGTGATGATACTGATGATAGTGGATCATAAAAATAGCAACGACCAGAAATCACCAACGTTGCTAATTGCCAATTGGTTCAAAATGAAATTTTTCTTGATCCCACTGTGTCCAATGAGGTGAGGTGTGAGGATGAAATAAAAAGACGCTGTGCTGTGACGAGATCAGCTGTTGAAAAGATCACGAACATTTGGAAGAAGCTCAGAATTACCAGAAACATCAAGGTTATTCTGATGTACTGCTTAGTATATCCAAAAAATAAGGGTAGTTTCTATTACGTCTATTACAAAACGGGATGAAATTGAAGAGAACTGGTACAGCAAACTTCATATCAAGCGCAAAACTTAGACACTACAACCAACAAAGCGTTTACAAGTGATGTCTAGTCAACTGTACAGCATTTGTTAGACCGAAAGCTATTTGCTGGAAAATTACAGGGCCTTATTAATGTAGTGAAATATCGCTGGAATAAATAAACAGCTTTAAACTTTGTAGAATGTCAAAATAAAAATGTGCCAGATCTTTCAATATGGCAACCTTGCACCTTGTGACATTACGATAAGAATATTGCAGAAAGGGGCTGTAAAGAATCCACATCTAGTAGCGAATAGACTCTTGAAAGAAAGAATAGAACAGAAATAGAACCATCTTATTGCGTTTTCGCTGCGCCGTACAAGCCTCTCTTTCAGCATTAAAAGTGGTAATGCATTTACAGAACTACACCAAGGAGAATAATGTCGAGCTAAACTTGATTCTGAAGACTAGACAGAGGAACATTATTCTTCCTAATGTGGTGTTGGAAATGCATTACAACTTTTAATGCCAAAAGTTAGGCTTGTACGGCGAAGTGGCAACGCAATAAGAAGATTCTATTCCAGTTCTATTCTATTCTCTCTTTCAAGGTTCTACTATATTTCTTTCTCAAATCATATCGCAAATCAATCCTTTCTGGATTTCTTCTGGTCTTTGGCATCCTTAGGTGACCATTGACATGCATATTATAATTGAAGAAGAAAAAGCGAGAAAGTGCACAGCTTAGGATGTAACCTGTAACGCGCTAGGATGAAAAAGTATTATCCAAGAAAGTTTTCCGCATAAAAAATACTTGCACAAAGTAGAGCCCATAAAACTGCTACTCGTCATAATGTGAACTAGGTGTAAACTTAAGAGGCAATTGTAAACATTTTGATGGCTCGTTATGCTATTTTTACTCGACAGTAACAACTGGGTGTTGGGCCTTGAAAACTGCGATTTTGTTTAGCTAGATAAGTGACATTTTCAAGAGAATTGGTTCAAATTGGCTAATTATAAATATTTCGATATTTATTTCTGAAATAAAACTTTTAAAAACTTACTTTGCTTTGTTATACAAACCTTCTCGTTCCATTAATATGTAATTGTTGAAATTATTTAAGTATACCGAAATATATCCGTCTTACTACAAAAATGATACACATCTGTTGAGCACAATCTAAGTCCTAAGGTATGTTGACGTTGAGAATTCATACTACTATAAACCTAACAAACAGCCATATAATCACTGTTACGATTTTTACAATTTAAGACTGCAGTCTTCGACCGTGGGAATATTTTATTGAACACACGAATCTATATTTTCTATCTACACATACGCATTGCGCTGTATTGTACATGCACTCTAGAGACGAATTTAGACGAATTCAGAAGCGCAGCGAGCGGTCTGTCTTATCAGCGTTTTCGTCCCCATACTTATTTGAGAAATTCGGAGAACTTTAAATTTTTCTATCATTTTGCAAAAGACAAATTATTTTTATTTATTTATTGTACTTTTTTAAGCATGAATCAATCTTCATATGTGTGAATTTTTAACTCAGTCGTATGCGCAAGAAATCCGACGACGTATTCGCTTATATTTTCTTCAAAGTTTCACCTTTTTAACTAAGTTTTTGAATGTATTTAAAAAAAAATACTAAAATAATTTTCATTCACCTTTTAGGATTTTCCTTTGTCTTTATTTCTCTGTAATTTATACACAACTTTATGTTTTAAATTCCGTGTAAACAACAAAGAACGATGAACGTCGCGCACCGCAAAAAATTGAAACACGTCTCAGGTTATTTGGAATTAAAAAAACTATTACAATAAAAATCAATAAATTGTCTCATTCACTTTTTTATTACTTAAATAAACTTCAATTTAACATATAAGTACATATTGTTACTAAGATAATTTGACTCTAATCAGCTCCGAAAGCAGAGAAAAGCAGTCAAAATCACTAAAAATCAGGACTGGGCCCTTAAATAATAAATGGAAATTAAATGTAAATTATCACAATTAACTTGCTATAAGTTAGAACCGCTCGCTTGAAGTCGCTTGTTTCGTTGCCTCACTTAAAGGGTTGCGTGTTTGCTAATAGGAAGTTTATTATCCCATAAAGCAAAGAACAGTGTTCGTCTCAATTCCTGCCTGTATTTTTAGAAACAATATTGTTTCCTTACTGTTAGCTGGTTTTGATTTCTGTGCCATGTGATTTCCGACCAAGCATACGTAGGACCCTTATTTAATGCGTAGGACCACTAAATGTCTGCCTATATCGACATATAGGCGATTAAAGGACATTTGATGACCTTCGTGGCGTATTGTCCACGCTAGTCCGCCTTGCTTTTCTTGCTTCTTAAACGTTGCCAGTGTTTAAAAAGCAACCTGTATACAGAACGCCGCCCACCAGTGTTGCCAGTACGTCACAATGGTGTTCACTAAATTAATATGGGACCAACTTTGTAGTAAAGGCTTTTAAATAAACAAAGAATCATCAAAATCGGTTCACAATCAGCAAAGATATCGCATATTATTATATAAAAGAACATGCGGGTTGAATTGATAACGTCCTCATTTTATGAAGTCGGTTAAAAAAGTTAATAGCTGTTTTCAGACACAATATACCTATATAACGTCTAACAACATATACTGAAACTATTTTAAGGGTGAATGCAGTCCATGATACTGAACAACTTTACCCAAGCAACATACAGGCTGACTTTTAAGCTATTGCATAGCTTTTATAGCTTTGAGCGCTCAAGAAATTCCATAACGAAAATAAAACCTAACACTTCGCCTACCGACCGGCACAGCGGCGCGGCGTTGAAAGCCGTGCATCGTCTAACGTCGTATGCAATAGCTTTACCGCGGCAGTCCCCGAGTGCCACACGTTTTTTTTATCCACCTGTATGATACTGAACAAATTTCTATAAAAAAGGTATTAAAAATCGATAAAAAATTTTCTTCCCCCATACAAAATCCGTTTGGAGGACGAAATATTTTTATCTATTTTTAATAACTTTTTTATAGAAAGTTGTTCAGTATCATGGACTGAACTTGCTCCAAAAATTTAACAGGTGGATAAAAAGTCAGCCTGTATATTCAGTCAGACGACCTCCGTGGTGTAATGGTCAACACGCTAGTCCGCCAATCCGGAGGTTCTGGGTTCGATCCCCAGCCAGGGTAAGTTGGAAAATGGCCTTTTTTAAATTGTCCTGGGTCTTGGGTGTTTATGGTATATATGTATTTATTATAAAATATAGTATCGTTGAGTTAGTATCCCATAACACAAGTTTAAAAAAACTTACTTTGGGGCTAGTTCAATCAGTGTGATTTGTCCTTATATATATATATATATTTATTTATTTATATTGTAATATGGAAAATATTTTTTTGATTAACATACAAACTCGTATCAGCTGATCGGTCAACTTGTATTGGAGGCCAACAATACTTTTTCATATTTCAATATATGTTCCTTGGGAAAAGTTGTTCAGTATCATTGACTTAACCTATTCTGTTAGACCAATACACCTATTCTGTTACACAATACAATAAAAGGTGTGCATAATTACTGGGATTATGCCGACAAAAGTGGCAAAACATATTCGCTGTCTCAGACCTTATTTAATTTATTCACGGCTTAAGACCACGCCGACGCGGCGTTCTGTGACTTTTTATTAATTTTCCTCAACAAAATGTGGGAGAGAATTCTTGATTGTGCTAAAAATAGTTAAACCAAGTCCTTTTATTAGTTTTTAGGGTTCCGTACCCAAAGGGTGCAAACAGGACCCTATTACTGAGACTCCGCTGTCTGTCCGTCTGTCACAGGGCTCTATCTCTTGCACCGTAATAACTAGACACTTGAATTTTTCACCGATTATGTATTACTGTGCCGCTATAACAAATACTAAAAATTAAAAGAAGTTAAAAATTAAATTATACAAAAAACGTGTTTTTTCAACGTTTTTAACTAGATCTTTATAATGGCATTAACTAGATACATGAATTTTTCACCGATTATGTATTACTATGGCCGCTATAACAACAAATACTAAAAATAAAAAAAGTTAAGAATTAAAGGGGGTCGTTATACAAAAAACGTGTTTTTCAGCGATTTTAACTCGATCTTTATAATGGCAATAATTAGATACTTGATTTTTCACCGATTATGTATAACTATGACCACTCTAACAACAAATATAAATATAAGATAAAGTTAAAAATTAAAGGGGTCTTCATACAAGAAACGTGTTTCTTCAGCGCTTTGGAACATTGTACGGAGGTAGGGAACCCTTCATGTACGAGTCCGACTCACACTTGCCCGTTTATTCAATAAAACTCCTTCCAATTTCAAGCAACATTAATCAACATTAAAATAACAGGGTTCAAATTCTTCCATTTATTGAATACCTCCATGGCGTATTGGTTGACACTCTGAAAGTTTTAGGATTCATCATCAGCCAAGACTAATATTTGCAGATTGATAAATAAGATTTTTATCAATACGTCAACATCTATAATGTTGCTATAAACCTAAGCCAAACTATGTACGCTTCATGATCAGGTCTTTTTAGTCTACACTGCAGGAGCACGACCCTCTCTGTACTATTAGAGCCATATGTTAGCCAGAGCAGGCAGAGGATTTGGCCTACACTCTCCACGCTAGCTAGACGGGTTGGAAAGGTCTCATTGATGTTTATAAGCTTTTAGCTTGTCTTTCCTAAGTCACCTTCTACGACATCCACAGGAAGACTTGGAGTGGTCCTATTCTAGTCTGCCGGGAAGCAGACGGCTTGCTATATGCCATTACAAGAAAATCAGATTTCAAAATCTTCTATGGTACAATCACACTCGTAATATGCCTGCATTACACCTTGACTGCCTGACTGACTCATTGCAGACACAATAGATTTTTAATTGTTTGGCGGTCACCAGGTGACCGCCATGGCGTTTAAAGACTTCAATTGGAGCTCAGATATTAGTAAAAGATTCGGAATTTAGTGCCAAGAAAGCGTGGTGGAGTACGGCCGCTTCTTGAATTTATATTATATGTTGTCCTTACTTTATTTGTAATTTTAAATGTCATTTGGTGCAATAAAATGTTTGTATTGTAGTAAGATGATAAAACCGGAAGGTACTCAAAATCTTGTACGAGTACAAAAATTTTAATGTGGGTACTGGGTACCTTGTTCAGAGAAGTATTTTTTTTTTCCTTATTTTAAATTCTTATTCGATACAATAAGCAAAGAACGTTTGCGTGACGGAGAAGCCATATTGCTAGGATTAGCACTAAACCGGTCAGGACTGCTGACCAAGTGTTTAGATTCCCTCTTATGTAGCTACTAACGTTCCGTCTGACTTCCTACAGTCACGATCCGTCTCATAAGAACACAGAAAATCTTTGTCATCATCATTATCAGGTCTTTTTTAGTCTTAACTGCAGGAGCACGACTACTCTGTACCGCACTCGCTATACCACAGCGGCGACACTCCCTGTAGGTATGTGAGAGTTCGAACGCCTGTGACCTTGAGCTCGGAGCTCGTAACGCTAGGGTTGATACTGAACCGAAATGGAGTATGGTGCGGTGAGTGAGAGTGACGCGAACTAGGTACCAGCCCTCGGCCAAAGCAGTCAGCGATAGCTCGTTTCACGCCCCGCGCGCCTCCCAAGGCCCCCTCGCACATCCAGCCACCCACACATAGCCGCAAGCGATTTTATGTGCACACATGCTTATGTGTCGTTTCTTTTGGCGTAGTGTATATATTCTTTGGCTATACTTAGACTGAGCTAGTAGTAAGAGGATTTGGCCTACACTCTCCACGCTAGCCAGACGGGTTGGAGAGGTCTCATTGATGTTTATAAGCTTTGTTTGGCTAGTGTTTCCTTAATCGCCTTCTACGGCATCTACAGGAAGACTTAGTCACTCCAAGTCTTCCCAAGATAGATGTCGTCCTATTCTACTCTGCCGGGAATAATACGGTGACTAACTTTGTAACTGGATTTAAGCCATTAACCGCGCAAATAAAGTTGACATTGTACATTTTAATGTATTTTTAACTAAATAAAAAAAGGGTGGTTATCAATTCGTTTTTTGTTTGAAAGGGTTTACTTTCCAGGTGTCACATATACCTTTTTTAAAATCAGTTTCATTAATTTTATTAAAATCGGTTGTGTGGTTTGTTTTTTAAACGATAATATCTAGAAAAAATATGTCGTCATACATGATAATTGTTTTTTAGGGAAAGTGGTTCAGAATCATGGACAGAACTTGCTCCAAAAATTTTGCCGGTGTTTTAAAATTCACCCTGTATAAACGTTTGGTAGAATTAACGGGGCGCGACTGCTCGAGCCGGCGCGAGTCATCGCTGCGCCGCGTATCTTATGACATTGTACATAAAGTTTATAATGTCTTGTTATTGAACTGGTCGTCGTGTCGCTGCCAATTTAGTGCAGCGTGAGCCTTAACCGTTTAGCCATAGATTTTTACCAATCTAACTAAAACTATTGGAAAAGTTTTGAACAAAAACAAAGCGAATAAATTGAAAACAAAAGAGAATGAACGTTAATACGCAGTTCGGAGCGGATCACTCGAAACTTCTGTCATTAAGGAAGTTAATTAACAAAAGAGGCTTTGTAAGAGTTTTTGCGAAATATATTCAAATTATCGCCGATGACTTAGGTGTAAAGTTGGAAGTCATTGCATAAAAATTGTGATAAGAGGATTTGATCAACTTTATAATTACGTTTTGTTCCATGCTGTTTTAGGAAAAAAGGAAAAAAAAACGATCAAGTGCGAGTCTGAACACTTTCCCCTTTACTCTGGTTTAACAAAGCCATTTTAGACATTACCATCCATAAAAACGCTACAGTAAACTTCCTCCATTTCCCCCTTTTAGATTTTTTTTTTGCAACATCTTATGTTGAAGGAAATCTTTAGTGTGCCGCTCAAATTTGATTGAAATCCGTCAGTAAATAACGCTACAGCAAATTTTTTTCCCTCCCCTCTATTTCTCTCCCAATCGAAAATCGAAATAAATTTAAGAATTTAAATAAATCAAGGAACGTGTGTTTCAATTTTCGTCAAAATCGGTTGTAAAATGCGACCTAATCATTTAGGTCATCTTGAAAATGACACGCTTCGCTCGCTGGTCAAAAAAAATCTGTTTTTATTTTGTTCCTCGAACCAGATAGAAAACCAATAATACCACAGAATACAGTAACAGTAAACAGAACGGAATCTCCTAAGGTACGTGCAATATGCGTCCCCGTTCCCCGCACCCGCACCTGTCCCCCGGTTCTTGTGGGCCAACTTGTGCCATACAGTGTGTGTTCACCCGCTCTCGCCCGTCGTTAAGATGAAAACGGGTTAAGAGGTGCGGGGACGGGGAACGGGGAAACATCGCAAAAGTAAATGTTATTTGTAATAAAATTCTATGATTTCAAATTATTCATAACAAACATTCTAATTATTGAGTTTCTGTGCAACGAAAATCTATTATTCAAAATTCTTTATACTGAGTAACCTACATATTGATTATTCTATGACATGATAATATTCGAAATCAACGAAAATCTGTTAAACTTTTGTCTGTATAAGAAAGTACACCACCTAATCACGCAAGTGTCACAGTTGGATTGTCTAACGGTTTCGTCAAACAGCGGATTACCGCTACTGTTTCACAAAACCGCTAGCCGTTTGGAAACGTTGTTAGCGGTTTGAATGAACGTAACACGTTGCGCTGCTGTAATGCCAAACAGCTAGAGGTTTTGTGAATTAGCGGTTTATAGCTATTATTAGCGGTATATAGTTAGATGTAACTACGACATATATATCTGTGAACTGAACAGACAAGTACCAAGCAGTTTTGTGCTTAGAGCTTTTGTGCTTTAAACGAAGCATTAAAAGTCTGATGTTATATTGGAATCGTGTGCTGAGATTCAAAGGCTGACTTGCAGATGTAATTCTACTGGTACTCGTATTGATATGTATGACGTATAGATGTAGGTTGCGAAATGCCTCAAAAGAGGATTCAGGCTCTTTCACAGTGCGTTGAGTTTATATTACTATTATTGCCTGCATACAATTTTTTACCCGATTTAGAAAATTCTTTTTTAGGGTTCCGTACCCGAAGGGTGCAAACGAAACCCTATTACTGAGACTCCGCTGTCTGTCCGTCTGTCACAGGGCTCTATCTCTTGAACCGTAATAGCTAGACACTTGAAATTTTACCGATTATGTATTACTGTGGCCGGTATAACAAAAAATACTAAAAATAAAAAAAAGATGAAAATTAGAGGGGGTCGTCATACAAAAAAAGTGTTTTTCCAGCGTTTTTAACTAGATCTTTATAATGGCATTAACTAGGTACTTGAAATTTTCACAGATGATAACATGAGTAGGTACTCTTATTTATTGCATTAATTATAATTATCTTTAAAAATAAAATAAGATGTAGGTTTCTCTGAACTTCTCGTATTATAGCTATAAAGGTTTAATTATAAAAAAGATAATACTACTGTGTTGTGGTACTTATTTAATTCATAAATACCTAATAAGTATATACCTATCTAAACACCTAGAAAGGTGGTTCGATAATTTAAATATTATGGTATACTCGTAAGGAGAGAAGAAAGCAACGTTGTAAAAAAAGTTCTTACGGCTAGGGTTGTCACTCGAGAGCCAGGGTTGTACACACTCACGCCAATCGATGAGTGTTGCCCTTTTATTACAAACATTAAGATAAAGTTACTAACTTTAGGTGTTATTTTTACCTTTAGCAGTAGAGACAATGCGTTCTTGGGGCCTGATGTTAAATTATTTCTTAAGGACATCACAACGCGCTTTGTTGAGGCAACTGATGATCGTAGAGCTGATTAGGTAGGTACTCAAATATCGATTTCGTGAGGAAATATTGCTAGTATTCTGGGTACGTTGCCTCAGTGCGATACGTAGGAAAAGTATTCGAAGCACTTGTAATTTTTTTTTTTTTTTTTTGTAAAAATATAGTTTAAAACGGACATTAAATATGTTCACAAAAAAAAAAACTAAACGACTTTGCTTTGTGGATACTGTAAACTGCGCGTAAAAGAATTTGTAGAATAACCAGTATAACCTAACTACTTACAAACACGAATCAGTAAACAAAGAAATGAGCTTTTACAAACACTGGACATGAAAGAGTTATAAGAATGAAGTTAAGTACTTTAACTGGAACAGATGGCTATATTGCAGTGTTAAAAGAAAACTAAAATTATACGTTGCATGCCACGTTAATGCGCTGAAGTAATTTTAGAATCAACAAACACACAGGAGATTTTGGCGGGAAGTCAAGTGGTTCGGTTCGGGTTTTCTTTAAATTACTTTGCAAATTGATTTTAGTGGACTTTATAATATGAAATTGGTGTTGTTTGGTGTTATAAATGCTCATGCTCATGAACAATATGTAAAATAGTTAAAGTGGACAGTCATAGTACGGCTGTAGTGATATTTGTTTCGCGGACTGTGTGGGCGTCTTCGGGCGTCGTCCGCCACTCAATCGGCTATGAAAACCAGTGGAGTCATATAGATTTGTCGCCAGAAGCTCCCTTAAAGCAATCAAAGACCTACACCAACCTTTGATTGTAATTTGTTAGGAAAAATGAATTTCTTACGTTTTATTAACTTGTTCCTAGCCAGGAATATTAATGGCTTGACGCTACTGCGTATTTACTTATTTGGCTAAATACGCAGTAGCGTCAAACCTATAATAAAAAAAAAAATTGATTTGAAAACTGCATGGGCATTTTTAGGGCCCGTGTACCAAAAGGGTAAAAACGAGACCCTATTACTAAGACTTCACTGTCTGTCTGTCTGTCACCAGGCTGTATCTCATGAGCCATGATAGCAAGACTGTTGAAATTTCCACAGATGATGTATTTTTGTTGCCACTATAACATCAAATACTAAAAACAGAATAAAATAAATATTTAAGGGGGCTCCCATAAAACAAACGTAATCTTTTTTTGCCGTTTTTTGTTTGATCCTAACTAATATTATCAATGCGAAACTGAGTTTGTATATTTGTTTGTTTGTTTGTTACTCTTCACGCTTTATCTACTGAACCAATCTTCATGAAATTCGCATACACATAGTTAGGAGTACTGAGAAGGACCTACCTTTCATCCCGGAAAAAAGTAATGTTCCCGTGGGAATTGGGATACGCGAGCGAGGCTGGGGGCAAAAGCTAGTATTAAATAAAGTGTCTAATATTGTATAGATAATGGTACGGAACCCTTCTTGCGCAAGTCCGACTAGCACTTTTGCCCTGCAGAAAAGACTAGTAAGAATAATAGCCAACATAACACAAAGGAATAGTTGCAAACCATACTTTAAAAAATACAAAATTCTTACTTTACCATGCATTTATATTTTAGAATTGTGTAAATTCGTCCGTAAACATCCACACTTTTTCACAAGAAGAAAGGACATAGTCCCTAAATATACACTCCGCCATCAAACTAGGTTGCAGCTACCTTCTTCACGCCTTGAACTTTACTCGTCTAGTCCTCTAGCTATGTCCATAAAACTATATAATAAACTACCGAAAGCCATACAAGACATAGAAAACTATAAAACATTTTTGAAACATCTTAAAGAATTTTTGAATAACAAATGTTATTATTCTGTAAATGAATATTTAGAAGACAAAGAAAAAATTATTTTAAAATTGTAGATACTATTAATCAATGAATAAATGAAAAATGAAATCTATATCAATACCTAGAATTAATTTATATTTTATAATAATATAATTTAATAATTACCTTTGAATTTATTAAAATCTATGTAAAATTAATGAACAAAGAATAAGACCAAATAAATATTACAAATACAAAAATGCATGTATATAGTTGCCACATGAAATTGACCCTTCATAATTAAAATAGCCCTTCTCCCATTGCAGCGCCCATCAGGGCCCTTAATTTATCCTAATTTTGTAAAACACCCGTATTGTACATTAAGGAAGCAATAAATATTTGAGTATTTGAGTATTTGCACTGGCTGGTTTTTTTTTTATTTGAATTGTGCCTTTTTGTTCAAAATAACAAAGATACCGCCAAATATAAGTCGCTCATTGACCGAGCGAACAAAGCATCTAAGTTTTGCGACTGGCCAAAATTACTTTTGTCCGTCTGTCTGTTCTCGCCTACATCTCGCATTCATAGTGTTGAAAGAAAACTAAAATTATGCGTTGCATGCCTCGTTAATGCTAGAGTAATTTTAGACCAATCAACAAACTAACACACGAATTTTTGGCGGGAAGTCAAGGTGTTTGGTTGGGGTTTTCTTTAAATTATTTTGCAAATTGATTTTAGTGGACCTTATAATATGAAATTGGTGTTGTTTGGTGTTATAAATGCTCATGCTCATGAACAATATGTGAAATAGTTAAAGTGGACAGTCATAGTACGGCTGTAGTGATATTTGTTTTGCGGACTGTGTGGGCGTCTTCGGGCGTCGTCCGCCACTTAATCGGCTATGAAAACCAGTGGACTCGTATAGATTTGTCGCCAGAAGCTCCCTTAAAGCAATCAAAGGCCTACACCAACCTTTGATTGTAACTTGTTAGGAAAAAAGAATTTCCCACTTTAATTCCCCAAATTAAAAAAAAAAAAAAAAAACTAACAGACAGTTCTTTTTGATTTAAAAACTCAAATACGAGTATGTTTGGTTATTGACCGCGCGAGCAAAGCATCTCAGTTTTAAGATTGGCCAAGAATCGTTTTGTCCGTCTGTCTGTTTTCGCCTACAGGTGGCATGTTTCAACCGATTTTGAAGAAAATAGGTTCAAAGGTTCCTTTGGTTAATTTAATTTAGCTGTGTGGTTCCCAGTGGATGTCAAACACAACACAAAACACAAGTAAAACAAAGCTTATTAACATCAATGAGACCTCTTCAACCCATCTGACCAGCGTAAAGAGTATAAGCCAAATCTTCTGACTGCTCTGGCTGAAAGCTCTGGTAGTACAGAGAGGCACGTGCTCCTGCAGTGGACATTAAAAAAAGACCTAATGAAGATGATGATTTAAATATATGTCGATTCGCAGGTTAACTGATATTAATATAGAAACCATTAGGGATAATTTTAGTACTTGGTTTCAATTACAATACAATACAATACAAAAATGTTTATTGCACCAAATAAAAAACAATAAAAAATTACAAAGTTTACGGAACTTATAAATAAATAAGGTACAAGAGGCGGCCTTATCGCCGAAGCAATCTCTTACAGGCAACCATAAAGAGAAGGAGTGCGAAGTATATGAGTAAGATAACAGGTGGCGCAGTTAAAATTAAAATATAAATTATAAATAACCAATAGATATTGGTATGGTAAAAAAAAATAGATATAGGTATATAAATAAATGAATATATATATACATATTCATACTAAATTATCTGGCAAAAACAAGTAGATCTCCCGCAATATGTCATCTTCTATTTTGTTACTGTTTCTCTCCTTCTTTTTCATCTAAGCGCATTTCCGGTGGCATCCTCAGCTGTACTACTTCAGAGCTCGGGATGCGCTTTCCCGCTTTTCTTTTCCAAATATAACATGCATGTCAATGGTCACCCAAACCACAAAGACCTTGCGAAGTGAAGAAGAAATATCCGGAACAGTTCATAAACGATTTGGCTATAGTTTTATAACTGGCAGCCTGCCTGACGTCAATCCTCTTTGGGAATTCACGAGTATTTTTGTACGAAAAGTTTTACAATTGGCCCCCGCCCGACGTTAACCCTCCTTGGGAATACAATTGCAGCACGAGATCTTTGTGCTTAATCGTTTAATCGCCTCTTATGACATCCACAGGAAGAGATGGACATCCACACGGGGAATGTCTGTATTTTGTCACCGATTCTATGCGATATGTATTCTGGTAGTGTGCCGGATCTAGAATAAAACATTTGGGCAAAGGTCCTTCAGCTTACGGGATCATATTGTACACTTAATTTCTAATTTACTTTCAGAGCTATTGGGGATTGGATATTCCGCCTGGGGCTTGGAATTGACCGACAATGCCACTTGACGATAATCCCCTAACAACAATACACGTTCTAAAGACTTCCGAGGAATAACGTCTCGGTCATTAAAATGAGGAAAGATCATCTAAAAGAAAAACGTTATTATTGATAAATAAGTACAGGCAGGGTTTTAACAAGACGAAATAATTCTTTGATTTCCTCGGTCCATGATTTGGAATGACTATCCGTGTAAAAAATCCGAGAAACGAAAAATACGTGAACTTCGCTCACTGGGTTTCTATAAATAATTAATCAGGTTTATATTTGTATGATTGATTATATATAAAACGCTCAAAGAACGAAATCGCTTATTGAGCGTAATAATAGGCCACAACGCGTTGTGGCTAATGTAAAACGGCCACGACGCGAAATTCGTGTTGTGGCCGTTATCAAAACGCTCACCACGCGTTGTGGCAATCACACAACGCGTTCTGAGCGTTTTAATAAGGGCGATGACACGAATTATTGGAAATATATTAATGAGTATGAATACGCCGCACAGTGATTGGCGATAGGGTCCCGGTAGTCATGACGGCAAAAAATGAAATCGTGATCTGGGTTATATCGAATTTCAAGCTAATTGAGTGTGGTCGCAACTTGGATACTTACAACTTGGGTAACTAAGCTTTCACAAGTTAAGCCACCATGGTGGTTGAAACTTAGCCACCACGCGTTGTGGCCTATTATTTCGCTCAATGCGCGATTTCGTCGAGGCCACAACGCGTTGTGACCTATTATTTCGCTTAATGAGCGATTTCGTCGAAGCCACAACGCGTTGTGATCTATTATTTCGTTCAATGAGAGATTTCGGTCTTTGAACGTAACATATTTAACACAGTAGCCCGCCACTCCGAAGGTTCTGAGTTCCATCCCCAGCCAGCTGATGGAAAATAGTTTTTTAATAACCTTCCTGGGTCTTGGGTATTAAAGCTTTTCTCTAGGGAAAATTTCATTTGAACTAAAAATATTTTATACCAACAAGATTTTATAATTAACAATCGCAGAAAGCAATACTATCTAACAAACCGAAATAAATAAAGGTGAAGCATAAATATTCACATTTTCCATTATTCAGTGTAAGCGATTTCACATCCAATTACGGCCATTGTCGACTATGGGCACAAAATCGGGAAAATACAGAACGCTCCAAGTCTTCAAAAATTAAAGTCTTGTTGTTCTCAAAGTTTATTTATTTTCGGGTGTACTTTCTTATACAGACAAAAGTTTAACAGATTTTCGTTATTTAGAAGATTATCATGTCATAGAATAATCAATATGTAGGTAACTCAGTATAAAGAATTTTTAATAATAGATTTTCGTTCCACAGAAAATCAATAATTATAATGTTTGTTATGAATAATTTCAAATCATAGAATTTTATTACAAATAAAATTTACATTTGCGAAGTTTCTAATATCAGAATATCAAATTAAATATTATTATTTTTAATAAGTTTAGTTAATATAATATTTATAACCTATAAGTTTGCCCTATTCTAGTAAAATGGATAAAACTTTCCCAGTAAACGTGTGTTGGTCGCAGTTCTAACCTAACCTAACCTATAAGATGCCCTAACCTATATTGTGGTAGCGATTTATAATGTGTTCTAACTTATTATATGGTATTTAATTTGATTAAACAATGTTTTGACTTAATACTTCCTTAAAAAATAATTTTCAGTAAAATAAAATTCCATGAAAGATTATACCGAACAAACAATATTCTTTAAAGAAATATTCTACTGTTTGATTAGTTTGTTAAATGAAAATATGAGATTCTAAAATTCATTGAACTGTGTTTCTATAAATTGTGTTTCATTCAAGTAAATAGTTAGTTATGGATAAAGACGTGATAATGTATTTGTATGTGTATAAATTAGTACACAGATTTACAAGTATTTATCAGCAAGCTTCGTCAAAAAGTTACAAGATTCATCACCAACAAGTTTCGCCAAACAGTGTCCAAAAAGTACAACATGCTTCGTCAAAAAAAATTTTTAATCAGTCAAAGTACGATTATTAAACTGCGTTTGTTTCAAATCAAAAATTCAGTTCCTTTTACAAAATCGGGTTTGCAATACAAGTAAGTTTTACTAGGGCACTCTTTTGATTAGAGTTTGCTTAGGAAAAAAATGTGCCTCTGATCCTAATTAAAACAGATAAAATAGAGTAAGATTCTATAAAGAAAATTAAAGAAAGTTCTTAAATTATAAAAAGAAAACAACACTGCACCGTCCAAATCATCATATTATCAGGGTTAAAAATTAGTAAACAATTGTATCCACGTGTTGACCTTAACCTCTTTAAAACAGGTAAACCAGCTTCATTTCTCTACTTAACGCATTGTATAACGGGGCATTGTCGACTATGGGCGTCTCATTTTGCGGAAAATGAACGAATAATGTAATAATTCCACGGGAGATCGGATTTTTTAAGAAAACACTTTTTTATTAAGTTTACACGGACTTTAAAGGAGAAGAAGCACTTGAAACATACACTGATTTGTTTGATTGTCTTTTTTAAGGTTCTAATATATCTGTGTAGAGAAGAGCGAGGAAAAGATGGCGAAATGACATCAGAGGCTATCTGAGACTATAGAAGCTGCCTTAAAGCAGTAATTGTGGTTAAGAAAATAAAACCAATCAAGTGCGAGTCAGACTCGTATATAAAGGGTTCCGCACCTCCGTACAATATTTTAAAACGCTGGAAAATACAAGTTACTTGTATGACGATCCCCTTTCATTTTTAACTTTATCTAATTTTTTGCGGCCATAGTAATACACAATCGGTTTTCAAGTGTCTAACTATTACGGTTCAAAAGATAGAGCCCTCTGACAGACGGACGGACAGACGGCGGACTTACTAATAGGGTCCCGTTGGCATCCTTTGGGTACGGAACCGCAGTGGAAAAACTAAATATGAATTACTTGGCTGAGTCATGGTCAGTCATCTTCAAAAGTCTGACTCTCATTAAAGCAAGTTGTTAAACTTTGAGTGATTTTAGTTCAATCAACAATCGGCCCAGGGGACCGCTTGGATGCTGGCCTTCAAAGAGCTGCCTAGGCATCTAGTTAGCTTGTGAATTTAACTACATTTGGCTGCTGCTGTCAATTTGGCTGCGATTATAAATTATCCGTGCCCGAAGATAATAGCGACACTGGGAGGGGTCCCCCTGGAGCGCGTCACACACTTTAAATATTTGGGACATGTAGTCACAGAGAACATGAGTGATGACCTAGATGTAAACAGAGAACGCAGGGCGCTGGCAGTTGGATGTAACATGGTAGCTCGCAGGTTTGCTAGATGCACAGCTGATGTAAAAATAACGTTGTTTCGTGCATATTGTCAGACTTTTTATACATGCAGCCTGTGGATTAACTATACAGCACGAGCTGTCAGCGCACTGAGAGATCAGTATAATGATGCCCTTAGGATGCTGTTACGACTGCCTCCGTTCTGCTGCGCATAAGGGATGTTTGCAGATGCAGGAGTAAATGGTTTTCATGCAATTTTACGCAAAAGGACTGCTTTCTGATGCGCAAGATCGATGAAGTCCTAATAGCATAAGGCATTAAGGCCCATTTACACAGTGCAAGTTTCTTGCCTGTTGCATACAATTTTATTGAAGCAATAAATGATTTGTATGGCTGACGTTCTGTTTAGACCATGCAAGTTTTCTATTGCTTCAATTTAATTGTATGCAACAGGCAAAAAACTTGCACCGTGTAAATGGACCTTTATTGCTAACAAAATTGAAGGTCCGGTGTGGGCGCATTGGATTAAAATCCATGGGCCCTCACATGTACACATTGAAAAATAAATAGGATATGCAAATAAAATGTTTAATTAAACTAATGTTAAGAAATATAACTGTGTACCTTCTTGAGTGTAAAATTAATATGGATTCTGAAAGTCTGAAATAAATGATTATTATCATTACACAAACCGCTGCTACGACTTTCGTAGCAGCTACGAATTTTCGTAGGCTCTACAAATTTTCGTAGGCTCTACGACATTTCGTAGCCTCTACGAATTTTCGTAGCCTCTACCAATTTTCGTGGGCACTATAAAATTTCGTAGCCTTTCTATATTTAATTCTATCTATCTATATTTAAGAGCTATGCTCTTGTCGGTGGAGTATGAAATAAATGGAAAAGAGGACAATTTTATATAGGCTTTACAAAATATTCGTAGCTTCTACAAATTTTCATAGGCTCTATAAATATTCGTAGCCTCTACATTATTTTGTAATATTTTTAGCTCATCAGGTAGATTATAAATAGTTTTTAAGTAATCAATGTTACTAACCCGATATGGACATCGTCTGAAATTATTATTATAAAAAAATATTCAAAGATATAGCGTATTTAAACTCCGCATGACGTCACAATCAAGTACGATTTGCACTTGACGGAGACGTCAATCACCCCCACTCCAAACTTCGACGGGCTGTATCTTTGTGAATTTTCATTACTTTGATAAACCGAAAAATATGGGTCTATTATTTTTGGTTAATCTAACGGACTAAGTAAAATACAATTTTTTGGACATTGGTCTACATCCCTATTGTGCAACGCGATAGTTCAAAAGTTGTTAATAAAGAAAACAGTCAACGCGAACAAATAACGCGCGAAACTAACAATAACAAAGGCACCGAATACTGAAACCTTGGGCAATGAAAAACGTACTTGAAATTTAAGGGCTGCCACCTCGCTGTATTGTTGTCCTGGCCAGGGCGGCAGAGAGGCGCGAGGCGGTGCCGCGCACGGTCGTGAGGCGTCGCGTGTTTTGTGTAGTGATGTGCTAGGATGATATAGTAAGTACCCTATTATTCTTTTTAATATTTTTAAATTTTGAAAATTTAATCTTTTTGTAGATTAGTAGGATATTTGCGTATTTTGGTGTTGTTTTATGAAGAGTTTTATAAACTTAGTGTAGTGATACGTATTTGTCATAAATTTTATTCTTTTTGTTAAAAATAATATTTAAAATATGGTTTTTTTTTAAATTCATTTTTTTATTGTTTAATCGAATTGGTACGTTATTAACTTAGAGTAGTGATACGTATTTGGCATATTTTTTGTTAAAAATAAATATTTAAAAATACTGTTTTTTTAATATTTTTTATTGTCTAATCGTTTAAAAATTTGATCTAGTGTAACAATGGACTTTTCGTTTCTTGGGTTGGTTTAAATAATGTTAAATAGATAACTTGTAACGAATTAACAAAATTATTGTTGAAAGATTTTATTAAAAGAGATTTTAAAGTCTGACTATGCTAGGATGACACAGTAAGAAAGTCATTTTTTTATTTGAAAATAAAATTTCATAAGTTTTAGTCTCGTTCCTATTATTTTATACATAATTTTTAATAATTTGTCATAAATAGCATAAATTCACAGAAATTTGTTTGTTTGTAATAACTTTGTTGTACTAAAAACATGCATATAAAATACAAAATTCGAAAGAGCAAATATAGAAAGGCGGACTTATCCCATATAGGGATCTCTTCCAGTCTACCTGTGATATATTGAGAGGACATTTACTTAATTAACAAGTTAAGTATTAGTTTGTTAAGATTTTTTTTATCAGTTACTGATTTATGTATAAAAGGTTTCGACCTCCTGTAGGGATAGTCTTCTTCTTCGTCTAAGCGCATTCCCGGTTGCATCCTTAGCTGTGCTGCTTCAGAGCCCGGGGTGCGCTTTCCCACTTTTTTTTTTTCTAAATATTATATGCATGTCAATGGTCACCCAAGGATTCCAAAGACCTTGCAAAATGGAGAAGAAATAGCCAGAACACTTAATGATTTGGCTATAGTTTTTACAACCAGCCGCCTGCCTAACGTCAACCCTCTTTGGGAATGTGTTTGGGCGAAAAGTTTTACAACCGGCCGCCGCCCGACGTTAACCCTCCTTGGGAATGCAATTGAAGCAATAGATGTTTGTGCTTAGTTCTTTAGTAGATTCTTACGACATCCACAGAAAGAGATGGAGGGGTTCTATTCTAACCCGGAACCTCACGGGTAAAGGAAAAGGGATAGTATATTCTTCAAAAGACAATTATAGCTATTCAAAGAGGAATCGAATCCAATTACATGGGCTCCTTTGAACTAGGTATGATACGAGGTGACACTTTTGGTTCCTTTTAGAAATGGTTTGAGGTTACATTTTAGTTTTGGTCTTTTGTTAATTATTTTCTTTTTCTCAATTATAGTTATAAATACTTTTAAACTATCGCGTTGCATTATTATTAAATTAATGCATACGGGAATTAACGCGAAACGTACTTTTTTTTATTTATTTTGCTGACGTTTCGTTCGGGTTTCGGGTTGAGTCAAGCTGGGACCACGTTCGGTGAAACCCGAAGGAAACGTCAGCAAAATAAATAAAAAAAAGGTACGTTTCGCGTTAATTCCCGTATGCATTAATTTAACAATTATAGTTAATTAAAAATTTATACACATTGCGATTAGAGAGAAGTAGTTTTTTTTTGTAATATTTGGGATCTTGAGTTTGAATCTGACACCAGTTAGCATATTGACACACTGGAAGAAGAGCCTAAAATAGGATTTTTGAGGGACAAGCGCCATTTTCTCAGCAGCGGGACATAAGACTTCCAGGCTGAAAAAAGCGCGGTATACACGCGACTTAAAGCCGTTTTATAATTACAAAACGAACACATTTGATAATTTTGAGAGAAAAAGGAATTCTCGCCGAATTTTGAGAAAAAAATGAAATTAATTTTTCTTTTATAGAAACAAAAGCAAATAAAGTATGATTTTATTTATCGTTCACACAAAAAAAAATACATAGTAAATTTAATTTTTCATACTATAAAAATACTTTGAATAAAATAATACCTAACGTATTTATTAAATCATCCTAGCTCACACTACTATTATTACAAAAAAAATATACAGAAAATAGTTTAGGATAATAATTATGTTCCATATTTTATTAAATTATTAAATATTTCAGATAATCAATGATATTTATATCATTGATTTATCTGACAAATTAATTGATTCAGATGATCAATGATATTTATGACATATTAAAAATTTACATAAAAATAATAGGAACGAGATTTAAACTTACAAAATATAGGCCTATAATTAAAGAACTTTACGCCTATATTTCTAAAACTTCGAGATCTAGCTAGACTAGAGCTGGCAAAACCCGGGCAATGCAGCTAAGCCCATTTGGCAGCCGGTCGTACGCCTCGTCATGTGCTAATAAATTTTGAACTAAACTTCTAACTTTACTGCACCATAGACTGAATTTAGCCAATTGGAAATTGTTTCAGTTTAAACCCAGAATTCGACCTAATGGCTCGCTAACTTGAATTACATTGAATCAAATATTCTAATCAGCAGAATTAATTTAATTATAATTACTTCAATATAATAAATTTAAAACACTACTCAATTTACTACACTACATTCTACTAATATTTACAAATAAAATAAAAGCGGACAAGTGCGAGTCGGACTCGCCCATAAGGGTTCCGTAGCAGCAAGTAACATAATATAAAAGTTCTAAAGGTAAATTGCGGTTAACGATTTATGACGTATTAAAAAATAACTATCTATGATACCGAGACCGCTATAGTTTTAATTGAAAGTACATACTTTGAGGTATATACCAAATTTAAAATTGAATTGAATTGAATACTGTTCATGTTTTTAAAAATAAATACAAAGGCATACTACTAGACACTCAATTATCGCAAAAATAATCGCTGCATCTAGAACTTGGGGGGGGGGGGGGGCAAAAAAAAACATTTTTTCATAATTTTAAAAACAAATCTTTTGGAACTTCAATATCTATCTCTCCACCTATTTTCGTGACAATTGGTGCAGTAGCGGCGGAGTACGAACCCGGACGGACAGACGGACGGACGGACGGACATGACGAAACTATAAGGGTTCCTTGTGGACTACGGAACCCTAAAAAGGCTGGGAAGTTCTTTACCCTGCGGCAACGTACAAATATATTATAGTTTTTAAGAATTTTAAAATTTATATACTCGTATATACATATATATAAATTTTAAAATTCTTAAAATTAAATATATATATATATATATATATGTAACCTGTATCGTTAGAATCCTTACAATATCTATTTTAATATCGACTTTAAAAAATTACGAGGTCATCAATTTGACTGTATATTACGCTATGTCTTCGCCAATCCGCTAGTTTCCAACAAGTCAAATCAGATCTACACTTTTTTCTAAACGTCAAAACAAACATTCTCTATAAGATTTGTATGAAATATCAGACTGTGACGTCATAGTTTTCTTAATATCCGTTTTTCTGCATTATTAAATCTAAAATCACGTTCAAAGACAATGTAATCAATGACAAATGACATTATTTTGTGACGTTTTATTCTCTTAACAGTACCAAATAATTTATTTCTGATCCAGGAAACTACCCAATTCGGAACCGATTTAGATGATTCTTTTTTAATTTGAAAGCCACTATTTAGTTGGTCCCATATTAATTTAATGAAGATATGATAAAGAAAGTCGGTTGTTATATTATTTTTGTGTTTTTGTAAATTTAAAAGCAGTACGTTGTTCGTTTTTTAGGGTTCCGTACAAAAAATGAAATAACGGAACCCTTATAAGATCACTCGTGCGTCTGTCTGTCCGTCCGTCTGTCACAGCCAATTTGCTCCGAATCTACTGGACCAAATAAGGTGAAATTCGGTTGAATGTTGTAATCCTATGACCCAAACACATATGTGCAAAGTAAATAAATATTTTTTTAAAAATAAGCGTCATTTATCGGGGGCAAATTAGGTTAATTAAAAAACAAAGTTTTGGAAACCTTACTGGGTCATCTATCAAATGAAAAGGCTTGTTATGAGGATCTCTAATATACATTTATGTTATTATTGTAAAATGAATAGTTTTGATTTTATTCATGAAAGAAGACGAAAATTGACCATTTCCCCCCTGATCTCCGAAATTACTGAGAACAAAATAAAAAATATTTTTCATTGCTTGTAGATTACAGGAAAACCAAGTAATAATAAGAATTCAATCAATTGTACGGAACTCTCTCCACGCGAATTTAACTCGCACTTGGCTGGTTTATTTTAAATTTTTAATGCTTCTTATTGTCTTTCTATTAACTAAACGACATAATTTTTTTTTTCATTTAACACAACTTCAAAAACAAAACAGCATCAAAACATCCAATAAAATGTATCCATTACAGGCTCCACGGTCAATTTACCCTTTGTCCAAAATCCGTATTTGATCAAATGGTTTTAATTTAACTCGACTTCGTAAGTTAATGGGTAAATTGGGCACAAATTGTAGCAGATGCGACCTTTAGGAATGGAAATTAACAACAAAGGGATGGTTTCAGTTACAATTTGTTAAGCGTCACTAGGTTTACATTAAAGAGAGTTATAGATGCGACGGTTCGTCATGCAATCTTCTTCTTAGGGAGTCAGAGTTCAGCGGTAGTCAAGTCACAGAAGACAGTTAGTGTATTACATACAGAACGAAATCTCCTAAGGTACGCCCAATATTCGTCCCCGTTCCCCGTCTCCGCACCTCTCCCCCGTTCTTGTGCCGCTGTGCACACGTTAATGGATGTGTGTGATGTAAACTAAACTTTCTAATAGGCTTAGCTCTGCGGCTTACGCTGTTAGGAGAATAAGACAATTGACAGATGTAGCAACTGCTAGACAAGTCTACTTTAGTTACTTTCACAGTCTAATGTCTTACGGGATACTTCTATGGGGGAGTGCAGCCGACATTCAGACTATTTTTCTTTTACAAAAAAGAGCAATTCGTGCTATTTACGGTTTAGGATCGAGAGACTCACTGAGGGAATTATTCAAGGAAATAGGTATACTTACTTTTGCATCACAATTCATATTTGAAAATATAATGTATGTAAGGAAAAATATTTCCATGTTCAATAAAGTAAGTGATTTTACAGATAGAAATTTACGTAATAAGAATGACTTAGTTAGCCCGTATTACAGGCTGAATACAGTCAGTAAGTCTTTTATGGGGAAGTGTATACTTTTTTATAATAAATTGTCAGAATCGGTCCTTGATATGCCAGACAGAAAATTCAAAGCTTATGTAAAGAAAGTACTTTGTGAGAAGGCTTATTATAGGACCGATGACTATCTTAAAGACAAAAAGGTCTGGCTTGAGCTTGGCGCGGGTCCCTCTTAAAGGTTTGTATACTTAGACATGTCATAATTTAGGTACATTGGTACATACTAAATTTACAAATTGACATTATTTTAAATTTCGTAATTCTTATAATTCAATTTAATTATGACATAATAAACAATGTAATCTCTGTCCATCTATATAACTAATTTTAAGTTTTTAGTTTGTTAGTTGACGTCTTTGGAGAAAACGTGCAGTGCAGTTTGTTGCCGCTTCTTCTGCACTTGCGCCTAGGAAGCGGCGTAAACTTAGCTTTAAGTAACGATTTGACGTCAACATTTGTGCAAAACAAAACAAAGTGACTATTATTAAGAGATATTATAAATATCCTATGATAATAAAGATATTTTGAATTGAATTGAATTGAATTGTGTTTGCCTGCTCTCGCCCCTCGACAAGGCGAGAACGAGGGAGAGGTGCGGGGACGGGGAATGGGGACGTATATTGCGCGGAACCTTAGGAGATTCCGTTCTGTATGTTCTCTTACTGTCTTCTGTGGTCAAGTGGCCAAGCAGCAAGCCAACCAGCAAGCACTGGCTCAGTGCACTAGTGTGTAATAATTACTGTTATGACTAGATCACAGAAGGCAGTAAGAGTATACAGATTGGAATCTCCTAAGGTACGCGCAATATGCGTCCCCGTTCCCCGTCCCCGCACCTCTACCCCGTTCTTGTGCGGCCGCGTGCGCCGTGCAGTGTGTGTTCGCCTGCTCTCGCCCCTCGACAAGGCGAGAACGGGAGAGAGGTGCGGGTACGGGGAACGGGGACGCATATTGTATGGGACCTTAGGAGATTCCGTTCTGTATACTCTTACTGTCTTCTGTGACTAGATGACAGTCATATTTATTTATTTATTTATACATACTATCACGCCTGTTTCCCACAGGGGTAGGCAGAGACTATGGACCTCCACTTCCTACGATCTTGACAGACCTCTTTCGCTTCATTTACACTCATCAACCTTTTCATACATGCCCTTCGGTCACGTGTACTTCTTACCTCTCCCTTTTTCAGAACGTCTGCAATCTGATCGCAGAACGTTCGCCGAGGTCAAAGTTTATTGATCTTTTCCATTTATCTTCGCGGGAAACCGCAAAGGTCGTAAAAGCCTATTGAGGGAATAGGCAAAAATACGAATCATATAACAAGCGATGCGGCTAGCAACCCATCCCTATTTTGATTCTTCTTTCCTCCTTCAAATGCTCATTTTGCCGCATTAATTAAAAAAGGCGTGATAGTGTTTTTACTTACTTACCCCGCTGTCTCAGCGACTCGAAGTGGATCTCCTTTGAGACGAGAGAGCGCCACAATTTTCTATACTGAACAATATCTTGCCAGGTGACAACCGCTGATCAGCCTGCACTGTATATCTAAATAATTAGCGATATAGTGTACATACACTATATATGTTAAATCAAAATACATACCTACATGCACTATCATTCAAAACGTTCATAGCTGGCAAGAAAAAGACATTTTTCGCACACCTGCCCGCAAACGCCACTTTTTAACCTGGGAGGACGTAAAAGTATATCTTTAGATACGTTGTTAGAAACCACAATTCATGAAGTGTCGTTCTACTGATTCACTTTATTTATGTCGGTATCAAGGAGTTTTATAGTAAGAGAAACTTGAGGCAAGTTGCGTCCCCCAGGGCTGTGTCGGAGAACTAGTTTGAATTTGCTATTTGTTGAAATTGAACTTGATATGTTTCAGATAGAAATAAATTACCATTTCTCTATTCCTTCTGGGGCTTACAAGGCCTCTGTGTAACCAGCTACGTTAGCACGGCATTATTTATCAAAGATCGATATATATCGTCCCTCTGTAAAATTGATATGACAAGATAAAATGAATGAAACGTAGTAAAATGAGTCATTACACGCGAGCAGTTCTTAAGACAATACACGGAGTCCAGTGCAGCCCCCATTTGAAATAAATAATTTGTAAGGAAACGGAGATATCATTTAAAATTTTGAGCTAGTAAAACCTAGATAACCCTTCAAACTATTTTATGAACCACTGTTTACAGTTTAAAGTGAGAACGTTAAGCTTTAGTTTACATTTTTGCGAAAAACGGCCACTTTTGGCAAAAATGCAAACTAAAGCCAGTTGTTTATAAAATAGTTTGAAGGGTTATCTAGGTTTTGCTAGCTCAAAATTTTAAATGATATCTCCTTTCCTTACAAATTATTTATTTCAAATGGGGGCAGCACTGGACACCGTACAGTGTTCCTATTGTCTGATAAGAAATAAAAATAATTTTAAATTTATATTTAAATATATACATAACGCTATAGTTTCGTAATTAAATATTTTTTTGGCATTTGATGTTGTGGTGTAATCTTTAGGTAATAATTATTTTTTTAAAGATGTCTGTCTACATGTTAATAGGTAAACAATAGCAAGATGGTTTGAAATATGATTGAATATTGTTTGACTGCGCTAATGTCGGTCTAACAAATAGCTGACAATTCACACGATTTCACGTTGCCAACTGTGTAATTTGACCTGTAAATATATCAAAATGTGTAAACTAAAATTGAAAAGTTTAAATACCTACAAGAATATATATCTATGTTCTTGTATTATATAATTTTACACATTCTGTCCCACCACCCAAAATATTTTTCTACTTGGTCCAATAGCTGATTTGCAGAGAACGCCATAAGGCGTTAAATCCGCCATTTGTTCACTTTTTGTGTGCAAAAAAGTCTGAAAAAATAAATACCTGCCAGACGTCCTAATCGTCATCAAATGCCATTAGCCTATGTTTTGGGCTAAATATAGTCTAAAATATAGGCTAATGGTATTTGACGATGTTTTTAAAACACAACACGACCCAAACTTCAAGCCTACAGAACATTCAATAGAATCCCAAAAGGCTATGCGCACATTACAGACACTTAACAAAAACCCTGAGTTGATGCCAAATAGCTAATTTGTACCATTTTACGCAGCTTAACTAGTAAATTAAAAAAGGAGCTTCCCGTGCTTCGTATAGTACAGTGGCCTATAAATAAACTATAACAATTCTTTGTTAAAATCTTAACTCTACTGTAATAAGACGCAGTGTTGTAACGCTAGTGTAGCCGACTGTACGTGTAGGCAAAGAGCCAAGAGCCGGTCAACGCCCTCTTGTTTTAAAAATAAGGCTTTGCAGTAACTACTGCTTGTTAAGTTTTTACTTTGTGTGCGGCTACGTGTAATAAAATAGATTTTTAGTGTCTATTCTTGGTTCTTTACTAACATATTCTTATAGGTACTTTTTACGGCTTTTACAAATAAGCTCTATATATGTACTAGTAAAATGATGCCAATTAAAAATAAATAGAAGGCTTATTATAGGACCGATGACTACATTGGTACATTACTAAATTTACAAATTGACATTATTTTAAATATCGTAATTCTTATAATTCAATTTAATTATGACATAAACAATGTAATCTTAGTCCATCCATATAACTAATTTTAAGTTTTAAGTTTGTTAGTTGACATCTTTGGAGAAAACGTGCAGTGCAGTTTGTTGCCGCTTTTTCTGCACTTGCGCTTAGGAAGCGGCGTAAACTTAGCTGTAAGTAACGATTTGACGTCAACATTTGTGCAAAACAAAACAAAGTGACTATTATTAAGAGATATTATAAATATCCTATGATAATTAAGATATTTTGAATTAAATTCAATTGAATTGAAAATATATATTTTAAGGTTCTCTTAGACAGACAGTGGTCAGACAAAAACGTGAAAAATTCAACGTGTCATATTTTTTATTAACCTATATTGACCTGTTCGGAAGAGGTTTCCCCATCTCTGTTCAACGCCATTTTCAATCACCATATTATAATTATTATCAACATTACAACAACATACCTCCATTTGCTATGAACCTGACAGACTTCTCTCACTACATCTACCACTCATCACTCTCGTCATACATACCTGCCGGTTATTAAGAATCAAATATTTATTCAGTAATTAGGCCTTTACAGGCACTTTTACACATCAATTTTGAAACTTCCATTGAGACATCTATAGAATACGTTAGATTCGGAAAAATTTAAAATAAAAATTTAAGAATAAAAAAACTAAAACCCGACTACGTATAACTAACTCAAAAGAAAAAAACAAGTTTTATTTAGTGTTTCATCTTCTGGCATTTGACATCAACAACACTATTATATTTATAAAATGCCGTGGTCGTGCGTTTTAAAGAAATAAATTTGAGGATTCAGATAACGAAACAAAAAAACGAACAAAAAAAAGCTGCCGATACTAGCGTTTCGCAACGACCACTGCTGAGAAGAAACGCTGAAAGAAACTCATTTGCAACGGTATTGGTCGCCTACGCGCCTACGGCTTTGTCAGTTTACAAGGTTATATTATGCCTATGATTTTATGGGTACTAATCTGACCTCTCCTTTTTTAAGAATTTCTGCAAACTGGTCGTAGGAAGTTCGTCGATGCTGACCCTGACCTACACTTCCACTTTCATTTCCTTCAAACTTTGGTCATTGTGTATGTTTTTAAAATGACACAAATTTACCCGGCGACAGTAGGGTAAAACTGCGATATTTAACTAATGATTACAAAATCAACCATCTTTTAATTCCTAAAACCTCATCTTTACATTTCACTGATTCCTGAGCAGCTATCAATTTAATGTACCTTTTTTTCTAACTCAATTTTCACGTCGCACAGGATCGTTATTCGTGTCAAATCAAGAAGCAAAAGAAATCTTATTTACTTTGACATTCAAATATCTTCATTTACTTTGTGAATAAGGCCATGATTTTTATATCTTAAAGCTTTATTTGGACAATTTAATATTTATTTAGGAAACACAAGCTAAACATAGCGTCCAAAGTTTGCTTTTATTAGCACCACCTGTAGGTTGAGTGGTAGAAAAGGCGAGGGGCCTTAAGTCCGCCTATTACATAATAAATAGCTTATAAACGCCAATGAGACCTCTCCAACCCGTCTGGCCAGCGTGGAGAGTGTAGGCCAAATCCTCTGACTGCTCTGGCTAATATATGGCTCTGGTAGTACAGAGAAGGTCGTGCGCTCCTGCAGTTGAGACTAAAAAAGACCTGATGATGATAAATGATAGATATATATATTTTTTTAATTTCATTACAATACATGTCAATATAAGGTCACCTTTCTACCAGTCAACCAGCAGGTGATGCTGAGAAAGTAGTATTTTGGGGTAAGTTCAACATAAACTAAAAATAAAGGTAGAGAAAACTTATTATTTACTAGCTTTTGCCCGCGGCTTCGCTCGCGTATCCTACGGGAATATTAAATTTTTCCGGGATGAAAGGTACCCTATGTCCTTCTCAGTACTATTTTTATGCGAATTTTCAAGAGGATTGGTTCTGTAGATAAAGCGTGAAAAGGTAACAAACAAATAAATGTACAAACTCACTTTTAAAATATATTATTTGGGATTATAATACTACACAAAAATCTCTTAAACGCAAGATGTGATTGAGCTTTTCCGAATACTGACTGGTAAGGAGTTCCAAAGCCGTACAGATTGAACGACAAATAAATTATTATTGAACTCAGTCCGGCAACGTGGCAAATTAAGACGGAGATTGCTTGAAGACCAAAGGGAAATTTGGGCTTTTTTCTGTTATTTTAATATCAAACACGTCAAGTGTATGGGTGTGAATTTGTATTTTTACTGTTTAATATTAATGGAGAAAATAAATATACCTTTTACTTTTTTTACTTACTTTTAACATTATACTATATAGAGTGTAAAAGTATTTGGAAAGCATCCGGCATCCGAAAGTAATGTTTTTTCAAATATATTATTGTAAAGCCATAAAAAATCCTTATATTTCCAAATACGAGTATGTTGGAATTTGTTCTTATAATTATTATTCGACTATAAGGAAAATGTTTCCACTTTTTACTTTTTCCAGCTGTATAAATGATAGAATGTTATAAGACGACATTCTTTGTGTTACATTTTTTAATATAATTGCTTATCTGTATTATATATTCAAGGTGAATTTTTATCCACCGGCAAAATTTTTGGAGCAAGTTGACCATGATACTGATCTACTTTCTATAGAAAAAGTTATTAAAAATCGATAAAAGTTTTTCGTCCTCCCATGCAAAATCCGTTTGGCTGAGAGCTGATTTCTATGGGAGGTTTAATTTTAATCGAATTTAATAACTTTTTAATAGTAAGTAGTTCAGTATCATGGGTTGAACTTGGTCCAAAAATTTTGCCGGTGGATAAAAAGTCAGCCTGTATAGAATTTTGCCTTTTTTATTTTTTTGTTTGTACGTAATCTTTGTTTCCTACACCATATAGAAATCAATTTTTTCGTTCAAACCTATCCTAGGGTTTGTTCTGGCCTACTCAGACGGCAGTCGCTCTGTGTAAAAACCAGTTTCAGTTAGGTAGCGGACCCCGGGCTGTGAAGCGTTACCGCTGAGGATGCAACTCAGATGATGACGATGTATGCAAATATGAACTTTAAATACTGTGTACACAGTTCAATTTCCTCTACCGCATTCTAAAATGCAATCCGAATGAAGAATGATTTTTGATTCTCGATTCTCGATTCTTGATTGAAGTGACTATTATTATGAGATATTATAAATATCCTATGATAATAAAGATATTTTGAATTTGATTCAGCCCCGTCTTCCTCTCTGGGGAGGACCCTGAAAGGCCGGTAATGCTCTTGTTACACCCCGGTGTTGCAATTGTCCATGGGCAGCGGTGATCACTTACCATCAGGTGACCCGCTTGTTTGTTTGCCGTCCTATAACTAAAAAAAAACCTAGATTTCTATAAAGCTAAGGTGTGCAAAATCAGCCTAATACACTACTACTACCTATGTATACATTACTTAATCTTAATAGTATTTGTAGCTCGTATTCTCCTTGGAGGAATATCTCCAAGTTGAACACACACAGTTCTCTAGGGCAATATATTTCTTGTTCGGACGTGTTATCTATTATCTTGTACTACCAGTTTGTTTCTATACGGGAGTGGGTAAATAGCTATAAACAAACGTGGGGAAATGGTTACGCTTGTGATTTCCCAGTATATTTACTTACGTATTTATTTGAAACATTTTAAGGCTGTACCTAAATTTTCCGGGGTCCAGTGCTGCCCCCATTTAAAATAAATCATTTCAAAGAAAGCGGAGACATTATTTAAAATTTTGCTACTACCAAGTCATAAATAACCCTTCAAAGTATTTTATGAACTACTGTTTACGTTTATAATGAGAACGTTAAGCTTTACTACGCACATTTTCCAAAAGTGGCCGTTTTTCACAAATAAGCGTAGTAAAGCTTAACGTTCTCACTTTAAACTGTAAACAGTAGTTCATAAAATACTTTAAAGGGTTTCTAGGACTTGGTAAGCAAAATTTTTAATGATGTCTCCGTTTTCTTTGAAATGATTTATTTTAAATGGGGGCAGCACTGCACCCCGGAAAATTCAGGTACTGCCTTAAGTAACTGTTTTATAAACATCAGCTGTATTGGAGTAAATTAAAACTATCAAAGTATTTTGTGTTTAAAAAACAGTTCTTTTGTGCGCTCATTTGTATTAAAGCAATCATTTTTCATATAACTTTTAACAAACTATTAAATAGTTTTAATGAAAAAAAAAAAAGCAAGACCGACCTTTTTATAGCCTGTCACTTATAATGATGCAAGGATTCTAACGATTCCTCAATTCCTCATACATCTAAATTTGTTCAGGCAATTTAGAAATCTATACTAATATTATAAAGCTGAAGAGTTTGTTTGTTTGTTTGTTTGTTTGTTTGTTTTTTTGTTTGAACGCGCTAATCTCCGAAACTACTGGTTCGAATTGAATAATTCTTTGTGTTGGATAGTCCAGTTATCGAGGAAGGCTATAGGCTATATAACATCACGCTACGACCAATAGGAGCAAAGATATAGTGGTAAATGTGTAAAAAACGGGAGAAATTATTTCATCTTTGAAGCCTTCCGTTGCGTGCGCCGTGAAAACGGTTCAAGATACACAAAAAATATGTATTAAAGAATAATAGCTCTTTTAATGATCTAAAAACAGTCCGCGATAGTATATGTCTATCTGTTAAGATTAACTCACAAAAACCGTTTTTATGGTACCTAATTTGGTCGAAATAATTTGTTTAAGTTGTATCAACATAATAATATTAATCTTTATTCAAATAAATATGTTGTTGGTTAAGAGTACTTCATCTATACTAATATTATAAAGCGGAAGAGTTTGTTTGTTTGTTTGTTTGTTTAAACGCGCTAATCTTAGGAACTAATGGTCCGATTTGAAAATTCTTTTTTTGTTGGGTAGTCCATTTATAGAGGAAGGCTTTAGGCTATATAACATTACGTTCCGACAACCACGCGAACGAAGTCGCGGGCACAGCTAGTATGGTGAAATAAAGACACTCACCCACAGACATTAACCCTAAAAACATTACACTCCTTTTTGGGGGCAATCGTGTTAAAAAAGCATTAAAAACGAATGTATCTTACATCATCATCAGGTGTGTTTTAGTCTCCACTGCAGGAGCACGACCCTCTCTGTACTACCAGAGCCATATATACGCCAGAGCATCCAGAGGATTTGACCTACACTCTCCACGCTGGCCAGACGAGTTGGAGAGGTCTCACTAATGTTTATAAGCTTTCTTTAGCTTGTGTTTCCTAATTCGCCTTTTACGACATCCATGGGAAGACTTGGAGTAGTTCTATTCTACTCTGTCGGGACCCACACGGCGATATATCTTATGATATAGTAAAGAGGAATGATAAGATACCTGTGCCACCTCACGTACTGCGTAAAGCGCGCGATGGCACAGGTATCTAATTAACGGTCTATACCTATTTTAGCAAAGATTATTGTGTTGGACAAACAAGTTATAATATCTGAATCTCTAGAGATCGCCTGGCTGTAAATCTCCTCAGCTCAGACGTAATTATGTGAGAACTAGATTAATACCGTCGATGAGAGTGGTGATAATGCCCGCAACTTATTTGTGCACACAAATAAGTTCTTTGTTTCATTAGCCATAGAATTTATGAACATTATAATAATAGAACATTCATTCTAGCCGTGTGGTTCCCGGCAGAGTAGAATAGGACCACTCCAAGTATTTCCGTGGATATAAACATCAATAAGACTAACCCGATCTATAGAACTTCTTCTTCTTTCTTTAATAGAACTAAACCGGTCGAATTAGTGTAGCAGTGACACATATATTATACGGACTGCCTTCCGTGGTCCAGTGGTCAAGGCGTTCGCTTTGTGATCTGGAGGTCGTGGATTCCAATCCCACTAGGAAAACATACTTTGTGAAAAGTTTTTTCCTGTCTGGTTAGGATATTGCAGGCTTAAATTATCTGATTATCCGAAAAGAAAGATGATTCCGTGTTTCGGAAGGCACGTAAGGCTGTGAGTCCCAAACGCCATATAGCGTTTGTTTGAACCTATCCTAGGATTGGTTATGGTTTATCCTTTGGGTTGCGGAGGTCAGACGGCAGTCGTAAAACCAGTAACCTCGTCAAATCTCCTTGGTTAGTTAGCGGACCCTGAAGACGGGCTCTGAAGCGTTACCGTTGTGAGAAGGCTTATTATAGGACCGATGACTATCTTGAAGACAAAAAGGTCTGGCTTGAGCTTGGCGCGGGTCCCTCTTAAAGGTTTGTATACTAAGACATGTCATAATTTAGGTACATTGGTACATACTAAATTTACAAATTGACATTATTTTAAATTTCGTAATTCTTCTCTTTTTGTTAGTTGACGTCTTTGGATAAAACGTGCAGTGCAGTTTGTTGCCGCTTCTTCTGCACTTGCGCCTAGGACGCGGCGTAAACTTAGCTGTAAGTAACGATTTGACGTCAACATTTGTGCAAAACAAAACAAAGTGACTATTATTAAGAGATATTATAATTATCCTATGATAATAAAGATATTTTGAATTTTGAATTTTGACGATGATAATGAGACATACCTATATTATACAAATGGTGACAGTGACAACAAAACATATAGTCGAAAAGACCAATCAATTTAGACGATCACCAGGGCGAGCGAGTGTTAGGAAATGGGACCCGACGGTTTTGCTACACTCTCTGCACATTTAGTTTATTTTAATTTTTTTTCTAGATTATGTCTTTTATTTTTAATTATTTTATGGCCCTAGATACGAGTCCTTAAGACGATACACGGCGTCCTTTGTTGCCCCCATTTGAAATAAATTATTTGTAAGGAAACGGAGATATCATTTAAAATTTTGAGCTAAAAAAACCTAGATAACCCTTCAAACTATTTTATGAACCACTGTTTACAGTTTAAAGTGAGAACGTTAAGCTTTAGTTTGCATTTTTGCCAAAAGTGGCCGTTTTTCGCAAAAATGCAAACGAAAGCTTAACGTTCTCACTTTAAACTGTAAACAGTGGTTCATAAAATAGTTTGAAGGGTTATCTAGGTTTTCCTAGCTCAAAATTTTAAATGATATTTTCGTTTCCTTACAAATAATTTATTTCAAATGGGGGCAGTACTGGACGCCGTGTATCGTCTAAAGAGCCTATCTAGTTTTTAGTTTCTTTTCAATTCAATTCAAAATATCTTTATTATCATAGGATATTTATAATATCTCTTAATAATAGTCACTTTGTTTTGTTTTGCACAAATGTTGACGTCAAATCGTTACTTAAAGCTAAGTTTACGCCGCTTCCTAGGCGCAAGTGCAGAAGAAGCGGCAACAAACTGCACTGCACGTTTTCTCCAAAGACGTCAACTAACAAACTAAAAACTTAAAATTAGTTATATAGATGGACAGAGATTACATTGTTTATTATGTCATAATTAAATTGAATTATAAGAATTACGAAATTTAAAATAATGTCAATTTGTAAATTTAGTATGTACCAATGTACCTAAATTATGACATGTCTAAGTATACAAACCTTTAAGAGGGACCCGCGCCAAGCTCAAGCCAGACCTTTTTGTCTTTAAGATAGTCATCGGTCCTATAATAAGCCTTCTCACAAAGTACTTTCTTTACATAAGCTTTGAATTTTCTGTCGGGCATATCAAGGACCGATTCTGACAATTTATTATAAAAAAGTATACACTTCCCCATAAAAGACTTACTGACTGTATTCAGCCTGTAATACGGGCTAACTAAGTCATTCTTATTACGTAAATTTCTATCTGTAAAATCACTTACTTTATTGAACATGGAAATATTTTTCCTTACATACATTATATTTTCAAATATGAATTGTGATGCAAAAGTAAGTATACCTATTTCCTTGAATAATTCCCTCAGTGAGTCTCTCGATCCTAAACCGTAAATAGCACGAATTGCTCTTTTTTGTAAAAGAAAAATAGTCTGAATGTCTTTATTCCTAACCCTTAAGCTAACAAGTCTTAATCAAAGAGTAGTGTAGGTCCTTGGATTACTTTAAGGGAGCTTCTGGCGACAAATCTATAACGAGTCCACTGGTTTTAAGAGAGTGGTGAACGTGTAGTGATTTTGATGTTTTTTCAAGAAAACCAGCATTTGCATTCAGAAAGTGAATTTTGGTGATGATTCAATGTTTTATTTAGATTACGGTCAAAAGATAGAGCAAAATTTATTTAATTTTATAAGTAAAAGGCTGGTCGAGGTATCGGGTGACCAGAGGGCTGGCAAGTTTTTAGCACAAAGATTAAGCATTGCCATCCAACGTGGCAGATTAAGCATTGCCATCCAACGTGGCAATGCTGCAAGCCTTCTGGGCAATCTCCCGCAAGGGCAGAATTTGCGGGATATTTTTTATTTATAATAGTTTATACTTATAAGTAATTTATTTTTAGTATTTAAGTTTTTTTTTTAGTTACTTAGTTTTAGTTTAGTTATTATTTATTATTAGTGTTGTACATGTATTTATATTTATCAGTAATAAAAAGTTCAAAATCCCCGAGCAAAAGACATAGGTATACTAGATACTCCACTTACACTTACACAATAAATTTTGGAGTGGATAACTAATTTACATTGCGTCACGGAGGTTGTCTGTTTTGTGCAATAATTGCAGCATAACATATACATTTTGATGTCAATCATAATCATCCGAGCGTATTCCCGGTTGCATCGTCAGCAGTTACGCTTTAGAGCCCGGGGTCCGCTACCTAACCTAGGAGATTTGACGAGGTTACTGGTTTTTACACAGAGCGACTGCCGTCTGACCACCGCAACCCAAAGGGTAGACCAGAACCAATCCTAGGATAGGTACAAACGCTAGATGGCGTTCGGGACCAAAGGCTTTACGTGCCTTCCGAAGCACGGAATCATCTTTCTTTTCGGATAATCAGGTGATTCAAGCCTGCAATATCCTAAACAGACTGGAAACAACTTTTCACAAAGTATGCTTCCCAGTGGGATTTGAACCCATGACCTCCGGATCACAAGGCAAACGTCTTGACCACTGGACCGCGGAGGCGGTCATTGTGAAGTCAATTTATTTTATTGTCAATACATTGACATTTTGATGTCAATGTATTGACAATAAAATAAAATACCAAAGACCTAGCAAACTGCTAAATTAGCACTTTTGGTGAAAGCTGGTTTTAAAGCTAGACGGTTCACCAATAATAGTTTCAACGGCAGTTCATAAAATAATTTAAAGGCCTATCGCCTAACATTTAGCAATATAGAAATTTTCACCACATTTACGAGTTTTCACCACATTTTTATTCAAATGATGGCGCCACTTCTGCTTGGTATTACTACCTTAAAAAACATCTCAGAAGTATATGTATAGTGCTATAAGTACTACTAAACTAGGAGCTTATCTGGAATCCGTAAAGTTGGATGGGGTCAGCAGTGAATTTGCTATCGCTAAGTACGAGTATAAGCCGACTATCCGAACATCCTTGAGCAGTTGGCCAAAGTTCCGTCTTATTTTTTTTATCTATTTAAATCGTGATGTTGGGCTAAAACTTCTCCTCTTTTTTCACATCCCGGGGCTTAGTTGATTTGTTATTATTTTTAGGGTTCCGTACAAAAAATGAATAAACGGAACCCTCAAAGGATCACTCGTTCGTCTGTCTGTAATCCTATGAGCCAAACACATATGTGCAAAATACCTGAATAATTATTTTTTTGAAATAAGGGTAGGATCATTTTCGGGGGACAAATTAGGAAATTAAAAAAAAAAGTTTTGCAAACCTTACTTCGTTATATATCAAATGAAAGCGCTCGTTATGAGGATCTGAAATATATCTATTTTTGTTATTATTATAAAATAGAAAGTTTTGATTTTATTCATGAAAGAAGACGAAAATTGACCATTCCCCCCCCCCCCCCCCGATCTCCGAAACTACTGAGCCTTAAATATTGAAAAAAGTACAAAATATAGGTTATTGCTTATAGATTACAGGAAAACCTATAAGAATTCAATCAATTGTACGGAACCCTCTCCACGCGAGTTTGACTCGCACTTGGCCGATTTATTTCTTATTAATGTTCATCATCAGGTCTTTTTAAATCTCCACTCCACTGCAGGAGGACCCAATCTGTACTTACATAGCCATACTTGCCCAGAACACCAACAGACGGATTAAAGAGATCTCATTGATGTTTAAAAGCTTTGTTTAGCTCGTGTTTCCTAAGTGGCCTTCTACGATATCCACGGGAAGACTTGGAGTGATCTTATTCTTCCCTGCTGGCAACCACACGGTATAGCTAAAATCTTTATTGCACCAAAACTTTATGATACATAACAATATAAAACATAAAACAGATGTCAAAAGGAGGCCTTATCGCAACTGCAATCTCTTCCAGGCTTTAAAGTATATGTAATAAATCATTGACATTAACATTTACTCCATATTTTTATAATCATCATCATCAGGTCTTTTTAAGTCTACATTGCAGCAGCGCGTCCCTCTCTGCACTACTAGAGCCATAAGGCAAAACAGTCAGAGGGTTGGAGAGGTAAATGGTATAAAATCAAATAATTAAATAAGAAATGGTGAAAAAATACCACGTGAGCGTGACTTGAACGACCATGCTCTAACCACTGAACTATCACGCGTTCAACCCGCACGCCGAATCTCTCCACCATTTGATATTCATATAAAAAGTATAAGCTTGAGTACGAGTACTTTAGTACCTTCTGCATCTTGAATGCCAAAACAATCCTATAAAAATATGGTATGAAATCGTTGCACAGAGAAGTCAGCTGCCTGTTCTCTGTTCTCTGTAACTCTGTCTGTTCTCTTAAACTTCTCTTAAGAATGATGTCACCACGCGGCAATTTAAAATCAGCAAGCACTCAAGAATCAACAAAACCAAACAAATTGGAAGTGTTTCAAAGGCTTCGATACTAAACGTACGTATACAATCAGAAACTCCCAATTATAAATCCGATCACATCGGCGTCAATGGCGACTTTTTGTTTGCTTGGATTTAATGAAAAAACTGGTGCCATAAAGCTCTACTTTGGTACAAAATGGAGACGGAAGAGATACGTAACTCATTCGCTTTGCTGAGTGGTTATCAGCTTAAAAAAAAACACTTCATCTTTTTAAAATAGCAACACTAACCCGTCACGAAAATTGCATTCCCAAGGAGGGGCTGACGTCAGGCGGTAGCTGGTTGTAATATTTTCACACCAATGCAATTCAGCGGGTCAGTAAAGCAGGCAGCCGGTCGTATAATTATAGCCAAATCGCTGTTCTGACTAATTCTTTTTGATTTCGCATGACTTATAGCATATTTGGGTGACCACTGATATGCATATTATACTTGGAAAAGAAAAAACCGGAAAGCGCACACGGGGCTTTGAAGCAAAACAGCTGAGGATGCAACCTCGCGCTAACATAAAGAAGCCTGCCGGGAGCGGTCGTACAACCAAAGCATTTAGTTATCCTATCCTAACTATCCTTATCCTAATCCTATCCTAACTAAGGAAACGCGAGCGAAGCCGCGGGCAAAAGCTAGTACTAAATAACTCCAGCCTTTTCTCCTTTACTTTGCACAGTCTTCGTGATCCTCAAATAACCATTAACTTGTACAACATACATATTGATACCAAACTAGGGTTCGATTTTGGAGGAAAACGCCACACTTAGTATGAGGGTATTTGTTCACTACAAAACCCAAGGTTGACACGTGGAGAGTCTTTCAAATGCCGAAAGTCTAATCCTCGTAGGAGCTGAGGTCGTATCTTACCAAAGTTGTCTCAGGAGCTTTCACTTATCACTTACCAAAGCGAAGCTCGTATCAAACTGGCATGACGCTCACTCGGTTCCCTTTAAATTTGCGCCTGTAAAGATGTCCACACTAAGAAATAAGAAACTGGACAAACAACTTTAGACTTTTTAATGTATGACATAAGGTCTCGCTCTAAGTTAATAGAGGTAAATATTTGGAGAAGGAAAATCCAGAAAGCGTATTCTGAACCCCGGTGCATTATAACTAAGAATGTAAGAACGCATTTAGATGAGGGGGCTAAAACGTTTTTTCCTTTTAAAGTGTTCATTCTGTACTATTTTTATTTTTTCCGGTAGATCGCCGGAATTTCCGGAATCCGGACCTATATTTGGAATCAGGTCGGAGAATTTTGTTACACGTAGCGAACCATGAGACTGCTTGACAGCTTTCTGTGCGAATGCCGCAAAGTTTTCATGGAACAAAACTGAAATAAACCTCAATTGTGATTTTTTTCCATCGAGCCAAAAATACTCAATCGAGTTTTGGTTATTGCGGGTATCTGTAAAAAATCCTTAAGAATTTTATGTAAATTTTTTGAGGAGTAAACTGTAGTAGTTTAATAACAGTGATTTTTCAAAAACACGCACAGTATTGCAAATTGTGAACCCATCTCGCCTTAAAGTGTGGGGTTACAAAAATAACTGCTCAAGTTCTCACCTTTCTGGTTTAGTTATTTTTTTTAAATGTCTTCTATATTTAAGTAACGTAGAACTACGTGACAAGGCTACTAAAATAAAAAAAAACCCCAACTACCAACAATAATAAGCTCAAAAAAGTTTGTTGGTTAAATAAACTAAGGATCAAATTACACCGCGAGGTGTTTCATAAGTTAAATATTATTTTAAACAGGCAAAGAGAAATCTTTATGCACCTGAGGAGAATTTTGTAGAAACGCCTACGTACAATGATATTACATTTTGTCTCGGTGATGTAATTTTACATGTAATAATATATCCGCCGAAAATGGTGACTATTTTGTTTAAAAAACTAATCGTAAAAATTACTCATTGCTTATACTTACTCTTCTTTAAAATGTCTTACTTTTTAGTAGGTACTTTGTTAATGTTCAGAACTTTTTAGGGTTCTGTACCCAAAGTGTGCAAATGGGACCCAATTACTGAGACTCCGCTGCCTGTCCGTCTGTCACAGGGCTCGATCTCTTGAACCGTAATAGCTAGACACTTGAAATTTTCACAAATTATGTTTTACTGTAGTCGCTATAACAACAAATACTAAAAATAATGAAAACTTAAAAATTTAAGGGGGTCGTCATACAAGAAACTTGTTTTTTTTCAGCGTTTTCAACTCGATCTTTATAATGGCATTAACTAGATACTTGAAATTTTCACCGATTATGTATTACTGTGGCCGCTATAACAACAAATACTAAAAATGATGAAAACTTAAAAATTTAAGGGGGTCGTCATACAAGAAACTTATTTTTTTTCAGCGTTTTCAACTCGATCTTTATAATGGCATTAACTAGATACTTGAAATTTTCACCAATTATGTATTACTATGGCCACTATAACAACAAATACTAAAAATAACATAAAGATATAAATTAAAGGGGGAGTCGTCATACAAGAAACTTGTTTCTACAGCGTTTTGAAACATTTTACGGAGGTACGGAACCCTTCATGTATGAGTCCGACTCGCACTTGTCCCTTTATTTTTATAAAGAATGAAAACGGAATCAGAAATAGTAAAAAGAACGTTTGGATTAAAAAAAATTACAAGACGAAGTGCGATTAAGAAATTGTCATTTAATTTTTGATGCTCTTTTTAGTTTTAGTACGATTGTAAACCTCTTAGCCTCCATTATGAAAACTCCCGCACACAAAGGAAGAGCCTGAAAACGCCTCGAACTTGTATTCTTTATTTTTTTTCACGTCGATTGGCGGCGTCTGCTGGGCCTATTCTGCTAAGATATCTTTTTTCTCCCTGATATTGTTTTAATAATGTCTTTTTTTTTTATTTCAGATTTCTCAAATTTTCAATAGTTTAATATCTGACTAACGAACAAGGCAAAGCGTGTATTTAGCTGAGATAGGTTTTGCAGGCGTTTGTTACTTTTTATGAGTACGATAGGTATATGTTTTTTTTAATTTTTGTATGTATAATAATTTTTTAAGCATTTCATTACAAACCTCAGTGGTTTATAAAAAAGTCGTCTAAATGTTCTGTTGTAATTAGTGTGTAATATGTGACGTTCCACGGGTAAAGATACCTTGCGGACGCTGGTGCTTAAGACGTTTTGAAAAACAATTCGTACAATTAATTTAGCTTAAATAAACACAATGTCGTAAGTGCCAGCGTTTATAAGGTATCTTTAACCGTAGAACATCACATATGATAGTAAAATAAATTAATAAAATTGTGGTCCGGGGTTTGCATAGTGTTTATATGTCTAAAAGTTCGACCGTATATGTTATTTTATTTAAATGCACTCGATTAGGCAAAGCTTATTGTGCAGGTATTAATGAAAGCGCTATCTAAATTTACAAATCCAGCGCACCGCTGAGCAATCAAGGGTCCATTATAAATGCAGTCGTTTGTAGATATTATCGTATCAGCACTGATGCTACATCTACAGTTTTGGTATCAAAGCCAGAATATAACCTAGAAGTTGGCCAGCAAGACTCGGGAATTTCATTTCGCGTCTTGGAATAAATGAACTGTAAATGAAATATTGTATGAACTTTGGTAGCGGAGTTGTAAAATAAATTTACGTCTTTTGCTCTGTGGGATTAGATTGTAAACTTCGCATAAAGTAAATAGGCTCTGTCAGAAAAGTATTATTCTAATTAGTCCTTTAGTTAGATTATCCAAAAATAATGTACCCATATTTTTCAGTTTATCAAAAAAGTTAAAATTCACAAAGATACAGAGTATCTAAGTTCCAGAGTGGGGGCTTGTGACGTCACCGCAGTGCAAAAATCGTACGAAAGCGTGACGTCATGCGAAATTTAAATGCGCTGTATCTCCGTCATTTATTGTTTCTCAGAGAAAAGAAAAAATATGTGTACAATATTTTTTAATAATCTAACCGATGGGCCTAAATAAATTTTTCTTGGGAAGAAATAGAGGAAAGGTGTGAAATTTGCTGTAGCGTTATTTATTGACAGATTTCTATTAAAATTTCGGCCGATTTCCTCTATGACGCAGCGTCATCCAGCAGCCACTGATTGGCGCAGCACTGGCGTAAAGTACGAGTAACGTAAGTAACACTGTACGCACTGTACTTATGATGTAGTATTTTTTTTGGATTGATTAACCTTGTCGTATCAAGATGTCAAGAGGTTGGCGGAAGATAGAACAGAATGGAAGAAACTCCACCGACAAGAGCGTCGCTCTTAAATTTTCGTGATGATGCCTTCATAATATCATTATGTTCACATCTCATTAGAGACTTAAACTAAAAAAAAAACGAAAAAAAATTTACGAGTATAACCTCTTGAAAAAAAATCTAAATGCAAAAAAGTAAGTTAAAGGTTTTTTTTTTATTTTATACGGTTCGACCATGCAACCGTGTCTAGAAAATATCATTTATCATTTTTTGTCATCTTTTAAATTTTAAAACTTCATATTACAATATATACATTTGTAAAAATTTGCATTATAATTAGGTATATTGCATTCCAGTGACATTTTGTTCATGCTAAAAAATAAATCTCATTTATTTATTTACCAATTTATGTACACGGAAAATGTATACAGGTAATAGATAAAATAAATGTTGTACAAAGCTTAAAAGAGATCTCTTCCAGTAAACCTGTGAGGAAGATGTTTATACAATAAAGGCATAACGGCGTGTTCATAGCAATTAACATAACCCAAAACTACACAATATTATTATTTAATATCACGTACAATACTAAGCGAGACACGACTATTCACTTCCCGAAAATGCAATCTAGAAAACCAGAAACCTAATACTAACCTCAATCTAATTCTAAAATACACACTTTAAATCAGACAACTTAAAAAACTATTGCATTTCAGCTTTCAACGAAGAAAGAGTGCTTGAATTCTTATCACGAAGCTAGTCGAAGAGCCAATGGCCCGTGCTTTTACAATATTAATGTCCCCTGCAGTGGAATCATCCCTAGAAAGAGACGACTATATTTCAATTATATACTGCTCTCTCATTCTTGGCATCGTTCCAGGGAACAGCTGATTTCATTTAGCATTTACTAAGTGGCTCCGAAAGGTGCCATGAAATCTTATATTGAATTAATACCATACCATTAAATATGTATCTATGAATGAATAGCCTTTTAAAATATATAACAAAAAGGCGTCTAGACGCATTTTTTGTGTACAAATACAAAATATCACGTTTTATTGAGCAATAAATGATGTGTTCAAAGATTATTGTGTTCTTTAATTTATATGGCAATTTTGTGATACATCGACGTTGAATGTAAGTTTTGATGATGGCAATTTACTATTTGATGGTAGCAATAAGAATTGTTAAAAAATATAACAAACGATTGAACGAATGTATGATTTTTTAGTTAACAAACGAAGGTCTTATTACAAAAAAATGATTGAATTAAAGCTTTATACTATAACACTTAACTTCAAATTTAATGGAATTACGTTTTGTAAAAAAATTATTATATATTTATTTCCAGACACCATCTTGGATTCCAAAAAAGTTAAGGTTCGAATTTTGCGACCCATAAAAAACTCTGGATAGGTATCGAGTTTCAGTCAAATTGCATGTAGTGAGAATCGGCGGCTATCTTGCATTAATGAAAAAAACAAAAAATCTCAGTTTTTGGTGGGAGTGGCTCAACCTGCGTCCCCGTGGGGCAGCTCAGCCTTCGGCCTTCCTTCAGCCTCAAACTTCATTCAGTTACTTAGAAAGGGCTCGGGCTTCATTTTAAAAAACCCACGTCTTTTAAAAGTTTTACCCCCTTTCTTTTAAATGACTTAACCGATTTCGATCAAACATATTTAAAAACACGCACGACTAAGTCACCTTTCAAACAAAAACGTCATCATCAAATTCATCCGACTAGTCAGAAATACATAGTTAACGTTTTGATTACATTACGGCGCAGACAGTGTAAAATTTCTAACAACATATATTGAAACTACTATAAGAGTGAATTCAGTCCATGGTACTGAACAACTTTCCCTACTTTGATTTTGATATGATTCTAAGGAACATTTATCGGAATTTGAAAAATAAATTTTCCATACAAACATGGATTAGCTGATTAGTGAATTTCCATGGTAGGCCAAAAATAATTTTTCATATTTCGCTATATGTTCCTTAGGGAAAGTTGTTCAGTATCATGGATTAAATAAATAAAATAAACGGGCAAGTGCGTGTCGGACTCGTACATGAAGGGTTTCGTACCACCGTTCAATGTTTTAAAACGCTGAAGAAACACGTTTCTTGTATGACGACCCCTTTAATATTTAACTTTATTTTATTTTTAGTATTTGTTGTTATTGTGGTCATAGTAATACATAATTGGTGAAAATTTCAAGTATTATAAGGATCAAGGTAAAAACGCTTAAAAAAACACGTTTCTTGTATGACGACCCCCTTTAATTTTTAAATATTTTTTATTTTTAGTATTTTTTGTTATAGCCGCCACAGTAATTAATACATAATCGGTGAAAATTTCAAGTGTCTAGCTATTACGGTTCAAGAGATAGAGCCCTGTGACTGACGGACAGACAGACAGACGGACAGACAGACAGACAGACGGACAGACAGCGGATTCACAGTAATAGGTTTGCCGTTTGCACTCTTTAGGTACGGTACCCTAAAAAGTAGGTACATTACTTTTGCGACACCAGAGGAGCTAAGAGCGGACGCTCGTGTTATTATTTATCATTTTAAGTACCTTCCAAGCTGGTACAAATTACAGAGAGACTGCACTTTATATTACTCTCAGACAGTTTTCTTACTGCGAAGTTTTGAAATCATGTTTTATTTCAAGATGAGGTCCCCTCTACTGGTTCTGTCAAAAGAACATGACGATATGCGATCGAATATATAGCAAAAGTTATCGCCGTGTGGTTTTCGGCAGACTAGAATATAATCACTCCAAGTCTTCCTGTTCTCGTTCCGGCTGAAGAACATCGGACAATATGGACTGGTGTCAAAACAGTTGAAAAACTATTTAGGCTTGCCATGGACAAATCAAGATTTAAAAAGCTGACTGCCAATATTCAGGAATGAAGCGGCACCTAAAGAAGAAGAAAAAGTCTTCCCGTGGATTTCGTAGAAGGCGACTTAGGAAACACAAGCTAAACAAAGCTTAGACATCAGTGAGACTCTGCAACCCGTCTGGCCAACGTGGAGTGTGTAGGCCAAATCTTTTGGCTGCTCTGGCAGTACAGAGAGGGTCATGCTCCTGCATTGGAGACTAGAAAGACCTTACGATGATGTGAAACTCACTCTGAATAATAACTATTAAGGCCCATTTACATACGAGTACTACATAAAGTGAATGGTAAATCGTTACATATATATTTTACATACCATACAATAACACATTATCACGTCTCTACCCCTGATGTGGCAGACAGAGTATTTTGGTCTAACACGGTTCTAAGCAGACAGAGCCCAGTTAATTTTGTCAAACTGCAAATTCAAATATTGTAATCAGATTTAACAGTTTGCCTGACAAACCAATAATTACTTTTTCACGAAAATTGTATCAGTGTATTTTTATTTTTGTGGAATATAGTCTAAAACTCAATCTCCAATTCTGAATTCTCTTTTACATGGACCGCACATACTTGCTACAGAAATTTTAATCATTTCATTGTACTAACCTCAACCGAATAACTTTTATTAGCAAAGTTTTTATTGTCTACAGAACGGCTGTAATGATTAGAGGCTTTAATTGAATAAAGGTCACAAGGTCGAAGGTCAGATGCAATAGTTTGGGATAACAATAGATATGGATTATGAACAGGAATTATTTTGACGCGATGACAATCTATAGAACGATTATACCGGGGGTTTCAAAAGATAAAATAATCCTTAATGGCTCATTCATACTAACCATGTATGCGGGCTAACGACCAATGAAAGCCACAAGTCGATACAGTAGTCGTTACGTCGTCTGCGGTTATTCCCCGCATGCTGTATATCAACTGCACACATATTGACTAGTAAAAGAAGCTCTCCACATGAGTTACGGAAATGGCTTCTCGAATGCGGGCTACATTGACTAGTGAAAATGGTTTCTCGAATGCGGGTCCCATACCATGCGTTACAGAAATCTCCCGCACCCTGAATGCGGGCCAGAACGATCAATGAATATGAAGCTTAAAGCGCGTGCTGAGTCCGTAACATGGAACAGCTACACGAGAAATAATTAAATACGTGACTACATGAAATTCGTGTAAGTGGGCTCACTTAAGAGGAAACTCTAAGGTCGAGAGAATTGAAAAATAGGTTGTTCAATCTATTGCTGTCGCGCTGTGCCCGAACTACAATCGAGCGTTACTAATTTATAATATAATCTCGTGAAATTTGTTTGCTAGATGTTTGAACACAGTGGAAAATCTTAATAATTTATCAGGTTTTTGAAGGTTCGTATTTCTTTTTATAATTAAATTATGAAAAAAAAAGAAAACATAGGGATAATGCCAATATATTCATAGATTTTTTTGGAAAAAAATCATTGCTCTACTGGCACTGTCCGGCGAGCAATCAGGGGTCTACGTTTGTATGGAAATACGGCCGATTGATTTCCTCTTAAGAGGTATCACAAGATCACAGTACAGGGGCTATTATTATTATATGGGCGAACTACTAGTAATATTATACGTAAATGTAGTAACTTTTCGTCGGAAAATAGTTTGTGAAAAGCCGGACCGCTGAACAATCCGTAACACGCCCTTCTTCTTCTTGTATTTAAGAGCCGCGCTCTTGTCGATGAAGTGCTTTTCATATCTCTATCTTTTCTCCACTAAGTTCTTAACCTCCTATTTCACATGGAATTTTTTAACATGCCCACGTAACTGGTATTACATAACCCGGCCTAATAATACCAAGAGTCGTTAATAGACCACAATATCGGTAATTGGCAATCTGAAATCTGCCGGCGCTGCTTTACGTGTTACCACAGATTTATTTTTTATTTTTTTTATTAGAGATTTCAGTGCGTTTGTCATCTATCTAGCCTGATGGGGTCTAAAGTGTAACACGCAGACTCATAAAATGCCTATTCACTCTTGCCTTGAAAATCCCTAAATCATATGTATCAAACATCGATTAATAAAATTTAATATAAATATTAACGTACAGAATGTTAGGTCACCCTCTCCAGAAAAACATCGTTCCTCAGTGTTCCCCACCGCTCCTTATAATATGAAAAATATATAATATATAAATATATAATATAATTATAATTGAAATAAGGTTACCGCTATGAATTTAACATAGCTTGACATTAAAATGCCAAACAGTAAATAAATAAAAGGACAAATCACACTGTTGAGCTAGCCTTAAAGTAAGTTTAGTTGGATTATGGGATACTAATTCAACAATACGATATTTTATGGTAAATACAGTTTAAAAAGATACCATTTTCCATCTTGCCCTGGCTGGGGATCGAACTCAAAACCTCCAGAGTAGTGGACTAGCGTGTACCACTACGTACGCCACGATTTGTTAAATTACGATTACTACGTTTTTACTATCTCATACGTATTGCGGCAAGCTCTTGACCGTTTAATTCTTCTTCTTCATCTAAGCGCGTTATCGGTTGCATCCTCAGCTGTGCTGCTTCGGAGCCCGGGGTGCGCTTTCCCGCTTTTTCTTCTCCAAATATAACATGCATGTCAATGGTCACCCAAGGATGCCAAAGATCTTGCAAAATGGAGAAGAAATAAAAGGAACAGTTTAAATGATTTGGTTATAGTTTTACGATCGGCCGCCTGCCTGACGTCAACCCTCTTTGGGAATGTATTTGTGCGAATAGTTTTACAACCGGCCGCTGCCTGACGTTAACCCTCTTTGGGAATGCAATTGTAGCACGAGATGTTTGTGCTTACCTAGTCCTTTAGTTGCCTCTTACGACATCCATAGGAAGAGATGAAGTGTTCCTATTCTAACCCAGAACCACACGGGTCTTGACCGTTTAACTTAATGAACCGGTCAAGTGCGAATCGGCCTAGTACATAAAGGGTTCCGTACCTCCGTAAATCCGTTTAAAACGCTAAAAATAACACGTTTCTTGTATGACGACGCCCTTTTATTTTTAACTTTATCTTGTTTTGAGTATTTGTTGTTTTAGCGACCACAGTAATACGAGTACATAATATAATCGGTGAAACTTTCAATTATATTTCAAGTTTATAATACTTGAATGAAACCGGTTATGTATTATTGTGGTCGCTAAAACAACCTTCATCGATTGTTATTTGTTAATTATTATTATCAAGAGTTAATTCCATTAGAAACATCGAGTTTAAAAAGGTTAAAAAACACGTTTCTTGTATGACAATTGGTGACCCCATTTAATTTTAAACTTTATATATTTCTACTATTTGTTGTTATAGCGTCCACAGTTATACATAACCGGTAAAAATTTCAAGTGCTTCGCTATTACGGTTCAAGAGATAAAGTCCAGTGACAGACGGACAAACAGCGGAGTCTCAGTAATTCCCGTTGGCACCCTTTAGGTCCGGAACCCTAAAAACTCTGGCCAAAATTAATGACTTAGTAAGTAGAAATAGTAAAAGCGCTGAACAGTCTATAATATTAATATGCACGTAACAGTTATTTATCATATTACCTACATAACTCGGCTTGATAATACCTAGCATCGAAATTAGACCACAATATCGGTAATTGGCAATCTGACATCGCCGGCATTGATTGATGAGATATGTGTATATAATATACAAGGTATAAGAAAATAATCTGAAACTATTTTAAGGGGCTACATGAATTTTTCGGGGTCAAGTGCTATGCCCCCATTTGAAATAAATTATTTGAAAAAAACGGAGAAGTCATTTAAAATTTTGTCTTTGTGAAGCCATAGATAACAAAAAGTTGTTCAGTATCAGGGACTGAATAACCCAAAAAATACGATATCTTTTAATTGCGGTATGACGTCATATCGAAAAATAGCGATTACCGCTTTATTTCGATACACAAATTTATTTCAGTACCCTAAGTTTTTGTGTACAGATAGAAAAAGGTATATTTCGGTACCGGTACTTGAACGTTAATAAATAAAGGTATGAAAGAGATAGATAGAAGAGAAAAACTGGCGACACGCGACGAAAACAGGTTCTATCAGGTCCGCCGACGCACGCGCTCGTGTCTTACCTACCCTGGATCACACCCGCACCCCTCGCCCCACGCCCCGCAACGGTCAATGCTTAGTTTTTCGGTACCGATATCGGATAAAGGTTAAATAATGGTATGGCCCTACCTATATTTTAATAATGTACACTTATTTTATACCGGTACCGTAACCGCTTTCAGTCCCTGTTTAGTATCATGTACTGAATCTACCTCAGTATATTTTGTTAAACGTTATATACAATAAACTTAGCTCGCTTCGCTCGGACGTTAAAAAAGATTTCAAGAAAAATGTAATAAATAAATTAAGTCGAATTCCGTATTCAAGCCAAGCTTTAGGTCGAATATCTGTCTCTGTCGCCAGACGCCACTAACTGCATTAGCTCTGAATTACCGCGCTGCCCGGCTATTACCGCCGCCATGTTGCTACGTCATAAACTGTGTTAGTGACGTCATTACATTATTTGAGATGACGAAGTAGGTAATACACTTACATAGTAAGAACAGTGAAGAAGGTATAGAAAAGCAGTAGAAACTTTGTTCTGTGAATATTTATTTATTTTGTCGTGATTTTTTTAAGTGGAAACTTATTTAGGCGCGTTGGGCATTTTTTGAGATGGAAAAAACCATTGATATTGCGACACTGTTACCGTAACCGTAACCTTTCTCTCTTTCTCTCTCTCTCATCTCAGCGTGTTCCCAGTTGCATCCACAGCTGTAATGCTGTGAAGCCCGGGGTCCGCTTTCCGGCTTCACTTCTTCACCACTTCGCACAGTCTTGAGCATCCTTCATTGTAAGACCATTGGCACGCATATTTTTATTTATTTATTTAACTTCATACAGAAATACAAGTGTAATGGCGGACTTAAAGCCTAAGTATATCATCCCTGACGACGTCAAGCCAGCATGTCTTGGGTCTACCACGTCTGCCGGGCCCCGGCGGAGGCGGCACGGCTACACATTTGTTTTCCGCGTAACTTGCCGGTTTCCGCAAGACATGACCATGCCAGCGTAGGCGTCCTTCTTGCAGTTTGTCTGCTATGTCTCGGACATGAAGGCTGCCGTACCGTAACTGACCCCACCTTTTTCAAGTTTTGACTTTTGTCAGCACTTCCAAAGTGCCACTGTTTTTAGGGTTCCGTACCCGAAGGGTGCAAACGGGACCCTATTACTGAGACTCCGCTGTTTGTCCGTCTGTCCGACTGTCCGTCTGTCACAGGGCTCTATCTCTTGAACCGTAATAGCTAGACACTTGAAATTTTTACCGATTATAATATTTCTTGTTATAGCGGCTATAATAGCCGCTATAACAAGAAATATTAAAAATAAAAAAAATCTTGAAAATTACAGGGGGTCTAGGTTTTTAACTAGATCCTTATAATGGCATTAACTACGAGTAGATACTTGAAATTTTCACAGATAATGTATTACTATGACCACTATAACAACAAATACTAAAAATAAGATAAAGTTAAAAATTAAAGGGGGTCGTCATATAAGAAACGTGTTTCTTAAGCGTTTCAAAACATTGTATGGTGGTACGGAACCCTTCATGTACGAGTCCGACTCGCACTTGCACGTAAATTTTTTTCAAGTGCGTTTCTTCTTTGCATGTCAGTTGATTTTTTTTGTCTCTATATTTTATCAGTCCAGTAGAGAGCCACTTCCACGGCTTTATTCATCATCATCATCGAAGCGTATTCCCGGTTGCATCTTCAGCGGTAACGCTTCAGAGCCCAGGGTCCGCTACCTAACCTAGGTGATTTGACGATGTTACTGGTTTTTACACAGAGCGACTGCCGTCTGACCTCCGCAACTTAAAGACCAGAAACAATTTTATATTAGGTTTAAACAAACGCTAGATGGCGTTCGTACCCACAGCTTCTCGTGCCTTCCGAATCACTGAATCATCTTGATTTTGGATAATGAAGTGATTCAAGCTGCAATATCCTAACCAGACTGGAAACAACTTTTCACAAAGTATGCTTCCCAGTGGGATTTGAACCCACGACCTCCGGATTACAAAGCAAATCCAACAGCAAATCCGGATTACGCCTTGACCACTGGACCACGGAGGCAGTATTATTTCATCTTACGTGATCTTAGTTAAATCGTTAAATTGAATTAATGGAATATAATGATAACGTGCCTACGTTATCATTATATTCCATTAATTTCTCAAACTTCCTACAAATAATTATTGATTTATACAGCATTACAATGCTCGAAAAATTATCTAAATTAAGAATATTTGATGAAAACTCTCTCTTTAATTTCTGTACTGTGAGTGCACTTCCAATCCGCTAGACGACAATAAGTCAAATGAGACACTTTTTTCTAAACGTCAAAACAAACATTTTCTATGTTATTTGTATGAAATACAAAACCGTGACGTCATAGATTTTTCGAGTCAAATAGCGCTCTTAATATCAGTTTTTCTGCATTAATAAGTCTAAAATGATGTTGAAAATGGACATGATCAATGACAAGTGACACTGTTTTGTGACGTTTTATTTTCGTTTTATAAAACGTTTTATAATTAATACCTAACCTACCTAACAGTACTAATAATACCTTTTAAGTAACATTTCACCTTAAAGCATTTCTTTAAATTTTGAATTTAAATATTCCTACAAATACAATATTATTACTCTTTTAATTTTTCGGTTGAAATCGGTTGAAAAGCATCCTTAGTTTGAAACTTCTAACGATATAAAAACTAACCATTGCGAGTAACTTTCTAAAAGTTGTATCAAGATCCAATAATTACCAATAGAAGTTAAGTCGTAAAGACTAGATAGCATTGGATATGGACAGCATAGAGTTTGAAATAAAATAGAAGTATCAAAAAGTCTGGCTTGAGCTTAGCGCGGGTCCCTCTTAAAGGTTTGTATACTTAGACATGTTATAATTTAGGTACATTGGTACATACTAAATTTACAAATTTACATTATTTTAAATTTCGTAATTCTTCTAATTCAATTTAATTATGACATAACAAACAATGTAATCTCAGTCCATCCATATGGGTCTTTGGCATCCTTGGGTGACCATTGACATGCATATCAATCATATTTGGAGAAGAAAAAGCGGGAAATTGCACCCCGGGCTCCGAAGCAGCTCAACTGAGGATGCAACCGGGAATGCGTTTAGACGAAGAAAAATATTTATCTATATATTTATTTATATTTTAAGCTATGTCCGATGCCTGATTATTGAAAAACTTAACACGAGTTTTGGCCACTTACACACCGAGAAACAATCGAAGAAATTGGCGAAAATGCGAATTACGGTAATAAACGAGGAGGTTCTACCCATAACCATGACTATTTTGATTCCTTTTTTCCACCTTATCGCCCATCGTCACGCTTAAAGTCCCCTTTGGGTTTTGCGGCAATGGGCTCTGTCTCCCCCATTCGGGAGAAAGATGTGACGTAAATAGGTAGTGATGTAAAAAGGTACTACTATACTTAGGTACGAGTACAGTATATGTTTTTACTACAAAAGGAAAGGGTTGGTTTCGGAGAAAAAAGAGAGGGATGATTAAGCTAATCACAATCATCATATCAGTCACAGAAAGTCCACTGCTGGACATAGGCCTCCCCCAAGAATTTCCAAAAAGATCGATCGGAAGCGGCCTGCATCCAGCGTTCCAGCAACCTTGTTCAGGTCATCTGGCCACCTAGCAGGTGGGTGTCCTACGCTGCGCCTGCCGGTACGTGGCCGCCACTCGAGAACCTTTCTGCCCCATCGGCCATCAGTTCTTCGCGCTATGTGCCCCGCCCACTGCCACTTCAATGAGCTATATTTTAAATAAATACTTTATTTAATTTCTAAATTATTCATTTATTTGTAGAATTAACTAGTTTATTTGGGGTGTACACTTTTCGATTTATATTTCTAAACCGTTCCTGTAACTGGTCTATACTTTTAGTAAGTCTATAACAGAAAGTCGCACTATAGTTCAATATTTCTGCTAGTTCCATAGTTTCAATTAAAAGCAAACTGAAACGGATCTAATTTATAGTGCGTTCCTGGAATGTTTTCTGATGAATGCTGCTGAAACAATGTATGGTGTGTTTTGTTTGTCGTGTGTGAAAATAATAGATAGATAGATAAATAATTTATTTGTTTTCTGTAACACACAATATACATGAAGGTAGAAGGTACATAATTACACATTTTTAACCGACTTAAAAAAGGGGGAGTTTATCAATTCGACTGTATGTTTTTGTTTATGTATGTTTGTTACGCCATGTCTTCGCCAATTGTGAACCGATTTTATATATATATAAATAACATATTTTTTATTTGGAAAGCCTTTACTATCAAGTTGGTCCCATTTTAATTTTGTGAAGATATGAAGAACTTTGGAGATATGGGAGAAACTCCTAAAAAAATTAAGTCGGTTGTTTTTTTTTTGTTAAAAATTTAATAACCTCATATTAGGTACTTAAAGCATGCATTTGTGTGGCACAGTGCATAACACCACCCATGATATTATATGATATCACCCGAACCTATCCATCCTTGTTGGGATGTAATTCCTGAATCCTACTTTGTGCCCATTTGGCAAGGGGCATGTTTTCTTCCTTTATTAAGGTGAATATATAGGCAAATGGCCTTGAAGTGTGAAATAAATTGTTAACTCGTAAATATTGTGATAAATTCCATATTCCTCTTCGTCATGCACTAGATAGCCCTTTAAATTATTTTATGAACTGCCGTTAAAACTATTATTGGTGATCCGTTAAGCTTTAAAACTTGCCGTGGCCACTTTTGGCGGAGGCAAGTTTTAAAGCTAGACGGACTAATGTAAATACTTTCAACGGAGGTTCATAAAATAATTTAAAGGGCTATCTAGTGCATGGCGAAGAGCAATATGGAAATTACCTCCATATTTACGAGTTAATAATTTATTTCAAATGAGGGCGCCACTTCAAGGCCATTTGCTTCTATATTCACCTTAAGGCAATGTCATTAACTTAAATTTTTTAATAGGTTGCTTCCATTTAGACCATTATTGTAACTGCTGACCAAAATTTCCAAAATTGTTGATTCATGTTCGGAACGATTTGCCAACGCGTTGGTAAGCTGAGAAGGTCTGGGTCCATTTGAGGCTTTGAATATTGAGGCGAATGTAGGAACTTTCTTGTAATGTAGCATCTTCTTCTTCGTCTAAGCACGTTCCCGGTTGCATCCTCAGCTGTGGTGCTTTGGAGCCCGGGTTGCGCTTTCCCGCTTTTTCATCTACAAATAGGTATAACATGCACATCAATGGTCACCCAAGAATGCCAAAGACCTTGCAAAATGGAGAAGAAATAGCCGGAACAGTTTTAATAATTTTGCAATAGTTTACGACCGGCCGCCTTTCTGACATCAACCCTCTTTAGGAACGCATTTGTGTCAAAAGTTTTACAACCTGCCGCCGCCCGACCTTAACCCTCCTTAGGAATGCAATTGTAGCATGAGATGTTTGTTCTTAGTCGGAGGTCAAACGGCAGTCGCGCTATGTAAAACCAGTAAACTCGTCAAATCGCCTAGGTTAGGTAGCGGACCCGGGCTCTGAAGCGTTACCGCTGAGGATGCAACTGGGAATACGCTCGGATGATGATGATGATGTTTGTGCTTAGTCCTTTAGTCGCCTCTTACGACATCCACAGGAAGAGATGGAGTGGTCCTATTCTATCCCCGAACCACACGGGGTCTATAGAAATTTACAACAAATTGCTAAAGAAACTAATAGAAGAAAAAAACGAAAAATATTCTTTAAAAAAATTAAAACAATTTCTTATAAACAAAGCCTATTACGATATAAAAGAATTCCTAAAAGATAAACTATAAGTAAGTATAACCAGCGCAGTAACAATATACAACCAGTTTATTTTTATAACAATTGTCCGAGCAAGCGAAGCGAGCGAGGGCTATACGAGATTCAAGTTGGGGCGAAAACACATTGTTTGTATGTATGTATGTTTGTTCCGCGATCACTGCCGAACCAATGGTCCGATTTTGATGAAATTTGGTAGGCATGTAGGAATTATCAATAGAATTTTCAAGTTCGTTGGGCATCAAAATCCATTCAATCGTTTTTGAAATATTAATAAAAAATCGCGAGGTCTAAGTTCGCGACGCACTACTAGTTTAATAATAAAATAATATTAAATAGATCTTATTGAAATTAAACTAGTAGTTCGCCGCGAACTTAGACCTCGCGATTTTTTATTAATATTTCAAAAACTACTCAACTGATTTTGATGCCCAACGAACTTGAAAATTCTTTTAATATTTCCTACATGCCTACCAAATTTCATCAAAATCGGACTATCTGTTCGGCAGTTATCGCGGAACAAACATACATACATACATACATTAAAACAATGTGTTTTCGCCCCAACTTGAATTATAGCCCTCGCTCGCTTCACTCGCTCACTCAATCAATTAAATTTAATAAAATGAAATTACTATGTAAATAAATTAACTAATAAAATATAATAGTATAATATTTTACTCTAAATGTAAAAAACACGTACTAAATGCATAACTTCAAATTTTAATATCTCTGAATCGAATGTCCAAAAATGTTTAAGGTGAATAGTAAAGCAAATGACCTTGTGCGTTTATACCAAATTTAAAGGTACCAATAACAATCTAAAATAGTCGAACTAAATTACCTTTTGAGTGCGACCCCCTCATCTCTAACCAAATTGCTGTGTCCGGCAGGGTCCATAAAATGATTCTTAAATTGTATTGTTGTTATCTTATGTATTTTATGGTTTGCAATAAAATATTGAGTATCTTCTTATAATGTGGCATATTTCTGCCTTTTGTAATATACAAATCACATTTGATAATGATAAGTGTTTAAGGCGACGTGAGTTCACAATTTGCAAAACTGTGCGTGTTTTTGAAAAATCACTGTTGTTAAAAATTTACAGTTTATTCCTCAAAAAAATTACATAACAAGTAGTTCGCCGCGAACTTAGACCTCGCGATTTTTTATTAATATTTCAAAAACTACTGAACCGATTTTGATGCCCAACGAACTTGAAAGATATTGATATTATCTACATGCCTACCAAATTTCATCAAAATCGGACCATCGGTTCGGCAGTTATCGCGGAACAAACATACATACACACAAACATACATACAAACAATATGTTTTCGCCCCAACTTGAATTATAATATTATTATTCCTAAGTGAAGTGCCTCGGCTTAATAGTAATGCATGTAACGAATATATGCGGGATACTCAAAGCGGATACATTAGTATACAAACCTTGCGAGCTCAAGACGTTGAGCGTGGTATAGATAGACTGCGAACGGTCCAGATAATATACCTAGTCTTATTCTCAAAATATGTAAAAAACAAGTAATCCAACCCCTGCTTCATATCTTCAACTTATCACTGCATAATTGTAAATATCCCACCCAATGGAAAATATCCAGAATAACGCCTATCCCAAAAAGCAATAACAGAAATCTGGTGGAAGAACACCGTTCAGTAGCAATTTTATGTCCCCCCGCCAAGATTTTTGAGTACATACTGCACAATGAAATATATAGACAAGTCAACCAGTCATTAGGCGATGAGCAACATGGCTTTACACCGGGTCGTTCCGTGGACACCAATTTGCTATGTTTAGTAGACTATATCTCGGGCTTCAGGTGGATGTTATGTATTTTGACTATCAAAAAGCCTTTGACAAAATCGATAACGACATATTGCTTGATAAATTTTCCATCATCGGTTTTTCCCCCAATCTCTTAAATTTTTTCGCAGACTATATGAGAGACCGCAGTCAGTATGTTAAGCATGGTACATACTCGTACGTATCCGAGCCTTACCACACTAGATCGGGGGTGAGTCAGGGTTCAGTTCTTGGCCCACTTCTCTTTCTAATCATGATACACGACCTGCCTGGCGTACCGACGACCGCCAAATGTCTCTTATATGCCGACGACTTTAATCTTTTTTTAGAAATTGAATCGCATGAAGATTGTATCAGACTGCAAAATGACATAAATCTTATCCACGAATGGAGTTTGACAAATAAAATGCCTTTTAACATAAATAAATGCTATGTAATGACTTTTGACCGAAAAAAAACCCAGTTCATTTTAAGTATTATTTAGATGACACCGAAATTAAGAGAGTGAGTAGTATTAAGGACCTCGGTGTGTTGTTTGACCGTAGTTTGACTTTTCACGACCACGTGTCTAGTGTTTCTTAAGATGACTATCGCCGCCTAGGCTTTGAGCTGCGAAATGCCAAGGAGTTCCAAAACCCGCAAGTCATTACAACACTATATAATGCCCTTGTCAGAAGCAAACTAGAATCTAGTGCGTGTGTCTGGAATCCGTATCATGTTACATATACACGGATGCTTGAAAAAGTACAAAAAGCCTTCCTAAGGGCCTTGTACAAAAAATCATATGGCTATTACCCATACTTGTACCCAACTAAGTTCTTGCTCGGTCACCTGGGATATAACTCATTGGAGGTGCGAAGAATGGTACAACAACTCACCATTTGCCTCAAGGTTCTAAGAGGTTCCGTCGACTGTCTTCTTTTACACAATCTTTTGTGCGCGCTGTTTGTGCCTAACGAACTCGAGATCCCAGTGGATAGACATGGTCGTAGCCGGCCTCATGACATCTTCCATGTTGACAGGGGTCACACGACATCGCGCGCGATGTTACCATTAGTACGACCGCTGGTCAACCTCAATGCACTACGTCGCGCCAACACTAACTTTGATTTTTGTTTTGACAACTGGTCAACCATTGTAAAGGCTATATTGACTTAAGAGTATTGTGAAAATCTGTGTGACCAGTGGTTTAACACCAAAACTGCTAATAGCGATGATAGTGAATAAGTGACATTTAGTACGGACGGACCAACATGTATTTTGACTAATTATTTTTAATTTAATTAATTATTATTTCTTTTTATATTTTATTTTTATATTGATTAATTTTTGATAATAATAGATTGTAATGCATATACGTATATTTAATTGTAATGTGTGATAAATGTAATTGGTTTAAATCGTTTTTATCACAGCTCGGTCAAAAATCTTGAGGATTTTCTACAGACACTTACAATAGCCAAAACACGATTGAGCATTTTTGGCTCGATAGAAAAAAATCACAAACATACCTCTAAATTTGCCTTTATAATACGTATTTCTATTTTATACAATCACCTTTTTATATGAAAATTATACCAAACAATTTACTATCTAAATATCTATCCGTTTTGGCTACAAAAATAATTATAAATATAATACAAAAATCAATAATAAATAAAACACTGCGAAATATCGTCGAGCACGGCTCCGGCCCTTCCTTCGCTCTCGATGAATATTTTTTCGCACCGTATGTGTTTTCATTCTTCGCAAAACACACACGATGCATTTTTCAGCAGGCGAAGTGTTAACCCATTCCCTCGATCGGCTTCTTCGATTTACGTGTGAAGAGAAGCAGCTGGTACATTCTAAGTTTTTTTCTTTTCTCCCAGACCAGTATGGCAGAAATCTGACTGAACTGGGCCTGTATCGTATTATTTATATTTTATATAAGGTTCGGGGGATTTCCAATTATAACACAAGCTCTAAAACTGTGAACTCGAAACATGAATAACTTAAGTCATAACTCACAGACATTACTGTACATTAATTTCACTGCCTTTGCCTAACCCATTCAATTGAAGAGATACATAATACAATTCGGATACCTACGCAATCGTAAAGATCCTTGCCCACCGCAAACCAACTACCAAACTTTGTAGACCTTTATACAACACTGAGTCGACACAACCTCTTTGTAATTAAACAGTTCCGAATCTCCTGTGATCTTTATTAAGCACGTACGTAGATAGGTCACAGAGATACAAGGCTTAAGTGGTGAGTTTTAATTACTCTATATTGATCATCATTGTATCCTTGTCTGTGGTAACCAGCATAGAATAGACCCCATCTCCTACACTCTCCTCATTGTCTTTCTCACATTTCACTCCATCCACTGGTTGCCTCGAACTGCCTATTGAACTTACTTTATATAAAATTGTTTTTTTATGTTATTTTCTTTGGTGTACAATAAACAGTTATCTATCTATCTATACAAGTGTCTTACTGGCCATAAAACCAGGCCTGTGTCACTTCCCGTTTAGGTATCGAAAATTTACGTACATAATTACTATGCGCGCAGGCGGCCCCTCCGGGTGGTAAATTCAGTTATACGAATCGTTTGTCCAGAGTAATGAGAATGAAATTGGCTTGCAATGGATGTCTAGGTATCTATGCGAAAAGGTGCTGAGTTCTGACGTGTGCTAAATTAAACCATATCGCTAGCCACATTGAGTAGATATTTCTTTGAATTTCTTTGCTGAGTGAAACTTCTGTACGTTAGTATTATTTATTCTGTGATAAAACTGAGTGGCCTTTGCCAGCCGGGCCCCAGTCTGCGCGGGCCCCTCCTGTACTTAGGTACAGGAGGGAATCGCGCAGACTGGGGTTTAAATTTCAACGATTATCGTATATTTTTAACTTGATATTAGTAACAAGTTGCAAATATACAATAATCGTTGAAATTTAAACCGATCTGATACAATAAGTTATGGTAAGTTTTGAATGTACCTTCTAGCATCTACCTTCTTCTTAGCGAATCGGAATGGCAATATTTTTATGAGTATGCACCAATGTGTGGCCATACTTACTCCTCTGTCATTAGCCGAATTTACAGTCTATCGTACAAGGGGTTGGGCATTTGGGACATGATAGTAGGTGGGCCATGGTTTCAACAGCTCCACAGTCACAATGATTGTTGTTTGAGATACCCACTTTGCTTGGTTCTCGTAGCATCTCCCAACTCCAGTCCAGAGCATGTTTAGGGACTTCCAGACTGCCCAGGGGAGATTGTCACCAGGTGGAAGTTTCTCAGCTGATGGAATATGAGATGGTGAGGGAGGGTTAGCATCTAAAAAAATATAATATTAACGCTTTTCCGCTTAAATTAAGAGCCCTGGCACTCAGGCCCTAGTGTGCGGGCCAGCATTCTACACCACACAACAGAACCTTGTCACCCGAGCCCTTCAGGCCCAGTCCGCCCCTGTCCTGTACACATATCTTGTCCAAGAACTACAAGGACAGTTGAAATCAGGCAGGCCGGTTGGTATATAACCTAAAAAACAAATCGTTGGAATAGATCAGTACTTTAACCCGAGTGCGCAAGAAAGAGGGTTATGTTTTTTAAGTTAATGACCTTTTTAGTATTTATGACAGCATCCTTGTAATCGTACATGATGTGCACAAGGATATGTATTTAATTAATAAGCAAATTATATTAAACTCACGTGTAGATTGAAGATTAACACAGTAAATATCTTATATATAAAATTCTCGTGTCACAATGTTCGTTCCCGTACTCCTCCGAAACGGCTTGACCGATTCTCATGAAATTTTGTGAGCATATTAAGTAGGTCTGAGAATCGGCCAACATCTATTTTTCATACCCCGAATCTACGCGGGCGAAGCCGCGGGCAAAAGCTAGTTTTCAATATAAAAATCCGTTGTATTGCAAATAAATTATCCATTATCCCGTCGCAACTCCTGGCCTATAGACGGTGATGGATCAACCAGATCTTTGGGTTTAATAGTTCACCACAATTTAGTGGTGCATTTTACGGTCGCTATAGTATTGTTTTCACTTCTTAAAAAGTCCACGAAGTTTTAGCTAAAATGTCCGATGTCAAAGCAGAAATGCGTTCTCTCTGCCCGGCCATAGATAACACAGCCTAATGCAAACTAATATCGGCTGGCCGGAGACATAAATTATATTCCGCATACATTATAAGGATCGCTGCAGAAAATTAGAGCAGAGGGTGTTCTCGTGTTATTGTATGAAATGATCGATATTAAAATATAAGGTTTAGTACTTATATAAGAAAATAAACCGGCCAAGTGCGAGTTGAACTCGCGTGGAGAGGGTACCGTACAATTAATTGAATTCTTTTAGGTTTTCCTGTAATCTACAAGCAATGAACTATATTTTGTATTTTTTCAAAATTTTAGGCTCAGTTTTTTCGAAGATCAGGGGGGGGGGAATGGTCAATTTTAGTCTTCATTCATGAATAAAATCAAAAATATGAATTTTACAATAATAACAAAAATATATTTGAGATATCATAACGAGCCCTTTCATTTGATATATGACATATTAAGGCTTGCAAATCTTTTTTTTTAATTTTCTAATTTTTTCCCCAAAAATGACCCATATTTTAAAAAATATTTATTTACTTTGCACATATGTGTTCGGGTCATAGGATTACACCATCGTACCAAATTTCACCTGATTCAGACCAGTAGATTCGGAGCAAATTGGCTGTGACAGACGGACGGACATACAGACGCACGAGTGACCCTATAAGGGTTCCGTTTTTTCATTTTTTGTACGGAACCCTAAACAGGTTTAGAATAAATAAAACAATTGTAAAAACTTATTATCCTTGTAAAACAGTAAAAAAATAAAATAAAGACGTTATAGTTCGAGACTTAAAGGCCACTTTTAGCGTGATTATGGGTAAGAAGGTGGAAAAGGAATCAAATTAATTATTTTGATTCCTTTTCCACCTTCTTACCCATCATCATGGCTAGCATGGCATCATTATGCCATGCTAGCCATGATTCATATTTTCGCCTATTTCAACTTCATTTGGGTGGGTCTAGAACTCGACGAACAGAAAATCAGCTTCTTGTACTAAGAAATTATCTAACATAGTACACTCAAATTATTTTAATAAGTTACTTCAGCTTAACCTCAAAGCCGTGAGATTTTCGACGCAATTAATTTTAATACGCAGTTTAAAGTTACGTGGAATGTAACGTATTACGCCTGCAAGTTGAGATAACTTTGAGTTACGACTATAACTTGAGGTTAGAAGGTCACTGTTGTACTCAACAGGAAATCTTCTAAGTTAGCTTTACCTTACAGTTCAATTATGAACTTCATATAATGTATTTACTTAAAACTGCCTCCGAATTCGTATAATTTTTGATCTCATATAAAAAAACCTATCGCCTCGTCCAATTTTAGAACAAATTTTCTTAGATGTTCCTTGCGGAACGTTGTTTAGTATCATAGCAAAAACTAAATTTCCACTTGAAATTTATTCTGTTTACCTCAGTTCTTAATATGCAGTTAACTATTTTTTTATTACGTTTTTGTATAAATACGTATTTTTTTTTTCAAAAGAAAAACAAAACGAATACTTTCATTAATTAATATTGACCAGTAATAAGGCCTTTGCAGGCACTTTTACACGTCAATAAGATTTGTATACATTATGTGTAAAATTAATTAATTATATTAAAGAAAAGCTACATAAACTGCATTTCGCAACGACTACTGCTGAAAAGAAACGTCGAAAGAAACTCATTTGCACGTGACTCTTGATTTTTGACCTAAAACTCATAAAATACCCATCTATTTCTATAGAAGCAATTTTATTTAGTATCGTTATAAACTAAATTAGTATCTTTGGTTAGACCTTCGACGTTACATTGTATAGTCGATGGATTAGACATACCTATTTACAAGTACTTAACATGCAGTTTAGCTTAGCCATATTAATAACCTAACGCAAACTAATTTAATGGGCGCGCACTAATAATATTCTACATGCACTGCACAAATGGATTAGCTGGAGAGAATATATTAGAACTAACAATATTAAACGACAATATTTTAGAGAAATAGCTACTAACGTTGCTTAGTTTCCCAAATATAAATGGTTTAGTTATAAAACCAGGTGTCGACATGTGTCGGACTACCGTAGAGATACAAAGCGTAAGGCCGCGGCCACGGACACGCGGCGCGGCGTGATGACTCAAAACAAACTATGGAAATTTTACGGCGTCTCGCGTGGCAGCCCGCGTTGCGCACCGCGCCGCGTGTCCGTGGACGCGGCCTTAATGTCGGCCAGGTGTTGAAATACGAAATATTAAGTCGGTGGATGACTCGCTGGACAAGAACGTTGGAAAGTGTCCTACAATCAAATAAAATAGATGGATAAAGTTTAATTTTCATACGAGTAGAGTATCGGTGAAGGAAAACATAGTGAGGAATCCGCACTAGTGACTTTTGAGTTTACTACTGTGTGAAATGGAACTACAAGGGTTGGATCTCATCTATCAGCACGGAACAGCACTTTCCTATGCTGTTATCCTTTTTTGTCGCTCAGAAGCGTCATTTGCTAGAGCGAGATAGAGCGACGGAACGCTTCAGCACGGCCGGTGCTGAAGCGTTCCGTCGTCCGTTAACTCACGTACAAATAATTAGTTTCAAATAGGCGACACTGGTCCTGACCCTGTCTCGGCCATCACAGAGTGGTGGCCGAGACAGGGGAACAGACCAGTAAGAAAAACACCGGCCCGTTGGTGGTCGGACGATGTTGTGAGGTCAGTGGGAAAGCAGTGGATGAGACTGGCACAGAACCGTAGAGAATGGCGCAAAAAAAGGGAGGCCTATGCCCAACAGTGGGTTGATGTGGGCTGAAAATGAAGGCGACACTGGACCATACCCTCTCCGTATCAACGTTCGATCTACTGCTCGCAATCAATAGTTTTTGAATAAATTGTTACTTAACTACTTATTTTCACTTGTTCCAGGTAAACGCACAGAAAACAAGATATGAAATGGGCATTCGAGCATTACGAAGCGGATGCTGGCTTATGATACTCTTCATAAATCTAACTGGGAGCGACTGGCTCAACTGCGGCCATATCGCCGAGTGCAACTGCAAATGGTCGTCTGGCAAGAAAACGGCGACATGCGTCTCCGCGGGACTCAAACAACTTCCCCATTTGGCGACCGAAATCCAAGTTCTCGACTTGCACGGAAATCAGTTAAAGAGTTTAGGCCAAGACGCCTTTGCAAACATAGAGTTATTACACTTGCAACGTCTGAACCTGAGTTCGAGCAACCTCCGCTCGCTGCATCCGGACGCATTCAGGGAACTTCGAATACTTGTCGAGTTGGACCTCTCCCAAAACGAACTGTTCCAACTTTCCCCTGACACTTTTAGAGGCAACGACCGGCTAAGACTATTAGTCTTGAATGACAATCCTTTGACTGGATTAGTTGTCGAACAATTCCCACCGCTTTTACATCTAAAGAAACTAGAATTAATAAGATGTAAACTCAGGAGTATTCACCCGTTTGCCTTTGTAAACTTACGGGCGTTAGAAACCATTCATGTTCATCAGAATTTAATATCGTACCTTCATCGGAATACGTTTAATTTGCCTGTTCTGAAAACTTTGACACTTTCTGATAATCCATGGTACTGTGATTGTAGACTAAGGGAATTTCATGAATGGTATTTGAATAGTAATCTTGGAAACGAAGAAGTGTATTGTGGTGGTCCAGAAAATAAGGCGCAGATTTCATGGAGAAGTTTGAAAGGAGATGACATGGTGTGTCCACCTTCAGCTTACACAAGTCCAACAGTTATAAGAACAGAAGCTGGTGCAGAAATCTCATTTGGATGCTTCGTGAGAGGCGACCCAAAGCCTCTAGTAACCTGGTCTTTTCACCAAATTGAAATCCATAACAGCACGAGTAAACATAGTGATATCCTAGTACATAAGTATCAAATGGACCATTTTGATGAGTATAGAGACGATTATATAAACAAAAGTGCGCAGTGGGTCAATGTGACCATATCAAATGTGACAAGTGAATTAGCTGGTGAGTGGAAATGTAGTGCCAAAAGTCATGTAGGAGAATCTTCAGCGTATTTAACGTTATTTCTACCCAAAGCCCGGACAGCAACCGCCCGTGTTCCACCAGACTATTCTACATTTATTATGGTAGCTGGTTCTATGCTGGTGATGACAGGAATAGGGTTCATTGCAGCCTGTGTCTGCTGGAAGACCAGACGTCGAAGAGTTCCACCTAGTAGGAGTTTTACTGACCAAGAGAAGAAATTATTAGATACGTCTCTAGCAGCAAGTTGTGATAGGACTAGTGCTGATTTAGGATCTTCTTCTTACGGCTTTGAAATGTTGGACAGGTCAATGTCTATAGAGAGCGAAGATACTCAAAGATGTTTAGAGCCAGTACAGATTACAATAGAAGGTCCTCCTGGTTCATTTCCTCCTCCGCCAGCAGAGTTCGCGTTACCAGCACCTTATGGAAACATTTTCATATCTGTTCAAGTTTCTGGTCACAACGATGAATACCCAGACTTGTTAGGAGGTGGCGCAACTTTACCGAGGCGAAGTAGAACCTGCTTTTTGAAATCAGCTTACGACAATATGGGTCCTAGAATAACTGCTGCCGGGAGTTCCACATGGTCTCTACCTGGGGCCAACGCAGAAAATAAAAATTCCGAAAAGGACACTGTCACAGATTTAACCATGCCATTGTCTACTTTTTCAACTGAATTTACAGCTCTATAAAATAGAATTTAAGTGCGTGATTTTGTAAAACTGCTGTTTCTGTATTGTTTGACAAATAGGGTGTACAATCCAACAGAGGATAAAATAACTTGTCAGTATGAACGAAAAACTATTACTAAAAGGCTCAACCCCAAAATTGTGACATAAATTTTCGCACAGTTTACATATTTGATTTGGTCACCTGTTTTTTTGTCTAGATTCCTATAGTAAAAGTTGTGCAAGTTGTATGAATAAATGAAACAGAACTTACACATTTCTCCTTAATACACCCTTTTCGTTAAATTTAGCGTACATTCTGTTTAATATCTTGTCTTTTAATAAATCTGGAATCTTTTTGATATTTCACGTATTATAAAACGCCGACTTTAGGGTTGGTTTTAAAACATTATCTGCGCAAATGAAGATGAGAGTGACAAAAGAGGAGGTGACATATTGCCGGAGGTTTTCTTATTTTGGCCGGATAATGATTTAAAACAAGCAGTAAAGTTTTGTAATAAGACAGATTAAAGTCAAATCTTCAAAGGCATATTGTATTTGATTCGCATGTATGATTTTATTGAATAACATATCACTTTTGTAGTTGAAATTGTCAAGTTACGTTAATATTAATTTTATATGAAATTTGATTTTTGTTATATAACATAGCTCAATAAATAAATAGGACTGACAATAGAGTATACGAAGCCGATAATTGTTAACAGATTGCTGCACAGTAAATTTCTACTTTTAATACTTAATTTGTTTATAATTATATGTTAATATATGTATGTGTAGGTATATAAATTATGTATGTATTGATATATATTTATATTTTATTTTAATAAAATATTATTAATATAAAATATAAATGTTTAACAAATTACTTTGTTTCTTAATGTAACATTTATATAATTTTTCCTTCTTTTCTTATTTCTGTATGTACTTGTATATGTCCTATTTCGAACACACGTACAATTATTTAATAGGTTGACCAAATTGTTTCTCTCTCTTGTTCTTTTAAAAGGTCTTAAATGCCAATAGCAGATAAAGACTAATGTATTATTATGTACATACTTACATATATTGTTGTTTAAAAAACATATTACATATTTGAATGTACCATAATTTCACTGTGTAGCAACTAGTTTATGTGTTATTAAAACAATCTACTGAAGTTATTGACGTTGGAACATGTTTGCTTTTGAACAGTTTTATACATTTCCATAGCCATAAACGAATCTACGCCTGTAATATAGTTTATATATAAGATTTTTTGATCAAAGTCGTTGCTTAAAAATCTAAGAGAGAATAAAAAGAGTGCAACTTTTCTTTGTAGTTTTATTATTATATATATTTATATTAGGTAGGTACACAACATTGTACAATGATAGACACATACAAAAGTATTCAAATAAACAATTGAATCAAAGTACAAAAATACTACTTTTGCTACCTTATACAGGCTGACTTTTTATTCACCTGCAAAATTTTTGGAGCAAGTTCAGTCTATGATACTGAACAACTTTCTATTAAAAAAGTTATTAAAAATCGATAAAAATTTTTCGACCTCCCATACGAATCAACGCTCAGCCAAACGGATTTTGTATGGGAGGACGAAAAATTATCGACTTTTAATAAGTTTTTTTATAGAAAGTAGTTCAGTATCATGGACTGAATTTGCTCCAGAAATTTAGCAGGTGGATAAAAAGTCAGCCTGTATAAGGTAGCAAAAGTAGTATAGTAAAGTAATATAATAAGGCCTTCCAAACAAGTTGACCAATCAACTGATCCGATTCGAGTTTGTATGGAAAGCAAAAAAAATATTTTTCATACTTCGATATAAGTATGTTCTTCGGGGAAAGTTATTCGGTAGGTTTGTTTGTTTGTTTTTCGTGTGTGTAAGTGGCCAATACTTGTCAGTAGGTGTCGAACACTTATTCCACCTCATCCACTTTATATAACTAAGTATTCTTTTTTAATAAACTTAACGCACTCAAGCTCATATAACATATTGATAAAGTCATTTTGAAAAATCGCACGTGTGATTTAGGCAGAGGAAAAGGGGGTCAAGTTAATTCTTACGACATCTCACCATGGGGAGAAGGGTCAAAAATTCGCCAAAATCACCTTACGTAATTTATGAACACCTTACGAGTCTCCTTACCCTAGGCAAAATCCGAGTTTCCCATACAAACGTAGTCTACGTTTAATTTTGAAACGACATGTCAGATTTCGGTAAAAATTTGTTACTTTAAAGATATTGCATATATCTAGGGTTATAATTGGTTTTCAAAGTCAAAATATGAACTCGAAAAAGAATATAGTGTATTATATCATTTTTGACTATCAGTATGGAAAAGTTTTACACCCTTATATTTTCTTTCAAGTTCATATTTTGACTGTGAAACCAATTATAACCCTAGATATATGCAATTTATTTAAAGATACAAATTTTTAAAGAAATCTGACATGTCGTTTCAAAATAAAACGTAGACTGCGTTTGTATGGGAAAGTCTTGGGTAAGGGGATTCTTAACACGCACGATGCGACGTAGACATATTCATCGGAAAAATCTACTGTTAAAATATAATTTGCTAAATCGGTTCAAAAATGGAGAAGTTATCGGGACACATACAATATATACAGGGTTACTGGTATCTAACTCATAACTTCAGAGGCGAATTAAGTACATCAAGACTAACAACTTTTGTTTAAACGTAATAATTAGCAAGATTTTACACTTTTTAGTTCAAGTTTGCACTGCCACGTGAGCGTAGTACAGCCGCGTGCCAATTGCCATAGATTAAAGACAAGTAGAATTGCAAATTTGAATTTGTTTATTTTTGTATAAAAAAACTTGAAATAAAAAAAAATGTGATAGAACAAAAATTGATACTCTTGATGTACCAGTAACACTGTATTCATTCGAATTGAGAACTTTCTCTTTTTATAAAGTCGCGCAAAAACTAACAGAAATACGGACAACTGGTTAAGCTTAATACATTTACAAAATAAGTAGAAAGTATCAAATATCTAAACGGCAGCGCTAACTCAAAAAGGTTATATTTTCCGCTTTTTCGTCTGAATATTTGAAAGCTGCGAGCTGAGCTTTGACGTTCTTGGGCACCGGCGGCTGCACTCAGGAATACCTAAGTGGCTTTTGCGAATCAAACGCGAATTTTAGGTCATTTTAATTCACCGTTTGAGATCTTTTCACCTGTTATACGTTCTTTGATACGATTTATTTAGAATTTATATTAATTTCATGGACATTTAATGACTTTTGCCATATTTGGTAGAAAGGCAATGATTCAATAGTTTCAGTATCACATAATAAGCACAATAAAATATAAATATTTACAATTTAACTAATAATATATAAACTAATCGTTAATCGTCGTTTTGGAAATACTTGGGGAGGCCTATGTCCAGCAGTGGACTTCCTGTGGTTGATATGATGATATAAACTAAAACTAAGTAACTAAAAAGAAAGTTAAAACAACTTAAATACGAAAAATAAATTGCATATAAATACAAACTATTATAAAAAAAGAATTCCTATAATATAGAAGAGTGCCCAAAAGACTGGCAGCATTGCCACGTCCGATGGCAATACATTCTTCGTGGTTTGATTATTCTTCGTGCGAAGAAATTAAAAATAGGTCATCTGATACTTCAACCAGCCTTTTACCTATAAATTACCCATATTTTGTATTCTTTCCATGCTGATAATAAATAATTAAATAAATATATACGGACAAATCACACTGATTAAGCTAGCCCCAAAGCAAAGATAATATAATTATTCCAAAGTAAGTTTTTTCTAAACTTGTGTTATGGGATACTAACTCATATGCCCGTTGATATTTCCCTATTTTTAAACTTTCTTATGAACATACTTGCACGTAATTTAAATTAAATTTTATTATGTTCATACAATTTCTAGTACCTATATCTTTGGATTGTAACATCGTGTGCCGCAGGTTATTTACTATCACCTCCCCCCTCCCCACCCCTCCTATTGCCCTTAGACCATGGAAGTGTCGTTATGAGGAAAAGAGTCGCTGAATATGCTAAAATTATTATTAAAAAAATATTTTTAAAAATATTCTTTTATTTAAAACAATTAACTACAAAGTTTTAAGTGCTCCTCAAAAGACGAAAATATTGAGCCCAAACTCAGTGGGGTTATCTTGTTTCATCACCGAGATGCCGTGGCCACCTTCCGGCTTCATCATGAGATCAGATGGTACCATAATATTGCATTGTCACCCAAATTACATAAGTGTCATAATCATCAGATCTTTTTAAGTCTCCACTGCAGAAGCACGACCCTTCTGTACTACCAGAGCCATATTTAGCCAGAGCAGTAAGAAGATTTGGCCTACGCTCTCCACGCTGGCCAGACGGGTTGGAGAGGTCTCATTGATGTTTCTAGCTTGTTCTACGACATCCACGGAAGGACTTGCAGTAGTTCTATTCTATTCTGCAGGACACGACGCGACTATTACATAAGTATGTGAAGTTTCAACTCAATCGAATAATGGGAAGTGGGTCTAATTTTGCTTTCAAGATTTGATTACGGACACAAATACAACGGGACAGGTGAAACTAAACAAAAGCCTATAAAAAGGGCATTTATTTACGAGAAATACATTTATTATTTCAATCTGTTTACTCTGTAACTGAACATAATGTATACAAAAACCAACTAACGTTGAAACATCAAAAGAGCTGGGATTTAAAGAGTCTAAAATATCGCTTGAAATTCTAGTTTATTTCCGCCGCAATACTTTTCGAAGCCGGCTCTTTCCTGCTTTTATCGGTATTTTCTTATTTGTGACCAATTTCTACGATTGCATTGCGAATGGCGGCTGATTTTTAGAAAATACGGTAATTCCGAACACCTTTTCGAAAACTTTAGTTAGTTGAAATCTTGAGAAGAAAAAGATTGGAAAGCGCATCAGGGGTGCTGAAAGAATTAAAGAATTGGATGCGTGCAGGAACTTTTACCTTTGACACAGAATACATAAGAGTCAAACAGAATGGTCTCTCACAGCCTCTCCCGCAAATTGGCGTCCCCGCACCTCTCCCCCGCACTTTGTGAGCTTTGACGGCTCCAAACCAGGGTTTAATTACTAGCCGCACGCAATATGCGACGTGTGTTGTCTTGAGAACTGTCAACCAATAGTAACCATCATGGTGAGAAGGTGCGCGTATAATAATTGTTTATCCACCCAATACTCTAAAGAACGTATATTTCATACATTTCCAAATGATGAAAACAGGTAAGCAAAGCAACAATATAATTTCACGTTATTACCCAGCAACCATCTTGATATATATACCCTTCTCGCTCTCTCGCATTGGCGGGAGATACACAAGAGCGAGAAGGCCTCGCTCACAGGTAATCACATAGGTACACGCAGATGCCAATTAGACATGCTGTTCGTATAAGCGTTATAAACATTTTTATTGAATTTATTCATATAATTACCGTATAGTTTTGCGCCGAATATGCAAATTACTATATTACAATAGTGAATTAGTGAAATAAGTGCGTTACATTATAAATGACTCAATAATAATCAGTAAAGTGAACTAATGGTGAAATGGACAATGGACATAATGAAAAATATTTGTGAAGTGATATTATGTAGCTGTTTCCGACTTTCCTGTAACATTTAATACATATAAAACAGAATATTTTTTACGTCATAGTGTTCGCAAATCTTCCGGTATGGAAAAATATAATCGTAAATATGTCGAACTCGTTAGTAGGTGAGTATTAAAATAATTCTGCGGTGCGACCCTAAGTATAAAACTCACACATCGACGTGTGTACAGATAAATTGTTTCGTTTGTAGTAGTAGTAGGTATATATGTTACTCTGAATCAATGGAGAGTCATACCAGTGCCTTTGATCAACACAATACAATTAGATACAATTAGATCTACTTTTAAACTATCGCGTTACATTATGACTAAGTTAATGCATACGGGAATTGTTTGTTATTTCCCGTATGCATTACCATTTTTTTAATTTGCTGACATTTCATCCGGTTTGCACCGAACTTGGTCTCAGCCTGACTAAAAGAGCGATGAAGGTGTGAAGGCATGTTTCGCGTTAAGGTGAATACCAAGCAGAAGTGGCGCCCTCATTTAAAATAAATAGTTAAGGCCGTACCTGAATTTTCCGGGGTCCAGTGCTGTGGATGTGTGTTATTTTAAATAAATAATTTCAAAGGAAACGGAGAAATCATTTAAAATTTTGTTTCTACCAAACCCTTGATAACCCTTCAAACTACTTTATGAACTACTGTTTACAGTTTAAAGTGAGAACGTTAAGCTTTACTACGCACATTTGCTAAAAGTGGCCGTTTTTCGCTACTAACTTATTATACATTATATGTTTTGAAAAGACGATTGCTTAAAATTTTTTCGAAAGAAAAACCTCTAAATCACCTCAGAATTATACTAAAACAGAAAGTATTCAAGAAATACAATAAAGTAGCACTTGTAACATTGGATTATAATTGTATTAAACATAAGGCAGTCATCATATGTTATACTTTTTATATAACTTTTAAATATTCTTTATAAAACGAAAAAAACCTCAAAACCATAACCAGCCTCATTGACTCGCCGCGATTCCCTACGCCCCGCATGGGTTGCTCTAACAACTCTAGTAACTTAATTCGTCATTGTAATCAAGTCGAGATGTCTAAAGCCATCCCATCATTACAGGACTATAAAAAAAATATAATGCCAACACATCATCATTATAAATAACTGTTATGATTTCTTTTTTTCACCTCCATACCCACTAAACCATACCCATCCCGCTAAAAGTGGCCTGGGCTTTGCCACCCTAGGTTCTGTCTGCCCCCTTAGGGATTAAGATGTTATAGTGTAGTTAACTTTCCCGTGTGGTTCCGGGTTAGAATAGGACCACTCCATCTCTTCCTGTGGATGTCGTCAGAGGCGACTAAAAGACTAAGCACAAAAATCTCGTGCTTCAATTGCATTCCCAATGAGGGTTAACGTCAGCCGGTTGTAAAATTTTTCGCCCAAATACATTCCCAAAAAGGGTTGACGTCAGGCAGGCGGCCGGGCGTAAAACTATAGCCAAATAATTTAAACTCTTCCGGAAATTTCTTCTCCAACGCAAGGTCTTTGGCATCCTTGGGTGACCATTGACATGTATGTAATATTTGGAGAATAAAAAGTGGTAAAGCGCACCCCGGGCTCCGAAGCAGCACAGCTGAGGATGCAATCGGGAACGCACTTAGACGAAGAAGAAGAAGACCGCCTGACGTTAACTCTCCTTGGGAATGCAGTTGAACCACGAGATGTTTAAGTTGGGTTGCGATTAGTTATTTAGTCGCCTCTTACGACATCAACAGAAAGAGATGGTGGCCCTAATCTAGGCCGGGAGCCGGAAGCCACATGGCCGAAAAACGTGTGAAGGTAACGTGAAATCTCCTTGACCTGTAAGTAAACCTTTACGGTTACACCTCTAAGCTAACCCAGATTATGCGGTAAGCCCTCTATTTAGTCGACTCGACACGCCTTCAAGTGCGTTAACAGTGGGTGAATCGCCTAATAGTTTTTATTATATGTCATCTTTTCTATTTATAATCCCGATACTACGTTCGCTACTGTATACAAATAAAAATACATTATCACGGTTTTATTCTTAATGGAGTAGACAGAGCATTTCTGGTTTTGGGGCTCCAATGAGACAGAGCGTAGGGCCAAAAGACCCAAAGGCCACTTTCAATTATTTTTTTAGGGTGCCGTACACAAAATGAAAAAACGGAACCCTTATAGGATCACTTGTGCGTCTGTCTGTCCGTCCGTCTGTCACAGCCAATTTGCTCCGAATCTACTGGACCGAATCAAGTGAAATTTGGTAAGATGGTGTAATCCTATGACCCAAACACATAACATATGTACAAAGTAAATAAATATTTTTTGAAAGTAAGGGTTATTTTCAAATTAGGAAATGTCATGTCTGTGTCATATATCAAATGAAAGGGCTCGTTATGAGGATCTCAAATATCTTTTCAAAAAGAATTTCGCACGTTCAAAGAAAAAATAAATACATGTGAAATTTCATTACGACCCCCGTGTGGTACCGGGTCAGAATAGAACCACTCCATCTCATCCTTTGGATGTCGCAAAAGGCGACTAAAGGACTCATTTTAACTGTTCCGGCTAGTTCTTCTCTAGTTCGCAAGGTCTTTGGCATCTTTGTGTGTAGTAATCATCCTGTATAGTTTTTAAAAAAATGCTGTGAATGTCTGGAATTTCAGTGCTGTAACATTGATTGATCAAAGTTCCAAACGAAATCCAAAGCTTTATACATCACAAAGGGGCCACAGCCTACAATAACGAAGGGCAAAATCAGCCGGTGACATTTCAATTTGGATAAAATAATGAATGTGTTGCGATTCCACGGGCGCCCGCTCCCTGCGCTGAATACTAAGCAGCTGATTTGGATACACTATTAAATCCAAAAATAAAGTAGGGGATACGGAAATGTGATCCTTTGTCAGGCTTTTGTTATTGAGTGAAATACGAAATATATACTTATAAATAGATTGCTGGTCTGGGAGAATAGCAAAAAAACTTAGAATGTACCAGCTGCTTCTCGAGGAAATGGACGAAAATGGGATGCGGCTAGCAACCCTTCACTATTTTGATTCCTTTATCCACGTTCTCGCACACCATCACCCTAAAAGTGGTCTTTGGACTTTGGAGCCCTGGGTTCCATCTGCTTAGAGCTGCGAGACCCAAAATTCTCTGTCTGCCCTAATAAAGAAGGGACAGTGTAGGTTTCTTTGTGACTGCCTTCGTGGTCCAGTGATCAAGGTGGTCTTGCCTTGTGGTCCGGAGGTTGTGGGTTAAAATCCCACTGGGAAGCATACTTTGTAAAAAAGTTGTTTTCAGTCTGGTTAGGATATTGCAGACTTGAATCACCTGATTTTCCGAAAAGAAAGATGATTCCGTGCATCGGAAGGCACGTAAAGCTGTTGGTCCCGAACGCCATCTAGCGTTTGTACCTATCCTAGGAATGATTTTGGTCTACCCTTTGGGTTGCGAAGGTCAGACGGCAGTCGCTCTGTGTAAAATCCAGTAACCTCGTCAAAACACCTAGGAAAGGGGTGTTAGTGTAGGTTTGTTTGTATGTATACAAACAAACCTATGTATAATAACCGTAGCTATATGTATTAGGTCCTTACATATGAAATTGCCGATTTTCAATACTGGCAACTTTAAAATCAAATATCTTGCGTTTCATTAGGAATTCCAAATTCAAATTTATTTCGAAATAAAGCCAGAAAAATATTGTTTTAAAATTCGTATTTCATTTGTTTTAACATCATTTGTTTGAGTTTCAACATTGCTATAACAACAACTATGGACAAATTGAAAATTCGCGGTATTTACGAATACGAGTTCCAACGTGGCACCAGTGCTGCAGAAACGACTCGAAGAATTAACGAAGTGTATGGACCAGGCATCGCTAACGAGCGAACGGTGCGTTTTTGGTTTCAACGTTTCCGTTCTGGAAATTTCGATTTACACAATGAGCCTCGTGGACGACCTGATACTCAAGTGAATAACGAAGAATTGAAGGCGACAGTGGAAGCGGATCCATCTCAAACCACTTCTGAATTAGCAGCAGCCTTCGGCGTAAGTGACAAAACGATACTTATCCACTTGCGCCAAATCGGAAAAAATAAAAAACTTGAATAGTGGGTACCCCACGAATTGACTGAAGCAAACCAACAAACACGCGTTGCTTGCTGCGTTTCTTTGCTTAATCGCCACAATAATGAGGGGATTTTGAACCGTATCGTGACTTGTGATGAGAAATGGATCCTGTACGACAATCGGAAGCGATCATCACAATGGCTTGACCATGTAGAACCGGCAAAACCTTGCCCTAAGCGAAAACAGACCAAAAAGAAGATTCTGGTTAGTGTTTGGTGGACCAGTGCTGGTGTTATCCACTACAGCTTCTTGAGATCAGGCCAGACGATTACTGCAGACTTGTATTGCCAACAATTGCAAACAATGATGGAAAAGCTCGCCATTAAACAACCGAGACTGATGAATTGCTCTAGCCCACTGCTCCTTCAGGATAACGCTAGACCACACACTGCACATCAAACGATCGCCAAGTTAGAAGAGCTGCGACTGGAACCTCTGCGTCACCCACCATACTCTCCAGATCTTGCCCCAACCGATTACCACTTTTTTCAAAATTTGGAAAACTTTTTACAAGGAAAAAATTTCAAATCTGATGAGGCAGTCAAAACCGCCTTCAAACAGTTCATAGACTCTCGCTCCCAGGATTTTTTTTCCAAAGATTGATTAAATAATAATTTCATAAAAAAAAACTTGTTTCACTTTTTTGAAACTGAACGGCAATTTCATATGTAAGGACCTAATATGTGTTATGGAGTACATGCAATGCCAAAATGCGCTCGCAAAAGAACTCGAAAGAAATAAAATGCTTCTTAAAAAACCTCTAAGAGCACGCTTATACTTTTTTATTATCATTATATATTATTATTATTATATTCTTTCTAGGATTAACCTTCACGGGACGTATCTTGGTCCTTTGAGGCTTGCTTGGGTGTATCCCCATGTAGAGGCCTTGTGAGAGATTTACTGTAGTTTGTAATGGAGCACCAACCAGGGCATGACAGTAAGGGCATTATGACAATGTTCTCACTTATAATTCCCAGGAGGTGCAGGACTATTGAGGAATAATGAAAAAAAAATACCTTGGGACTATTAGGATGAAAGGCAAGTGAATTGGAAAATGGGCTATGGGAAGGACTATGGCACCATCCTGAACAATGTTTAAAACACGGATAAAATATTCAACTGTTGACTCGCCACATCAGTCAATGGGCGAAAAAGGCTGCTGGTTTATAATTCTGGCTACGAGGTTATGTCTGTGCAAGTACTCGCCGTTATATAATACGCTACTAATACAGTCAACCACACAACAAGCTACCATTTCGTTGAAATTTCGCCACTATTAATATCGCAGTCAGTATACACTTTATGAGCCTAAATGATATCTAACCCAGTTGACTGATACTTACTACGGAATATTAAGCTAACTTTCTCTGAGCATTCCAAACTTTGTGTGTGACAACATTGCGCTAAGTTCTGTGGTTAACATAAATCTGAGAACGTGGTAAACATTTGACAAAGGTTTCGTTAATTAAACCAGTGACGTCAGCGGTGAGGTCACTGAACCATCGTTAAAGCCGTCTGAGCTATTGGGTGAAAATTTCGACGAATGTTATTAGGTGATGCAGCTAGCATAGCAACACTTCTTGAAAGTGGCCTTTTGGTTATATGGTCTTAGGCCCTGCCTACCCCGCAAGGGAGGATGACGTGATTATGCGTCTATGAAACATTTCAGCTGCTTTTCTTCCAGTGCAAATCTTAAAAGCCCATGGAAGAAGTTGACGTAACTGTCGAAGAAGTACGTATTTCTGCGCTAGCAGCCATCGTTGGGGCCTCTCCACCTACTGCCACTTCAATAAATCCGCTGGGCTATTGACTTTTGTTCTTTTATGAATCTATTATTTTTTGATAACGGAGATAATAAAGCTGGCAATACACGTCCGGTATTTTCTCTCCGACAGTCAGATTGACGGATGTGAATGCATCTGATACTAAAACCTGACCAAACCGAGCGGTACATCTAATGTCGCCCTTGTGGACAGTTGAAAGACGACAAAAAAATCAAGTACCACACAGTTTATTTGTTTAAATTGTTGAGGAGTTTTTAGCGGGAAGTCAAGGGGTTCGATTGGGGTTTGTTTATTGTGTTTGTTTATTTATTTAGGAATAACAAACAGTTACAAAATACAATTTCCTAGAATGTAGGCTTATATAAATATATGTACACAATTTTGTTACCAACCACGTTATCCACATATTATTTATCTACGTTATTTAATCAGTTGCTACTAGAGTTTGCTATAAAATATTTTGCCATTCGATTGTAGTGGACTTTGTAATATGAAATTGGTGTTGTTTGGTGTTATAAATGCTCATGCTCATGAACAATGTGTAAAATTGTTGAAGTGGACAGTCATAGTACGGCTGTAGTGATATTTGTTTTGCGGACTGTGGGGGGTCTTCAGGTGCTACTCAATCGTCTATGAAAACCAGTGGACTCGTAAGGATTTTTCGCCAGAAGATTGAGGCAATCAAAGGCCTAAACCACCCTTTGATTGTAACTTGTTAGGATTAGGTTAGGTTAGGATTGGGAATAAAGTAGCAACAAAATTAAAGATAGGCTCTAAGGGAATTGTATCCAGTCGTAAAATTATTTAAAAAAAAAAATCAAATTGTTGTCATACTGTTAGTGCGCCGTCAAAGTACTTTCAAATACTAGTAAGTCATTATTAAGATGTAAATTTTGCTCCTACTTTGGCCTCTCTTGTCTCTGCACCACCTGTCGGTTGACTGGTAGAGAAAGCCCAAGGCTTTAAATCAGCCGTTTACAATTTTTCTAATAGAGTTGAAGAAATAAATAAATAAAAGGCGGCCCCAAAGACGTGACCTTTGTAGCGCGCCGATAGTAGTCACACCAATTCAATGAACGAACTAACCATTTTTTAGGGTTCCGTACCCGAAGGGTGCAAAGGGAGACTATTACTGAGACTCCGCTGTCTGTCCGTCTGTCTGTCTGTCTTTCTGTCTGTCTGTCACAGGGCTCTATCTTTTCATCGATTATGTTTTACTGTGGCCGCTATAACACGAAATACTAAAAGTGTTAAAGTTTCGTCAAAGTTGTGTCAAAGTTGAAAATTAAAGGGGGTCGTCGAAAGTGTTTGTTTAGCTTTTTTACTAGACCTTTATAATAACATTAACTAGATACTTTAAATTTTCACCGATTATGTATTACTATGGCCGCTATAACAACAAATACTCGTAGGTACTAAAAATAAGAAAAAGTTAAAAATTAAAGAGGGGTCGTCATACAAGAAACGTGTTTCTTAAGCGTTTTAAAACATTGTACGGAGGTCTGGAACCTTCCTGTACGAGTCCGACTCGCACTTGCCCGTTTATTTATACAGGATCAGTTACATCGTCCCACACGCGAGACGGAAACGTAAAATCGTCTTGACCTGTAAGTGAACCTTACCATGACACCTTTAAGCTAACCCGGATTATGTGGTAATCCGTTTATGTACTCGTAGTCAACGCCTTCGAGAATTCTCATTGTGCGTCGCCCTTTTCTATTTTATAATGTTTGGCTTCTTCAATAATTTTACGCAATTTCTTAGAGCGAGCATGATTCACAGGACAATATGGCATTTAGGTCTGTCTACCTTTTTCCTGGTTGCGTCCTTAGCTGTGCTGCTGCGGAGACCGGGGTGCGCTTTCCCGCACTTCGTCATTTAGTCGCCTCTCACGACATGTACAGGAAGACATAAAGTGGCTCTATTCTAGGCCGGAAGCCACACGGCACTGTCTACCCTGCTAGGAAAAAAGATGAGCCAGTGTATTTATCTGGATCTAAAGAAGTGATTCTACAACGTGTAATGTAACAAAAAGGGGGTATCAACCCGAAACGTTAACGTACTAACCAATGTGCACAACTTTTACTATGGGACCATCCCTTAAATCGTAAAAAAAAAATCTGCAGCTCCATACAAAATTAAATACTTACCGTGCCAAAATGTAAGGAGGTGCAGATTATTTTTTTTTTACACGTATACTTCTCAAGTTAAATCTTACTTGATTTGCTCATCATTTAATGAGTCAAACGCCTTGAAACCAGTCAAATTCTTTCAAAAGGCATTCTCTTAAACAAACTCAACATCTTTAATTTCCTACCTTAGTTTCCCTATGGTATAAAGCATTCATTTATACACTACTATACAGGGTGACTTTTTATAAACCGGCAACAGTTTTGGAGCAAGTTCAGTCCATGATACTGAACTACTTTCTATAAAAAAAAGTAATTAAAAATCGATAAAAAATTTTCGTCCTTTCATACAAATCAGCGCTCAGCCAAACGGATTTTGTATGTGAAGACGAAATTTTTTTATCGTTTTTTATAACTTTCTTTTACAGAAAGTAGTTCAGTATCATGGACTGAACTTGCTCCAAAAAATGTTGTCGGTTAATAAAACTCACCCTGTATAGTGATAAACAGAGTCCAAACGTACAGTTAGTTCTGGAACAGAAGCACGGTTTTATGTTGAAATCTCCTTTAGGACTTTGTGGGTTAGGCTCAATTAGCTCGGGTTAAAATGTACAGTCAACATCAGGATTATTTGACCTTTTCTTGCTTGCTTATCGTATGTTATGTTGCCAACACTGGTGTCTCAGACTTTTCAAACTGCCAAAAGGCATCTGACGTAGCTTGATGACAGCCGGGTTCAACGGCGAGCTAGAGAATTTTTATGCCACTTAAAAAGATTCTTACACATTTTAAATACTTTTTACAATTTATAGTCATTCACTGTTTATGAGTTAAGCTATCGAGTTCGGTTAAGAATTCCTTCTAAATTATATATATGTAATGAAAAATATCGGAACGAGTGAGATTCAAACTCTGTACTATGAGGGCATTTCCAGTTGTGCTACCGTCACAGCGGCGACACTCCCTGTACGTGAGAGTTCGAACGCCGGTAACCTTGAGCCGGAGCGAATAACGCTAGGGTTAATACCGAACCGAAATAGAATATCGTGTGGTTCGTGAGAGAGACGCGAACTAGGTGCTAGCCCTCGGCCAAGGCAGTCGGCGACGACTCGTTCCACGCCGCCCCGCGCGCCTCTCAAGGCCCCCGCACATATCCTGACACCCACACATAGCCGCAAGCGATTTTACGTGCACACATGCTTAAGTGTCGTTTCTTTTCGCGTAGTGTATGTTAAAGATTGAAAAAACTAGAGGTTTCGTGTATTAGCTGTTTATACCATCCAACTTATGCCATATAATATTATTTATATTCTTTGATACCGTGCCCTCGAATCACCCTGACGAATTACCTCATCTCATATTACTTACGCATTTAAAGCATGCGTATTTCTTCATTACTACTTACTTTTTAGTAGTGTGGTATATTCAACCTTATTCGTATTACATGAATTGAAAGCCGATTAAAGTGAAGGCTTTATTTTAATGATTGATTTATACAACATTACATTGCTTTAATGCGCTATGTTCCTTGTACACAAGCCTGCTCTCTTATACACAAACTACCACTATATTAATTGCTATCATCTCCTACCTTTCTCCCTTGGGTAAGGCATTCATTTAAATACAACTATATAGTGATAAATATAGTCCAAACGTACGGTTAGTTCTGGAACTGCACGGTTGTTATGTTGAAAACTCCTTAGGGACTTTGTGGGTTAGGCTTAATTAGCCGTGGGTTGAGATGTACAGTCAGCGTCAGGGTTACCCTTCACGAGCGTTTATGCAGCGGTAATAGAGGCTTAATTGCAACGAACTAGGATGGTTTGATGTGCTGACCACGTTAACTAACTTTCAGCATGTGTGATTTTATTGGTAGCTCTTTTTTATAAGGTAACTTTTAAACTAAACTGTCTTGGGGCTTGGGTGTTTATCTTTAAAGGTATGTGTGTACTTATTTTAAAATATAGTATCGTTGAGTTAGTATCCCATAACACAAGTTTAAACTTACTTTGGGGCTAGCTTAATCAGTGTCATATTTCTCTATATTATATTTATTTATTTACCACATATTGAAAAGATAAGCATTATAAATAGAGACAGGAATGTTAACATGGAAAAGAGATCCATTATCATCCTAACTCATCTTCCAGCTACTAATGTAAATCTTGGTCCTGTAGAAAAATTACAAAAATATATTTATAAGGCAAATTAAAATGGAAGAGTAGGAAGCTTTAGCGAACGTTCAGAGGTTAGAAGTATCCATAGCCTAAGTAAATGTATAAAGAAAGTGATGAGTGTAGATGAAGAGGTCTGTCAGGTTCGTAGCATGGTCCATAAATTCTATGCCTTTGGAAAACAGGCGTAATAATATATGTATGTAAGCATTGTCTCCCCAAATCCCTGGACACAGAACATTCAATTCTCAACTGAGTTTCAGCATAAGTGTTAATACATCTCTAGATTGAATCAGACCAGGTAAGCTGATTTCCCTGGAGGATCAAGTGCAATCAGGACTTACAGCGTGACGTATGCTGCGTTACATGTTACATTATGCGAAGCGGTGCTATTGATTAATCATGTTCAAGACTTGATATTCCCTAAACAACCTTGATCCAAGTAGACGGAGAATTTATCAGTATGAATGTCAGAAGCATGTGTAAAAGTTGATATTTTTAATGGTAGCAAAGGTACTTTTAAAAACAACGTTTTGAGAACCTTGCGAGAAGACAAAATGTCACAAACCGTTTAAAATCTAACGATGCTCAGTAGAAACTCATCACACACACACAAATACACCCTCATACGCACACACACACACACACTTCTCCACATCAATGACACCACACACACACGGGGCTAAGGGAGAGGCCCTTCTGTTAATGTATATATATAAAATACATATTGTCATTTTAATGTTAAATTTCATTTTATATATGCTTTGTGCTCGCTACTTATTTACTCACTTGTTTACAAATGTATATATAATGAAAATCCATTATTGGCTGGAAGTTGTTGCTGTAATGTAAAATCTTATTGTATATAAAGGGCTGTGGATTTATTAAATAAATAAAAAAATGGTTGCCTGTAAAGTCGGTTTTACGGGCGAAGATTTTACGTGACAACGTCAGACCGATCATAGTTGAGTGGGAGAGAGACGCAAGGCATTCGGCGGGCCTCTCTCTCGTTCGGTGACTCATCGTAACGTTACCGAGCGTTACACTTTTTCATAAGTGCCTCACAGCCGCAACCTAATTTAAGACGTTGTCACGTCAATAAAAAGCTCCTCTACCCCTTCTTCCCTTATATTTATAGTTACACGCACGACGCACACCTAAATTGCGAACAATACCCGTAGATAAGAACCTACAGAGGGCGAGTTATGGGCAGCGAAGACAGATTGCCGAGTTTTATAACCAATTTACATGATCCCTTTGGAATTTATTTATTTTTAGGGCCGATTTATATAGCCTTTTGGGTATACAATTTAAGGCGTCGTTTTTTTACTATCAGTAACGTTACGAGTACAAACTGCTCGATTGAAATTTCGATTCTTAGTGTCGAACCACATTTGGATAAATGCTCGGGGAAAAGCCGATAATAATTTTTTGCTTCGGTTCGACTTTGTTGTTCGGCAAACACTGCCGAACTGTCAATTTCGACCCGAATAAGTGTGTAGCAACCCTAAGACTACACTGCACTCATATTGTTTTAGCAGCAAAGCAATTGCGAAGTAAAATTGCAAGTACTTAAAGTAGGTAAAAAAGTGCAATACTGTGATAGCACATAAATAGTGAAGTAAAGCAACACGGCAGGCAGTATTGGGGCCGTAAGTATCGAAGTTTTCAAACTTGGGTGTGGTTCAAGATGTAAAACATTTTACTATACATACATACACTATTACGTCTTTACCCTTAATGGGGCAGACAGAGCATTTTTGGTCTTGTCTCTCTAAGCAGACAGAGCCTAAGGCCGCAAGACCCAAAGGCCACTTTTAGCGTGATTGAGGGCGAGAAGGTGGAAAAAGGCATCAATATAGTGATTTCTTGCTAGCTGCATCGCCATTAAGGCGGTACCTGAATTTTCCGGGGTCCAGTGCTGCCCCCATTTAAAATAAATCATTTCAAAGAAAACGGAGACATCACTTAAAATTTAAACTGTAAATAGTAGTTCATAAAATATTTTGAAGGGTTATCTAGGGCTTGGTACTAGCAAATTTTTAAAAAATGTCTCTGTTTTCTTTGATGTGATTTATTTTAAATGGGGGCAGCACTGGACCCCGGAAAATTCAGGTACGGCCTTAACATGATTCGTATGATTCGCATTTTCCTTCGATTAGCTTTTACGATCAGCGCGGGATGAGAAACAGCTGGTACATTCTAAGTTTTTTCTTTTCTCCCAGTCAAGCATCATTACCAGGTCTTCTGTTATTTTAATCTCCACTCAGGAGCACGACCCTTTCTGTACTAACAGACCCATATATTATCCAGAGCAGTCAGAGGATTTGGCCTACACTCTCCACGCCGGCTAGGCAGGTTGCAGAGGTCTCATTGAGGTTAATTAGCATTGTTTAGCTGGTTTTGTCGCCTTCTACGACATCCAAGGGAAGACTTGGAGTGGTCCTATTCTACTCTGCCGGGAACCACACGGCTGGCTTTAAGACCTACATGAAATAATAGTTTTTTTTTTCAAAATGAATAGTATTCCTTAATCGCATTCAGTTCATCCCTTGCACCCTCAAAGTTGTAACTGCAAAGCAAGCCTGGCTTAAGAACTTTGCATAGGATGCTGAATTAATTCACAAACTCGATATCCAGAGTCGTTTATTGCTTGTTTATATTATATGTTTATTCGGAAGTGAATTTAATGGGTTTAATAAAATTACTTTTCATCTCGTCTATTCGAAAAACGTGTTTTCATTCTAAATATTTGGTGATAAAATCATTGGTTATTCTCTAGAGACTGAAAAGTAAAAAAGGAAATATTATGGGATTAAAACAAAGAAAATTGAACACGAATGTAGAATCAATAATAATATTGGCAGTCAGCAAAAAAAGAAGAATTTAATTTTAAAACAATAAAACACTTTGGAATACAACTCGTTCTACATGGATGAATGTAGGTCAGCAATTTGGTTCTTTTGCTTAAAAAAATATTAATGAAAACGCAGAATTGTTTTCTTTGATTCAAATAGTCTATTGTTGTTTTGATGTGTTAGAAAAAGAATACTTCAATACCCATATACTTGAAAACACTTTAAAAAAATCTAAAGATTTTATATAACTTGCAATTGTTGCAATACCATTCGTTCAAATGGTACGTAGACTGTCAACGCGCCGACAAAGATGACAGGCTCTTTCAAAGACGCGGCCGCCAGTATACACGTAATATCATTTGGACGAACGACTTGTTTGTGTCTTTGGGTTAAATCGTGAGAGTAAACTCTCTAGACTAGACTAGAGCCACTTCCACGTTTTCAAGCAGATGACAATGCAATATTATTATGACAAGAAGCTATGACGAGCTGGCCGTGTGGTTCCCGGCAGCGTAGAATAGGACCACTCCATCTCTTCCTGTGGATGTCGTAAGAGGCGACTAAAGGACTTAGCACAAGCATCTCGTGCTACAATTGCATTCCCAAGGAGGTTAACGTCGGGCGGCCGGTTGTAAAATCATTTAAACTGTTCCGGCTGTTTCTTCTCCACTTTGCAAGGTCTTTGACATCCTTGGGTGACCATTGACATGCTTGTTATATTTGGAGAAGAAAAAGCAGGAAAGCGCACCCCGGGCTCTGAAGCAGCACAGCTGAGGATGCAACCGGGAATGCGCTTAGACGAAGAAGAAGAAGAAACTATGATCATCATCAAGCCGGAAAAATCCTGGGAAAAGTATGACACTTATATTACACAAGAAATATCTTGCGAATTACGAAATATCATTGAATAAAATTTGTATGGAATTTTCTTTGTAATTGCAACTCCCGACTCAATTTGAGGGATGTATAGGTATATGGTGTGTCTTCGTTACTTCCAAACTGATAGACCGATTTTGATGTAGATCTTTTAAATGAAAGTTGACTTGATCAAAACTATAAAAGTACCTACGATTTATTCATTTTATTTATTTAAAAAACTTTATTGTTCCACAATAAAAAAAAATGGTACAATTGGCGGACTTAACGCTAAAAGCGTTCTCTTCCAGTCAACCATAGGGTAAACAGATACAAATCATGTTGCGGCGCAAAAAAACTAACCTGTCTATCGCCGAGCGGTAGCCGGCTACCGCGCTCTACTCATTTGAGTTTATACTTTAATTCAAGTAGTTAAAGACTAATTTAGTATGAAGAAGTATAATGACATATGTTCTTTATTACATTTCCTTCATCCTGAACACAACATCTATAATAATCTATGCTCGATTTACTTTTTTTTCGTCATTGTCATTTCAACATTTTTTTGGCGGTTTTTTCAAATTCAGTGCAACTTTATTTAGTGTTTTTGTTAGATAGTCCGAGGTTTGTACTGTTTTTTTATAGAAAAGTGATTATTAAGCTTATAATCATTGTATTTAGGTAATTAGTTGTAAGAAATACATCGTAATAACTATTATTTTTAACACGATAAAGTCCTATATAATGGCCTATAAAATGGTTTCCAAATGTTGATCTCGTAAAACTAACATACTGTTCCGATCTTTCACTCCTCTTATGATTTCCAATGGATAAAAATTATATCAATTTAGTATATTTTCGTTTACAAAATAATAACATATAGTTCTAAAAGTAGAGTAATTAATTTATATAAAAAGTGTTTATTTACATCGCCATTTTTTTTTTATGACGCCACACACGGTTTTAGAGAGGAATATGTGCATAATATAATATATGTCTACTTACTACTTAACACTATATAATATAAAACAATATATAATACACAAATAAATAAAATGTAACTCATAGAATATACCTACATACGTACATAAGACTATCTATAATACATATAACAAATAAATATATACAAACCTACAATATACATAAATAATGAATAATGATCAACGAGATCTATGTACTTACATGATGATGGTGAAAAATAAAGAAAGATACTAACATCGATAAAAAAGATAAGAGTGCACTCTTCTCTTAAAAGATAATTAACGATTTAAGAATACTATACTACCGTTGTAGGTATTTTACATGTAATTGAATTTAATTTACCCTCGACACCCACGAAGTTGTAGAGCAGTATATCTACCTGGGTCAATTGATCCAGGCAGGAAGTTTCAGCTTTGAGGAAGAGGTCTTTTGACGAATCCGACTCGGCTGCGCAGCGTTCAGAAAGTTACGCAGTGTACGTCCAAAATACCCCAGTGCCTCAGTGCCAAGACGAAAGTGCTTAATCAATGTGTGTTACCAGTGATGACTGATGGCTCTGAAACGTGGTCCCTTACTAAGGGTCTCATAAGAAGGCTCAAGATCGCTCAACGAGCTATGGAGAGGGCTATGCTAGGTGTTCCTTTACGTGATCGAATCAGAAAGGAGATTCGTGGAAGAACAAAGCTCACAGACATAGTCCAGCGGATTAGCTCATTGAAGTGGCAGTGGGCGGGGCACATAGCGCGAAGAACCAATGGCCGATGGGGCAGAAAGGTTCTCGAATAGCGGCCACGTACCGGCAGGCGCAGCGTAGGACACCCACCTGCTAGGTGGTCAGACGACCTGAGCAAGGTTGCAGGAAAACGCTGGATGCAGGCCGCTTCCGATTGGTCGTTTTGGAAATTCTTGGGGGAGGCCTATGTCCAGCAGTGGACTTCCTGTGGCTGATATGATGAAATTTTATTTATTCTATATAAAGGAGATTGTTATCACGGACAGAAATTGCAGTAAAAAATTATTTACTAGATCTTTCTTTACCAACATTTTCTCAAACCACCACATTACCTTAAAAATGTAAATTCTCGTGCGTAATTTCGGATACGCGTGCGAAATCCGTCCTAATCCTTAGTCTTGACTGAGCATTTCTCATAAAAGTCTGCATAAACAAAATTAATTTCGCTTCTGTTAGGGAGTGTACTCACTAACGAATGCGAAGCTCTTCGGAATTTCGAAGTTTGAGACTCAATCTGTACTCGTTAAAGAGTTCGGTAATTTTGGTAAGTGGTTTTAAGTGTATTGAGGTACTTTTGAACAGCGATTTTGATTTGAAATGGTACGAGTATAATCGTATCTTCGTGTAGGACGATGCAGGCTTACGATCGGTTATTTTAAAAATGCTTGGGGGAGGCCTTGGATGCTTGGAGACAAATGAGAATAGGCGAATGAACTGTCAATCCATCATTATATTTTCTGCCTTCACGCCATCACGTAGCAAGTAAAGGTCTATAGCGTCGAAACATAATTCTCTAGAAGCCTAACTAATCCCGAAAAATCATTCCACGCGATATGTACCGCGGCGGGCGGGGCTTAAAATATGAACCGCGCGGCGCGACAGTTCGCCGTGACACTCGAATCGTGCGCTTGCGTCGCAAAAAGTTGCCTTTGAGAATATTGCTGTGTTTTTGTGATAATCGATTCATTAAAAATGCCGTCATGTCGGCTCGGGGCAGCCGGCTGCTCAACCGACGCGAAGATGACGCGTGCGTTACCTTGTCGCGACCAATCGCATGCATCTTTCTCTATGTGGATGTTTGAGTGTTTCTTTGAAATTACTGTTCTTTGCATAATTGGAATCAGAATCGAAGCGGTGAATGTAGGAGCGTTAGATTTCTAGAGAATTATTATTCGTAGTTCCATAGTCTCTTCTTACCTTTGTAGGAAATAGTTGTGATAGTATGTGTACTCCCACCATCACGTAACATGACCGTTGGGTTTTCAGGCCTCATCGTCATCATCTTAGGATCTTAGGCACTACAGCCTTGGGTGGGCCTTGGCCTGGTAAAGCAAATCTCTCCAGCCGGTTCTGTCATTGGCCTTTTCTCTCCAATTTCCGGCCTCAGGCCTAGACTTTTAATGGATAAGGCTATAAGTCCACCCAGAACCACATTACTTACTCACCAATGGCAGTTTTGCCGTATGGAATAGGAACAGTCCAAGTCCAAGTAACGCAAGATAAACAAAGCTTATAAACATTAATGTCACCTCTCCAACCCGTCTGGTCAGCGTGGAGAGTGTAGGCCAAATCCTCTGGCTTTTCTGGCCAAGTATGCCTCTTGTAATATAGAGAGGGTCGTGCTCTTGCAGTGGAGACTAGCGTTTTCACAAGTTAAGCAACCCCGGGCGTGGTCCGTACTTGGATGGTTGACCACAAGTGGTACAAAAACGTCGAGCTTCTCCGTGTTTCGGAAGGCACGTAAAAGCCGTTGATCCCGGCTGTCATTGTATGGCAGTCGTCAAGCTATGTCAGATGCCTTTAGGCAGCTTGAAAAATCTGACGCCAGTGTTGGCCACTTACACACACGAAAAACAACAACAACTATACATAAAACGAAAAACATACCTTGTATACGTGTTTTGGACGAAGATATTTTGGACGAGGAAACACTGCATAGCTTCCCGAAAGCTGACCAGTAGTAACCAGCTGAGTCGTATTCATTGTAATGTAGATCCTCTACCCCGAAGAATTTCTTACATAGGCACTTAATGAAGACTACTACTACTATACATAAAACGAAAAACATAGTATAAAATAACTCGCACTAAGCACTCTGGTCCTTTTTAGTCTCTAATGCACGACCCTCTCTATACTACCAGAGCCATGACCAGAGCAGCCAGAGGATTTGGCCTACAATCTTCACGCTGGTCAGAGGCGTTGGAGAGGACTTTGGTGTTTATTATCTAGTGTACAAGGTCCTCTAAATTAGGATACACTGTGACGGGATCTGACAAGGGTTGCAGCATCCAAGGCGCAAACAACATGCCGCAGAATTTATAATTCCCGGGATATTAAAACAGGAATTCATAATTCGGGATCGCAGGTACGTTTCTACACCTTTGAAATATATCCCCGGATCCCGTTGTTATTGTTAATTTGAGGGATTGTTTAAAGATATAACACGTAGGTAGATGTTTTGAAGTAAAAGGTATTATATGGTACCTACTCATTTACTTTTGATGTCGATTTCATCAACTGGCTTCAAAGAGCAACTACTTTTAGCAGAAACATAAAATTAAGCTAGACGAATTACTAATAAGTAATCGCCCTCTTTAATCGGGTGTATTAATAAACTAACACTGATGTTATGAATAGATTTTTTGAGCTTCCTAAAGTGCTCCGGAGACAGTCGAACGACTGTCTCCGCAATTGTCAATTTTTACGTTATTGGAGGCGAATGACAGAAGTTTTGATTGAAGCCCATTGACAATCGCGAATGACACGACCAATTGAACGTCTTGTTGTGCGATTGACAATCATTTCAGTAATTGTCAAAAGATTCCCTAAAATCAACAATCCCATAAAAGAAACAATAAAATAGTTTTAATAACATCAGCCCTTGTAAACATATCGATTTACCCTTCCCTACATAATACGTAATAAAACTTTTTGGGTAGTTGGATTTCGAAGGGCGTGAAAAAAAAGGTTTTACGAGGGCTCCCTGAAGGGATTGTAGATACTGCCATCTAAACTGCATTTAATATTTATTCTGTGTTGCCAGTGTTAATAGAAAATGCGGAGCAATTTGATGGGATGCTTTGTATGGAATATTTTGATTCCTTTTTCCACCTTCTCGCCCATCATCACGCTAAAAGTTGCCATTAAATCTTGGACTCTGTCTGCTTAGAGCAGCAAGACTCAAAATGCTCTATCTATACCATTAGGGATACAGAAATATGCTATTGGATCTAGATTACTCTGTGTTCTTCAGCCACCACCACAAAGTAATTTAGATCAAATAGTAGTATGTAACTTTGAGTTTCGCAAAGCAACACTTAAATCTATTAACTGGATACAGTTATGTATATTTGATGTTCTTATTTGACTCAAAAATAGGCCACAACGCGTTGTGGCTAACGTAAAACGGCTACGACGCGAAATTCATGTCGTGGCCCTTATCAACACGCTTACAACGCGTTGTGGCAATTACAGAACGTCCACAACGCGTTGTGGTAATGCAAAGTGACAATGGTCAGAAATCTATGAATTGCGTTCAATGAAAAAGTGAAACATTTTCCTTCAACAAAATCTTTTAACAAGATTAAAAAATAAGTTCCCTCACAAACTATTTATGTGCCGCAATTGCGTTCCATTCAGGGGTGCTCAACCGTCGTCTGCCGCACAATGGCTCGTAATAAATAAACATCAGTCCGATCGGGTTAAAGAAAGTTCTTACGGCTTTTTGCGGCCGCTATCGCCCGATGAGTGATGGCCCGAAAAAATGTTCCTAACCCCTGCTATGGTATTTGTTAGAATTTCATTGGCAACAAGCGTGATAGATAATGTTTGAAATTTTGAAGTTACTTTTCATTGAAGCGGTTCTTTGATACGGTACAGTCAGCGTTTTTGGTATTGATTAGACATTGTAAAATTTTAATACTAAGTTTAATAAATTCCGTCATTTTTTCAATATTTCAGGCTGCTCTGGGAGAAAAGGAAAACGTAAAATGCACTAGCTGCTTTTCTTCCCGCACAGATCATAGAAGCCGATCGAGGGAATAGGCAAGAATCTGAATCATATCAATAGGCGATGCGGTTACCAACCCATCACTATTATGATTTCCTTTTTCCACTTTCATGCCCACCATCACGCTAAAAGTGGCCTGGGCCTTGCCGCTCTAGGCTCTGTCTGGCTCGTTAGGGACAAAGACGTGATATTATATATGTATCTTCCAACTACATAGCCACCTCCACGCTGCAGGTGGCCTTGGGTCTTATGGCCTCAGGCTCTATCTGTCCCGCAAAGGATAAAGAAGTGGTTGTTTTTTTCTTTCTCTCACCCACGTACGCTCTTGCAGACGAACGATAGTTCTTGACAAATTGTTGCGCGACGGTCGCTGACTGTCACTGCTCTCGCGCGGCGGTCGTCAAGGGTCGCGCATCGGTCGGCTAAGGCCACCGACGCGATCTCGCGCGACGGTTCGCGGACGCGACACTGAGAAGGTCACAAGCTATCGCTGGCACGCTGTCACTGTATGTTAGAGCCCTTGTGAAATGAGTGTGAATGTGGGCCACTTAGACAAGTATAGTATAAATAGTACCAATTGTATAGTAGTAGTATACTTTTCTATGTGGCCTACTATACATATTACAAAATACTTAAAAAAATATATTATTATTTTTGCGACAAAATGACACCTAATATTTTAATTGAATACTGCTTACGTATTTCCAACGGGGCTATTTCCAAACAAGTACCAAACCATAATACAAATTTGAATTAAGAGAGTTAAATATAAATTTTTACCAGGTTGGTGGTTGTATTAACTCTATGTTATGCACCCTCATGAGTTTCAGTAAACAGGGGCCGACTATCCGGCCACTAAGGATACATCATACATACATTTTTCTGAACACATGAAATACAATTAGTGTTCTTTGCTATTATTATTTGCTACGTATTTGTGTAATTCATTTCGAAGTCAAAAAGCACCATATAGGCAAAAGCTCGCAAACTTGGATTTTATCCTGAAAGTGGTTTCCCTTGTCGGCAAAAGCTCCAAGTTCTTACAATGCTCGCTTTAAGGTTTTTCGCTTACGATCAGTCTAATTACCAAAGTTGGTGGCTTTTTGACGGTCGGCGACAATATTTTGCTGTTGTTTTGCTGGTAAGCACTTCACGGCTACGTGCAACACATTTTTAATGGATTAAAATTTCCCTGTTGAGCCTAATGGCGCACTTGTTTGATAATATTTAATGGTTTGGTTAAAAATATTTTGATACACACATATTATTAATATGTGAGTAGCTGACTCTGTCCGTCCATGTTTCGATACATACATGAAGTGCTCGCACTTGAGTGTGGCTCGGGACGTCTTGTCTTCGTGTATGCGTCGCGAGTCACATTCGTCCTGAGGAAGGCCTCCAGTGAGTTGGAGACATGTCGGCCAGTAGCTGACTTTTTACGTAAGTTACCCGTATATCACATATAAATAAACTAAGGTAACAAAAGAACAGAATTTCATTATGAATATTTAGACAGCTCTGCAAATTATTTTATACTTAGTTTAAAATGACCTATGAGTAGACTGGCGAAGAAGGACAAGAAGTTTCATAAATAGCATTGCATATAAAACCTTCGTGGTTTATGGGTGCATAGAATTATAATTCATGTTATTTTTGGATATAATTTTTTTTTTTTAAATGTGTCATATGCCTATCGAGATATGCCGGCATTTCATGATTTTCCTGCTTAAAACTGGCCTAATCTTTCAAAGATTAATGTTTGACGATTTGCCCGGCCAATTTTAGTCAGATCTATTCTATAGGTTTGTTATTTTCTTGCATATTTACATACCTATAAGCCTATATATGAACAAATATATTTGCAATACATTTACTTTAGAAAATTGTTTAACTCAGCTTTTTAGCTGGTAAACAAACAGCTGATAGTAACGCCGCCATCTTTAATCTCTCGTGAACACACTGCTGTTTGGCTGATACGTCCAGGTAAATCTCGATCGACCCAATTCAGCGATCGGTCCACGATATGTATACTTAATTACTTCATATATATTTTCGTAAAATAACCAGCTCCCTTAGAATGTCACCGTGGATAAACCCAGATAAAGTTTATATCGTGCGATGAACTTGTGACATCCTGCTCGTTATTATTACCGCAGAATAGTGATATGATTGATGATGATGATTTAGCCGTGTGTGTCTGTATAAGAGGCGGCTAAAGGAATAAGCACAAACATTGTGCTACAACTGCATTTCCGAGCAGGTTTAAAGTCGTGGCGTCCGGTTGTAAAACTATAGCCAAGTCATTTAAACTGTTTCGGCTATTTCTTCTCCACTTCGCAAGGTTTCGCATCCTTGGGTGACCATTGGCATGCATATAATATTCGAAGAAGAAAAAGCGGGAAAGCACACCCCGTGCTCCGAAACAGCATACACACAACACGTTAAGATGAAGAAGAGTGATAGACTCTCGATAAACGCCGTCATCACCGCCATGCTAAGGGCGCAAAAAAAAGAAATTAAGTTGTCTGAAAATAAAAGGTAAAGTTTGAACCTCACTGATTTGACCAGATAAACTAATTTAGACAAGACATGTCCAACCCTCAGACAAATCACAAAATGAAGAACTTATACAGATAAAACGAAGCTCTATCTTGGTCCAGATTTAGACGAGCTGGTATATTGTATGCAGTAAATCCCTGAAGTCAATTTTCATTGAAGCTGTAAGTTATTGATCTGACGTCAACAACTTTTATGAATCGAAAGAAAAATTGACAATTATCAAGTGATACTAACATCCAAAGATAAATAAATAATTTTGACTTTTGACTTTGCCAATAAAATTAATAAATAGATATATAGGGACAAATCACACTGATTAAGCTAGCCCCAAAGTAAGTTTAAACTTATGCTATGGGATACTAACTCAACGATAGAATAGAATAGAATAGAATTACTTTATTGCCAAAAAGAAATACTACAACAAATAAACAGAAATTATATACACAAATGAAGATAAGGGAGATAGAATAAAGGACAAAAAAGAATAATAATAATAATAATAATTGTCCCCTTTATTTCATACATTTGTGCAGCATTGCCATAGCGTGGTGTTGTTTCTCCTTTTTAGCAAAAAGACCCATTCAGCATATGTCGCGGTCACGATGATGTTACCGCAACGCTGGTTTTCAATGGACCTTATGTAATATGTGACTCACGGGCGAGTGTGGTTTATGTGTAAATAGCATGTGTGTGTGTGTCTATAAAATAAGTAGATAGGATAAATATATACGAATTGATAAGATAAATAAGCGTAAATGTGTACAGAGAGCAGAAATAACTAAAGAAATAAATACGGTATAAAATGAATAATATAGGTAGGTTTTTCAGCAACGTTGACTTCAACGCACAGTCAATGCAAAATCCTTTCGAAATTAGTTTTTTTACTGCCGCTGTGAAATTTGTGCCTGTAACAAGATGCCTCTTAGTGTTTGGTTTTAAAGGTTTGGACTGATTGTGTACACCGAAGTGGAGGAGATACTATATTTTATGATAAATACATATTGTTGAATTATGGTTATTTACTTGACGTTAGCTGCGCCGTTGCTCGCATTGTCAAAGAATTTGGCAATCCCAAGGGAACCTCACATTTTCCGGGGTTAAAAGTGCAATAAAAGGATATGGGCCAAGTTGTGGGTTGACGCGGGTGTCCGTTTAGGTCTGTCGTAGCGGCCGGCCGCGCCGGGGCTGTGGAGCATGGAGAAGATCCCGGCCGATAGCGTCTGAGAGGTGACACCGCCACAGAATACAGTAAGAGTAAAACACCGCAGTTTTTAGTGGTAGCACCACATAACCTTACCGGTGTCCCGTAACTGGTAAGGTATCAGAAGGGATTTATCAGCGTCAAAAAAAAATAAACGGGCAAGTGCGAGTCGGACTCGTACATAAAGGGTTCCGTACCTCCGTACAATGCTTTAAAGTGCTGACGAAACACGTTTCTTGTATGACGTTCCCCTTTAATTTTTTTTATTCTATATTCGGTGAAAATTTCAAGTGTCTAGCTATTACGGTTCAAGAGATAAAGCCCTGTGAGAGACGGACAGACAGACGGACAGACAGCGGAGTCTCAGTAATAGGGTCCCGTTTGCACCCTTTGGGTACGGAACCCTAAAAAGTATATCCGTGTAGTAGTAGGGTTGTGATTGGGAGTGGTATTGGAAACACGAGAGTCGCAGAGTGTATTAAATTAATTCCATCTTCTTAACACTTACTTACTTACTTACTTCGACTACTAAGTAGCGATTGGCATTTCATATGCTGGTATGAAGAAAAGTGGGAACGTGATGGGAATATTTTGAATTGGAAATATTAATTTTGTACTCTCCATATTTTGATTGGAAGTCCAATTGTAGCTCCTGAATCTAACCAATACGTGATCTGTAAGATTTCTCTCAGATTTCTTGAACTGAGAACAAGAAATGAAGGAACCTGCAAATAAACTCTTGTCTTTTAACCCCAGACTAAAAAGAGGGGTGTTATAAGTTTGACGTGTTTATGACACAGATTTTTCCAATTAGTCAATACAGCCTTTACATTATTCATATAGGTTTACATTATAGGTATTTTTTTATTTTTATTTACACACCATACATTTAATGTTTAATCTATTTACGATGTCATCATAATCTCTATTGAGATATTTATACAGCATTTAATGGTTGACCAGTTGTCAAAACAAAAATCTAAATCACAAGCGGCCATTGGCAACATCACGGGCAATGTCATGTGACCACTGATACAATACAATCAGGGCTTGGAATACCGTTAAAAATCTGGTAACATTAATTCTGTCAAACGGCGTTAAGGGTCGGCACCATGTAAAATGGGTTTGCGCGGGCAACAAGTTTGTACAGAAAGCGTTTGATTTAAGTCAAATAATGTATACACATAGATAGAGGAAGAGTTGGGACAGTAGACGAAAAAAAGGATTTTTTAAAATATTTTGTAGTTTTCCTAAAAACAAGCATTGAATTTACCCAAAAACATGCAAAACGCACTTTGCGCGGGCAATAGTTATGGCTTAAGTAGAAAAGCCCACTAAGAAAATTACATACCTAGTTATAGGTGAATAGACTAGCCAGTAGACGAAAACCGTATTTTTTTAATTTTCATTCAGAAAAAGTAAGATAATTGTAGAGAAACCTGAAAGAAATATTTTAGAAAATCTTGCTACAAACTGGCTTGTTTTTCAGCGTAAAGAAATATTCTAACAAGGGATTGCATATATTTTATAAAAATAAAGGCTATTTTGAAACATTATTCGTTATATTTGCTTACAATGCAATCACGCAATAATAAAAAAAACAATTTTAAAAATTGGATGTTTTGCAACGTTTTTGACAGAATTCTCTGAAATGGCGGCCATGTTACTTCCATACAAATTTAGTTGCCCGCCGGGCGTTCAGGAAGGAGGCCGTGTCGAATTTTTCAAAAAAAATCTATTTTTGAATTACGTAAAATTGCATTACAGTCTAAAATATTTCAATAAAAAACTATGTACAAACTGCCAAATTATGTCATACTTTTGCTACACTATGGTACAGTTTTGACATTTTGTTGACATTCAAGCAAAGATGTAATGCTATCCCAGATACGGCATCGCACACTTTTTTTTTAATTTTATTGAAAATTAAGTCAAAGAAAAAAATAATTTGATTTGATTTATTACCTATATTTTTTAATTGGCGATTGGGGTGAAAATCGGATTGGAACTTTCTCGGGTCGCGGAATCATATTAACTGTTTTTGTAATAAAAGCTGCTGTTTAATTAGGGTTTTACAATTATTTTGATGAGTGATTCAGTCTGAAATTTTGAACAACTTTTCCCCATGAATGTATATCAAAATACGAATTGACAATTGACATGCGTAATATATCGAACCACAGGCTATACTAGATCTATACTTGGCTAGGCAGACAGGCTATAGTAGGCTATTTATCTATACTAATATTATAAAGAGGAAAGATTTGGTTGTTTGTTTGTTTGCATTACATGGCTCCGAAACTACTGGACCGATTTAAAAAAAACTTTCGCCGTTGGAAAGGTACACTATCGCCGAGTGACATAGGCTTTGTGTGTACCAAGGGCGAAGCCGGGGTGGACTGCTAGTATAGTATAATGATATTAAAATAACAGTCAAAAAACAAAAAAAAATCTGCATTTTCATACAAAAGTGTGCAGCCGCCCGGGAAATTTGTATAGGAACCGATTTTTTTGGTGTTTTTACTGTTTTTAGGGATTCGCTTATCTGTCTGTCCGTAAGTCACAGCCAATTTGCTACGAAACTATTAGAATGATTTAGTTGAGATTTAGTACCTACACTTATGTAGACTACAAAAAGACTATTTTCTAACTTGCCCTGGCTGGGGCTCGAACCCAGAAACTCCGGATTAGCGGTCTAGCGTGTTAACAATTACGCCACGGAGGTCGAATGGAAAGCAAACATTTTCTTTTCATATTTAATTATGTGTTCCTTAGGAAAAGTTGTTCAGTATCATGATCTGAATCCACCTTAAATTAGTTTTAGTTCAAATTCAAATTCAAAATATCTTTATTATCATAGGATATTTATAATATCTCTTAATAATAGTCACTTTGTTTTGTTTTGCACAAATGTTGTCGTCAAATCGTTACTTAAAGCTAAGTTTACGCCGCTTCCTAGGCGCAAGTGCAGAAGAAGCGGCAACAAACTGCACTGCACGTTTTCTCCAAAGACGTCAACTAACAAACTAAAAACTTAAAATTAGTTATATAGATGGACAGAGATTACATTGTTTATTATGTCATAATTAAATTGAATTATAAGAATTACGAAATTTAAAATAATGTCAATTTGTAAATTTAGTATGTACCAATGTACCTAAATTATGACATGTCTAAGTATACAAACCTTTAAGAGGGACCCGCGCCAAGCTCAAGCCAGACCTTTTTGTCTTTAAGATAGGTAGTCATCGGTCCTATAATAAGCCTTCTCACAAAGTACTTTCTTTACATAAGCTTTGAATTTTCTGTCTGGCATATCAAGGACCGATTCTGACAATTTATTATAAAAAAGTATACACTTCCCCATAAAAGACTTACTGACTGTATTCAGCCTGTAATACGGGCTAACTAAGTCATTCTTATTACGTAAATTTCTATCTGTAAAATCACTTACTTTATTGAACATGGAAATATTTTTCCTTACATACATTATATTTTCAAATATGAATTGTGATGCAAAAGTAAGTATACCTATTTCCTTGAATAATTCCCTCAGTGAGTCTCTCGATCCTAAACCGCAAATAGCACGAATTGCTCTTTTTTGTAAAAGAAAAATAGTCTGAATGTCCGCTGCACTCCCCCATAGAAGTATCCCGTAAGACATTAGACTGTGAAAGTAACTAAAGTACACTTGTCTAGCAGTTGCTACATCTGTCAATTGTCTTATTCTCCGAACAGCGTAAGTACAGGGAGACGTTATATACTACTGCCGTGAATTTTTTTAAGTGTCCATATACAACCGTTTAACTGACAGAGAGGGAAGACACATGATTCTAACAAAAATTTGCAATCAAAAACCAAATATTTCACAAACGGATTGCTAAAACGAAAAAGGGTGTTCATAATCTTACAATATTTTTGAAAGACCTATTCAACGACGTCTCACACCACACATTTTTTTTTCAAGTTTTTATTACCACATATCCATGCCCATGCCCAATTACAGCTTTCTAGTACTAATATTCTATGAGTAAAACTGGGGACAGATAGACAGACAGACATGACGAAACTATAAGGTTTTCTTGTTAACTACGGAACCCTAAAAAGCTGCGTGAAACTAAAAAGATTCTCTATTCTAAGGGTTCTTTGTCATTTGCGCTTTATCAAATTTCAAAATACGAGTAATCAAAACCACTTGTGCAAATATTTCGCTCCACTTTGCATACAATAAATTCAAAAATTGATGGATGAATGACTGTGCTTTTACAGGTTAAGCAACTTCTAGCTTGGTCACAGTTAGGATGGGTGACCGTGCTTTCAATCTTAATGTTGTCCAAGTCAAATGTTGAGATTCTTATGAATATATTTCAGTTTTCTCTACCTACATAACTTGGCAGCTATTTAAATTTCAATTGTTTTGTCGGAATTTGAACTTGGCATTTTTACATTTATGTTTTTGATGGGATAAAATAAACACCCAAGAACCAGGACAAATTAAAAAAGGCCATTTACCAACTTGCCCTGGCTGGGAATCGAACCCAGAACCTCCGAGTGACGGACTAGCGTGTTAAGGAATCGCCACGGAGGTCGACTAATAAATTGAAAAAGTAATAAATTTAACGCAAGATTCGAATAACTATAACTTGGATTTTTTAGAAAGTGCTATATGACCCAAAGATAGACGTATAACGTAAATAAATGGAATTTAAAAAAGGGGGCCACTTATGGTGGGTAAATTAGACATTAACAAAAAGTTTTGATAACAAAATCGTGTGACATATCAAATGAAAGAACTTTTTATGACAATTTTAAATATATATATTTTTTTTATATTATTTCTTAGATTGGTATTTTTAAGTTTTTTAAGAAAATGGGCGAAAATTGACCCCCCCCCCCCCCTAATAAACTACTGGACCGATTCAGTTGAAATGTTGTGCACATAATGTAAATTTGTGACCCAAAGACGGAAGTAAAATGTAGGTAAATGAATAAATTTAAACAAAATGGGGCCACTTATGGGAGATAAATAAGACATTAAAAAAAGGGTTTTGTGAACTACATCGCGTAAAATATCAAATGAAAGAGCATTTTATGATAATATTAAATATATTTTTCTAAATTTTTTAAGTTGGTGTTTTTGAAGTTATTTTTGAAAATAAATAATAAAAATACCCTTATCTCCGAAACCACTGAACCCAATCTTTTGAAAAATATACTGTTAAAAGTTCTTTACCTATAGATTACAGGAAAACCTATTAGAAGATAAAAAATAAAAGGGTGTAGTAATGCTTATTACTGCTACATTAATCAACCAATTTTTTTAGCTGTTTTCAGGAAAAGATGTCTTTTTAGTGCTCTTTGTTGATTCGTTAAAAATATTATACAAAATCAAACAGTCAAGTCATTGATTGAGCACATACAGCTGCTAAGCCAAGACTGTTGATCTGTTCAACGTGCAATCCTTTTTTACCCTCCGTACTTACATAATAAGGTGAATAGAAGTGAAAGGTGTTACGATTGCAGATGGTCGCTAAACGTATTGTTTCACAAAGAAAATTCAAATGTGTACATTTTCTGTCAGTGGAACACAAAACGTGTAGTTTTCCAAGTTACCGCTCGCGTAAAATACTATTTGATTGTATTTTTGAGAACGTCCTGTCAGCGATAAGTAATATTGATTTACGCAGAAATATCATAAATTTGTCTATAGTTCCCTAGAATTTCAACTTAACCAAAATAAACGAGCACGTGCCGTAACGGGCCGCGTCCAGTGTAGAGTTCCGTAGTCAGTACCTACTTGTTTTATGTAACTAACAACTGCCTAACTTTAGTCTGAATTCAGTCCATGATACTGAACAACTTTCACCAAGGAACAAACGAAATACATAAATTATTTTTGATCTCTTACACACAAGATTTGGCAAAATGTAATATTTATGGAATATATGTATGGAATATGTAAGGATGAATCACACTAATTAAGCTAGCCCCAAAGTAGGTTTTAAACTTGTATTATGGAATACTAACTCAATGATACTATATTTTATGATAAAAACATACATAGATAAACACCCAAGACCCAGGGCAATTTGAAAAAGACCATTTTTTAACTTGCCCTGGCTGGGCCTCGAACCCAGAACCTCCGGATTAGCGGTCTAGCGTGTTAACAATTACGCCACGGAGGTCGAATGGAAAGCAAACATTTTCTTTTATATTTAATTATGTGTTCCTTAGGAAAAGTTGTTCAGTATCATGAACTGAATCCACCTTAAATTAGTTTATGTACAGACAGACGTTATATATCTACTACTGCCGTGAATTTTTTTAAGTGTCCATATACAACTGACAGAGAGGGGAGACACATGATTCTAACAAAAATTTGCAATCAAAAACCAAATATTTCACAAACGGATTGCTAAAACGAAAAAGGGTGTTTATAATCTTACAATATTTTTGAAAGACCTATTCAACGAAGACTCACAACACACATTTTTTTTTCAAGTTTTTATTACCACATATCCATGCCCATGCCTAATTACAGCTTTCTAGTACTAATAGTCTATGAGTAAAACTGGGGACAGACAGACAGACAGACATGATGGATCTATAAGGGTTTTTTGTTAACTACGGAACCCTAAAAAGCTGCGTGAAACAAAACAGATTCTCTATTCTAAGGGTTCTTTGTCATTTGCGCTTTAACAAATTTCAAAATACGAGTAATCAAAACCACTTGTGCATATATTTTGCTCCACTTCGCATACGATAAATTCAAAAATTGATGGATGAATGACCGTGCTTTTACAGGTTAAGCAACTTCTAGCTTGGTCACAGTTAGGATGGGTGACCGTGCTTTCAATCTTAATGTTGTCCAAGTCAAATGTTGAGATTCTAATGAATAAATTTCAGTTTTCTCTACCTACATAACTTGGCAGCTATTTAAATTTCAATTGTTTTGTCGGAATTTGAACTTGGCATTTTTACATTTATGTTTTTGATGGGGTAAAATAAACACCCAAGAACCAGGACAAATTAAAAAAGGCCATTTACCAACTTGCCCTGGCTGGGAATCGAACCCAGAACCTCCGAGTGACGGACTAACGTGTTAAGGAATCGCCACGGAGGTCGACTAATAAATTAAAAAAGTAATAAATTTTACGCAAGATTCGAATACCTATAACTTGGATTTTTTAGAAAGTGCTTTATGAATTTCACATATATTTAAACTCGCTTTTTAAATAAACGTCTTGCATTCACGCACACTCGCAAACTACTGTATTTTCGACTTTACTTTTTCTACTGAAAGCCTGTCTACTAAAGTGTTAAGTACATTATAATGACGTCTGCCAAGGCCTTAATTCAGAAATAATAATTCAAACAAAATAATTATTTGATTTGATTGATTTGAAAATTTTAATAAGTATCGCGGACTGGAAGTCTTGACGAAAAGAAAAAAGTAAGCTGTATACTAATTCTACGTTACAATTTATGATAACCTACATCTGTTGTCCCGTTTACACATTATTAACTCTATGCATTTTCAGCTTGACATATTTTTCCCCTAGCGGGAAAATTTTGCATATTTCAGAGCCAAATCCGACCACGTGGCTTTGTGCATACCGTCCTTAACGTTATCAGCAAAGATAACGTTATGCTGGGTAACGGTATTTTTCCCACTATTTACCGATAAATCAGATAACGTTTAAAATAATATAAACGGTAAAAGGTATTGTTAACACTATATTTCTTTTCGATATTTGACAGAATAAATTGATAAGAGTTTGTCTAGTAGGCTACTAGAGCTATTTATATAATATTTTACAAGTATTGAAAAAAGTATCGTTACTTATATCTTTAATTGATAACGTTATAAACTGTATTATCGATACCCTCAAACCCTTCAAAAAAGGAGAAAAAACAGACCCTGGCAACTACAGACCTATCTCTATTCTGCCAGTTTTGAGTAAGGTGTTCGAAAAGATAATGCTCAATCAAATGCTACTCCACTTTAAGACCAATAATCTTTTCCATAGCCAACAATACGGCTTTACTGCTGGAAAATCGACCACCGATGCAGGAGTAGCACTTATTACTAATATCTACGACGCGTGGGAAAACAGAAATGATGCAATTGGATCATTTTGCGATCTTTCTAAAGCATTTGATTGCGTTGATCATCCAACACTTTTGCTCAAATTTCGTCAATACGGTTTTGATGATAAGTCAATTAAATTAATAGAATCTTACTTAACTGATAGGCTTCAAACTGTTGATAGAAACGGCGTAAAATCACACGGGTCTAATGAGAAAATGGGCGTACCCCAAGGTTCAATTCTAGGACCGTTCCTTTTCTTAGTTTATGTCAATGACTTGCCTTACATGGTTGAGAAAGAGGCTGACATGGTGCTGTTTGCTGATGACACCTCGCTAATATTTAAAATAGATCGACATAACAGTGATGCTAGCGCGGTGAACAGCACCTTATCTTTAATTTCTGATTGGTTTTCGGCCAATTACCTCATGTTAAATGCGAACAAGACCCAATGCATTCGATTCTCTCTTCCTAATGTGAATCAAGCCTGTGTTGACATACTAATTAATGGTCAGAAACTCGATCTGGTTGAAAGTACTACCTTTTTAGGAATCACAATTGATTCGAAACTTCAATGGGGCGCTCATATAACTAAACATTTCAAAGGCATTTGACAGGGTATGGCATGACGCTCTTATAGCGAAGCTTTCCGCTTACGGTATCCCTCCCACCCTTTGTGCTTGGATTTCCGATTTCCTGAGCGAACGGTTTATTCGAGTAACTCTTGACGGCTGCTCGTCTGACCTATTGGCAATTAATGCTGGAGTACCTCAGGGATCTGTTCTTTCCGCAACGCTATTTCTGCTTCACATTAACGATCTGCTAAAGCCCGGTATTTTTGGGTATGCAGACGATAGCACCGTTACGGAAAGATATTTTTCTAGTGCAAGGGCAAAAAAACCGGAAATAGACGAACTAAGAGAGGCAATGGTGCTCCATACCAATCTTACTCTGCAAGCTGTCTCCGATTGGGGTGATGCCAACCTTGTGAGATTCAATGCCTCTAAGACACAGGCGTGTCTCTTCTCTGCTAAAAAGAGCCCTTTCAACTTGGCTCCCACTTTCCGGGGTGTGCCTGTTCCTATCACCCGTCATCTCGAACTTCTCGGTATCGATCTCTCATCAAATCTTAACTTCGGTAGCTATATTGAGTCCAGGGCTAAGACGGCTTCTAAAAAACTGGGCATCCTCTCCAAGGTCCAACGATATTTTACCCCTGACCAACTGTTGAGCCTTTACACAGCTCAAGTCCGCTCATGTATGGAGTATTGCAGCAGATCCATCCCATAGGTGGGAACCTATGGGATGGATCTGCCCGCTATCAGCTCGAAGCCCTGGAAGCTATCGACAGACGTGCCAGAAGACTCGTTGGTGATGAGTTGCTTACGGCAGGACGGCTCCACAGCCTCGAACATCGCCGACTGGTAGCAAGTCTGTGTGTCTTCTACAGGTTGCACTTCGGGGAGTGTGCGCAGGAATTACATAATTTAATTCCCCCTGCACCATTCCACCATCGGACAACACGACGTGGACAGGGATTCCACCCATTTGTGGTCGATATTCCTCCTCATCGTACCTCTCGATTCGCCTCCTCCTTCATTGTGCGAACCGCTAAGGTGTGGAATTCCCTCCCTGCGTCGATGTTTCCCCATACATATAATTTAGGGATTTTCAAGGCAAGAGTGAACAGGCATTTTTTGAGTCTGCGTGATACACCTTAGACCTCATCTTAGCTTCCCATCAGGCTAGATAGAGATCAAACGCACTCAAATTTCTAATAAAAAAAAAAAAAATAAAAAAAAAAAACTTTCTAATAGGCTTAGCTCTGCGGCTTACGCTGTTAGGAGAATAAGACAATTGACAGATGTAGCAACTGCTAGACAAGTGTACTTTAGTTACTTTCACAGTCTAATGTCTTACGGGATACTTCTATGGGGGAGTGCAGCGGACATTCAGACTATTTTTCTTTTACAAAAAAGAGCAATTCGTGCTATTTACGGTTTAGGATCGAGAGACTCACTGAGGGAATTATTCAAGGAAATAGGTATACTTACTTTTGCATCACAATTCATATTTGAAAATATAATGTATGTAAGGAAAAATATTTCCATGTTCAATAAAGTAAGTGATTTTACAGATAGAAATTTACGTAATAAGAATGACTTAGTTAGCCCGTATTACAGGCTGAATAAAGTCAGTAAGTCTTTTATGGGGAAGTGTATACTTTTTTATAATAAATTGTCAGAATCGGTCCTTGATATGCCAGACAGAAAATTCAAAGCTTATGTAAAGAAAGTACTTTGTGAGAAGGCTTATTATAGGACCGATGACTATCTTAAAGACAAAAAGGTCTGGCTTGAGCTTGGCGCGGGTCCCTCTTAAAGGTTTGTATACTTAGACATGTCATAATTTAGGTACATTGGTACATACTAAATTTACAAATTGACATTATTTTAAATTTCGTAATTCTTATAATTCAATTTAATTATGACATAATAAACAATGTAATCTCTGTCCATCTATATAACTAATTTTAAGTTTTTAGTTTGTTAGTTGACGTCTTTGGAGAAAACGTGCAGTGCAGTTTGTTGCCGCTTCTTCTGCACTTGCGCCTAGGAAGCGGCGTAAACTTAGCTTTAAGTAACGATTTGACGTCAACATTTGTGCAAAACAAAACAAAGTGACTATTATTAAGAGATATTATAAATATCCTATGATAATAAAGATATTTTAAATTGAATTGAATTGAATTGAACCCCTTTTAATATTACCACTACTACCCGTATGAAAATAACATTATTTAACGTTACTTTTATTTATTTATTTTTTATTTATTTACAAAATTCATGTACACAACATACAAACAAAGGAACGTACAAAGTAAGAAAATAGAGTACATAGGTACTGCTTATTTCATAAGAAATCTCTTCCAGCAGACCCAGGAGAGGAAAATTTAAGAAAACAGGTAGTAGGCGTGTACAAAAGACTATAGTTACAAATACATATAAGTACTTATCTAAAATGTTAAACATACATAAACATATACAATACATCAATAAACATACACACATATTATACATAAATACATATACATATATATATTTAGTGTGAACTGGTATCGTTAACAAGCCCTGAATACAATACAGTTTCTCGCTTATTCCCTCGGTTGGATTTTAGGATCTCCACAGGATGCAGCAGCTCCAGCATTTTTTTTTCATAGAGACTAAGCTAGTCTGGAATACTACAGACATGATTTAAAAAAAAACAAATAGGGTTTGTAAAATACTTGTTTGCTATATCTTTGCCTATATCTTCGCCTTAAGGCGAAGATATAGGCAAATGACCTTGAAGTGGCGCCCTCATTTGAAATAAATTGTTAACTCGTAAATATGGAGATAATTTCCATATTGCTCTTCGTCATGCACTAGATAGCCCTTTAAATTATTTTATAAACCACCGTTGAAAGTATTTACATTAGTCCGTCTAGCTTTAAAACTTGCCTCCGCCAAAAATGGTCACGGCAAGTTTTAAAGCTAGACGGATCACCAATAATAGTTTTAACGGCAGTTCATAAAATAATTTAAAGGGCTATCTAGTGCATGACGTAGAGAAATATGGAAATTTTCACCATATTTACGAGTTAACAATTTATTTCACACTTCAAGGCCATTTGCCTATATCTTCGCCTTAAACTTTTCTCTCTTCAAACTTTTCTTTGAAGCCTTAAAGAGGATTAAGTACATCTGATTTACACCGGAAATAAGAGATAACAAGCATATTAACTATAATTATGTTGTATTCCACAAACGTACGGCTTCATGAACCCACAAATGGGCATGGGCGGCCCCGATATTATGTTGCCTACGCAGATTATTATCTGTTAAAATATCCAGTTTTTCAATTTTACTTTAAATATTTGCTCTTTTCGACTTGAATGTCATTACACCCTTTATGAAAAAAAAATGTACATAGACCTTTAAGTTTCTCTCCAATTTTAGTGTGTAACAGGCAGTGTCAAAAGGTTACAAAGTTTCATCAGCAACAAGCTTCGTCAAAAAGTGAAAAAAAGTATTCACAACATGCTTCGTCAAAATTTGTACTTACCTAGTTACAAATAAATGTTATGTGTTAGATATTTGGCTGTGCTCTGTGCTAAAGTTGAGACGGACGCTTAAGGCCCATTTACACAGTGCAAGTTTCTTGCCTGTTGCGTACAATTTTATTGAAGCAATAAATGATTTGTATGGCTGACGTTCTGTATAGACCATGCTAGTTTTCTATTGCTTCAATTTAATTGTATGCAACAGGCAAGAAAATTGCACCATGTAAATGGGCCTTTATGATAGAGGTTGTGCACAAGCTGCGAGTCGCACAGAGAGCCATGAAGTGCTACGCTTGGCATTAGGATGCAGGATTGCATTCCCAAAACCATAATCCGACAACGTAAGTACTAAAGTACGAGATATTGGTGGTATCATCATCATCATGATCATCAGGTCTTTTTTAATCTCCACTGCACGAGAACGACCCTCTGTACTACCAGAGCCATATTTTAGCCAGAGCAGTCAGAGGATTTGGCTTACACTCTCCACGCTGGCCAGACATGTTCGGAGAGGTCTCAAATGTTGGTACGATATAACTGTCATGAACCCGAAGTGGAATTAGGCTAAGAATGACCCGACGTAGTGATGGCAGGTGGAGCAAGGCACTGACTAAATGGTAGTCCAGAACGGGTGAGAGAAGCGTCGGGCGTCCGCCTATGCGATGGATGAGAGCAGCACAGGACTGATATGGGTGGCATCGAAGAAGAGAGGCTTATGCTCAGCAGTGGGCGTACGAAGGGCTGCGATGATTATGATGTGCTAAAGTGATGTTAACCAAGGGGTTAAGGCACTGGCTGTATGTCTGTGAGGTACGAGTTTAATCCTCACTAGGCTTGACTTGTACCTTTGATTTTTTACTCATGTATGGTGATATTCAACTAACACCTTGCTCTCACTGAAGGAAAACATCGTAGTAAACCTGTATACTAGTTCATCATCATCAGGTCATATTAGTCTCTACTGCAGGAGCACAACCCTCTCTGTACTACCAGAGTCATACTTGGCCAGAGCAGCTAGAGGATTTGGCCTACACTCTCCACGTTGGCCAGACGGGTTGAAGAGGTCTCATTGATGTTATAAGCTTTGTTTAGCTTGTGTTCCCTAAGTCGCCTTCTACGACATCCACGGGAAGACTTGGAGGGGTCCTATTCTACTCTTCTGGGAACCACACGGCAAACTAGTTCACTTGTGTGTAATAATGACTGTTGTCTCAATATATTAATCATCGAGCTACGTCAGATGCCTTTAGGCACCTGATTAGAGTTTCTGAGAGAAAAACTTTTTTTATATGCTTGTAGGTTCTCTGAACGATGCCATAGATCACCAGAACAATGCAGTTTATTATGAAAAGTTAATAATATAATGCTTAAATGCGTAAAATGTCTTGGAAAATATAAACTGTAAGCTATAGAAGCAATATCGCAGGTCAGTCACCCTGAACAAAGTGCGGAATGTAATCGAATCGAATGCAGCGATCGAGCGAAAGTGCGCTCAGAGCAACTACACTTTTTGGTGTACCTTCGTTATAACGAAGAACCATTTTCTACTAAGTTTTGATGATAAGTTAAAACTTTAAAAAAGTAAGTTCCTAATAGGGGTTTTCTAATAGGGTTTCTAATAGGGTTTTTCCTACTTTTTGTTTTCGATAATATTTTATACAAAACAACGATTAATTCTTGATTTAAGAGCATAAAAAAGCTCGGAACAATATCTAAATTTAAAATATGTGATGAAAAATTTCGCTGCCAATGAGATCCGAAATGGTGAGGGCACTACTAATTGTGCTACCGTGACTTCGAATCACCCTGACGAATTTCCATATCACATGATTATTACTACACATTTAAAGCATGCGTATTTCTTTATTACTACCCACTATTTAGAAGTGTGGCATATAACTTGAATTGAAAGTCGATTAAAGTGAAGAAGGATTTATTAACTACTAGCTTTCGGTATCCCTCGGGAACATTACATTTTTCCGGGATGAAAGGTACCCTATATCCTTCTCAGTACTCCTTACTATGTGTATGCGAATTTCAAGAGAATTGGTTCAGTAGATAAAGCGTGAAAAGGTAACAAACAAACAAACAAAGAAACAAACAAATATACAAACTCACTTTCGCATTTATAATATTAGTTAAGAAGTTAGGATTCTTATTGTTTATAAGTTAATATAAAAAAACATTTTGATTTCGGTTTTGGATTATGATATGCCTCTTTTTGAAATATTCAATAATAAAAAATAAAAAATAAATTACGCAAATACCCTATTCGTGGCGAACTAGTCTAAGTAGTTAAAAATGTTCCTATATTGTTCATTTACCAACCTTTACATTTACCCAAACTATTACCTAACCATTTGTTCAAGAGCGCGGAAATGAACTAAACAGTAGTAATTTACCAACTTCACCGTTATAATCACAGTGTTGACGTAGTGTGTTTTTGTTGCTATGTTGGCAGTATGAAACTTTGTGATTAGCACTGAAACTCCGTGAATATTAATACATGTGGGCCTCAAAGGTAGGTTGGGAACAACATAACTTTTTGATAATATTAACGTCCACCCACACCTTCGTATCTTTTGCATATTAAAATGTAAATATATGTAAAGTAAGTGAAATATCCTCGTGATAAGTTATAGAATGTTTCAGATTGAAGTTGACAAACAAACTTTCGCGAGAAAGAGGTAGAGGAAAGAGGTTGTAATTTTCTGTATGAAAGAAGACTTAGCGCCCAACTACCATCTTGAGTACCAGCCTTCAGGCACCAAATACAAAGGCAAAAAAAAACAAAGACTTTTAGTGTATGCAACCGCACATACCTCTGGTTTAACACACTCATGTGTAATACGCCTCAATAAGCTACGATTTATAAACTACTATATTGCAGTCCAATTATACTTTTGATTCAACGTATTTATTTATTAGCGATAAACTTTTTTTTTTTCATCTATTATAAATATGTACCAATATAAGTGTTTTAATTTCGTTTTAGTATTTAGTTTAGCTTACATTATTGTAAATGTCTGTATGAAAGGAGACTGAGCGCCCCGCTACCATTTTGAGTACCGCAGCCTTTTATACCGGAGGGAATGCTGGATCGTTCAGCCTTCTTTCATACTGACATTTACAACTTCTGTATGCAGTAAGTATAGAATTATATTTTTTTTCCCAAATTTAAATCTACATAAACAATTAAAATTATTTTGTCAAATAGCCAGGCAGTTTATCGGCATTATGTATTATTTCTTCTGGCGACCTCCGTGGCGTAATTATGGTCAACACGCTAGTCCGCCAATCCGGTGGTTTTGGGTTCGAATCGCAAAAAGGCCAATTTCCAACAAAAAAAATTTATTGAGCTACAGCCAGTACAAGTTGGAAAATGGCCTTTTTCAAATTGTTCAATTGTTTATTTTGACGTTTATAAAAAAGTTTGATTTGACTTGTTCTAAGTAGCGGATTAGTGTGATTTGTTTGTTTCTTTATATATTACTTTTGTATGTAAGTAATAAGATACTTAGAGGTACTTATAAGTTGTAATTTATAAAAAAAATAAAAATATTTTTAATTTAATTTAAACTGTATTATAATAAACGTCTATTATTAAATTTTTTAATAAATAAATAATTAATTATGTAAGTAACTAATTATAGATAAAGTTTTTTTGTTCTAGATCGAAAATCACACGGTCAGAATATTACTTAGTCTTAAAAAAAGACCTCCCAGTGACAGAAATGGCGTAGTTTGAGTGAAATATTGCACACGTAGCACCGTAACGACCGACATTACATAGCGATGGATTCTGAGAGGGATGCGTTGTATATTTTTTTTGTTCAGTTGGGAATTGATGTCTCATTTTATATCCGAACTTACCATGAAGTCCTCTCAAGCTTATTCAAAGTCTTTTGCTGTAATGGCTGCTAAATTATGGAATAAACTACCATCTGGTATTAGAACTTCAATTACTTTAAATTCATTTAAAGCTAGGGTCAAAAACTTTTATGAAGATTCCTGACCTGGATTGAGTGATGTATAAATTACCTACATATATTTATATATTTAAATCTCTTTATATATATTTTTATTTAAATTTTTTTTAATTTTTTGATTGTATTTTAGGTGTGTTGTACATTATTCTAGTTAATTAATGGCATTCTCTCCTCTGCTTTTGAGTTAACTGGAAGAGTAAAGAATTTTCATACATACATATAGTCTTAATTCAGGTTTTACAGATACATTATCACTTTTTTATCACTAACGGGGTAGATAGATCCGACCGCAGGACTAAAAGGCCACTTTTAGGGTGATGGTGGAAAAATGTAATCAAAATAGTGATGAATTGCTGCCACCTATTGATAAAACACAGATTCTTGCCTATCGCCCAATTAGATTTTATATCTTAAATTATAGATTGAATTCTTGTAAAATAAGTATAAATAACTAGCTCTTTCCCGCGGTTTCGCTCGCGTATCCCATGGGAATATTACTTTTTTCTGGGATGAAAGATCCTTCTCAGTACTCCTAACTATGTGTATGCGAAATTTCAAGAAGATTGATTTTGTAGATAAAGCGTGAAGAGGTAACAAACAAATATACAAACTCACTTTTGCATTTACAATATTAGTTAGGATAGTTAGAATAAGGACAAATCACACTGCTTTGCTCGCCTCAAAGTTAGTTTTTAAACTTTATATGGAATAATAACTCAACGATATATTTTTTTTTATAAAAAAATACATTGTAGGTAAACGCCCAAACCCGGGACAATTTGGAGAAGAACATTTTCCATCTTGCTCTGGCTGGGGATCGAACCCAGAACCTCAGGAGTGGGGACTAGCGTGTTAACCATTCTTATAAGACGATTATCTATTTCACAGCTGGTTTTAGCTGACACAGTAAAAGTAAAATAAAAAATACAAAGGCTTTTAGTGTATGGAACTGCACATAACTCGTGTTTAACACACTCGTGTGTAAAACGCCTCATTATGCAACAGTTTTATAAATTATTATATTACAATCGAATCCTACTTTTTGTTCCAATATCCAACCAAATGATTTTTTTTCTTCTATTTTCAAATATGTACAATATAAGACTTTTTATTTCAGATTTGTATGAGTTTAGCTTGAGTATATTTAATTAAAATCGTCAAATTCTTTTTTAAGTAAAAACTTCTTTCGGCGCATTTGGTATTTTTTGAGATAGGAAAAATCCATTGAACTCGCAACACTGTAACCGTTACCGTAACTGACGTCACCTAGTTCAAGTTTTTTACTTCTTCCGGCACTCCCGGAGTGCCACTGTTTTTTTTTAAATTACATGTCTGTTCGAGGGAAAAAGTAGACTGTAAACACTGTTCAGTGAGACCACAGGTTTGACTCTTAGTGACGATGACGGTCGTGAAATATATTAATATGCATCTCACATAAAGCGGATCCATAAAAGCGTACAATAGCCTTAGAAATGCGCCATATTGAAAAATAAAATCTCCTCTGTGGACCGTAAACCCTTTCTCCCAACAATATGAACCTGTATCCTGGGAGGATTTCCTTTATCTAAAGTATCCTCAGCGGTGTTCAACTGATGGCGGGTTTACATGCACAGACTGGATTTCAATCGCATCGCACTAGCGACTGTGCAGGGGCGTTGTATATAACAGTTTTCTAGTTTTTTTAAGAGCACAATGTTTGTTAAGAAAAAAAGAAATACTTTCGGGAACTCGACTGTGTTTTATATAGAAAATAACAAGACTTAGCACGAACCTTTTTAGGGTTCCGTAACCAAAGGTGCTGAGACTCCGCTGTCTGTCCGTCCATCTGTCACAGGGCTCAATATTTTATACCGTAATAGACACTTAAAATTTTCACCGATTATGTATTTCTGTGGCCGCTACAACAAATATTAAAAATTAAAGGGGGTCGTCATACAAGAAACGTGTTTTGTTATTTTAATTTCATTATACTTAAGTCATCTAGTATAGCCCGTGGTTCGATTTATTACGGGTATGTCTCTTCCACTTTGTATATAAATCATGTGTTCAAAGCGCGATTGTTTGAAAGCCAATATTGACTGTGTTTCTTCATGGACAATATTTTATAAGAAACAACAAATAACACTAAAAAGAATCTTTTCTGAAAACAGCAAGAAAATTGGTTATTAAATATAGCAGCTATAAGGAAAAGTGGGAGTGTGATGGGGTCATCGCGCAATTTCTTTCGTACTCGCAAAACCTAATTGTAGTGACGTCACATAGCAATACGCGCAGTGCATCCTTTTTAGGGTTCCGTACCCAAAGGGACCCTATTACTGAGACTCCGCTGTCTGTCCCTCTGTCCGTCTGTCCGTCTGTCCGTCTGTCCGTCTGTCCGTCTGTCCGTCTGTCCGTCTGTCCGTCTGTCCGTCTGTCCGTCTGTCCGTCTGTCCGTCTGTCCGTCTGTCCGTCTGTCCGTCTGTCCGTCTGTCCGTCTGTCCGTCTGTCCGTCTGTCCGTCTGTCCGTCTGTCTGTCCGTCTCTCACAGGGCTCTATCTCTTGAACCGTTATAGCTAGACACTTGAAATTTTCATCGATTATGTATAACTGTGGCCGCCATAACAACAAATACTAAAAATAAAAAAAATTTAAAAATTAAAGGGGGTCGTCATACAAGAAACGTGTTTTTTTCAGCGTTTTTAACTTGATCTTTATAATGGCATTAACTAGATACTTGAAATTTTCACCAATTATGTATTACTGTGACCAAAATAACAACAAATACAAAAAATAAAATAAAGTTAAAAATTAAAGGGGGTCGTCATACAAGAAACGTGTTTCTTCAGCGGTAAGGATTCCTTCATGTACGAGTCTGACTCGCACTTGCCTGTTTATTTTATTTAATTTTCTTGATAGTTTCCCTCTCCACCAAACTTTAACCTTCAACTGGAGACGTGAATAAAGGTCACAGTATTGGTGACGTACCGTCATTTTGACGTACTGCTTAAAAGCCAAAATACAGGAAACTTACCGCATGGAGGATAAAAAAGTTTGGAAAATCCAAAAGTGCACGCCTCATAGCGGTCACTCAATTTTCACAAAAAAAAAACAGAACTTGAATATTGCATATTTATCGGTGTATTATGAACAAAATAAAAAAAATACTTTTAAATCTTCGCGCCATTGCCCACACAGAAAAGAAAGGTACTGCGCCTGTATTGTCAATGTCAACGAACCTTATTTACATAGATTTAGATATACCAACAATAGGTGGATTTCAGTTTATTGCTAATTATAATTAAACTACTTTTAATTAGACCGTGATTTTCGAAAGGACTTAGTTTTAGATAATACTTAATGAAAAAAAGAAGGGTTAGATTTGTTAAGTTTTTTGAGCGTTATCGTGACCACGCCAGTTTCCATACATACACACACACGGACGTCCACGAAATAATTTTCTTAAACACTTGTTTTATTATTTTAAAGAACAAAATGTCCTTTAAAAATATCATGACTGTTGAAACTAGTGTTTTTTCTGAACATTTGTGTGTAAATATTATTCTACAAGTACGATAAGAAATAAATACCGACATTTTTAGTTCGAAAAATCACTTGATTTTTGTAAGGCGAGAGTAGAGCACTACCTCAACGCTCCGCTTATGAGGCGTGCAATAAATTACGTTATATACAAGAAGATAACTTTCTTTTGGTAATAAACCACCTCCATTACACTTCATTAGAATTATTTATGTAGAAAATACTCATAGAAACTTTTTTTTTTTCGTAAACATGAGATCAATCAAGATAAAATTTTAAAAAGCATAGAAAAAAAAAAACTCATACTTTTTCTTAATGAATAATAAGTAATTAATGATATTGCATTATTTTAGAATATAGGTCCCAAAAAAAGAAAGAAAGAAAGTAAGACCTGCGATGCTATATGGTGCAGAATGCTGGACGGTAAAACGAACTCATGAACCAAAGCTCCATACTAATGAGATGAAGATGTTAAGATGGTCGGGCGGCGTTACTAGATTGGATAGGATTAAAAATGAGTTCGTGAGAGGCAGTTTTAAAGTATCCCCTGTAACTGAAAAACTAACCGAGACCCATCTAAGATGGTACAGGCATGTGATGCGAAGGGACCGCGACTATGTCGTTCACAAGGCGCTGGAGCTGCCGGAGCAAAACCGTGGTAAAGGGCGCCCCCCCTGACACGTGGTGGACGAGCATGGCCCAAGCAATGAAACCCAACCCAGAATAGAACAACCTGGCGAAGAAGGATTAGGTGAACCGACCCCACCTAAAGTGGGAAAAGCGAAAGACGAAGAAGAAGATAGGTCCCAAAAAAATTTACCGGACAAATGCGAGTCAAACTATTCATATATGAATTGATAATTATTTGATGTAAAATGAAATATATCATAATACTCCGAATATAATACCTACTTTAAATACCATAAACTTATTTTAGGTTTTCTTGTAAAGAACAATTTTCTGTATTTTTTTAATTTTAATTGTGATTAATTAATTTGGGAGAAGGATTATTATAAGGGGTAAATTAGAAAGTTAAAATCTTCTCCATTTAGATTCATTTTTAATGGCAAAATTTTACTTACGATCAAAACAAAATATTCACACTATTAGTGATGTAACGTCAAATTGACGTCGGGTACCCTCTATCTCCTCACCTATGCGCGTGCGACATCCTGTTTGAGTTATGGGGGACGCCAAATGGAGAAACAAGCAGCTACTAAGGAGAGCAGGGTCGAGGAACAAGCCGTTCAAATGATATTTCGTGTTTTTTCTTGGACGACGTCAATTTGACGGCACGTCACCAATTGAATACTTCTTTCGTTTCACCTCTCTTCATACATGCCCTTCGGTTACGGGTACTTCTTACCTCTCCTTTTTTCAGAACGTCTGCAATCTGATCGCAGAATGTTCGCCGAGGTCGACCCTGTCCCGCTCTTCCTTTCACACTTGCCTTATATTCAAGGCAAAATGAAACCAAAAACTAAAGAAGTGGTTTTTTGATTACGAAACTATTTCGGAAAGCAAATATTCTACGCTGATTTTTAAGACATTTTTGCAAAATTATTTTGAATCTAGAAAAGTTCTTGGAAATATCCCAAGACATTAAAATAATTTCTAGGGAATATTTGCTTCCCCTCGGGTCCCCAGTATTACGAGTATATGACAGCATAGGATTACTTTTTGAAAAGAAATTTAAAAAGAAAAACTTAAATTTTTCAAAGTACGGAATTTTTTACATAAAAAAATGTAACATTTCTTACTTTATCTATGGGTTTAAATAGTCCCCAAATGGGTGTAAAAAAAAGCAAGCTGCCTTTAAGGCCGTTACAACGCCGTCGGTTTCCTGTATGAATGCACCAGCCTCGTACATTCTTATCATGTTCGAATAAAACCGTGAATGTCGGGCTTTAATGGCCATGGCTTCCTACCACATGTTTATGGAAGGCTTTTGTTTGGCTGGCTTTTTTTAAAGGAGACCCACTTTTTAAAACTTATTTTGGTCCAAATTTATTTTCGTAGCGTCTTATTGCTAACTGAGACTGAAATAAATGCCTAAATGGTGTTGCTTTTTAGTAAATAAAGTGAAACTGTATGTAAAATAATGCAATACTATGAAAGCATATGTATTCATACGCAAAAAATGATCATATCAAAAATACATATATTTTATAACGTCTAACAAAATATACTGAAACTATTTTAATGGTAGATTCAGTCCATAATACTGAACAACTTTCCCCAAGGAACACATAGGTATCGAAATATTAAAAGAAAATTTTTGCTTCAATAGAAACTCGGATCAGCTGATCGGCGAACTTATATGAGAGACCAAAAATTATTTTTCATTTTTGGGGAAAGTTATTCAGTATCATGGACTGAACTCACCCTTAAAATAGTTTGAGTATATTTTGTTAGATCCTGTATATAAAAGTATAAATTAAAGTTTTTAGTAGTGGTAGATAAGTAAAATTTAACGTTGTTTTCTGTTGTCTGTTGCCTGTGTATGTATTGTACCCACTCTCTACCCTGTGTTGTAAATGATTATTTCTATTCAAGATTAGTCAACCTTCCCATCCCATCCCCATCGACTGAGAAGAGATCCCTATCTCCCTCTTCCAGTCGGCAGAGATCCCTATCTGGGATAAGTTCGCCGTTATACCTAGTGTTGTCTTGATGTTACGTGCATTTATGTATTTTTTCTAATGTGTACAATAAAGTTTTAGCAAACAAACAAGTACATCAAGTAGGTAGTACTTAAAAAGTACATCTCACTTTCCTCTAATACCGTTACTGATGCTTTTTTACGACAATTGATGGACCAATCAGAGGCTGCTGTATGACGCTGCGTCATAGGGACATTAGCCAATAGTGAACGCTAGGTCATGCAACAGTCATTTTAAGAAGATATAGGCAAATGGCCTTGAAGTGTGAAATAAATTGTTAACTCGTAAATATGGTGATTATTTCCATATTGCTCTTCGTCATGCATTAGATAGCCCTTTAAATTATTTTATGAACTGCCGTTGAAACTATTATTGGTGATCCGTCTAACTTTAAAACTTGCCGTGGCTACTTTTGGCGGAGGCAAGTTTTAAAGCTAGACGGACTAATGTAAATACTTTCAACGGTGGTTCATAAAATAATTTAAAGGACTATCTAGTGCATGACGTAGAGCAATATGGAAATTATCTCCATATTTACGAGTTAACAATTTATTTCAAATGAGGGCGCCACTTCAAGGCCATTTGCCTATATCTTCACCTTAAATAAATTTTGTGGCCCCTTTTTGCGCGGTGATAATGTTTCAAGTTAATCTTTCACTGGAAACACTATTAGGTACATCACCACTACTGAATATAGACGAAGTAGTCCACTACTGGATATATATATGCTTCCCCCGACTGACCAAAAAGGAGCCTGGTGAGCCTGCTTCCAAATTTTTCCTCTAAACTTGCTACCTAGGTAGCTAGGTCTATATAGGTAGTTCTCTTAAGGTGTCTAAGTAGCTGGTCCATATAGGTAGGTCTCCTAAGGTGTCTAGGTAGCTGGTCTATATAGGTAGGTCTCCTAAGGTGTGCCAGTACGTGGTCTCCGTTCAAGAACGTTTCTGCCCCAGGGCTTCATGCTCCGCCAACTACCACTTCAATGAAATGCTTGCCTTATCAAAAAATAATAAACTATATCACCAAAAATTATGAATATTATGTGTTTCATAAATAATACAAATATGCTGTATCCATTAGCTAAAGCATCTAAAATGTATTTGCGCGTATTCGTCACATTCAGAACATAAACTAACAATAACAGATGTGGTACTCCATAAATGTATGCTCTAGAACTTTATACATGGACGACTCTGTAACATTAAACCTTTAGCATCTCATCTATTCAAAAAACTATGTTTTAATCCCAAATATTTGGGGCTAAAGTCACTGGTAATTCTCTAGAAGCTGAAAAAAATAAATAAACGGGCAAGTGCGAGTCGGACTCGTACATGAAGGGTTCCGTATCTCCGTACAATGTTTTAGAACGCTAAAGAAATACGTTTCTTGTATGACGACTCCCTTTAATTTTTTATTTTATTTTATTTTTAGTATTTGTTGTTATACCGGCCACAGTAATACATAATCGGTGAAAATTTCAAGGGTCTAGCTATTACGGTTCAAGATATAGAGCTCTGTGACAGACGGACAGACGGACAGACAGCGGAGTCTTAATAATAGGGTCCCGTTTGCACGCTTTGGGTACGCAACCCTAAAAAGAAATTCTCTAGGGATTAAAACACATTTTAAAACTGAACACGAATTTAATCTATATACGAGTATACTCGTATTTCAAAATAATCTTGGCAGTCATAAAACATTTTACATTAGAAAGGAGAGCTCTGGATAACTGTATACCTAATACAGGCGCTGCCTATATCAGTCTTCAGTCTTCTCCAATCTAACTGAAACATAACACACTAACTCGTATGTGTATATACATCGCTTATTACGTACTTAATTTCTTGTGAGAGTGTATGGAGAATTGAAGAGCTATAAATACATTTATATCTTTTTTAGTCGAACACTATACAAATCAATCAATCAATCAATAATTTATTTGCTAGAATACATAAAAAATATACATATATGTTCTGTAAAATATAGAAAATGTATTCAACCTTAAGTAAGGCAAATATTAATTAATAAAACCATCAATTATGAGTATCTATATCATCAATAATTACAAAACAAAGATAGTTACTGACTGTTCATATTTTTAAAAACGTATTTTATTTAATAGGTAATTTATGATACAATCCTAATAGCCAATTCAATTAATAACCGATTACATTAATCAAATTTGTAATAAATATAATTAAACATTTAGTAAAGCTCTATTGAAGATAACTTGCAAAAAAAAATGACGGTGTAGCCACATATTGACCTTACGCATTTTTGCCCATTCTTTCGGTCTGCTTTTGCGAGCTGCGCTGAAAAGTAGTAGTTATGTCAAAGTCAAAATTTTTTATTCAATGTAGGATAAATACAGGGACTAACAAAATATACTGAAACTATTTTAAGGGTGGATACAGTCCATGATACTGAACAACTTTCCCCAAGGAACATACATCGAAATATGAAAAATAATTTTTGGCCTCCCATACATGTTGACCGATCAGCTGATCCGAGTCTGTATGAAAAGCCAAAAATTATTTTTCATATTTCGACATATGTTCCTTAGGGAAAGTTGTTCAATATCACAGACTGAATTCACCCTTAAAATAGTTTCAGTATATTTTGTTAGACGTTATATATCACTTATTGAAGGTCATTATTTTTTAATATTTTGAGTGCAAAAGCTATCGATACTAGCGTTTCGCAACGACTGCTGAGAAGAAACGCCGAGAGAAACTCATTTGATAAGTAAGCAGGTGGTAACTATATTAAAAGTGTTCTTTTCTTCACGACCAGAATGTAAATAGTTCTCATTTCTATTCCTCTTCCCTCACCTCATTATTTTGTATTGAGCTTGAGAGCGTTAAAATGCCGCTTTATGGTGCGCCGTAAAAATCATACATTTTATTGACTGAATTCGGAATGGCGCGGAAAACTTTGTAGCAAATGGTTTTGACTTATTCCGCAACATTTTAGTGCTATATTTTGCTTTGTTAGAAACAGCGAGGTATGGAATAATGTTATAAAATAACTGGTGTGTTGTTATTGTTGTTTACGTAAAATACTTTGTAAAGTTGTATTGATTGAGGTTTTGTGTGGTTTATACGTTTATACTGGGAGTATGAACAGTTGACATAATATTTAAAGAGGAACTTCACCTTTTCAATATGATTATTGGTAGAACTATTGGGAAATATGTTCCCAGTAGATGTACTACTGGTAGAGGTGAACTTTACCTCTTATTCTTATTATCGATTTAATATTTAGAGAAAAAAAAGCGGGAAAGCGCACCCCGGGCTCCGAAGCAGCACAGCTGAGGATGCAACCGGGAACGCGCTTGGATGAAGAAGAAGTGTATCTGTATCGTTGAATAAGTTTTCCTTTACACAAGTTTTAACTTACTTTGGGGCTAGCTCAGTAAGTGTGATTTATCCCTGTCTATTTATGAATTTATTTATTTCTACTCTTGGCTATAACGTTCTGTGCTAAAAGAGTACCTGCTGATACATTCTATGTTTTTTTTCCTTTTTCCTACACCATGCATGAACGAGATATATTTGTTTATACAGAGTCTAACAAAATATACTGAAACTATTTTAAGGGTGAATTCAGTCCATGATACTGAACAATTTTCCCCTAAAACCGTATATCGAAAAATGAAAAATATTTTTTGGTCTCATACTAGTTCGCCGATCAGCTGATCCGAGTTCTATGGAAAGCGAAAATTTTCTTTTCATATTTCGATTTCTGTTCCTTGGGGAAAGTTGTTCAGTATTATGGGCTGAATCTACCATTGAAATAGTTACAGTATATTTTATTATACGTTATACAACATGGAAGGGACATACCCGTAATAAATCAGTAAATAAAGTATAATAAAATTAAAATAACAGTCAAAAAATCGACATTCAAACAAACAAACCGCCCGGGCGGCTTTTGTATGGATATGTCGAATTTTTTTTTCGTTTTCGGCTGTTATTTTAATTGCATTATACTACAATGATCTAGTATAAACCGTGGTTCGATTTATTACGGGCATGTCCCTTTCACGTTGTATACAACAAAGATGTAAAGACCCTGAATAATTTTGCAACTTACAGATCCAAGTAAGAAATCCTATTGGTGAAATTGAATTCATGTATGCGAAACATAAAACATGCATTCCAATCAAGGTTTCCATTGCATTCATATTCCGTTCCGTTCACAATTGTGACTCGTGTCGAGGAAAACTTGAATATATTACGTTGTATTCAGGTGAGAAATTCGTAGATACCAAAGATCGTCAAACTATATACATATTCAAATCAAATTCTTTATTTCATTAATAAGAGTACAATGATCTCTCTGGTTCGCGCTATACTGAATGTGTGGCGGCGCGACGAACAGTTTAATAACAAGACATAAACTTTATGTATAATGTCCTAAGAATCACAATAATACAAGTTTAAACTTTATTTTATAAACAGTAACACTTTGTTTAAAAAAACGTAACAAAAATATTTATCTAATTAAAATTAAAGTAAAATCTAAATTTAAAACAAAATAAAAATTTAAACTTAATTTAATAATCTAATTCTTTACTTTTAGACCACTTTCTTTCATAATAAGATACATCATCATCATCAGCGCTCAGCTTGCATGGCTCCCTATTCCCTTACGTCGTAATGCTAAAATACTCTCTATGCTATTTTCTATCTTGAAAAATCCGCACTCCCCTAGCTATCTTAAATCGAAATTCAACCCTCTCAGTTCCACTCACTTTCGTTAACTTCGCTCCTCTAGCACTCTCATCCTTAGTTTTCCTCCTCATCGCTCTACCTTCATGGACAATTCTTTTCAAGTCCAAGCTATCCGGCTATGGAATGCCCTCCCGGAGTCTATAAGAAGAGCTTCCAGTCGTTTGGCTTTTAAGCGAGCGGTACATAAATTTTTCCTCCAGCAGTCCTAGTCCCAGTCATACTGATTATATTTATTAGTATTTATATTTTATCTATTGTATTTTATGCATGTTAGTATATATGTATAGTTATTATATGTTTAAAAGTATATTTGTGTATAAGTATATGTGTTTTTGATTATATATATTTTATTTATATTAAGTTTGCTTATTTTTGTGAATTTTATTACGCCAGCCACACATATTTTCTGCTTGGTCTAATGGTTGACCGGGAGAGAATGCCATATGGCATTAGGTCCGCCACTTGTACTTTTATTTTATTGTGCAATAAAGATTAAATAAATAAAAAATAAAATTAATGGCAACAGGAAAAACCTCGGACAGACCGCCAAAGTCAAAAAACTGTTACTGTGTTTTGGTCCTGCTGATCTTAAATCTGAAGTTCTTGGGAATTGGGAATTGGGATTGCACTTAGGGAAGCACGTCAAACCTTTGGGTTATATTGTACTTACCCCCTTGCCTTACTCACTCGGGATTTCTGAAGAAGGACTGCATATACAATACAATACAAATTATCTTTATTGCACCATAATAATTCATGAAATAAAAATAACAAACACAAAGAAAATATTGGTACAAAGGCGGACTTATCGCTAGATGCGATCTCTTCCAGTCAACCTTTGGGTAGACCTGCATATCACCTGGTGCGTAGTGCCTGTAGTCTAGCTCCTGAGCTAATCCTGATATGCTGATCCGAAGAGGTCCATGCGCTTACGAGCCATCATGCACCAAAGTAACATATATGACAATGACAACACTTGCAATCAGCTACATCGTGTGCACGGCTGTTCCAATATATATATGCACAACGAAACAGAAAATGCCCGAAATAATTTCCATTGTTTTAGCTGAATGTGACCTACTTATTGTTACGTGTAATACAGGCGCATGAGTAATTACAAAATACAGCACAGCGTTGTAATTTGGACCTTTCTAGATAATATTTACTGGGCAGCCCTAGAAACTCTGAATAACTTAGATGACCTTCCTTACTTACATACATACAATATCACGTCTTAATCCTGGTGTAGACAGAGCCAAGGGCCGAAAGACCCTAAGCTTCTTGCTTCTTGTATTTATAAACTAAATGACATTTAGTATTTAACCGAAGTTTCGCAGCTGAAGTTTAGTGGCTAAAGTTACGCTCATTCTTATTCGGTGGAAATAACAAATTATGAGCGTAAATATAATGATAGATCATGGATCAAAATATAGTTGGGTTGCTATATAGCTGCATAGCATATACGCTATTTCGGAGCTTAAGATGTTCTTCAGAGCTCTTTTACCGAGCGAACGAAGCTCCTTCGTTCTTTGTTTCAGCTTGGGCAAAAATGCTTCTGTATGTCCGGCTCTCTGGCTATTTTCGTCTACTACTACTTTATACATTTAAGAGGCATTATCGGCATCTGCCTGACCCTAAAAAATCAGCTATTGAGCAAGATCAGTAAGTCACCTCTTACGATATTCACAGAAAATGACGGAATTATTCTACGTTGATAACCACACGGCACTTTTATTAGGTTTTCTTGACTCAGTAAGTATATTTACTCATGGGAACTGTGTAGTAGCTGTGAGCTCATTTTTGGCTGCTTTTGTTCAAAAAGTTGACTTTGGCATTGTTTTAAAATAGCGCCTTTAAAGCCGCGGTCATTTTACATTTTTGCACTATCTATTCATAGCACTTTATTTAACTGTGCTTTATTATTGCGGTCGAGTTATTTTTAACTTTTTCATGTACAAAATAGCTCACAATATTGGATTTTCATCCACTTCTGTTGTGCAGATTTATAATCGGAATTAAAGAATTGGAACCTACAAATTATTTTTAAATATTTAATAGGTATGGTTTACTCACGTAACGTTACTACGTAACGTACTACGTTACGTGAGTGCCTAAACGGTTTAGGCCAGAGCCATAGACCATGGATCAAGATAGAAACAGCCTCTGTATGAATTTGCGTGTCGATCTAACGTCAAATTAGGTTTATTTAGGATCGTCACTTTTAGTCCGTGTATGTAAATTCCTTTACTAGATCGGACATTGAGCTCTCTACTGTAAAATACACATACTATGGATCAAGATAGACACAGCCTTTGTATGAATTTGCGTGTTAATCTAACGTTAACGTTACTTCATTTAGGATCGTCACTTTTTGTCCGTGTATGTCAATTCCTTTGGTCTGAGGTCAATTCGTTAGATCGGACATTGAGCTATCTACTGTAAAATACATAAATTTGCCGTTTTGAGCCGTAGAAACTCTTGAAAAACGTTGGAGGAAGTAATAAAAAAGTTTTCTTCCGTTTGTAAGTGAATTTCTTATTATTGTTTTGAAAATTGGCACGCCAGATTTCCATACAAATTGAAGGACTTTCTTCAGGATGGCTAAAGTCGGACGGCGGACGGTTGTAAAACTTTTCGCACAAATACATTCCCAAAGAGGGTTGACGTCAGGCAGGCGGCCGGTCGTAAAACTATAGCCAAATCGTTTAAACTGTTCCGGCTATTTCTTCTCCATTTTGCAAGGTCTTTGGCATCCTTAGGTGACCATTGACATGCATGTTATATTTGGAGAAGAAAAAGCGGGAAAGCGCACCCCGGGCTCCGAAGCAGCACAGCTGAGGATGCAACCAGGAACGCGCTTAGACGAAGAAGAGAAGGAGAAGGCTGTGCGTCTATGAGGCACGAGTTCGATCCTCACTATGCGCGACTTGTACCTCTGAGTTTGTATAAGTATATTTTTTTTAAATTTTATTTTCCATATAAAGAATAACATAATTTTTTTGTTAAATATAAATAACATACATAAACCACGCAGGTTTGTCCTTTTGTTATTAATCATTTACATCGGTACTTAAATAACCTTATAATAAATACCTACTTAGGAATCAGATAAACATCAGATATTCTCCAAGAAATATTTCTCTCTTATACATATGAAATTGCCGATTTTCAATACTGGCAACTTTAAAATCAAATATCTTGCGTTTCATTAGGAATTCCAAATTCAAATTTATTTCGAAATAAAGCCAGAAAAATATTGTTTTAAAATTCGTACTTCATTTGTTCTAACATCATTTCTTTGAGTTTCAACATTGCTATAACAACAACTATGGACAAATTGAAAATTCGCGGTATTTACGAATACGAGTTCCACCGTGGCACCAGTGCTGCAGAAACGACTCGAAGAATTAACGACGTGTATGGACCAGGCACCGCTAACGAACGAACGGTGCGTTTTTGGTTTCAACGTTTCCGTTCTGGAAATTTCGATTTACACAATGAGCCTCGTGGACGACCTGATACTCAAGTGAATAACGAAGAATTGAAGGCGATAGTGAAAGCGGATCCATCTCAAACCACTTCTGAATTAGCAGCAGCCTTCGGCGTAAGTGACAAAACGATACTTATCCACTTGCGCCAAATCGGAAAAATTAAAAAACTCGAAACGTGGGTGCCGCACGAATTGACTGAAGCAAACCAACAAACACGCGTTGCTTGCTGCGTTTCTTTGCTTAATCGCCACAATAATAAAGGGGTTTTTAAACCGTATCGTGACTTGTGATGAGAAATGGATCCTGTACGACAATCGGAAGCGTTTATCACAATGGCTTGACCCTGGAGAACCGGCAAAACCTTGCCCTAAGCGAAAACTGACCAAAAAGAAGATTCTGGTTAGTGTTTGGTGGACCAGTGCTGGTGTTATCCACTACAGCTTCTTGAGATCAGGCCAGACGATTACTGCAGACTTGTATTGCCAACAATTGCAAACAATGATGGAAAAGCTCGCCATTAATCAACCGAGACTGATGAATTGCTCTAGCCCACTGCTCCTTCAGGATAACGCTAGACCACACACTGCACATCAAACGATCGCCAAGTTAGTCGAGCTGCGACTGGAACCTCTGCGTCACCCACCATACTCTCCAGATCTTGCCCCAACCGATTACCACTTTTTTCAAAATTTGGATAACTTTTTACAAGGAAAAAATTTCAAATCTGATGAGGCAGTCAAAACCGCCTTCAAACAGTTCATAGACTCTCGCTCCCAGGATTTTTTTTCCAAAAGTATCAATGATCTGCCTATAAAATGGCGGACGTGTATCGATAACAACGGCGCATACTTCGATTGATTAAATAATAATTTCATTAAAAAAAACTTGTTTCACTTTTTTGATACTGAACGGCAATTTCATATGTAAGGACCTAATAATTTTGCTTTAATATTTTTAGGTTTAATTTGGTCCCGTAATTCGGGTGGTAATTTATGTACAGTCATTTTCAACTACCACCATTTGCTTCCGGGGAAGGAAAACATTGTGAGGAAAGCTGCACACAAGTGGCTATTAAGTTTACTAGAGTGTAAATTGGAGGCAATGGCAAACCACTCCGATACCTATATCTGCAAATATAGTCAACGTGCGAGTTCCATTCATACAACAAGAGAATGGCACTTATTTATATAATTTATTTATTTAACTTCATACACAAATACAAGTGTAATGGCGGACTTAAAGCCTAAGGCCTTATCTACCAGTCAACCAACCGGGTGATGTTGAGAAAGACAAGGGTAGCGCAAAAACTCAAAAAGAAATGTGGTGAAAAATAAACCAAGTATACTTAAATATGTAATAATAAACCATAAACTACATACAAATAATACACACTATTATTATACTAAGATATACTACGAGTACATACACTAAGAACTATCTGAAAGTTGTTTCAGAAAATGTACTTTCACCTGTTTTTAAAAAAACTTAAATGTGGAGGAAGAATTGTAGTTTTTTTTCGTGTAGCTACGAGTATGTAAGTGGCTTACACTGGTGTCAGATTTTTCAAACTGCCTAAAGGCATCTGACATAGCTTGACGACTGCCATACAATGACAGCCGGTACCAACGGCTTTATGTGCCTTCCGAAGCACGGAGGAGCTCGAGAAATTTTTTTACCACTTGTGGTCACCCATCCAAGTACTGCCCACGCCGGGGGTTGCTTAACTTGTGAAAGCGCTAGCATTGCGTACTCCCACCAGGCCACGGAGTTTCCGTTAATAATTAGATGGAATTGTAGTTATTAGTAGGTACACAACATTTTATAATAATGTGACTGTATAAACATTTAATTTTAAATCCCGACAAAAAAAATTGAGGAGGAGGATGTAGGTAGGCATTATTTTCTAAATGATCTCATTTCAGCACCACCTGTAGGTTGACTGGTAGAAAAGGCCAACGGCCTTAAGTTCGCCTGTTACAATTTTCTGTAATAAAATCAAATAAATAAAAATAAATAAGTACAATGCAATTTTCAAAACGTAGCAAAATAAATATAATGTTATTGACTTTACCTAAGTTATTTATACGAGTAACATTGGCTTTTACAATAATAGAAAAATCAAGGTAGGCCAACAAAGTATTTCTTCAAAAGGAGCAAAATAAATTGTTTTCTGCTTTCATCAAAATTTTTCCATCACAATTCATTTCGACTCATTCAGACGTTAAACAAAATGGACAAAGGACTTGTAAAAATGTTTTGTAGACCACATAGCCACAACATCGAAGTCATAGAAGGATAACTTGAGTGTTTCCTTACTTCTCTCTTTTTATCGAGTTCGAAAACTGCTGCCACGGCGGCGTAAGGTGTTTAAGGTGACGTGGGTTTACAATTTGCAATACCGTGCGTGTTTTTTAAAAATCACTGTTATAAAACTACTACAGTTTATTCCTCAAAAAATTTACATAAAAATTTAGAGGATTTTCTACAGATACCCACAGTAGCCAAAACACATATTTCAGAAGGCATATTTACTAACTTAATGAAATGTAGTAAACTAATCCCCTTCAAAAAAGGAGAAAAAACAGAACCTGGCAACTACAGACCAATCTCTATTCTGCCAGTTTTGAGTAAGGTGTTTGAAAAGATAATGCTCAATCAAATGCTACTTCACTTTAAGACCAATAATCTTTTCCATAGCCAACAATATTGCTGGAAAATCGACCACCGATGCAGGAGTAGCACTTATTACTAATATCTACGATGCGTAGGAAAACAGAAATGATGCAATTGGATAATTTTGTAATCTTTCTAAAGATTTGATTGCGTTGATCATCCAACACTTTTGCTCAAATTTCGTCAATACGGTTTTGATGATAAGTCAATTAAATTAATAGAATCTTACTTAACAGATAGGCTTCAAACCGTTGATATAAACGGCGTAAAATCACACGGGTCTAATGTGAAAATGGGCGTACCCCAAGGTTCAATTCTAGGACCGTTCCTTTTCTTAGTTTATGTCAATGACTTGCCTTACATGGTTTAGAAAGATGCTGACATGGTGCTGTTTGCTGATGACACCTCGCTAATATTTAAAATAGATCGAAATAACAGTGATGCTAGCGCGGTGAACAGCACCTTATCTTCAATTTCTGATTGGTTTTCAGCTAATAACCCCATGTTAAATGCGAACAGGACCCAATGCATTCGATTCTCTCTTCCTAATGTGAATCAAGCCTGCGTTGACATACTAATTAATGTTCAGAAACTCGATCTGGTTGAAAGTACTACGTTTTTAGGAATTACAATTGATTCGAAACTTCAATGGGGCGCTCATATAACCAAACTTTCTAATAGGCTTAGCTCTGCGGCTTACGCTGTTAGGAGAATAAGACAATTGATAGATTTAGCTACTGCTAGACAAGTGTACTTTAGTTACTTTCACAGTCTAATGTCTTACGGGATACTTCTATGGGGGAGTACAGCCGACATTCAGACATTTTTCTTTTACAAAAAAGAGCAATTCGTGCCATTTACGGTTTAGGATCGAGAGACTCACTGAGAGAGTTATTCAAGGAAATAGGTATACTTACTTTTGCTTCACAATTCATATTTGAAAATATAATGAATGTAAGGAAAAATATTTCCATGTTCAATAAAGTAAGTGATTTTACAGATAGAAATTTACGTAATAAGAATGAATTAGTTAGCCCGTATTACAGGCTGAATACAGTCAGTAAGTCTTTTATGGGGAAGTGTATACTTTTTTATAATAAATTGCCAGCATCGGTCCTTGATATGCCAGACAGAAAATTCAAAGCTTATTTAAAGAAAGTACTTTGTGAGAAGGCTTATCATAGGACCGATGACTATCTTAAAGACAAAAAGGTCTGGCTTGAGCTTGGCGCGGGCCCCTCTTAAAGGTTTGTATACTTAGACATGTCATAATTTAGGTACATTGGTACATACTAAATTTACAAATTGACATTTTTTTAAATTTTGTAATTCTTATAATTCAATTTAATTATGACATAATTACATTACAAACAATGTAATCTCAGTCCATGCATATGTTAGTTAACGTCTTTGGAGAAAACGTGCAGTTGTTGTGCGTTTGTTGCCGCTTCTTCTGCACTTGCGCCTAGGAAGCGGCCTAAACTTAGATGTAAGTAACGATTTGACGTCAACATTTGTGCACAACAAAACAAAGTGACTATTATTAAGAGATATTATAAATATCCTATGATAATAAAGATATTTTGAATTGAATTGACACGATCGAGCATTTTTGGCTGGATAAAAAAAATCACAAACATACTTCTAAATTTGCCTTTATAATAAATATTACTATTTTATACAACCACCTTTTTATATGAAAATTATACCAAAAAATGTATTATCTAAATATATATCCGTTTTGGCTAGAAAAAAAAATATAAATATAATATAAAAAAAAATATAAATAAAACACTGTAAAATATTCGTCGAAAGAGAAGAAATGCCCGGACCCGTGCTCGACGACATTTCGCAGTGTTTTATTTATTATTATTTTTTTTTTGTATTATATTTATATTCAATTCAATTCAATTCAAAATATCTTAATTATCATAGGATATTTATAATATCTCTTAATAATAGTCACTTTGTTTTGTTTTGCACAAATGTTGACGTCAAATCGTTACTTAAAGCTAAGTTTACGCCGCTTCCTAGGCGCAAGTGCAGAAGAAGCGGCAACAAACTGCACTGCACGTTTTCTCCAAAGACGTCAACTAACAAACTAAAAACTTAAAATTAGTTATATAGATGGACAGAGATTACATTGTTTATTATGTCATAATTAAATTGAATTATAAGAATTACGAAATTTAAAATAATGTCAATTTGTAAATTTAGTATGTACCAATGTACCTAAATTATGACATGTCTAAGTATACAAACCTTTAAGAGGGACCCGCGCCAAACTCAAGCCAGACCTTTTTGTCTTTAAGATAGTCATCGGTCCTATAATAAGCCTTCTCACAAAGTACTTTGTTTACATAAGCTTTGAATTTTTTGTCTGGCATATCAAGGACCGATTCTGACAATTTATTATAAAAAAGTATACACTTCTCCATAAAAGACTTACTGACTGTATTCAGCCTGTAATACGGACTAACTAAGTCATTCTTATTACGTAAATTTCTATCTGTAAAATCACTTACTTTATTGAACATGGAAATATTTTTCCTTACATACATTATATTTTCAAATATGAATTGTGATGCAAAAGTAAGTATACCTATTTTCTTAAATAATTCCCTCAGTGAGTCTCTCGATCCTAAACCGTAAATGGCACGAATTGCTCTTTTTTGTAAAAGAAAAATAGTCTGAATGTCGGCTGCACTCCCCCATAGAAGTATCCCGTAAGACATAAGACTGTGAAAGTAACTAAAGTACACTTGTCTAGCAGTTGCTACATCTGTCAATTGTCTTATTCTCCTAACAGCGTAAGCCGCAGAGCTAAGCCTATTAGCAAGTTTAGTTATATGAGCGCCCCATTGAAGTTTCGAATTAATTGTGATTCCTAAAAAGGTAGTACTTTCAACCAGATCGAGTTTCTGACCATTAATTAGTATGTCAACGCAGGCTTGATTCACATTAGGAAGAGAGAATCGAATGCATTGGGTCTTGTTCGCATTTAACATGAGGTTATTGGCCGAAAACCAATCAGAAATTTAAGATAAGGTGCTGTTCACCGCGCTAGCATCACTGTTATGTCTATCTATTTTAAATATTAGCGAGGTGTCATCAGCAAACAGCACCATGTCAGCCTCTTTCTCAACCATGTAAGGCAAGTCATTGACATAAACTAAGAAAAGGAACGGTCCTAGAATTGAACCTTGGGGTACGCCCATTTTCACATTAGACCCGTGTGATTTTACGCCGTTTATATCAACAGTTTGAAGCCTATCTGTTAAGTAAGATTCTATTAATTTAATTGACTTATCATCAAAACCGTATTAATGAAATTTGAGCAAAAGTGTTGGATGATCAACGCAATCAAATGCTTTAGAAAGATCGCAAAATGATCCAATTGCATCATTTCTGTTTTCCCACACGTGTTATAATTTTTTTTGTAGCCAAAACGGATAGATATTTAGGTAATACATTTTTTGGTATAATTTTTATATAAAAAAGTGATTGTATAAAAATGTAATATGTATTATAATGGCAAATTTAGGCAAATTAGAGGTATGTTTGTGATTTTTTTTATCTATCGAGCCAAAAATGCTCAATCGTATTTTGGCTATTGTGGGTGTCTGTAGAAAATCCTTAAGATTTTTATGTTAATTTTTTGTGAAATAAACTGTAGTAGTTTAATAACAGTGATTTTTAAAAGCACGCACAGTATTGCAAATTGTGAACCCATGTCGCCTTAAGTGCGTTAACGCTCTTAACCCTAGAAAGATAACCTACGTCGAATCGACGTAATGGATTTTTACTCTCTCGATACAGCTCGTTTGTTTATGGCAGCACTGTGCTCGCCGTTCATGCTAACTCTGTTCACCCACAGAGCTTGCCTGCGACACTCATATTACTTTGGAAGTACGCTACTTGCGTAATTATACGCCTACTGTACGTCGAAGTGACGGTTATCTTTTTAGTTAGCTATATAAAAAAAATATAATAAATATAAAATTTTGTTCCTACGAGCGTAATAAACCAAAAAAAAAACAAATATATTAAAAAGTTATTTTTTTGTAAGTTTATTGTTAAAATTGTAAGTCTGAAAAAGGAATCTCGTTTTTTTTAGTTTTGCTAAGGTAAACAGAACCTTTTTTTGTTATATCAAGATTTTTCTTATAAAAATATAAGTAAACTTTCATTTGGTTTACTTACCCAAAATGAAATAAAACATTTAATAATAAATTACTATTTACAGGACTATAATAAATTTTATAAAAGAATGCTTATTTAAAGATACATACGTCGAATCGAAGTATCGTATCATAAAATATGGCTGTTGTATTCTTTTCAAGTTTGGGGTGCGCTGTCGGTTTTTTTTCTTCTCCAAATATATACATGTCTATGGTCATTCAAGGATGCTGAAATCCATGCGAAGCAACGAAGAATAAGATGGTGTATACTTTCTTACAATAAAAGTTTATGATAATAGTGGTCATCAATCTGATAACTTGAATAGGGGACCACAAGTAGAATAAAGTCTCAGGTTTCTTAATGCTTTGAAAAGCAGGTTAAACGGGTGAAATGAAAAGACTGAATTCTCCCAAATATAGTCTTTTCATTTCGCCTATCAAGTGAAGTCTACATAGTCTTATCGCCGGCGCTGGCGGAGTCTAGTCCTAAAAGTCGTTCTTTATGAGTCATAAGGATGAAATTGGCTTGCAATGGATGTCTAGGTATCTAAACAAAAAGGTGCTGAGTTCTGACGTGAGCTAAATTAAACCGTATCACTAACAACATTGAGTAGATATTTCTTTGAATTTCTTTGCTGAGTGAGACTTCTGTACGGAGTATTAGTATCTATTCTGTGATATAACTAACGAGATCATCCCCCTATCATCCTCGGTCTGCCTATACTTTGACGGCCTATTCATCTTGTAGGTATAATTCTGTGATATTTTTAATTTGACCACAGGCCGAAAACTTTTTTAATCAATCACAGCTCTTGCATCACCTGCCGTTTGAGTGTCAGAAGTTCAAAAATGTTATTTTAAGATTTTATCTCAGTAGCTTGGATAAAAACCGGCCAAGTGCGTGTCGGGCCAGGCGCAGTGTAGGGCAAAGAGAATATAATCACTACATGTGTAGGGTTCCATAGTTGCGAATGCCGACTTAAAGAAAAAAGTCTAATAAGATAGGAAAATGGCACTGCCGCCGTACCGTTTCACTATCTTTGGCTCCACAAGCCAACAAAACTATTAATATCAGAAACAAACTTGTGACCAATACTCTAAGGACCAAAGTTGTATAATCAATTTATCACAGAGCTTTTATACAGGAAATATAAGTTAAATTGGAACCATTCTGCACGATCGGATTTGGTAAACTATATAATTTATTGCTTTTTGTTTCCAATAATAGATTTTGTATTTTCTAAACGTAAACCTGTGACTATTTGATACAGATGTATTACGGGGTAGACTGAACCTACGCTGTAAGACCCAAAGGCCACATTTAGCATCGCCTAAACATGATTCAGATTCTCGCCCATTCCCTCGATCGGCTTTTACGATCTGTGCAGAAAGAGAAGCAGCTGGTACAATCTACGTTTTCCTAAACCAGCATGGAAGAATGACTATTTGAATCGACACAATGATATATTTTTCTTTTTTACTTTACAAATATTTCTGGTGAACCCAATTAAAATGAAACGAACTACGATTTTAATGAGCAATAAAAATCTGAAAATATTTTTATTTATTAAAATAAAGTAAAAGCCTGTTTTTGTTTCGATATTAATTACTGGTCAGCTCGGCTTCGCTTTTTGGCTAATTGTTTGTTTGTTTGTAATAACTTTACTGTACCAAAAACATGCATATGTCGGGATAGTAGATGTGGGCAGTCCTACGAACAATAATTCTCTAGAATCGTAAGTAATCCCGAAAGATCATTCCACGTGATATGTACCGCGGCGGGCGGGGCTTAAAATATGAACAGCGCGGCGCGACAGTTCGCCAAGACACTCGAGTTGTGCGGTGGCGTCGCAAGAAGTTTCCTTTGAGAATATTGCTGTGTTTTTGCGATAATCGATTCATTAAAAATGCCGTCATGTGCCGTAAAGTGGTGTAGAAGCCATACAGACATGAAAATTAGTTATTCAAAAAATCCGGTACTAGTCCGTAACTGATCTGTACAGTTGCAGGCCATGTATTCAGTCTTCATCACATTTAGCTTCAGACCACCGTTCTCAAGCGACTCCCTCCACGCATTTGCGCGTCACACCAGTCTCCCTCTGTACGCATCCGCCAGTGCGATATCGTCAGCATACATGAGCAGCCACGGGGGTTGCTCGTGTGTGTCTCTGATGCTGTTCGACACTTCGTCTAATATAAGTTAGTAACACTTTATTGTACCAAAAACACAGATACAAATTTTATTGTATTGTATTGTATTGTATTTATTTATTTCAAACAACTGTCTTTACGGGCCTCAAGACCCAATGCGACATGCTTGCCTTACAACTACCTAATTACATATTACAAATTATCCTCAAAGATATCCTTGTGAACTCACTCAGACTGCAACAAAATAGGTCGATCTCATTATCTAATTGGTTCAGCGTGTGCAACGCCCGCGTCAGCGGAGCCTTCTGCAGGAGATTAGTACGCGCGGCCGGTACCGCCAGCAGCGGCGGCCGTATACAATAACCGAGCCTTGGTGGACTGTAACGGGGAAGGGTTTGGTGTCACCAACAGCAGTCCTAACTATAGACTCGGAATCGCGGTACATGTAGCGGATTATGTCAGTATAGATTTCTGGCACCCCTTTGGACCTCAGTCGCCTAAATTCAATATTCAATTCAAATTAAAAACCAACAAACATTACGTCACCCTCATCAAAATAAATGCCGTGAACATGCATTCATACAACTATACTAATATTGGACGTAATGAGCAAACTTGCCCACAAATGGGCAAAGTTTGCGGCCTCGGGCAATATTGGGACACACCTGTGGGGTCGCATTGTCTTTATCTGCGTGTAAAGGTAGTGTTTACAGTGTCAATGGTAGCGGAATTCATGACGTCATTATTTGATTTTATAGGGACATTGCGTAATAAATCGAATCACAGTATAGGTCCAATTCATTTATTCATAAGATAATTAAAAATAACAACATTAAACTAAAATTAATCTATAACTACATACGTATATAAAACTAAACTAAATAAAAATACTAATATTAAAAAATGGAACCCAAACGCTGCGCTCGCAGGGTAGGGTCCCAAGAGGCTGGTATAGGTATAGGTAGTATAATGAAATTAAAATAACAGTCAAAACACAAAAAAATAAACAGGCAAGTGCGAGTCGGACTCGTACATGAAGGGTTCCGTGCCTCCGTACAATGTTTTAAAACGCTAACAAACACGTTTTTTGTATGACGACCCCCTTTAATTGTTAACTTTTTTTATTTTTAGTATTTGTTCTTATAGCGGCCATAGTAATACATAACCTGTGAAAATTTCAAGTATCTAGTTAATGCCATTATAAAGATCTATTTGAAAACGCTGAAAAAAACACGTTTTTTGTATGGCGACCCCCTTTAATGTTTAACTTTCCTATTTTCAGTATTTGTTGTTAAAGCGGCCACAGTAATACATAATCGGTGAAAATTTCAAGTGTCTAGCTTTACGGTTCAAGAGATAGAGCCCTGTGACAGACGGACAGACGGACAGACAGCGGAGTCTCAGTAATAGGGTACCGTTTGCACTCTTCGGGTACGGAACCCTAAAAACAGTTCCCATAGTAACTAGATCACGTGTGGTTTCCAGCCTAGAATAGGACCACTCCATTTCTTCCTGTGGGTGTCAGAAGAGGCCACTAAAGGACAAAGCACTTACATCTTGTGCAACAACTGTGGGAATACAGGAGGGTTCGTGTCAATTAGGCGGCCGGTTGTAAAAAATTTCAGCCTTATATTATAAACTTTCAACAGGGAAGACGGATTTAAATTATCATCTGCCTGGAACCCAGTGATTGCAAAAGTTAAAACGCGTAAGTCAGTGTCGAACAAACAGACAGATACAGTTAGTGTAGTGTGTACCGGGGTTAATACGTAAATATAAAGACAATTTGGGTAGTGACACTAATGACATTATAAAATGTGGGTAGTTATTATCAAAAAATCTGCGTTCACCATCAACAAGACGACACCTCTGCTCCCCAGTCAGTGTGTGACCACGAAAGATGTAACTCTTCTTCGAAACGTTAGACAAAACAATAAAAAAGGTTAGTGCTAAGTCCCGTTATATATATACTTATATAAATCATGTGTTCAAAGCGCGATAGTTTAAAAACCAATATAGCCTTATATTTATTCAGCATGGAGAGAAATAACAGACTAACTCGCTGTCCCGACCCCACATTAAGGTGAGGAAGAAGAAGAAGACGATTAGGAGCTTCTGCGGTTGGTATGCTCGGCTGCTTGAGGAAGTTTTTACGCCTCTTGAGACGAACTGGTGACAGAGACTGTCCATAGGAAAGGTGCCTTTTGTTGTTCAAATGCTTAATAATTTATATCCCTCGCTTTTTAAGACACCAGTAGGGGAGCTCAGTGGCCTGGTAGGTACCTACTTAACTACTGGTACGCATTGCTAGCGCTTTCACAAGTTAAGCAACCCCGGGCATGGTCTGTACTTAGATGGGTGGCCACCAGTGGCATTCAAAATTCTTGAGCTCCTCTGTGCTTCAGCAGGCACGTTAAACCGTTGGTCCCGGCTGTCATCGTTATATGGCAGTCGTCAAGCTATGTCAGATGCCTTTAGGTAGCTTGCCGGGGCTTAGGAGCATGGAGAAGCACACGGTCCCGGCCGATAGCGGCTGAGAGGTGACACCGCGGAGTTTTTAGTGGTAGCACCACATAACCTTACCGGTGTCCCGTAACCGGTAAGGTATCCGACTTTCTCCGCGTCAAAAAAAAAAAGGTATTGCAGGATTGAAACACCTGATTACTCGAAAAGGAAGATCATTACGTGCTTCGGAAGGCACTCAAAGCTGTGGGTCCCGAACGCTATCTAGCGTTTGTTTAATCTACCTAGGATTGGTTCTCGTCTACCCGTTGGGTTGCGGAGGTCAGACGGCATTCGCTCTGTGAAAAAGCCAGTAACCTCGTCAAATCACCTAGGTTAGGTAGCGGACCCCGGGTTCTGAAGCGTTACCGCTGATGTTGACCTCAAAACAATCATCTTTTTTCTCTCTTATCGCAAATAATATTTTCTCCAGCTTTTATGAAATAAAAATCTGCTTTACTCTGCCGCACACCTTATTTCAATCCCCGATTGCAAACAAGATTATTTAATATAGATTGCCAAGTAATATTGGATTCCTGATCTGTTTTTGTATGAATAAAGGAATTCTTTTGTAGCTGTCATGTTCGAATTGTATTTGTAGTAATGAAAGTGAATAAACGAATAAGGGAAAATATCTAGTATTTTTTTTTCTAATAAATCTCATTTCATTAGAGAAAAAACCTCCGGGGTATGTAAGGTCAAGTGTCCAAACGTCCAATAGTAAAAATGTCAACATCAAAATGTCAAAAGGCCAAGACATTTAATAATCAAATTGTCCAATTGCCAAAACGAGTAACTGTCTAAATGGTACATGGTCATAATGTGCAGTTAAAAAAACGCCCAAATGGAGAGAATTTCAGTGGTCATGTCGTCCAATATATTGTCAAATTGCTAAAACGACTTCTGAATTATAAAAGTAACTCATTTTCAAAATCTCCCTAGAATAAACAAATATAAAAATGTTTACGGTCATAAAAGAAACTAACTAGTTACACAAGAATTTTAAAGAATCATTACATTATCTACTGTTGGAACTAACCCTTCTTAGAAAATACGTATCTTACGATTTTACATATGCTTTCGTATTACAATATCATACATTCTCGATAGATGTGAGAATTTATAGGTATAGAAGTGCTGGAAAAAATATTTGGTGATATCCCCCGAGGGCGGTACAGCCGTGTCGACAATCATTGACGTTGTATGCCGTATCGGAAAAGTATTCTATGCTACTCTCTTGTTTTCCTTTTGGTTTGGTTATACGCAGTTTCCCTCTAGGTTTAAAAATAGAATTTCTGATTGGTAAATATCCGTTTTGTTAAATATACTAAAGCATATATGTATGTGAAGTAGTGTGTCAATTCAGGCCTTGTATTGATGAACTTTTTTATTTATTTTTTTGTAAATATTTTCTGGGTATCATATTATATGAAAATTTTCATATTATTTCATTTGCTTGCATGCTTTATAAAGCATCATTCCTTAGCTGTGCTGCTTGTGAGCCTGGGTTGCATTTTCCTTTCCGGCTTTATCATCTGTTCATTGGTCACCAAAGGCGGATCATGGGAAGTAAATAAGAAAAAGCTTAAACCCAGGCTAAGGTTTATTATGACCGGCCACTACCCAACGTTAACTTTATGGGGAATGCAGTGAACGGAATGATCTATACGCGTATTTCATCGTTTGTAAATAAAAAAGGTCTTACCAAAATTATAGTAAAAAAGTAGATTTTAAAAAATAAATAAAAATGTTAAATACACAAACACTCTTGCGCCGACCAGTACTAGAGTTTGTATATTGAATAAATATTGCTCGATATGTAGACAAAAAGAACAGAAAACAGTTTTCTCTAAATATTTGCATCGATATAGGACTTGAATTTATTTCCGATTCCGTCATGAAGCAATAGAATATGAAAATTTTATGATTAGGATATAAATATTGTATTTATTATCTTCTTTATCTAGACCTTATCCCATTTATTTGGGGTCGGCCTTCCTTGTACTTTTTTTCCACTTTTCACGGTCCTGAGCTGTGGTGGCATCCAACTGTGCTTGTTTAAGGTCAGTTTTAACCGTCGTCATCCATGTGGAAGCTGGTCTTCCAGGTCCCCACTTCATCGTTGGTTAACTATTATGGTCTTCTGGACGTCTTAGCACGTGTCCATACCATGTGAGGCGTTTTTAAACAAGTTTTTATGATATATAAGTAGTATTTATTATAGTAATATGATAATTATATACAATAATATAACTATAATCATTTATTAAATCGTTACTAAATGCTTTATTAAATTTAAGACCAAGCAAGGAATCAACGCGTCGCAATTTCGATTTCTCGTTTCCATGAAATACCGTTTTGGCAACATGAATTTGGGTCCTGCAACGTTTTACATGGTCTGTCTATTTCTAGAAGCTCCATGGACTTACGACTTACTTATTTCTTGAACTGGCATGCATGCCGTCGGCGTGCCATTAGGGACTGTTGTCGGCAAGCCGACGGCATACCAACCAATTAAACGGATGGACTATAAGTATTGTTACGAGTATACTAGCTTTTGCCCGCGGTTTCGCTCGCGTATCCCACGGGAACATTACTAATTTCCGGGATGAAAGGTACCCTATGTCCTTCTCAGTACTCCTTACTATGTGTATGCGAATTTTCAAGAAGGTTGAGTAGATAAAGCGTGAAGAGGTAACAAACGAACAAACAAATAAACAAACAAATATACAAACTCACTTTCGCATTTATAATATTAGTTGGGATTGGGATGGGACGGGATGGCATGGGATTTTTTTTTATTTATTTATTTAACTTTATTTTAAAAAAATGTAACAGGCGGACTTAAGGCCTAGGGCCTTTTCTACCAGTCAACCTACAGGTGGTGCGGATAAAAGCAAATTTTGGACGATTAGTACATTCAAATTAGCTATTTGACCATTATTAAACATTTACCTAAGACACATATTCATATATATACTTTCTTATACATTCATAGACCTACATATAAAAATACATAATTGATTGTGCTTAGGAATATTATGCAACATGGTCCTGGTTTACATTAGGATTAATAACTACATATTATGTCAAAATTGCGTGTCGTCGCCCACTATCACCGACTGCGGCGTCCGTCTCCATTATCGCCCACTATCGGTCGTCTGTAAAAGCCCTAAGTATGTGTGTACCTAGTACAGTATGTACACAGATTACAGTAGCCTATGGACGTCTACAACACCAGTGAAGCCAGAAACGCGTAACCTCTACATTTTTAACGCCCTTATAATCCACGTCAAAAAAGACGTTCATTCTCACTAGTACCATTGAAATTAGTTCCATGGTACTACTGCGACCGTTAAAGTCGCAGTAGTACCATTACAGTACTTTGTGAGAAGGCTTTATAGGACCGATGACTATCTTAAAGACAAAAAGGTCAGGCTTGAGCTTGGCGCGGGTCCCTCTTAAAGGTTTGTATACTTAGACATGTCATAATTTAGGTACATTGGTACATACTAAATTTACAAATTGTCATTATTTTAAAATTCGTAATTCTTATAATTCAATTTAATTATGACATAACAAACAATTTAATCTCAGTCCATCCATATATACTATGTTTTAAGTTTTTATTTTTTCATAATTTTAAGTTTTAAGTTTGTTAGTTGACGTCTTTGGAGAAAACGTGCAGTGCAGTTTGTTGCCGCTTCTTTTGCACTTGCGCCTAGGAAGCGGCGTAAGCTGAGCTGTAAGTAACGATTTGACGTCAACATTTGTGCAAAACAAAACAAAGTGAGTATTATTAAGAGATATTATAAATATCCTATAATAATAAAGATATTTCGAATTGAATTGAATTGACATCTATTGATGGTACTAACTAATGCGACTAGATCAAAATGCAAATTCTCAATAGAGGGGTGTTATAAATTTGACGTGTATCTTTGTATCTGTGCGCCTTTTAAACGAATAGACCGATTTCGATGCAATTATTTTTTTATTGAAAGCCTTGTATATCGAGATGGTTCTTAGCTATGTTTGATGAAAATCGGTTGAGCCATTCAAATGTTATTGGGGGTGAACGCTTGCAAGTCGGGGTTACTTTATTTGTTGGTTGTATTATGTCATGCTGGAGCCATGTGTACAACTGTACATATTCGTATAAGATATGAAATATTTTGTTAAGAAAGCTAAAGTCAGTCCCACACTGAGTACACGAACCCTTTTCAAGGAAGGTGGCCCCAATTGGTTGACAAACAAGTATGATTAGATTTCGGGACTGTACATACAGAATTATGTAGAAATCCTAACTTGAATTGGAAATGGGAGTTATTATTTGTCTTGTCAGGATTGTCGCTTAACATTGATTTCATGTAGTTATTGTAGTGAAAACGTGACTGGAAAGCTTTGTGTGGATTCTGGGGGCTTGGTGTGCAACATATTTAGGTACTGACTATCTTAAATTGGGTAAAAATTAAAGCCCCTTTACGTGGTAAAAAGTACTAAAAAGATTTATTTTTTCGATAAAAACAGTAAATCTCAAACATCATCACAATGTGGCGCATTGTGATGACATTTGAAATTTCTAATTACTCAAATACCTACGTCAATTTTGAAGTACAATAGTTCCACGTCTTTTAATCCAGCTATTTCGTGCTTCCGAAAGCACGACTTTAGTCTCAGTTGGTATTACAAAATGAGTCGTCAATCTACTCGTATGAATGCCTCAAATGTGTGTTGTCAGATTTTCCTTCTATTTTTTATCAAAAAAATGGTTTATAATTTTTAACTTTATCTTGTTAATGATCCTTAAAGGCCCATCCAAAGTAACGTAATTTTTTGGTATAGGTTTTATTAATGCATATGGCCACTTTCATATCAAATAGTTTTCAATTCTTTACGCAAAATATATTTGACATCATTAGGAGTCACTAAAAACTCTTTACAAAGACACTTTGCGACCCTCCAGCTTATGTTTGTACCCTGGATTTAGATGTCAGCCCTCGTCATGATACGAGGATTAACTGGACGTCAAATTATGTATATTTGTTTATATTTGTCATCCTCATATTAATTTGTTATTACATTGATTACCCTACCCGTGTGGTTCCGGGTTAGAATAGGACCACTCCATCTCTTCCTGTGGATGTCGCAAGAGGCGATTAAAAGACTAAGCACAAACATTTCGTGCTACATTTGCATTTCCAAGGAAAGTTAAAGTTGGGCGGCGGCCGGTTGTAAAACTTTCCGCACAAATACATTCCCAAAGAGGGTTGACGTCAGACAGGCGGACGGTCGTAAAACTCTAGCCAAATCATTTAAACTGTTCCGGCTATTTCTTCTCCATTTCGCAAGGTCTTTGGTATCCTTAGGTGATCATTGACATGCATATTATATATGGAGAAGAAAAAGCGGGAAAGTGCACCCCGGGTTCCGAAGCAGCACAGCTGAGGATGCAACCGGGAACGTGCTTAGACGAAGTAGAAAAAGGCATTGATTACTTTTGAAGAGTATAGTACAGTCTGAATTATGTACGATCATTTTCATTGAGCATTAATATAGTGAGGCAACCGGTACACTATATGAAAACATAGTTCACTAATGTTTTCATATTACTCTTGTTACTAAATGACAGTCATTGCCACGTTAGATGCATACTTTAGAGTTGGAAACATATAACATACAACACATAACATGAAAGCAATATGTTAACATTAACACATATACAGATCTGTGGAACCATCTCAATATCAACATCATAAAAAAGATCTCAACGTTATAAAATTATATACTTACTATGTTCATTTGTTATGAGATATTTGCTGTACCCGAAAGAGTTAATAAGTTGAACTGTTATTATAAATATAAGACCTCTTGTAAAACTCTTATTAGCAAATAAAGATTTGATTGATTGATTGATTGATACGGTTGCGGAATCGAATTTCTTCATTTCTTGAGACAAAAACCGTCAAACACTTAATGAGGTCACTATAAACTCTTTTAAAGGAACTTATGTTTGTACCCTGGATTTGTGTTTAAGCCCTTGTCATGATACGAAGATTAACTTAAAATCTGACCGCAGGCCCTAAAAAAAATTAAAAAACCCCGACTTTCAAGGGTTGACCTCCAATAACTTTTGAAAGGCTGAAAGGATTTTCATCAAAGATTTTCGATTAAAGAAAACCACATTAAAATCGGTCTATTCATAGAGGAGCTACCATGCCACAGACAGACACACACACGTGTCAAACTTATGATACTTTTTCGTCGAGGGTCAAAAAGAACCGAAGCATTATTCGGTTCCACAACCGTTCTCCTATGGCCGATTATTTCTTGAGACAAAAACCGTTAGGCCCATAATGAGGTCACTAAAAACTCTTTTTACTCTTTCAGCTTATGTTTGTACCCCGGATTTGTGTGTAAGCCCTTCGTCATGATACGAAGATTAACTGGACACATAATTATGTATTTTTTTTATAATTATGCTACTTGCAATTGGTTATAATTGGGTAATTGATGACGAGCTGCGTAGCGTAGTGGTTAGCACGCTAATCTAATCTGCTACCGAAGGATCTGGGTTCGATCCCCAGCCAGGGCAAGTTGAAAAATGGCCTTTTTCAAATGGTCCTGTATTATGGGTTTTTACTATTTATCTATTTAAATATTTATTATAAAATAAAGTATTGTTGGATTAGTATCTCATAACACAAGTTTAAAAAACTTACTTTAGGGCTATTTGAATATGTGTGATTTATAGATATATTTATTTCTTTATTTTATTAATTACATTGGTTTGTACTTTATCTTGAGCTCCTTCATAATTACTAAAACATTGTCATATCTTTATCCAAACGGGATAGATAAAGCCTAAATCCGTAAGGCGGGTAGCATGGCCCGGTGACAGCGTTTATCGAGTAATATTTATGTAATACTCGTAATAACGAGCGGGATGGCACTACCTTGTCGCGCATTATTAACTTTATCTGGTAAAGTAGCGTCCGGAATGCTTTTTTCGACAAGTTTATTGAGTAGGTGAGCGTTTCGTCCCAATCGCAATGGGACGAAACACACACAAAAAAGTATTTAGAATTCTGTGTGCGATTCGTCCCATTGATTGTTTTGAAAGTAATGTCAGCACAAAAAGTCAAACGAATACAAATAAATATTATTTACAAATCAATATTTTGTCTTTTATTTTTATTTTGATTAAGCTTGTGTTGCTGTCTGTACAAAATAAATTAAAAAAATATAATAATAAAAATATTGGGATGAATCGCACAACACATACTTTGAATATTTTTAAAGGAACTTTTCGTCCCAATGGGACGGAAAATTATTGGGACGAAACGCACACTTACTTAGTTTATTTGCCATCAAAATTAAAAATCACCACTTTCAAGCGTTCGTTCCCCCTAAATAACTGTTGAACGGCTGAACAGATTTTCATCAAACATAGCTAAAAACTTTTTCGACAGAATGGCTTTCGATTTGAAAAGCAAAGAGCTCGCAGTTTGTTACTATTTCCGATTCCCATTTTGGATTTATAAGAACCTATCTATGCCACAAATCTTACGTAGCACAGCCAGTGGCTCTGTCTTCTCTATGTAAGAGATAAATAAGTAGATAGCGTAACTTGGCTATACTAAAATGACATTACCTATAGCACCCATATTCCGCCCTACATACTCCTAACTCCAAGTTCCCCAGCCGTTCCTCGCAGCATTTTATCATAGAACTTATGAATGGCACCGCGAGGTACGTTTAGTGTGATGTATGGCACTGTTATAGCGCGGCCCAGTGCTTCCGCTTCCGCTGCCGGAAATAAGAACACAGTATCAGAAATTTTAAAATCAAATCATGTTTTTATTTACTTATATTTTCATTAATACATTACAAGATTGCAGCTTATTACAAGAAATGCTCAGAATTGAATTAATTCTGAAACAAAACGCCTCCTAGCTTCGGTATCAAATCATGTCGATGAAATGATTATATGGCATTGCATTTCCATATATAATTAACATGTGGACTTATCGTTTTCAAATCAATGGAACTCCAGGTTCTTGTTTGCATGCAATATTTGAAAACAAATAAATGTTTTTTTTCTTTTATTATCTTTCAGAGCAAACAAACGACAAAAATATACTGGTACATGATAATGTATAGAGCAAGATCTTCCGGCTGTCCAGGAGAAACTTCGAAGTGAGCGCAGATGATCTTACGTAAGTTCTAAATTTACAACTCGTACTAGCTTTTCGGGCGCTGCGCGGGCTGCAAGCAGCCCGCGGTTTTTCGTGCAGCTATTAAAGTTGGTTGGAACCTATGTCCAGTTGAGAAAATGGGTAAAACACTGCAGTCAGTAATGGCAACATTAAAAAATGTGTGGGCGGCAAAATCTTGGAATCAAATTTTGTTTGCAATTTTGAGTTCCGCGGGGTTCTTTACCCCAGCATACAAAATTTCAGACCCCTTCGATGTTCCAGGAGGACGTAATAAACAAATAAAGTTAAAAAAATTAAAATCCAGACGCCATCTTGGATTCCAAAAAAAAGTCAGATTTGGATTCCGCGATGCAAAAAATATTTGCGTTCTGAATTTCAGTAAAATCCGAAGCATTCAAGTACTGGCGGCCATCTTGGAAAATTTAAAAAAAACGCTCAGCGCTTTGTGGAAGTGGCTCGGCCTACGGCCTCGCCACGCTGCTCGGCCTGTGGCCTCGCGGATGAGCTCAGCCTTCGGCCTTCGGCCTCATGCTTCGCTTAGTGACTTAGGGGGGGGGGGGGGGGGGTTCTGGGGGAGGGGGGAGGTCAGAAGGGGCTCGGGCTTCGCCCTCGCCACACAGCTCTGCCTACGGCCTCGCGGAATAGGTCTCTATTTCGCTTAGACACTTGAGGGGGGGAGGGTTCTGGGGGGATGGGGGAGGTCAGGAGGGGTTCGGGCTTCACCCTCGCCACGCAGCTCGGCCTTCGGCCTCGCTTTCCGCTCGACCTACGGTCTCGCGGTACACACTCGGAAATTGTCCTTGTATGGCGGCCATCTTGAATTTTGAAAAAAATGAAAAAACAAAAAACAGTCGTCAAATTGCTTTTAACCCCCTATATTTTGAAAAAAAAAATCACTCCCGTTACCCTAACCGTTTTTGCAGGCTGTACCTTGTCCACATTAGGATCTGATGATCTTCAACATATCCAATTTTGTTGGTACTCACTGGAGCACCCTCTACACGACCATACATCAATCATTACCCCACACACCCCGGAACAGGGCAAACAACTATGTCAGTCAGTGAGTGTGTCAGGTTTATAGTACGAGTATTATAATAGAGTTGCCCATTTAATAGTAGCTAACCCATTCAATCATCCGCCTGTTTTCGGTCATGTTACTTCAAACTTTAATCTAACTTCGAGTAAATTAATACTTCAACACTTCAAATCAAAACCAGACTTTTAAATAACATCGTTTGTATAGGTACCTATCTAAAAACAAAGTTATATTTATATATACCATTACACAAATAATAAATTCAATTTCACAGAACATTTTAGCAAGAATCTAACAGTGCAAACGAAAATTGTAAAAATATTTTTTCATTTTACACAACGCTGAAATAAAAGCGATTCATTCGGCGAAGAAAAAGAGAATTAATAATTTACAAACAAAACCATTTAGTGCGTCCACAAAAATGCAAATACAAGGTTTTGCTTTATATTAGACTGGTCTAGCTCTGTTGACTCGGCAGTTATAAAACAGTCAAATTTGATGTAGGAAATAAAATATTTAAAAAATCCCAACTGGAATATTACAGTAAATTTATTCTTTCTAGACAAGCATTTTCATTTATTAGCCGACTATAGCTAAGCCAAAAGGAAGGGTAATGATTTTAGCAGTCAACACAATTTTATATGTGGATGAGTATGTGTGTTTCAACGTAGCATCACAGAATAAATAATACTAACGTACAGAAGTCTCACTCAGCAAAGAAATTCAAAGAAATGTCGACTCAATTTGGCTAGCAATATGGTTTAATTTAGTCGTCTATAGGGTATCATATAAAAGAGAAGACAATGTCGAAGTAAAAAATTTTTTTTACATGGATTTTTTTTCCACCTTCTCGCCAACCCATGACGCTAAAAGTGGCCTTTGGGTCTTGCGGCCCTGGGTTTTGTCTGTTTAATGCCAAAGGTCACTGTTAGTGGGCGAGAATAGTAAACACAAGCTAAACAAAGTTTATAAACATCAATGAGACCTCTCCAACCCGTCTGGCCAGTGTGGAGAGTGTAAGCTAAATCCTCTGACTGTTCTGGCTAACATATGGCTCTAGTAGTACAGAGAGGGTCGTGCTCCTGCAGAGGAGACTAAAAAAGACCTGATGATGATGATGAGTGGACGAAAAGGTGGAAAAAGAAATCAAAATAGTAATGGGTTGCTTGCCACATCGCCTATAACTATGATTCGCACTTTCGCTAATTCCCTTCATCTGCTTTTTAGGGTTCCGTACAAAAAATGAAAAAACGTAACCCTTATAGGATCACTCGTGCGTCTGTTTGTCCGTCCGTCTGTCACAGCCAATTTGCTCCGAATCTACAGGACCGAATAAGGTGAAATTCGGTAGAATGTTGTAATCCTATGACCCAAACACACATGTGCAAAGTAAATAAATATTTTTTTTAAATAAGGGTCATTTTCGAGGGACAAATTAGGAAATTAAAAAAAACTTTTGCAAACCTCAATGTATCATACATCAAATGAAAGGGCTCGTAATGAGGATTTCAAATATATTTTTGTTATTATTGTAAACTAAATAGTTTGGATTTTATTCATGAAAGAATACGAAAATTGACCATTCCCCATCTGATCTCTGAAACTAGTGAGCCTAAAATATTGTAGTTATTTCATAACTAGAGTACGCGGGATGAAACCCATTATATTATTCATTGCGCAGCCTGATCGCTAATTCGATAAACATTTAGGCTTAATGAAATTCAACTAATCTGTGAAATATGTTGTTGGAATGGAGTTTATCATTAAATTACGGCCAGGCCTGTTTAGGTATCAAAAATGTACCTACATTATTACTATGTGCACAGACGGCCCCTCCGGGTGGTAAATTCAGTTATACGAATCGTTTGTCCAGAGTAATAAGAATGAAATGGCTTGCAATGGATGTCTAGGTATATAAACGAAAAGGTGCGGAGTTCTGACGTGAGCTAAATTAAACCATATCGCTAGCCACATTGAGTACATATTTCTTTGAATTTCTTTGCTAAGTGAGACTTCTGTACGTTTGTATTATTTATTCTGTGTTACGGCGTAGGTAGGATTGGTAGCAAGCACATCATACAATACAATTTGCATCCAAATAAATACGATTGAAATTAAATACCGTTTTGCAGAAAATGTTAACAGGTAGGTGATTATTTAAAAAAATATTTAAATAAAAAAAGCCTTTATCTAAAATAATGAACTAAGGGGTTTAAAGTTCTTCTCAAGACGAATTAATTGAGCCCAAACTCGGTTGGGTAATGGGTGTTTTATCACAGAGATGCTTTGGCCACCTTCCGGCTTCATCATGAGATTAGGTAATTGGTACCATAATATTACATTGTCAGCCCACTTATGTATATAATTACATCTTATTACATCTGTATGTATGACAAATGTCATTCTTACAACAAACTCTATAATAAATTAAAAATACTTTTAGAAGCACCAAAGAGGTAGCACAGCAAAATTCAATGAAGCATCATAGGCCTGTGCCTATGCTTCGTGTACATATATTATATTAATGTACCTATGTACGAGTATTACTATAGATTAAAGTCTATAAAAGCCGCTGCCGCTATGATCCTTTCACCACCCCGTAACTTGGGAGTTGTGAAATTTCATCTAAGATTCTCTTTAAAATTCAATTTACCTTGATTAGTTTGTCATCTATTTCATTAAGTATGCTGTAAGAGAATAGATTAGGCTAATCTGTTTTAGAATTTGATCAGTTTCAGCACAAATGGAATAAATTATGTGTGAAAATAATTAAGAAGTAGACAGAATTCCATTTACATTAACACCAATCATGCAAAGAAAAGTACAAGTCCCCGTTTGGTTCCGGGTTAGAATAGGACCATTCCATCTCTCCCTGTGGATGTCGTAAGAGGCGACTAAAGGATTAAGCACAAACATCTCGTGCTACAATTACATTACCAAGGAGGGTTGACGTCAGGCAGCCCGGTCGTAAAACTATAACTAAACCGTTTTTAACTGTTCCGGCTATTTCTTCTCCACTTCGCAAGGTCTTTGGCATCCTTGGGTGACCATTGACAAGCATGTTATATTTGGAGAAGAAAAAGCGAGAAAGCGCTCCCCGGGCTACGAAGCAGCACAGCTATGATGCAACCGGGAACTCGCTTAGATGAAGAAGAGGAGATGCAAAGGTATTATAATGACTTACATACATTGTCATACATATGTCATGGTCAGATCGTAGAATTGATCATTTCATGAAATGGCCGATCATTAAATTTATATATATGCCTGATAAATTATGTATAAAATTATTATTTGGAGCATAGTACTTTATGGATGCGAAACATGGATACTGAATAAAAGAGATGGTGACAGGCTGGCAGCTTTAGAGATGTGGTGCTGGAGGAGAATGGAAAAGATCAGTTGGACGGAAAGGAAAACCAATGAGGAAGTATTAGAAATAGTAGGAGAGAAAAGAAGACTGCTGGGCGAAATAGAAAATAGGAGAGGGAAAATGATTGGTCACTCAATACGACATGACTCCTTATTTAAAAACATACTAGAAGGAAAGATAAAAGGTAGAAGGGGTCCAGGACGACCAAGAAAGAGCTATGTAGACCAACTGAAAGAAAAAGCAGGGGTCATGTCATATCAAGCACTAAAAAGTAAGGCAGAGAACCGAGAAGTTTGGCGCATACTCCACCGACAAGAGCCACTAAGCTCTTAAATAAGAAGAAGAAAATTATGTATGCGAAATTCAAATTTTTTATTGCCCTTGCTATATAAAATACATGAAATTGTAGATAAGTTGTAAGCAAGTTGTAAGCTAGTTAGCCAACGTTAATATCCGGCGATGAATGTGATCAAAGGATTGTTCGCAGTAAGATGTCAGAGGTCGAAGAATGCAAGGACTTTGAGATTCAAATTTATTTAATCTTGTCTCTTTCAGTTAAAACTTCTTTTACTTAAAGTTAGGGTTGCTACACACATAATCGAACCGGTATAAATAGGCATATCCGGGGGGTAAAATCGAATATGTAGATGAATGTTCGAGGAAAAAGGCGATATAATTGATTCGGGTCAGCTTTGTCGTTCGACCAATACTGCCGAACCGACAATGCCGGTCTAAATTAGTGTGTACTAACCCTTACGCAGTGTCTTCTTTTCCGAAATAACTCAGTGCCTCAAGACGAAAGTGTATAGGTTATCAATGTGTGTTACCAGCGACGACTTATGGCTCTGAAACGTGGTCCCTTACTATGGGTCTCATAAGAAGGCTCAGATCGCTCAACAGGCTATCTATGGAGAGGACTATATTATGCTTGGTGTTTCTCTACGTGATTTAATCAGAAATGATGAAATTCGTAGGAGAACTACCTACCTTTTTATTTACTGACAAAGCCTAGCAGATTAGCTCGTTGAAGTGGCAGTGAGCGCGACGAACCGATGGCCGATGGGGCAAAAAGGTTCTCGAATGACGACCACGTACTGGCAAGCGAAGCGTAGGATACCCATCCACAAGGTCAGACGACTTGACCTTACGTCACGCTTGCAAAATTTTGTATTTCATATCTGAAAGCTGCAATAAGAAGCCAGTTAGAAAGCTACCCTGATGTGATCAAAGGATTGTTCTCAGTGAGATGTCAGAGGTCGAGAAATGCCACGACTTAGAGATTCAAATTTATTTCTCCGCGGATGCTGTCTTCGCGGTCTTTTGTTACAGCGGACTCAAGTTTCTGTACAAATTATACAAATTGAATCACGTTAGAACTGCGAGGGTAGTTAAATTATTATAAAGTTAGAAATCCCCAAAACTTTTTCTTACATTATAAGATATGAATTTTCTCGATCCTTTTTTAAGTTTAGAAATTACAGTATAATTTAATTTAATTAAAAACAATTTTATTTTTTTAAATAGTATCAGGGATAGGGAATTGTGGAAGAAAAGAGGGGAAGCCTTTGCCCGACAGTGGAACATAAATGGCTAATAAGAAAAAAAGAATTAAATTCTTATTGTATTAGCTGTATTTTATATTAAATTTTACAAATAAATATATATTAGTCAGATTCATCAATGTACTCATTAACAAGTTTACCGCCCCCAGTGGCCGAATTACACATTTGCCGCTAGCAGGCTATTCAATATTAATGATTTACACATTTGTCGCCAGTAGGCTATTCATGATTTACACATTTGCCGCCAGTAGGCTATTCATGATTTACACATTTGCCGCCAGTAGGCTAGTCATGATTTACACATTTGCCGCCAGCAGGCTATTCAATATTCATCATTTACATATTTGCCGCCAGTAGGCTATTCGTGATTTACGTATTTGCGGCCAGCAGGCTATTCAATATTCATGATTTACACATTTGCCGCCAGTAGGCTATTCATGATTTACATTTGCCACCAGCAGGCTATTTAATATTCATGATTTACAAATTTGCCGCCAGTATGCTATTCATGATTTACACATTTGCCGCCGGTAGACTATTCGTATTTGGAGAAAAAAAAAGCTCATGCACTTCACGCGCGAGGTCCTGCTCATCCGCTTCATGTGCGTGAATTAGAGGTCGAGCAAAAAAAAATCTCACGTGCTTCAAGCAGCGTAAAGTTGTACGTGGGACGCTTATTGATATTGCACGCAGGCGTTTGAACAGCTAGCGGCGCGGGCCTGGGCGTTCACTAATTGGCCTCAAATTTGTCGCCTCCTAAAATCTGCTGCCCCAGGTTTCAGTCTACTCAGCCTGCTGGTAAATCCGCCACTGATTAGGCATATTAAGAAATTGTGCAACTAAAAACTTTAAAATACCTACCTACAAGAAGTCATTACAAGGATGCAACTCGCGAATAAATGCATTTTGCCATTTCAGCGCTCAAGCCCGGACTATTAAGAATGCGATTGAATTTTAATTATTTAAGACGTCTTCAGTGCTCAAAGGACTACTAGAAATAAGCACTAGCGAAGAATTTAATGGTCCTATTAGAGGAATATTTGTAGTTCTTGTTACTATGAAAATTCTGTAAAGGCTTTGAAATATTCATTTAATTCTTTTTACTAAAACAAGCGTTTTTGGACTAGAATATGACTACTCTATCTCTTTCTGTGGATTTCGTAAGAGGCGACTAAAGGACTAAGCACAAATATCTCGTGCAATAATTGCATTTTCAAGGTTGACGTCAGGCGGCGGCCGGTCGTAAGGTTGCAGCCAAATTGTTTTATCAATACGATCTCCTTTTCGCACATCATCTTCATTTCAGCCGCAAAACGCTGGAAATAGGCCTCTTGCAAGGATTTTTAAAATGACTGATTTGAAGCGGCCTGCATCCTATACTTCCTGTCATATCATATCATGTATTATAACAATATTAGACTCAAAGTTATGTCAAAAAAACTTTAGCATAACGAAGATTATGACTTCAGAAACATTATAGGAAAGAAAATGATGTCAAACTATAGTTAAGACAAACAAAATATGACATTACAGATAATGAAAAAAAAAATATGAATTAAAATTTTAGGAGAATACACACCAGCAATACAACAATACACACAACACAAGAAATAAGTACAGCCCAGCAATGGAACAATATATGGATAAAAAAATATAATGTGTATATTTCGAACCACAATACTTCGGACGTTTGTATTTCGAAGTTCAACTACGAACTCGTTTAAGGCCGTACCTGAATTTTCCGGGGTACGCACATTTGCTAAAAGTGGCCATTTTTCGCAAATGTGCGTAGTAAAGCTTAACGTTCTCACTTTTAACTGTAAACAGTAGTTCACAAAATACTTTGTAGGGTTATCTAGGACTTGGTAGAAACAAAATTTAAATGATGTCTCCGTTTTCTTTGAAATGATTTATTTTAAATGGGGGCAGCACTGGACCCCGGAAAATTCAGGTACGGCCTTAAGTGTACTATCATAATATTTGTGTTTCACCTCTAGAAAAATTTTCCTCTCCAGCACGTCGGTGTGACGTCGGTACACTGTGCGCCACCTTCGCTCGATTGCTGCATTCAATTTGATTACATTCCGCACTTTATTTAGGGTGGGTGACCTGCGATATTGTAGCTTACAATTTATATTGTCCGAGACATTTCTAGTAGCTCATTTCATTATAAATATTAAGGCCATGCATAAATTTTCCAAGGTCCAGTGCTGCCCCCATTTGAAATAAATTATTTGAAAGGAAACGGAGATATAATTTAAAATTTAGTCTTTGTCAAGCCCTAGATAACCCTTCAAACTATATTTTATGAACTACTGTTTTTATTTACAGTTTAAAGTGAGAACGTTAAGCTTTTCTTAGAATTTTTGCCAAAAGTGGCCGTTTTTCGCTCACTTTAAACTGTGAACATTAGTTCATAAAATACAAAATTTTAAATGATACTGGTACCTATCTCCGTTTCCTTCCAAATAATTTATTTCAAATGGGGGCAGCACTGGACCTTGGAAAATTTATGTATGGCCTTAATATTTATAATGAAATGAGCTACTAGAGCTTTCAGTTTCTTTTGAAATATATAAGAAAATCTTTTATGCAAGGAAATACACGTCAATAGAATCCAGTTGTTTACTCATAAAGCATAATTTTTCTTTACAAATTCTCCCACCTACGCACCAAGACTAAAAAATATCTTAATGAAGAACGATCGGCCATCATTAGCACCCTCGCTCATTAATCTTAAACGCGTTCATTTATTGTAGTCTCTAAAATTAATAAGACCTTTGCAATTTATTATAGAGGAAATTAAAACATACTAGTACACCTTTAAAGACCGAATAAGAAATGATGATATAAGGGATCGGTATGGAGTGAAAGAGGATGTAGTGACAAAGGTAGAGAAAGGGATGTTAATATGGTTTGGGCATGTAGAAAGAACGGATGAAAAGAGATTAACAAAAAATATTTATAAGGCGAGTGTGAAAGGAAGAGCGGGACAGGGTCGACCTCGGCGAACTTTCTGCGATCAGATTGCAGACTTTCTGAAAAAGGTAGAGGTAAGAAGTAACCGTAACCGAAGGGCATGTATGAAGAGGCTGAAGAGTGTAGATGAAGCAAGAGGTCTGTCAGGATCGTAGCAAGTGGAGGTCCGGAGTCTCTGCCTACCCCTGTGGGAAACAGGCATGATAGTATGTATGTATGTAGTACACCTTACGGACACAATTTCGTTATGATTCCAATGAAGACCACTCGTTAAGGTCATAGTATAAAACCAGTGCTTTAATTACATTCGTCAGTAAAGGTTAACGCTGAACTTATCATCATCATATCAGCCACTGGAAGTCCACTGCTGGACATCGGCCTCCCCCAAGATTTCCAAAACGACTGTTCGCCCACCATCATGCTAAAAGTGGCCTTTGAGTCTTGCGACCCCGGGGTCTGTCTGCTTAGAGCTGCAAAACTCAAAGGCCACTTTTAGCATGAAGGTGGACGAACAGTCGGAAAAAGGAATCAACATAGTGATATGCCATCCGATCGGCTTCTAAGATCTTCGCGGGAAGACAAGCAGCTGGTACATTCTTAGTTTTATCTCTTCTCCCAGACCAGCATGGAAGAATCTAAACATTAGCACAGAAGACAGTAAGAGTATACAGAACGGAATCTTCTAAGGTACCGCGCAATATGCATCCCCGTTCCTCGCCTTGTCGAGGGGCAAAAGCAGGCGAACACACACTGCACGGCGGCGCACGTGGCCGCACAAGAACGGGGGAGAGGTGCAGGGACGGGGAACGGGGACGCATATTGCGCGTTCTTAGAAGATTCCGTTCTGTACATTCTTGTCTTGTACTGTCTTCTGTGACATTAGTTAATATAATCCGACCAAAACTGCTCCAGAAGGTACCTATATTCGTAGTCAATGATTTATGCTCACCGTTCACACCAGATTCTAGAAACTTCAGAACACAAAAACTGTTTGTTTAAACTCGGTGAGCTTAAGTTTTCGTTAATTTCTCGGCTCTGGCTATTGTCTGTTGCGGTGTTACAGCTTTCGTCTTAAGCTTCTTAAATATTGTACTGACGGACTTTGTAGTCAAAGAAAGAAAAGAACAAGCTACAGGCTTGTAAGTTATTAAACGTATCCCAAGTTTAAATTTGCTAATGTGGTACTTGAACTATTTTGAAGTTTAAAACTTTATTTTATAGACTTAATAACCAAAGTGTTAGGAATAATTGGTACAACAAAGGCTGAGAGCACCTTTTTTATCGCCTTCGGTCTACAAAGAGGCGTTTCCTTTAAAAAAAAAAATATTAGTACAGTTAGTTATGATATATGGCGCAGCAATAACTTAAATCGGTCTGTCATTGTCAAATTTATATAAAATTTTCATGGTGTGTTTGTTTTTGGAATTGACAGAACAATTTTAATTTTATGGAGAACGTTTAACGCCATCTATTGAGAATGTTTTGAATCTATTTTTTTTCACTGGAAAACGCCTCATTTACTTACACACCTCCTAGGTATATTCAAGGAAAGTAGTCTTTAATCTAAATAAAAATTACTTATTCTGTTATAATACATACCTTGCTTTAATTAAAACCAAAACTTATCAGCCAGCAAATAGTTACCAAAAATGACAGGCGGCTGCCAGCAATCACGGAGGCCAATACCACGCGTGTAAGGGTCTCTTCTATCATCACGGAACAGCACTTTCCTATGCTGCTATTGTTTTTTGTCGCTCAGAAGCGTCATTTGCTAGAGCGAGAGAGAGCGACGGAACGCTTCAACACCGGCCGTGCTGCATTTTTATGGATTTTGTATGAAATATCGATTTATGACGTCATAGTTCCTTGGAGTCAAATAGCGCTCTTAATATCCGTTTTTCTGCATTAATAAATCTAAAATCACGTTCAAAGTGGATGTGATTAATAACAAGTGGCATTATTTTGTGACGTTTTATTCTATTAACAGTAGCAAATAATTTATTTTTAACCAAGTAAAATACCCAATTATCGAACCTGCTCACAAAACACGAGAATCGGATAAATGTGACCTGTAGGCGAGAACAACCGGAAAACTGGAATTCGGTCACACTAAAGAATTTTTGCCGAAGCTGAAACAGAGACGTTCGTCGCTTTGCTTGCTCAGTCATTAAGTGCACAGTGTAGGAAAGCTAAATTACAAATCGCCAACATGTCGAAGTCACTCAAATTAATATAAGCAGATTTCCCCAGCGATGGCCCGTTAAATGAACCATTATTAGGGCCCTCATATAATATGTATGGGGCTGTATGTAGGAAAGTCCCCGGGTCGCTTTACACGCTTTTTATTAAACTTGGTGTATGAATGTATTAATATTTAATTCAGTTTTTGGATTTCGGCGATAAAGCCTGTTTGATGTTGGTTGTTAATTGGAGTTCGAAATAAAATTGCGGGTACTTTAAAGATTAAACGTTGATGGTTTTGACTACACATATACATAATATTACGTCTGTTGGCCGTGTGGCTTTCGGCTTACCTAGAATAGGACTCTTCACTCTATCCACTCTTCCTGTGGCGTAAGAGGTGTCTTTGGGACACATCTCTCTCTCTCTCGCTCTAACAAATGACTTTTCTCAGCGATGGAAAGGAATAACAGCTTAGGAAAATGCTGTTCCGTGCTGACAGATGTATCCCAACCCTTAAGTGCTGCCCCCATTTGAAATAAATTATTTGAAAGAAAACGGAGATATCATTAAAAATTGTGTCTTTGTGAAGCCATAGCTTAACTTTTAAACTATTTTATGAACTACTGTTTACTGTTTTTTTTTTATATTATAACATTTATTATTATAAGTAAACACATGAACGGAAACATTTTTACAAATAAAATATCTCTTCTAACGTGCCACATCGAGCCAACGTACCCAATATGCTGGCAGCATTTCCTCGCTGTATAGCGATACTTATTCTCTGAGAATTACATAATTTTTAGTAAAATTACATAATTTTAAACAGTGTAGCGGCGAAACTCATAACCCTCTTTTTGGCTTCGCCGAGTCTGGTAAATAAAATCAATAATATGAAAATATAAAGAAAAAATATTTTCTAATAAAAATAACTTTCAGCCGAAAAAAACGATAACCGTTATATTTTTCCTAATTTCAACGCGAGGAAACCTGTTAGACGTTTAATTGAAAAAAAGACGGGGCACTCAATAAATATGTCAGGGGACCCAAGGGGCTGTGTCTTTCCATGATCCCAAGATCTTAGGGAGCACTGTATAAATCTTATGATTTGAGCAAACGTGCTATTTATAAAGCTCGACGAAAGGAACAAGAATTATTTATTTTATATTTCCTGAAAATTAGATATGTGTTAAAATATTGTTATGATTACGGATGTAGTCAAAAAGTGGTTTTCACTTATCAATTAGGTTATAAAAAATATCGTATATTAATTCTTTTGCCTGATTAACAAATAATGACGAAGAAACAGCGCGTTAAAATTATGCATTACGTCATGATCTGGTAGATTTTCACTAGACGGCTTCAAAACTTCTATGTGCTGTATTTTTGTTAATTTTACTACACTTTACCGTAAACCTTTCTATTACTGTTCACGTGAATAGTATGTAAATGTGACCTCCGGGGCATTCACCCAAGAATTTGCAAGCACGAAGAAAGATCGCAACGCAACTTATTTACGACGCATACAAATATTGTAGATTATACACACACATGCAGATATTTTTTGTATATATAGATAATGTTTATTTTAATAAATCCTCTTTGGCTGCCTACGCTTGGACATCATACTGCTGGTTTTATTTCCTCTCACTGTGGCCAAGACACCCTTACCCTGTGACGGTCTTGTGAGTCTGCTTGACCGGCAGTGAGAAAATCTTCCTAATACCTTGAATCGTTCCCACTTTCCGTCTGTTACTATAGGTCGCAAGTAACAGACATCCTGCATCTATTTATTTGTGTATTTATTCGTAGTGTATGGTTAGGGCTAGGCTGTGTAGGTAGGGTTGATTGTAGGTAACAGTCTGTCTTTTTCCATACTTCATGTACAGGTGACTAGCTATTACAGCACAAAACAGGACTACACACTTACACTTTAAATACACCCGACACAAACTATACAGGAACACTTTTTATAGCTAGTTATCTGTACAATTACTATTTTACTATACCATAAACCGAATATGGGTTCTATATTTTTAACCGTAAACCGAAATATTTGTTCTAACTAATAGACTTAATAAAAGGAAATAGGAAGCGGCACTAAACTAAGCTTAATTGAATGATCAACAACTTTTATATGAAATCGAAAGAAAAAATTGACAATTATCAAGTGATACAAACAAACGACCTAGAAAGACGTGGCGCAAAGAAAACGATAAAATGAGATTAATAGTTACATAAATAAGGCTACTTTTCTTTTCACCACCACCGTTTCTTTTTCACGTGCTTACATTTCTCTCCATCCACTGGTTGTCTGGAAGAGATCGCTGTCAGCGATAAGACCGCCCATTGTACCTATGTATATATATATTTGTGTTTTGTTAATTTTTTATTTTTAATTTATTTTTTAGGTGCAATAAAGAGTTTTTCATTCATTCATTCATTCAAAGACGTGGGGGGGAATGGGTAAAGCGGGGCATGATAGACAGGGAACCCTCCTAAAGTGCACATATAATAAATTATAGAAAACGATGGAGTGAGTTGACATACAGAGCCGACCCCAAATAGGGAGAAGGCGGGGAAGATGATGACGACGACAAACGTCCAAGGATAAATAAATAATTTTGACTTTGACTTTCCCGACTTCGTGCCGTGTAGTTTCCAGCATAGAGTGGACTACTTCATCTTTACTTTCTCATTCTTCTTCTTTTTTCTTCTCGTCTTCGGCACTTTTGCGTGAGAATTGACAAGCATATCATTATTAGAAAAGATAGAGTAAGTGCATCTATACCTTTGGGTCTTACGACCTGACTTTGTCTCCTCCGCAAGAAATAAAGACGTAATGTACAGTTTAAAAACAAAACTCCAAAAATAATCAAACATAAATTCGATGCAGACTGAGCGACTACAAAAACTATTGCACTGCCAAAATTGGAAAAATCTCTAACATAAATACTAAAAGTAGCGCGTCTGTGCAGCCCATAAATTTCCTAGAAAATAACTAGCATGATGATGTTTTCAACAGCTGTAGTGATGAATGGTCCAAACGATGTTTTTCTGGACTCAAAACGTGTTGGAAATTTAGTTATATTTGATTTATGGTCAGATTTTGTAAGGGACCTAGTAGGTCTAGTAATTTGTTTGAATTGGGGCTTAGAATCTACAGACTTAAAAAATATGTCAAAGCTAAAATCATTTATTTCTCTTTGGATGTTTGTATCATTTGATAGTTGTCAATTTTATCTTTCGATTTCATAAAAGTTGTTGACGTTAGATCATTTACTTACAGCCATCGAGGTATGATTCTCTAGAGATCTCACCGCTTCGATTCTGATTCCATTTACGCAAACAAACGAACAGTAATAACAACGAAAAACTCGAACGCACACATAGACAACGATGCATGCGATTGGTCGCGACAAGGTCACGCGTCGTCGTCGGTCGGGTGGGGCAGTCAACGTAACGAGCAGTCAGGAACAACGCGCGGATGGTAGGTACCTAATGCAGTACGCTACGCTAAAATAAATAACCTTGTTTACGTGTTACTTTTTTTTAATAACTAATTTTCATGTCTGTATGGCTTCTACACGGCACATGACGGCATTTTTAATGAATCGATTATCGCAAAAACACAGCAATATTCTCAAAGGAAACTTCTTGCGACGCAACTGCACGACTCGTTTGTCACTGCGAACTGTCGCGCCGCGCTGTTCATATTTTAAGCCCCGCCCGCCGCGGTACATACGCGTGGAATGATTTTTCGGAATTACTTACGATTCTAGAGAATTATTGTTCGTAGCTTACAGCTAAGTTTACTGCCGCTTCCTAGGCGCAAGTGCAGAAGAAGCGGCAACAAACTGCACTGCAGCATTTTCTCCAATTACGTCAACTTTTTTATTTATTATATTAGATCTTATCTGGACTGATAATACTTTGTCATATCATAAATAATATAAAAATAAATAAATAATGATGACATTAGTGAAATTGAAATTAATGTCAATTTGTAAATGTAGTATATATCAAATATACCCAAATCACACTAGTTATCTTAGTTTTTTAAATCATGCTTTATTTATATTGTAACGAAGTAGTAAGTATAGCTTACAACAAAAGTGCAAAATTTTCCATGTCGGTATTTTTAATTAAGCTGGTCTTCATCACACTTTTTTCACCAAACATTTTTCAGTCTTTATTGTAAAGGATATATTTCCCGATTAATAACGTACAATCGGCAAAAACATTCGCATAAAACGCGTTTGGGATACGGAGCTACGGCCTAACGTCCATTAGGACGTCGATTTTGCAAACAAATTGTTACAAATGCCATTGGACGGCGAGCTACGAAAGAGTAAAAATTGGATTAAAGTGAGGCTTTGGAACGCCCTTCCCAAGAACGTTACAAATGTATAGTATATACCTACATACTTGAAATTAACCGAGAGCCACAGATTAAGTACCACACCCCAGAAGTGGGGTTATTTTCTTATTTATCAGTAATGTCAGTATGTACTTTCATACGTACATACATACTATCACGCCTGTTTTTCACAGGAGGAGACTATGGACCTCAACTTGCTACGATCCTGACAGACTTACGTATGTACTTTCAGTTTACACAAACTCGCTAGTTTGAAAACAGGCCGATTCACTGGTGCGGGGCCCAAACTCACTCCTCTTTGTAACGATGCTGCATGCCCTCTGCATGCTGCATGTTGGTTTTCACTTCATTTCCCCATCTCACCCTGTCCACCTTTATGTTTACCATGTTTTATTATGGCTTTCGCTTAGTACTAACCGCATAAGAGCTTGCAAGTGAAGTGGGGTGCGATTGCCTCAATTGAATAGTACACATATTCTTCTTTGCGTAGGTGCGGATGTTTTACTTTTTCTCTTTAAATTTTGTCAGCCAAATATTAATAGGGCACATAAATCAGTGATATGTAGCGTAGACACTCTAGTACTTTAGTACATAGTAGCTCTATGGATGTACCTGCTTCTACACCGATCTGACCCATAACCATTTTCTTTCTTTTTGAGTGTGTAGTATGGGGAAGTCAAACATTTGGCTGAGGATCGGGAGACATTGAAAATACTCCACCGACAAGAACATCCTTAAATATATTGATGATGAGTATGGATGGCAATGGAAGAAATCTAAAAGTCAAAGGGGTGTTCGTATTATTAATTCCACATCTCATTTTCGTAGGTGTCGGATTTGAGTGGGTACATAGTCAATAAACCGGCAAATCCAGGCTTAAGTAAGTTAAATCGTGCGCGCCTACTCGATTTACATGAAATAACGCCGTTGGTAACCCTTTAGTCCTTTAAGTATTGATGACAAATAAAAAGAAATCACTTCCTTTACAAAAGTAAACACCCACGTACTATTATCTCCTAGCTATAATCTTAAAATTTCTATTGGTCTCATTTATCTACCTCATCAAAATAACCTAACAATCAAAGATACTTAATCCTATAATACACACTTACCAACATAAAAACACAGCGCGAAGCATTGACCAAGTTTTCTCGGATAACTCTTACGCTTTCAATAGACATGTAAAAAACCAGTCAAGTGCCTCCATACACTGTTTTAAAACGCTGCAAAAACATGTTTCTCGTATCACGTACGTAGTCCTTTAATTTTCAACTTTATCCTATTTTTAGTGTTTATTGTTACATACATAATCGGTGAAAATTTTAAGTGTAGCTATTACGGTTCAAGAGATAGAGTTCTGTGACAGGCGGACGGACAGATAGCGGAGTCTCAGTAATATAACAATATAACATAGAATATAATATATATATAACAGCAACTTCGCTCTAGTAACACGCTCAAGCTTCAAATTCCCTTATATCGATCTAGCTTCATGTCCAACTCCTTCACTTCTCAAGCCATACGGCTTTGGAATGCATTGCCCGAGGACATCAGACAAATACAAGAAAAAAGTGCATGATTTACTTTTTGAATCCTTCAACAATTAGGAGAATTCATCGTTTCTTTCTGATCTTTGAATATATTTATATATATATATGTATTAGGGTGTTTCATTTTTCTAAAAGTTTGATTTTCATGTGAGATCGATATTCCCCCGAGTCACACTAGCACAAAAGACATACACGCCAAATTTCATGAAGATTAAATGTTGATGGGATGTTTAGGGGTTGCACATGTTGCCCACTTTTATCTGACACTAGTGAGATACGTGTAGGGATCTAAATATTTTATTACTTAACCACATGACAACTATTTACAAGTTAAAAATATTACGAGTATTTACAGTAGTTAATAGCAGCAGTTAATAAATTACATGGACATTAGGTACATTAATTTTAAAACATGCTGTGGTTGGCTTGTCGCCATCATACCCATGAATTAATATTAAAAGGTGTGTTTAAAGAGTGTTGTAACTTGACTTGTAAGTTGCCATCAAGTGGTCCTGACATCCCAATTTTTCGGAAGTTCCAAAGTCTTTGGAATGCACTTGATAAGAAATCATATACGACAATTCTAGAGGAAGAGAGTCCCGTTGATGGCTTTATAGAAGAACAACGAGCGACCATGGTTAACTACATCAAAAATGACCTAAAACTGGAAATTACCTAAGAGAAGACTACAAAGAGTTATTACAACTGTCACTCCTTTATCTAGGAGGTTGGAATGAAAGCGACTTCTGTTTCAGCGCCTTACATCAAGCGAAGTGGATGGCAAAGGCAATATATGCTCTAAAAATAGCTCTTTTCACAAAACAGTTGAACATACCACAACGAAACTTGAAAGGAATGAAAAGAGTTGCACATTTTGTCAGCCTAATATACATTCGCTTTTGGCATGAAGCAACTGTCAGCCGATGGGCTCCAAAGAATGATCTGTGATCAAAAAAAGTGCTCTCACTATTGCCAAGAGACAACTTTGGTATTTGTCAGAAATAAACGTAGGATTGGCATTTTTAGATGAACGTATTACTCAGGATGTCAAGGAAAATATGCTCAAAAATAAAGAGATTAAACCCGCAAAGAAAAAAAAACTGAAGCGATTAGAGGGAAACAATCTAGCTTTTCAAGGAAAAGACTTGAATCATTTTGTTTCTACTAGAAAAAATACGTTTTTTGAATTGTTTGGGATCCACGACGTGACTGAATACTGCGGTGATTCTCTGAAAAGTTATGTGGATATTAAGGTTGTCAATGAAACTGCGAAAGAAGAATTCCTTTGAGCAAAAAGTTTAACGATTCAGTCAGAGATGAAAAACAAAAATAGTTTTTGTTGAGAGTTGTCGAACATCACAGGAAAAAAGTGAACAAGCGATCGAAAGAAGGAATTGCATCGTACAAAGTTGATTAATATAATACTGTTCTGTTGTAATTATAATGTTTTATTTTGTTTTAGTTTGTGATTTATATTTTTTCAATAAAAGAAGTTAAAATTTAAAATACCGTAATTTTATTTAAATTTTTCAAAAGTGATCAATGTGTGCAACCTCTAAATGTAATCCAATCTTCTTGAAATTTGGCGTAGATAACTTTTACATGACTGAGACACGGGAGGTGATCGACTTCTGCTTAAAAAATTGCATTAAATTTTTTGCCTAACAAAATAAATCCCCCTAATATGTGTATGTATATAATATGTTGTATGTATAAATATAGTATTCATTTTATACGATATTTACGTCTGATCATTTAAAAGTACTTATTATTTCTGGATTGTTTCTATCTAGTTTAAACGCCAACTATTCTATCTGTTTCTCTTCTCCTAAAGGTTGACAGGGAGAGAATGCTTTAACATTAAGTCTTCCTATTGTAGATTTTGGCTCAATAAAGTTTAAATATATAATAATATGGTAATAATAAATAATATGGTCTAAATAGGTATACGTACCTCTAAGGGCGTCTGCTACGTTAAGCAGGCGCATGCGACGTGTTCTTCAGTCTAACTCTGTAACAAAATGTACATGCGTTAGAGACACAACATCACGCGACGGATTCTGCTATCTCTTTCGTACACAGAGTTTGTGCCAAAAGTGGCCGTTTTTCGCAAAAATGCAAACTAAAGCTTAACGTTCTCACTTTAAACTGTAAACAGTGGTTCATAAAATAGTTTGAAGGGTTATCTAGGTTTTAGTAGCTTAAAATTTTAAATGATATCTCCGTTTCCTTACAAATAATTTATTTCAAAAGGGGGCAGCACTGGACTCCGTGTATCGTCTTAACGTAGCGTACGCCCTTAATGTAATAAAATAGTTAAATACATAAAGCAGTCACAAACCTAATTCCAACCTAATCATAAACGCTAATACACTTCGTGGTATTCTGTAATTATTCGCGAGAGACCGAAAGTCAACAATTTGCATGGAAATGTCGCATTCGTCTCAAAATTACATGCAGTACGGTCATGTTGGCGACACAATGCGACCACGGTCCAAGAATACAGATAAGATGTACTAGATATGCCACTTTTTGATTACATATTCGTGTCTATCCTTCTATACCTTTTATATATATATATAAAAGGTATATCTTTCCAGTCCTTGTCATGCGCTTTGTGACCATCAGACCAGGTGTGCTGCTGGCATTGATATTTGGAAATGTAGTTATAAGTCGATCTATCCAGAGTCTGGGATGACCGATAAGATGATGGCTGGTCAGCAGCTGTCTCAAGCAGATTCTCTTCACGGCCCTGCCTTCTCCCATTCTATCTACATGTTCGAGCTAGCGAAGTCTGGCTGATGGTATTTGGTATAATAGTATTCTGACACTAGATCTTCTATCTTATGGTTCTTTCTTATTCTCTATTTTTATTTATTTATTTAACTTTATTACAGAGAAATGTAAAAGACGGACTTAAGGCCGTTGGCTTTTTCTACCAGTCCATTTAAACTAGTAATTGGCCTGAATTGTGAACTCGCGACCTATACGTGCACTATAAGTTTCCGGAATGAATATGAAAAAATACTATTAAAGGTACAAAATTAATTTATTGTTTTTCAAAATAATCTCCCTTGGCGTCTAGGCACTTTTTCATTCGATGAAACCAGTTTTGAAAACTTTTGTGCCACTCCTCTGTGGTGACCTCTGAAACGTGTTTTTCATACTCCTCGACAGCCTCTTCTGGTGATGAAAATCGTTGACCGCGTAATTGGTTCTTAATTTTTGGGAACAGAAAAAAGTCACAAGGTGCCAGGTCGGGACTGTATGCAGGATGACTCATGAGTTCTACATTTTTCGCCTTCAAAAAGTCGTTTGTCTGTCTGGCCGTGTGAGAACTAGCATTGTCGTGGTGCAGGATGATACGGCGTTTACGGTTATTTTTACGGAGTTCGTCAATAACTTCCGGCAAACAAATGGTCGTGTACCAGTCACTATTCACTGTACGACGATTCTTTAAAGCAACAGTAGCCACGTGTCCAGTTTTATTAAAAAAAGAAGCAATCATCCGCTTAGATGCACTTTTCACGCGCGCCACTTTGGTTGGTTTCGGCTCATCTTGAAAGACCCATACGCTCGATTGCTGCTTTGTTTTGGGATCTTAGCAATAAATCCATGTTTCGTCACCTGTTACTATGTCCCACACCAAATTTGACGCACCTTCGTTGAATCTGGTAAGCATGGCACTGCACCAAGTGACGCGGTCCGTTTTTTGAGCCTCGGTCAAGTTGTGTGGGATCCACCGCGAGCACAGCTTTCTCACACCCAAATGTTTGTGTAGGATTAATTGTATTTGACTCATGCCTATTTCTTAGGATGCGCGAATTTCATGGTAGGTCACATGCCTGTCTGTTTCAATCATACGGCGCACAGCATTGATGTTTTTGTTGGTCACAGCGGTGGACGGCCGACCATCGCGAGATTCGTCACTAAGATTGATACGACCACGCTTGAATTCTGCAAACCAGCTATAAACAGTTGTCTTGCATGGTGCTTCATTGCCAAAAGCTGTTTCAAGCTGAGCGATGCTCTGTTGAGCTGTCAAATTACACTTAAAATCGTAGAAAATCATACTACGAAAATTTTCCCGAGTTAAATCCATGTTGATGCAGACACACAATTTTTTAAATGGCGCCACAAGGTAAAAACAAAAGACAGTCAGATGAAACAAACTGCATTCTACAGCCAAAGAGTTCTTTTTTCAAATGTTGCAATAAATTTTTAAATATTGTTTATGTAAGTGGCCAGTTCCGGAAACTTACAGTGCGCCCTATGTATAAGGCGGAAAACATGTTCTAGTCCTTAATTTGAAAATAATTGTTTAATTGTAAAACGTAATAATAAAAAATTTATATCCATTAGGCCATATATATCTTCAACCTTTACTTAACGAACACGCCTGTATGCCTTTTGTATATAAACATCTCCTCTCACGGGCCTACTGGAAGAGATCTCTTTTGAGATAAGTAGTGCCTTTGTACAACTTTAAGTTTATGTATTCTCTGTATATATTTTCCGTGTAAATAAATTGGTCAATAAATAAATAAATATAGCCCTTTTTATGGGCGTTATATAACCCTTTAAAACAACTGTTGAATGTATTACCTTAGTCAGTTCAAAATACTTTTACGCGGTGGCTACTTTTGGCTGCAAGTGTAGTAGACTTGTGACCTAACAAAAAATAAACATTGAATTTTATCACTTCTAGAAAATGTTAGCCCTTGCTAGTGAGCGGTGTCCTTTCATTTGGTTTTCATGAACAAGGCCGCAGCGGTCACAAATATAATTAATATACCAACTGTTTGTTTTAACAACTTTGAATGCATCACAATTTCGAATTAGAAGGTATTCTTGTCTCTTTTAAATGCAACTTGTCTTATCTTGAGGTAAACTAGGTAGCTTGAGGAATAATGTGGCTCAGCCACCGAATTAAAATGCTATGGAAGCATTACCAAAAATCACAAAATGGCCCCATTAAAAGCACATTTTTACAAAGTACCAAAGATAATATAATTACTAGCGAAGCAGGTACCCAACGTCAAACAATTCTAAGGCACGTTAATAGCAGAGAACTTACAGAGTAAATAAATATTAGTACCAATTTTATTTTATTTATTTATTCAAGTACACTTGAAAATTTACAAACATACAACATAAAAAATAAGGAATACTTTGGTGCTACTTATTTCTAAAGAAATTTCTTCCAGTAGACCCGCGAGTGGAAATGGGAAGAAAGAGGTAATTGGCGTGTACCTACAATACAAAACTAAATAAATAAATAGACAAGATACATACCTACATAAACGTACATAAATACATAAATAAATATATATTCATAAAGCATATATATAATAAATACATATGTTAATATTTCTAAATATATAAGGTTGATAAATACAGATAGTGATCTTTTACTCGTTTCTTGAACGTCGTTATGGTTTTAGACTCTCGAACGCTCGGTGGTAGCTGATTCCGTAGCCTAACTGCCTGCACGGAAAAGGAGTGAGTATAGGTAGTGGTGCTATGTGTTAGGAAAAGAAGGATGGATTTACGGGCAGATCTACAAGGAGCGTCGACAGAACATGTGAAAGAAAACCGTTCACGCAAATAAGGAGGATATAAGGGATTGTACAGGACGTTGAAGAGGAGACAAAAGATTCTAGTGTTCCGGCGAAGACGGATAGGGAGCCACAACACCACAAGTTTTTTTCTACCACTAAAAATTTTAGCGACTTGGCAATATTCAAGCAGATACCTTATCGAGCGGCGACGACGTTACTTTTTATTGTAATGATCGCTTGTAGGCGACGGTGGCATTCCGATGGCACACGGGAAAGAATTGCAGGCTGGGACGTTGTAAGAAGAATTTTGATAATGACTGAGCCCTAACCCTACTAGGTATATCCTGGGGTACTTTGGGCTATAAATAAAAGAGTGAACTGTAATAATGTCAAGTGTATGTAATAATGGTTATTTATAAAGCTATGGGATACGCGTATTGCCTAGCGCAAGTATTTTGCCAAATTAAGAAAGTTTTCTGTAGCTGCAATTTTATTTTTTATTTTATTTATTAAGGTACAATACAATCACGGATTACAGAACGTGCAATAGGTATTAATTTTTTTTATTTGCCCATCAGTTGGCTTATTAAAAAATATTGCACTCACTAGGCGCAAATTATACCTCTAAGTTTGCTCTAACTTATGGCCATTATTATTTTCATTTGACGACCTGCCTTAAGTAGTGGTTAACACGCCAGTCCACCACTCGGAGGTTCTGGGTTCGATCCCCAACCAGGGCTAGTATGAAAATAGCCTTTTTCTAATTGTCCTGGGTTTTGGGTGTTTATCTATATAATATATTTATTATAAAATATAGCATCGTTGAGTTAGTATCCCATAACACAAGATAAAACTTTATTTGGGGCTAGCTCAATCAGTGTGATTTGTCCTTATATATTTATTTATTCATTTTTAGCTACTACCACTTGCTTTCGGTGAAGGATCGTAAGGAAACGTGCACACCTCAGTAGTGTTTGAAATGGAGAAGGCAACAAACCACTCCATTATCTCTGCGAAAAATCGACTTTTTTATTACAGATTTAAGTGCGTTTGACCTCTATCTAGCCTCATGGCAAGCTAAGACGAGGTCTAAGGTGTTACACGCAGACTCAAAAAATTCCTATTCACTCTTGTCTTGAAAATCCCTAAATCATACGTATGGAGAAACATCGACGCAGGGAGGGAATTCCACACCTTAGCGGTTCGCACAATGAAGGAGGAGGCGAAACGAGAGGTACGATGAAGAGGAATATCAACCACAATAACAACACAATGTGTGCATTTCCATACTATAACACCGACAAGAGCCTGGCTTCTAAATGTATAAGAAACCAGGCAAAAAGAAAGGCAGTTTTTTCAGAAATAATATTCATAACCGTTCCAAATACTTTCCCGTATGTTTCCACTACAACATGCAATAACGTCCATATTAAGATGTAACGGCCCGACACGACTGTTAAGTGATTTGAATATAATATTTGCCTGACATAACCACAAACTGTTATTATGTGAATTTAAACAAGTTTATTTTTTCTTACTGAAAATTTCTTCTACCAAACTGACATCTAATTAAAGTATTATCAAAATATACTAACCATTAGTGTGGTTTTGGCCTAGTCTATATAACGTCTAACAAAATATACTGAAACTATTTTAAGGGTGAATTGAGTCTATGATACTGAACAACTTTCCCCAAGGAACATATATCGAAATGTGAAAAATAAATTTTGGCTGTGTTGACAAACTCGAATCAGCTGATTGGTAACTTGTATGGGAGGCCAAAAAATATTTTTCACATTTCGATGTATGTTCCTTGCGGAAAGTTGTTCAGTATGATGGACTGAACTCACCCTTAAAATAGTTTCAGTATATTTTGTTAGACCCTGTATAGACATTAGACACGATTGTTCAGTGATTTGAATATAATATTCACCTGATCTCTTGAAAATCCATATATATATATATATATATATATATATACTTGGTAATCCGGTCTCCGGCACAGGCCGGAATCTCCTAAGGCGATTTTCACATTGCCCCGCACCACGCAGCGTAGCGCGTGAATGCGCGTTCTAACGTTGCTTGTAAATACCTCCGTTTGTATAGAAAACACGCACAGTTTAACACACGGAAAACGCATCCAGAAAACGCAACATGCAGCGTGATGCGTTGCAGTGTGATAATCGCCTAAGGTACGCGCAATATGCGTCACCTAGGCGTCACCGTTCCCCGTCCCCGCACCTCTCCCCCGTTTTCGCCTCGATGACTCACGTTGGCCGTCAAGAACCGGGGGAGAGGTGCGGCTGCGGGGAACGGGGACGCATATTGCGCGTACCTTAGGAGATTCCGTTCTGCTTACTCTTACTGTATTCTGTGTCTCCGGTCCAACGGAGGCATCCGCTTGATGTGATTTCAAGCCTAAGATAGGAAGTTATTTTTAGCGGTACTTAAAAACTGCATCTCGTTCTCCGCCAATACTGTTACCAAATAATAAGAACCAGTACTCACGTACAGAAGTCTCATTTACCAAAGAAATTCTAAGAAATATCTACTCATTGTGGTTAGTGATATGGTTAAATTTAGCTCACATCAGAACTCAGCACCTTTTCGTTTAGATACCTAGACATCCATTGCTAGCCAATTTCATTCTTACTACTCTGGACAAACGATTCGTATAACTGAATTTACCACTCCGAGGGGCCGCTGCGCGCATAGTAATAATGTAGGTATACTCGTATTTTCGATACCTAAAAGGGGAGTGACACAGGCCTGCTGTTACTAATCCCAATCAGTGAAAATCATTTATTAAGCGAGAAAATCAATACATTTTATAAGCTTATTAAAGACTCCCGCACTAGGCAAAAGTGGGTATGTGTATGTATACTTGTGTATGTATACCGTATGTTTGTATGCATGTGTGTATGTATGCGTGATTTATCATTACAATACAAGCAATGTACCTACACGAATTCAGCTGGTGTGAGCTAAGCTTCATCGCGAGCGGTTTCCAATTCTGCTGGACAATACCAATTGTTCACAATCGTACGCTCCCTTTGAATGGAATTGATTTACTACGTGTCGGTGTACGGGTTCCGATGCCTTTTGTCAGCTTTGGCTATCAAGATACAGGACAGGTGTACCTAAGCTGCGTTTGGTAGTAATGTATGACTTAGTTACTTGTTCTTATTTTACTTAGCATAGTATGACAAACCATTTGGCTAACTGAACTAAACTTGACCTGTGTTATACGGGGCTTCAGACAACGCTTTTAAAAAATGGCAAAATACTGGGAGGAGTCAAAGTCAAGTCAAAATCATTTTTTTTTTATTCAATGTAGGATAAATATATTACTTATTGAAGGTCATTATTTTTAAATTATTTTTAATAAAAAAGCTACAATATACTAGCGTTCCGGAAAGACACACATAAGTTATTTAAATATTATTAGAAATAAATATATTGGGACAAGTCACACTGAATCAACTAGCCCCAAAGTAAATTTATACTTGTGTTATGTGGTACGAACTCAACAATACTGTACTTTATAATAAATTCATATATAGATAAACACCCAAGATCCAGAACAATTCGAAAAACACCATTTTCCAACTTGATTTGGCTGGGGATCGAACCGAAAACCTCTGGAGTGGTGAACTGGCATATTAACCACTACGCCACGGAGGTCCTCAATATTTATTTAGAGCCAGCGACATGAACAGAAGAATTGAGAAGATGAATAGAAAGAAAATCTGAAAGAAATGTCTTGTCGCTTTTTGTATTTATTTTAACAATATGGATTTGCGTTTACAAATACCATGTTTTGGTCTCAATGATTTTGATTGATTATTCTGATGTTATATTGATAAAGCAGCTTTTACCCAGAGGTCTCATCTCAAAGGGCTCTTTTGTTTAAAAATTGATGAATAAAGGCAAAATTAAGTTGCTATCCGCTACTGAAAATCGATTTTGATGGTACTTTACAGCGTGGTGATTTTCTCGACGTTTATGCTCCTTCAGGAAAAGTCTCTAATGTCTCTTTCGCTTACTCTTAGAACTAGGTGAACGAGAAGGAAGAAGGAAAAGTACCAGGATACATAAGTCTGCAGAAGTAAACTCCTGCAGAATTATGCTATCCTGGTACAATTGCTTCAAATACCACTGGAAGTCAAGCTCATCTATCATAAAACAAGCCTAGATATACGATGCGTTCAGTTGGCCAACCTGACAGCCGTATCGAGTTAAACAGTTTGCGTGTGAAGTGATGTGTGCCATTGCACACTTCCACTGCTGAAAACGCACCGTATGTGTTTCCCTCTTTGGAAAAATACACACGTTGCATTTTTCAGCAGTAGAAGTGTTAATTTTACCTAAATAAGCTTTTCTTGCAGTAGTTGAAAGAAAAGCAGATTTTGCACCTCGCATCAAGGCCGTACCTGAATTTTCCGGGGCCCAGTGCCGCCCCCATTTAAAATAAATCATTTTAAAGAAAACGGAGACATCATTTACCATTTTGCTACTATCAAGTTCTAGATAACCCTTCGAATTATTTTGTGTACTACAGTTTACAGTTTATAATGAGAACGTTAAGCTTTACTACGCACATTTGCCAAAAGTGGCCGTTTTTCGCAAATGTGCGTAGTAAAGCGTAACGTTTTCACTTTCAACTGTAAACTTTCAAATGATTTATTTTAAATGGGGGCAGCACTGGACCCCGGAAAATTTAGGTACGGCATTAAGCAATTTATATTGCACTCGTGCTTTTTAGAGCCCTCGCTGTAGTTACTACTAGCACAATCTCAATTAGAAGATAACCACAAGCCGAACGGCACAATGGCAGCCGGAAGCGCTCCGCCGCCGGTAGCCGTATCCGGTACCGTATTGTGTGCAAACTTGTCTTGGATGAGATTTTACACTAAGATTTAGTGGGGCTAGCTCAGCCAGTGTGATTTGTCTTTATACAAAATTGCAAATAGATAGGGACAAATCAAACTAATTGATATGTTTATAGGGTTCTTTAGGCATTCAAGATGCAGTACTAAAGTACTCAACTTAAATTATGAAATAAGAAATGGTGAAAAAATACCACGTGAGCAGGACTTTGTGACGATTCGCAAATTCGCATTCGTCAATTTCATTCGCAAATATTTTAAATCACATAAAGAAACTAACAGGTCTTGGAATTTGATTCTATGAATCTTTGTACGTCATCAGAATCAAAAAAAGTCTTTGTATTATCGTTCTCAGGAAGTGTTTATCAACTAAGCAAAATTGGGCGTAGCGCCGTCCTATTTTATAACGCTTAGTCTGTTTCTTTCTAAGTCGTAAATATTGTTTTAAATGGAGACGGAGTACTACTCTTATTTCGTTTGAAACATAAAAAAAAAAAACTCAAACAAACAATTCGCCTGACTAGGCTAGGTTTCGAATTAATTATTACTATGAGAAAAGAATTTATAATCGTTCACAGTAATTTGGGTACTTATTTATAGACTATTCTTTGTATATAATTATATATATATCATTTCACTAGATTTTATATTAAATTCTAATATTTATAATGTATGTAAGAGATCATAAATAATATCCAATATCAATTGAGTTCATTTTCTGTATAGAAAATGATAGGAGATCATTATCACGTCTTTATCCTTGACGAGATGGACAGAGTCCATGGCCGTGGGACCCAAGGATCATGTTTGATGAAATGATGAATGCTAGGATGAAGAGAGAAATGAAAATAAATAAATAAAGTACAAGGAATTTTGTACACTGTTTTGTTAATTAAATCTAGATCACAGATAAATACTAGATTGTCTGAGTTCGTTCGTCAGCAAAGAAAAAGTGTTTTGGACTATATATAAAGTTTATAGATGATTTGTTTGTAATGGTCAGGTTACACTGAATTTATTAGTATTTTTTCCTTTGTCAAAATAAAAGAAGGAAATTATGTTATATTGTAATCAATTATTCTATTTATTTTCATACAACACCTTGAATGGTCTTATATAAATCTATTACATAAATATTACATACAAGGTTGACATTTTACTTCATTAGTTAAAAGAAAATGGACAGGGCTCTGTCGGAGCGTTGGGTTGAAAAACGTAAGCCGAACTCCGGCGCACGAGAAATGTAGGTCACAGTTCCTTATCACTGGGACTTAGCTAGGGCAGTATTTTAGGGGCATCTAAGGGTGGCGCCCTGATTTGGAATAGAAGAAAGTATTTCTGCTTAGAGAAATAGAATAAAGATAAATATTTTATTATTGTAACATTTGTTGTATTATAATCGAAAGATTTTAGTACAAAAGTTTGTACTTAATGCAAAGTAAACAAGTTTATCTTAGGTAAATAGCAGAAAATAAAGGATAATGGGGTTTAAAATTAATTATAAAATATTGGATAAACTAAGACGAGTAAATTATAAAATATTTGCATACAAGATATGTATAAACGTACATGATATAAAGGGTTATATATAAACTCCTTAATTCCTATATTTAAATACTACACAATAAACTATTATATAAGTATATTTTAATATATCATTGTTTTGTCAAAATAATGGGTAAATATCTTTGTTCTATCCATTTATCTTTAGTATTTCCCTATTTATATAATATATATAAAGTGGAAATAAACCTAAAGGCTTTTATCTCAGTATAATATTGACATAGTCAGTTTTGAATTGTCTATTTATATAAAAAATACTAATAAAATAAAATATAAAAATCTGCATTATAAATTGTTGCTCCACCCAAGTCGCAGCTTTGCAATGGATTCGCCTACACTTCGTGTGACGACTGTTCGAGTTCCTATTAAAGTAAGTTTCGGGAGAGGTGTGGGGTGATTCATTCTGGATCGTCAAGGTGCGCGGACGTCTGAAGACTTCGGAAACAACGTAATATTTTTAACTCAAGAAAAGAAGAAGTCCTGAAGAAAAGTGTGGGGAAACGAGAGTTTGACAAAATAGGTCGCTTTATCTTTCTCGCGGTGTCCCTTGATTGGTTTTAATTAGGAATATAATGGTAAAATGTATTCCGAAATTAAAATCTTAGATTGTTTGAATTTTTGTTATTAATAAATAATTTAGTTTGTCCCTAGTAAATTTTAATAAGTTTAATTAATAGTTTTGGTTTAAAATCAGTGCCAATCGTTTTGATTTCAAGAGGTGAGGAGCTCGGCAGTGAATTTTCAGAGATTCTATGTCGTTCAATTTCGTCTTTTGATGTCAAGGATTTTGGTGTAAATAATATTTGAATTTTAATATTTTGAACTTTGTTTCTATTTGGGGCTTAATGGTCAAACTCATCGTTAATTTCTATTATCTTTGGTCTCGCTAACCTGAGGGCTCTCTAAAGAAATAGAAATTCTAGGTAAAATTTCCAGATTTGTAGTGGGTCTGGCAGGATTGGTTTGTTTCAAAAACAATTCTGTGTTAGCTACTGGTTCTAGCAATCTGAACTGGCAGTCCTAATTAGACGACGATCCGAAAGTCGATGGATTATGAATCCGCTTTAGTGCTGCAAGAATTAGTTGCTAGAATTATCCAATTAGCTTGGTTAGTATTAGACCAGTCTAGACTCCCCCTTCCCTATGGAGTCGTAGATTGGAACCGACGGGCGATAGGTAGGTCGGCTAACCCAGGCCACTCCGCGAAGTCGTTAGCAGCTAGGGGAAAAAGGACAGTTTAGTTCTAATTCCACCACACACCAGAGTAGGATTCTCAAATTAGGATTTGTAGGCAGGTAAATTTTAGCTCAGGGCGAGAGAAACTCTCTCAAAACTTTTAGCTTTAGCTTTAGGGAACTTTCTCTTACACCGGAGACTGTTCGATACCTAGGTACACTAGAATTGATTCTTACACCGGAATCAATTCCAACACACACACACATTTAGTGGGAATGGGGTAGTCTTTTACACAAGTAGCTTTAGCTTTAGGGAAGATAGGGACCGTTAGGTTAGACTAGGAATTACATTAACTATGCCAACAGTTAGTGTAAAATAACTTTAACAAAAATATCTTCATTAACTATGAAATATGATTGATTTGTTCAATAGAACGAAACTTTAATTATTGTTAAACAATTTTAACCAACTTATGTTCATAAACTATGAAATATTTCTAGTTTGTTCAGTGGAATTTGATTTGTCTTGGGAATGCTGAGACATGAATTCGGATAAATCTGAATTACTTCATCAATTATTGGTTTGGACTTATCTGGATGAGAAATGTACTGTCATAATTATTGGGTGATGCAAAGCAAGCCCTGGCTAATTATCTTTATGCAAAAGCACAAGAGAAAGGCCATATTCTTCGTTTGTGATGGTGTAAATCAAGTCGAAAAAGTCTGAATTATTTTATCATTTATTTGGATTTGACTGGATGGGAAATGTAGTCTCACATATTGGGTGATGCAAAGCAAGCCCTGGCTTTTTATCTCAATGTTGATTCACGAGAATAAGGCCATACTTCGTTTGTAGAGATGCAGATCTGTTCGGGAAAATCTAGATTTATTTCATCAATACGTTCCTTAGCACATGTAGAAATCATGTTTGGAATGTGTCCTTGGTTAAAAGGATTTATATGAGAAAACCAACAATTTTGGAATTATCCGAACTGCCTTGGAGTCAAGGCAAATCCATGACATGTTTGATTTATGTCCGCTGAATGAACTAAGTCTTACGACTTATAACTTAGCATTCTGAATAAGAGTGCCCTACCTATTATAATTTGATCTTTCAAACATGGAAAATTCATGTTGAATTGATACTATTTCTTCAGAGGAACTTAGTTGTTCGAAACAATTATATATTTATATTTTTAGTTTCTTCGGAGACTAATCTATGGTTTTAGTAAAGATTCTTAACCATTTACCTATTTAACTATTGTAAAGATAGCAGATTATATATCTTGCTTTGATCATCTTCTATATTTATTTTAATATCAATGATATTAAACAGTTCTTTCATACATGGAAAAGGCATGTGGAACTGATAAATTCTACATACAAAATACCTAGAAGGTAATACTTCTAATTTAAGAAAATATTGGTTGCGAATATTTGGTTTCTTTGGAAGCTAAATTATTGGTCTATTTATTTATTGAATTGAATCGTATTGACAAAATTCTACTCTGTAATATTTATTTATAATCTGGAATACCTTCTAATTATACTTATTTATAAAGCCTAAGGTTCTATAAATACTACATTTACCATTCGTCAAACTAAAATACATTTTACGATCAATTCGAATATTTTACAAACTATAATAATTTCTATTTATTTGAATATTGAATAGAAATTGAATGAAGTACTAAATTAGGTAAATAGTGTTTAAACCTAACACATCAATAGTAGCGGATCGTAGGAACGTTGTATGATTTGACCTACTACTACTACTACTGACAAGACAGACTACTTATATTGTTGAGTAGTATACTCTTAAAGTATTTAAGATACCAACCGATTTGAAGTAATGATTAAAATCATAGCTCAGTCCGGAACTATGTATAAATTACAGGTTCTGAAGCGGTTGATATCGCTTGGCAAGACTTTACTTGCGTCCTCTTCTATGTCTCTAGCCAGTAAAGGCTCATTAAACTTAAATATATTTGTATAACAAATATCTGAGCACTATATTTGCTGTCCCAAGGCAGGGAGGATGCCCCAGTCATTTGGATGAATCCTACTGAGGTAGCGGCTGGCGGAGCTGCCTCTTTTAGCCATATAAAAACAATACTGAGCTTCTAAATCATTATATATATATATATATATATATAAATATTTCTATATACATAATTATATCTACATATTTATAAAGCGAAACATACTTCAGGTCAAATCTAACTAGGAAATAAACTTAAAATATAGTATAAATTTTGATAATATAAATCTCTATAATACTTTTATTAATTAAAACATAAATAAATAAACACTATTCAGTAATTACTAAAAATCAACTATATTAAAAGAATTATTTACTCCAAGAACCTAAACTACAGTTTTCCTTTATTCAATACTGAAACCTAAAGTCAATTACGCTATCGACTTTCTAAGGACTATTAACAAACATCAAACACTAGGAACTCTAAAACTAATATAACAATAGGTTTCTCAAATTTTATACTAGGATTTATATAATTTATACCGACCTCAAATGTAAATAAACAATAAATTTACAAGTGTAATTTCAGGGCGTTCATATTAGTTTGACACTAAATAATTCCTAAACCGAATAAAATTAAGTTAATTTATAGTATATAAGCAAATATAATAAGTAGGTAAATTAAACGTGTTACAGCAGAATTTAGGTTGCTATTCTTAACAACTTGGGTCCTAGACTTAACGATTACAGCCAATACACTAATCAGACACAGCCATGTTCAGGACGATACAGATAACAAGATTTTAATATAATAGGTTTGTTAGTATCAAGATAGTTATTTTTAGTTAAGTTCTAGATAAAAATTATAGCATAATAGGTTTTAAAAGACTAAAATAATAAATCATTTGCTTATTAGGATATATAGGTATTGTAAGTTTTGTTCTCGACTCTAATACCTAGGTCTTCTAGGTTCGGATTAACTAAGTAAGTTAAGTAAGCAGAAAAAAAAATAGAATTTTAGTAGGTAGGTTAGCCGATTGTTACAACTTGCAGACTAAGGTCACAGGTTCAAGTCCTGCTCAAGTGGTATTTTTTCACCATTTCTTATTTTAAACTAATTGAGCTAGCCCCAAAGTAAGTTTAAACTTGTTTTATTGGATACTAACTCAACGATACTATATTTTATAATTGAAATTGAAAAAGGTCATTTCCCAACTTGCCCTGACTGGGGATCGAGACCAGATCTCCGGATTAGCGGACTAGCGTATTGATCATTACGCCACGGAGGCCTTAATATATATTTATCTTATATAGGTATGTATTTAGTGTAGATAACTTCTAAAGAAAAAAACCGGCCAAGTGCGTGTCGGACCACGCATAAAGTAGGGTTCCGTAGTCATTTTTGGCACCGCGCTGTTTTGCATTTCTTGCATTTCAAGCTTCATTCAGTCCTAACAGTAAAATATGTAAAAAAACTTTTTAAGTTTATACTGTTCTTTTGGAAAAAAGTATATATTTTTATTTTATTTATAATTTCAAAAGTATGCATCACAGGATACCTGAAACAATTTTAAATAAGAGTTTCCGCGCCTGTTTGTTACGTGAGTGATTTGAAGTTTATAGGCTCAAGACTTTAGAAATTACAGGGGGGGGACACCGTGTAAACGACTTTGGCGGGCTATATCTCGCAAATGGTAAAGCAGATAAAAAAGTGTTGTATGAAAACCCTACCTTACCCACACAAGGGGGTGCACTCAAAAATATAATTCACCCCCCCCCTCCCTTTACATGTATGGGGACGTACCCTTAAAAAGGGGTAATTTTAATTTTTTGTATTTTTAAAAATGACATCTGTATGTGACGTATCCTCGAAACAAGTTACATGCAAATCAGTCCATAAACGTAAAAGATATTCTGCTGTGACAGACTAGGATGGACGGACGGACTGAACGATCTTATAAGGGTTTCTTGTCGGACTACGGAACCCTAAAAATGATGATGGATTGCCAGCTGTATCGCCTATGGGCTCACTTCAGATTTTCCCAGACGAGCAAGGAAGCATTTAAAATTTTATGAGTACTCGTAGTTTTTGTTTATTTATAGTTTTTGTACACACATATACAAATGTAACAAGTACAACAAACGGACTTAATACTACAAGCATTTTCTAACAGTCAAACCTTTGTGTCGATTGGAGAGCTTCATGTAGGTGTAAATAAAACTTAAACTAATAAAGGAAAAAGATAATAAAATAATAAAGAGAACTTAAACCAAACTAAATTTAAAACATAACAATCAAAACACATACAATAAACATGATTATTTATTCATAATTACTTACACACATTTACCTACATAAATATATATATGTTACTGGTACAAATGGGTGTGAACATAAACCCAGGATTAGCCGGCTAAACTTAAGTTTATATTCACACTTTCGCGGGTAATCGTAAGTTTATTTTCACACCCATCTTTAGCCGTAACAGATATACAAGTACATATCCATAAATAAATATTGTGCAATCAATAGTCTGTCCCATATTTAACTGCGAGTGGATGAGGTGCCTAAAAAGTCTAAATATGAAGGAGTCGCGACTAGGGGTCCTTCTAATGTATTTACACGACGACAATGGTTGTGGCGTAATGGTTAACACGCTAGACCGCTAATCCGAATGCTCTGGGTTCGATCCCCAGCCAGGGCAAGTTGGAAAATGGCCTTTTTTCAAATTGTCCTGGGTATTGGGTGTTTACCTATATATGTATTTATCATAAAATATAGTATCGTTGAGTTAGCATCCCATAACACAAGTTTAAAACTTACTTTGGGGCTAGCTTAATCAGTGTGATTTGTCCCTATATATTTATACTAGCTTTTACCCTCGGCTTCGCTCGCGTATTCCACGGGAACATTACTGTTTTCCGGGATGAAAGGTACTCTATGTCCTTCTCAGTACTCCTAACTATGTGTATGCGTATATAATTTTCGGTTCAGTAGATAAAGCGTAAAGAGGTAACAAACAAACAAACAAATATAAAAACTTACTTTCGCATTTATAATATTAGTTAGGATTAGGATTAGGAAGAACAAACAAACAAACAAACGAACGAACGAACGAACAAACAAACAAACAAACAAACAAACAAACAAACAAACAAACAAACAAACAAACAAACAAACAAACAAACAAACAAACAAACAAACAAACAAACAAACAAACAAACAAACAAACAAACAAACAAACAAACAAACAAACAAACAAACAAACAAACAAACAAACAAACAAACAAACAAACAAACAAACAAACAAACAAACAAACAAACAAACAAACAAACAAACAAACAAACAAACAAACAAACAAACAAACAAACAAACAAACAAACAAACAAACAAACAAATATACAAACTCACTTTTGCATTTATGATATAAGTTGGGATATTGGGATAATATTATAAAGAGGAAAGATTTGTACCTATTTTTGTATGTTTGTATGTTTGTAATGAATAGGCTCAAAAAGTACTGGGCCGATTTAAAAAATTCTTTCACCGTTGGAAAGCTACATTATTCCCGAGTGACATAGGCTATGTGTGTACCACGGGCGAAGCCGGGGTGGACTGCTAGTATGATATAAGTTGGGATTATTTATATTATATTTATTTAGTTTATTTTCATTACAAGTTTCGAAAAATCAAAGTTACCTCCACTATCTCAATTAGACTATAACACCTAGATACGTATATGAACGGCACAATGGTGGGCGGAAGCGGGCCGGTCAGCAGCTAGCCACGTTTCCGGTACCGTATTGTGCGCAAACTTGTCTTGATTTCCAAGATATATTTACTCAAATTTAGATTCGGTTAACTCAAGATTTACTGAAGCGTTAGATTGGGTCCTTCTACATTTATTGAGTTATCTAGGGGAATATTAAATATATACAGGATTATTTCTTACTTTCTTTCCATGCTAGTTTGGAAGAAAAGAAAAAAACTTAGAACGTACCAGCTGCTTCTCTTTACTCGTCTTTCCGGGGTAGAATAGGACCACTCCATCTCTTCCTGTGGATGTCGAAAGAGGCGGCTAAAGGACAAAGCACAAACATCTCGTGCTACAATTACATTCCCAAGGAGGGTTAACATCGAGCAGGCGGCTGGTTGTAAAAATTTTCGCACAAATAAATTCCCAAACAGGGTTGACGTTAGGCAGGCGGCCGGTCGTAAAATTGTAGGCAAATCATTTAAACTGTTCCGCCTATTTCTACTTCATTTTCCAAGTTTTTTGGCATTTTTGGGTGACCATTTACATGCATGTTATATTTGGAGAAGAAAAAGCGGGAAAGCGCATCCCGGGCTCCGGAGCAGCACAGCTGAGGATGCAACCGGGAACACGCTTAGACGAAGAAATTCTCTTCCCGATTAAGGAAAATTACTTTTTTGATTTCTTTTTTCCATCTTCTAGAAATGGCCTTTAGATCTTGCGTCTCGAGGCTTTGTCTCTTTATAGCCGCAAAATCTAACATGCTCTGTCTACCCCGTTGGGAATAAAAACGTGATGATGTATCTGTAATGTTTTTATTTATTTGAAGGGGTAGTGGTCCACCAATTGAGGAAAACTCGGGATAATTTCACACCAATTGGGTAGGTTCCTGGGTCAAAAATAAATTATTTGGTACTGTTAAGAGAATAAAACGTCACAAAATAGTGTCACTTGTCATTGATTACATCCACTTTAAATGGGATTTTGGATTTATTAATGCCGAAATACGGATATTAAGAGCGCTATTTAACTTCAAGAAATTATGACGTCACAGTCCGACATTTCATACAAATCCCATACAAAATGTTTGTTTTGACGTTTAGAAATAAACGGGCTAGTGCGAGTCGGACTCGTACATGAAGGGTTCCGTACCTCCGTACAATGTTTTAAAGCGCTGAAGAAACAACACGTTTCTCGTATCACGTGCGTACCTCCTTTAATTTTTAACTTTTTTTTATTTTTAGTATTTGTTGTTATAGAAACCATAGTACTACATAATCGGTGATAAATTCAAGTATCTAGTTAATGCCATTATAAAGATATAGTTAAAAACGCTGAAAAAACACGTTTTTTGTATGACGACTCCCTTTAATTATTAACTTTTTTTTTATTTTTAGTATTTAATGTTATAGTGGCCACAGTAATACATAATCGGTGAAAATTTCAAGTGTCTAGCTACTACGGTTCAAGAGATAGAGCCCTGTGACACACGGACAGACGGACAGACCGACAGACCGACAGACGGACAGACGGACAGACGGACAGACGGACAGACGGACATACGGACAGACGGACAGACAGCGGAGTCTCAGTAATAGGGTCCCGTTTGCACCCTTGGGTATGGAACCCTAAAAAGTATCTGATTTGACTTGTTGGAAACTAGTGGATTGAGGTTACTACTCCTAATCCAAATGTAAACACGCTACATCCTCTGAGCCGTAGAGCTCTAGAGTCAAATAGGATATCCATATAATAATTTTGATAATTCTTTCCATGCAGTAAGCATATAATTACCTGCTGCATGTCTTTCTGCGCAGATCGTAAAAGCCGATTAATAAAATAGGCGAAAATTAGGGCATTCATGCCATTAGTGATACTACTTTGATACCATTTTCCATCACACATCACATCGCTGAAAGTATTCTTTGGGTCTTATGACACTGGGTTCTATGTGCTTCGTATGGAAAAAAGACGTAATTAGTATGTAAAAAGAAATCCATAAGAAAACTGAGCCTGAGCCCTGTCAGCCCCGTAAGGTATAAAGGTAAGAATGAAGAAATACACAAGAAAGCAGTAGTCTACAACATGCCTATACAACGCTACGAATAATAAATTCTCTAGAAATGTTCACCCCTTCGATTCTGATTCCATTTACGCAAACAAACTAACAGTAATAACAACGCAACACTCAAACACACACATAGACAAATATGCATGCGATTGGTCGCGACAAGGTCACGCTTTGTCGTCGGGTGGGGACGGTCACCGCAACGAGCGGTGAGGTACAACGCGTGGCTTAGGTACATTTGCATAACACTTTCCACAGATGTCAAGTGTGGATTATTAAAACGTTTATGAAAGGTGAGTCCTATGTTTTTCATGTCTGTATGGCTTCTACACTACTTCACGGCACATGACGGCATTTTTAATGAATCAATTATCGCAAAAAGACAGCAATATTATCAAAGGAAACTTTTTGCGATGCAACCGTACGACTCGAGTGTCACAACGAACTGTCGCGCCGCGCGGTTCATATTTTAAGCCCCGCCCGCCGCGGTACATATGGCGTGGAATGATTTTTCTGGATTAGTTACGCTTCTAAGGATTATTATTCGTAGCTTCAACGGTACAATGGCGGGCGGAAGCGATCCGGGGCTGGCCGCGTTTCCGGCGCAGCATTGTGTTCCTCAAACTAAGGCCACAACTAGTTGCTTGAAATTTCAGACTAAGTAAGATGCTGTGCAAATCTTAGTTAAGTTTACTTAAGAGTAACGTAGTGAATGTTAAGTGTTTACACCTGATTATCCAGCCAAGAAATAAATAAATATTGGTAGGTAGTGTAGTATAGTGAGTAGTGTTTTTATCATTATTGCACGCCTCATAAGCGAAGCGCATGAGGTAGTGCTCTACTCTCGCCTTACAAAAATCAAGTGATTTTTTTAACTAAATGTGTCTCTATTTATTTTCTATCGCACTTGCACAATAATATTTACACATAAATGTCAAGGAAAAACACTAGTTTTAACACTTATGACATTTTTAAAAGACATTCTGCCTTTTAAATAAATAAAAACAATGTTTAATAAAATCATTTTGTGGACGTCCGTGTGTCTGTATGTATGGAAACTGGCGTGGTCACGATAACTCCCGAAAAACTTATCAAGTCCATTTTTTTTTATACGCTTCAGTATTATCCAAAACTAAGTCCTTTCGAAGATCACGGTCTAATTCAATGTAGTTTAATCGTAATTTCAATTTAATTGTGAAAAATGAGATTATGAGGCGTGCACTTTTGGATTTTCCAAACTTATTTTAGTTTTTAAGAAAATCTAAACTTATGTATACTACATACATATTTTTATTTTTCGTTGCTGTAAATAACCAATTTAGAATGAAAAGAATTTTAAAATATGAATTATTTTAAACGGACTTATATTGATTGTTTGCTAATCTGAGAGAAAAAAACAACGTTAAATATAGCAGCTGCTGCTCTTTCGATGAGATGTAAAAACCGATCGAGGGAATGGGCTAAAATCCTAATCATATATACAGACATTGCGGTTAGTTTAAAATATCTATTATTTTAGAATAATTTCACGGCTCTGGATGCAAGTTCTTTAAAGACTATCTTTAGTTTTATTGCTTCTTTATTCCTAACAAGTTACAATCAAAGGTTGGTGTAGGTAAGCCTTCGATTGCTTCAAGGGAGCTTCTGCGACAAATTTATACGAGTCCACAGGTTTTTCATAGCTGATTGAATAGCAGACGTCGCCTGAAGACCACACAGTCCGCTAAATTATTATTATTAATTATTATTAACTATGTTAGATTATTGTGCAATAAATATTAAATAAATAAATAAACAAATATCACTACACCCTATTATGACTATCCATTTTAACTATTTCGTATGTTCTTTATAAGCATACTATTTAAAGCCCCACTATAATCGATTTGGAACATAATAGAAGGAAAAATAGAAGCAAGAAGAGGAAAGGGAAGACCAAGAAGAGCATTTATAGATCAAGTAAAGGAAAAAGTTGACGCCGTGTCGTATAGGGAGGTCAAGGGGATGGCTAAAGAGAGGGAGACATGGAAACTACTCCACCGACAAGAACGTAGTTCTTAAATTATAGATAGATAGAAAATCAATTTGCAAAATAATTTAAAGCAAACCCTAACCAAACCCCTTGGCTACCCGTCAAAAACTCCCTTTAAAAATTTTAAGGCGTGGTTGTCAGTTGAAAACGTTCTTTGTTTGTATTAACAAGACTAAGGCTTGAAACAGCGTTATAACTGGAGACCCGCGACGGGTTATGTCCGTCTCTGTCACACACTCTACGTGCAATAGAGACACGTGACCTGCGACCAGGGCTTGTTAACGATACCAAATTCACACTAAAAGTAACGTTAAATAACGTTACTTTCATACAGGTATTACTAGTAACGTTATAAGGGGTATCGATAATACAGTTATAAAACGTTATAATTACGTTATCAATTAACGATATAAGTAACGATACTTTATTCAATACTTTTAAAATATTATATAAATATTATACAAATGTTCTAATTTCATTGCGCTGGGAATCGAACCCGAGGCAGCACAGACTATCACGACATCCGTGTAGCTCTAGTAGCCTTCTAGACAAACTTTCATCAATTTATTCTGTCAAATATCAAAAAGAAATACATCTTAACAATACCTTTTTTAATTTTGAGTTAATATCATTGTTAACGTTATCTGAGTCTATCGGTAAATGGTTGGAAAAAAACTTTACCCAGCATAACGTTATCTTTGCTGCTAACGTTACCAGATTTTTAACGGTATTCCAAGCTCTGCCTGGGACGGATTTGACGATCTCTATCGCACGTAGAGTTTGTGACAAAGACGGACTGAACCCGTCGTGGCCGTCCGCGTGTCGTAGTTTCAAGCCTAACTCCGTCTAATAGGCATGATGACTGAAAAATTATTTTAGGCCCATCGGTTAGATTATAAAAAAATATTGTACACGTATTTTTTCTTTCCTCTGAGTATTAAATGACGAAGATACAGCGCATTTAAATTTCGCATGACGTCGTGCTTTCGCACGATTTTTACACATCGGTGACGTCACAAGCCTTCACTATGGAACTTAGATACTCTGCATTTTTGTGAATTTTTACTTTTTGGATAAACTGAAAAATATGGGTACATTATTTTTGGATAATCTAACTAACGGACTAATTAGAATAATACTTTTCTGACCCAGTCGTCATCTCTATTCACGTTAGTGTAAAACCTTACTACAAACGGTATCTTTACTTAGTTCATCTTCATTAAAGATAAATCGCTAATTTGCTGAACCGATTCTCCTTTTTAATTAACGCTAATGAAGTTGGCGGCTAAGTAAGATGTACATTTTTTTTTAATTCGATGTTTCTCTTGCAGTTTTTTTATTCTATTTTCGTATTTTGTTATTTCTTGGGAAAGTTGTTCAATTTCACTGACTTTACAAATTCCATACGCCTTTGGAATCTTGCGACCTTTGGCCTTCAATACCATGTCAATGAATTTTTACGTCGTTTATTCTCAGCAATAGTCTTTGCGAAACGCTAGTTGTTTGTAGTTCTTTTCTTTAAAGCAAATAATAATATTCTTAATATAACTAATCATAGCAGTCCACCGACAAGAGCCCAGCTCTTAAATATAAGAAGAAGAAGAACTAATCATATTATACGTTCTGACATGAAAAAGTGAAAATCTTTGCAGGTTTAGGTAAATATTTGATTAAGACATTATAATACTCGTAAAATATATTGAATTAAAATAAAAAGTTTTGTTTTTCTATCTAGTCATATACTAAACCTATACTTGTTATACGTACATCTTCGTATACAAGAAAATATAATACCTTACCCTTACCCTTTATTGCACAAAAGAAAAATACAGGTCATAATTATCTTCAAAACTAGGAGATACGCCAACTCGGCAACCCCCTTTTAAAAACGAAAAAGTAATGAGAAATTAGGTAGTACAGGGTGGTCAATATATATAGTATAATAAACATACTACTTAAATACATAAACTAACGCAAAGAAAATATAACAGGACCAAATGAAAAAAACTGTAAACAAGGGAAGGAGATTTACCTTTCGTCAGGATAGAAAAAGAGATTTTGTTTAAGATTTGAAGCTGGCTAGCGTATGGGCGCGTCGAATAGTAAGTGGTAGTGAGTTCCATAGACGTATGGCTCGAACAGAGAAAGACCGCGAGTGAAAGTCGGTGGAGTGAGCAGGAATTCTTAAAAGAAGGTTTTCAGTGCTGCGTAGTGGACGACCTTGAGACTCACTAAAGAATACAAATCGAATCTACTTCATACAGACTAATCATACTCCGTCTTCCACTATCTAATTCAACTCTTATTTGTTGGCTTCATTCATTCAATCTCCAAAATCCTACAAGGAGAAATGATTCATAATTGTACCGATTTTTGTGTCAAAAACCTAAAATTAATTGAACAAACATGTACCAGGTCTATTTTAACTTTCCGCAAGCTGGTACCGAGCCTCCGCCGTAAATATGGGCCTTACTTTTGTTACAAGATAAGGAGACTGCAGAAGAATTGATTTATTTAGGTATATAACTTTATTACAAACTAGCTGACCCGGCGAACTTCGTTTCGCCCTTTCCCGTTCCCTTTTCCATAATTTCTCACCGTTTAAACCTTCCCTGGACTATCATGAATATTTCAAGACCAAAATTAGCCAAATCGGTTCAGCCTTTCTCGAGTTTTAAGCAGACTAACGAACAACAATTCATTTTTATTTATATAGATGTAATAGGCAGAATTGAAGCCTTAGGCTTCATCTACCAGTCAATCCACTAGTGATGCCGAGAATAGGGAATTTAGGAATAGCAGTGTATAAAAGATTACGATAACATGGCACACGGCGAACTGTCATTCTCAATGTCAAATGCCCAATTTTTTCTATTATTTTTGTAATCGTTTTTATAATAAATAAATGGATAACACTCATCGGCCAAAATTTTGCAGTAAGTTTGTTTGTGTTATGGGTCCGAGATTGATTACTCACATTATGATGGTCCTGACGAGCAAATGAGTAGTGTGGTGGGCAGGCTTGTACTGTCTTCGTAGCGATTTGCACAGAAGAGGCACAGTTTTTCTGCATTCATAAGTCTAAAATCATGTTGAAAGTGGATATGATCAATGACAAGTGACACTACTCGTATTTCGCGACGTTTTATTCTCATAACAGTACCAAATATTTTATTTTTGACCCAGTCATCTACCCAATTATTGTTGTAACGATGAAGTGAACTTTTTTTCGTTACGCAACAGGAGACCGTGACTTTTTCCCACACTCCCACGGTCGCATCCGACAGGAAAATACAACCACAATCCTAAAATACCGGATAATTAAACGTGTTTATGTCATAAAAGCGAGCATTCACACTGACATAGTGCAGGCAGTTCTAATAGTTTATAATTAACGTGGTCCAGGGCCGACCGCCGATGTTTATGTGCGAATCACGCAATTTTATTTAAAAAGATTCGATTAATCCAAGGGAAGTAATAAATTTGATGGCTAAGGACCTCGTAAATAAATTGGGAAGGTCCATCTGTACATCATAGACTTACAGCTCAGCAATATGCTGTCTATTCGACGGATTTAAGAGTCCCCTTAACCAAGACGGAATTAGAGTTTCCTATACAAACGTAGTCTACGTTTTATTTTGAAACGACATGTCAGATTTCGGTTAAAATTTTTAACTTTAAAGAAATTGCACATATCTAGGGTTATAATTGGTTTTCACAGTCAAAATATGACCTTGAAAGAGAATATAGTGCATTATATCATTTTTGACCATTAGTATTGAGCGGGAAAGCGCCATCTGTTCGAAAGTGGTGGAACTGTCAATGACTTATTATAATAGCAGTATTTTAGGTGCTCTGTAGTGCTGTGCTTATCGATTGTTATTAATATCATGTGTCATGTGGTGACGAACAGATTTCGCTTTTTAAAATTTTTACAGTTCCTGTGTTGTTTGTTTAGCGCGTGTGTAAGCTTGACGCCTACCATACACTACCAAAGTACAGAGAAGTTCGAGAAATTTTTATACCACTTTTGGTCACCCATCTCGTACTCCCACCGAGCTACGGAGCTCCTATGTTTGTTCTCGGTAATATTATACTATCTCTATTGTAATATTTATAAACAATAAAGATTTTAAACAACAACAACCAAATAGCAGTGAGGGGAAGAAGGGCTAAGATGAATCAAGCCACCTTTCAAACAAAATTAAAATCACATTATGATGTGAAGATTAAGATTATTACCATACAGAAGAACATTAAGATGTGATACCACAAGACAATCTTACAGATAAATATTTCAAACATAGGTACATTGGCTGATTTACATTGATACAGTAGCTGGCGCCAGCATCACTGGATTCCGGCGCTGGATCAGCACTGTATCAATATAAACCTGTTTCAATCCAGTCCAGCATCCAGTGTCCAGCACTATAAACATCTTTACATTGATACAGTGCTGATCCAGCGCCGCCGGAATCCAGTGATGCGGTCGCCACTTACTGTATCAATGTAAATCAGCCTTACTCATCATATCCCACTGAGAGTTCGAGTCAGTATGCAAGACTTCAATTTAACTTGCTTAAATATAAGCGTTTTTAGAAACGCTTGCTACCTTATCTGTACCCTCATTAATTTATACCTTTGTCGTATCGGGGTAATTAATCTTATTTGAGAAATGGCCTGAAGATGCAGGCCGATACTTTGATAAATAGATTTTTGCTTCTTACCAACTCCTTCGATCGGATCTTTTGCGTTGATGTATATTTGCGACGTATATGGCTGGATGTGACTCATTTTGTTTACATTGGTACTTTTCTGAAAAATTTGGCAAAAGTTTCGTTGGCACTCTATGAGTACGGAACCCTAAAAGTGTACTCGACAGGGAAACATCAGTTTATTTATAAGAAAGAGATTTTGAAACAGCACGTTACCCCGCGTGGTTCCGGGTTAGAATAGGACCACTCCATCTCTTCATATGGATGTCGTAAGAGGCAACTAAAGGAGTTAGCACTAACATCTCGTGCTATAATTGCATTCCCAAGGAGGGTTAGCGTTGGGCGGCAGCCGGTTATAAAACTTTTCGCACAAATACATTCCCAAAGAAGGTTGACGTCAGGCAGGCGGCCGGTCGTAAAACTATAGCCAAATCATTTAAACTGTTCCAGCTATTTTTTCTCCATTTCACAACGTCTTTGGTATCCTTGGGTGACCATTGACATGCATGTTATATTTGGAGAAGAAAAAGCGGGAAAGCGCACCCCGGGCTCTGAAGAAGCACAGCTGAGGATGCAACTGGGAACGCGCTTAGACGAAGAGAAGAGATTTTGAAACAGCACATGTTTTTTCTCTGGTAAACGCACAGGAGTTTGTTTGTTTGTTTTGTTTATAAAGCTTTATTGTACACAAAAAGAATCAGATACAAAAATAGAAAAGTAAACATACAACGGCGGACTTATCCCATATAGGGATCTCTTCCAGTCAACCGGCCAGTAATTGAGAGGAATGTTTAGGTACTTTATGCGTTTGGGGTAGAGGTGATTGGTACCAAAATAGAGTATAAAAAAAGGTGAACAATATACATATAAAAATATAAACTTACACATATACAAACAAAAATAAACTTACATATAAGTATACATAAACCTACATACAATATAAACTAAAAACATGAAAAAGAAATTAAGTAGCTCAGAGAAACTCACGATCCTGAAAGGAATTCAAAAAATTTTGTTTTTAAAGGAACCTAAGGATGATGCCATTTTAGTATCCAAAGGGAGCGAATTCCATAGGTGTGCTGCCATCACAGAGAAGGATTTAGAATAAGAGTGCGAAGAATGAGGAGGAATATAAAGACGAAGACTGCCAGCGGAGCGGAGACGGTTGTCAATTTGCTGTAAGGAAAACTTTTCACTAAGGTAATTAGGACAGGAAGAATTGAAGAGAACATTGAAAAGAAAAATCCAATTGCAAAAATATCCAAAAAGAGAAGTGAAGGGGATATGCTTGATGTAGAGTTATATATGAACGAATTTCACTGAAATAGCTTTGCTACGCCAGGGGTAAGGGAAGAGGGTCGGTTATTGCATGGTTACAAAGGCTCGCGAGGTCTATTGTAGTTACAGAACCACTAGTTATAATCAACCTACTAGTGTCACATTTTCATTGGTATCTAGCAATTTTGTTACAGCTGGAACAAACACAGCGTTTAAATTCATTCTACATCGCACTTAGACTCGTCATATCCTATTTCATAGGACATCTATTTTATCAAAGCGTGTACTGTATATCTTTGTGTTTTCCAATTTCGCCGCTAAGTATGCGGGTCGCGGTGGAAAAAAAGAGCAGAGGCCAATTTCTGTGAATGATTACACTTATTTCGGCCAGTGTGCCGCGAGTGTGAGAATTTCGTGGAAATATAGAATCTTCAGAGGAAATGTTCGGAAAATGTTACACTTTGCAGTATAATTCTGCACTTACGAAAAATTGAGCGATGGCGGAAAATGTTGACGTAGGCGTTTATTTTTAGGGGGATGTTTTGATTTTGTTACATTTTTTTTTACATTTATAACAGTAAAAATAAAGATAGAATTCGATCATAACATTAATTAGCCGTGTGGTTCCTGGCAGAGTAGAATAGGACACACAAGCTAAACATAGCTTATAAATATTAATGAGACCTCTCTAAGCCGTCTGGCCAGCGTGGAGTGTAGGCCAAATCTTCTGACTGCTCTGGCTAATATATGGCTTTGGTAGTACAGAGAAGGTCGTGCTCCTGCTGTGGAGACTAAGAAAGATCTGATGATGATGATAACATTAATATGTACCTGCACGTTTTCCTTTTTTTTTCTATAAATGTAGATTAGCATTTATTCTTTTTAAAAAGCTTGTTCAATAAATCAAGATAAAAAAACAAACAGCTGAACATAAACCTCTCGTTTATTGAACTAAGTTAATAAGCTTAAATACCTATTTTTCACTCCTATACAACCTAATTGAACTTCAGCAACTGCTTATCGTATTTCCCAATCCCGATAAATGCTTAATCCATTTTACTAAGTATCTCTGAAACAAGCAGCACTTACCTCATACACAACTGAAATTGTTAAGTCGAACTCATCACGAACTTTCCTGACATGAATCGTTATAACCTGCGGATGTACAATTTTACTCCCAGTTGGTTGAATGGACTAGAAATAAACGCTTGTTATACAAACACACATACGTGTATATGTTAATATGTAAGTGTATTTAATAACATTTGTAAATGTAGGTATGTGTGTACGTTGATTGCTGAAAATTAAACAAGGTGTGGGTTCTTAGCAGTCTCTATAAAATTCGAAACGAGTGTTTTTAGGTTCTTTTTTACAAAGATGTCCAATTGCCTTGCTTCTTTTAAGGTTCCGTACCCAATTGGTAGAAATGGGATCATATTACTAAGACTACACTGTCCGTTCGTCCGTCTGTTTGTCTGTCACCAGGCTGTATCTCATGAACCGTGATAGCAAGAAATTTTCACAGATGATGTATTTCTGTTGCCACTATTACAACAAATACTAAAAACAGATTAAAATAAATATTTAAGCGGGGCTCCCATACAACAAACGTGATTAATGAATGAATGAATGAAAAACTCTTTATTGCACCTAAAAAATAAATAAAAAATTAACAAAAAACAATTGTGATTTGTTTTTTGTTCGATATTATTAACGGCAAAAGGTAGACACTTAAAATATTCACAGAATAATTATTTGTATATTACATAATATGGTACGTAACCCTTCGCACTCAAGTCCGACTCGCACTTGGCCGGTTTTTTAAATAGACGTAATAGCAACGAGCCTTGATGGTGAGCTTCAGCTTAAGATCTAATATAACTAAATATAATACGAAAAGAATAATCAGGTTGACGCCTATTCCTTTGATATTATGCGACTTTCGAGTAGTACCGATTACGCCACCCCACACACATTATATCTACGCTGCGTGCTGAAAAGGATGTGCGCTTTTTTGGAGTGAAAACATTTTTTGAGATGGCAAAATCATTAAACTCGCAACACTGTTACTGTAACAGACACCTCTAAAGTTTTCACTTCTGTCGGTGTTCCCAGAGTGCCAGTTTTTTTTGCTCCACCATTTACGCGCATAAAGCGGATGAGCCGTGTTTCGCGTGTGAAGCCATTGTAAATCCGCCACTGATGGTAGCACCAACATTAGCATTTAAACCTTGCTCCGCTTCACCAAGGGGGCTCGTTGTACTAACACTCAAGTATTTCAAGTATATTTCTAGGGCTCAAATGTTGATTCTGGTGCTTGTTACTAATGCCCTCAAGTGAATAAACGGAACAACACTGAGTTTGTTTTGTTTACCTAGCATTTAAACAGTTCACTTGCTAGGGCTCCAGCCTGACTTCCCTTACTTATTTTGTTTTTTTTTTTAAATTATTTATTTAGTAGCGTTTACCCGCGGCATCGCTCGCGTATCCCAAATCCTACGGGAAGAGTACATTTTTCCGGGATGAAAGGAAAAATGTACTATACCCTATGTCCTTCTCAAGACTCGTAACTATGTGTATGTGATATGAGATTTCAAGAAGATTGGTTCAGTAGATAAAGCGTGAAGAGGTAACAAACAAACAACCAAACATACAAACTCGCTTTGGTATTTATAATATTAGGATTAGGATTAACACGCTCGCTCGCTCTTGTTATATTAGAAGAACGTCTCTCTCTTGTGTGTTGTTAGCTTTGTTTTTATTTGTTATCTATATGTATGTTAGCTACACACTCGATAAGAAATAATCAAGTGGGCTGATGCAGCCTCATCATCAGGTCTTACTAGTCTCCACTGCAGGAGCACAAGGCTCTCTGTACTACAAGAGTCATACATGATTTGGCCTACACTCTCCACGCTGAACAGACGGGTCGGAGAGGTCTTTATCTTCTTCTTTTCGTGTCGAAAGCTCAAAGTGTAATTAATTTTTTACCTCCAGAAGGTTGCCACTTTCACAGCATTGTCTGTAGCCTCACATAAGTCACGCTGGTGGGTCACGAGGCAGAGGTCTTATTGATGTTTACTGGTAAGCTATGTTCGGCTTGTGTTTCCTAAGTTTTTATCTACAACATCCACGCGATGACTTGGAGTGGTCCTATTTTACTCTACCGGGAAACACACGGCACGGCCTGTTTGCCTACATAATAGAAATAAAAAACTAGTATAAGCGGACTATGGCTTGCAGGATTAAACAAATAATTTACGGGAACTTTAAAACTTCGCTGGCATTATGAAGAAAAATTCTACGTGAAAGGTGTTATGACCTCAAGCTTCAAAACTTTAGAACTTTGTAATAATAACTTTTAAAATAGTACTTATTTTTAGTTAGCTTGAGCATTATTACTTGAGCTTATGATGCATTACATAAATAAAAATTGGACGAAATCTTTGGAAATCTTTGAGACCATTAAAAAAAATGTCAATACGACGGGGTTAACTTCTAACTAACTAAGTTGCAAGCAAATTAAAAATCTTTAAAGGTATGGTAAGTCGCAATAGCACTAATGTCAGATAATTCAAGCTGACTAAATGTATCTGACGTAGCTCAATAAGGATTGGATCTCATCTATCAGCACGGAGCAGCGACGAAACGCTTCAGCACCGGCCGTGCTGCAGCGTTCCGTCTCTCTCTCTTGCTCTAGCAAATGACTGTTCTGAGCGACAGAAAAGGATAGCAGAATAGGAAAGTACTGTTCCGTGCTGATAGATGAGATCCAACCCTAACTGTCATCTAGTGTAAGGATTGAATCTCATCTATCAGCACGGAGCAGCGACGAAACGCTTCAGCACCGGCCGTGCTGCAGCGTTCCGTCGCTCTCTCTCGCTCTAGCAAATGACTGTTCTGAGCGACAGAAAAGGATAGCAGCATAGGAAAGTACTGTTCCGTGCTGATAGATGAGATCCAACCCTAAATGTCATCTAGTGTAAGGATTGGATCTCATCTATCAGCACGGAGCAGCGACGAAACGCTTCAGCACCGGCCGTGCTGCAGCGTTCCGTCGCTCTCTCTCGCTCTAGCAAATGACTGTTCTGAGCGACAGAAAAGGATAGCAGCATAGGAAAGTACTGTTCCGTGCTGATAGATGAGATCCAACCTTAACTGTCATCTAGTGTAAGGATTGGATCTCATCTATCAGCACGGAGCAGCGACGGAACGCTTCAGCACCGGCCGTGCTGCAGCGTTCCGTCGCTCTCTCTCGCTCTAGCAAATGACTGTTCTGAGCGACAGAAAAGGGTAGCAGCATAGGAAAGTGCTGTTCTGTGCTGATTATATCCCATATCTCTGTCGCTGATAGATGAGATCCAACCCTAACTGTCATCTAGTGTTAGCAGTCATTATTAAGTAGTTAACTAATTGTGGAAGTTTCCTCGCAATGTTTTCCTTTACCGGAAACAAGAGGTGGTAGTTGAAAATAACCGTACACGAGTTAAGACTGCGCCTGATGTGGATAATCTAAATTTTTCTCCCGCGTCCACGCACACAAATTTACTCTAGCCGAAGCGAGACAGCAAGCCATGCGGGGTGAAACGGTCACGCGGTTTACGCGTTTCTTGTTTTTTGAGGTTTTTTTCGTTTTACAAAGAATATTTAAGAGTTATTTCCAAAATAATACATATGATCCCCGCCTTATGTTTATTACAATTATAATCCAAAGTTACAAGGGCTAATTTATTGTATTTCTTGAATACTTTCCATTTTAGTATAATTCTGAGGTGATTTAGAGGCAACTTCGCTATTTTTTTCTATCGAGAAAATTTTAAGCAATCGTGTTTTCGAAACATACAAGTATTATGTATAGAGTTTGTTCTGAACTTTGCTGTGTTTTAATTTCGAAGTGAGTATTTCCTTAATATTGATAATACAGGATGACTTTTTAAACAGCTGTGCCTCACAGACGCACTGAAAGTGCCTTAACCATCACTCTTGGACTAAAATTAAAAGACTCTTATCGGTCTTTGATCTCGTCTTTTAAAGTCGATTCCAAAGTGAAAAATTCTCACCCTCAAAAACAGGTGAATTAATTCACGCACTTGTTGCTCACTCTTTAATTAATTATATTGCTACGAGACTTGAATAGCAAGCGATTCCTCAGGGGGCTATTCCGGACTCGAACAATGGAGTGAAAAACTAAGATGTTCAAAGATAATGAAGGCAAATTTCTTATACAGAGTCTAACCAAATATACTGAAACTATTTTAAGGGTCAATTCAGTCCATGATACCGAACAACTTTCCCCAAAAAACATATATCGAAATATGAAAACTATTTTTGTGCTTCCATATAAGTTGACCGATCAGCTGATCCCAGTTTCTATGGAAAGCCAAAAATTATTTTCATATTTCAATATATGATCCTTAGGGAAAGTTGTTCAGTATCATTAACTGAATTGACCCTTAAAATAGTTTCAGTATATTTTGTTAGACGTCATATACAACGTGGAAGACATGCCCGTAATGAAATAAACCACGGGCTATTCTAGATCACTAAAGTATAATGAAATTAAAATTACAGTCAAGAAACCAAAGAAAAATTCGACATTCTTATACAAAACGCCCGGGCGGCTGCACACTTTTGAATGGAAAAGCCAAATTTTTTTTTGTTCTTTGGCTGTTATTTCAATTTTATTATACTACAATCATCTAGTATAGACTGTGGTTTGATTTTTTACGTGTATGTCCCTTCCACGTTGTATAACAAAACTAAATTCAAACACAACTACATTAGTTATGTCATCTCTAGAAAAACGTAGTTGTTTGAACACTCTCTAAGTTTAACACATGTGCAATCTAGAATTGCTCGCTGATACAGTAAGTTTTAGTACAGAGTTGCAGCTTGACCAGTTCGTCTGTGACATCATGCTGAGTCAGGACCTTTTCACTATCTAGGTCACTTCTCACGGTACAATTACATTGCATTACTACATAACTACTATTACAAAACAACATTATGTGATTTATTCATGTACCTGTGGCCTTTTAGTGAATAAAGATTTTATCTATCTATACAGGCTGACTTTTAAACCACCAGCCAAATTTTTGGAGCAAGTTCAGTCCATGATACTGAACTACTTTCCATAAAAACAATTAACGAAAAACTAAAATAAAAATTCGCCTTTTCATACAAATCAGCGCTCAGTCAAACGGATTTTCTATGGGAGGACGAAAAATTTTCATGGATTTTTAATAACTTTTTTTATAGAAAGTAGTTCAGTATCATGGACTGAACTTGCTCCAAAAATTTGGCTGGTGGTTTAAAAGTCAGCCTGTATATCTATCAGATGAAGCCCTAGGCAAAAACTAGTAGACAAACATCCGTGCACTTTATTCTTTAATGGCGAAACAATTTGCAGCATCGCTCTGCAAACAATATGAACGACGGAGCACTGTTCTGTAAGAATTGTGTACCTTTGTGAAATGTTTTATGGAATTTAAAATGCTCTTAGTTACTTGCTCTTTGATGTATTGGCCAAAAATTCTTTCTTTTCGGATAATCAGGTGATTCAAGCCTGCAATATCCTAACCAGACTGGAAAAAACATTTCGTAAAGTGTGCTTCCCAGAGGGATTTGAACCCACAACCTCCGGAACACAAGGCAAACGCCTTGATCACTGAACCACGGAGGCAGTCAATTAATAAGGAAGACAATTATAACAATACTAATATGTTATACTTAGTAGTAGTGTTATATAGTAATAGTACTTTCAATAGTATTATGAGCAATCAGTCAAAAGAACCCTTTTTAGTCCCTTGGTGCTAAGTTAACAATACGTAAGAAATAAAAAACAATACGTAAGAAATAAAAGCGGGTGAGGGCAAAGCTAATGAGTTGTTTGTCCCGCGGCGTCACTCGTTTGTGAGGGAGACGGGGCGGAAAGACGGGTCACACCGCCGCCATCTTGAATTTTATTATTAATAATGCGGGACTTTCCGCGATTGATAGAATTTTTATGGTTCCATATTAAACAAGGAACCCCTATAGTTTCGCCATGTCTGTCCGTCTGCCGCGGTTTTACTCAAAGACTATTAGTAGTTACTAGAAAGCTGTAATTTGGTATAGGTATGTATATTATTCACGCACAAATAAGTTCAAGTTCAAGTCAAGTTCATAATTGATTTAAGTAAAAAAAAACATTTTACTCAGGTAATTTATTCACACACAGTGGCAACTCTCCCGACTGATGACGTTTTCTTGGGCCAATCACGTGACCCAGCTGTCACGGGAAAAGAATAACAGGTGAAGAATATTATTTTACCATGCATATTTCATGCAGTTTCGATCAAAGATCATATAGGTATCATTGAACACGCAAACATACAAACGCAGGATCGTCCGAGCACAGTCTTAAAACTTCGTTCGCTCTCTCGGTCTTGTTTTTCTCCCGAGCTTCTAATATCTTTTGGGGTCGGCCCTCCTAGTCCTATTCCTCCATTCGAGCCGATGTTGTGTCATATCTGGATTCAAGTCCATCGTCTTCATGTCTTTGGAATTGTAAATGTATGTCTTTTAAATTATTATGAAGAAACCTTCTTCCCCCTTATTTAGACCTACGTCACAGCCTACGTGTAAATTCAACACTGAAATTTTAAAACAAACATCAAACTTAAATGCGACGACAGTCAGACTCACTCAATATTTTACATTCGGCAATATCAAACGTACGTGGTCTATTATATAAAATCTAGCTTTACTTCGTACCTTGAACATATATGACAATAGAAATGATAAACAGTACTCGTAGTTTAGTCCGTCAGTTCGATTATCTAAAAATAATGAACCCATTTTTTTTTTGTTTATCAAAGTAGTTTTTCAAAGATTCAGCGCATTGAGGTTTCAGAGTGGGGGCGATTAACGTCACTATCTAGTAAAAACCACAGAATAAATAATACTAACGTACAGAAGTCTCACTCAGCTAAGAAATTCAAAGAAATATCTACTCAATGTGGCTAGCGATATGGTTTAATTTAGCTCACGTCAGAACTCAGCACCTTTTCGTATAGATACCTAGACATCCATTGCAAGCCAATGTCATTCTTATTGCTCTGGACAAACGATTCGTCTAACTGAATTTGCCATCCGGAGGGGCCGCCTGCGCGCATAGCAATAATGTAGGTACATTTTCGATACCTAAACGGGGAGTGACACAGGCCTGTAAAAACCTACTAGATGTGACGTAGAACGTGACGGTATGCGAAATATAAATGCGCTTTATCTTTGTCATTATTTGCTAATAAGAGGAAAGAAAAAATACGTAAGTATACAATATTTTCTAACAAACCTAAGAAATAAGAAAAAAAAAAATTTTAAGTGAATACTCTTTTTTGAGATGGGAAAAAACCATTGAACTCGCGACACTGTTACCGACATCACCTTGATAAAGTTTTCAGTTCAATCGGCACTCCCGGAGTGCCACTGTTTTTTTTTTCCACATCCGTATTTGACAATAGGACGTCAAATCCATGCAATTAATTCAAAGTGAAAGTTCACAATCGACTCAGCGATTTTAAACCATCCCCGAGTGCAACAATTCAAATACGTTCGGAGCATGAAATGGGAGCGTGTGTGACGGAACGTGCGCGATGTCTCCGAAACAAACCACATACAAAGCGATACATTGATATTTGAATTTCATTCCCAGCCTTTGTGCTCAAATGCGAAATTCAAAATCCATTTGGTACAAATATTGTTAAAGGTAATATTTATTTAGTCTGGTTGGGATATTGCAGGTTGAATCACCTGATTATCCGAAAAGAAGGATGATTACGTGCTTCGGAAGGCACGTAAAGCTGTGGGTCCCGAACGCTATCTAGCGCCTTCTTAAACCTATCCTAGGATTGGTTCTGGTCAGATGGCAGTTGCTCTGAATAAATACCAGTAACCTCGTCAAATTGCCTAGGTTAGGTAGCGGACACCGTGCTCTGAAGCGTTACCGCTGAGGATGCAACCGGGAATACGCTCGGATAATTCACTGTATAGTTCTACGTAATATTAACGAGTACATCAGTACTCGGATCTCCGTTGCGCGATTTAAACTTTATCCAGTTTTATAAACGGTGCCATGCTAAACACACGTAAAGCAAAAAAAAAAACGGTGTAGACAACTGTAGCAAAAAATATTGTTACAATTTATTCCTATCGCAAATACACGTTAGATAATATTTCGCCGGTATTAACGCTAAACTCGTTTTCCTATATTAAAGCTCGCTTTGAGAGCATCACCTTACCTCTACCGCTTTGTTCATATTATTTTGAAGCCGGCTTATTATTTTGTGGCTCAAAGAACCCATATTTATAAATCAATTTCATTATATAACTAATGGTTTAATTTTTAATTGTATTAAACCCACTTTATATATATATTTATGTGTTTATCTATCACAAACTTACCTATGTATCACTAAATAGTATAAAACAAAGTCGCTTCCCGCTGTCTGTCCGTATGTATGCTTAGATCTTTAAAACTACGCAACGGATTTTGATGCGGTTTTTTTTAATAGATAAAGTGATTCATGAGAAAGGTTTATATGTATAATACATACCCGTGCGAAGCCGGGGCGGGCCGCTAGTTTATTATATAATAAAGTATCGTTGAGTTAATATCCCATAACACAAGTTTAAAAAACTTACTTTGAGTATAGCTCAATCAGTGTAATTTTTCCATAAAAGTATATTTATTTATTTATTTAAACCGTGCCATATGGCTTTATTTGTTTTTGTGTTTAGTGGAAACAGTGCTGTCAGTTTCAAGCTGCCTTAAGGCATCTCACATAGGTTGACGACTGCCGAGACCAATGACTTTAACGTGCTTTCAAATACACGGAGGAGCTAGAGATATTTTTCTGCCGGTTGTTGCAACCCATCCATGTGCAAACCACGACCAGGGTTGTTTAACATGCGAAAGCGGTAGTAATAGGTACTCCCGCCGGGCCACCGTAAAACTACAATATTCTTTTATGATTATTTACTATAAAGGCAAGTGTGAAAGGAAGAGCGGGACAGGGTCAACCTTCGCGAACGTTCTGCGATCAGATTGCAGACGTTCTGAAAATGGGAGGTAAGAAGTACCCGTAACCGAAGGGCATGTATGAAGAGGTTGATGAGTGTAGGTGAAGCGAAAGAGGTCTGTCAGGATCGTAGCAAGTGGAGGTCCATAATCTCTGTCTACCCCTGTGGGAAACAGGCGTGATGGTATGTATGTATATATGTTACTTTAATATACACTATCACGTCAGTGGGGCAGACATAGCATATTGGGTCTTGTGGCTCTAGTGAGACAGAGCCCAGGGCACCAAGAGCCACTTTAAGCGTGACGGTGGGCGAGAAGATGGAAAAATGAATTAAAATAATGATGGATTTTTTTATGGATTTTTTAATGATTCTGGTAAATCAGTATTCTGAATTCATCCTTATCTTTGCAGTTTAAATAAGTGAATATTTCATTTTCATCATAATCAACTGCTTTCAGGTACCCACAGTTGGGCATAAGCCTTCTTTTGTCTGCGCCATCTTGCTATGTTATTGGCCACCGCAATCCAGTTCTTTTCTGCAACTTGCCTGACATCATAAACCCACCTTACCACCGGACGTCCTAAACTTCGTTTTCCATTTCTAGGATACCGTTTGGTGACGGCCTTACACCACCTACCACCGTTCCTTCAAGCCAGGTGTCCCGCCCAGTTCCACTGGTCACAACCCTGGAGAGTACGTCATGAACTTTCGTTCAAAGTCAAAGTCAAATTTTTTTATTCAATTTAGGATATCACTTAATGAAGGTCATTATTTTTAGTGCAAAAGCTACCGATATTAGCGTTTCGCAAAGACTACTGCTGAGAAGAAACGCCGAAAGAAACTCATTTACACAGTATTGGTCGCCTACGCGCCGGAAGGGCTTTGTCAGTTTACAAAGATATTATGCCTAATACAATGTTATCACAATATAACATGTAAAGCTTGCGAACGACTGCCAAATCCAATTTACAGAAATAAGTAACACTGAGTAGTTCGCGCTGACGAGTTCGACGTCAGTTCTCCACATTGCGAACTCGGTCTTGCAATTTGATGCCGAGCATGACTCGTTCCATGGTCTCTGTGTAAACGCAACCTTATAAAATTCTTATTTCATTTTGAATTAATTATAAATTTTAGTGAAATATTTCTTACTTATTCCTCCTCTCGTTAGACAAACATTTCAGAGCATGTTCAGAGCAAACACAACTTTGCATAGCATTAGCGAAACTAATTTGTTCCGAAAATTAATGTTTTTGAAACTAATTAAAATATTTGACTTGAAGCTTTTCACTAATTAACTTAGAGCTAGTTTCGGAGATTTTCACAAGTTAAGAGGACATACTCGTTCCCTTTTTGTTTACTATTTTTTTTAACCTATTCTATCCCAACTTTCAGCATTCTAACACTCTCGATCGAAGGCTTTCATGGTCTAATTCCTGCAATATGAGCACATATCTCCATCTTTTTCTGGACTCACTGAACTTTCTTTCCGTTTTAGAAAAATTCGAGGAAAAATAACGTCAAAATTATAACAAAAAAATGCTATATAATACATAACTGTGAAAATTTTGACAAAGCGTGTTGCAGATTTTTTAAAGTATTTCATCAAATCAAATCAAATTTACTTTTTGTTTTAAATATTTATTTTTTATACAACTTAGTGGAAAATTCAACAGTACGCCCCAATAAATCTATCCTGAGGGTGAACGGTTGCCGTACACTTTGCACTAAATACAGTCTTCGCATTTTTTTCTTCTTCTTTCAAGTTAGCGGCGAGAATACCCTCTTAACGACAAGAAGATGTGATGAAATTCGCAATGAACTCAGCAGTTCTGAAACTCGACAGTTAACTGCTTGGTTAGTTCAGTAAGAGCAACTGAAATCTACTCAACTATCGGTTGGAATGAAGTGGAAATGTTGCGTGAAGTTCTACAAACTAATTCAATTCGTATAGAAATTTTGATAGTAAATTAAAAGCATAGATGAAATTGCGAATCATAGGCGAACTAGCGACCATGACTACTATGATTACTTTTTCCACCTACTTGGCTACCATGCACGTTGAAAGTGGCTTAAGTGATTGTTTATCTCTGTGTGTGTGTTTAAAATAGTAGCTTATTTCCCTCGCTTGACTCTTACGATCTGCGCGGGAAGAAATCAGCAGATGTCAGAAAACGCGGAAATAAAAAAAAAAATATAAGTAATTTCTCACTGACTGTCTCCTTGGTCCAGTGATTGCCTTGTGATCTGGAGGTCGTGGGTTCAAATCCCACTGGGAAGCAGGCTTAGTGACAAGTTGTTTCCAGTCTGGTTCAGTCTTTGGGTTGCGGAGGTCAGACGTCAGTTGCTCCGTGTAAAAACCAGTAACCTCGACTAAACATGTAGGTAAGGTCCTAAAGCGTAACCGCTGAGGATTCAACCGGGAATGCGCGAGGATGTTGATGAGATAACTTATATCTCACTAGTTTCACCATTAAATTAAACTAAAACGACCGCACTCTCTCATAAAATTCTCCGCTCTTTGAGCTAACAAACAGACAGTCTTTTCTACTGCGAACTTCGCTGCCATATTTCATTTAAATCTAGTTTTATTTGAGCGGCGGAACAGGAATTAATTTAAAGAGGTCAGTCTTGTCGCGTTGAGGCTGTGCAATTTGAAGGCGAATGACTTTAAAATGAATAAATAATTATTTTCTTTTAAAACGAATAAGTTTATCATCTATTTTTAAACGATTTCCAAAAAGGAGTACTTAGTTTTTTAGTTTGAATGTATATGTCACCGGCAATCTGTATAATCCGGTATTCTATACAATACCTAGGCAATGTATAGAATACCTAAACCGTGTAGGTAATGCATTAAACATTATTTATTTTATATTTTGCCTAGGTATTCTATACAATACCGACAGCGCAGCCGGTAATGTATGTAATTGTATAGAATACTGGATTATACAGATTGCCGGTAACATATACAAAGTGGAAGGGACGCACCCGTAGTAAATCGAACCACAGGCTATACTAGATCTTTAAAATATAATTAAAATAACAGTCAAAACAAAAAAAAAATCGACATTTCTATACAAATCGCCCGGGTGGCTTCACACTTTTGTATGGAAATGCCGATTCTTTTTTTATTTATTGGCTGTTATTTTAATTTCATTATACTATAATGATCTAGTATAGACCGTGGTTCGATTTATTACGTGTATGTCCCTTCCACGTTGTATAGTTGCATACGATTATTATAAGGAATGCGGATCACCTGACCCATTCGTTATAATGACAGTCTACTTCACCTGGACGGTAAGCCCTGTGGTCACAGGATAACTGTGCGCGCTAGAGAGTTAGTATAAGATGTGATGTGGTCTCACAAGGAAGCTTTAATAGGTCAGTGCGAGGAGGGGCGCTGACCTTACCGTCTCACTTTTTATTAATGTCCATCTCATTTTGACATATTCATTAATTTTATTTACACACAGTTGCCTTTGTGCAAGTTTTTTTTCTCTTTGTATTAAATAATGTACATAAATGTAATTATTGTGCAATAAAGATCTTGAACAAACAGTGGCAACACTTTGGAATGTTGCCACTGTTTGTTTGTTTGCTGATGACGTGGTCTTGGGTTCATCACGTGACCAGCTGTCACAGGAAAATAATGCCTTGTTTTATTATGTATACCATGATTTAATTAATCCGCTAAAAGTCTATGCCCTAATCACTGTTAACCAACTGGGATCGTTAAAAACTCAAAAACTAGACAGTAACTATTGTTGACGTGATTTATATTCTGCGAGTGAATAATTTTAGAGTATTTCCCAATTCTTACTTACTACATGATTCAAACTGAAACTTGGTAAACTGAACTTGTGTGTGGTTTTACGATTTTTCAAGTAATATTTCAAGATTTACATTAAATTACGAGTTATTTCAACAAAAATTGTATCATTTTGGACCCACTCCCTACATATTTTATATACATAGATATATATAATCAAGTAGGTAGTATACGTAATTTATTTATTGCAATATGTATTTAGAAGTTTTTTAGTAAATAGCTTGAAATACCAGTAAGTAGTTAAAAATTAAAATGTTATTTTTGCTCCTACTTTGGCCTCACTTGTTTCTGCATCTACTGTCCGTTGACTGGTAGAGAAATTCCAAGGCTTTAAGTCCTCCGTTTGCAATTTTTGTAATAAAGTTGAATACTTAAATAAAAATAAAACGTTGTACATTAATGTTGTACAATTTTATACAACAACAGTTCTCAGTCACGCCGCAGTGTTCTCCTGCAGTCTCAGGCGGCCGCAGAAAGACATGCGCCTCTCTGCGTACATTTTAGAATTTTATTTTATATTTCCATTGTTTTTAATCCTCGATACAAAAAGAGGGGTGTTATAAGTTTCACATCTTTTTGTGACATCATAACTCCCGAATGGATAAGCGATATTGATGTAGGCACATTTTTATTGTTTAAAAGGTGACTTAATCGAGAATGGAGCAACATCTGCCTCAATCAATAACACTGGAAAATGTTTTTTTAATGAATAACACTGGTACTCATCAGGAAGTTTTTCCCCTAAGTAACAGTGGTACTCATCGGAAACAAACGGTCTGTTAAATAACAGACGAGGCTCTGGTAACCCGCCATCTTGCACTGGACTAACGCGGCGGGTTACGGTCCAAACTCCTTTTATGATGTTACACCAAGTATGACTCCAAGTGCCCGGCGGCTCCAGAGACAAACCTGATGAAGACAGCACCGTGGATGGCTCTGAAGTCAGGAGTGCTAAAAACTTCGGGAAAGAAGTAGCTGGAAACAACAAAGCCTTTGCCCAACTATGGGACCTGAATGACTAGGCAAAACTCGAGAGTTTTTTTATTTTATTTATTTGATTCGCGAACTGGCTTAACAACACAAAGTTTATACATATGCATATAGCATATAATTTGCCAGCCTACTTGGAGCGAACACAGTATGCACATTTGATATACTGCCCATATGACATTATTTGTTAAATCGAAACTGCTTTATTCGTTTACAAGATCCCACCATAGAAAAAGTTTCATTATGGCATACTCTTACTTAACGTTTCCATTTTTATAAAAAAATCATATAAAGCTAAACATCCAAAACCCAGAATTATAGCTATGTAAGTGTAACATTATAGTTAAAGTACATACGTACTTCTACCTTATAATTGACTAAATACCCTCTCAAAATCAAGTTGCCTCGAAGAGATCCCTTTAAGGGATAACTCCTTCTTTGTATATTTGCTTATTCGTATTATGTAGTCTTTTATACTAAATTTTTTTTGTTGCAATAAAGTTATTAAAAACTTGTAAAAAGCTATTTTCCAAATGCCCTGACTGGGGATCGAACCCAGAACATATTATGCTAGTCTGCCACTCCAGGGGGAGTGGCGGGCTATATATTACGCCATGGAGGTTGTCTATAAAATATAGTAAGCTTCTCTTTTTGTCTAACTATAAATGACTGTAGTACAGCTGAAAATAATTCGACGTGAAGTCGGCTTAATTAACGTGACGGTGCGAAATTAAAAAGTAATTGGATCGGCTTACGTCGCACCACCAATTAGCACAAGCGCGAAATTATTTTACTAAAAGATGAAACACTTTGCAGAAAGAGCCTCTCTGTCTGGATTATTTAGGGAACTACTGACTACAGTATGACGACATATCTTTTTTATTTGTTTTTATGTTATCTTAGTATTTTAGATTTTATGATTTTAAGTTAGTCTTAGGATTTTCAAAATCTCTTTGTATTTTATATTGACTGACACTCACCCATTCCAAAAGTATGTAACCTTTTAAAATTTGGGTTGACTGAAAGAGATCCATTCTTGGGATAAACCACCTTTGTGCAAGTTATTTTTTTTTCTCTTTGTATTATATAATGTACATAAATGTAATTTTTGTGCAATAGAGATATTAAACAAAAAAACAAACAGAATGAGGTGGTGAAAAAAGTCTTATACAATGTTCAACAACAACATGGGTCCCTACAGACGCAAAATAGATCCAAAACAGAACCTAAGATGAGATGGAGAGACGAGTTGTCCGCTTTTGATAAAGAATGGGGGGAAACCTCCGAAGATAGAAGTAATTAAAAACGAACTTTTGCCCAATAATAGGACCTTGATGACTAAAAAAATGCAATTGTTCAGAATCAACCATGTACAGTACGTACAACCATGTTACTAGCGTTCATAGGCTCTATACGATTTACTATCAGTTTTTCTACTTAGCTGTAGAAAATATACACAGCTACTAACTTCTTACAACCACGGATGCTCGAGACCGTGCAACCTATATACAAAAGTCGGAAAGCGGATGCGGCTTCACAACAAATATAGCTGAGCAATTTCACATTATAATGTCCGCTACAATCAATTTGCAAAATAAATTAAAGCAAACCCCCAACTGAACTTGCCTTCCCGCCAAAAACTCTTATTGTTCTTTGGATTTATGTGTCACAAATATTTTAAAATAAAACGAAATATTAACGTCAGAATGTTGAGTTTAATTCCTAAAAAGAAATGTAAGCTTTGTAAAGGAAGTCTGTTCTTATTATCGGAATGTTACGTTGTAACAAAGTCGTGATGGAAGTTGAAACTAAGCCAATTTTTATGTAATGGCTTTTACAACATTTTCAGTCCAAGTTTCAAGACAAGATGTCTGAAACTATTCAACTGCCAAATTCTTTTATTATAAGGAGCTCGGTCATCATCTTCATCATATCAGCCACAGGAAGTCCACTGCTGGGCATAGGCATCCCCTAAGGATTTCCAAAACGACCAATCGGAAGCGGCCTGCATCTGGATGCAGGAAAACGCTAGCGTTTTCCTGCAACCTTGCAGACCTGTCCGTCTGACCACCTAGCAGGTGGGTGTCCTACGCTGCGCTTGCCAGTACGTGGCCGCTAGGTGTTTCTTTACGTGATCGAATGAACAGAAATGAGTAGATTCATAGAAGAACTAAGGTGACAAACATAGCCCAGCAGATTAGCTCATCGAAGTGGCAGTGTGCGGGGCACATAGCGCAAAGAACCGATTGCCGATGGGGCAGAAAGGTTCTCGAATGGAGCTCGGTCGTTCGGTGCTTTTGCAAGTTAAGCAGCCCAGGTGCAGACTACATTTGGATAGGTCACCACAAGTAGCACAAAATTATTTCATGCGACCAAAAGACACGTTAAGGGTTGATTGCTATCCTTTTCTCTCTCTCTTGCTCTAGCAAATGACGGTTCTGAGCGACAGAAAAGGATAGAAGCATAGAAAAGTGCTGTTCCATGCTGATAGATGAGATTCAACCCTAAGGCCTGTTGGTCCAGAGGCTGTTATCATTGTATGGCAGTCGTCAAGCTATGCAGCTGCCTTAAAGCAGCTTGAAAAATCTGACACCAGTAGTGTGGGCCAATTACGCACACGAAAAACAAAATCAAGATTCAATGAATCAAATATTTATTCAGTAAATAGGCTTTTGCATTCACTTTTGAAAAAAAAATTGCTAAATAACACACTTTATAGGACAAAAATGCGTTCATAGAGAGTATAGAATTAGGTGGCACGACGGAATTTTATCCTCGATAATCTCGTTATGAATTTGCCCGTTGAGGCAACGTTTCCACCATCCGAGTACTTCATTGTATTGGTCTAAAGTAATGTAATAATGGGAATATAATTCCCAGTTGTATGTACTACTGGTCCCAAATAGATCTATATTGGGACAAAAGATACCATTATAAGTACTAGTAGGATTAACCTGGTAGGTCTATTGGGAAAAGAAAATCCCATTAGTCCTATTGGTAGGTTTATTGGGACAAAAATTCCCATTAGAAATAGTGGTAGGACTTGGAAGGTCTACAGGGACAGAAAGTCCCAATAGTCTTACTGGTAGGTCTCTGAAACAAAAAAAAATCTCATTAGATCTCCTTAGAAAGAAAATCCCAGTTGTCCTACTGGTAGGACATATATGGTAGGTTTAATGGGACAAGCTCATCTGTGAAAGCTAAAGAAAAGATTAGCAACTACATCAGTACAGGAGTTGCGGCAACTAACCGCGTGACGTCATTGTTCGTGTGCTACCGCCGCCGACTACAAACTTGCTCCTTGGGGGCAACCCTTAGTTAGTTTTAAGGCACAAGACGTAGCGATTAGGAGAGGTCTATATCTAGTAGTGGAATTCCTGTGGCTGACATGATGATAATGATGATGACTACAGCGATATCAAAATTCAAAATATAGGGTTAGAATAACTTTATTTCTCATAACAATTACATGAAATAATTCACTTACTGAGAAAACATAATATTTACATAGGTAATAGTACAATGAGCGTGCTTTTATAAACAATAAAAACCAATTAAATAGCTTTGACAAAAATATAAATATAAGGTGGGTAGAATTAGAGTGACGTCGTCGCTCGTCATTGACTGTGATGGACAAATTTTCACCCCCAGTGGGATTTGACTATGCTGTCGTGGCTTCGTCACTCTTAATCTTTTTAGATATTATTCCAAGCATAATAATACTATACAGGTGACTTTTTAACCACCAGCAAAAGTTTTGGAGCAAGTTCAGTCCATGATACTGAACTACTTTCCACAAAAATAATTAACGAAAAACGATAAAAAAACTTCGCCTTCCCATACAGATTGGCGCTCAGGGTCACTGATTTTGTATGGGAGGACGAAAAATTTTTATCTATTTACAATACATTTTTTTATAGAAAGTAGTTCAGTATCATGGACTTAACTTGCTCCAAAAATTTGGCTGGTGGATAAAAAGTCACCCTGTATAATATAAAACATTAAGTCTGTTTTTTTACATCTGGGCAGATATAAAAGAGACCATATGATACCGCTATCGGTCAACTATGGCTCGATTTACACTGTCGGAAAATCGAGGGAAGTTTTTAAGAATTCACAGAGGGATGAACTTACTTTCACGTAAAAAAACACCGCATCGAAATCGTTCCATCGATGCGATGCCACAGACAGACAGACATACTGGTCAGAGTCCGAGTTATATTAATAGGCGATGCGGCTAGCAACCCATCACTATTTTGATTCCATTTGACCATCTTCTTCACACCCAATATCACGCTACGTGGTCTTTGGGTCGTACGGCCCTAGGCTCTGTCTACCAAATTGGGAATAAATATTAATGTATACTATCAGTAGTGACTTATTATATTCTACTAGCTTTTGCCCGCGGCTTCGCTCGCGTATCCCACGGGAACATTACATTTTTCCAGGATGAAAGGTATCCTATGTCCTTCTCAGTACTCCTAACTATGTGTATGCGAATTTTCAAGAAGATTGGTTCTGTAAATAAAGAGTGAAGAGGTAACAAACAAACAAATATACAAACTCACTTTCGCATTTATAATATTAGTTGGGATGGGATAGACAGGATAGGATAGGATTTTACTATCAGTCTGGAAGTCTCTCAATAGACTCCGGGCTGGTGTTGGGAGATGTCGAGAAAACTGAGTTATGTGGTGTCACGCTAATAACGACTAGTGATGTGCCGCCAGAAATATGCCGAATTTACGGAAAATTACCCTTGTATATTTACGGGAATATTCCCAACATTTCTGTAAATATTCCCAACATTTCAACACATATTCCCAATATTTCACTAAATATTCGCAATATTTCCGTAAATGTGCCCAATATTTCCGTAAATATTCCCGTAAATTTTTAATTTTTAGAAATATTGCCGGGAATATTTACAAGAATATTTCAAGTTTCCAAGGACGGCACATCAAACCATCAAACAAATCTGAACGACCTTTGCGGTTCCGGTATCATTCAGTCGATGGACCACCTTCTGTCGTGTCCGAGCTGTCCTACGTCATGTGTATACCTTAAAGGACCTCAGTGAGGCTTAACGAAGTGGTATTGCCATAGCCACATACTGGTCAAAGATGACTTGAAATTGATGCTTCAGTGAAACCATTTTAATTCGATAAGAAGAAGTAACCAAACCCGTGTGGTTCCGGGTTAGAATAGGACCAATCCATCTCTTCCTGTGGATGTCGTAAGAGGCGACTAAAGGAAAAATAGCACTTAAAGCTCGTGCTACAATAGCATTCCCGAAGAGGGTTGTCGTCAGGCAGGCGGCCGGTCGTAAAACTATAGCCAAATCGTTTAAAATTTTACGACTATTTCTTCTCCAATTAGCTAGATTTTTGGCATCCTTGGGTGACCATTGATATGCATTTTATATTTGGAAAAGAAAAAGCGGGAAAGGGCACCCCGGGCTCCGAAGCAGCATAGCTGAGGATGCAACCGGGAACGCGTTCAGATGACGAAGAAGAAGAAGTGAACATACAGTGCATTAATCATCATCATCCGAGCGTATTCCTGGTTGCATCCTCAGCGGTAACGCTTCAGAGCCCGGGGTCCGCTACCTAACCTACGTAATTTGACGAGGTTATACCGGTTTTTACAAAGAGCGACTGCCGTCTGACCTCCGCAACCCAAAGAGTGACCAGAATCAATCCCAGGATAGGTTTCAACAAACGCTAAATGGCGTTCGAGACCCAAAGCTTTAAGTGCCTTCCAAAGCACGGAATCATCATCAATCATCTTTCTTTTCGGATAATCAAGTGATTTAAGCCTCCAATATCCTAACCAAACTGGAAACAACTTTTCACAAAGGATGCTTCCCAATGGGATTTGAACCCACGACCTCCGGATCATAAGGCATACTCCTTGACCACTGGAACACGGAGGCAGTCAGACTCGGTACATCTAATGCCTATGCTTATGACCTACTTCCTGTCACTTCGACCAATTCCAAATTTCCCACCGGCGCCCATGCTGGACACGTCGCCGTTCATTTAAGTTTTTATTCCGCCAGGAATCCAAGATTTAAGTTCCAAATGAGTGTAATTTAAACTCGGCTAAAAGCTGCCGACTTAATTTACATCCACCAGTTTTTGTTTCATTAACGGATTTCTTTTGAGCCAAATACAGCTTTTAGGGCTGTCGCAAACATGTGCGTTTTTATCGACAGAGATTTTCGCACGAGTTATTGCGAAATAGTTTTTTATACATTTAGTTTAAGGTAAGAAATTACATTACACTGATGAGATAAAAACGCATGGTATAAGATTCCCAATACGTGTATAAATTTCGACATTCTCATATCGATTTTTCTTACATTTTGTATTAGAACGCTGAAAGAATGCAAACTCTGTGAATTGATTGCAGTAAAATTTGCGAGTTTGTAGAACTCTATGTGAAGCCTTTTGGTGTTGCTGCCATAGGTTTTGTCTACCCCGTTAGAAGTAAGACGTGAGAGTGTGCCTGCATTTGTAAAAACTCAAGATACAAGTTGATAGTATAAGTTGTTTTTGTTGTTAAGCACCTATCTCTAAGAAACGCAGTTCGCAAAAATAGATGCGTTTTTGTGTCGATAAAACGCAGCGGTGTGAGGCAGACTTTCAGCTTTTTAAGTCTCAAGTTCCTCTGAACAAAATTTAATTCCGATATATGCAGGTGTAAAGTTGATTTTTTATAAACGGTGTGAATGAAAAGAAAAACGTGTAAAATTTCATATCAAGCGTAAGAAATGTTGTTTTGCTTTCATCGACTTGGCAAAGAACCTCGAGTATGCCAAATATGAAGAATCTTTACTCGTTATCTTCATCGGCGCTTATCGCAGTTTATGGTACAGTAAAACAAGGTATTCTCTTCCCGTGAAAGTGGTCACGTGATTAGAACAAGAATACATCATCAGTTGGGTGTGTTGCCATTGTGTGTGATTTGATTACCCGAGCAAAGTGCATTTTTAGGGTTCCGTACCTTTGGGTACGGAACCTTTGGGTGCAAACGGGACCCTATTACTGAGACTCCGCTGTCTGTCCGTCTGTCACAGGGCTCTATCTCTTGAACCGTTATAACTAGATGCTTGAAATTTTCACCGATTATGTATTACTGTGGCCGCTATAACAACAAATACTGAAAATAAAAAAAGTTAAAAATTAACGAGGGTCGTCATATAAAAAAAGTTGTTTTTTTAGCGTTTTAAAACATTGTATGGAGGTACGGAATCCTTCATGTACGAGACCGACTCGCACTTTCCCGTTTATTTAGCTTAACAAACCTATTATGAACTAATAATTCAATGTAATGTATAAATTTTTGGGTAAGTATTTGAGGTCAGCTAAAATAAATAAATAAATATATAGGGACAAATCACACTGATTTAGCTAGCCCCAAGTAAGTTTTTTAAACTTGTGTTATGAGATAATACTAACTTAACGATACTATATTTTATGATAAATACATATATAGATAAACCCAAGACCCACGTCAATTTGAAAAAGGCCATTTTCCAACTTGCCCTGGCTGGGGATCGAACCCGGTACCTCCGGATTAGCGGTCTAGCGTGTTAACCATTACGCCACGGAGGTCAAGTCTCTAAGTCTTTCCGAGGATGTCGTAGAAGGCGACTTAGGAAACACAAGCTAAAAAAGCTTATAAATTAATGAGACCTCTCCAACCCGTCTGGCCAGCGTGGACAGTGTAGGCCAAATCCTCTGACTGCTCTGGCTAATATATGGCTCTGGCAGTACAGAGAGGGTGCGTGTTCCTGCAGTGGAGACTAAAAAAGACCTGATCATGATCATGAAATAAAAATAAATATGTTTTTCTGACAGATCCGTATCCAAAGCAAGCAAGTTGATTTAACCCCCGACGTTAAGAATTGCTGCATTTATCTATTTATTTATATATATAGTATATGTAGCGTATATATATGTATGTATTTGTGTAGGCATATGTATAGGAAGTATATATATATATATATATGTACATTGTATAATGTACATTGTGTATTTTATGTATACTATACTTTATCTTGCAACCCACATTTAGACTTTCTGTATAACCCAAAGGTTGACTGGTAAACAACGCGTTTAGCGCTTTTATAAGTTCGCGTATTGTTCTGTACAATTTGTATTTGATGGACAATAAAGATTAAATAAATAAAATAAAAGTAGTAAAAGCTACTAGCCAATTCTTACTCTAAACATTTTCTCAACTAGCTTCCAAGATGCACCGTCCGAGGCGTCAAACGTTTGCAATTTGCATTGATTTTCAAGTAACGTGTCTTCACAAAATAGAGAAACTAACAGAACTAACTAGAAGACTAACTTTACAATTTAAAAAAATTACGCTCGTCTGTCCGCTCCCTAAATTGACTTAAAAGTCGCAATAAGCAGGTTCAACTCCTTGTGGATAGGACCGATGTTAACCCTACAGGTAGAAGACTCATGTGTGGCGACGCGAGTAAGTCCAGGGTATGCCAAGTCTTCACCGTTAGGAGTGACAAGGTGACAGGTGAATAGGGGGGCAATGTCGCACAGTAAAATCGACACATGTATACATACATTTATCATTCTATGCCATACTTACCAGGTGGCATTACATTTTCAGATTAGAAAGCGTGTTAGCGCATTTTCTGAGACCACCGTACGTGCACTTGTATTTTTGTATGCATTTGTACTTTTATAATAAAATACTAGTATAATAAAATTAAAATAACAGCCAAAAAACAAAAATAATTTTCGGAATTTCCATACAAAAGTGTGCGGCCGCCCGGGCGATTTGTATAGGAATGTCGATTTTTTTTTTGGTTTTTTGACTGTTATTTTAATTTCATTATACTTTAGTTATCTAGTGTAGCCCATGGTTCGATTTATTACGGGTATGGCCCTTCCACTTTGTATTTTTTTAATATTATTAGTTTTACTATATGGTACATATACATAGAGTATAAGAATTAAATACTTATTAAACACATATACTCAGACACTTGCGTTCTTTCGTACCACCATTCTTCGCTCTATTATTCTTTCGCGCTCTCGATTCTTTCCCTTTTTTCTTTATTGTCAAAGTTCTTTGAACTTCCGTCTTTACACCTGACGAGTAGTTCTATCCTTCCCGGTGTCTAAGGCATAATCCACAGATCTGGTCTGAGGTCACATCTATATCTGTCTAGTTTATGCTCTTGCGCTTCATTGCGATCCATTACGTGCATCGACTGCGATATCAGTCACTATTCAATCCAGTGAACATTGGCACTGTTGAAAAGTGAATGCTAGAAAATTTTGGTCGCTTTAAAGGATATTGTCGAGAATTCAATGAAACGAAATGAAATTCAGCTGCAAAGCCGTCTTAAAAATATGCAGAAAAAAAAAGAAAAATATTTTATTTGGTACTTATATGAAATTATTTACAATTGAGCCTTAACATCTAAGTCCTTCATTCCTTAAAACTTAGGGTCAGTTCACACCGAGACGGAACGTGGCGCGGCGTATACTTAGTACAGTTACTTTGTATCTACAAATACTATTATGAAAAGAGTATCTAATGTATAAATATAATTAAAGAAGATACATATTAAAGCAAAGGTTTCACACTAGTTACCAATGATACGGGAAACAGAATTGTGAAGTCTCACAGTAAACAGTTGCAGAGTGCAGTGTGTACACAGCTGAATGCACGCTCCGTCCCTTGGGACTACTAGACACTTATATACTAGAGTATACATATTTAGTATAGTTACTTAGTGTCTATTATGAGAAGAGTATCTAATGTAGACATAAGTATAAATAAAGAAGCCACACGTTAAAACCAAGTTTGCACACTAGTTACCAATGATACGGGAAACAGAAATGTGAAGTCTCACAGTAAACAGTTACCGAGCGCAAAGTGTACACAGCTGAATGCATGCTTCGTCCCTTGGGACTACTATACTAGCTTTACTGATATACTCACTTAGTGTTTATGCATTACAATATCCTATCAGTAACTCTTTTCTTGCATATATTGGTCTATATAAATAACATCAAAATAAATAAATAAAACATAGGGCTATATATGGTTTTGGCATTACAGAGAGGGTCGTATATTTTTGCTTTTCACTGAGAAACAATAAATCACGAAGGTACAATGCATTGAAATTTCGCATGACGTCACGCTTTCGTACGATTTTTACACATCGGTGACGTCACAAGCCCCCACTCTGGAGCTTAGATACTCTGTATCTTTGACAATTTTTACTTTTTTGATAAACTAAAAAATATGGGTACATTATTTTTGGATAATTTAACTAACGGAATAATTAGAATAATACTTTTCTCACCCAGTCATCATCCCTATGCTCGGATATTTATCCAAGTTGAAAATAAAAGATGAAAAATCCCATCCCATTCGTGGCGGGTTTTTCATCACTTATTTTCAATTTAGATAAAAACTTAAAAAATAATAATGTACGAAATGCTCCACATCCTGCAGAATACAAGACCTAAATGAACCCAATGACTGGGAAATCTCTATGGCCAAATACTGGTAAAGTTTGATTTAATTAAATCCGCTAGTTTCCAACAAGTTAAATCTGATACTTTTTTCTTAACGTCAAAACAAACATTTTCTATGGGATTTGTATGAAACATTGGACTGTGACGTAACTTTTTTGGAGTCAAATAGCGTTTTTAATATCCGTTTTCTGCATAATAATCTTAAATCACGTTCAAGGTGGATTTGAATAATAACAAGTGACAATATTTTGTGACATTTTATGGTCTTAACAATATTAAATAATTTATTTTTGACCCAGGAAACTACCCAATTAGTAAATAGCTTTTTGACTCGAAAACAAGAAGCGTTATGGTGGGCGAAAAGATGGAACAGGAATCAAAATAGTAATGGGTTTCTAGCCTCATTGCCTATTAACATGATTAGAATTTTCAACTATTTACTCGATCAGCTTTTAGGATCTGCCCGGGAAGCGAAGCAGCTGGTACATTCTAAGTTTATTATTTTCTTCCACACCAGCATGGAACATACTCTTATATCAATTTAAGTATTCAGACTATTAAGTACAAAATAACATACTTCCCAATGCGGGCACCAATGCAAACAGACTATAAAATTAAGTTGGTCTTGTCCTTGATGTTTCAAGTTAACCCAATTTGCGCAAGTTCAGTCTGATATGGATTCGGCTGCCATCCGGACCTCTATGGGTTAATCAAGGACCAAACTCTTGCATAGTTAAGAAAGCGTTTGTGCAAGTAGAAACTGCTTTAGCATGTGTTTATACGTTTTGTCCACTCCATATGGCTTGTGAACTTGTATTATCAAAGCTGTTAGAAGCTAATAGAGTAGGAGCTTGATGACTATGACTCCACTAGACTTAGTGGAGCAAGCGCTTAAAGTGCAGTCATGGTTAGTGATGTGACGTTCCCGTTCCCCAGATTTCCGGGAACGTTAGCGGGAATGTTCCCAAAAAATGGAAATGTCAGGGAAAGTTGTAATTTTATTTATCAGACATATTTTAATCACTGTAAATATATTTTACAAACGCAAATGCATCACTTGATATATAATACAAATATATATGTACTTATATCCAATATTTCGTAACATTCCCTAGAAATACGGGATCGTTCCCTAGGAACGTTCCCAAGTTCCCAAATTCCCCGGGAACGTTCCCGGGAACGGCACATCATTTGTCATGGTAAGCAATGCAATCAGGGGCTGATCCGGGCTAGTTTCAACTAGCCGAAGCACAGAATACATAATAGTACAAGTTATTATACATAATACAATATAGAATGTTATCTTTTGTTGAAAGTTAATAATTATAAAATAAAATAAAATATAAGGACAAAATTCACACTGTTTGAGCTAGCCCCAAAGTAAGTTTAAACTTGTGTTAGGATACTAACTCAACGTTCCTATATTTTATAATAAATACATACTCGTATATAGAAAAACACCCAGGACAATTTGAAATAGGCCATTTTCTAACACGCCCTGGCTGGGGATCTAACCCAGAACCTCTGGAGTGGCGGACTGGCATGCTAACCACTACGCCACAGAGGTCGTCAAAAAGTCTTCTTGTTAAACTTATTTTTAATGAAAAAGGTACTTTTGAAATGACCTAATCTAGAGCTCCTCCTGTGACTGAAACATGTAAAAACCGGCCAAGTGCATGTGGGCCATGCGCAGTTTAGGGTTCCGTATATGCGAATGCCGACTAGAGTTCACGCCTCACGGTTTGATGACTAAAACCGTAAGTTTTTATTAGTTTTTAGTTCTTTCTTTCTTCTTTTCTAATAAGTTGGTCGACTATAACACTTTAATTTGTAAACTCTACTTACCTCTGATGGTTTTCCTGTTACATATACAGCCGTGAATAGGACGTATTATGCAAAACTCTGCTACTATTCCTGATGATTGCGACTTTGATATAATTGTCATTGTCAAACATTTGTTTACGCTAATCTGCGTCTGCGCTAATGCTGCATTCTCGAGGCAAAACATTGAAGTAACTCCTGGAAGAGATTGCTGTGCGATAAAACCTCCTTTTGTATGCTAACATTACAACAACTCTTAATAAAATCGATAAACAGAAGACAGTAAAAGAACACACAGAATGGAATCTCCTAAGGTACGTGCAATATGCGTCCCCCTTCCCCGTCCCCGCACCTATCCCACGTTTTTGTGCCGCCGTGTGCCGCCGTGCACACGTCAATGCGTGTGTGTTCGCCCGCTCTCGCCCCTCGACAAGGCAAAGACGGGGGAGAGGTGCGGGGACGGGGAACGGAGACGCATATTGCGCGGGACCATAGGAGATTCCGTTCTGTATGTAATACTTAAGAGTACGGAACCACAGAATACAGTCAGCTGTATTCTGTGGTTCCGTGTCATTCCGCGCCTCCCGCTTCCCCGTCAGTCACAATACTTATATGTCTTTCTGTCATTGGTGCCTCGCGGATCGCCCCGAACCGTTTCCCTCCCGAGCATTGGAGTAGCTTGAAAATCATAAAGGAAAATCAGACTTTTTGTAGGACCGATAGTCGGGCCGATTTATTTTTTTGTGTAGCAATTTCTGACTTAATTTTCGTAGGGACGTGCGTTGCACTATTGTAATCTGTACGTTCTATAGGTCACCTCACCGATTTTACATGGATGTGGGCCAGCAGCCGAAATGTCATGAACACAAATACGCAAGTTTTTTGAATTTTATTTATGTCACCAGGTAATTATAAATCCTGTGTATAAATCATTGTTAGGCACCTGTGCCTATGTTCCACAAATCCAACTTTTAGAATCCATGCATACGTTTAGGGTATGCAAAGCAGACTAATTCCAAGACGGTGCAAGGCGGATTGGTATGCAAGCGTTTTAGCTTAGTTTGGATTTAGTTAGTGAACTATAGTCCTACTAAATTATATGCCGTGTTGCTTTCGGCCTAGAACTAAATTGGACCTTTTTGATGACTTAGTTCTAGACCGAAAGTCAGTGGCCTCTCTGATAAGTAAAAACCGTAAGAGGCAACTGAAGGATTATGCACAAACATCTCGAAAAACGACTGCATTTCCTTTCCATGGCGGGTTGACCTCGAGCAGCGGCGGTAAAACTTTTCGAACAATTTTTATTTTCTTTTTTAGGGTTCCGTACCCGAAGGGTGCAAACGAGACCGTATTACTGAGACTCCGCTGTCTGTCTGTCCGTCTGTCCGTCTGTCACAGGGCTCTATCTCTTGAACCGTAATAGCTAGACACCTGAAATTTTCACCGATTATGTATTACTATGACCACTATAACAACAAATACTAAAAATAAGATAAAAATAATAATTACAGGGGTCGTCATACAAGAAACGTGTTTCTTTAGCGTTTTAAAACATTGTACGGTGGTACGGAACCCTTCATGTACGAGTCCGACTGACACTTGCCCGTTTATTTATATTCATAAATCACACACAAATTGACAGTTTTAAAGCATTTGTACAGTTAAATAACCTAAAAACTACAGAATCAGTCGTCAATAGGGTTAAATAATATGAAACATGCACATCTCTCTAAGTAAAGTTCTTTTTTTTCTAGCCTGTTGGTGTTATGTCCCACTGCTGAGCAAAAGCCTCCCCCTTCCTTTTACACACGTCTCTATTCTCCGCTATCTCTTTCCATTTATTGGTATAACTATCGAGGTCATCCCGTCATCTCTTCCTCCGTCTGCCTCTACTCTGACGGCTATCCAGCAGCCAGAACGTAGCTAACTTCGCCCATCTTCCCGGGCACATTTGACAGAATTAAAGTTCTTATTCTATGGTAATAGTTTACAAGTAAAGCCCAACTTTGTAACTCAATGGAGCCTTAGATGACGCGTTTTATCAGCACTCGGGAGTTTCAACTAGGTCAGATAGTTGATCTTACAAGATATACGTTTAAACAACTAAATAATACCTACTACGGAAAATTTTTTACTGAAAACTATGAATTATCCGCGGTGGCTATTAACGGCTGATATTATAAGTATAGATATATATTTACACTGAAAACTTTTTGGAGAACACAATAAAATAAAAAACATAATTGGTTTACAATTATGTTATAATACGAAGTTCCTTACTATGCACAAGTGCTATAAAACCGTGGACAGTGGACACCACTGGGCTATCGAGCTCTTCGACCATCAATCTGGAAACTAATTTTCCATAAAATCCCAATAAAATCGTATTTTAATTAACGATTGCGTCCAATGCCTCCAATTTATAACCCTTGTCTAATGAATCGGAACGCATAACGTTGGCAATAATACCAAATATTCATTCGTTGTATTTTTTGTAATGTATATCGATACCTTGCGGCTCAAAGGGCGTAACCACCATTTTGGCCAAAATAAGTTTTGAATGACATTTTATTCAGGTTTTGCTCCGCCATCGAATATTTAAAGTTCTCAAATTCTGAAAGCATTGGTAAATACGACCCAAAATTTCTGGTTATGGAGATTTTCTTGTATTTTTGGGCGTACAAGCAATCATTATTTATCAAATAAAATTGTAGGGCGTATATGCGTATTATGTACGGTATTAATTTATGTTTTCAATTATATTTAAGTTCTCCTGAAAAGTCGTGTTTTGGTGGTTTACACCCTTTAAGCCACCCTTTAATATGAAATAATCTGTTTTCCGATCTGTAGTTGTTTTCAATCAATAATAGTAGACTAACGCTTCTTAATCCCCAACAGGATAAACGGGGCCGTGAGACCCAAAGGTCATCTATAGCGTAAAGGATTTTTTGTTTTTTTTTTTAGTCAGTGAGATAGGGCGCCATTTGCGGGACTAATGGTAAGTACTCGTTTGATCAACGCTCTGGGTGGTACCTGGCTCAAAGGATATCCATAGCCATTTGACGACCTCCGTGGTGTAATGGTCAACACGCTAGTCCACAAATCTTGAGGTTCTGGGTTCAATCCCCAGCCAGGGCATGTTGGAAAATGCCCTTTTTTAAATTGTCCTGGGTCCTGTTAAAATATAGTACCGTTGAGTTAGTATCCTATAACTCAAGTTTAAACTTACTTTGGGGCTAGCTCAATAAGTGTGGTTTGTCCCTATATATATATATATATATATATATATATGTGTGTATATATTATATATATGTATATTTAAAGAGGAAACGCAGCAAGTATAATGGTTAGATACATTTGAGTCGGGTACAATTCCGGGTGGGATATAGATTTTACTTTATTTCGTTTTTTGATTGATTTTTTTTGTTAATTAATACATGTTCCATTAGAAAAGTAGTGATAAGTAGCTAGCTGCAAAGCCTATTAAATAATTTGGATTTTCGTACTTCATTTTCACATTTTACAATAATTAATTATACAAAGTGGAACAGACATTAACGTAATAAATTATAGAATACACCACTAAATTAATATGTTACTAACTAAGCTCTGCTACCAAAAATGTTGGGCACAGAGTAGCTAAGATTCCGTTCTGGGTACCAAGAGATTTTGTGACTACGCTCTTGGTACGAGTCCGGCAATCTCAACGGCAACGAACAAACACACATACAATCTACGCAGTCTGCTACCACCCTGTATATATATACTATATATAAATACAGTACATACATAGGTACAGGGACCTATTTTAATCTAATTTAACTAATTATGATTTGAACTTATTTCTAATTAAAGGTAGTTATACTAATTATAAAACTCACCGCCTCCCCGCGGTCCTCAGGCAGCCTCGCCTGGCCCTCGCGTCGATCCCCTGGTCGTCCTCAGGGATGGCGACGGCCTCAGGTCTCTTCATAGACCCGAGATCAGTGGTGCAGAAGAATTGGGTCCCTAACTAACCCTACATGAGCTCATGGAATTGTTGCCCCAACTAATACGTCGCACTTATAACACCAATTCAAGACCGCACAATAGGTTTCTTGTTCTTCTTTATTATTCACTATTATTCACTTACACTATCTTATAAGGACGCATGACACGCGGTTCACATTGTCATAGAAGTCAATGTTCCTTACGCAATACAAACAATTTCGGCGCCCCGCCGTTCAAATGAATTGGTCACAATAACAATCAACGACAATTCTCACGAAACTTTCGATTTTATATCTCAAATTACAAACTTGTGCTTCTAAAACACGCGGCTGCCACACCCAGTTACATTTTTCTTCACAAAAGCAAGTACAATATTTTGACGTAAAGACAAGTTGAGACTTTGACATAAGACAATGAATATTTTTCTGGTCGGGCAAAGACAATCCCCGCACGGGAAATCGATGAATCGATAATTTTGCCCGTGTTTGTGGAGATCACACGCAGATGGCGCTAGTCTCCTTACAAAGCACTTTTATTCAAAACAAATATATAAATATATAAATTATTAAAAATAAGTAAACTTTAGAAAACGTATTCGAGAATTGTTCTTACCTGTGGGTCTATATATAGACAAACGTTTAGCCTTTATAAAATAAAGGAAGTCTGGCTAGTTTGACGACTGCTTTTTTAAAACTGGAAAATAAGTATAATCCTTAAAAAAGCAATATTTAAAAAATAAACGCAATTTAAAAAGTGAGAATCCCGTTTATTCCGTCACAGTCCGAAAAGGGTTAAGCTTCTCGAACATGAAACCCCAAGGGCAATATTATCGAGCTTTTTTAATCCCCCACCTCTTAAAACCACGTTAACGCACCACAAAACCTTTGGAGAAGAGATAAATTCAGCGGCGGGAATAAATCATGACCTTCCGGGCCTTGGACGATATCCTTCCCTTTGTAAGGAAAAACTGCTTGTTTTAAGTGAATTGCCGACCTTTTGGGAATAATTGAGCAATGTTTTTGCTCTCAAGAGACTTTCAGATTTATCGTTCCGGTATAATTTGATAGCGCCCTTTTTATCGATGTAGGATTTTTATTGCGATGTTTTGCAAGTTGATTGACCAATGGTAAGACAGTTGTAAAAGCTTTGAATCTATTTCCCGAACGCCCGATGTCAACCCTCCATGTGAATGCATGTGTAAGAAAAGTTATAGTCCGCCGCGCTGCTCAATGTTAAGGCTCAATTCACAACGAGATTGGAAGCGGCCGGAAGCGCCCGGAAGCGGCCGGTTCGGAAGAGAAGGCACGGTGTCTCCCGCGACTGCTCGTGCCAGCCCGCGACTGATCGCGCCCACCCGTGAGTGCACGCGGCCGCTCGCAACTCACGTCACGGCTCAGGCTCACACTATTCCTATGCGCAGTTTATATTCTACATATAACTTATTCTTCGTGAATAAGTTATTCTTCGTGATCCATTTTGAACGTTATGCCATGTACGTATCCGATGCACTCCAAGTAGTTTGTGCGCGGCACGGCTGCACGGTATAAGCGCGGCGTGGAGCGGGCGGGAGTGATAGGATACTTCCAGCGGCCGCTCGCGCCTGACCCCGCCCGCTCGCGCCCGCTCGAACCCTCTAGAGCAGTCGTGCGCCGCCGACGCTGCGCGGACGCCGGTGGAATGCTCGCGAAGCCTCGAAGAAGTGAATTGAGCCTAACCCTCCTTGGAAATGCATTGGAATAGCCCCATTCTGAGCCACGGAAACCAAAGTTACAATTGAAATAAGTACCTTTTAATTGGGTTGCACATCATCATTTTAGTTTTACGTCGATGGTTTATAGTGATATGCCATTCCCGGGAACGTGCCCAAATTCCCCGGGAACGTTCCCGTATTTTTAGGGAATGTTACGGAATATTGAATATATGTATTTGTATTATAACCATATCAAGTGATGCATTAACGTTAGTAAAATATATTTACAGTGATAAAAAATACGTCTGATAAATAAAATTACAACTTTCCCTGACATTACAATTTTTTGGAAACATTCCCGGGAACGTTCCCGGAAACCTGGGGAACGGGAACGGCACATCACTAGGTTTAATGCACCCGTGGAGAAAAGAACATTTTTCTACATAATCACTTAACACTCAAGGAATGTCAGCGGGCGAAGGAACGCAGCATTCTAGGAGTACGAAGAGTGAATAGGGTGTGTAAAATGATCTACGTTCTAGGACTAAAGTGGTGGATATCTTATTTCTCTTCAAAACAACTTACAACAACCTTTTAGAAAGAACTTTTAATACAATATAATTAAAACTAAATTAAACAGCAATAAATTAAATCTAAAAACAACAAACATTAATTTCCCCAAGAGGATGACGGCATTTCCATGTTGTATGGCCAGGCTAAGCCTTTGGCTGAAATGCGCACCAGCTCTAAGTAAGAAAGTAACTTTTATCGTCTTTTATCATACCATCTCCTCTTTCCACTTTATTTTGTTGCTGGCGAGATGATCTCAACGCATTCCAAAAAGGATAGTCGAGTCTTACACGGAAAAGAAACAAGTGGAAGAATATGGGAGAGTCCTTTGTAAACAACTGTGCTGATATATATATGTCAAAATACAATAGGGGATCGGACAGGTCTCACCAAAAAATCTTTGTTGTAATTAGAAATAATGTTAATTAAATAAACTGACCATTCAATGAGTATTTTTGTGAAATAATAATGATTTATATTTTTAAATCAAGAAATAAAATGCGTTAATTGCAATATTTTGAATCTGTTTGCCACCTTGAATGAAACAACAATTACAGCGCGTTACGTCATTCGTTTGTAATTGTCATTTTTGACGGCTGGGGTAACCTCAAAATGTCAACCATAGATGTCTAAATTACTATGTGAATTTGTGGCCTCCACTACTGCCATCCTTTTCACCACTTGATTGTTTGATGTTTACTTACACACAGATGACGTCACGCGGCCAAGGTGACAGATGGGAGCGTTTACGCGGCATTTTTATGTATTCAAATTTTAAATGTAATTTATGTATATTTACAGCCTTATTTTAATAAAATATTTTTTTTTATGGTAATAAATAACAATTCTAATTACTTTCAAACACTTTATGAAAAGTTGTCCGATCCCCTATTGACTGCTTTAGCCTGAGCTATATGTCAAGAATATATTTTTAATTTTTTTTCTAATATAGACTACCGCAAAAAGTTACATTTTGTGTATCAATGAACAAATAAATTTTTCCGAGTGTACTAAAAAAAACAGTGGCACTCCGGGAGTCCAACATAAGTGAAAACTTGAACAAGTGGTGTCGGTTACGGTATCGGTGTCGCGACTTCAATGGCTTTTTCCTATTTCAAAAAATCCCCAACACGCCTAGAGAAGTTTTCACTTTAAAAAAATAGTTTTTTTTTTAAACTTAAGAGCCTGCTTATGTCGGTGGAGTTAAATGGGGATGCCTCCATTCCTTCTTCTCTCTGCCATCTTTTTAATTTCATGTTAGGACTTTACTCCTCACCCTACCTTAACTTATTGGGATAACTTTTAGTTGTAGTTAACACCCTTCCTTCCTCAAAAAAAGTAATTTTCAAATATTTTCGTCTCCATACATAGCTTAATTTTAACGAAAGTACACGTTATTGAATGTTCATTCACGATTTCTCCCCCATTACACTGGTAATTTTGTTTGTAAATACAAACAGCACTAATTATCTACTTAGTGGGTATTATTTATCGAATAATTAATTAACGCCAATTTCGCGGAACTCTGAAATGATACGATTGTATGGTAATTGGGTACTTGACCCGTGTACTTGACTGTGTTTGATTTCATATAATATTTTTTTCAACACTTCTTGCAACACCGCCTTGGCTCGGAAAGTGCTATTTTCCACACTGATTTTAATTGAGTAGTGCCATTAAGGCTGGGCCTGATGTGGATAATCTAAGTTTTGCTCCCGCTTCCAAGCACACAAATTTACTCTAGTTGAAGCGAGACAGCGAGACTATGCGGGGTGAAAAGATCATAGTAGGTCAATGAAGCTGGTTTTGGTTTTGAGGTTTTTCTAGTTTTACAAAGAATATTGAAGAGTTATTAAAAAGTAAGACATATTATAACTGCCTTATGTTTAATGCAATTATAATCCAAAGTGACAAGGGCTAATTTACTCGTATTGTATTTCTTCAAGTATTATTCAATTTTTATTTCGTATAAGAATAGTGTGATGTATAAATTAATTTAATATAAAACTAACAATACAATGTAAATAATAATAATAATGTAATATGTATTTCTTGAATACTTACCGTTTTAGTATAATTCTGAGGTTTTTTTTTCTATCGAGAAGATTTCAAGCAATCGTATTTTTCAAAACATATCATGTATAGAGTTAGTCCTGAACTTTGCTGTGTTTTTATTTCAAAGTGAGTATTGTGTTAATATTGATAATATTTAAGATTGCTTTAGGGTAGTACGGGCTCTTAATTACGCACATATTTTCGTCTCTTGGCTGACTTGGCTCTGTCTATGTCGTATGGGATAAAAAAGTGATATTGTAAAGAAGTGGACCATGTGTTGACGGCAGAGTAGAATACGATTAGTTACTATCCCTTTTGCTCTTCCACTTAAAGACATTTTGACGACCTCTACAGAACCTACAGAACCTCCTAGTGTATACTTGGAGGTTGGAAAATGGCCGTTTTCAAATTGTCCTGGATCTTGGGTGTTTTTATGAATAAATATCTATGAATGTTATTGTTATAAAACTGTGCTAGTATCCCATAACACAAGTTTTAAAACTTTGGCAGCTATATCAGTGTGAGTTATCCCTAACTATCTATTTATTTATTTTGTTACTTAAAAGGTGACTAAGGGAGGTAAAGAGGTCTCTCAGCTGGCTCAGGCTTTATATCATCTACTGCGATCACCAACCCGTTGAGTAGTTCGGTGGCCCAATAGTAGTATACATGCTAGCGCTTTCGCAAGTTAAGTGACACCGGGTATGGTCCGCACTTGGATGGGTGACCATAAGTGGCATAAAAATTTCTCGCGCTCTTCTGTGCTTCGGTAGGCACCTTAAACCGTTGGTCATCCATCAAGCTATGTGAGATGCCTTGAGGCTGCTTGAAAAATCTGACACCGTTGGCAGCGGCCACTTAAATACACAAAGAAAAATAACAAAAATTGTTATACATACATACATTATCACGTCTGTATCCCTAACAGAGCAATCAGAGCCCAGGGGTGTGAGTGCCAAAGATTACTTTTAGCGTGATGGTAAGCGTTAAGATCTAAAAACGGAATCAAAATAGTCATAGGTTGCTGGCTGCATCGCCTAGATTCTCGCCCATTCTCTCAATCGGCTTTTACGATTTGCGCGGGAAGAGAAGCAGCTGTAAATTCTAAGTTTTTTCTTGTCTCCCAGACCAGCCAGTTTTCCATCATACCGTAAACGATTCCATGAAATTCTCTAAAATGAACTTGTTACTTGTTAGTTACTGTTCTTACATTTCAAACTTGTTAGTTACTGTTCTTACATTTCAAACTTGTTAGTTACTGTTCTTACATTTCAAACTTGTTAGTTACTGTTCTTACATTTCAAACTTGTTAGTTACTGTTCTTACATTTCAAACTTGTTAGTTACTGTTCTTACATTTCAAACTTGTTAGTTACTGTTCTTACATTTCAAACTTGTTAGTTACTGTTCTTACATTTCAAACTTGTTAGTTACTGTTCTTACATTTCAAACTTGTTAGTTACTGTTCTTACATTTCAAACTTGTTAGTTACTGTTCTTACATTTCAAACTAGTTAGTTACTGTTCTTACATTTCAAACTTGTTAGTTACTGTTCTTACATTTCAAACTTGTTAGTTACTGTTCTTACATTTCAAACTTGTTAGTTACTGTTCTTACATTTCAAACTTATTAGTTACTGTTCTTACATTTCAAACTTATTAGTTACTGTTCTTACATTTCAAACTTATCTGCTATTACATTACAAACTTGTTAGTTACTGTTCTTACATTTCAAACTTATCTGCTATTACATTTCAAACTTATTAGTTACTGTTCTTACATTTCAAACTTGTTAGTTTCTAAAGTACTCAAATTAAATAATGAAATAAGAACTGGTGAAAAAATACCACGTCCTGCTCACGTGGTATTTTTTCACCATTTCTTGTTTCATTATTTAATTTGAGTACTTTAGTACTGCATCTTGAATGCCTAAAAACCCTATAAAAATATTGTTAGTTACAGTTTTTACTTCTTCTTTCTTCAACTCTGTTTTTCGTAATTACCACGCTGCGCAGACATGGTGACTATAAGTGAATTTATCTATACCCCCCTTTATTGAGAGACGTATTTGGTCCAAATGTGGACTACATAATATAGCTGTAAAGAAGAAGATTGTCAGTTTAAGTGCTACTTACTTAACCCTTGAGACACTGAAGTCATTCAAACTGTTTTGGAGTGTTAACCCCAATCTATTAAGTTATTAGTGATCCCTAAAGTTCGGCGTTCTTCACAATAAAACCCCTATGATAGAGAACACTGTTGTTGTGAAACTTGAATCTGAGAGAGATAGATGTAAGAGATATTCATTCTGATATTATTGACCGCGAGCGAACCTCTCAGTTTCAAATATGGCCAAAAATGCTTTTATCCGTCTGTCTGTCTGTCGTCACAATTACTTTGTTTTTTTTTTTACTCGATTGCGATTTTTGATTAGGGAGAAACAGGGGGGGAAAGGGGAACTATGCTGTAGCGTTATTTTTTTTTCATTGTATTTGGACCAAATACGTCTCTCAATAAAGGGGGGTCCCTTTATTGAGAGACGTATTTGGTCCAAATGTGGACTACATAATATAGCTGTAAAGAAGAAGATTGTAAGTTTAAGTGCTACTTACTTAACCCTTGAGACACTGAAGTCATTCAAACTGTTTTGGAGTGTTAACCCCAATCTATTAAGTTATTAGTGATCCCTAAAGTTCGGCGTTCTTCACAATAAAACCCCTATGATAGAGAACACTGTTGTTGTGAAACTTAAATCTGAGAGAGATAGATGTAAGAGATATTATTGACCGCGAGCGAACCTCTCAGTTTCAAATATGGCCAAAAATGCTTTTATCCGTCTGTCTGTCTGTCGTCACAATTACTTTGTTTTTTTTTTACTCGATTGCGATTTTTGATTAGGGAGAAACAGGGGGGGAAAGGGGAACTATGCTGTAGCGTTATTTATTTTTGGATTTAAATCATATTTGAGAGGCACACTAAATACTTCACTTACCAAAAGGGGGGAGTGGAGGGGAAAGTTTTCTGTAGCGTTTTATATGGACGGATTTCACTGAAATGGATTTGCTAAGCTAGAAAAATGGGAAGTGACGGTTATTATATGGTTATAAAAGCTTTTCCAAAAGTGGCCGTTTTCCGCAAAAATGCTAAGAAAAGCTTAACGTTCTCACTTTAAACTGTAAACAGTAGATCATAAAGTAGTTTGAAGGGTCATCTAAGGCTTCACAAAGACAAAAGGCGATGCGGCTAGGTGCCCATCACTATTTTGATTCCTTTTTCCACCTTCTCGCCCACCATCACGCTAAAAGTGGCCTTTGAGTCTTGCGGCCCTGGGCTCTGACTGCTTAGAGCCGCAAGACCTAATATTTTAGGGATAAAGATTTGATGTAGGTATGTACTTATATATTTTCGAGCGTTCGTTTCCATTCTGACGCTTATATCCTTCATTTATATAGGAGCTCGGTGGCCCGGTGGGAGTACGCATTGCTAGCGTTTTCACAAGTTACGCAACCCCGGGCGTGGTCCGTACTTGGATGGGTGACCACAAGTGGTACAAAAATTTCTCGAGCTCCTCCGTGCTTCGGAAGGCATGTAAAAGCCGTTGGTCCCGGCTGTCATTGCATGGCAGTCGTCAAACTATGTCAGATGCCTGTAGGCAGCTTGAAAAATCTGACACCCGTATTGGCCACTTACACACATGAAAAACAAACAAAACAATCCTTCATTCAAGTTTTTTCAAACTAAAATGCATTTTTAATATTTTTAAACTTTTAAAAAAGACACCGTCTAAACGCCTGACACAAGAGTCCGTAACTCAAACTAAAAATTTAACTTCTATTTAAAGGCTCATTTACCGTTTTATAACTTCTCACCATCGCTTTAGCTTTTAAACTGTCAAGCGTGAGTAGCAAACGCGAAATAAAATTGTACTTTGGTAAAAAACAATGTGAATACAGAAGGCACACTAGTAGTTCTTACAGAGTATGTCTGTCAGTATTACAGAACCAATGACCCCTCACAGAACCGCATATCTCGTCTACAATACAATACAGTACAATTCAAATACTAAGAGTATTGTTTATTCAAATACTAATATAATTGCACCATAAACAAAAGGAATTACAAAAAACAGAATAAACGGGCAAGTGCGAGTCGGACTCGTACATGAAGGGTTCCGTACCACCGTACAATGTTTTAAAACGCTCAAGAAACATGTTTCTTGTACGACGAGCCCCTTTAATTTTTTACTTTATCTTATTTTTAGTATTTGTTGTTATAGTTACCGATTAAGTATAGGTCATAGCTATACATAATCGGTGAAAATTTCAAGTATCTAGTTAATGCCATTATAAAGATCGAGTTAAAAACGCTGAAAAAAATACGTTTTTTGTATGACGACCCTATTAAATTTTTAATTTTTTGTTATTTTTAGTATTTGTTATTATAGCGACCACAGTAATACATAATCGGTGAAAATTTCAAGTGTCTAGCTATTACGTTTCAAGAGATAGAGCCCTGTGACAGACGGACAGACAGACGGACAGACGGACAGACAGCGGAGTCTCAGTAATAGGGTCCCGTTTGCACCCGGGTACGGAACACTAAAAATGATACAAAAGCGGACTTATCACAGCAATCTCGGAGCTTAATTTATTTTTAAGGCAGGTGAATGAGCCGTTTTTAAATTTGACCACTTTGGCTATATTAAATTCTATGCACTATCACGTCTTTATCCCCAATCGGGCAGACAGAGCATTTTGGGTCTTGCGTTCTTTAAGTTTCTGTCAATTTCTTTCACCTTCGTATTTTTATTTGTGTAAATGATTTTAACCTGTTTACCAGGCTTGTGCCTAACATAACCTAAACGGGGAGTCCGTTTAGGTATCGAAAATATACCTAGATTATTACTAAGAGCGCGGCGGCCCCTCCAAGTAGTAAATTCAGTTATACGAATCGTTTGTCCAGAGTAAAATAATGAAATTGGCCTGCAATGGATGTCTAGGTATCTAAACAAAAAGGTGCTGAGTTCTGACGTGAGCTAAATTAAACCATATCGCTAGCCACATTGAGTAGATATTTCTTTGAATTTATTTGCGGAGTGAGAGTTATGTACGGAGTACTAGTATCCTATTCTTTGGTTTTACGTAATAATAAATAAAATAATAACCCTCTTTTTCGGCTTTGCAGAAGAAAAACTGAGTTCGTCGTTTTATTACCTGACTGCGCTGGTAATAAAACAACAAACTCAGTTTTTCTTCTGTTCATTCTGTGTTTTATTCCAATTTTAAACACTATTTAAAAGCAATAGAACTGTTTAACTTAGTTTATGCTAGTAAAGTTTCTCCTATGTCCAACTTGCACCATGCCTAGATTTTCTATGCTGGCTGATCTAGGAGAAAAAAAGTAGACTCTGCGCAGTTACGCAGGATGACAAGCAGCTGATATGAAATTAATACTCGAAATTTTTACGGCTTTAAAATACTTGCTAAAGCCGTAAAAATTTCGAGAATTCATGTAATGCGATGCAGCATGAGGAATAATGTCAATACGATGCAGCTAGCATGCAGCTCCTTACTATTTGGGTATGACCGCCCCCGCACCCTTCCCGCCGCCGCGGCGCGCGGGGCGAGCGATCATATGGCGGTCGGTATCACTGCGATTGGGAATTTGCCGTACAACTTTGTAGGCTTTTATCTTTGTTTTTTATTCCGAAACAAAGTAATTGTAAGAGAATATTATATTTTATTTAGCGCATTGGGTACTTTTCTTGAATATAGCTCAGAGAGGCTGTATAAATTACAGCACAACTTACCCGCAAGCAGGTCACCTACACCTAACTGCCCGTGGGAAAACATAAGACTTATATCGACACAACCTATTTTTACACTTGGGACATTTTGTCTTTATAAATATATTTATTTATTTATTATTGTGGAGCTACATAACACAACTGTTTACTGGAATGAAGTCACCAAGAAAATTCATAGTTTTGACTTCAAACGATTATCTCCTACTAAAGGAACTTCCAAAACGTTATCTCTTCATAACAGGATTTAAAACATGAAAGTCGTAGAACTACCCTCATACATTACACGACTCCCTGACCGAACAGCGATAAAACCAACTTTGAGGATTCCAGAAAGTTCCACCTCTGTATCTAACTTCGTTTTAGAAAGTGCATAGATCCTTTGCTGTACAATAACAAAAGGAGTGTTATATTTTTTGGGTATGCATGAGTCTTTATTCTAGGAGGTTTCGTTGCCAAAAATTGATCAATCTAGGTTCCATTTTTACGGAACATCATTTTCTCTGCCTTCGTGGTCCAGTAGGTCAAGGCATTTGCCTTGTGATCCGGAGGTCTATCTATCTATATTTAAGAGCTATGCTCTTGTCGGTGAAGTATGAATTCTCTTCCATTTGTCTCTCTTATCTGCCAGTTGTTTTACTTTTTACTTCGCTGTACGACACGACGTTCACCTTCTCCTTTATCTGTTATATGTAGCTGTGCCTCGGTCTTCCTGGCCCTCTTTTCCCTTCGTGGGATCAATCCCACTAGGAAGCATACTTTGTGAAAAATTGTTTCTAGTCTGCTTAGGATATTACAGGCTTGTATCACGTGATTATTTAAAAAGAAAGATGAATCCGTGTTTCGTAAGGCACGTAAACCTGTAGGTCCCGTACGACATCTAGCAAAAAACAGTAACCTCGTCAAATCACCTAGATTAGGTAGCGGACCCCGGGCTCCTAAGCGTTACCCTGAGGATGCAACCGGGAATATACTCGGATGATGATGATAAGCATGTAATTTACCTGTATGTATGTATATATGAAATATACATTAACGCATTTATCAATGTACATACAATTGAAAAATGTGACAGAAGTTTTGGCTACTTACACACACGAAAACATAGAGGTAGGATTAAGTACCCATGGCTAGGTACATAGGTACACAGAGGGAAACTTCTATTGAAACAAACAAAAAAAATGAGACCAAATTTAAAGTAAGGTTTTCCAAAGACAACGTCTACATATGGTGTTGACAAGGTGTAGACAATACGTTGTCTATGGAAAACATTACTTTCCCTTGTGCGGCGAACAACACATGCATAATGTCCACGCAATCACGCACACTAATGCAGTAGGTTTTTGGTCTTACCTTTTACCCCGCTGATTTCCAGTCTTGTAGTTACATGGTCTTTGCACGAGAAACAAACAAACAAACAATGCACATTATGTACCTATTTTATGTAATAGGTACTACACCTTTATCTTGCCCACACATTTAGACTTTCTGTATAACCCAAAGGTTGACTGGTAGACAACGCTATGAGCGATAACTTCGCCTATTGTTTTGGAATAATTTGTATTTGACGGACAATATAGGTTAGCGGACCGGGATCTACTGTAATGCTTTAAAGCTCGGGAGCTTTAAAGCTGTACAGCAGAGGATGCAACTTGGGAATAACCTGAGATGAGAGAGAGTGTCCTCTCTCTCATCTCAGGTTATTCCCAAGGTGAAATAAAAAATATAAATATATTCGTTAAAATGTTGTAAATTTCTCAAGTATTATATATACAAAGTGGAAGGGACATACTTGTAATAAATCAAATCACGGTCTATCTTAGATGACTAAAGTATAATAAAATGAAAATAACAGTAAAAAAACCAAAAAAAAAAGACATTCCCATACATATCGCCCTGACGGCCGCACATTTTTGTATTGAAATGCCAAAAATTATCTTTGTTTTTTTGGCTGTTATTTTAATTTCATTATACTATTAATGATCTAGTATAGACCGTGGTTTGATTTATTACGGGCATGTCCCTTTCACGTTGTATAGACCAAGAACCAGCAATAAATCAGACGCTATTATTTAAATTAATTTTGTTTTAAAACCTACTGTGGGTACTACCTAGCCAGTCCTATATCAAAAATGTACTTTCAGTAAATACTTGAGACCTAATTCACATTCAAATTTTCCATCAGCCGCAGCCGTCAACCCTTCTCAAGCGTAAATCTACATAAATCCACTGAACTAGTGCGCTCACCTGCGACCTATTGGTTATAGCCAGGTTATAGCTGGCAAAAAAACGACTTTTCCACTTAGAGGTAATCTACATTGAGATGACTCTACTCTTTATATCGACTATTCGTCCAATTAGATGACATGCCGGCTTTTACATAGACGCGGCCTTTGTGGCGCGCTGACACCAATTTAGTAAATGAACTATAAGCTCAAGAGGTTATTCCTAAATGTGATTGTATGTACCTAGGCTGTTTGATAAGTACCCGTTTATGGAAAAAAAAAACTTTTTTTTTTATATATGCATTTATTTTTCTACGTAGTCACCTTTTAACTCTATACATTTGTTCCACCTATACTCAAGCTTCAATAAACCATCCAAAAAGTATGATTTTGTAAAGTCATTAAAATAGGCCTCTGTGGCGGCAATGACTTCGTCATTTGATCCAAATCGCTTACCACCGAGCCATTTTTTTAGGTTGGGAAGCAAAAAGAAATCGCATGGGGCCAAATCTGGAGAATACGGGGGGTGAGACAATAGTTCGTAGCGTAACTGTGCTAATTTAGCCGTCACAACTCTGGACGAATGAGCCGGGGCGTTGTCGTGACGAAACAGTATTTTTTTCTTTTTTAAATGGGGTCGTTTGTCCTTCAACACGGCGTCAAATTCATCCAATAAATTGGCATAGTACTGCCCTGTTATTGTTTTTTCCTTTTCTAAATATTCAATACTAGCTGTGCCCGCGAATTCGTTCGCGTGGTTGTCGGAACGTAATGTTATATAGCCTAAAGCCTTCCTCTATTAATGGACTACCCAACAAAAAAAGAATTTTTCAAATCGGACCATTAGTTCCTGAGATTAGCGCGTTTAAACAAACAAACAAACAAACAAACAAACAAACTCTTCCGCTTTATAATATTAGTATAGATGTATAATACCCTGCGAATCCCAAAAAACGGTCGCCATGACCTTTTCAGCCGATGGGACGGTTTTTGCTTCCTTTGGAGCAGGTTCACCCGGTAAAATCCACTGTTTCGACTGCTCTTTCATTTCCGGGGTGTAGTGGTGGACCCACGTTTCGTCCACGGTCACGAAACGACGCAGAAACTCCTTCGGGTTACGTTTGAACACGGCCAAACACTGCTCCGAAGTAGTCAGTCGGTTCCGTGTTTGCTCCTCCGTGAGTTTACAGCATCAACAATTTCTCGAAGTTGAATTCGGCGGTCGGCTAAAACGATATTTTCAATTTTCTTAATCATATCGTCTGTAGTCACCTCAACTGGCCGGCCTGGGCGATCCTCATCAAAGACGGTTGTTCTCCCCCGCTTAAACTCGTTATACCAATATCTGACGGTTGTCATAGAAGGAGCACATTCATGGTAAACCGCTTGCATTCTTACCTTTATTTCATCACGTTTTTCCTTTCAAAAATAAGAATCTAATTACAGACCGATACTGTTCTTTCTCCATTTTAACAATTTTAAGTTCACGCCTTTACTGAATCGTTGTCAAATTAGAAAAAAAACAAAAGAATGCCATTTTTTTTTAAATTTTCCCGCCTCTGAAAAATGGCTTAAAAAGGTGGTATACTTATTTGCGGCCAGTGATATTAATAAATTTAGAAAACGGGTACTTATCAAACAGCCCTCGTATATGAGTCCAGTTAACTAGTGCGTTCACCTGCGACTGATGAGCAAAATACTGCTTTTTACCTACTCAATTTTTACGGCCTTTGTACCTTATACATATTTTAAGTTTATATGTTCTTCATAAAGTTGGTACAATAAAGAAGTTTTATCTTTTCTTATATTTTCTACTTAGAGGCAAACTATATTGCGATTACGAATAATCTAGTTATTCGTACGAAACCACAACCTACGAAAAATGTGAAGCCTACCAAATTTAAAGAAAGTTGTCAAAGATAAACAAAAAACTATAAGCGGTATTCCGTGACCAAATGACTGGTTTTATGCTTGTATCATATAACTATCAGGCACAAAGAAATACACAATATGCACAATACAAAACCTAAATGAGGCAAATGAAATGATGGGGAAACGCCTTGGCCAAATACTGGTCAAATTTGATTTAATTAAATTAATAAATAGCCTTTCGACTCGAGAAGAAGAACAGAAACAGCCTTGCCATACAATGTGGCAATGCGCCAAACTTTTGGCCACGCTGCCGAGGGGTGATATTTATAGAACAGAATAGAATAGAATATCTTAATTAACAATTTGTAAAACGTACATTTTCATATACCAATTAAATAGTAATATGTTGTAAACAAAATGTTTCGTCGGTTTTTTTTTTATTAACACACGTTACAAATGTTAAATCAATTTAAAATTATTTGATTTCATATAAATACTTATTATTGCCATTATTCAAAAATTTAACAAAGGTTTTAACATAACAAATTATTTACGAGTATAACTTACTCTATTTTCAGCTGTAAAGAGGCGTCGTCTATTGAAATAACATACTTTTAATTAAGTAAATTATACAAATAATAAAAATACATATTTTGGATTAATTATTAGTGGGACTACACAATTCGTAATTTTGTAGTATTAATTTTAGTTCTTACTTAGTTTTAATTTAAATTTTATTATGTAAATATCAATATACAACAGATTTGTGCAGCTGGTGCGGCGGCTGAGTGGGCGGCAACGCAGAAACACACCAAATATGCCCCACTCAAGACATCTTACATTTTTATTCCCTTCACGGTCGAAGTGAGTGGGGTATGGAGTGCGGAGGCCAAGGGGTTTGTGCGGGAGTTGGAAAGGCGGCTTAGGAATAACGGCACTGACCTCCGCGCAGAGTCGTATCTGATGCAACGCATATCGCTGGCAATACAGCGGGGAAATGCCGCAAGCGTCATGGGCACATGATTCGGGGTGGACTATTTGACTGACGTACTCAACGTCAAAGTTAACTTTTTGTATTAGTATATATTTAATAAATATATACAACAGTAGTTATACCTAATAAGTAATTTTCATCTTTCTAAAAGGGTAAGTCAACTTATGGTAGTCAATCTCTAATGCGAACCTTCGTAGAAAACATTAATATGTGAACCTCTGTCATGTCGCTGACTGAAGCGATCGTCGTCGGTTTGGAAAATCCAAGTCTTTAACGAGCAATTCTGGTTGACTTCTCAATAGATTTGGGTCTATTTGTCACATTTTTTACCTATGTTACGAGTATGTGATATGGTTCAAATAAAAAAAAAAATTATAAGCTTCTTAGCCGACTTCACAAAAGGAGGAGATTATCAATTAATGGGTATACTTTGAAATTTTATTAAAATCGGTTATGTGGTTTATTTTTAATCGAAAATAACTAGAAATAATATGTCGTCTAATAATACAATTGTTTAAATATTTAACTTTTCTGGTATTGTATTGAAGTCGGTTTTTTGTTTTGAATAAATATCAATATTTTTATAGATAATTTTGATCAATCTATTTCTTACATCTTTTGATTTACTTTTTCATTTTTAATAATTGAAAATTACTAGTAGTATAGAAAGGGACAAATCATACTGATTGAGCTAGTCCCAAACTAAGTTTATACTTGTATTATGGGATACTAACTCAACAATACTATATTTCATAAAAAATACTTGTATATAAACACCCGAGACCCAGGACAATATAAAAAGGGCCATTTTCCAATTTGCCATGGCTGGGGATCGAACCCAGAACCTCCGCAGTGGCGGACTGCGCTTTCGCAAGTTAGGTAACCCCGGGTGTGGTCGCTAATTGGATAAGTGATCACAAGAGGCATGGTCATTCGGCTTGTTAAAACATTGCTCAATAGTAAAAAAAATCTCGTCAGTAAATATTTTTTTTCTATGACCTCCCTTTGCGTACCGCTTGAAGTTGTTTTGATTTTACCACTCTAAGTATTATTTTTTAAATTATCAGATAAATAATGACAGTGTGTCTCTTATAGGTTGCAAGTCCTAAGTCACCTTTTAAAATACGCGACATGGTTCTAGGTGCTATATTCATTTCCCGAGATAAAATATTTTGCGTCAGACAGAATTTCTTCGAATTCTTTCCTTCACTGCTGTGATAGCCTTTTATTATACGAATACTACGTGGACGGCCAAATCTTTTTATGTCACAAACAGACGAAGTTTCATTGTACCTATCAATAGTACGAAAACATTCGACTAATACCAAGGGATTGGAGAGTTTCAAAAATTGCATATGGTTCCATACCTACTTTGTGTAATGCTATCACAGCAATTCGGTTCTTTTTATCACCCCACTCCATTTAACATCGATTGGCGCGTAAGTGAGAAAACAGTGAATATCCATATAAGAATGACAGATTCCAAATTCAAATGTAATATTGCGTTTTTTTTTAAATTGTGAATAGTATTTATGGCCAAACTTAGTATATAACTTATGCTGACAATGGCATAAAGTAAAATGTCGAAAAGAAAATTCTTAGGGTTGCTCCCCTTGACGTAAAGTGGGGATTATGTTATAGGGATATTGTTAGATAGGTCTTTCAAAACCATTTAGGGTTTGCTAACTAAACTAAGTTTTTTATTACCATTATTAGACCCGTTTTCGAAATATTAAACTAAACTTATTCTTGTTCGGGCATAGAGTTATATACATTAGATTTTTCAAATTAAAAATAAAATAAAAATTCGTGACAGTAGTATATAGGTATACTAAAGTTTAAAGGGTAACTTTGCCGGCTAGTTAGCTCTTTGATAATTTAATAGTTACAGTCGTCTAAAATATGTACACTAGTGGCTCACAGCTCACAGCTGTAAACCTCACGACTCACCCCCATCCGTTGAAGTTATTCATAAAAAAAATATTAAAAATAAAAATAAAAAAGTTATTCAGACAAAAAAGTTGCGTCCTAATAAGAGTAATAAAAAAGCTTTATGACATATTTAAAAAAAATTCGGAATGGCTGAAATATGATTATTTTAAAGTTTTAAACCCCTATATCTCCCATTTTGAAAAAATTCCAAAAACTGAATGGACTAAAAATTGTATATAATTATTAAACCTGCTTATAAAATTTCACGAGAATCGGTTGAGAAATGCGACCTACAGGCAAGTACAAACTGACAAACTGACAACCGGACAAACTGACAGACAAAAGCATTTTTGGCTCTCGTTGATCTCGAAACCAAACTGGGACGCTTTGCTCGCTTCACTCGCTTGGTCAATTATTTTTGGAAAAAATCGGATGTGATCTTCGATCATATATTCTATAGATATGCACAGTTCCTTGCAAAATCAAACAAAATATTGTCCCCGTGTCAATACGTACATAGGTAGATGGACACCATTTCAAGTATTACAAAAACAGTTTAATCTAATATAAAGCTTAAGTAACCGAGATAAGAGTGGAAATAAATCCGTATTCAGTTCGTTACTATATTACTTTCTGGTTAGATTGGTCATCTTAGACGTAACGTCACGCGCACGGCCTCAAGCGAATGACAGCGAAACAAGGCATAATACTGTTTTATGCATGTTTTATGCCTTGTTTGTCCGGTGCCATTTTTTAAGCGGCAGCTGTGCATGTCATATATATGATCGAAGGATGTGATTGAAAAATTTTTGGTACTTGGTATGGCCATTTGTTCTACTTTAAATTATCTCAAATTTGGAGCATAATGCGCTCCTTTTTTTCCGTCTAAATGTGAAGGAAAAGGTACCTAAATTCTTGGTTGCTCGTAATAGTGCAAAAAGCCATTACTTGCATATCTACACGAACACCGACATCCTGCTCGGGATATATACGAGGCCGACCCAGAGAACACCGATAAAAACTATTGGAGCGTGTGCTAGTTTGGAAAGAAAAATCTTTTATGTTTGAAGTGCTTGTTTTTGAGCTTCTGTAAATTGGATTTGGCACTCGTTCGCAAGCTTTACATATTATGTTGTGATAACATTGTATTAGGCATTCTTTGTAAACTGACAAAGCCCTTTTGGCGCGTAGGCGACCAATACTGTGTAAATGAGTTTCTTTCGTGTTTCTTCTCAGCAGAAGTCGTTGCGAAACGCTAGTATCGGTAGCTTTTAAACAAAGAAAAAAATAATTTAGATATAAATAAACATTACACGTAATGTACACTATAATTATTGACGTGTAAAAGTACCTGCAAAGGCCTAATTACTGAATAAATATTAGATTTTTGATTTTGCTTCTTCTATGCTAGTCTGTTCTTCAATGCTGGGCTGGGAGAAAAGAACACAACTTATTTACCAACTGCTTCTCTTCCCGCGCAGATCGTATAAGCCCATCCTTAAGGGGGTAGACACAACCCAAAGGCCACATTTAACGTAAGTGTGGGCGTGAAGATAGAAAAAGGGAATCAAAATAGTGATGGGTTGTCAGCCGCATCACCTATTAACATAATTCAGTCAATGAGTCATTCAATTTACTTAGCTTTTAAGTCAAAAATTAATAACTTGCTTTGCGAAATTTCATTCATTTCAGCCGCATGACGTCCACTTAAATTAAAAATATAATTAAATATTTAACGGACATCTGGCGATGCCTAAAAACGCTCATTTGCTTTGTCAAAAAGCCTAACCAAAGCCGGACAAAGGTCATCCACTTTCCCAAAAAGCCAAGAGCCGGACAGGCTGATAGTTCTGGCGAGGCCTTAAAAAAGGTTATCCGCCTTCCGCTTTGCTATAGCATATATAGGCTTTATAAAGCCTAACAAAGGCTGGACTCACAAATGGCCGGACGCTACCCGAAAAAGCCAAACATGTCCGGCTAAAGCCGTAAAGATGGCAACCCTACCCAAAATACTTAACTACGATCCCGATAGTCACCCAATACCCATAACACTATTGGTACCGAAACAAAAACTATCTTAGTCCAATAACAGGCGAATAAATGTGATCTCAATCCGAAGAAATAGAATTTGCTAGGGCGCAGTCAATTACTGAACATGTTATCCCAATTTCTCGAAGAAATGTGGTATTTTATGTATTTTTTTTTTAAAGTACGGGAATAAAAACATTTGTCAAAATTGTGATTTAACGTGGCAACAGGAAAGCAGAGGATATCAGCAAAAGAGGCTGCAGTAAGAAAGTAAGTCACTATAGATACTTAAATACAAACTTAAGGCCGACCCTGAATTTTCCGGGGTCCAGTGCTGCCCCCATTTAAAATAAATCATTTCAAAGAAAACGTAGACATCATTTAAAATTTTTCACCTACCAAGTCCTAGATAACCCTTCAAAATATTTTATGAACTACTGTTTACAGTTTATAATAAGAACGTTAAGCTTTACTACTCACATTTGCGAAAAACGGCCACTTAGTAAATGTGCGTAGTAAAGCTTAACGTTCTTATTATAAACTGTAAACAGTTTGAATACTTTGAAGGGTTATCTAGGAGTTGGTAGTAGCAAAATTTTAAATTATGTCTCCATTTTCTTTGAAATTATTTATTTTAAATGGGGGCAGCACTGGACCCCGGAAAATTCAGGTACGGCCGGAAAATTCAGGTACGGCCTAAAAGTAAAAATTAGCAGGACAAATGAAGAAACTAAGTGGGAACAAAGGAAGGAGATTAACCTTTTAAAAAGAATAGAAAAACCGTTCTAGTGCGAGTCGGACTCGTACATTAAGGGTTCCGTACCTCCCTACAATGTTCTTAAACACACGTTCAGACACACGTTTCTTGGATGACGACCCCCTTTAATTTTTAACTTTATCTTATTTTTAGTATTTGTTGTTATAGCGGTAACAGTAATACATAATCGGTGAAAATTTCAAGTGTCTCGATATTGTAGTTCAAGAGATAGAGCCCTGTGACAGATGGACAGACAGCGAAGTCTCAGTAATAGGGTCCCGTTGGCACCTTAAAAATGAAATTTTACTTGGGATTTGAAGCTGGCTAGCGTCTGGGCAGTAAAAGTCTTCCAGTAAAGGCACGTAAACGCAATGTGTGTTGTTTCTCTTGCAAAAGAGAGTGTAAAGTTTATCTGTTAGTCATAACAACTAGAGCTTCAAAATCTTTGCTTGAATAAAAAACGCATAATAATAAATAAATAAATAAAAATAAATGTATAAGGACAAATCACACTGATTAAGCTAGCCCCAAAGTAAGTTTTGAAACTTGTGTTGTGGGATAATAACTCAACGATACTATATTTTATGATAAATACATATATAGATAAACACCCAAGACCCAGAACAATTTTAAAAAGGCATAATACGAATAGTATGCCTTAAAGACCACAATTCATTTCCTTTGATTCGTTTATTCCAAATTTTCAGCGTTGTATTTCAGTGTAAAGTGCAATAACTCCATCAATTTCGCTCGACTGATCCAATTTTTCCGTCAACCGTCGAATTTTCAATAAATGTTGCTGCGTCGCTTCCAACTTCAGTTATTGTTTTTTATTTTCATTTTAAATCATCTTCTGACATTGATTAAACAGGCTATTTAATAGGGGTGATGACAGAATCAGAAAAGTACTATTCTAATTAGTCCGTCTTGTAGATTATCCAAAAATAAAGGACCCATATTTTCAGATTATCAAAAAAGTTAAAATTCACAAAGGTTAAGAGCATCTAATTCAGAACAGAGGAGTGTGTAAAAATCGTACTTAACTGTGATGTCATGCGAAATTTAAATGCGTTGTGTCCTCGTCAATTTTTGTTTCTCAGAGAAAAGAAAATATACGTGTACAAAGTTTTTTCGGGCCAAAAATATTCTTCCAGTCTTCATGCCTATTATCGTCAAACACAATCGATCAATATCTTTCTATCTATAATGGGTAAAAACTCAACATAGAAATGGATCTTGAATGTAGTCGGCCTAACTATTACGAATTAAGGGAAAAATTTATAAGTCCAAATACGACAAGCTCTGTTGTATGGATCGAAATTTTGGGCCACAAAAAAGAAGGATCTTTTTTGTGGCCCAAAATTTCGATCGAGAGGATGAATTGGCGGAGATGCGGATGCTAAGGTGGATAAGAGCATGGTTACGAGAATAAATAAAATCCGGAACGAATACATAAGAGGTAGTTTGAAGGTTGCTCCATCGTTTGACCTGGTATGGTCATGTGATGAGGATGTATACCGACCACTGACTAAGAGAATGATCCATCTGGAGTTAGACGGCTAGGTTGTAGGAAAATAAAGGCCAAAAAGACGTGGAAAGAATGTAGACAGATACCAAATAACGGGGACAAGCGCAAATAGAAAGTAATGGAGTGAGTTGACATACAGAGCCGACCCCAAATAAAGAAAAGGCAAGGAAGATAGTGATGAATGCATTTTTTTACTTAATAAACTAATTACCTATGTATTTAATGTTCAAAGTATAAATTTATTATAAATTGAAAAGGAAGGTAAATCACACGTGATACTAAATAGTTAAGCTTGTTAGTATTTTATTTTATATGCACTAAATAATTGAGAAAGTTTTTAAATTTACTGAAAAGAACAATCAGTGGTAACACTTTTCGTGACATTCGTGGCGTAGTCTTGGGCCATCGCAGGAGGAGAGTAACCTATATCACTGTACCGTGCACTGTACTATCCCGAAGCGTAAACAGGATGGCGTTACGAAAATCATTTTTAGGTCAAGGAATGCAAAGAAACTAAATCTTGCTTAATGATGCAAGGACACGCAACCAAATTTGTCATTCTCGGGTTTGCCCAATTTATCACCATCACGTCGACATGTCCTAAATTCAAGACAAACAAAAACCTGTCTTATTTTTATAGCAAAGAGTGTAAATTTATGCGGTGAAAAAAATTTTGCTCATCAAAAATGGGGTATTCGTTTACTTCAAGCGTGAAGATAGTATCCGATCAAAAAGGCTTTATGTAAAAAGAGGGCCAAGTTTCGTTTACAACGTGCTGTTTTCTTGTGAATCGTGTTATAATTAGTGATGTGCCGTATTCCCCAGATTTCCGAACACGTTAACGGGAATGTCTTATGCATGTTAGTATATATGTATAGTTATTATATGTTTAAAAATATATTTGTGTATAAGTATATGTGTTTTTGATTATATATATTTTATTTATATTAAGTTTGCTTATTTTTGTGAATTTTATTACGCCTGCCACACATATTTTCTGCTTGGTCTAATGGTTGACCGAGAGAGAATGCCATATGGCCGCCACTTGTACGTTTATTTAATTGTGCAATAAAGAATAAATAAATAAATAAAAATGTTCTCAAAAAACTCTCAGGGAAAGTTGTAATTTTATTTATCAGACATATATTTTATCACTGTAAATATATTTATCAACGTAAATGCATCACTTGATATGGTTACAAGTATAATACAAATACATACATCCAATATTCCGTAACATGCCCTAGAAATACGGGAACGTTCTCTGGGAACGTTTTCGGGAACGGCACATCACTAGTTATAATGATTAATAAGAGGTATTTTAAATTTAATTTAGATTTCTGATCAACGCAAAATTAAATATATATTTACTACAATAAAAAAACATAGCATAGAACAGCCTTGTAACTAATATTTAGAGTTCGATGGCCCAGCGGGAGTACGCTTTACTAACGCTTTCGCAAGTTAAGCTATACCGGGTGTAGTGACACGTCTTGGATGACTACAAGTAGCATAAAATATCCTCCGAGAAGGTCAGTTGTCAAGCTATATCACATGCTGACGCCAGTGTTGGCCACTTACACACACGAAAAACAAAAAACAAAATAAGCAACAAAAACAAACAAATTATAACATAAACAAAGTTATTACAAACAAACAAACAAAAATCATTTCTGTGATGTGACTTATCATGTATACGTTCTTGTCTCACTACCTACTCTTAGTTCAATTTTACATTTATTTCTAGTGAAAATAAGTCAAGACGCTTAGCATGTTTTAAATAGGGATAGTTGTTGTCAGAAAACCATCTTTTAAAATTAGAATACAGACTTTGCTCGATACTTGGCGTTTTTTCCACCGTGCGTCCAAAAAGGTCGATTACGCTAAAGGATCTTAGGAAATGTTTCTATCCGACGCAAGTGGGTACACAATAGCTGGGAAAACCGCCTTTTCGTAAATAACGTTGCGGGGTTTGGGCACCGTGAATGGCTTGCATGTATTTTACAGACTTTATCGAGTTTCGATTATGAGCTTCGATGATGTAACCTTTTTTGTAGAAGGGATTTCAACAACTTGTAAAGGAAAATAAGCGTAAGTAGTATATCAGTTCATTATTTTTTATAATAAGTATTTATTTATTGACAGAGCGAGCGAAGCGTGTCAGTTTCGGGATTAAGGCCGTACCTAAATTTTCCGGGGTCCAGTGCTGCCCCCATTTTAAATAAATCATTTCAAAGAAAACGGAGACTTCATTTAAAATTTTGCTACTACCAAGTTCTAGATAACCCTTCAAAGTATTTTATTAACAGCAGACCTATTTAGTATGAGAAGTCGAAAAGTTCTATAGGTAATTTTCTTAAGGCCGTACCTGAATTTTGCGGGATCAAGGGATTGGGCGAGAATCTGAATCATGTTATAAGGCGATGCAGCTAACGACCCCCTATTTTGATTCCCCATTTCTATCTTCATGCCTGCCATCAAGTTAAGCGTGGCCTTTGGGTCTTAATGCTCCAGGCTATGTCTACCCCGTTAGGGAAAAAGACGTGATAATGTATTTATTTATTTAAAAACTTTATTGCACAAAAACTATTGTACAAGTGGTGTACCTAATGTCAAAAGGCATTCTCTACCTGTCAACCATAAGACCAAGCAGAAAATGTGTGGCTGGCATAATTAAAATATGTATAAAATAACTTAATTTAAAAAAACTGATATTAAATATGACCTACTTTAATATATACCTAGTATAGATAAAAATAAATAACCAAAACATTAAACAAATATATACCTAAACATATATACTATAAAATATATATTATACATACACAATAAATACAAAATCATTAAATAAGTATATCAAGATGACTGTGCTAGGTTAGGACTGCTGGATCTGTATCCAGAATAAAAATAAAATAAATTATTTTTTCTGCCTTAGGAAAAATATTGACTCAGTTCAGGGGTTATGGGGCGTAAAAGTAAAGAACGTATTCGTACATTTCGTACCCAATCCAAATAAACTTTAATTCGAAGGGTAACACCTAGCAGTAATCGTAAAATTAACTTTCTCCCTCACTTTTGTCAAACAAGGCTTACAATGAATGCTGGCTGTAGCACTACCAGTGACCCTGGGCACTTTAGCGAAAGGGTGTAGTGAGAACTTTCTTTGCTGGTCTGGGTGAAAAGAAAAAAACGTAGTATGTACCAGCTGCTTCCCTTCCCGTGCAGACCGTAATAGTTGAAGGAATGGGTGAAAAACTGAATCATATGAAAAGGCGATGGGGTTAACAACACATCAATCATTTCAGCCGCATAACGTCCACTGCTGGACATAGGCCTCTCCCAGGGACTTCCAAAATGACCGATCTAGAGCGGCCTGCGTCCAGCGTACTGGCAAGCAAAGCGTTGGACACCCACCCACAATCACCTTGTGGGTGGGTGTCCAACGCTTCGCTTGCCAGGACGTGGTCGCCATTCGAGAACCTTACTGCCTCATCAGCCATCGGTTCGTCGCGCTATGTGTCCCGCCCACTGCCACTTCAACAAGCTAATCCGCTGGGCTATGCCAGTGATTTTTGTTCTCCCACGAATTTTCTCATTCCTGATTCGATCACGTAGAGAAACACGCATAGCCCTCTCCATAGCAAGCAACAGATAACTATTATGAATGAATGAATAAGTTTATTTCAGACTGCACATATAATAGATACAGGTTCATATTGTGTAGTATAAAACTTATACAACTATGTTAGTAAAACTTAAAACTTGGGTTATCTGACACATGTAAGGACGACCAATGTTTCAATATTGGACTGTCCACTCTTTCCGACACCACCTTCAAGAGTGTGTTGGTACTGCTCCTTACCCGTGACCACAAGGATGCAATGCAACTCGTTTGCGAAGCACGGCCTGGAAGATGTCTGTGCTTTTATGAAATTATGATTATATTTATGAAATTTTGATTTCCCTTTTCCATCTTCATGCCCATCACGCTAAAAGTGGCCTGAACCTTACCGCCTTAGGTTCAGACTGCCCCGTAAGGGATAAAGACGTGATAATGTATCTGTATAGTGAGAACCGATGGTGCGGTGTACGAAAAAGGCAACAGAAATAAGAAGTTTATTTGCAAGCAAATGAAAAAACCCCTGACTTTCAAGCGTTCGCCCCCAATAACTTTTGAACAGCTAAACTGATTTTCATAAAACATAATTCATCGACAAGCCTTCCGATTAAAAAAACCGCGTCGAAATCGGTCTATTAGTAATCTGTATATTAATATTTCTTCCTCTGTTTCAACGCGCTAGCTCTAAGCAGTACTAATAATACTGGCCGTGTGGTTCCCGGCAGAGTAGAATAGGACCACTCCAAGTCTTCCCGTGGATGTCGTAGAAGGCGACTTCGTAGAGAGTGTAGGCCAAATCCTCTGGCTACTTAGGCTAAGCATAGCTCTGGTAGTCCAGACGATCGTGCTCCTTCAGTGGAGACTAAAAAGACTTGATGATTAGCTGATGTGTAATTGTGTACCAATAAACAGATTGATAACATGTCTCCCTGTGTCTCTTGGACAGCTATTTAACAACACCACAAATACATAAGTTAATGGATGAATGAGGGTTGGGAAACCTCAGTTACAAGTTTAGTTGTGGTAGAGCCACGCTACCGGCAAAACTCAGTTTTGCTAGTAGCATGAATGGGCCGGCTTGTCCGGGGAAGTACCACACATGGCACACTCTCACAGAAAATCGACGTCTTAGTAGCTTCACCGCTTCTATGCTTCGTTCGGTGAGTGAGAATGCCCATCCACCTCCCCCCCCCCCTCCCCATAGCCCCCCCTCCCCCTGAAATGCCGGTAACGCTTTTGTTACACCCCTAGTGTTGCAGTTGTCCATGGGCAGCGGTGATCACTTACCATCAGGTGACCCGCTTGCTCGTTTGCCGTCCTACGACATAAAAAAAAACAGAATTAATAAGAGTATATCATACAGATCGGAATCTCTTAAGGTTCCGCGCAATAGGCGTCCCCATCCCTCTCCCCCGTTCTTGCCTTGTCGAGGGGCGAGAGCGGGCGAACACACACGCATTGACGTGTGCACGGATGTATAGTTTCGTTTGTTTTCTCATAAATGATACTCAGCTTCTATATAGTGCCATACCTGTGCCTCAGTTTTGATTACCCTTCACTTTTATATTTGATACCCGGATCGGCCGCCTGACCTAAGTCCGTCACTACTCACAATACACTACTGAACCAATGAAATCGGAACCTTTCTATAACAAAGCGGAGTTCCAAAGCTTCAATCCAATCCCGTAAAAGCCCTCTTGGCACTTTAAAAAAAAACCTGAAAAGAATAAAGGCGCTTTAAGCCCAAACTCCAAACGAACGAATTCGCGATAGCTCATTTGAGTATTTTTGGAGATTTTCCTTTTGTGTTAAGACTTTGAAGCTTATCAAGACAAGGAAAATGTGTGAGAAATAGGCAGGAATATAACAGTAGTTAGTTAACAAGGTTTTATTTATTTTCACCAGTCCCGTTGTCTGTGTGTCCGTAATCAAATCTTGCAAGCTAAATTAGACCCACTTCCCATTATTCGATTGAGCTGAAACTTCACATACTTATGTAAGTTGGGTTGGGTGACATGACAATGCAATATATGGTACTAATGATCTGATCTCATGATGAAGCCTGAAGGTGTCCATGGCATCTCTGTGATAAAACCACATGATCCCGCCAAGTTTGGGCTCAATTGATTCGTTTAAAGAGACCTTTAAGCTTTTTTAGATAAAAGCTTGTTTATAAAAATATTTTTAAATAATGACTTGTTTTTCTACGCATACTTACAGCGGTTTCTTATAAAACTCTGATTTTTTTATCGACTTCAAAAAAGGAGGAGGTTATCAATTCGACTGTATTTTTTTTTATGTTTGTTTGTTACGCGATATCTTCGCCAATTGTGAACCGATTTTAATGATTCTTTTTTTATTTGGAAGCCTTTACTTCCAAGTTGGTCCCGTTTTAATTTGGTGGAGATATGATGAAGAACTTTGGAGATATGGAAGAAATTCCAAAAAAAAATTAAGCCGGTTTTTTTTTGTTAAAAATTTAATTATTTAAAGTATATATTTTTTATTATTGACCGAGCAAGGTAGGCCTCTTAGTTTCGACATTGGCTTAAAATGGTTTTATCCGTCTGTCTGTTCTCGCCTACACGTCGCATATTGCAACCGATTTTTTTTAATCGATCCCGACCTGAAGTGAAAACTTCTTTAGCGGCGTTGTGCACTTTTTTTGTAATGGGTAAAAAATGTTAAATTCGCGTCAGGACACGTGTCCTGATCGAAAATTCGTAAGACGGAATGACAGCCGGCGCGGCGTAGGAGAGGAAGTATTTATACTATAATTTCGACGAAGCTGTCAGCCGGCTCGTTGGCACTGGTATGACTCTCCATTGATTCAGAGTAACATATATACCTACTACTACTACTAACGAAACAATTTATCTGTACACACGTCGATGTGTGAGTTTTATACTTAGGGTTGCACCGCAGAATTATTTTAATACTTACCTACTAACGAGTTCGACATATTTACGATTATATTTTTCCATACCGGAAGATTTGCGAACACTATGACGTAAAAAATATTCTGTTTGGTATGTATTAAATGTTACAGACAAGTCGGAAACAGCTACATAATATCACTTCACAAATATTTTTCATTATGTCCATTATCCATTTCACCATTAGTTCACTTTACTAATTATTATTGAGTCTAGTAACGCACTAATTTCACTAATTCACTATTGTAATATAGTAATTTGCATATTCGGCGCAAAACTATACGGTAATTATATGAATAATTTCAATAAAAATAAACAAATGTTTATCACGCTTATTACTCGCACAGCATGTCAAGTTGTCATTGTCAACAATGGCATTTAGCACTATAACCCGCGGAAATCTAGTTGGCATCTGCGTGTATGTGATTACCTGTGAGCGAGGAGCCTATGTAATATTACCGGATTGCTTATTAGCAATCCGGTAATATTACGCTCTTGTGTATCTCCCGCCAATGCGAGAGAGCGAGAAGGGTATATATATCAAGATGGTTGCTGGGTAATAAGGTGAAATTATATTGTTGCTTTGCTTACCTGTTTTCATCATTTGGAAATGTATGAAATATACGTTCTTTAGAGTATTGGGTGGATAAACAATTATTATACGCGCACCTTCTCACCATGATGGTTACTATTGGTTGACAGTTCTCAAGACAACACACGTCGCGTATTGCGTGCGGCTAGTAATTAAACCCTGGTTTGGAACTGTCAATGCTCACAAAGTGCGGGGGAGAGGTACGGGGACGCCAATTTGCGGGAGACGCTGTGAGATACTATTCTGTTTGACTCTTATGTATTCTGTGTCGTTGGTCTAGGGGTATGATTTTCGCTTAGTGTGCGAGAGGTCCCGGGTTCAAATCCCCGACGAGCCTAAACCTTTTTGAAGTGAAAACTTCTTTAGCGGCGTTTTGCACTTTTTGACATGTTTGTGTACGATAGCGCAATAAATAAATATTATATTCTACCACATAAATGATAGTACTTTTATACTGATAATTAAAGCAATTCGTGCAAAATTATTCCCTAACCATTCCAAAATATCAAAAATGCACAACGTTAATATTCAAGTTCTCACTTCTGCCGGCACTCCCGGAGTGCAACCCGTGGTTTTTTTTTATTGGGGGAGAAATAGGGGGCTAAGGGGAACTTTGCTGTAGCGTTATTTATTGACGGGTATTTGAGAGGCACAAAAAAAATGTGGAGGGGGGAAAGCGGGGGGAAGGGAGGAAGTTTGCTGTAGCGTAATAAATGGATGGATTTCACTGAAATGGCTTTGCTAAGCCAGGGGAAAGGGGAAAGTGTCGATTATTGAATGGTTATAAGAACTTGCGAGGTATACTGTTATTACAGAATCACTAGTTTTTAATTTATTAATTACAAATAAAAGATTGGGAGATTGGGGCGGCCCTTAGTATGGGATGCCACTTGTGTGGATACCCTCGCACCGTCCCATCTTCAGGTCACCAAGTCAAAGGCCGGCGCAGCAGAGAGCCTCAAAAGGCGCAAATATGTAGACATCGGAGTAAACTACATATTTGAACCTTTTGGGGTAGAAACTTTTGGTCCGTGGGGTCCTTCAGCCCATAGTTTATTTAAATACTTGTCCACATGATTATCCGAAGTATCCCGTGACCAAAGGGCTGGAAATTATCTGGCACAAAGAATCAGCATTGCCATACAACGTGGCAATGATGCCAGCCTTTTGGCCACGCTGCCGAGGGGTAATATTTTAGTGGGATTACATAATTTGTAATTTTTTTAGTTTCAGTTCTTAGAGGTACTTATAAGTTTTAATTTATAAAATATATATATATTATTTAGCTTTAATTTAATTTAAACTGTATTATAATAAAGTTGCTAATTAAAAAATAAACATGTGTTTTCTTGGTACAAAATAGAAACAATTTTTTTAGCTTTTTGTACTCTTAGATACAAAATCAACAAAAGATTTATTTCAAAATCTAAAAAAAAAAATTATTGGTTGTCTGTAAAGTCGGTTTACGAACGGTAGTTTGACGTGACAACGTCATTCAACAAACATTCTCTCTCTCGTTCGTGCCGCGCTCTCGCTTACGGAACGCGACAATGAGCGTAACGGGACAATGACGTCATTCATTGATAAACTTCATAAATGTACTAATATTCGGAGATCCTCAGAGCTCTGTTTATTCTCTTGGGAGCATCGATCATTCGATGATTAATTACGTATTATCGACGACGTCTATTCAAACTCCATTAGAGTTTGCAAGCGTTTTTTGTTGGCGGAAAGCATTGTGATGGGAAATTTATATTATAATGAGCTTTATGAAAACTACCTCTAGATAGATATTGATATATTATATTGAGCTGAAATATTATACGATCTGAGACTCATTTAATTCTAACTACATTTATCTTTTTGTTCATCCATGAAATGCATAGTATGCTTCAGTTCTGCACAAATCTGCGTCCACAAGTGGCCGTGTCTTTCTCAAGCTGTACTATTATTTTATAGATAGAAAAAAAAGGTGAATAGGGTGATGGTTGGTTGGTTATAGTGCTCTGCCAGCCGCTGCCACTTTAATATGAATATTAAGATTTTTCAGACTACGAAGTCAATTTTTTTTGCCGTGTGGTTTCCACCTAAAATAAAGGGGGAAACTTTGCTGTACTGTTTCATATGGCTTTGCCTGGCTTACAAAATGTGAAAGTGCCGGTAAGAGCTCGCGAGGTTTACTATTCTCAGAACTACTAGTTTATGTAGGACAAATCTGGCCAATCCATTGATTGAACTGATATGTTTCCGATTAACTTATTAATTCATCTCCAATCTTGTTAATATACGAGTATGTATACATCGTGTTAATGAAAGAACGCAATACCTCTCAGATGGTACCTCAACCCATGTAACTGAACAACTTTTGTTCAACAACTTTCACGAAATCCAAAAATAAATAATCGGATTTTCATACAAATTGACTCGATCAGCCGATCAGTTTGAATGAAAATTCAATTTTTTTTTAGTTTCGTGAAAGTTGTTGAACAAAAGTTGTTCAGTTCCATGGGCTAAGGTATCATCTGAGAGGTTTTGAGTTCTTTCATTAACACGATGTATAGATATATGTTAAGATCTAGAAAATGGAAGTCTGTACGCGCTGAACTCGAAAATTTTATGCGGGTTTCACTAAAATGTATTCATAATCATTTATTTATGTCAGATGCCTTTAGGCAGCTTGAAAAATCTGACACCAATGTTGGCCACTTACAAACACGAAGAAACAAACAATTATTTATTCATCGCTAACATGTTGTATAATATAAGATGACAAATGTCATACAATTGTCAGAACGATTTATTGATGATGATGAGAAACAATTGTAGACGATTGTCCGGAAAGGTTTACATGTCTAATACATAATATATCCTTGCAATCCCGCTTGATCGCTAGAATACTTACAAAGATTTATATAAAAACATACATAAGAAGTCTGATTTTAAAAGCTTTGGAACAGGTGAATGAAACTAATTAGTTTCATTCACCTGTTCCAAATCTTGCAAGCCGAATTACACCCACTTCATATTACTCGATGGAGCTGAAACTTCACATACTTAGTATGAAGGTTGGGTGAAAATACAATATTATGGTACCAATGACCTGATCTTATGATGAATCTGGAAGGTGGCCACGGTGTATCTGTGATAAAATAACATAACCCCACGAGTTTAGACTTAATTGATTCGTCTTGAAGAGAACTTTAAACTTTATAGTTTATTGTTTTAGATAAAAGCTCGTAATTATTATTATTTTTATTATAATTACTTGTTTTCTAAGTCAATGACTAGGTTATATACCATATGTAATCGTACGTATCTTTACAAAATTTTAGCAAAAACAACAATTATGGAAAACCGTAAAGATTTTGAAAGCACAATACAATATTTTTCTATCCATCCCCGTATTGTTCTTACGAATGGTCATTCAAGAGTGGAACAACACGAAACTCCTTGAAAAACTCCGGGAAAGCCTTTTAAGTGCTATGAAAGCTTTATAAAACAATCACGAGCAAACATAAGTTTAACGGACAAAGATAAGAAGCCATTAAGTTGTAAGGAAGACAATGGAGCTGTGAACATTTAAGCGCTATGAAAACATAAGTTAAGAAAGCTCTTTGGGTGACCTGGAACTCTCTTACGTTGAGACAAACGAACGTAAGAGAGGTCCAGGTCATCCATCTGCTACCTGGGGAGCCAATATGACGAAGCTGTTAAAAGTGACCTGACCCGACAACCCAGGACAGATTGTCCTTGCGCCGATTAACTGAGAGCAAATCCCGCATAAAGCGGGAAAGTACTAAGATAAAGAAGAAGCTATGAATACATATTCAATACTTGATCTCTGTAGATCATGAACGAATATACAAGAGGACTGTCAACCTTCATACAGTACTTCGAAGCGTTATTCGATTTTTAGTTTAAATGTTGTAGCTAGATGAAGTTACTAGTTCAAAAGAAGGTAGTTTCGTAGTGTTGCCGCTTAATTTCGGAAAGATGGCGGTAAAAGCATTCTTTTTCTACGAACAAACAAGCGCCATCTCTGATTTTTCGTGGATACCGTCGGCCTGTATCCAGCGTCCTTTGTATGGCTAGCAGGGGAGACAGTAGCGATATTTTTAAATCATACTTCCTAGCAGAATACGCTTTTTACGGTCATCTTGTATTTGTTTGTGTGTATTGTATTGTATTGTATTTTTAAACACACGTAGCGCAAAATGCGTGACGCAACTTGCGTCGTTCATTGAATACTAAGTAAAATTTCTACCCGCGCAACTTACTCGTGTTGTAAACGGTGGGAAGAAATTCTATAAAACGCCATGTAGGCACATAACGGGCACTCATCTTGCGCTGCGTTTGGTTCAACAACAACAAATCCACAGACCTACCACTACTAGACCTGCATAGTGCGTGGCCAACTTAGTGCATCTCTAGAAAGAGATGCACTAAGCTGGCCACGCACTATGACACAAAGATAGAAATCTTTAATTGTTGCCTTTACCCATATTTTGCACACGTCACAGAACACACTATGGTTACTAACTTATAATAAGCTCAAATAAAACCCTAAATCACCTTTTAAATAACAAAATCCCTAAAATTAATAACTTTCTTCGATCGTTTTGTGATTTGTTTGACCCAGATTTTGACAGTAGGCCTGCTTAAAGCAGCCACGCCGATAGAGACAAAAAAACATATCAGCGTTTCTTTCACACTCACGTTGTACTGTATTGGACAGTCTCTTTCTAGCAATATCATTGCAAGTCTAGTAGTGGTAGGTCTGTGTACAAATCCCAAAGAAAACGTTATTTTTGACGTTAAGAAAAAGTATCTGATTTGATTTGTTGCAAAATAGCGTATTGTATAACGTATGAGTTTGCCGACTTTGCTGCTTTACATTTAATCAACTACGGAAAGGATGCATATAACTTACTATATCATAAAATCTGACACCTGAAAGAAAAGAAGAAAGAAGTATAATTTTTTTTTTTTTTAAATCATTATTTGTACAAACTTTTATTGCGACGCATCAAGACAAATGTAATAAGCCAAACTCGACGGGGTTGCGTTGTTTTATTCCAGGGTTCCTATAATGACCTTCCGGCTCCATCATCAGGTCAGCTTCTTGTCATAATAATATTGCATTGTCATCTGATTTACATTATCCAATCAACCACCGTACGTTTTAAAAGGAACTTCCTGCCACGTACGACCGAACTGTGGAATCAACTTCCTGCAGCGGTGTTCCCGAACCGATACGACATTGAAACCTTCAAAAAACGAGTCTATATCTTCCTGAAAGGCCGGTAACGCTCTTGTTACACCCCTGGTGTTGCAGTTGTCCATGGACAGCGGTGATCACTTACCATCAGGTGACCCGCTTGTTCGTTTGCCGCCCTATAACATAAAAAAAAAAAAAAAAAAAAAAAAAAACATACAAAATTATATCTCAATCAGAAACCGGAAAGTGGCTCAAATTTAACTTGCAAGGTTGCAAGATTTGCAAGACCCAAAAAACACAAACAGGGCAAGTTAAAATCAAGCTTGTAAAAATTGTAGGTTGTATGGGAGGATACCGGTTTAACGCATCTGTTTCATCTCCAAGGATCTCCACGGATGTCGTAAAAGGCAACTAATGGACATTTTCCACTTGCCTTAACCGTGAATCAAACCCAAAACCGAGACCGTGGCGTTATGTGAAATTTAAATGTCGACACCATTACTTATTTGTTAGTCAGAGAAAAGAAAAAAATATATACAATACGTACAATATATTTACGTATACAATATCGTTTACCGTGTATAATATAGACGACCTCCGTGGCGTAATGGTTAACACGCTAAACCGCTAATCCGGAGGTTCTGGGTTCGATCCCCAGCCAGGGCAAGTTGGAAAATGGCCTTTTTCAAATTGTCCTGGGTCTTGGGTGTTTATCTATATATGAATATATGTATTTATCATAAAATATAGTATCGTTAAGTTAGTATCCCATAACACAAGTTTAAAAACTTACTTTGGGGCTAGCTTAATCAGTGTGATTTGTCCCTATATATTTATTTATTTTTATTAATTTATTTAATATATTTTTTAATATTCTACCAGATGATTCAAAAATATTTTTTCAGTTCACATGCGTATTAGGGTTGGGACACATCTGTCAGCACGGAACAGCACTTTCCTATGCTGCTATCCTTTTCTGTCGCTCAGAAGCGTCATATGCTAGTGCGAGAGAGAGCGATGGAATGCTTCAGCACCGGCCATGCTGAAGCGTTCCGTCGCTCTCTCTAGATAGATGTGTCCCAACCCTGCATCAATCAAAAGAAGAGCAAATGAACCTTGGAGCCACATACCAGTAAACAAGCACACGCTTTAGTTTAGTGCGGACACCCTTTGATATCGATGCATATTCATGGCCGGGGACGATCAAAAGGCCTTTTTCCTTTTGTTTCTCGCGCTATCACTGCGAATACATACAGCTCTAAATTCTGTCGAGCTTGTTCAATGATATTTCTTTGGAATTTAAGTCCGTCTATTGTAAAAAAAATGCAATGTCTTCTGTCTAGTGAGATTACACAATAGACGTGGTTGATTGCTTTATTAAGGAAGTTTAGATGTAAGAGTGATACAAAACTTTACTGGGAGAAAATGCTCTTAGCCATTAAGTCCGGCATTTGTTAAAAGTATGTTTTTCCTTTGGTACAATAAAGAGTATTAAATAAATAAATAAAACTTTTTACTTATTTTATTAAAACTAACGTGAGTTTAATCCACAATTGATTAATTTAAAACGGCTGACTCACGTGATTGATATAGTCGGATAAGGCCTGCCTAAGTAAAAAATATTGGAAATGTTGTAAAAGCAAACTACGTGCCCGTATGTTTCCACTCGCTATATAACGCAAAAAACAAGACAAATTACGCTATTTGTTCACGATTGTACGTCCGATACTGTTGGCCGGTTAGCCGAAATGAACAATGGATGGCGCTGAACAAAACCCATGTATAAATTATTACAGCAATCGCTACTATATCAGACGTAAAGTGATATTTGAATATCATTTGGGTTAGGATTTCGAATGTTTTCGTTTTGGAAAATGGTATGCCAAAAAACTGTCATGTCAGTTTTCGTATAAAACAGATATTTCGGATTTTACGCCGTGTTCCCGCCAAAAATAGGACCGCTACATCTGTTCCAGTGAATGTCGTAAGAGGCGACTAAATAACTAAGCACAAGCATCTCGCGGTACAACTGCATTCCCAAGGAGGGTTGACGTATGGCAACGGCCGGTATTAAAACTTTTCACACAAATGCATTCATAAAGAGGGTTGAAGACAGACAATCGGCTGGTCATAAAACGTCATCATCATCATCAGGTCTTTTTTAGTCTCCACTGCAGGAGCACGACCCTCTCTTTACTACCAGAGCCATATATTAGCCAGAGCAGTCAGAGGATTTGGCCTACACTCTCCACGCTGGCCACACGGGTTGGAGAGGTCTCAGTGCTGTTTATAAGCTTTGTTTAGCTTGTGTTTCCTAAGTCGCCTTCTTCAACATCCACAGGAAGACTTGGAGTGGTCCTATTCTACTCTGCCGAAAATCTCATAAAACGTAACGTTCTAATCAATCGGTGTAGTAGTTTCGTAGCAAATTGGTTGTGGCAAACGGACAACCCAACAAGGGAGTGATCATATAAGAGTTCCGATTTTAGCTTTTGAGGAGGCTCTCAGATCTGTGCGTTCATAACACTCAATCTTATTTGTTGTAAAAAAAAACACAAAATATCTTATAACATTGTCTGAGAGTTCTCTCTTGGGACATTTGCACATATTAGGAATGGGGTCGGCGATAAGGAAAGGGGTCAAGTGTTATGGAACTGTAAAATTATGAAAAATATAATATTTCAACTTCCATTTACGTCCATGCTGGTCTGGAAGAAAAGAAAAAACTTAGAATGTACCAGATGCTTCTCTTTCCGCGCAGATCGCAAATGCGAATCATGTTTATAGGTGATGCGGCTACTAACCCATTACTAATTTGATTCTTTTTCTTTGGGTCTTTGGGTCTGTTTGGAGCTGCATTGCCCAAAGGCCACTTTTAGCGGAATGGTAGGCGAGAAGGCGAAGAAATATCTGTCTACACCATTATGGATAAAGACGTGATATTGCATTTTACAATTACTAAGCTCTTACGTTAAATTTTATATCATGTGAAAAGGTTTTTATGTTTAAAAGTGACTCATCATCTTTATTATCAGTAGCCCTTATATATCCATTCCTGGATATAGGTCTCCTTCATTATTCTCTAAAACTGGTGGTCTTCTGGCTTTTGCCATTCAATTTCGGCCCATTTGGCTCCGGATATCGTCGACCCATCTGATCGGTGGCCGTCCCCTGGGTTTGTTAATTAGATACTACATCCGTTCGGATTACAGTGGTTTCCAAAAAAACATCTCTCTAACAAAATACATTCGAATACATGTAAATCGGATTTGGATATTGGACCCAGATCTGGTAGACCCACTTCGACCCATCACAGCTTTTTATTTGTCTTTGGCCTTTTAATTTAGGCGGTAATGCCACTGCACCGCGCACCGTCGCGGAGCGCGGTGCGGCAGATTTTTAACATTGTATGCAAGTAGCTCAGTTTGTATAGAAAATACGCCTACTCCCACCCACTGAAAACGCGTCACCGCGCGGGAGCGTCAGCATGTAGAAACAGTGCTCCGCGACGGTGCGCGGTGCAGTGGGATAACCGCCTTAGGATTCCCGGCATGGGAAAGCACCCAGCACCCAAAGTAGACATAGTCTTTAAAGTGAGGATCTAAGATAATACTCGTACTGATAATCCACAGCCAAGAATGCCAAAAAACGTAAATGGAAAAAGCGAAATTGGAGACCAATGAGCCGGAAAGCGGAAAATTGGCTCCGATACAGCCACGGATGCATCCAAGAACGAACTAAAATGAAAAAGGGAGATGTAAATGAATAATTTTTTGTCTTCTTCTCACACTAACTCAACAAAGCTTATCGTAAAGACGATAGGCTCCGACAATATAGAGCACTGCGTCATCAACATTGACTAACGATATCCGTCTAGGCGTCCACCAAACGCGACAGCTATTATCGTAAATCGAAATCACTATAATGTATGGTACAATTGAAGAGATTTACGAGTACCTATAAAAGACTGGACCAGTTTTACAATATGAATGAAATGAAATGAATTTTTATTTTGCATAAGTGCCGTACAATACATGGAATACATTAAACAGGATCGTACACTTAGCCGTTTCCAGCATGCAAAAAATAGGTTACCAAGTACTAAATTTTTCTGTACAACTATCTATAACAGAATACTTATTCAACAAATGCCAAAAAATACAGAACTATTGCCAGTAGTATAGAAAATTTACGGAATACAATTTGTAAAAATTAAATGCGATTTGGTTCTAAATATTCATTAATACTATAACTTTTAAATAATATAATTATAAAAACTTTTTTCAACTAGCCAATCATGAAGTTTCCTTTTAAAAAGTCTATAAGGTAGGCTGTTGAATTTATCAGGAACTCTATTAATATTTTATTATCATCTCATGATATTGTTTAAATTTAAATATGTGATGAAAAATTTCGCCGCAAGTGTGATTCGAACTCACGCCCCTCACACCACTGTACTGTTAGTGCACACTTCACTCTTGGCAAAATTTTCCTCACATATTTTTAATTTAGACATTGTTCCGAGCGTTGTAATGCTGTACATAAATCAATAATCATGATATTGTTGTAATTTGGAGCTCGGTGGCTTTAATGAGTCGTGTAACACGCTATTCACGTCCGCCGCCCGCACCTACCTCAGTCCCCTTAGTCGTCATACCTCGGCGCCCCTGTACCCCGCAGGCGAAAACTCATTAGGTAGTCGGTCTATAGCACTTTCGCATGTTAAGCATCTCGTGGCAGCTATTGTATGGGTGACTACAAGTGGCATAGGCAATCTCAAAGTCTTGTTTTGGAAGGCACATTGAGCCTGGTCTCCTATTAAGGTGGCAGTTATATGCGACGTCAAATACCTTAAGGTAGCTTGAAAAATTTGACAGTGTTTGCCACTTTCACACACGAAATACATACAAACAGGTAATTGACATATGCGTAATAAATCGAACCACGGGCGTTTCTAGATCACCACAGTATAATGAAATTAACATAACAGTAAAAAAAATCGGCATTTCCATACAAAAGTGTGCAGCTGCCCAGGTAGTTTGTATGGAAATGTTTTTTTTGTTGTTTTTTGACTGTTATTTTACATATTTACATAATACTATAGGAATCTTGTATAGCCAGTGATTCGATTATTACGCCTATGTTGTATATTAATCAAAGTTGTATATGTATTAGAATCACACAAAATGACGGGCGGATCGCTATCGCTTATAACTTATTTCTAGCCGTTATGCGTTCTGGCTCTACAATAATGAAAGATCTCATGCATTATTGCAATTACCAGCCTTCTGTGATTAAGCTCACGTGTCATGTCAAACACAGCTGATATTATGATATTCATTGATGTGAAACTAGCGACCAGGCGCGAACTGCAAGGCGACAAGTCATAAAGCTAAACGGACATAGGAGATATTACTGCACTGTTCTGCCGCCAGAGTGCAGACTGTAAATAAATGTTTGACAATGACAAGAGCATCAAAGTCTCAATAAAGTAAAATTATATAGGTGTTTATAGGTGTTCAAGCCATAACACCGCAGCACAGGTTTTAAATGAGTAAATAATAATAAAACTGTTAAGATTAAATACTTTTATAATCATTATTTGTTACGAAAAAATATGACATTAAGAATGACAGCAGATTGTTTACTATACAGTAAACAACTCAGCGCAGATCCATCTGCGCTGAGTTTTACGTAATATGTCCTATTAGAATAACACTATAATAAAAATATATAATAATATTTCTAATAGTCGTCTTAAACTTTACCATTCCCAAAGAAGATTGACGTCAGGCAGGTGGTTGGGCAAACTACAATTAAATCGTTTTAATGTATCTGGCTTTTTCATGACCACTTCACACCATTTTCGGCATCCGTAGGTGACCATGACTATCATCTATATTTTAGAATTCTTATTTATTTTATTTATTTAAACTTTATTGCACATAAAAAAGTGTACAAATGGCGGACTTAACGCCTTATGGCGTTCTCTGTCAGTAAACCATGGACCAAGTAGAGAAATAATTTGGGTGGTGCGACAGAGTGTGAAAATAAAATTAAAAAGTATCTATAAATACCTACCAGAATAAATTAAGAATATACATAAATATTCATTTTAAATAAATGTATACCAATACAATAACTATAGATAAAATAAATAAACAAAATATATAATTATGCAAATATAATACATAAAGAACTAATTATATATGTATGCGGATAGATAAATACATATATGGAAGACTACTAATTACTGCGCAGGGACACGACGAGAAGAAGAGACTCTTGTCGGTGGAGTATGAATTCTCTTCCATTTGTCTCTCTCGTCCGCCAGCTGTTTTACTTCGCTATACGACACGACGTTCACCTTCTCCTTTATCTGTTTCATGTAGCTATTCCTCGGTCTTCTTGACCCATTGATATTATTTTTGGAGAAGGGTAACGCATCCCTGTGTTTTAAATTGCACAGATAAGAATACAACCAGGAACGCGATGAGATGAGGAGGACGCTGCGATTCGAGGGTTAGGGTCAGTTCACACCGAGACGCGACGCGACGCGACCTTAGGCAGAATTAACTTTTTGTAGAGATCTTAACCTTAATATTAATTTGCTGATGAATCTTTGTAACCTTTTGACGAAGCCTGTTGTTGTAAACAAAGGTTTTCTTTAAATATTTCACATATTTTACATGAGCATAAGGATTTATAATACTAAACTAGACCAATTTAGTATTATAAAGTCTACTTAAGGCAGTACCTAAATTTTCCGGGGTCCAGTGCTGCCCCATTTAAAATAAATCATTTCAAAGAAAACGGAGACATTTAAAATTTTGCAACTATCGAGTCCTAGATAACCCGTCAAAGTATTTTATGAACTACTGTTTACAGTTTAAAGTGAGAACGTTAAGCTTTACTACGCACATTTGCGAAAAACGGCCACTTTTGGCAAATGTGCGTAGTAAAGCTTAACGTTCTCATTATAAACTGTAAACAGTAGTTCATAAAATACTTTGAAGGATTATCTAGGACTTGATAGTTGCAAAATTTTAAATGATGTCTCCGTTTTCTTTGAAATTATTTATTTTAAATGGGGGCAGCACTGGACCTCAGAAAATTCAGGTACGGCCTTAAATCAATTTGTAAAATAATTTAAAAGAAATCCCAACGGAACTCCTTAATTTTCCGACAAAAACTCTACTTCCGTTTTACCGTTTCCTCCAAGATGTCTCAAAAAAAACGTAATTATATAAAATGAAGCAATAATTCATTATTTGAAATCAGTCAAAACAGTAAATCGTACGAATTCGAAACACATGCTCCTGAACTTTTCCAGTTAGAAAGCAAACACTGCCAACAAGGTGGTGGTGTTAACTGTATTGTTTAGTCCGGCGTCGACTCTAAACTTTGAGATTACAAATTAAAAAAAGAAGAAAACTGGGAGTTACGAGCTTTTTTCGAGCACTTATTTAAAATGTAGAACTACTCTTTTGTAGATTTTTTTTAAGCAGGTACTGTATTGTGTGTTACCAAGATATGAATGATAGTAAATGATAGAAAGTTCTGATAGAAATGACGTATATTGATAACTGATAAATTGATACAATGACCAATTGAATTTTTTCACGCCAAAATATTGTCCTTAAATACACGCGTGTATTGTATGGTCACCCAGTTAAGTAATATAGCATTGTCTGTCACCAACAATAATATGTGAAGTTTCAACTATACGACGTGTTAATGAACTAACGGAAAGCCCATTAAGCTGAACAACTTTTGTTCTACAACTTTCAAAAAATCCAAAAAAAAATGGATTTTCATACAAATTCACTCGATCAGCTGATCAGTTTGTATGAAATTCAAATTTTTTTTTTTTGGTTTTGTGAACGTTGTAGAACAAAAGTTGTTTAGTTTCATGGATGGGGTTAGCTTAATCAGTGTGATTTGTCTTTATATATTTATTTATTTATGGGCTGAGGTACTATCTGAGGTTTTGCGTTATTTCATTAACACGTTGTATAGAATAATGGGAAGTGGGTCTAATTAAGTTACAAAAAGCTTGTATTCAAAATAAATATTGTAATAAGCAATCTCAGTCCTTTTACAATTTATCCCTAGAGTATCCGAAATAAGGTTTGAAAAATACGTTCCTCGTGTCAACACTCGTTGGAGTCGAACAACAAACAAACTGGCGACGATGCAACTTGATCATTACACTTTAAGCTCTTCAGTGCGACTTTCTGTTTGGAATTGAAACGAGTGCCTTTTTGGTTCCGCAGTCGAACAAGTGAGAACCAGATGCTGATATTTTTAAAATCACCGACTTTTTGAACAATGAAGACTCACTGGCCCTAAGCAAAACTAAGCTTGTACTGTGAATCTGCAGGACACAAACATAAATATAGGAACGCACAAAACACTTAGAACCTCTTTTCTATTCTCTCCTCTTTCTGTACAATTTGTGTTTGATGGACAATAAAGAACACTATAACCTCAAACCTACGAGTATAAGATGAATACAAGTCCAAACATGCGAACTCTCCAACTCGTCTGGCCAGCGTGGAGAGTATAGGCCAAATCCTCTGACTGCTCTGGCTAATAAATGGCTCTGGTAATTCAGAGAGGGACGTGCTCCTGCAGTGGAGACTAAAAAGACCTGGATGGTGATGATGATTATTAATTTGTTGTAGAGCTAACAGAAAATTTATTTATTTATTTAACTTCATACACAAATACAAGTGTAATGGCGGACTTAAAGCATAAGGCCTTCCCCATCTACCAGTCAACCAACCGGGTGATGTCGAGAAAAACAAGGGTAGTGCAAAAACCTTCTTACCTAACCTACTAGCTTTACAACGCACATTTGTGAAAAACGGCCACTTTTGGCAAATGTGCGTAGTAAAGCTTAACGTTCTCATTATAAACTGTAAACAGTAGTTCATAAAATACTTTGAAGGGTTATCTAGGAATTGATAGTAGCAAAATTATAAATAATGTCTCCGTTTTCTTTGAAATGATTTATTTTAAATGGGGGCAGCACTGGACCCCGGAAAATTCGGGTACGGCCTTAAGTATGTATTATTAAACAATAAACTACATACAAATAATACACACTATTCTTATACTAAGAGATACTACTCACATACTAAATACACTAAGAACTATCTGACAATTGTTTAAGAAAATGTGTTTTCACCTGTTTTTTTGTTTTTCGTGTGTGTAAGTGGCCAACACTGGCGTCAGATTTTTCAAGCTGCCTAAAGGCATCTGACAAAGCTTGACGACTGCCATACTATGACAGCCGGGACCAACGGCTTTTACGTGCCTTCCGAAGCACGGAGGAGCCCGAGAAATTTTTGTACCACTTTTGGTTACCCATCCAAGTAAGGACCAAGCCCGGGGTTGCTTAACTTGTGAAAACGCTAGCAATACTCCCCGGACCGGACCACTGAGCTCCTCATAAACATTTCAAAAACATATTCCCTGATTTGACCTCATAGTTTTTTAAATGAAAAGCGGCTTTTAGCCTTCCGAACATCAACTGGTAAGGCGTTCCAGAGTTCTATAGCTTGGACAATAAAATAATGTGAAAAGAAACATTGTCATAGATGCTGAAGAGGCAATCTAGCTGTTTACTCAAACTAACATTTTCAGTATAAACCGAGTTCGTTTGCTGTCACTGCACATGACTTATGCATCCGCTTCGAAAATGCAAAGTTGCGAAGAAAACTGTGAAATCATAATAAGATATTTGGAGCACTAAATTTGAAATTTAACATTACACCGCTGAGGAAACGCTGAAATATGGTGTCTCGTGCAGATCTATAAAATTGTTTGTACATTTCGCGAATGTTTTCAGTCGTAGCAGCAATACGAAAATCAAATGGAATAAAGGAAAATGAATAAAAGTGGCTCTTTATTAAAAACCTTGTTTTACGTAAAACCCTTTTGATTAAAAGTGTTTAATATTACAAACAGTATATTATTTTTATGTTATAATTATTTTTTATTTTATTAGAAAATGTTTGTAAACATTTAGCAGTGCTGGAAGCACCAATAATAGGAAAATACATTGAAGTCTTTAAGGCCGTACTTGAATTTTCCGGGGTCCAGTGCTGCCCCCATTCAAAATAAATCATTTCAAAGAAAACGGAGACATTATTTAAAATTTTGCAACTACCAAGTCCTAGATAACGCTTTAAAGTATTTTATGAACTACTGTTTACAGTTTATAATGAGAACGATAAGCTTTACTACGCACATTTGCCAAAAGTGGCCGTTTTTCGCAAATGGGCGTAGTAAAGCTTAACGTTCTCACCTTAAACTGTAAACAGTAGTTCATAAAATATTTTGAAGGGTTATCTAGGACTTGGTAGTTGCAAAATTTTAAATGATGTCTCCGTTTTCTTTGAAATGATTTATTTTAAATGTGAGCAGCACTGGACCCCGGAAAATTCAGGTACGGCCTTAAAGACTTCAATGTATTTTCCTATTATTGGTGCTTCCAGCACTGCTAAATGTTTACAAACATTTTCTAATAAAATATAAAAGGATTATAACATAAAAATAATATACTGTTTGTAATATTAATTATTATAAATAAAAGTGCATATAATAACAAATATTACAATAATACGTTATTATATTTCAATTTTGAAAATGTTTACTAATGTTTCTAAAAATTTTTCGCATGGCCATGATGCCTTCTTAAGATCTAGAGCGGCCTGCATCCAGCGCTTTCCCGCAATCTTGGTCAGATCGTCTGACCACCTTGTAGGGATGTCCTGCTCTACACTTTCCTGTGCGTGGTCGCCATTCGAGACCATTTTTGCGCCATCGCGCTTTGTGTCCCGCCCACTAACGAGCAAATCCTCTGGGCTATAATATAATAATAATTAATTTCAGAAAAAACTGCTTACTACAAATATACTCGTATCCCACAGACAATTCTAGAAAACGCACAATTTAAAATGTACTGGGACAGAACAATAATTACTGACAAAACCATTCATCATAACAGACCTGACATACCTCTACATGACAAACACAATAAAATAGTTTACCTTATGGATATAGCCGTACCAAATACACATAATCTTCCAACCACACACACCGAGAAACTTAGCAAATACACTGATCTTTCCATTGAGCTGAAAACTCAATGGCGGGTAGAGACAGTCAAAACTATCCCAGTCATTTTATCATCCACTGGCGTTATCCCCAAAACACTTCATACATACAAAGCCTAACAATACATCCGTTTACATATCTTCTTTTACAAAAGGCAGCAATCATTAATACCTGCAGGATCGTCAGAAAATTTCTATCTCTTGATTAAGTTTCCTTTCCTTTCTTAATAATATTTTTGCTTGGCCCAAAGCCCGTAAAAATATTTAATTCCCCTGAAAAGGGTGTGCAAAAGCATATACTCGTAAAACATAATAATAATAATAAGTTTATTCACTCTTCACAAGGTGACATATCGTACAGAGGACTTGAAATAAATACATAAGAGAGATCCTTGTGAGGAGGCTGGTGTCTGTACTAGGCGTGGGCCTGTACGACAGATCGCCAAACCGAAGTCCAATTTGTAACGTTCGCTATACCCTTACAAATTAACATGATACCCCAAGAGCATTAGTAACTAAATGTTACTAATGTAAAAGTCAGAAAGTTTGAATCAAAGTGGATAAAGTTAATAAACGAAAAGAATTAATAAAGCAGAATAAATACATCCGCAATGTATGTTACCAACAGATGTGCGGAACATACATCTAGCTGACGCGCCATTTAGCCATTCCTGTTGGAGCAAGTTAAATTGAGGCAGGTGCGAGATCCACAGCCTAAACGCAGGTCAAATCGGGGAATATGTTTTTGAAATGTTGGCGACGCCTGACACTCACACAGTACATTGTAACAAGAATATTTAAGGAATATTCTTCTAAAAAGTTGGCGACATCTGACACACTTAGGTACTGTAAGAAGAATACCTATTTACGGAATATGCTTCCAAAATGTTGGTGACATCTGACATACAGTACTGTAATAAAATATTTATATGACAGGTGCCAAGTGCGCAAACAATCCAAATGCAGGGTCAAATCTGGATTTTTTCCAAGGATACTGTAGACGTGCGTATTGCTTTTGCTGTGGCGCTTTGACCCCGTAGTCCAGTGGTGAAGGCGTCTACCTTGTGATCTGAAGGTCGTGGGATCAAATCCCTTTGGGAAGCATACTTTGTTAAAAGTTGTTTCCAGTCTGGTTAGGATATTACAGGCTTGAGTCACCTAATTATCCAAAAAGAAAGATGATTCCGTGCTTCGGAAGGCATGTAAACCTGTTGGTCCCGAACGCCATCTAGCGTTTGTACCTATACTAGAATTGGTTCTGGTCTCCCTTTGGGTTGCAGAGGTCAGACGGCAGTCGCTCTGTGTAAACCAGTAACCTCGTCAAATCACCTGGGGTAAGTAGCGGACCCCGGGCTCTGAAGCGTAACCGCTGATGATGCAACCGGGAATACGCTCGGATGATGATGATGACTGTAGACGTTCGTGTCCCACTGCTGGGCAAAATGCCTCCGGCTAATAGGCAATGTATTTAGCTAATCATTATTTCGATTATTTTTTCTATCTCGCCCACCATCATGCCAAAGTGGCCTTTCGCTCTTGCGGCCGTAGGCTTTGTATGCTTAGAGTTGCAAGACCCAAAATGCTCTATATGTAAGTTGGCTGTAGCCTTATATATGGATTTAACAAAGAATACTTTGCTAAGCCGTGCAGCTCTGGAATGCCCTCACAGTAGATATTCGCAAATCTCGTACTCGCCTTGCGTTTAAGAAAGCCGTGCGTGATCATTATCTGCATAAACTGTCAGACGGATAGAATATATATTTGTATGTAAGTATAATAAGTATTTATATAGTTATATATACCTAATCTTTGTATTTATTTAGGATCTGTAGAATTTAGTACTACTAATGTATTTTTATTTGTGTATTTCTATTAGGTATGTAGGTAGGTTTATATTGTAGTAAGTGTTAATAGTTTCTAGCATTTCAGTTTTTGCACTATTTCCGAAATGATCTAATTTCAGCACCACCTGTAGGTTGACTAGTAAGTAGGAAAGGCCAACGGCCTTAAGTCAGTCTGTTACAATTATATGTAATAAAGTTAAATAAATAAATAAATAAGCCAGGGGAAAGGGGAGTGTCGGTTATTGCATGGTTATAAGAGCTCGCGAGGACTACTATCCTCACAGAACCACTAGCAATATAAGTAATGAATTTATATTTCGTTAATTTTAATAAAATGTTACAGTGCGGTGTAAATGCAGCTGCACTAACAGCCATCCTCGCCTCAGCCTTAATGGCGTACATTCATTTCAGATACGTGTATGATATCCGCATGATTTGTGGTGCACACCGCGAACTAGTGCTGGCTCCGTGAATTTTAATGTCGGATTCAATACTTATTTAGAATATCTGTCTTTTTATTTAAATATAAAGAGAATAAAATTTAAATAAAATTAAAACTCAATAATACATATAATTAAAAGATAACTGAAACTGAAAATAAAACGTGTAGGGTTTTTTCCCATCTCAAAAAATTCCCAACGCGCCTATAGAAGTTTTCACTTCAAAAAACGTGGTGTGAACATCTCTTCTGCTATTATCTCTGGCCATTGAAACAATGCGACATTGCTCATAAAGCGGTTTATACTAAACAGGCTTAGCTCTATTGTCCGGTAAAGGAAGCCGGGGATAGGGATACAGTGAATCATAGCAGATTATATAACGAGGTAATGAAATAACGCAAAATAGGTTGTAACTCATTCCATGAAACTGAACAACTCTTGTTCTACAATATTCCCAAAATTCCAAAAATAAAATTTGGATTTTCATAAAAATTTATTCGATCAGCTGATCAGTTTGTATGAAAATTCAATTATTTTTTTGGGTTCCGTGAAAGATGTAGAACAAAAGTTGTTCAGTTTCATGGGCTGAGGTACCATCTGAGAGGTTTTGCGTTATTTCATTAACACGTTGTATGATATGCTATGCAACGCCTGAAAAGCTAGTACCTACTAGCTTTCCAGGCGTTGCGCAAGCTGCAAGCAGCCCGCGGTTTTTCGTGCAGCTATTGACTAAATTCCATGTCTAGTTGAGAAAATGGGTAAAAATTACAATCAGTAAAGGAAATTTTAAAAAGCAACAACCGTACTACGTATGATTGAAGTATGAAATTAATTCTGATAATATTCACGTCGAAATATAGTCTCGAGAATATTACGTTTCAACCCCTCTCACCGTATTACATCGTCACCTACCTACAGTATTGTCAGTGGTAATTACGTTACGAATTGTGCGTCGCTTCCCCGGTAATTTCCTCCGCTAACTTGCCTGTAACTTGCGCAAGTTACGTAGGTAAGTTAATCAATACGCGCGATAAAGGGTTTACTTCAGGTGTCTAATAGAGTTATACCTCGATTTCGCGCTGTGATAAGACTTTGATAAGTAATAACTTGGAGCTAATGAGTAGTCTAGGCGATACCTAATACTAAATAGTACGTATCTAAAGAAGAACAGTCGTGTGGCAGCACTATAAGAGTCTATAAGAGTAAAATAGGACCACTCCAAGTCTTCCCGTGGATGTCGTAAAAGGCGACTTAAGAGCCCATACTACCCTAAAGTTCTTAGAGTGATCTTAAATATTTATCAATATTAACGAAATACTCACTTTGAAATAAAAACACAGCAAAGTTCAGGACTAACTCTAAACATAATAAGTTTCGAAAACACGATTGCTTAAAATTTTCTCAATAGAAAAACATTGCGAAGTTGCCTCCAAATCACCTCAGAATTATAAATAAATAAATATTAAAACAGAAAGTATTCAAGAAATACAATAATATAGCACTTGTAACTTTGGATTATAATTGTATTAAACATAAGGCAGTCATATGTCATACTTTTTAAATAACTCTTAAATATTCTTTGTAAAACGAAAAAAACCTCAAAACCAGAACCAGCCTCATTGACCCACCGCGATACTCGACGCCCCGCATGGCTCGCTGTCTCGCTTCGGCTAGAGCAAATTTGGGTGCGTGGAAGCGGTAGCAAAATTTAGAATACTGATATCAGGCGCCCTCTTAAGAAATACAAGCTAAATAAAGCTTATAAACATTAATGAGACCTTTACAACTCGTTTAGCCAGCGTGGAGAGTGTAGGCCAAATCCTCTGACACCTCTAGCTAAGTTTGGCTCTGGTAGTATAGAGATGGTCGTGCTCCTGCAGTGGATACTAGCACAGAACAAATAATACTAACGTACAGAAGTCTCACTAAGCAAAGAAATTCAGAAAAATATCTACTCAATGTGGCAAGCGATATGGTTTAATTTAGCTCACGCTAGAACTCAGCACTTTTTTGTATAGATACCTAGACATCCATTGCAAGCCAATTTCATTCTTATTACTCTGGACAAACGATTCGTATAACTGAATTTACCACCCGGAGGGGCCGCCTGCGCGCATAGTTATAATGTAGGTACATTTTCGATACCTAAACAGGGAGTGACACAGACCTGATACTAGTAAGACCTGATGGTGATGATCTAAAGAATATTTTCATTAACAAGTATATTTGCTATACAAATTTATGAACCCTTTTTCTGTGACTTTCAATTGTTCACCCACAAACCGCTGAACCGATTTTCATAAAATATAGTTTCGATATTGGCCGAAAATGCTTTTTATCCGTCTGTGTGTCCTTGCCTACAGTTCGCATTTTTCAAACGATTTTGATGAAAATTGACATAAGTACAAGTTCCTTGTTTTATTGAATTTTTTTGGTCTTGGGGGGGGAAGGGGGGAACTTTAGAAAGAACCATCTCGACAGACAAGGCTTTTGGCTAAAAAAACAGCATTGAAATCATAATTTGGAAAAATGGTATAAGAAGCACAGGCCGCATTACCGATTGTTCGTGTTGTAGGTACAAATCTATTTATGGCGACCTCCATGGCGTAATGGTTAACACGCTAGACTGCTACTCCGGAGGTTCTGGGTTCGATTCCCAGCCAGGGCAAGTTGGAAAATGACCTTTTTAAATTGTCCCGGGTCTTGGGTATTTATCCATATATGTATTTATCATAAAACATAGTATCGTTGAGTTAGTATCCCATAACACAAGATTCAAACTTACTTTGGGGCTAGCTTAATCGGTGTGATTTGTCCCTATATATTTATTTATTTATTATTTATTTATCTATCTATAATTTAAGTACTACGTTCTTGTCGGTGGAGTAGTTTCCATGTCTCCCTCTCTTGAGCCATCCTTTTGACCTCCCTATACGACACGGCGTCAACTTTCTCCTTTACTTGATCTATAAATGCTCTTCTTGGTCTTCCCTTTCCTTTTCTTGTTTCTATTTTTCCTTCTATTATATTTTTAATAAATTAAACGTGTCGTATAAGATGACCAAACATCTTTCCTCTTCTAATATCGATTGTTTGTAGATAACTCTTTTAAAGTCACACAAACACATTTAATTTTTCATTCCGTTATGTTTATCTTGTACCTTTATATCTATTGTAAGAACAAAGGGATGCAAAAAAATATCAAAGTAAAATCAAGGTAACCATAATCTAATTTCTATGCGGAGGGAATCAACCGAGAACAAACGAGTAATGTAAACACAAAAACTCGATCCGCGATTGTTCAAACGTGTGCGGGAGTATTTGTGAATCTGAGTGCATAGTGTAAGACAATGTCTTGAATAGACAAATTATGTCTGGAATAGAAAAGTCTTAATCTCTTAAAAAATAGGTGTATATAATTTAAAAATTTACGTAAGCGTAAGGTTTAAAATTAAAGAAATCGATAGAACAGGCACGGTAAGTGCATGCTTCAAGGGCACCAGGGCTCTGTCTGCCCTGTGAATGATAAAAACGTCACGTCATTGTTTTTGTACACACGTACGTAAATATACCTCTGCCCGCCCCATCAAAACAGGCGATGAGAACACAAGACTGTTGATTTCAGATTTACCGATTTTTTTATTCGTATTATCAAAAAAAATATAATTATGTATTATTATTATTTTTGCATTAAAATTAAGTAACGGTCAAACAAGTGTATTTTTTATAAAAAAATCTATTCAAAGAGAAAAAATACGTATTTTTTAATTTTCTGGAATGGATCGAACACCTCATCATGTTTGGTGGTAACGACATCATTTAAAAACGTTGTTTTCGTATACTCAAAAACAAACCGAAAGTAATAGCCAAAACTATAACCATATAAATCCGCCAATTGTTATTGTGGATCAATAAAGTTTTAATAAATAAATAAATGAAACGAACGTCTTATGTATCATAAGACATAAAAACATGTTCTTGTAACGTGCAAGATATTTTATGTGGAACATTCCATGCTCCGTGCAAGTATAAAACGCCTTACACTAGTCCTGCGATGGAATTTGTTTATTTCTTTTCTGCACCGCGATACAGCTGAGATATGGTCGATAAAAAGATATAAATTATATCGATAGAGATAAATATTTCATTACTAACTTTTGCCCGCAGCGTTGCCTACTTAGTAAAAAGAAGTTCTTTATTCGACAATAGGAATGATGACTGGGTCAGAAAAGTATTATTCTAATTAGTCCGTTAGTTAGATTATCCAAAAATAATGTACCCATATTTTTCAGTTTACCAAAAAAGTAAAAATTTACAAAGATACAGAGCATCTAAGTTCCAGAGTGGGGGCTTGTGACGTCACAGATGTGTAAAATCGTACGAAAGCGTAACGGCATGCGAAATTTAAATGCGCTGTATCTTCGTCATTTATTGTTTCTCAGAGAAAAGAAAAAAAACGTGTACAATTTTTTTAATAATCTAACCAATGGGCCTAAAATAATTTTTCAGTCATCATGCCTATTATCTAGAAACATAATTAGTACTTTAAATTTTCCGGGATAAAAAATATATAGGGTCTACCAAAATATACTGAAACTATTTTAAGGTGGTTTCAGTCCGTGGTACTAAAGAAATTTCCCAAAGTAACCTACAGCGACATACAAAAATGGACTCATATACAAGTTGGCTGATCAGCTGATCCGAGTTTCTATGGGAAGCTAAAAAATAGTTTTTGTATTTTGATATATGTTCCTAGGGGAAAATAGTTCAATATCATTTACTGAATCAACCCCTTAAATAGTTTTAGTATATTTTGTTACACATTATATATGTTAATTGGGGTAGTTAATTAATTTTAGCTTATGTAGAATATTTTAATTTTAAATATTGTTATTTAAGTTTTTATTTTTATTTATTTAATCTTTATTTCACAATAAAATAAAAGTACAAGTGGCGGACCTAATGCCATATGGCATTCTCTCCCGGTCAACCATTAGACCAAGCAGAAAATATGTGTGACTGGCGTAATAAAATTCACAAAAATAAGCAAACTTAATATAAATAAAATATATATAATCAAAAACACATATACATAAGTATATGTACACAAACATACTTTTAAACATATAATAACTATACATATATACTAACATGCATAAAATACAATAGATAAATACATAAATATAAATACTAATAAATATAATCAGGATGACTGGGACTAGGACTGCTGGAGGAAAAATTTATGTACCGCTCGCTTAAAAGCCAAACGACTGGGAGCTCTTCTTATAGACTCCGGAAGGGCATTCCATAGCCGGATAGCCTGGACTTGAAAAGACTTGCCCATGAAGGTAGAGCGATGAGGAGGAAAACTTAGGATGAGAGTGCTAGAGGAGCGAAGTGAACGAGAGTGAGTGGAACTGAGAGGGTTGAATTTAGATTTAAGATAGCTAGGGGAGTGCGGATTGTTCAAGATAGAAAATAGCATAGAGAGTATTTTAGCATTACGACGTAAGGGAATAGGGAGCCATGCAAGCTGAGCGCAAAATGAAGAGATGTGATCAAATTTACGAATATTAAAAATAAATCTGATGCAGTTATTGGCCAATCGTTCCAATTTAATAAGGAGAACTTGCGTAAGGTCACAATAAAAAACATCTGCGTAATCAAGAAAGGGAAGAATTAAGGTTTGAACTAATGTTATTTTTGTTTTAAGTGGGAGAAAGTTCTTGAGACGATAGAAAGAGCGCAAGGTGGCAGTTACTTTTCAACTAACCTCAGCTACTTGAGTAGTCCAGCTCAGGGCAGAGTCGATGTGTAGACCAAGGTCCTTCACACTCTCACTAAAGGGAATGTATATTAAATTGCAAGGAAAAAATAGTGTCAAGATTTAATTTAGAAATTTGACGAGAGCTGCCAATTACTATTGCCTGGCATTTATTTTATTTATTTTATGAATATATTGAGGTAATAAACTAAAGTGTTTTAACTCTAATGGATATATCTATCCCATTTTCTTATTGAGCGTGGTTTTTATCCATGAAATAGACTATGTCATGACTTTCCAGCATCGATAAGGATACATCGACAACTTCATCGACATCCCGTCACTATAGATCAATTCTCAGTGCAGCGAGCGTAGCTGAGCGTTCCCACCATACATCATACTGATGTGACACCAAATGAAATTCAGCGGCTAATATCAGTTTTCATAGATCTTATTTATTATTGGCTGTCGCCAGTTTCATGTTCAAAATAAGATAAATTCTTATCCATAATAATACTAGTGGCTCTGTGATATTCCAGCTTGTAAGGATGCAACGCGCTTAAATAAGAAAGAAAGTTCAAGTCCTGGTCATCCATTACCTCGGTAATATACTATAAAGTCTCTTCTCCTATAGGCAAGTAACCAAAAGACAAAATTTTGAAAATATCAAACTGTCAAAAAATTCTTTGACAAATTTTTGAGCACAACTAAGATAGCGATTATGCGTTAAATATGGCGCTAATCGCCACAAGCTTGGGCTTAATGCCCGAAAATTAAAGCTGGCATTGACAGACGCTTAGTGCGTAGAACAAAAGTTTCATAATCCTTTCCTAAGAGAAATGTCGTTCAATTTGTCCGCAGAGCGATATTAGTACCCATTTCCGCGGTATTTTCCTCTTGTCTCCAGTATTTTTACAGCTTCCATGCTGGTCTTGGAGCAAAGATAAATGTAGACTATTCCAGTTGATACAGATCCTGCGCAGATTAAGGGTGTGGCATAAACAAACCTGCGAAAGGCTCCTTGTGCTTGTCGAGGCACAAAGAAGCTACAGTGTTAGAAGACTTAAGTAATATAAACATACATATACTAAAAATGTTGGTATAACATACACCAACGTAAATCAAATATCTAAATAGCCAATGAGTATAATAGTAGGTAAATATGTATAAATACAATGTATATGTAATGTATAAAAATAGCCAGTAAACAAAAGAGGAAAAAGATATCAATTTGAGCAAGAGGAAAGGAAATGGGACGTCATTAAATCTTTAATTTTTTTTATATATACCAAGTGGGCATATGGCTTTCGGCCTAGAATCCATTCTTCCTGCGGATGTTACAGGTTGGAACTAAAGGACTAAGCACTAACATCTCGTGCAACAAGTACATTCCAAATAATTGACGTCTGTCTAAAGGCAAAGCTTTTTGATTGTTCACACTTTTTCTTTTCTACTGAGCACGGTCTTCGCCATTCTTGGATATAAAAGACGCACTGAGATAAGAGAGAGAGATTCCTTCCAGTTTCAGCCCGAATCTCTCAATGCCGGTGGCTATGCATGATTGTTGACAAATGTATGAGTTGTGGTGGGATGGTGTGGGGCCTGGGGGCAGCTCTCCAAAATACATGGTCGACCTAGTTTGACTCTGGCGCTGTTACTTCGTCTGGTTCCCCTCCATTATGCCACTAAAGTAAATTATTTAGTACTATAGTAAATTGTAAATAGTGAATTATTAAGTACATCTTTAGGCGCATATCGCAATTAAATTAATTTATGTTTCTCCTATAGGTTGACTGGTAGAGAATGCATTAGCGTTAAGTTTACCTTGTGTACCATAATCATTGTGGTCAATACCTTTTAATTTAATTTAACTTACCACCACCAGTATTTAAGCCTGTGTAAAACGTGTATGTAGAGTAGCTTTTCGTAATAAATTTATTTTTAATTATTTTATTAACAAGTTGGCGAATCTGAGCTATCAAGCGTATTTTCCAGACCAAAGAGGATAACATCATTTCAGCATATCTTCAAGAAAAAATACGGCGTTACAAGCAAGAAACGTCGCTTTTAGGCATTTCTCTATCATTTTGTCATAATAGCTGAGGGGATTCCACGGTTGAATATTTTTGTACAAATTGCCCTTATTTATGTATTTAGAGCGTTTGCTCTAAATACATAAAGAAGGGTAACGTCAGGCCTGTGTCACTCCCCGTTTAGGTATCGAAAATATACCTACATTACTATGCGCGCAGCGGCCCCTCGGAGTGGTAAATTCAGTTATACGAATCGTTTGTCCATAGTAATAAGAATGAAATTGGCTTGCAATGGATATCTAGGTATCTAAACGAAAAGGTGATGAGTTGCGACGTGAACTAAATTAAACCATATCGCTAACCACATTGAGTAGATATTTCTTTGAATTTCTTTGCTGAGTGAGAGTTCTGTACGTGAGTACTGGTTCTTATTCATTGGTAACGTGTAAATATACGTGACGTCGCTGCGGCAGCGATTTTCGCCATTGCGGAGCCGCGCGCTTTCAATTTGTTGGTATTTTGTTTTGACACGGTGCAGCCGTGGCCGCGGCAGAAACCGCTGGCGCGGTGGCATCATTATCGTCTCTACAGCCGCGAGAGGGCCTGGGCCTGATCAAGTAATTTGTTCCAGATAGAACGGCTTTGTGCTTTCTGTCTCCAGCTTTTCACTAACTTCGACGCCATCCAGCCATGTGAGTTTGGTTCTGCCATGGCTTCTACGACCCTCGGGTCAAAATAATGTCAATTTGTAAATTTAGTATATACCAATGTACCTAAATTATGATACAAACCTTTAGAAGGGACCCGCGCCAAGCTCAAAGATTTTCCAGCGATTCCTAATTCATTCAACATGAGGTCGAAGGCCATTATTACCATCACACCTTACGCCAGGGACGGAGAATTCATCTAAAACCTTGAAACCAAAAAGGTTTCATACAATACAGTTCATATTTCGATATATTTTCCTTGCAGAAAGTTGTTCAGTATCATGGACGGAATCCACCCTTAAGATGATACATGGAGTCCAATGTTGCCCCTTTTTGAAATAAATTATTTGAAAGGAAACGGAGATATCATTTAAAATTTTGTTCTAGTAAGCCCTAGATAACCCTTCAAACTATTTTATGAACTACTGTTTACAGTTTTAAAAGTGAGAACGTTAAGCTTTGTTTGTATTTTTGCAGAAAACGGCCATTTGGCAAAAATGCAAACTAAAGCTTATAGATATCTCCGTTTCCTTTCAAATATTTTAATTTATTAAGGCCGTACCAAAATTTTCCGGGGTCCAGTGCTGCCCCCATTTTAAACAAATCATTTCAAAGAAAACGGAGACATTATTAAAAATTTTGCTACTACCAAGTCCTAGATAACCCTTCAAAGTATTTTATAAACTACTGTTTACAGTTTATAATATGAACGTTAAGCTTTACTACGCACATTAGCCAAAAGTGGCCGTTTTTCGCAAATGTGCGTAGTAAAGCTTAACGTCCTCACTTTAAACTGTAAAAAGTAGTTCATAAAATACTTTGAAGGATTATCTAGGACTTGGTAGTAGCAAAATTTTTAATTATGTCTCCGTTTTCTTTGAAATGATTTATTTCAAATAGGGGCAGCACTGGACTCCATGTATCATCTAAAAATAGTTTCAGTATATTTTGTTAGATGCTGTATTGTTCAACTAGACTTAGAAAACTTCGCTTGCTAGTTCAATAAGGAGAGTGTTATACCTAGTGCTTTTAAATTTTATAAAAAAGAATCCTTAAAACTCCAGAATGATAAATTGCAGATACAGCTGATAATGCTAACACCACGTTTTACTCAAACTATCGCAATCTAAACTTCCAAAGTAGAGAGTAATGGCTTTTGTTGAGAGACTTGTTTAATGATATAGAAAAACTTTGAATCAAATATAAATGCAAGAGCAAACAGCGAAGAACACACTTTAACAATTTTTTTTTTAAACTTTGAAATTGAATTCATTAAGATTAGAACTGGTGATTGGATTTTTTCTTCCTTATTGGTCTGGGAGAAAAGATACAACTTAGAATGTACCAGCAGCTTCTCTTCCGACGTAAATGATGATAATGAAGGTGAAAAATGAAGCTCCCATCACACCCAAGGGAGTCGGCGACGCAAAGAATCAGCGTCCCCCACCAACCACCGCACTGTCACTGCAACCGGCAAACGCGCGCGCCACCCGCTTGACGCCTCGCCATCGCTAACACCAATGCGGCTCGCTCGAGACGTCTTCGTGTGCACGCCGCGAGTCACATTCGCCCTGAGAACGACCTTTGGATGAGGCGAAACATGTCGAACATTAGCTGACTTTTTACGTCTGTTACCCGTTTATTAGAATAAATATTTGACAGGTTTCTTAAATTGCGCTTAGCTCAGACCAACCAGGTTACTATCTCATTTGGAAACCATCATCAGGACAAATGCACTGGACGCGGCAATGTTCAAGCTCGCACATTTTATTTATTTTATTTCTACAAAAGATTTTTAATAACTTTTGTTATAGAAAGTTGTTCAGTATAATGAACTGAACTTCCTCCAAAAATTTTGCAGGTGGAAAAAAAATCAGCCTGTATATTCAATTAAATAAATACATATACATACATACCTACAATGAATGATGATGTTGATAAGAAAATGAGGCTTATTTAGAAGATGACAGTGTACTCTTCAGTTGAAGGAAAATTTTGTAGAAATTTCTTTGATGTCACCGGGCAAAGCATTCCAGAGTCGTGAAGCTTATATAATTTTTACATTAATTTCAAGTCATTTCATGTTAGTTTAAATCAAATTAAGAAATAAAAGACAGTAGTTTGTGACCGGAGCTTTACACTCGCTCGATAAATAAAACTTGCGCTCTCTAATGTATCTACTTTATTTTTCCCTAACCACATCAAGCCTCTGCGTCAGATTGTCGGTTTCTTCAAAGTAATTAAAAGGGCCGGGCCCTCAAATTACTAGCATTATGGTTTCATCAGCCTATTATTACATCCGGCTAAACACCGTTTTCGACGAAATGGCGCACTTATATATTAGGCGAGTGACACACTCATCCATTAGCTAAATATGGCATTGATAAACGTAAGACATCAGCATTATCTCAACATCTTTTTTGTTTTCTGTATTCATTAAAAAATTGTAAACATCCAACTTTTTAACAAGCTAGTTTTAGATGTTGCTCTCTGATGAGAAACACTTGTATCCCAGGAACCAGTTCTTCCAAAATTCCAAAATTTATTAAAAATGATCTGTTGAAACGGTAAAATTTAGTTTTGAACATTGCTCATTTCTTGATCATTGGCTCGCACCTTAAGCCTTTTCTGGTAGAGTATCTACCATACAATATAATACTAGGGATAGAGACGTATCACGCTGTAACGATTCTGCATGTCACCTTAATGCTGCATGATGCTATCCACCAAATTTCTTTCATGATCATCAAAATTTAAGAGCGACGCTCTTCTCGGTGGAGTTTCCTCCATTTTTTTCTATCTTCCGCCAACCTCTTGACATCTTGATACGACACTGCTATCACCTTTACCTTCACTTGCTTCATATAGCTGTGCCTAGGCTTTCCTCTTCCCCTCCTTCCTTCTATTTTGCCTTCTATTATAATTCACGTAAAATTATCATGTCGTTTCAAGTGTCTCGAGTATGTTTCTCTTTTCACCTACTGTATTTAAGACCTTTACGTTTGTCGGAAAATCGTATCAATATAAAAAACGGTACCGTCGGCCAGTTGTCGAAATTCGACCTCCGACACCTGGCCGATACTACAAACGCTATACTCCTTTACGCTAATGCTAAGTGTGCAACAAACTTTATAATCATTGTATGTATCAGATTGTAAGAAAATTGCAAACCATCTTGCTACAGCAGGATAACCAGTTTTTGTAAGCGCTAGAGATTAATACCACCAATTTTTAAAATGGAAGGGGTTGGGGAGTCTAATTGGTTTGTAGATGGCGGGTTCAAAGATATTTCAATTGCTGAAATGAACATTTTGTTGAAGAAGTGAGATATAATTTTGATGTCATTAACGAGGAAGTTTCAAAAAGTAGAAACTTTTGCCTAGATATGAACAATAAGATAAGAGCCACTATCACGTCTTTATTCCTAACTGGGTAGACAGAGGTACAGACCTAGGGCGGTAAGGCCCAGGCCACTTTTAGCGTGATGGTGGGCATAAAGGTGGAAATAGGAAATCATAATAGTAATGGGTTGCTAACCGCATTGCCTATTGATATGATTCAGATTCTTGCCCATTCCCTCGATCGGCTTTTACGATCTGCGTGGGAAGGGAAAGAGCTGGAACATTCTATGTTTTTTCTTTTCTCCCAGACCAGCATGGAAGATAATGAACAACAAAAGCTACCAAAAAAATTAAAAACTCGATTTTTTAATTCTTTCATGCTAGATTTGCGGAGGAAAGAGAGACATCACTCCACCGACAAGAGCACGGCTCTTAAATACAAAAATAAGTCACACATGAAAATAGAATACTGTCAATAATAACAATCATATTAAAATCATTGAATCTTGAAAAAAAATTAAATGCTTCTTCTTTTTCTCAAGTATGTTTTGTTTATATGAAACACTGTGGTCAGATTCGAGCTGCCTACAGGGAATCTGTCGTAGCTCATTTTGCAAACTGCCATTTAGTGACAACAGTCATTATTAGGCGACGTCCTACTTGGCAACGATCGTACGAGTTAACGATGCGATTTTGTCGTACGACGAGATAAACACATACACATTTATTAAGTGTGCCCTAAACAAAGCTTGCAAGTCATCGCGCGAGCATAACAAATGCTTGAGGGGATACATGAATTTTTTGACGTCCAGTGCTGCCCCCATTTGAAATAAACTATTTCAAAGGAAACGGAGATATCATTTAAAACTTTGTCTTAATCAAGCCTTAGATAACCCTTCAACCTATTTTATGAACTACTGTTTACTGTTTAAAGTGAGAACGTTTGAGTGAGTGCTTGCGAGTGAGAAGCTTTTCTTAGCATTTTTGCCAAAAGTGGCCGTTTTTTTTGCAAAAGTGCTAAGAAAAGCTTAATGTTCTCACTTTAAACTGTAAACAGTAGTTCATAAAATAGTTTAAAGGGTTATCTAGGGCTTGATCAAGACAAAAATTTTAATGATATTTCCGTTTCCTTGCAAATAATTTATTCAAATGCGGGCAGCACTGGGCAATGGAAAATCATGTATCTCCTTAATAACGATTAATGATCGTACGATCGTGCAATCCAAGCTACAAATCTCTTTTGAGAGCTCAGTTTACTGTGGGCACTTCCCGTACGGCTCGCCCGTATTATGACGACCGAATCGTACAGATCTTCTGTACAGCTGTAAATTTAGCCTCGGAACTTGGTTCACCTACTAAGTATAGTTTAAAAGTTAATTTCAAAACTTACAACACAAACACTAAAAGCGGGAGCTAAGTGTATGTCTGGATATCGTCAACTAACACTGGAAAGTTTCTAGTACAAAAGAATTAACTTTGAAAGTGCACTTTGTTGAAAGCCGAGGGTGTCTAAAGTCACAAAGAGCTCGATGATTTAGCTATACGAGCACCAGTGAACTATAATACTACCTTTGCAATAGTAACCTCAATCATTGACTGCCTCCGTGGTCCAGTGGTCAAGGCGTTTGCCTGGTGATCCGCAGATTATGGATTTAAATCTCACTGGGAAGAATACTTTGTGAAAAGTTGTTTCCAGTCTGGTTAGGATATTGCAGGCTGAAATCACTTGATTATCCGAAATGTTTGCATCCTCAGCGGTAACGCATCAGAGCACGGGGTCCGCTACCTATCCTAGGTTACTTGATGAGGTTACTGGTTTTTACACAGAGCGACTGCCGTTTGATCTCCGCAATCCAAAAAGTAGACCAGAACCAATCCTAGGATAAGTTAAAAAAACTAGATGGCGTTCGGGACCCACAGACTTTACAAGCCTTCTGAAGTACGGAATCATCTTTCTTTTCGAATAATCAAGTGATTCAAGCCAGCAATATCCTAATCAGATTGGAAACAACTTTTCACAAAGTATGCTTCCCAGTGGGATTTGAATCCACGACTTCCGAATCAAAAGACAAACGCCTAAACCACTGGACCACGGTCAAAGTCAAAGCGCCACAGCGAAAGTATATAATTTTATTTCAAAAATACAACTATACCTGAAAAGTAAAAAGACATAAACGGAATCTCTACAAATCCTGTACAAGATATAAAAGCCGGGATAGCGGTAGTTCCCTAACATATTGGCGGGAAATGTTTGTGACTTGTAACGGTACCTATAACTCGTCGACTTATTGGGATTATTATCTCGCCGTAATGGAAAAACTTGGGATTCCTCAGAGGTTATTTTTAGGTTCTATCTTTTAAACCTCTTTTGATACCTCGTTTGCCTGAAAAAGTGCTTATTATTATTATTTATACTTTTTTTTGTATTTTCTCCAAAATATGATTTTGGGTTATTTTCTGTTTACGCTTGCTGGTGGCCAAACGTTAAAAACGATTATTTTTATTATTAAGTCTTTAAGGCCGTACCTAAATTTTCCGGGGTCCAGTGCTGCCCCCATGTTAAATAAATCATTTCAAAGAAAACGGAGACATCATTTAAAATTTTGCTACTACCAAGTCCTAGATAACCCTTCAAAGTATTTTATGAACTGCTGTTTACAGTTTATAATGAGAACGTTAAGCTTTACTACGCACATTAGCCAAAAGTGGCCGTTTTTCGCAAATGTGCGTAGTAAAGCTTAACGTTCTTACTTTAACCTGAAAACAGTAGTTCATAAAATACTTTGAAGGGTTATCTAGGACTTGGTAGTTGCAAAATTTTAAATGATGTCTCCGTTTTCTTGGAAATGATTTATTTTAAATGGGGGCAGCACTGGACCCCGGAAAATTCAGGTACGGCCTTAAAGGCTTTTTGTTTTTCTTTAATTTCTTACATGCTGGGTTAGAAGAAAATAAAAAAATAAAAATATGTTTTAAAATTGTATGTCTCTGCATTAACCTACCGTTTATCTCCAAAGCTACTTAGCGTATGTTTTTGTTTAAATTTATCCATATACCAGCTACATTTAGGATTTGTTTCATTGAAATCTAATGTCAGTAAAAAAAGTTATAGTCATTTTACGATAATTATAAATTTATCGCGGACCAAGTCGCGGGTACCAGCTAGTCAATATTTATAAAAAACTACTAATACCTGCAGAAATCATCACATTACCGATCAATCAAACGCCACAACCGGGAAACGAACTCCGAACTCTTTTCAACTCAGTCATTTCTCAAAATGACAGACTAGGCTTATAAATCTGCGTCACTCACACACGCGGGAGATTTATTTTTGCTTGAGGTTTTAACGGGGAGCCTTAACATAAATGGAGCTTGTATTGTTTCAAAGAGAAAAATAATCTTCTAGCACATTCCCGGTTGGATCCTCAGCTGTGCTGTTTCTGAGTCCGGATGCGGTTACCCGCTTTTTCTTCACCCGCTTCGTTCCCGCTTCTTCTAATATGCATGTCAATGGTCATGGCCAAAGATGCTAAAGACCTTGCGAAGTTGAGAAGAAATATCCGAAACAGTTTAAACTATTTGGCTATAGTTACGGACGACCGGCCCCGCCTGCCTGACGTTAATCCTCTTTGGGAATGCATTTGTGTGAAAATTTTACAACCAGCAGCCGCCCGACGTTAACCTTTCTAGGGAAGTTGAAACACGAGATATTTGTGCTTAGTCCGCCTCTTAAAACATCCACAAGAAGAGATGGAGTGTTCCTATTCTAGGCCGGAAGCCACAGCTAATGAGACAATAGTCTCTTCTTGTGGATGCGACGGGAGAACAAATGGGGTTTCGTGAATCAGAGAAAGCTATCTCTCTCATCCTTTCTCAGTTTTTCTCTTATTTTGTCTGCAAGATGGTGTTTTTTGCTAGCTACAATATCTCTTTAAATCTTCTCTCCTTGCCCGTGTACAAGAGTACACGGTTCCATGTGTAACATGCGATTTAACGCGTGTCTACTTGAGGTGTGTGTCTTGGTAGTCTACTTAGCTTTATTACGAGACATCTCTGTTAAATACTTTTTTGTAAAAGCTCACTTGTTAGCAATATTATATATACTATAGGGCTTATCTATACTATCGATACTAATATTATAAAGAGAAAAAAAAATTAATTGTGTGTTTGCTCGTAATGGATAAACTCAAAAACTCTTGATCCTATTTTCAAAATTCTTTTACGAAGAACGAAGAAACGAAGCCTATATTTCATCTTTCGAAACGCACGCAACGCTGCGGAAAACAGCTAGTTTTTTGAATAAAAAAGGTTATTTCAACACGTTAGGCTAAAGTTTTTTTTTTTGTAAACTTGATTTGATTCATAACTCCTGGTGTCCCTGTATAGGGTTCGTGATATGAATACAGTTATTTATGGATTGGAGCTCAATCAACGTGATTTAAGGGCTGCGTTGGTGTTGGCTACAGGTGATTTTTATGGAATAGTTTACTTGTTTTTATCTATCAGTCTTTTTCGATATCTTGACGACTTCCTTGTTTTGTTTGATCGTATTAGAATATTTTACCGTAGAATTTAAATACATACGTCAAACTAGAAGATATCATTTATTCATAATAAAACATTTAATATACTATAGATATAAAATAAAACTAGACTATAGATATTAAAGTAAACTAAACTAAAATTAAACTAATTAAATCTAAAAGGAATCAAAACTTCGGCCTGATTCAAAGGTGCATCACCCTTGCTGCGTTTTCTATCTGTACAGCGATGGCAATTCTTTAAACCAGCTTCCATCCGGAGCGGGGGTCGACACCCTTGTCTATCAAGCGGGAAATACATCAAAATACTTTTTATTTAGTAAGTTTAAATTTTCCACAACATTTTCTAAACTTTTACGTAGTCTTTGTTCTTGTGATACTGGCTCTGTCTACTTCGCAAATGATAAAGACTTGATAGTATGTATGTATAGATGTGAATAATGCTAATCGTATGATGACGTCCGTAAAAATATGTCTTATTATTTCGCTGTTTCTTTAATTATTTTTTTTTGTGAATGGCAGACCAAATTTTTTATGGTGGTGTAAAATTCCTTTAGTCCCGTCTCGTACCCAGATTCGGTAGCTAGCTACGAAATAGGAAATGTGCTTTCCCATCTCGAATACCGTTATATGTTCAAAAATATTTTTAAAATTGAAGTCAAAACATTTTTTTTCATTTCATTTCATTTATTTATTTATTACAACAAACTTTTACATTGTCATAACAGTTTTCCACCAATGCGACAATATAAGATAAAAAACTATTTACTTACAACTAATACATTTCTCTGCAATGTTTGCGAATTTTGCCAGCGAACATGTAAATAAATCTAAGTCTGGATACTCTTCGTTTATCTCATTTAACAAACGAAGAGCCCTGGTCAACGGCGCTTGATTAAGAACATTTGTTCTCCCTCGCGGCACCACGAATAACTCGTGCCTGCGTGCGCGGAGATAGTTGTCAGGTACGTACAACTCCAAACGTGACAGTAATCTAGGATTAAATATTACACCTCTTAAAACTTTAAATAAATAAATCAATAAAAACATTTCCCTCCTTACTTCTAACTTAAAGTATCCAACCATTCCCATAACGAAAAATGTAGGATACTCCAAGGGATAATAAGGGTACACACCGTATTGTTTTAAATAAAGAAATCTTAGAAATTTATTTTGATTTTTTTCTAACATTTCTTTATATTTTAATTCGTTACATGTTATTTTATATCATTCTTTATACACTGTTAATTTTTAAATTGAAGTCAATACACGTTATTCTATATCAATATCCAAGCGTATTTTCCCGGTTGCATCGTCAGCTGTTACGCTTTAGAGCCCAGGGTCCGCTACCTTACCCTAGGTGATTTGACGAGGTTACTGGTTTTTACACAGAGCGACTGCCGTCTGGCCTCCGCAACCCGAAGGGTAGACCAGAACCAATCCTAGGGATAGGACAAACGCTAGATGGCGTTCAGGATCAAAAGCTTTACGTGCTTTCCGAAGCACGGAATCATCTTTTTTCGGATAATTAGGTGATTAAAGCCTGCAATATCCTAACCAGACTGGAAACAACTTTTCACAAAGTATGCTTCCCAGTGTGATTTGAACCTACAACCTCTGGATCATAAGGCAAACGCCTTGACCACTGGACCACGGAGGCAGTCGGAACATGTTATTCCATACCTCCAAAAACTTACTTTTTAAAAATTAATAAGAATATAACAAAAAAAAATACCTTCAGATTTCCCAGAAGATTTAACGCAGAATTTTCGGTTAAATTAAAAAAGCATTTTGTTAAAGAATGTTCCATTCAGACATTCATTATTCTAATCTAAGCCCATTTCTTTCACTCGACCATAGACTAAAATAAAAAAATAGATAACACATGTCCCTCACAATTACTAGATACGGATTAAATACATCACATGAAAAAGTGCCGACGTAATAAGACAAAGGCACAACGTTTTACGTGTGATGCTATGTTATCGTCTCACTATATAACTAGTGAGACGTGATGAATGAATTCATTATGTAAATTTTGATTCTCAAAACTAATTAAAACAACATACTTACTCATTTGTGTTGTTTATTCTCCATTGTCATATATCTATGTTTGTGTTATATTTCATCGAATAAAGTACTTTAACTACTACTATTCAAAAGGTCTTGTATTGTAGATTCAGGCTATGTAACTTTTATGTATAATTTTTTTAAGACGACGATCTAAATTAGTTTAACAATGTAAGAGCTCTTCATCACGTTCGCCACAAACAAAAGCACACCGCTCCACACAAGTACGTCTGGATTGTATTATATCTATGTAAGTAATTACTTCTGGAATACGCACGTACCTTATTACACATAATTACTTATGTCTTTATGTGCGTACTCCATACGCTCATGGTATTTTATAGTATTTTTTTTAGTTTTTTGTGCTGAAACCTATTTAGTTACTTGTGCTGTAAATATTAACTCAAAACAATAAACCATTAAAATAAATAGTACATCAAAGATATTAAAAACCACGTTTGATTTTCTATCCGTTTAACATTCATATTTGTTATCTATTTGCTTTGTTGGTCTGTACAGTTGCCTATAAATTGTCGTAGGGCAAACAATAAAAGAGTAAAAACAAAATGTCCCCGCTTTTTTCGGTTTATCTAGAATTTCTATTCGTAAACCTTTTAGTGAAATATTTAGATAATGCGTGGAACACATTTATCTATCAGCACATTTGCAATACAATTTAATTTAGCATTTTTTGCATTATACCACAGAATAAATAATACTAACGTACAGAAGTCTCACTCAGCAAAGAAATTCAAAGAAATATCTACTCAATGTGGCTAGCGATATGGTTTAATTTAGCTCACGTCGGAACTCAGAACCTTTTTGTATAGATACCTAGACATTCATTGCAAGCCAATTTCATTCCTATTACTCTGGACAAACGATTCGTATAACTGAATTTACCACCCGGAGGGGCCGCCTGCGCGCATAATAATAATGTAGGTACATTTTCGGTACCTAAACGGGGAGTGACACAGGCCTGATTATACTACCACAATCCGTACATTCTTGTGATATAGTTTAAAAAAAATCATACCTCTAATTTAATTTTAACAAAGAAATATACATACATACTATCACGTCATTATCTCTAATGGGGCAGATATAACATTTTGGGTCTTGCGGCTCTAAGCAGACAGAGCCCAGGGCTGCAAGACTTAAAGGAACGGCTGAACCGATTTTCATTAAACATAGCTAAGAACTATCTCGACAGACAAAGCCTTTGATTAAAACAAACTGCATTGAAATAGGTCACACAACACACATATTAATCTTAAAAAAGAGAACGAAAATAAAATGGCAAAAAATGCTATTTTTCGTCCATTTGAAAGTCTTCTGCTGTGATAACGAAGCCATTAATCTATTCAGCAAATTATTTTTACTCCATTTAAAAATACAAATATTTAAGTCCAGAGTTATTAAGTAAGATAATATTTATTTATGATTTTCGCGACTCGCTATGCAATTAAGCAAAGCCAAGATAAACGAGGCAGACTAGTAAGTAACACAAAAAAATGAGAATCGAAGGATAACTCTTAGCCTCTTAGGGCTTGTGTCCACAAGCACGGTTCCTACACGGCACGGGACGCGGCGCCGGCTTCTTGTACAGATCTATATGGAGCTCCATACATAACTGGCACCGACGGTGCCGTGCCGTGCCGGGTAGAAAGCTCTAGAACTTACTCGTCGACACAGGCCCTTAGAACATGGGAGCATCAAAATATATGATTATGGAATAAACGCGTCTACTCGTGAACGGGTGCCGCCAGTAGGGACTGGTCAGCTTGGCTCCGTTTTTTAAGACTACTCAGTGTTACTTATTTCTGTAAATTGGATGTGGCACTCGTTCCCAAGCTTTACATGTTATATTGTGATTGTATTAGGCATAAATGGCATAATATCCTTGTAAACTGACAGAGCCCTTATGGCGCGTAGGCGACCAATACTGTTCAAGTGAGTTTCTTTTGGCATTCCTTCTCAGCTGTGGTCGTTGCGAAACGCTAGTATCGGAAGCCTTTTTTTTTTTAAATAATAGGTAATTTTTAAAATGTAAATAAACATTACACGTACGTGTAATGTACACTCAAATTATTGACGTGTAACTCGGATGTGAACCTGCGAAGGACTAATTACTGAATAAATATTTGATTCTTTGATTCTTCTATGATTGAATAATCCAAATAGAAGAAATTCACACTCAAATACGAAATAATTTAAAAAAATATGTAACAGAAGAATCACCTTTTTTCTTTTATTATTCGCCCTTTCATTCGGGAAATTAAAATTCAGACGGAAAAGTGACCTATTCTAATTGTTTTAGTTGTTGAAAGTTAAGGCCGTACCTGAATTTTCCGGGGTCCAGTGCTGCCCCCACTTAAAATAAATCATTTCAAAGAAAACGAAGACATCATTTAAATTTTTGCTACTACCAAGACCTAGATAACCCTTCAAAGTATTTTATGAACTACTGTTTACAGTTTAAAGTGAGAACGTTAAGCTAGGGCTTGGTAGTAGCAACATTTTAAATGATGTATCCGTTATCTTTTAAATTATTTATTTTAAATGGAAGCAGCACTGGACCCGGGAAAATTCAGGTACGGCCTTAAGTTTCTTCGAGTTATTAGTATTTATTTATCATTTAGATTTTTAGCCGTGTGTAGACCACTCCAAGTGTTCCCGTGAATGTCGACCTAGGAAATACAAGCTAAACAAAGCTTATAAACCTTAATGAGAGCTCTCCAACCCGTCACGGCCAGCGTGGAGTGTGTAGGCCAAATCCTCTGGCTGCTCTGGCCAAGCATGGCTCTTCTAGTACAGAAAGAGTCATGCTCCTGTCGTGGAGACTAAAAAAAATAACTGATGATGATACGAAAAGACCTGAACATACGTTTGGAAAATCCAAAAGTGCACGCCTCATAGCGGTCACTCAATTTTCACAAACAAAAAAAACAGAACTTGAATATTGCATATTTATCGGTGTATTATGAACAAAATAAAAAAAATACTTTTAAATCTTCGCGCCATTGCCCACACAGAAAAGAAAGGTACTGCGCATGTATTGTCAATGTCAACGAATCTTATTTACATAGATTTAGATATACCAACAATAGGTGGATTTCAGTTTATTGCTCATTATAATTAAACTACTTTTAATTAGACCGTGATTTTCGAAAGGACTTAGTTTTAGATAATACTTAAGCGTATTAAAAAAAGAAGGGTTCGATTTGTTAAGTTTTTCGGGCGTTATTGTGACCACGCCAGTTTCCATACATACAGACACACGGACGTCCACGAAATAATTTTCTTAAACACTTGTTTTATTATTTTAAAGAACAAAATGTCCTTTAAAAATATGATGACTGTTGAAACTAGTGTTTTTTCTTGACATTTGTGTGTAAATATTATTCTACAAGTACGATAAGAAATAAATACCGACATTTTTAGTTCGAAAAATCACTTGATTTTTGTAAGGCGAGAGTAGAGCACTACCTCAACGCTCCGCTTATGAGGCGTGCAATATATCGAAATATGAAAAATAATTTTTGGCCTCCCATACAAGTTGACCGATCAGCTGACCCGAGTCGGTTATTTTGTTTTTTAGTTTCAGTATATTTTGTAGACCCTGTATATTTCCTATCGAGTTAAGAAATTGTATACATTTCCTAGGAATTGTATACAATAACGGATTTCATACTTTTCCGGTTACATATACACAACTCGGGCGATGATGAAAAAAAAAAGAAAAAAGAAAAAGTCTCCGTTCACATATTTTAAGGTGACTAATTCTGCGTATAATCTGCAAACCGCGCAATCCCTAAAATATTTTTACATTCAAATGACTTCCAAAATAACTCGCAAAGTCATTTTACGTGGGGCATACAAACCGCGACACGTATTTGATACCTTTCCAAATGTGGAGCTATGTTTTTGAAGCGCTAAATTATACATCGAAATATTTTTTCGTCCATTCACAAAGTACTTACCGTATTTTGTACGAGCCACGAGCAAACCATTCATTGCCATTCCAATGACAAAAAAATCTTGTTTGTTTGTTTTAACTTTATTGTACAAATTAAAACAAGAGAACAACTGTTCTCTTTCCACAGGAACTATCCCAGATAGAGATCTCTTTCTTAATTGCGTTAGCCTTAAATTGAGAAGAGAATTTGTAATACACGGTAGATAGTGGATAATTTAAGTCGGTAGATTGTCATGGGAATTTAATTTCGCAATTTTTCTGATTAAAATAATAAAATTTTTGCTAACGGATATTGTGCGCTACATTTCGTAAGATTTTAAAAATACAGTTTGAATGGTATTTTAATGACTTTTACATTGCATTAATACAAAATTATGCACAGAAACCTACTCAAAACGGGAATAAACGTGAAACAAGCTAATATCATCATCAATCATCAATCATGTGTTCAAAAATTTTAAAGGAGCAAACCGCAGGAGAGCCGAAGCCTGCAAAAACTTCAAAGCCCTCTAAGAAGATCTGCAGATGGCGCAGAATAGGGAACAGTGACGTCTCCTGGTGTCGGAGGCCAAGATCCACTTTGGGTAGTGACCTTTACTAACTTACTTACTGCGTTGACTCAGTGGAGTCAACTCAGTAAGTAAGTAAGTGTTTTGCAAACATGTCAAAAATAGGGCTCCTGATAGGCAAAATGGCGTTAAAATATTCAGCTAAGCCGGCAGTATTATGTTGGTTGACAAACGTGATGAATATTAAAAACGTGTTAATGCTGCCTCAAATTTGACGAACAAAGGACCGCTGTGGTTAGGCTGGCTGCTGACTTGCCACTTTTTTGCGTTTGTATTATACTAAGCTTGTGGCAAACTAAAACGCTAAGTAGCCTAGTGATTTTGCTCAACTTAACCACTTGTTATTTCCAGCAGTTGAGTGAGGTCACATGAGCTTTAGCTTTTCGATTTGTGGCTCAGATGGCTTAAGGCCGTACCTGACTTTTCCGGGGTCCAGTGCTGCACCCATTTGAAATAAATAATTTAAAAAAAAACGGAGACATTACTACATGCAGGTATACAAAATTTTGCTACTACCAAGCCCTAGATAACCTGTTTACAGTTTATAATGAGAACCTGAATTTTCCACGTCGGCGTCAAAAGCTGGATACAGAAAGCCCAAAACCGTTGTATCTGGAAGAAATTACTTGACCAGGACCCACCCGCGGCTGTAGAGCCTTAAATGATGATGAAGAATTTTATGTGATTTGCCGGGAAAGTGCGTTTGTCGCAGGTCTATAGGCAGATTTACATGCATAATCTTATTCCGTTAGCGCGGGTGCTGCAAACACCGGATCGGAAACTCGTGGTAGAATAAAATATATCCGTGTATTTTGGTAGCTCCTTCTTGTTTACCTTTCCTTCCTTGGTGGTCTGGGAGAAAAGAAAAAAAAACGTAGAATGTACCAGCTGCTTCTTTTCGCGCAGATCGTTAAAAACCGATCGAGGGAATGGGCGAGAATCTGAATCATATCAATAGGCGATGTGGTTAGCAACCCATCGCTATTATGATTTCCTTTTACCACCTTCATGCCCACCATCACGCTAAGAGTGGCCTAGGAGTTACCACCCTAGTTAGGGATAAAGACGTGATAGTGTATCCTTTTTGTTAGCATCAGGCAGTAATTTTTAGGGTTCCGTACCTCAAAAGGAAAAAACGGAACCCTTATAGGATCACTTTGTTGTCCATATGTCCGTCCGTCCGTCCGTCTGTCAAGACCCTTTTTCTCAGGAACGCGTGGAGGTATGAAGCTGAAATTTATATCAATTACTCAAGTCTACTGTCCCTTGAAGCTGTGAAAAAATCAAACTTCTAAGCCAACGCAATCAAAAGATACAGCCGTTTATGCCGCAAATTTTCGACACTTGCAAGGGAATCAAAACCTACAGGGTGCTTCCCGTGAACTCAGAATCTTGAAATTTGGTACGAAGCAACGTCTTATAGCATAGATAAAGGAAAAATTACGAAAACCATAAATTTTTAGTTACATCACATAATATATATTTTTTTAATAATTTTAAACTTACTACCCATTTCCTCATAAACGCGTAGAGGTATTAAATTGAAATTCATACCAAATACTAAACCTTGCAGGTTTGTACGGAACCCTCGGTGCGCGAGTCCGACTCGCACTTGGCCGGTTTTTACATTGAATTATATTATAACATTATAAAATTTATTTAATATATTATACATATCGATTCATAATTATGCATGCATGTCAATATTAGTATGAATTCAACTGTCAATTTATTTATATTATAATATATTAATTACTGTAATACTTAAAATGTCATTTAGAACGTCTATACAAATTTAAAGTTTTAATAATTATTATAATATTATACATATAAATACTTAAGAATACGTTCCAGGATTGAATCGTTTTTTTTACCTTTCTTCGACTTGAATTTTGTTAGTATCTGTACTGACCCTATATTACCTACCTTTCGCAGGTTTGCTAGTCATTTCTGTGCTGCCATCTATGTGAGCAGCTGGTACTAATAATGTGTCAACAAGTTTCGCTAAAGACGTGCCATCCTAAACTTTGTTTGACGTTGGGTATCTGTTACATTAGTAATTACCTATACTATCTTTGCTAGAAAATATAAATCCTATACAGATACTAGGTATTTTAGGTATACAGAGATAAGAATGGGGTAGACAGTTAGAGAGAGCGCCGCAAGACATGTTCACTTTTAGCGTGAATAGAGGCGTTAAGGCCGTACCTGAATTTTCAGGGGTCCAGTGCAGTGCCAGTGCAGGGCAGCCCCCTTATTTATAATAAATAATTTCAAAGAAAACGAAGACATCATTTAAAATTTTGCTACTACCAAGTCCTAGATAATCCTTCAAAGTATTTTATGAACTACTGTTTACAGTTTAAATTGAGAACGTAAGCTTTACTACGCACATTTGCGAAAAACGGCCACTTGTGGCCCCCGGAATATTCAGGAGAGAATCAAAATAATGATGGGTGGAAGCATCGAGCAGCATCTTCGAATAATACAACTAGATATCAGGACGACACAAATAATACGACTCGTCAAATAAGAGCGCACTCTTGGCAGTGAGCTCTTATTTTGTTTAGTTCAGGCAAGGAGAAAAACACTTTATATAAAGTGTAATAAGGTTGACTTCACAGTGCATGTTGTTTGATATTCAAGCGGACAGAATTTTGCCTTGATTTTGTAGGTAAGGCGGTATCCAGTTGCATTATCGGCTCGATCGGCTTTTATGATTTGCGTGGGAAGAAAATCAGCAGGTATATGCTACATTTTTCCTTTTCCCCCTGACCAGCATAAAAAGATATATGACCTACTTCTATATTTCAGAGTCTTGCGGCTCTTAGCTCTGTCTGCCCCGTATGTGATAAAGACATTTAATTGTAGCCAGTAAAAAACGGAACAAGTCGTTTGGAGTCGTCGCGCGTTTTTATTGCGGCAGGTAACAGTAAAATGTACAATATATGTAGCAATAAACTATGTCGTAAAGTTCAAATTTCATAAAACAAATTCTGGCTGAGAAATTCAATTTCGTGAGATATAAATATCGGGGGCCAATCGGACCATGAAGGATTCCTAAGGCTTGAAACTGCGTTAAGCGGAGACCCGTGACAGGTTGAGTCTAGATAGACTCAACCTGTCACGGGTCTGTTACAAACTCTACGTGTAACAGAGACACGTGACCCGCGACAGTTTCAGCTATCTCTATCGCACGTAGGGTTTGTGACAGAGACGGACTGAAGACTAAGATCCGTCTCGGACGTCCGCTTGACGTAGTAGCAGTTTTCCTGTCCCGGGTCACAGCGGCGACACTCCCTATAGTCCCTATACGTGAAAGTTCGAATGCCGGTGACCGTGAGCCGGAGAACGTAACGCTAGGATTGATACCGAAACGAAATGGAATATCGTGCGGTACGTCAGAGAGACGCGAACTAGGTACCAGCCCTCCGCCAATTCAGTCGGCAATGGGGCGTTCCACGCCCCGCGCGCCTCTCAAAGCCCCGCGCATTTACCGATTTTACGCGATTTTACGTGCACACATGCTTAAGTGTCGTTTCTTTTCGCGTAGTGTATATGTCGTAGTTGGATGGTATGAACCGCTAATTCACGAAACCTCTAGTTATTTGGCATTACAGCTCGGTTTTGTTAAATAGCCGGATATCGTTCAGCTGGATTGTCTAAGATTGCGCAACGTGTTACGTTCATTCAAACCGCTAACCACGTTTCCAAACGGCTAGCGGTTTTGTGAAACAGTAGCGGTAATCCACTGTTTGACGAAACCGTTAAACAATCCAACTGCGACACATATGCATGATAAGGATTTGGTGTAGGGTTACCATAATGAAATATAACTGGGTGTCTATTAGAATACAGATTTTTTCGACATCGAGTTTAATTTCCCAGGCAACTATTCCATGATTTTTATTGCAATAGGTTTGCCCTAACCTAGTAAAATGGATAGAACTTTTCTAGCACTCGCCGGCCGCTACCGGTGTACGCTGCACGCTCGCTACGCTCGCTCGGCTAGTGCGTGTGTTGGTCGCAGTTCTAACCTAACCTAACCTATAGGTTTGTGCTAACCTAGTAAAATGAATAGAACATTCCTAGCCCTCGCCGGCCGCTGCCGCGGAACGCTCGATTCGCTCGCTCGCCATTGCCACTTCGTAGGCATTCTACATTGTATATAATTTCTTTAGATAGAATTATTCAACAACTTGTCTAGCTGCATGGATGAATACAAGTCGATCATTCCATCCCGCGTATTAGGGTTCGCTGTTTCACAAAACCCGAGCTGTAATGCCAAACAACTAGAGGTTTCGTGGATTAGCGGATTATACCATCCAACAACGACATATATATTCTTTGCCCGGGTGCCCTACCACCTGTACCCTGAAAGATTTACTTGCGGCTAATAATAACGCCGTCGAAGTGGCTCTCTACTGGACTGACAAAATGTAGAAACAAAGAAGCTGTTAACTTTGTAACGCATCGCTGAGTGGCTTCTGGTCTAAAAAAGGACCTATTCATCTCTTTCTGTGGATATTGTTTGTGACGACTCAAGAGTCGTTACCCTAGACGTTTCGATACAAATGTTGTTCAAAGAACATATACTATAACTGGTAGAGTATAATTGGTTTTCACATTCAAAATATGAACTTGAAAGAGAATATAGTGTATCATGCAAAGACCATGGATCAAGATAGACACCGCCTCTGTATGAATTTGCGTGTCAATCTGACGTCAAATTGACTTCATTTAGGATCGTCACTTTTAGTCCTAGTATGATTAGATCGGACATTTATTATCTACTGCAAAATACCTAGATCTGCCGTTTTGAGTAGTAGAAACTCGTCGAAAAACGTTTGAGGAAGTAATAAAAAAGTTTCCTTCCGTTTGTAAGTAAATTTCTTATTGAATATTTGTATTGAAAATTGGCACGCTAGGTTTTCATACAAATTGAAGGACTTTCTTTATTTAGTAGTATATACAGATCTGTGGTATCATGTCATATTTGAGGAGTATATGTGGTGTTTCTTTAAAAGATCGAATAAGAAGTGATGTCATAAGGGATCGGTGTGGAGTGAAAGAGGACATAGTGACAAAAATAGAGAAAGGTATATTAAGATGGTTTGGGCAAGTAGAAAAGATGGATGAAAAGAGATTAACAAAAAATATTTATAAGGCAAGTGTGAAAGGAAGAGCGGTACAGGGTCGACCTCGGCGAACTTTCTGCGATCAGTATACCTAGATATATGCCATTTCTTTCTATAGAACACTGAATAAGCACACTGATTAAATTTACAACAACAATGTGTAAATCAACAACTCTAAAAGTATCTACTTTACAAAGATCGTAAATAAGATAAACACTACAGACAATGTTGTAACAAAAGCGGCAAGCAGTATCAAATGTCGACTCGCCAGCTCATCACTTGTACTAAATAAACTAAACAGATTTTACTTCAATGCAAGCTTCGTAGCTTTCTAATTACACGACTGCCCCAAAAAGGAGTTTAATGTTTTGTGCTCACAACGGTTTTCCTAATTATCCTTGTCCGATAAACTGTTTATCACAAAACCGTTCGTTAGGGTACGTGTTTCTGAGTTTCGTATTCCACTATACCTTTGAAATGCCTAAACAGATTTAAATGTTCCGTTAGGATCCTTACATTATCCCGAGTGACATACCTATTTTTTACAAGCTGTTATTTGTATACATAAGGGCAGTCTTTTTTTGGAACAAAGTTCCCTCTCGCAAGTTGCAGGCTCTGGACTTATTCCACAAGTCGCGTGCGTTACCAGAAATACTGACTGATATAATTGTTTGACCTATTTCAGGGTAACAGGGGTAATAATCGATATACTATCATCTGAAGATCACCAGATCTTAATGTGAATGGGGCTAAGGTTGCAGAAACGGTTAAGGTAAGAAGCGTGATTTTTTTTCGAAAATGCAGGGAGTTTTTTTTGCAGTTAGAAACTTCGTTACCTCCAGGTATACCACGATAACTATCCCTTTTTTATTATTAAATAAAAATGACCCACGGCTGGGCAAAGGTCTCCTGCATTTCCTTCCATGTCTACTACTACTAATAATGTAAGACTACTAATAATGTTGTTAGAAAAAAGTAATATAAAAAGTTCTTACTCTGTAAAGCTTTTATAAATAAGACAGTGAATACTCTAACAAAAGCGTCGAGATGTAGATATCAAGTTGCCAGCTCATCGCTTGTACAAAATACATTTAACACAGATTTCGCTCCAATGCAAGATTCGTAGGTAAAGCTTTCTAATTTAAGTTGGTGTTCGTTACGAAAACAGATTCCGCTGTCGTAGGGTTAACATGGCCTGTGGCTAAGACATGGGCGGAAGCGGATTTGTTTATTAAATATTGTCGCTTTTTACGCGTATCCACTGTATTTTGAAATCGTTCATGGTGGTTTGGTGAACATTCTCATGTTTTACTTGAGAGGTTTTAGGTTCGATTTCCAGAGGAGATATATATAGTACATGTGAAAGTTGGTACAAATATTAACCTCCTCTCTACACGTAGAAAAAGGCGTTACGCTAAAAAGCATCGCACGGTCGACGTCAGTTTTGGCTCGGCTGTGGTACGGGCATTACTCGTTATTATGTTTAGCTGTGACTAGGCGTAGTCATAACTGATTGATTTTCGGGTATTAGAACTAATGTGGATGACATGATGTTAAAATGACAATCTACTCCACGTGTATGGTAAGCCCTATGAGCACTGGATAACTATGCGGGCTAGAGAGTTCACAAGACAGCTTTTCATAGTCAGTGCGAAGATCGCTGACCTTGCCGTCATTTTATAAATACTGTCCGCATAACCTTAATTGTGACATATATCTATAAGTATGTCTGCGGTTGGAGTATTCCATTATATTAAGGCCGTACCTGAATTTTTTGGGGTCCAGTGCTACCCCCATTTAAAATAAATCATTTCAATGAGAACGTTCGAACGAAGTTCTCACTTTTTTTTTTTTAGAAATTTGAGTGCGTTTGACCTCTATCTAGCCTGATGGGAAGCTAAGATGAGGTCTAAGGTGTATCACGCAGACTCAAAAAATGCCTGTTCACTCTTGCCTTGAAAATCCCTAAATTATATGTATGGGGAAACATCGACGCAGGGAGGGAATTCCACACCTTAGCGGTTCGCACAATGAAGGAGGAGGCGAATCGAGAGGTACGATGAGGAGGAATATCGACCACAAATGGGTGGAATCCCTGTCCACGTCGTGTTGTCCGATGGTGGAATGGTGCAGGGGGAATTAAATTATGTAATTCCTGCGCACACTCCCCGAAGTGCAACCTGTAGAAGACACACAGACTTGCTACCAGTCGGCGATGGTCGAGGCTGTGGAGCCGTCCTGCCGTAAGCAACTCATCACCAACGAGTCTTCTGGCACGTCTGTCGATAGCTTCCAGGGCTTCGAGCTGATAAACTTTAAACTGTAAACAGTAGTTCGTAAAATACTTTGAAGGGTTATCTAGGACTTGGTAGTAGCAAAATTTTAAATGATGTCTCCGTTTTCTTTGAAATGATTTATTTTAAATGGGGGCAGCACTGGACCCCGGAAAATTCAGGTACGCCCTAACTTCAAAGTCAGACGATAAAAGGACCAAACTCAAAAGTTTTTTACCGAAATACATATTCAGATAGATATATTTAAAAGAAACAAAACTTACATTTATATTCGTAATTGTGCTAACGCATAATAATAATAATAGCCTGTGATAAAAAAAACCAAAGTAAATATAATTGTATTTTCAACGGTCGAAGGCTGAAATAAAAAATAATCGAAACAATAATAATGAAAGTTAAATACCACACAATTAATTTGAATAAATTCATAAATCCATCAGTAGCCACCGCCGCCGGTGATCAAAAACCGCCAATTTAACGCCTCAGCAATCAAAACATACAAATTGGAAATATTAAAACACGAGATGATTATTCATCGTATATTTATTTTCTTTTTTGACAACCTCCGTGGCGTAGTGGTTAGCACGACTTTCCGCAACTCCGGAGGTTTTGGGTTCGATCCCCAGCCAGGACAAGTTGGAAAATGACCTTTCTCAAATTGTCCAGGGACTTGCGTGTTTATCTATATATGTAATTATGAAATATAGTATTGTTGAATTTTTATCCCATAACACAAATTAAAAACTTACTTTGGGACTAGCTCAATTCTGTATATCTGTATTGTCATACGATATAGTTAGTTGGTTAGTTATTTAAAATCTTTAATGCACCAAAACATAATAAAACAGAATAATTGAAATAGAAAACAGATGTCAAAAGGCGGCCTTATCGCAACTGCAATCTCTTCCAGACAACCGAGGTACTTTTGTATGTTGATTTATATATATATAAATCAACAATATGCAATCTCTTCCAGGCAACCGAGGTACTATAGTACCTCGGTCGGTACCATATTGTTGATTTATATATATATATAAATCAACATACAAAATTTAATCTCAATCGGAAACCGAGAAGTGGCTCTTTAACTTGCAAGATTTGACCCAAAAACAAACAACAACAATATAGACAAGCTAAATAAATGCTTGTAATAATAAAGTGAACTTTTTGACTTCTCGCTTGTAACCTGTACCACAAGCAAACCACTTCGCTCGCCAACTTAAAACTCACTTATTTTAACTAAACTTCGACTTTCGGTACATCCAGAATCCTTGACTTTGACTAAGTTCTTTCTGTAATGAAGAGTGGAGTTTCACGAGGTTCTAACACACGCTGGCACGTTTAGTCAACGCAGCTATTGAGACAACAAGTTTTGATACTTTGCTTTACCACCTGTATCCTATCTCATAATCCGGTCTTTTTTAGTCTCCACTGCAAGAGGACGATCCTCTCTGTACTACCAGAGCCATATATTACCAGAGACAGAGCAGTCAGAGGATTTGTATACACTCTCCAAGCTGGCCAGACGGGTTGGAGAGGTCTCGCTGAAATTTATAAGTTGCCTTCTACGACATCCACGGAAAGACTTGGAGTGGTCCTATTTTATAGCTCTGCCGGGAACCACATCTATTCTATCTAGATAGGGTTTAAAAGTAAAAACCGGTCAAGTGCAAATCGGACTCGTAATGAAGGGTTCCGTACATCCGTACAATGTTTTAAAATACTGAAAAAAACACGTTTCTTGTACGACGACCGTCTATAATGTTTACCTTTATCTTATTTTAGTATTTGTTGTTATAGGCCACAGTAACACATAGTCGGGGAAATTTTAAGTGTCTCGCTATAACAGTTCAAGGGATAGAGCCCTGTGACAGACGGACGGACAGACGGACAGACAGCGGAGTCTCAGTAATAGGGTCTCGTTGGCACCCTTTGGGTACGGAACCCTAAAAACTAAATTACACAAATACAGATACATTATCACGACTTTATATGTAGACAGAGCTTAGGGCCGCAAGACTATACTTCTAGCGTGATGGTGGGGGATAAGGTGAAAAAAGGAATTCAAAAAGTAATTATTTAAAAAAAAACCGGCCAAGTGCGAGTTAAACTCGCGTGGAGAGGGTTCCGTACAATTGATTGAATTCTTATAGGTTTTCCTGTAATCTACAAGCAATGAACTATATTCCGCATTTTTTTCAAAATTTTAGGCTCAGTAGTTTCGGAGATCAGGGGGGGGGGAATGGTCAATTTTCGTCTTCTTTCATGAATAAAATCAAAACTATTTATTTTATAATTATAACAAAAATATATTTGAGATCCTCATAACGAGCCCTTTCATTTGATATATGACACAGTAAGGTTTGCAAAACTTTTTTTTCAATTTCCTAATTTATCCCCCGTAAATGACCCTTATTTAAAAAAAAATAATACTTTTTTGCTGCTTATTTGTGTTTAGGTCATAGGATTACATCATCCTACAAAATTTCACCTAATTCGGTCCAGTACATTCGTAGCAAATTGGCTGTGCTACAGACGGACGACAGACAGACGCACGAGTGATCCTATAAGGGTTCCGTTTTTTCATTTTTTGTACGGAATCCTAAAAACAAAAAACCCGACTGCTAACATATAAGTTGTATATATTTTTGTAATCCTTGTACAAAATCCTTTAATTTGATACCCCACTCGATAGGTTTTGAATAAAAAAAATATGAAAGAAATTATAATAAACGCGCAGCGAGCACAGCGAAGAACTTCGTGAGGAACGTATTTTTGTCTATTCCCTCGATAGGCTTTTAAAACCTGCGTGGATAGCGAAGAAAGCACATTCTACGTCCCGCATTGACTGGACAAGCCTGTAACTGATAAAGTCTTCATTAGGGAAATAAAAAGACAGTTAAAAGAAAGTTCTTCAAGACATCACTGTATTTGATCTCCTTGGGCAATAATGGAATCTGCTGATTGTCTGTGCCGGCACGTTCTATTGTGGTTGCCGCTTTCAAATTTAATACATAGTATAAAACAAACTTGCTTCCGGCCGTCTGTCTCTGTATGTATGTATTTGTCACCGGAAATTTGTATAATGTGTAATTCTATATTCACTTCTTTGTAGGGTTTGTGAAATAAAAGAACGCCAGCTAAATGACGGATTTCATACATTTCAGGTAACATATACAATGTGTAACAAAAAGGGGGTATCAACCCGAAAGGGAGTAAACGTACTAATGAATGGGAATAACTTTTACTATGGGACCATCACTGAAATCGCGAAAAAAATTTTTCCAGCTCCATACATTTTAAATTAGCTAAATATAATTTTTCTGAATTTAGTTTCTAAAAAATCATAGAAGAATGTTTTCTTTTTATGGTGATCCTCGGTACTTAACACCGTTAGTTTGCGCGTAATTATGGTGTTGCCAAGCTAGAAAATATATGGTGGCGTAGGATTTCTAAATAAGGGAATCATAAAATGAGCTGAAATTAATGTAAAAAAAATCGGTGGCACGGTAGGTATTTCATTTTGTATGGAGATGCAGATTTTTTTCTTGCGATTTCAGGGATGTTCCTATAATAAAAGTTTTTCACATTGATTAGTACCTTTACTCCCTTTCAGGTTAATACCCCCTTTTTGTTACACTTTGTATATACGCTTAGATCTTATAAACTACACAACGGATTTTAATGAAGTTTTTCTTAATAGATAGAGTAAATCAAGAGGTAGGGTTATGTATAATAAATACCCGTGCGAAGCCTGGGCAGGCCGCTAGTATTTGCATAATAAATACATATTAATATGCATCAAAAAACAACTACTAATTTATGTACTCTCAAAGCTATAAAACAAATGTTTTCTTTGACACAGTAATTTCTTCATAATTGTTTTTTTCTGGAACGACCAAAATCGTCGTTTTGCTATTTCTGATTCTAGGAACGCCAAATTAATTTATTCGGCATTTTCTTTTGAATTTTAGGGTTAGTTATAAGTTTTAGATAATGTTTTTGACGGGCAGACAGTTTTACTTTTTGTCTAGCATACATTTCCTACTGTATAATTATAATTAGTTTTTTATAAGAGGTTAAACTACAGATTTTTTATTTAATATTTCATTCCAAAAATAAAACCGGCCCCGGTGATTTAAGATATGTACAATACATACCCCCGTTTTCGCACGGGTATATATTGTACATATAAAACTTCCTCTTTAAATCAATTGGTGAAAACCACATAGAAATTCGTTGTGTAGTTTAAAAAATCTAAGCATACAATGCATGCACTAGATGGCATAGCATTAAAAACTGACTACTTTTTCTTTGAACATTTCCTACTTTCCATACAAAAGTGTGCAGCCGCCCGGGCAATTTGTATAGGAATGCCGATTTTTTTTATTTTTGGCTGTTATTTTAATATCATTATACTATAGTGATCTTGTATAGCCCGTGGTCCAATTTATTCCGCATATGTCCATTACAGGTTGTATAATAAATTTAAAACATGCAGACTACTATGGTTATTTCTTAGTTGCAAGTTTCTCAGCAAATAGTTTGAGATAATCCCTAAACGTTAGTAGATGAAAATGGCTGCGTATCACACCGTCATGGTCGTCGGATAATTCAGAGTACGAATAAAGTTTCGGAGTACTGATTAACGTCACCATCTACTGAAAATCGTACCAGATTGAGACGTCATGCGAAATTTAAATGCGCTGTATCTTCATCATTATTTGCCAATCAGAGAAGAGAAAAAAATACTAGACGTATACAATGCCTCATCATCATCCAAGCGTATTCCCGGTTGCTTCCTCAGCGGTAACGCTTCAGAGCCTGGGGCCCGCTACCATTTTTTTTTTTTGACGCAGATAAAATCCCTTCGGATACCTTACCGGTTACGGGACACTGGAAAGGTTATGTGGTGTTACCACTAAAAACTCCGCGGTGTCACCTATCAGCCGCTATCGGCCGGGACCGTGTGCTTCTCATGCTCCACAGCCCCGGCGCGGCCAGCCGCTTCCTTAGCGGCCCCGGTTCGCCAACGGCCTCATGGCACCATCTGCTGAATCAGAGGGGTCGGAGCAGCCATCGCCTTGGCCTCTCGGCCCGCCAAGGACAGGCGCGCTGACTCGCACACGCGCCTGCCTTCCACTCCGGAGGGCTGTCCGTTAGACGATGGAATCCCGATTCCACCGTCCAACCAGCCCTCATAATTTGGGGCCTGCAAAAGCAGGCCCTGCCCTAGTCCACCTGACGGCGACAGGGGCCCATCAAGCCGGCCGCATGGGATAGGGAGAGCAGCAACGTAACACCGACACTCCTCTTATCCTGCGGCCCCACCGATGCCGTGCCATGCCAAGCGCCACGGCTGCGCTTGGTCGCGGAGGATAGGGAGAGCGGCAACTCGGCAACCGTCACTCCTCCTCCCCCGCGACCCCTACCACGGCTGTGATGGTAGGGAGGTCGTCGTCACCCCTTTCTCTTACAGCCAGGCCATTCCCGCCAGGAATGGCCTCCACCGGGCCTGGGGAGGCCTAAGCCTCAACCCGGGCTCTTAGCTTCCCCGCGGATGTCCGCAGGTACTGAGCCCCCCCATCGCGACAAGATGGGAACCCGGGCGGGAGGGAGGTCCGCTACCTACCCTAAGTGATTTGACTAGGTTACTGGTTCTTAACCCCCGACAATAAGAGCTCAAACGGATGGACCGATTTAGATGCTGTTTTTTACGTGAAAGCAAGTTCCCTTACGGTGGTTCTTAGCTATGTTTAATGAAAATCGGAAAGTCAGGGCTTTTCGCTAGCAAATAATAGATGGCGCTACGGATATCAAGTCGTTTGTTTGTTTGTAATAACTTTATTGTACCAAAAATTTAAGTATAAAAGAGAACATAATACGAAGGAGCAAATATACAAAGGCGGACTTATCCCATGTAGGGATCTCTTCCAGTCAACCTGCGATAGATTGAGAGGATATTTACTCTGTTATATATAAGGTAGAAGTCGTATTGGTAGTTCCGCTACTCATTACTAGATGGCGTTCTTGACAGTCGGAGGTTTTTTAATTTGCCTAGCAAATAAACTTTTTAATTTGCCTAGTAATACACTGTCTTAACTTGTTTACGGTGTAAGCGAATGCCTGCTAATCCGTCAGTCGATTGAACCGCGCAAGTTTTAATGAGTTTACATTAAATATTAGTTATCACCCGCCGCGCCTCTTACTGTCAACTATGCTTAAATAAACAGACGGTAGGGTAATTGTTACATAAACTATATTTGGGCGAAGTTCTCAAAATCTACTTGAATAAACTAACGTTTGTATGTGTCATCATCATCATCCGAGCGTATTACCGGTTGCATCCTCAGCGGACAAACCTCAAATCACCTAGGATAGGTAGCGGATCCCGGGTTACCGCAAAAGATGCAACCGGGAATACGCTCGGTCACAGAAGACAGTAAGAGTATACAGAACGGAATCTCCTATGGTACGCGCAATATGCGTCCCCCTTCCCCGTCCCCGCATCTCTCCCCCGTTCTTGTGCGGCCGCGTGCGCCGTGCAGTCTGTGTTTGCCTGCTCTCGCCCCTCGACAAGGCGAGAACGGGGGATTCCGTTCTGTATACTCTCACTGTCTTCTGTGGCCATGTAGTCTAGCAAACGTTAAAATAAAGGCCATTACCCCAGGTATCTTACAACCCTTACGCTGAACGCTGTTACACGCAGATTTTCTTATTATTCCTGTCATTTCCAACAGAATTCATCATATGAACTCTGCAAGTTTTTCTTTTGTATCATATTGCGTTTTCCGCTATTTAGACGGGCTCAAAGATAATAATTGTAGGTAGCAGCAGCCTCTTCCCACGCAGAAGTCGATGAAGTAATGCTTCGCGAAGAAGGAAGGTTCTGCAAACGGTCTGAGGGTTCCTCGATGTTACTGGGCATAATTCAAAAAACAAATCTTAATTAAATACAGCTCTCATCTCTGCATCGACTACAATTTCTACTTAAAAGGATGCGGTCGTTTTAAGGCCGTACCTGAATTTAGAATGGTCCAGTGCTGCCCCCATTTAAAATAAATCATTTTAAAGAAAACGGAGACATCATTTAAAATTTAGCTACTACCAAGCCCTAGATAACCTTTCAAACTATTTTATGAACTACTGTTTACAGTTTAAAGGCTTTACTACGCACATTTGCCAAAATTGGCTGTTTTTCGCAAATGTGCGTAGTAAAGCTTAACGTTCTCACTTTAAACTGTAAACAGTAGTTAAAAAAATAGTTTGAAGGGTTATCTAGGGCTTGGTAGAAACAAAATTTTAAATGATGTCTCCGTTTCCTTTGAAATGATTTATTTTAAATGGGGGCAGCACTGGACCCCGGAAAATTCAGGTACGGCCTTAATCAAAAGCCTTGTCTGTCGAGTCGATATGGCCCTTGTGGAATGTTAACCGCTAAACCGCATTCCATTAAATTAAAAAATATTTGGGATAAAAGTGGGGGTGAGCAACCCAAAGTATGCAAATATGCCTGAGTGGGTATCAAATGAAAGAGTTATATATTTAGATTAGTGAACTGGTTTTTTAATAAAAAACGCTTAACAGTCTGGAAAATAAACTTGTTTTATTGACAGTTTATTTGCCATTAAAAAAAAACTATTTTCTCACAAGCGTTCATAGGTTCATTTTTAACGGCTGAACCGGTTTTCGTCATACATAGCTAAGAACCGTCTCGACAGACAAAGCTTTTGATTTAAAAACAACCTCACCGTAATCGACCCACAAACCCATACAGACATAGATATACAAACACGTCAAACTTTATATATATTTTATATAATTATATGTTTTATTATTTGTATATAACACTCTTCTTTCTTTATTTTAAGAAGTTAATCTTGCACCCCATTTACTACCATTTCTGCTACGTCCCTAAAGTGAACTGGTATACAATGCTTAGCATTAAGTTTTACCTTTTGTATTATAATCGTTAGATTATTGTGCAATAAATATTAATAAAATAAATAAAATAAACTTCCACCCCTCTTTTTCGTATAGATTTAAAAAAAGTAAATAAAAAATACTCGTGTATCTAATAGCTAACCCGAACTTCCAGCTTTTTATTATTTCCCAAAATACTCGTATCCTTCTTGTATCTCTTAACAATCCACTGACTTGTTTTGCCAGCAATATCAGAATACAATGAAAATAACCGTGATTTATTCACAACATTACAGCCGTCCCTGCTTCAAATAAATACGCTACTAACCATTCCGCGCATGTTTTGTTTATAAAAATAACCCCCCGCCGGTTTATCGAATAAGGAGGGACAAAAGGACCGTTAAACTAATCTTGCGCACGATCGGATCCGCATAAATCAAGCCTCCTGATAAAAGGCTTTCGGAGACGAGCAGATAAACTGTGTTATGAAACATTATACTACAAGCAGTTTTCCTCGAAATGTGAACTCGCGACCATGAAGCCGTGTGGTTACCGGCAGAGAAAAATAGGACCACTCCAAGCCTTCCCGTGGATGTCGTAGAAGGCGACTTAAGGAATACAAGCTAAACAAAGCTTATAAATATCAATGACAACCTCAGTGGTACTCATATAATGGTCAACACTCTAGTCTGCCAATCCGGAGGTTCTGGGTTCAATCCCCAGCCAGGGCAAGTTGCAAAATGGCCTTTTTCAAATTTTCCTGGGTCTTAGGTGTTTATCTATATATGTATTTATTATTAAATATAGTATCGTTGAGTTGGTATCCCCTAATACAAGTTTAAACTTATTTTGGGGCTAGCTCAGTCAGTGTGATTTGTCCTTATCTATTTATATATTTTATTTATTTAATAAGACCTAGATTACAAACAAACAAAATTATTATTACTATGAATTCACCCTTTTACTTCTCTCTCCAACCCGTCTGGCCAGCATGGAGAGTGTAGGCCAAACCCTCTGGCTACTCTGGCTAAGTATGGCTCTGATAGTACAGAGAGGGTCGACCCGTCTGGTCAGCGTAGAGAGTGTAGGCCAAATCCTCTGGCTGCTCTGGCCAAGTATGGCTCTGGTAGTACAGAGAGGGTCGACCCGTCTGGTCAGCGTAGAGAGTGTAGGCCAAATCCTCTGGCTGCTCTGGCCAAGTATGGCTCTGGTAGTACAGTGAGGGTCGTGCTCCTGCAGTGGAGACTAAAAAAACCTGTTGATGATGATGATAATGACCATGGTATTATAAATTAAAATTTCTTCCACACCACTTGGATAGTTGGTAATCAACCACCGTACGTTTTAAAGGGAACTTCCTGCCACGTAAGACCGAACTGTGAAATCAACTTCCTGCAGCGGTGTTCCCGAACCGATACGACATTGAAACCTTCAAAAAACGACTCTATATCTTCCTGAAAGGCCGGTTACGCTCTTGTTACACCCATCTCTCCCTCCCAACACTCGTGACGTAGTCTTGGGCCATCGCTGGATGAGAATACCTTGGTTTATTATACTATGCTTGCGACCATTTACCAACCGTTTAAAGCGTTTACCTACAGCGTTTGCTATTTAAGGTTTAGGATCGAGAGACTTACTGAGAGAATTATTCAAGGATATAGGTATCCTTACTTTTGCATCACAATTCATATTTGAAAATATAATGTATGTAAGGAAAAATATTTCCATCTACACTAATATTATAAAGAGGAAAGATTTGTACCTATTTTTGTATGTTTGTAATGAATAGGCTCAAAAAGTACTGGGCCGATTTAAACAATTCTTTCACCGTTGGAAAGCTACACTATCCCCGAGTGACATAGGCTATGTGTGCACCACGGGCGAAGCCGGGGTGGACTGCTAGTGTTCAATAAAGTAAGTGATTTTACAGATAGAAATTTACGTAATAAGAATGACTTAGTTAGCCCGTATTACAGGCTGAATACAGTCAGTAAGTCTTTTATGGGGAAGTGTATACTTTTTTATAATAAATTGCCAGAATCGGTCCTTGATATGCCAGACAGAAAATTCAAAGCTTATGTAAAGAAAGTACTTTGTGAGAAAGCTTATTATAGGACCGATGACTATCTTAAAGACAAAAAGGTCTGGCTTGAGCTTGGCGCGGGTCCCTCTTAAAGGTTTGTATACTTAGACATGTCATATTTTAGGTACATTGGTACATACTATATTTACAAATTGACATTATTTTAAATTTCGTAATTCTTATAATTTAATTTAATTATGACATAACAAACAATGTAATCTCAGTCCATCCATATAACTAATTTTAAGTTTTTAGTTTGTTAGTTGACGTCTTTGGAGAAAACGTGCAGTGCAGTTTGTGGCCGCTTCTTCTGCACTTGCGCCTAGGAAGCGGCGTAAACTTAGCTGTAAGTAACGATTTGACGTGAACATTTGTGCAAAACAAAACAAAGTGACTATTATAAATATCCTATGATAATAAAGATATTTTGAATTTTACACATGACAGCGGCACCACTACCGCTGCGACGAGTATGTAAACACTGTTATAGTCTATTCATTCAATTGGTTGAAATTTAGGGAAAAATACAGAAGGGCAGACCTGTAGGCCCCTTAATACATTATGTACACTGATTTATCAATTGAAAAAATCTTCGTGTAATATCTCAAATTGAAGTATACTTAGTGCCAAATTCTCGACTCCCAGAGAAATCGACTTATTCGTCTTCCGAGACCCTTTTCCCAGCCCTAGGCGGTCTTACTAGCATACGGGGTATTTGCATGTTCCAACGATCACAGTTTTAGGTATTATAACAAGAAGACGCCCCAGGGACGGACTTAAGGCGTTTAGGTAAACGATTTATGTTGTTTTGGGCTTAACTCTAAAGGTGTAATGCCTAAGTAAATAGTAAATTTTGGTAAATTAGGTTATTAAAGCTTACTTATGGTGATCACACTGCTGTTATTTTTTTTACAAACATTATCTTACATAATACAAGTTTATTTGCTTGGCAAATTAAAAAACTCTCGACTGTCAAGAACGCCATCTAGTGATAAGTAGCGGAACTACCGATACAAGCGCCATCTATTATTTGCTAGAGAAAGCCCTGACTTTCAAGCGTTAACCCCCAATAACTTTTAAACGGCTAAACTAATTTTCTTCAAATATAGCTAAAAACCACCAAAAGGGAACTTTTTTTTACTAAATAACACGGCATCAAAATCGGTTTATCCGTTCTAGCACTACGATGCCACAGACAGACAGACAGAAATCGGCTTTAAGACGACACAGGGAGTCCAGTGCTGCCCCCATTTGAAATCAATTATTAGAAAACGGAGATATCATTTAAAATTTTAAGCTACTAAAACCTAGATAATCCTTCAAACTATTTTATGAACCACTGTTTTTAGTTTAAAGTGAGAACGTTAAGCTTTAGTTTGCGTTATTGCCAAAAGTGGCCGTTTGTCGCAAAAATGCAAACTAAAGCTTAACGTTCTCACTTTAAACTGTAAACTGTGGTTCATAAAATAGTTTGAAGGGTTATCTAGTTTCGGTAGCTTAAAATTTTAAATGATATCTCCGTTTCCTTACAAATAATTTATTTCAAATGGGGGCAGCACTGGACTCCGTGTATCATCTCAAGGCGAAGATATAGGCAAATGACCTTGAAGTGGCGCCCTCATTTGAAATAAATTGTTAACTCGTAAATATGGAGATAATTTCCATATTACTCTTCGTCATGCACTAGATAGCCCTTTAAATTATTTTATAAACCACCGTTGAAAGTATTTACATTAGTCCGTCTAGCTTTAAAACTCGCCTCCGCCAAAAGTGGCCACGGCAAGTTTTAAAGCTAGACGGATCACCAATAATAGTTTTAACGGCAGTTCATAAAATAATTTAAAGGGCTATCTAGTGCATGACGTAGAGCTATATGGAAATTATCACCATATTTACTAGTTAACAATTTATTTCACACTTCAAGGCCATTTGCCTATATCTTCGCCTTAATGATCTGCGCGAGTAGAAAAAGAATTGGTACATTCTAATTTTTTTCTATTCTTCCTACACTACACTATCACGTCTTTATCCCTAACGGGGCAGACAGAGCCTAGGTCGGCAAGGCCCAGGCCACTTTTAGCGTGATGGTGGGCATGAAGGTGGAAAAAGGAAATCATAATAGTGATGGGTTGCTAACCGCATCGCCTATTGATATGATTCAGATTCTTGCCCATTCCCTCGATCGGCTTTTACGATTTGCGCGGGAAGAGAAGCAGCTGGTACATTCTATGTTTTTTCTTTTCTCCCAGACCAGCATGGTCTATTCTTCCTGATTCAAGTATTTCTTAAAATAGATCTCCGAAATCTCAACTACCTACATGCACCTTCGTGGCAGTAAATAATGCACTATTATATACTTTATATGTATTATATAGTATATTTACTATATGGTATCTTATATCGTTCGTTTGGTAATGCTATAAACGTAGACACTTAAGTGCTGGTTTTAAATTTTTAAATCCTATCCTAACTAATATTATAAATGCGAAAGTGAGTTTGTATATTTGTTTGTTTGTATGTTTGTTTGTTACCTCTTCACGCTTTATTTACTGAACCAATCTTCTTGAAATTCGCATACACATAGTTAGGAGTACAGAGAAGGATATTCCGGGATGAAAGGTACCCTACCTTTCATCCCGGAAAAATTTAATGTTCCCGTGGGATACGCGAGCGAAGCCGCGGGCGAAAGTTAGTAATAAAATAACATACGAGTATTAAAATAGTTACATTATGAACTAACTACCTAAACTATATTTTTCTTCAAAATTGATCGCAACTATTTATCAGAAACTTACATTTTTCTACATCAGATATTCAACATTTATCTTTAATCAAAGTTGAGTTCTGCTCATCAATTATTACTATCAATCAAACGCGGGTAAAAATATGGTGCCATATTTCATCACTGTACAACCAACGTCAAAATTATTATAAAACAATTATTTTAAATGTTATTAATGTTTAAAGCCGTACACTTTCGACTTTTTAACCGACTTCGAAAAAGGAGTAGGTTATCAATTCGAATTACTTAGTTTTATTTTAGTGATATTTTATACTTTCATTTGCCGGATATTTATTTGTTTCGTATTCAGATATTCTATCAAACTTTCTACTAATATTAATAGCAGAATGTATACGTGGCTTAATTGAAAGATGGAAGATAGAGGGAGAGGGACTACTGGAATTAAAGAAAATAGGTTGTACATTTTTATGTCTTTTTATAGGTATGTGTATTGTAAACAAGCAGTTTGCAAACCAAATAAAAAAAACTTTACGTATAAATTCAGAATCTAGGGCTTTGCAGGCGCTTTTTCGGCGCAGTAAGTGTAATTAGGGAACAAACACTTCCACTGCTGAAAACGCACCGTATGTGTTTTCCTCTTTGGAAAAATACACACGTTGCATTTTTCAGCAGACTTAAATGTCTCCAAAATTTTTTTGAATGCGTTATGAACTATAGCGACGACTGTACCTCAGCTCAGATAAAATAACGGTACATTTCGAAATAGCTAATAACTAAAATTGCCCGTGAATTACAGCACTCTACAGCGCTGAATATTTCAGCTTTTTAGTGCTAAAACAGGTGCAATATTTTCTAAAATGCTTTTAAAGAATTTATATTATATTGGTTTGGACTTTGGTGTTGGTTCAATTTACTCCTTAATCCATGTGGCAAAATTGAGTTTAGGTTTCAAAGATATCATTATTATTATTACTATGCGCGCAGGCAGCCCCTCCGGGTGGTAAATTCAGTTATACGAATCGTTTGTCCAGAGTAATAAGAATGAAATTGGCTTGCAATGGATGTCTAGGTATCTATACGAAAAGGTGCTGAGTTCTGACGTGAGCTAAATTAAACCATATTGCTAGCCACATTGAGTAGATATTTCTTTGAATTTCTTTGCTGAGTGAGACTTTTGTACGTTAGTATTATTTATTCTGTGTCTAAGCTGATACTTTTACCACCCTTAATCGCCTCTTACGACACCCGTGGAAGTGTGTGTTAGGTGGGAGTTGGGCTCCCGCACGAACGGTTCCGTACCATTATCTATACAACATTAGCAGCGTTATTTAATATAGAGCAAAAAACGGCAAAAAAATCACGTTTGTTGTGTGGGAAATAACTTAACATTAAATATTTATTTTATTTTAATTTAATTATTTATTTTTAAAGTGAATATACAATTAAATATTCTGTGAATATTTCAAGCTTTTACCTTTTGCAGTTATTAATATCCAGCAAAAAAATTCAAAAAAATCACGTTTGTTTTATGGGAGCCCAAATTAAATATTTATTTTATTCTCTTTTTAGTATTTTGTTAAGCGACAACAGCAATACATCATTTGTGAAAATCAACTGTCTAGCTATCACGGTTCATGAGATACAGGCTTGTGACAGACAGACGGACAGTCAAGTCTTAGTTATAGGGTCCCGTTACCCTTTGGGTACGGAACGTTAAAAATAAGAAAAAAGGATGTAAAATCTATGAGAAAAGTAAACAGAACCTAAAGCGTTTCCCAACGCGCTAGAGTTTCTTATTTTATAACTGTACACAAACAACATAACTTTTTGCGCCCCCGGGCTTTCCGACCTCTTAATTTCACAAAGCACCTCTGTTTTTATTTTTTCTTTCAGTTAACGACAAGGGATATAATTTTCACAATTTTAAGGGTGCCAGCTGGAGCCGTTGTGGATATTGTAATATTCCACCCCATGGTTATATCACAAATAAGTTATGGGTGTTATAAAAACTCGGTAAAAATCAGCCATCAATCCTTTAGGCAGAAGTCTTCCCTTTTCGTTTTTAACAACGAAAATCTTATTCGTTTTTGGTTGACAAAAAGTTTCCTCCCATTCTTTATCAGATACACAAGAAAGAAACACTTCTTAGATAAAACTTAATCCGATAAATATTGCTTAAGGTGAATATATAAGCAAATGGCCTTGAAGTGTGAAATAAATGTTATCTCGTAAATATGGTGATAATTTCTATATTGCTCTTCGTCATGCACTAGATAGCCCTTTAAATTATTTAATGAACTGCCGTTGAAACTATTATTGGTGATCCGTCTAGCTTTAAAACTTGCCGTGGCCACTTTTGGCGGAGGCAAGTTTTAAAGCTAGACGGACTAATGTAAATACTTTCAACGGTAGTTCATAAAATAATTTTAAGGGCTATCTAGTGCATGACGAAGAGAAATATGGAAATTATCACCATATTTACGAGTTAACAATTTATTTCACACTTCAAGGCCATTTTCTTATATATTCATCTTAAATCTGCAAACTATGTCATGTGACATATCAAATGAAAAACCTTGTTGTAAGAATCTCAAATAGGTATATATTTTTTATGATTTTATGATAAGTATTTTTGAAGTTATTTAAGAAAATGGGCGAAATTGACCACCGAAATTACAGAGCCTAAAATTAAAAAAAAAATACAATAAATAGTTCTTTACCTATATATAATTTTAGAAAAATCTATAAAGAGTACGTAACCTTCTTTACGCGAGTTTAAGTAGCACTTGACGAGTTTATTTTTTGATTGTATCACTCACTTTACAGATTATTTTTAAAACATTGCCCTTCGAAGCAAACAGGCTAAAAAAACCAGCCACATTTTTCCCGAACCTTGTGCCGAACCAAACATCATAAAGTTGCAAATAAGAGGTCCAGAGGTCAGGGCGGTCGAAAAATGGGTAGAAATTATACAGAAGCCTGCCTCGACTCTCAATCTTAATGCGATAACAAGGGCTATATATTAAAAAGGGACAGAACACCGGGTGTTATCACCAAAACTCGAACGAAGACGCTGAATTTATTTTCCGGGTAGTGTTGTACTTTGGTAGAGGCCAACAATATGCTAGTGTGAAAATATATGTTAGCGGAAAAATGTAGGCGTAACTCTTGAACATATAAGTAAGGTTTGCTAGGGAGATAGCTGGGTTTCGTATATAGAAGTGAAGTTTGAGGTTAACCTTAGGCAGGTTAGAAGAAAATGTTTACTGAATATAGTTAAACTAACGCGAAATACAAACAGATGAATGATTTTTAAAAAGTTGTGTGTGTACACGGCATAAACTTAGCTGTAAGTAACGATTTGACGTCAACATTTGTGCAAAACAAAACAAAGTGACTATTATTAAAAGATATTATGCATATCCATCCTATGATAAAAAAGTTTTATTTTTTTTATTTTTACGTTTGACCAAGTTACATTCTGCGTTTTCTTTTCTTACCTTCCAGATCAGAATGAAAATTGCAACTTGCAAATTCCTGAAGAATATCATATATTTTATATATTATAATTATTTATTTTCAATTTTTAAATGAAGTAGAACTTATAGTTTTACGCAAAATAAACTCTCGTTTAGGTCATGTAAGAACCTTAACTTGAAACTTAATTCAATGATGTTTAAAAAAAGAATTTGCCATCTTGGATTCCAACAAAGTTTAGATTCGGATTCCGCGACCATTTTGACCGCGACCGCGATTTGAGTTTCAGTCAAATTGCATGCAGTTGAAAATCGGCGGCCATCTTGAATTAATGAAAATAAAAACAAAAAGGCTCAGTTTTTGGTGGGAGTTTGGGCTTCGATCGTGGACCCGTACCCATGTAACCGACACGTAACTTCATTCTAATTATTTATAGACATGAAACAGATTCTAGAAACATTGGTAGGGTATTGGCAATTGTAAAGCAGGAAAGAAATCAAGAGAGGTTTGAAACAAAATTACAAATTCCCTCGTCACTCCAGATAGTATAACAGACACAAATTTTTTGTTGGTTTTTTGACTGTTATTTTAATTTAAGTATACTTTAGTGATCAATATAGCCCGTGGTTCGATTTATTACGGGTATGCCCCTTCCACGTTGTATGTTCCTTAGGGAAAGTTGTTCAGCATGGATTGAATTCATCCTTAAAAGTTTAAGTATATTTGGTTAGACGTTATATAATTGCTTACCTATATTAAAAACAAAAGAACAATATAAAGCTTATCGTGACACTAGTGACGTAATTTTGAACAGAACCCTATATTCTTGTACCATGCACATTTTGTTTGTCGGACCACATACGTCTGATAGATCTACAATACAAGCCGCAAGGACCACTCCAAGTCTTCCCGTGGATGTCGTAGAAGGCGACTTAGGAGACACAAGCTAAACAAAGCTTATAAACATCAATGAGACCTCTCCAACCCGTCTGGCCAGCGAGTGGAGAGTGTAGGCCAAATCCTCTGACTGCTCTGGCTAATATATGGCTCTGGCAGTACAGAGTGAGTCGTGCTCCTGCAGTGGAGACTACAACAGACCTGATATATACTTATTGACGTGATTCAGATTCTCGCCCATTCTCTAGATCGGCTTTTATGATCTGCGCGGGAATAATCAGTTATAGCATATGATATTTTTTTTTCTGCCAGATTAGCACAGAAGTCCATCAGAAATATTAAGACCGTACCTGAATTCTCTGGGGACCAGTGCTGCCCCCATTTAAATTAAATCATTTCAAAGAAAATGGAGACATTATTTAAAATTTTGCTACTACCTAAGTCCTAGATAACCCTTCAAAGTATTTTATGATACTGTTTACAGTTTATAATGAATACGTTAAGCTTTACTACGCACAATTGCCAAAAGTGGCCATTAGTAGTTCATAAAATACTTTAAAGGGTTATCTAGGACTTGGTAGTAGCAAAATTTTAAATAATATCTCCATTTTCTTTGAAATGATTTATTTTAAATGGGGGCAGCACTGGATCCCGGAAATTCAGGTATGGCCTTAAGCAGACTTTATACATTATTAATTTCAATTAAATTTAATTATCTTTTATTATTAAATTTAATTTCTCTTAAAAGTTAGAGAAAACTGTAGCAAAAATAAAACGTTGCTCTTAGCGGTTTAAATTCCTCAATATTGTCAATATGGCAGTCTGAAATTGAAGGAAATTGCTTCACAGGTACTTGAGTGGTTCAAACCAGATATAACTGGATTTAAGATTCTTTTTCAATTTCCGAGTTCACTTTTAGAGCTTAAAAATTGTATTAACATTTAATTTATCCACAATTTTAAACATTTTTTAACGGTCTTTAAGCTTTTTCTAATTTTTCTCTCTTTTGCATATTATGTTAATTGTATTTCTGTCGGATTGAATTTTCCTACAGCCAACTAACATTTTTTTTTGCTCTTTGCCATTATTGTCTGTTATAATGATTTTTAACCCGAAATGTTTAAATAACTTTTTTGTAATTTTAAATTTCTTATCATCATCATCTCTCTGTACGACCAGAGCCATATATTAGCCAGAGCAGTCAGAGGATTTGGCCTACACTCTTCACGCTAGCCAGACGGGTTGGAGAGGTCTCACTGATGTTTATGTTATAAGCTTTGTTCAGCTTGTGTTTCCTAAGTCGCCTTCTACGACATCCACGGGAAGACTTGGAGTGATTCTATTCTACTCTGCCGGGAACCACGCGGCTAGAAAAAAATTCATATTAATTATAATTTTTCTTTTTAAATTAAAAAAGAATTAGAAACTTTTTAGTTCTTCTTCTTCTTATCGAGTCGAAATGGTTACTGTAGCTTCAATTTCAAATCACCTGTGACCAGTATGTGGCCACGGCGATCCCTTTGTCGTTAGCTTTATTAAGGTCCTCTATGGTTAACTTTTTAGTTAGTTTAAAATTTCAGGTTACCATATATATACATTTTTTCCTAGGTGTTTCACTTCTTCATATTTTAGCTTCTATTAAGAGCATTATGAAGGGTTAACGTATGATGGTCCGTTAATTTTTAAATACAAAGAACTAACAATCATGCAACTACTGAGGGACCAAACTAAAATAAGAACTTACAATTGTGCAACCACTGAGCGATAACGCCGCTTCTGTCTGGCTTGCGCCTTAGGTGGCAGATATGCTGCGAATAAGAGTAGTACCAAACTATTTTTGACGACCTCTGTGGCGTAATGGTCAACCCGTTAGTCCGTCAATCCTTTTGGAGGTTCTTGGTTCGATCCCCAGCCAGTTGGAAAATGGTCTTTTTCAAATTGTCCTGGGTCTTGGGTGTTTATCTACCTCTACATATATGTATCATATATGTATTTACTATAAAATATAGTATCGTTGAGTTAGTATTACATAACTTTAAAATGTCTTTAATATTTAATAAATTCATTCAAAATTACATTTATACACTCCCATGTGACTAAAATCTATCCATAGAATTTGATCTTACTTTGGGGATAGCTCAATTCCTATAATTTGTTTTATTTATTATTTATTGCTGGATCCTTTCCTTCTAAACTCACACAACGTGTGAAACTCACGAAACAAACTCATAACCGTATTTTAAGTCAAAGTCAACATTTTTTATTCAATGTAGGATAAATATATCACTTATTGAAGGTCATTATTTTTAATTATTTTTAGTGCAAGCTACCGTTACTATCGTTTCGCAACAACCACTGCTGAGAAGAAACGCCGAAACAAACTCATTTAACCTCCTCCAACCGGTAAACGGCAAAACATACCATTAATAATAAAATTCATGTTTTCCTCGATAAAGCGATGCCCAAAGAAATTCTTTCATTAGTAAAACACAAAAGACTACCGTCGGAGCAGTATTTCTTACAGCAAATTGCCTATAAATTTTTATTATGGCCACTCTCATTTGAGGTACAGAGGGTCCAAATAAATAGGCTTGTTTTATTATGTAAGTGGCCATGATTTGTGCGGTCTATTCTTGGGATGTCCACTTGGTAATAGTGAATTCTGACCTGGAAACGTACATTAGTTGTTTATCTTAACTTGCTTGCGATCGATAAAGTGACCAATATACGGATTAAAGAAAACGCAAAGCTGTGGGTCCCGAACGCTGTCTAGTGTTTGTTGAAACCTATCCTAGAATTGGTTCTGGTTTACTCTTTGGGTTGCGGAGGTCAGACGGCAGTCGCTCTGTGTAAAAACCAGTAACCTCGTGAAATCGCCTAGGTAAGGTAGCGGACCCCGGGCTCTGAAGCGTTACCGCTGAGGATGCAACCGGGAATACGGGAGGATGATGATTATGATGACGACTGCCTCCGCGGTCCAGTGGTCAAGGCGTTTTTCGGAGGTCATGGGTTCAAATCCCACTGGAGTGGGACTGGAGAGAAGAATACTTTGTGAAAAGTTGTTTCCAGTCTGTTTAGGTTATTGCAGGCTTGAATCACCTGATTATCCGAAAAGAAAGATGATCCCGTGCTTCGGAAGGCACGTAAAGCCGTTGGTCCCGAACGCCATCTAGCGTTTGTACCTATCCTAGGATTGGTTCTGGTCTACCCTTTGGGTTGCGGAGGTCAGACGGCAGTCGCTCTTTGTAAAAACCAGTAACCTCGTCAAATCGCCTAGGTAAGGTAGCGGACCTCGGGCTCTGAAGCGTTACCGCTAAGGATGCAACCGAGAATACGCTTGGATGATGATGATGATGATGACACTTGCTAGAGAGAAGATTGTTATTGAACGTTGCCTTTTTAGTACCTTGTTTCTCTAATATAGCTAAAACAGTGGTGGAGTAACGACCCTCCGACCATAAAATCCTCAGTAAAACCGCTGAACAAACGAAACTGATTGAAGTCGAATTAAGATCTAACAGCGTTATAACAAGCTACAACTGTTACTGCAAATATATTTTAGCCTTTTTTTTTTATTTTTTACAAAGAGTTTTAACAAAGAGTTAAAATTAAAAAAAGGTGTGGAGTGAAAGAGGACGTAGTGACAAAAATAGAGAAAGGGATGTTGAGATGGTTTGGGCATCTAGAAAAGATGGAGGAAATGAGATTAACAAAAAATATTTTCAACACACTTGCTCATAAAGTGACTCTATGGTCACCGCAATTAAGCACAGAATGACACCCATAATCAAACTGTGACTTTTTCATTGCTGAATAAAAACTTTTTTAAGAACAAAGTAACTCAACCAATAAAATTTTAAATTTTATTGGTTGTTCTTGTTCTTAAAAAAGTTTTTATTCAAAAAAAAGATCGTGTTCAATAGAATAAATAAATTAATGTTCCTATTGCTTGCTCATTTCATGTAACTTCTTATTTATGTAGATAATTTTAACTCGTACGTGTTTAATACTTAAATAAAACTTTCACTCAAATATAAAATTTGTTTGCTCTGTAATAAAAGAAACTTTAATTCCTCATTTTGTACGTGGCAGAATAGGCGCAAATCCTATGCGCGGAAAATAAAAACAAAACCTCATCCCTTTAGTCTGTGGCCGATCGCAATGCGCGCGCTAGGAAAACTGATTAATTTTTCTCGCCATAGCGAAACATTTTTCCCAACACAACTCGTTTTCACTGTTGAAATTATAGTTATTTATTAATTAAAATGTCTACAAGTACTAGTTACGACGAAAATTATTTATGTTGTACACCGCCCGATATAATATGTGAAGCCCTTAACGTTATGGAAAGTTTACTACCTGAAAACTCCAAGGAAAAATATCTATTAGCGTACCAAAATTTCATAAAATGGCAAAACAGCAAGAATACGCAGTCTTTTTCAGAAAATGTGTTCATGGCATACTTTAAAGAATTATCTTCTAAGTACAAACCTAGCTCTTTGTTGTGTTTTTACTCAATGTTAAAAAGTACAGTCCGAGCAAAGAATGGAGTGGACTTAAAAACATACTCTTATTTGTCAGCTTATCTAAAGAGACTATCCGATGGATTTAGAAGCAAGAAATCAAAGGTTTTATCGTCTGACGATATTGAAAAATTTATAAAAGATGCTCCAGATAACAAATATCTAGCTACTAAGGTTAGTTAAATTAATTTTAAATATCTACAGTTTTGACGACCTCCGTGGCGTAATGGTTAACACGCTAGACCGCTAATCCGGAGGTTCTGGGTTGGATCCCCTGCCAGGGCAAGTTGGAAAATGGCCTTTTTCAAATTGTCCTGGGTCTTGGGTGTTTATCTATATATGTATTTATCATAAAATATAGTATCGTTGAGTTAGTATCCCATAACACAAGTTTTAAAAAAAACTTACTTTGGGGCTAGCTTTATCAGTGTGATTTGTCCCTATATATTTATTTATTTGTATTTCGGCAAAATTTTGTAATTCCAAAGAAATTGCATAAACACCCTTATTTTTAAATTAGTACACAAGTTTTAAGGGGTGATTCAGTCCATCATTATGAACAACTTTTCCCAATAAATGTATATCGAAATACTAGTCGTAACTAGATCACATGACTACTTCGATTTGATTGGTGTACTAATTTAAAAATAAGGGTGTATATGCGTAGATATATGCAATTTCTTTGAAATTACAAAATCTTGTCTAAATCTGACATCTATATATGTATTTATCATAAAATATAGTATCGTTGAGTTAGTATCTCATAACACAAGTTTAAAAAAACTTACTTTGGGGCTAGCTTAATTAGTGTGATTTGTCCATATATATATATATATATATATATATATATATATATATATATATATATATATATATATCCATATATATCTAAGCGACTTCAGCCTGTGCTGTGTTGTGTGTTGAACTTAATTATTATTTCTTTTTTTTCAGGTTGCTTTAATATTTAGTATAACTGGTGCCTGTAGGATACAAGAAGTTAATTCTTGAAGTTAAATATAACCGTAAAAAACATAGAGAACCATGGCCAAATGCTTTTAGTGAAGATACCTATCACGAAAAATAAAATACCGAGGTCATTTACCATACACGGTCCATTCTATGAAATTGTTAGGAAATATGAAAGTTTGCAGTCATCAAAAGCAAAAACTGACCGTTTTTTTCTAAATTACCAGAATGGTACCTTCAACCTATAGGTATAAACAAATTTGGTTCTATGCCTAAAGAAATCGCTAAGTTTTTAGGTTTAGCAGATGCTGAGAGCTACACTGGACATAGTTTCAAAAGAACTCCAGCTAGATTGCTAGCTAATTCAGGAACTGATATAATGACTTTGAAGCGTCATGGTAGGTGGCGATCTAGCAATGTAGCAGAATCATGCGTAGAAGATTCCATACAAAACAAGAAGGAAATTTGTGCAAGAATCACAAAAAGAATTAAACTTGATTCTGAGGCGCTTCCCACTGACGAAACACCAAGTACATCCAATGATTGGATTTCACCTACCTACACGAATAATGAGCCATCTCAAATTACAATAGAACATGAAAGTATTTCAATAAATAATCTATCTGATGAGACCGCTATGCCATCAAAAACAGTTGATTATAATTTTACTAACTAAACATTTACTAATTGTTTCTCTAAATAAACTTTTTATCTACTAAATAAAATGTCATCACCATATTTACGAGTTAACAATTTATTTCAAATGAGGGGTGCCACTTTAAGTTCAATTGCTTCTAATTTCACCTTAACGATTTACCGAATGGGGTGTCAATCAAATCAAATCAAAATAATAGTCACTTCGTTTTGTTTTGCACAAATGTTGACGTCAAAACGTTACTTACATCTAAGTTTATGCCGCTTCCTAGGCGCAAGTGCAGAAGAAGCGGCAACAAACTGCACTGCACGTTTTCTCCAAAGACGTCAACTAACAAACTTAAAACTTAAAATTATCAATATATAATCAAAAGGCTTCTTTTGACTTGATGCTCCATATTCGATTACTTTATTTTTTAGTTAATAAGGGCGCCACAGTTTATTGTGACGTCACGATAGGTTACGTGACGTCACAATAAACTGTGGCGGATAGTCAAGACGCTTCCAACGATTCTTCATTTATCAAGGCATCATGGATATCCTTAAAGGTACCAGGGAACAGGTGAACGTATGTATATCTCTCTCTTTCTCTCTCTTTTTGGCTTCGCCATAGTTGAGTAAAAACCTTTAAACCTAAACTTAGCGAAAAACGTTTAGAAGTACAGTTTTAAACAAAAATTAAAAAAAAAAACTGTTCTTCTATAACTGAACATCTCAATGTTGCATAAAAGTTACCACAAACAGTCGTATTCTCATTTACACTAAACTAATACCATTTACTCTTGATTAAGATACGTGCATTCTTTTTGTTGAGCTGGAAAACTCCAGCTCAACGCGTTTCCAGAGGCAACAAATGCAGACGTATTAGTTGAGAGGTCAATGACCGTATAGCGCAGTTGTAGTTTGTAATAAAAAGTTCAATGAATGCGTGCATAGACGTATGCTATCTATTAGGTGGACGCAGAAGGTACCTATCTACCATACAAATTCTGCAACGAATTAGCCAAAAGCACTCTCTTACGCTTAAGATAAAAAGGCGTAAAATTACATAACTGTTACATATCGGCAATACGATCTCCTTCAGCTTATCATCACCATCATCCGAGCGTATACGTGGTTGCATCCTCAACGCTTCACAGCCCGGGATCCACTATCTAAAACCCAGGTGATTTGACGAGATTACTGGTTTTTAACAGAGCGCCGGCCGTCTGACCTCCACAACCCAAAGGGTAGACCAGAACCAATCCTAGGATAGGTTTAAACAAATGCTAGTAAATAGCGTTAGGGACCCACACTTTACGTGCCTTCCCGAACACGGATTCATCTTTCTATTCGGATAACCAGGTGGTTTAAGCCTGCAATATCGTAACAAGACTGGAAACAACTTTTCACAAATTCTTCCCAATGGGATTTGAACCCCCGACCTCCGGATCACAAGGCAAACGCCTTGACCACTGGACATCGAAGGCAGTCAAATCTCCTTCAGCTAATAATAATGGGCAAGTCGCAGGAAAAAGAAAGGTTGGAAGGAAAAATAAATCCTGGCTACGAAACATCCGAGAGTAGACCTGGATAGCGAGCACTGCTGAGCTGTTCACTGCAGGAGCACGAGCCTCTCTATACTAACAGAGCCGTACTTGGCTAGAGCAGCCAGAGGATTTGGCCTACACTCTCCACGCTGGCTTGACGGGTTGGAGAGGTCTAATTGATGTATAAGCTTTGTTTAGCTTGTGTTTCCTAAGTCGCCTTCTACGACATCTATGGAGAGACTTGGAGTGGTCCTATTCTACTCTGCCGGAAACCACACATCTTTAACTAGTGAAGGTTGGCAAAGAAGAAGAGAAATGTGTAGAATTTTCTGTCCGCGTAGAGTTACTTTATTGAATGAGGGAGCGAAGCTCTCTGATTCTACTTGGACATACAGGTTTTTATCTTGCGTGGATTTTTATGCTTCCTTTAAAATCCCTCTTTTATATAAAATCCACCTAAGCATCTATATTCCTGCTACAAGCAACTTATGCTTTGCTAAGTAAGTACTTATATTGTATTTAATCAAGATTGTAAATGATTATTTATTTGACTTCGCCACCTTCCAGCCAGCTCTATTTATTAGGGTTCCATACCCAAAGGGTGCCAAATGGACCCTATTACTGATACTCCGCTGTCTGTCCGTCTCTCTGTCACAGGGCTCTTTCTCTTGAACCGTAATAGCGAGACACTTGAAATTCTTACAGATTATTTATTTCTGTGGCCGCTATAACAATAAATACCAAAAATAAGATAAAGTTAAAAATTAAAGGGTGTCGTCATACAATAAACGTGTTTTTTCAGCTTTTTGAAACATGTTACAGAGGTACCGAACCCTTCATGTACGAGGATGACTCTCACTTGACTAGTATTTATTTTTCCATTTTTCAAGCCCTTTCGATCAGTAAGGACTGCCTTCGCCATAACCCCGCAAGTAATCATTTTGTCAGGATCGCCCCATGATTACAGTTCACACTCCATTAGTTCGGGTTGGGAAAGATTTATCTTAAGGGTGCTGCGAAATCGATGGCAGGGAAAGTCCCCATAGGGAAATAACTTCTTATATAGGCACCAGATATTTAAAATATCAGTTTATTTAAGAACTTGTTGGTAGAGTATTTTCCATGTCTCAAGCTCTTGAGCCAAATGTTTGACCTGAGAAAAGTAATAAACAATTGTTTTTTTTTTTTTAATTCTTCAATCTTTTTTTCTAAGTATTCATTATAGAGGTAGAAACAAAGATGGACATTATGGATGGGGCAACTTATTAGACAAAAATATTTGCTTTTAATTTTTTGTTGTTAAAAGTTTAAATTATACACTTTGATAAAACAAAATACAACAAATACTTAACTTAAACTAAATCAATACTTACTTAACGTACTTATAAATAAAAAACTTAAACACTAACAAAAGTAACCGATTTGGTTTTTCATATCACCTCACTACTTTACTGTGGAAAAAACTGCGTATGCAAGAACAGCTCTCTCTGCTCTGTCCTCAGGACAATGACCAAAACAATCCAATGTAAGGCTCCATTCACACGAAGCCATTGACAAGACAATCCCTTAAGACAATGAATTGGCTTAGTGGATTCTCCTGTGTGTAAATGAGCCATTACATAAATGCAAGTATACAATTTTAATTACTATTAGACCCTTAACTGTTGCACACTTAGGTACACGCACGAAAAATAACATATTAAAATAAGGAATTATAGCTTAACCAACGTATTCATAACAAAAAGCGGTCAAGTGCACTGTGAACTTCTGTTTACAGTTTATAATGAGAACGTTAAGCTTTACTACGCACATTTGCCAAAAGTGGCCGTTTTTCGCAAATGTGCGTAGTAAAGCTTAACGTTCTCACTTTAAACTGTAAACAGTAGTTCATAAAATACTTTAAAGGGTTATCTAGGACTTGGTGGTAGCAAAATTTTTTATAATGTCTCCGTTTTCTTTGAAATGATTTATTTTAAATGGAGGCAGCACTGGACCCCGGAAAATTCAGTTACGGCCTTAAAGTTAATCTGTATGATTTTCAATGACACGTGTATAGGCCATCTATAGAGCGATTCACATTCAATAGGGATGCACAATCAAATCAATACGACCGAACACCTCGCTCGCGATTGGATTGTTTCATCGAGTGCATTTCCTACCGAGTGCATACAGATGGGCGTATTACTGTGAGTATGGACTTGTACCGTATGCATGTGTAACACTTAAACTGTTTGTTTACGGTTTATATAGTTTTCAGGTCTAAAAGCTACGAACAATAATTCCCTAGAATCGTAAGTAATCCGGAAAAATAATTCCACGCGATATGTACCGCGGCGGGCGGGGCTTAAAATATGAACAGCGCGACGCGACAGTTCGCCGTGACACTCGAGTCGTGCGGTTGCGTCGCAAGAAGTTTCATTTGAGAATATTGCTGTGTTTTTGCGATAATCGATTCATTAAAAATGCCGTAATGTGCCGTAAAGTGGTGTAGAAGCCATACAGACATGAAAATTAGTTATTCAAAAATAAAGTAACACGTAAACAATTTTTTTTTTTTTTTTAGCGTAGCGTACCATTATTAGTTACCATCCGCGCGTTGTATCTCATCGCTCATTGCGTTGATTGCCCCACCCGACCGACGACGACGCGTGACCTTGTCGCGACCAATCGCATGCATCTTTGTCTATGTGTGCGGTCGAATCAGAATCGAAGCGGTGAATGTAGGAGCGTAAGGTATCTAGAGAATTATGTGTCGATGCCTAAATGGACCACTCCTGTCTACAATTAATAAATTTAAAACGATTCACTCATGTACTATATAATAGTTGGAATAGTCGACCAGGTTTCGATGGATTTAGACTATCTTTATATTAGGAAATACAAGTTAAACAAAGTTTTTTAATATCATCGAGACTTCTCGAACCCGTCTAGCCAGCCTGGAGTGTAGGCCAAATCCTCTTATATGGCTCTGGCAGTACAGAGAGGGTCTGGCTCCTGCAGTGGAGACTAAAAAAGACCTGGTCATGATGACACACAGAAATATATCTCTTCCAGCGCAGGTCGTAAAAGCCGATCGAGGGAATGGGCAAAAATGTGAATCATGTTTATAGGCGATGCGGCTAGCAATCCATCACTATTTGATTCCTTTTCCACCTTCTCGCCCAGCATTACGCTAAAAGTGGCCTTTGAGTTGCGACCCCTGGGTTCTGTTTGCTTAGAGCCGCAAGACACAAAAGGCTCTGTCTGCCCCAATAGTAGTGTTAGTATGTATGTAATGAAGAAATACCTCACCTATTTCTGTTGGTTATCGTAAATAATACTTTAGAAGTCGTGTGGTTCCCGGCAGAGTAGAATAGGACCAGTCCAAGTCTTCCCGTGGATGTCGTAGAAGGCGACTTAGGAAACACAAGCTGAACAAAGCTTATCAATTAGACCTCTTCAAACCGTCTGGCCAGCGTGAAGAGTATAGGCCTAATCCTCTGGCTGCTCTGGCTAAAATATGGCTCTGGTAGTACAGAGGGCCGTGCTCCTGCAGTGGAGACTAAAAAAGACCTGATCATGATGATACACAGAAAAAGGCATTAAAATGTACAATGGGCGGTCTTATCGCTAAAAGCGATTTCTTCCAGAACATGGTAAAATAAAACGAGGTTTAACAAAACGGGAAGAGAATTCTTCCCTTGACAGCTGGGTCATGATATTGGCTCAAGAATACGTCATCAGTTGGGAGTGTTGCTACTGTGTGTGTGTTCGAATTACCTGAGCAAATGCATTTTCTTACATAACAAACCAATTATTAACAACAACTATAAGCATTGCCATATAATATGGCAATGCTGCCAGCCTTCTGGGCAAGTTGGCGCAAGGTAAAGAACTCCCCGGTCTTTTTATTTGTAAATATTAGTTAAGTAATGGAGTGTAATAAGTAGTGATTTTTTATCTTTATTTCAGTTTTTTTTTTAAATAATATGTATTTCAATTTTTGTTATCGTAATTAGTAAGTAGAAGTAGATTTTTTTACAATTAAGTCATTAGTTATTAAATGATTTTTAATTTAATTAATCATACATTGTGATCTAATTATTCAATATATTTAACAGATGAATTACACGATAGGATACGAAATAGTTAAGTATTTTATATTCATTAACTAATTGAGAAAGTTTCTTAAACTTACTAAAAAGAACAATCAGTGGTAACACATATTCTGACACTCGCGGCGTAATCTTAGGCCATCGCGGGGAGAGAATACCTAGTACTATTTTATATCATATTCCAGACAACCGATGGATGGAGAATTTATTCCGATCCAACACCACGAACGAATACCACTGGTATTACTTTGAATTTTTAATTATTTTCTATTCCGAACGAATACCACTCTTTAAATTATTTAATTTTATGTCCGAACCAAACCAAAACTAATAACAAAAGCACTATCTGACAGCCAACATTTGGGTTGTTAGAAAACTTAAAATGGGTACAAAAGATATATTGATAAGATATGTATATATTTACTTTCTTCATAAACTACTTTAATTAATACTTACTATACTTCAACAATATAAATATCTACTTATATGAATACAGTCAGCTCAGTCATCAAATTAAATTTGTTTTCTAATATTTTTATGTCATCGAAATATAAGTTAAAACTTTCCGAATTCACTTAATTTCCAAGGTATAATTGTTCTTTTTTGATAATGGGAACTAAATTTTTGAGCTGTTATTTAAATATTCGAGATGTTATTATGATCAGTTGGAAAACATATTGAGCAGTTATTTTTAATTTAATCGCGGATGATTAATTATTGCGACAGTAAAACATGAACAGTAATAAAAAATCAATTAGTCGGTTATTTTTAGGATGGGTTAGGGAAAACCTATAGGTTAGGTTAGAACTGCGACCAACACACGGACGGTGCCAGGTCGGTTTTATCCATTTACTAGGTTAGGAACCGCTCGTTCAATTTTTTTTACCGCTCATTTAATTATTTTTCTGCTCAATTATATATTCATTGATTCAGTTCATTATTTTTATTACTCATTTTTGTTTACTTTACTGCTTACTTTTAACTGCTGAACTAGTTATTAAACATGCCATTTATAATTTTTAACTTACCAAAACTGCTATTTACAACTGCCTCTTTAAATCAGTGCCTTTGATAATTTTGCAGGAATTTAAATTGTTATTAAAATTATTATTATTATATACTTAATTGAACTAGACGTGTGCTAACTAAATTTGTTTATTTTGATCTAACAGGTTTATTTTTGCAAATAAAAATTTTGTAATTACATACAAAGCATTTTTACTGACGGTACCTTTAAACTTGTTTTAGTATTGGTTTAAACAGTGGTATCCGTTCGGAATAGAAAATAATTAAAATTCAAAGTAATACCAGTGGTATTCGCTCGTGGTATTGGATTGGAATAAATCGGATAGAGTATCTGTGACGTTTTACAGGTAAAGGTACCTTATGGACGCTGGCACTTACGACATTGTGTTTATTTAAGCTAAGTTAATTGTTAGAATTGTTTTTCTAAACGTCCTAAGCGCCAGCGTCCACAAGGTACCTTTACCCGTGGAACGTCACATATAGTGAAACGTTAGCAGACGATACTGTAAACATATCTACCACATATATTCACTGCACTATCCGACACTATCACTCACGACTGCAATCCCATTGTGATACACTGGCTCAATCGGTTTAACTGGACGGGTTCGATGTTTGTAAAGAACTCGTATATAAATCCTACCTATACAACGATACTAGATATTTATTATCTAGGTATTCTTTTCACGAATTAGGCGGTGATATCACTGCACCGCGCACCGTCGCGGGGCCGCAGATTTTAAAATTGTATGCAGGTATCACAATTTGTATAGAAAACACGCGTATTCCAACACACTAAAACGCGCCAACGCGCGGGAGTGTCAGTGTGTTGAACCGCGCTCCGCGACGGTACGCGGTGCAGTGGGTTCACCGCCTTACTTACTTCATAACTTGGTAGTGATCTTTTGAGAAAATTTGCAATTTTTGAAATTCATGTTACACACCCATTAGTGGCATTTAATGTCTTTATACTGGGTTACTTTTGAAACACCGGCAACATTTTCGGAGTAAGTTCAGTCCATGATATTGAACATTTTCCTAAAAAACAATTATCGAAAAACGGAATAAAAATATCGTCTTGCCATACAAATTTTTAAGGCAAGAGTGAATAGGCATTTTTTGAGTCTGCGTGTTACACCTTAGACCTCATCTTAGCTTCCCATCAAACTAGATAGAGTTCAAACGCACTCAAATCTCTAACTAAAAAATTAATTTTAAAAAATCAGCGTTCAGCCAAATGGATTTTGTATGGGAATCCGATTATTTATCATGGACTAAACTTACTACAAAAATGTTCCGGTGTTTAAAAAGCACCCCTGTATTATCGTAGTTTTATCTCCCAGCACGTACCATGCTCAAACCATAGTATTAATCCATGTACTTACACACAAACGTAGATCCGTGCACGCATTCTCGGAAATAAATCTAAAATTAACCGCTTACTCGGCTACGTGTCACGACGAATTAAAAGATTCACAGATGCGAGTATAATCCCACTAGGAAAGAATATATACACTACGCGAAAAGAAACGACACTGAAGCATGTATGCATGTAAAATCGCTTGCTGCTATGTGTGGGTGCCTGGATGTGCGCGGGGGCCTTGAAAGGCGCGCGGGGCATGGAACGAGCCGACTGCTTTGGCCGAGGGCTAGCACCTAGTTCGCGTCTCTCTGACGCACCGCACGATATTCCATTTCGGTTCGGTATCAACCCTAGCGTTACGCGCTTTGGCTCGGTCACCGGTGTTCGAACTCTCACGTACAGGGAGTGTCGCCGCTGTGCACTAGTATAATGTTTTTTACCGACTTAAAAAAAAAGGAGGTTAGCAATTCGTCGGAATATTTTTTTTTATGTACGAGTAGGTATGTTCCCCGATTACTCAAAGGCGCCTAGACCGATATAGCAATTTTTTTTTTGTGTTTGAAAGGGTATTATTCAGGTGGTCCCATAGAAATTGTATTTAAATCAGTTGTGTGGTTTGAGTTTTAAACGAAAAAACCTAGACGAAATTGGTATGTCGTCTAGGTAAACAATTGTTTGAATATTTAGCGTTTCTAGTATTGAGATCGGTTTTTTGTTGCATTGATTATAATAACTAGTTAGTTAGTTAGTTAAGATCTTTATGGCACCAAAACATAATGATACAGAGTAATATATTAAAGAAAACAGATGTCAAAAGGCGGCCTTATCGCAGCTGCAATCTCTTCCATAACTAATACTTTTTACTTTGTTACTCCGGAGGTCCTAGGTTCGATCTGTACCCAGGGCATGTTGGAAAATGGCCTTTTTAAATTTAAGTGAGTCTTGGATGTTTATCTATATATGAAGTTATTCTAAATATTGTACCGTTGAGTTAGCATAATAAAAGTTTGAACTTACTTTGGGGCTAGCTCAATCAGTGTAATTTGCCTTTATATATTTATTTATTAATTACTAGCTTTTGCTCGCGGCTTTGCTCGTGTATCCCAAAGGAACATTACATTTTTTCGGGATGAAAGGTACCCTATGTCCTTCTCAGTACTCCTAACTATGTGTATGCGAATTTTCAAGAAGATTGGTTTAGTAGATAAAGCGTGAAGAGGTAACAAACAAACCAATATACAAACTCACTTTCGCATTTATAATATTAGTTAGGATAAGAATTAGGATTATAATGAGCCATACCCCGCATAAGCAAGTTATCCTTCTGTAAAGCTTTCTATTCTGATGTATCGCCTTATAGAAAATCCCTTTGGCGGTGACACGCTGAAATAAATTACAACTCGCTTAGAGTTGTGGTAAACCACTGAATAAGTGAGAGACGGATCGAATTCGTTTAACTGATTGAAGCCTTGTTTATCCAGTGTTTATGTTGAATAATGTACTAATAAAGACGTTAGTTTGCATGCCAAGCTAGTTCGAATGCTAACTGGCATATGATTTTAAAAAACCGGGCAAGTGCTTGTCGGACTCGTACATGAAGGGTTCTGTACCTCCGTACAATGTTTTTAACGTTGCGAAAACAAGAGAAAGAAAAGCGGGTAAGCACCCCTCGGACTCCAAAGCCGCACAGCTGAAGATACAAAAAAATAAATAAATAGATAAGAACAAATCACATTGATTGAGCTAGCCCCAAAGTAAGTTTAAACAGGCCTGTGTAACTCCCCGTTTAGGTATCGAAAATGTACCTACATTATTACTTTGCGCTATGCATTATCTACCAGTTTGCCTTTGGGACACATTGAGAAGTTGGTAGAAGGGGTGCAAGTTGTAGCACTATGACAAAACAACATAATATTACACAATAAATACATATACTTAATATAAATATTATTAATTTCAACATAATTTTATTAAATAATACATAAAAAGATTTATAACAATACATACATACATATATATCCACAGAAACATTAAATAAATACCATACGTACATACTAAACCATATACATACATACACATATTTATATATTATATACAGCAGAGAGAGTTTAATTTGATTCCAGATAATATTTCTCGACCAGCATTTTGAAATAATCACGATAATATTCTGTGGTTTAAACTTGTAGTAACTCAACAATACTATATTTTATAACAAATACATAATACAAAGTGGAAGGGACATACCCGTAATAAATCGAACCACGGGCTATACTAGATCACTAAAGTATAATGAAATTAAAATAACAGACAAAAAAATTCGACATTCCCATACAAATCGCCCGGGCGGCCGCACACTTTTGTATTGAAATGCCGAAAATTATTACTATAATATGATCTAGCATACTATAATGATCTATCCCCTTGTGTCTTATGTCCCTTCCACGTTATATATGTAGATAAACACACAAGACCCATGAAATTTTTAAACTTGAAAAAGGCCATTTTTCAACTTGCCCTGGTTGGGAATCAAACCCAGAACCTCCTAATTGGTGGACTGGCGTGTTGACCATTACAATGAAGATGCAACCGGGAACATGATATAAAGAAAAAAATGCCAATAAAAAGATCTAGGTCTGTAATGTGTCTACGCCGTGTGTATATTTACCAAGCCTGTGTCACTCCACTCCCCGTTTAGGTATCGAAAATATACCTACATTATTACTACGCGCGTACGCGCAGTACGCGCGGTAAATTCAGTTATACGAATCGTTTGTCCAGAGTAATAAGGATGAAATTGGCCTGCAATGGATGTCTAGGTATTTAAACGAAAAGGTGCGAAAATTTTTGGTAACAAGGTTATAGGTAATTTGTTAAAATAATATGTATGCATGTATGTACACTGACGAGTGAAATATACCAGGCCAAAATGTATGTAATACATTATTACTATATGCGCAGCGGCCCCTCGGAGTGGTAAATTCAGTTATACGAATCGTTTGGCCAGAGTAATAATAATGAAATTGGCTTGCAATGGATGTCTAGATATTATACGAAAAGTTGTTTGAGTTCTGACGTGAGCTAAATTAAAACATATTGCTAACCACATTGAGTAGATATTTCTTTAAATTTCTTTTCTGAGTGAGACTTCTATACGTTAGTATTATTTATTCTGTGCTCATATATAGTTTAGTATCTCCTGCGATTCATCTATTTTAATTTTTAGTAAATTTATGCATATTGAATTCATGATCATCATCAGGTCTTTTTTAGTCTCCACTGCAGGAGCACGACCCTCACACTTCTCCCCCGCACTTTCTGCGCCTTTCTGTGCTCTAAACTAGGATTAAAACAGGTAGCAGAGCAACAATATAATTTCACGTTATTACCCAGCAACCATCTTGATATATATACCCTTCTCGCTCTCACGCATTGGCGGGAGATACACAAGAGCGAAAGAGAGAGAGATATAATCCGGTAATGTTACATAGGCTCCTCGCTCACAGGTAATCACATACACGCAGATGCCAACTTTCAAGATTTCCGCGGGTTGTAGTGCTATTATGCCATTGTTGACAACGACAACTTGACAAGCCGTGCGTGGAAGCGTGATAAGAAAAACATTTGTTTGTTTTTATTGAATTTATTGAAATAATTACCGTATAGTTTTGCGCCGAATATGAATAAACTATATTACAATTGTGAATTAGTAAATTTATTGCCTTACATTATAAATGACTCAATAATAATCAGTAAAGTGAACTAATGATGAAATGGACAATGGACATAATAAAAAATATTTGTGAAGTGATATTATGTAGCTGTTTCCGACTTTTCTGTAACATTTAATACATATAAAACAGAATATTTTTTACGTCATAGTGTTCGCAAATCTCCCGATATGGAAAGATATAATCGTAAATATGTCGAACTCGTTAGTAGGTAAGTATTAAATTAATTCTGCGGTGCGACCCTAAGTATAAAACTCACACATCGACGTGTGTACAGATAAATTGTTTTGTTTGTAGTAGTAGTAGGTATATACGTTACTCTGAATCAATGAAGAGTCATACCAGTGGTATTACACAACTTTATTGTATAACCAGTAGGTATGTCGGTAAGTACACGCAAGGCAGTTAACTACCTCCACTCTCCCCTCCATCGCAAGTAAATTTTATCGTCTCAGAAACAATCATTAATACCCGTTTTATGACGACGGCCGTATTCTGTTATAAGATGATTTTCCGAGACATTAAGTGGCGGAATTGAAAACTGCTGTTTTGGCCTATTCACAAAGGGGCCGCGTACAATAAGTCACTTTTCAATCATCGAACATAAAAACAATAGGGTATTTGCCTTTGTTTGTTTTTGGACAATATTTTTTTTATTTGGTTCGCGAAATGGTTTGTTACAATATTAACAAATGTTCTTAAGTAAGTACACAATATGACATATAAAATGTACAAGAAATCAGCATACAATATTTTAGTTATACGAAACAATAAATAAATCTTTTTCTGAAAACATTAAGATATACAACAATTACCATTTCAAATATTCGTCTGAAGAATAGTGGCAGCGTGGCGTTCGCTATTTATCTAACATCTCTTTTGTACGCGGGATACCTAATTGCATTGACGTCACATGCCAGTACGTGCATACTTTTTCTGTTACTTCACAGTTTCACTTTCCACCAGATTTGAGAGGCTAACTTATAATAACTCAAAAGTTAATAAGCATTTTCAAAAATCACCAGTGTTGTTGATTACACATGAAATACGAACGAACTCAACACTACATTTTTTATAATAAATAAATACATAATATAACGATAAACTCCAAGAACCTGGTCAATTTGAAAAAGGCAAATTGGACAATGGGCAACAGCTGATTCTATTCTACTCAGATCGTAAAAGCGAACGAGGGAATAGACTCAATTTTGTGGAATCATCTTTAAGTGATGCGGATTATTTTGATCCCTTTTTAACCGCCTTCAAAAAGAAAAGTGTTATATTATAAGTTTGACGCTAATGTCTGTCCGTCTTTCTGTCTGTGTCAGGTAGCGCTCAAATGGTGGGACCGATTTCAATGCGGTTTGTTTTACGTGAAAGCAAGTTCTTTTGAGGTGTTTGAGGTTATGTTTGATGAAAATCAGTTCAGCCGTTAAAAGTTATTGGGGGTTAACGCTTGAAAGTCAGGGCTTTCTCTAGCAAATAATAGATGGCGCTATCCGTAGCGCGACATGATATCCTCATCACTAGATGGTGTTCTTAACTGTAGAGGATTTATTATTTGCCTAGAAAATAAATTTGTTCACCTGTACGTCCATTTTAACGCTAAATGTGACATTTGAGTCTTAAAGTCCTAGGTCTTATCTATCCCTTAAGATATTAAGTCGTAATTCCGTTCCTTCGATCCTCAAGAATCTCCCCAAAGGGTAGGAGTCACCGAAATAGCAACGTATGGATGAGGCCAGTGTAACTTTATAGGCTTTTACTGTTAATGTGCGGATTACTGTTTATCGCTCAATTGTAGATCAAGCCCTCACTTGATGGCTTTTACATTATGTATGCCTTTATATGTATGTCAAATAAACAAACTGGCACTTTATTTACTCATGATATAATAAAACAAGGTATTTTGTCCTGCAATGGCCCAAATCTACGTCACGAATGTCACGATAAGTATTACTACTGATAGTCCTTATCAATAAAAAGGACTTTCTCTATTTGTATTTATTTATTTTCGTTATTACTCTATATTTGTTATATATATATATATATATATATATATATATATATATATATATATATATATAAACAAATATAGAGTAGAGATATATAGTGTACACAAATCACACTGACTAAGCTAGCCCCAAAGTAAGTTCTAAACTTGTTTTATAGGATACTAACTTAACGATACTATATTTTATGATAAATACATATGAAGATAAACACCCAAGACCCAGGACAATTTGAAAAAGGCCATTTTCCTACTTGCCCTGGCTGGGGATCGAACCCAGAACCTCCGGATTAGCGGTCTGCGTGTTAAACATTACGCCACGGAGGTCGTCAAAAAAAAGGTCGCCGAAAAGGTGCTGAGTTCTGCCATGAGCTAAATGAAACCGATATCGCAAGCCACATTGAGTAGATATTTCTTTGAATTTCTTTGCTAAATGAGACTTCTGTACGTTAGTATTATTTATTCTGTGCTAATATATAGTTTAGTATCTCTTGCGATTCATCTTTTTTAATAAATTTATGCATATTGAATTCATTTTATTTATTCATGATCATGATCAGGTCTTTTTTAGTCTCCACTGCAGGAGCACGACCCTCTTTATATTACCAGAGCCATATATTAGCCAGAGCAGTCAGAGGATTTGACCTACACTCTCCACGCTGGCCAGACGGGTTGGAGAGGTCTCATTTATGTTTAAAGGCGTTGTTCAGCTTGTGTTTCCTAAGTCGCCTTCTACGACATCCACGGGAAGACTTGTAGTGGTCCTATTTTACTCTGCCGGGAACCACACGGCATATTGAATTATTAGTTCATAATTGGTTTACTAAGTTAGCAAGTAGTTATTATAAAAACAAAAAACGCGACTGCCAACATATAAGTTGTACATATATTTGTAATCCTTGTATAAAATCCGTTAATTTGATACCACAGTCTACAGGATTTAAAAAAAAAGTTCGAAGACTCGAAGAGAAGAGAATAATTTTGCCCGACAATCCGCCATTTTGGATTATTTAAAATTTTGATATACCCAGTGTCACTCTCAGAGTTAAGACAAATCTAACGACACCTCTCAAGATAAAATCCATCAAGCCGTTTAGACTGTAGAGCCTGCCAAAGAAATTTACATACAAACATACATACATACACTCGCAAAATATAACCCTTCTACTGGCGCAGTCGGGTAAAAAAGGCATTTTACTCGGATCACACACAGTGGCAACACTCCCAAATTACATATTTTTGGGCCAATCACGTGACCCAGCTGTCACTGGAAGAGAATACCAGGCGAAGTATATTATTATACCATGGGCTTAATATCCGGCTTATCCGCCGACACCCGTTATCTGCCACCGTTTCATATATTTCGTGATTACGACACCGTGTGTTGCCAGGCATCATATTAATTTTGTATTTAAATTAAAACATGCTATGAAGAATCTGTGCCGTGTGGCTTCTGGCGTAGAATGGACCACTCCCTCTTTTCATGTGGATTTTGTAAGAGGCGACTAAAGGACTAAGCACAAACATCTCGTGTTACAACTGTACTTCCAAGGACTAGGGTTGTGGTCGAGCGTCGTCAAAACGTTTCGCAAAAATGCCTTCCCAAATAGGGTTGACGTCAAGCAGGTGACCGTACCACAGAATACAGTAAGAGTAAACAGAACGGAATCTCCTAAGGTACGCGCAATATGCGTCCCCGTTCCCCGCACCCGCACCTCTCCCCCGGTTCTTGTGAGCCAACGTGCGTCATCGAGGCGAAAACGGAGAAAAGGTGCGGGGATGGGGAACGGGGACGCATATTGCGTGTACCTTAGGAGATTCCGTTCTGTTTACTCTTACTGTATTCTGTGACCGTACGTAAAACTTTGCCAAATCGTTTAAACTGTTCCGACTGTTTCTTCTCCAAGAATACTTCATCATTTGGGAATGTTGCCACTGTGTCTGATTGAATTAGGCTTGCTACAAGGCCGGCATAGTCGTTTCGGCAGTATGTTCCGAACAGCAAAGCCACGCAAAGCCGACCCGAAGAAATAACTGCACTGGTTTTGCTTCTTCATTCAGCTTCTGCCGATCGGGTAGTTCAGTCGTGTCGACACATCATTCGATTCGACAGTATTTTTATTCATCTACATATATCGTACTGTAATTCTGACACTGCATAAATTCGTCTCTTGGGGTCAGTTCACACAGAGCGACGTGACGCGACGTAACGCCCCTTTTAAAGAAATATAGAACTTGTTTTCCACATAACAAGATACAAATTTCAGATGCGGCTCAGTGCACGTACGGCGCAGCGGGCTCTCACTGAAATTAGTATCTTTTTGTGTAGTAAACAAGTTCTATATTTCTTTAAAAAAGCGCGCTACGTCGCGTCTCGGTGTGAACTGACTCAGTCGCAAAGTGAAATTTAAATGGGTGCAATAACTGCCGCTACGTGCGTAGCCTACCAATACGCTGCTACGCCGTAGCAAATCGTAGTGGTTTGTAGCTTGATCGCTACGACTCGTAGCCTTCCCGTAGTATGGCTGGTTTTATAACATTGTTATCATATATTAACTAATAATTGAAGTACAAATACTATTATTTTGTCTTTCTATAACAACCTGTATTTATTTATTTATGTCTTCTCTTATAGAATGTGTGCATACAAATTTTTTATTTATTGCACACTTTAGTATGGAGATAAATGTAAGTACATAAAAGGCAGCCTTATCGCTCAGCAATCTCTTTCAGGAAACTTTACGATTGCTATTTACACAAAAAAAAATTAGTCATGTTACAGGTGTAACATACGTTATTAGAAAATACTATAAAAGATCCGTCAATTTATTTACGATCCGTTTAGGATCCAAAATAGAAGGAGGCTAAAGGAGTGGAGGATGGAATCAAAGATTTAAATATTTATTCAATAATAAAGTCTTTGCAGGCACTTATACACGTCAAAAAGTTAAGTTATACATTACATGTTGTCTACGCCACACAATTATATTCGGAGGGCTGCGGGGCGCGGGGGACGCCGCTCGCCCTGCTGCCGCGACGCCCGCGCCGCGTTCTCCACTCAAACACTTCTCGTATGGACTGCTAGCGAGCGCGCGTGTTTCTTGTGCTTATAGAGAACCTCTTTGTAACCAGTACCTAAATTACAGTCCATTTTTAACTACGAGTATAACTTCTTTTATTTACCTGACCACCCGGTAGAAAGTATAAACACATGTAATATTTATTGATATTTGAATGATTAATTATTTTAAACAAAAGCTACCGATACTGTTTCGCAACGACCACTGCTGAGAAAAAACGCCGAAAGAAACTCATTTACTCAGTATTGGTCGCCTACGCGCCAAAACGGCTTTGTCACTTTACATAGATATTATGCAATTTACAAACACACATTTTACAAAGATTTTTTAAAATTACGAAATATAGGGTCATCACCCTTATTATCGTGAGAGAAAACAGCTGTGTTCTTTACATCAAAACTCACTTTTTCACCCTTTAAAATCATGCTGATAGCATTTCAGTAGAAGCTTTCACTTCTTTTATATACGAGTACTATTGGAATGTTTTATTCGTTCGAACGGTTTCGACGCCCGACGCCGCTGCCGGCCTAGTTTAAATAGAGTGACCATACAATAAGAAGTAACTTACCCTTAAGAGTTTACTCTAGTTACTCTAGATATAATGAGACTTTCGCATACAAACGTAGTCTAACTAGAATATAGTGTATGATACACTCATATCATATTTGACCATCAGAATGGAAAACTTCTTCACCAAATACAGCCGAAATCTAACATGACATTTCATAAAAATTTAAGATTAAAAAAACTGCAACCCGACTACGTTTAGCAAACTCAAAAGTAAAAAACAAGTTTTATTTAGTGTTTCATCTTTTGGCATTGAGTTTTTATAGAAAAGTCTGGGGTAAGAGGACTCTTAATTACTCGCACGAAAAACATTTCATAATTATGTCATCATCATCATAATGTTCAGCTCAAATCAGCCCACTGTTGGGATAGGCCTCCCTTTTTTTGCGCCATTCCATACATAATCATGTAATGACCTCAAATTATAGAAGTTATTTTCATATACACGCTGACTTTTTGGCTTTGGAAAACAAATTTCGTATAGTAAATAAATTCCTCTATCCATCTATATACATAATCACAGGCCGGAAACTCCTAAGGTACGCGCAATATGCGTCACCCAGGCGTCCCCGTTCCCCGCACCCGCACCTCTCCCCCGTTTTCGCCTCGATTTCTCACGTTGGCCGTCAAGAACCGGGGGAGAGGTGCGGGTGCGGGGAACGGGGACGTATATTGCGCGTACCTTAGAAGAGTCCCTTCTGTTTACTCTTACTGTATTCTGTGACATAATCCTAATTTGTCTATGACATAAGATAAAGAAGTTGTGAAAATGTTTTTCGATCGAGACCACGTAGTTACGCCCGTCTTGTCATACGAATATCGCGCGGAGAACGACGAACTTTGTTACGCTACTAATTGATCTCACATTGTTACTTTCGAGTTTTAGTCAACATTTTTTGTTTCTGAATTTTTATTTTGACTAGCTAATTAGGTAAGACCTAATTAGCTAACGATCCCTATGAAGTGGCCTTCGGCTCCAAAGCCAATGAAAAGTCACCGTGAATATCAAGTAGGTATATAAGTAAATAAATATTTTTTATTACTAAAGTGTTTCATTAATTCTATAATATTTAAAAGAAATACAATTAATTAGTATCTAATTTAACTAAAACAAAATTATTATCAAAAATGTACGATTTGTATTTATACTGAAATCGAAGTTAAAATTTATTTATTTATTAATTTTGTTTTATTTATTCAAGTACACTTGAAAATGTACAAACTATTCTAATAATAATATGTAATAAAGAAAAAATAGTACTTATAAATATTTTTCGGGAACTTTCCAAATCGCTTATATTACACTGTTGGCAGTATATACTCGTATCTTATATCAGAGTGATTATTGCACACAATTTTGTGTATATTTTGCATTTCGTTGTATAACGATTCGAGGGGAAATTTGGACCATAGCAAGTGAATGCTAGCTTTGACTTCATAGTTTAGTAGTAAGGACTACTAAACTATGAAGTAACTTTTTGTCTGACATCCAAAAACAAATCTTTAAATTAAAAAAGAAAATAAAAATTGTAAAAAACAGTACAGAACATTTCGCGTCGCCAAAATATGGTCACCCTAACAAAGCCTGGATGGAGCGAGAAATAATACGGATTTAGTTCGGCACCGCAAAGCCGCGACCGAATGCAATGCTCTAATTGGTAACGGCTCGAGTACGGTAGTACAACTGGGGACTACTATTATTTACCATTTATTACCTTGCGCTGTGTGGTTTCACGCCTAACAGGACTACTCCATCTCTTCCTGTGATAAGCACATTAAGGACATATAACTACAGGGTTATTTTTAATTAACCGGCAACCTTTTTGGAGCAAGTTTAATCCAACAAAATTTCGTCCTCCCATACAAAATCCATTTGGTTGAGCGATTTGCATGGAAAGTCGAATTTTTTTTTTTTTCGTTTTTCAATAATTGTTTTTATGGAAAGTGGTTCAGTATCACGGGCTGAAATTGCTCCAAAAAGGTTGTCGGTTAACTAAAAATAACCCTGTATAGGTTTAAAGATCTTTATTTATCAATAAGACAAGATTGTACTTACTTGAGAATAAATTACATTACACTTATAAAAAACATTTGGTCGTTTGCACTACTACGGAATACAATAAACGGGCAAGTGCGAGTCGGACTCGTACATTAAGGGTTCCACAGACGGACAGACGGACAGACGGACAGACGGACAGACGGACAGACGGACAGACGGACAGACGGACAGACGGACAGACGGACAGACGGACAGACGGACAGATGGACAGACAGACAGACGGACAGACGGACAGACGGACATACGGACAGACAGCGGAGTCTCAATAATAGGGTCCTGTTTGCACCCTTCGGGTACGGAACCCTAAAAAGGACTGTGACTGACGGACAGACAGACAGACAGACGGACAGACAGACGGACAGACGGACAGACGGACATACGGACAGACAGCGGAGTCTCAATAATAGGGTCCCGTTTGCACCCTTCGGGTACGGAACCCTAAAGAGGAACAATAAGTTTAGGTAAGTACAAAATGAAACAATAAGTTTAGATCAATAGGTACAATTGTAGGTGATTTAACGAATTGCAATGGTAGTTTACTAAGGTCTGAGATGTTCAGATAGCTTTGTTTTGAATATGTTCAATGAAATTATTTTTTTTATATCTATTTTTTATATCTCGTGCGCAAACTGCATTTCCAAGGAGCCTTGTATTGATGGTTCCAAGTTCTTTTCTTTCTCCGCTTCGCAAGGTCTTCAGCATCCTTGGGTATCCATTGACATGCATATCAACCTTAAGGAAGACCTCAAAAACGCTTTTATTTTAAACGACATGTGTAGAAAGAAGTACTTACTCAAATGACATAATTTTAAGGAAGTGTCTAAGGTAGGGCCGCCCTCATAGGCTATTCATATTATACCGCCTATAACTTGCGGTCACTGGATCTTAATAAAGCTTTGTGACTGCGGCGAAGTGGGGGGGGCAATCAATCTCCTGTAGATATTATATCTACTGCCCCTGAATTTCAAGTTCAGATCAAAGAAAGACACTCGTTCAAATATTTATAATGACATATTTTTTTATATACAATATTTTCGCTTTACTATCAGACTATATTTCACCAGGCGAGTCTTAATATTTGAGAATCAATAAATAAGTAATGGCCGAGACACATTTGTCTCGGCTCGACGGCACGTAACGTTTTTATTTCTACTTTACCTAGGGTTAGGATCAGAGCACATCGATGGTATGTTTTCTTACCCTCAGGTAAATGTTCAAATACCTTTAACCTGTGGGAAAGAGAAATTATTCTCTCAACACGGAATTAAAGAGTACGTTCGGATCTCTCATCAGCAAGTTATTTTGATAAATAAAGTTTTTATAACAATTCTGTAGTTTCAAAAATCTAGACTCTTGAGTGCCCATTTGAGGTTTATTTGGAGAAGAAAAAGCGAGAAAGAGCACCGTGAGGTCCAAAGCAGTACAGCTGAGAATTCAACCGGGAACGCACAAAGATGACATGTTACACATGTTACACCTTAGACCTCATCTTAGTTTCTCATCAGGCTAGATAGAGGTCAAACGCACTCAAATCTCTAATAAAAAAAAAGGAAGATTAAAGCCGAATGTGCCGTGTAGTTCCCGGCAGAATAGAATACCACCACCACCACCACTCTTAGTTTTCCCGTGGATGTCGTAGAAGGCGACTTAGGAAACACAAGCTAAACAAAGCTTATAAACAAAAATTAGACCTCCAACCCGTCTGGCCAGCGTGGAGAGTGTAGGCTAAATCCTCTGACTGCTCTTTCTAATAATATGGCTCTGGTAATAAATACAGAGTGGTCGTGCTCCTCCGTCATCTTTTCAATTATCCTTTCTACTATATGCCATCTTAACTTCATAAAACTAGTTCTAAATGGGCCCTCTGCACATAGTATATTCAATTTAATACGAGTAGGTATAAGCTGGTCGACCAGAGGGCTGGCAATTTCTTAGCACAACGAATAAGCATTGCCATCCAACGTGGCAATGCTGCCAGCCTTCTGGGCAGGGGCAGAATTTGCGGGATATTTTTTATTTATAATATTTTATATTTATAAGTAATTTATTTTTAGTATTAAAGTTGTAATAAGTTTTTTTTTTGTTACTTAGTTTTAGTTTAGTTATTATTTATGTACTTGTACATATAAATATCCTATGATAATAAAGCAACTGGTGCCCATTATCTCAAAATGACACATTTCTCAATTGAATTATTTTGTTCTACATCAATAACTGTGCTAGACTTACACTTAAAGCAGCTACTGTAATAAGCACGTAGAGGGACGAGCTAAAAGATTTATTTTCATCGCCGGCTATGGATGACCAGCTTTATACACTTCGAAGAAGGCATTATTTATGTTTGATGTAGGTTAGTATAAGCTATAAAGTGAACAAGTGTCCACTATACAATAAATACAATAACACGTTGTACCTATATACCCCGTAATTTCTTATGATAATTAAGTGTGCCAAGTAGAGAAAACTATCATCATCATCAGGTCTTTTACGGTCTCCACAGCAGGAGCACGACCCTCTCTGTACTACTAACGCCATATATTAGCCAAAACAGTCAGAGAATTTGGCCTACACTCTCCACGCTGGCCAGAAGGGTTGGAGAGGTCTCATTGATGTTTAGGTACAAGCTTTGTTTAGCTTGTGTTTCCTAAGTCGCCTTCTACGACATCCACGGGAAGACTTGAAGTGGTCTAATTCTACTCTGCTGGGAACCACAAGGCATAAAGAGAAAACTATACAAAATATATTTCAGTTATCTAATGACAGCGTGTTTATTTACAATGTAAAAAAGAAGAAAAAAATAGAATTAACTTTTACATTAGGTTATGAAAGTTAATCTAGAACTTCTTTGTTTAATCTATAAAACTTTTATAATCAAATGGATCATTAGTTATACAGTTTGTTTGTTCAATTGGTTCGTGGCCCGACAGTTAACATTGAATCAACAGCTAAACTTTTATAATTAACACTTGGAGTACAAACTTAACATGAATATTACTTGATTTCCGTTGTTTCAGTAATTAAAATAAATTAATAAATAAAAAAACAATAAAATAGCTTAAAAATAGCTATATTATAAAATAGCTTGTACGACTGCAAATTATGTTTAGTACGTATTAGTATTAGCTAGACTGGCTAGACTTTAAAAAAATGTTTTCTTTGTCTTCTTAAGATCATACTTGAATTATGATCATATTGCTGCCCCTATTTAAAATAAATTATTTGAAAGGAAACGGAGATATCATTTAAAATTTTGTATCTACCAAGCCCTAGATAACCCTTCAAACTATTTTATAAATTACTGTTTACAGTTTAAAGTGAGAACGTGAAGCTTTTTTTCGCACTGGGTCCCGTAAAATTCATGTATATGTAACGAAAAAGATATCAAATATCGTTTAATAGAAAGGTAAAATATAATTCATGCAATGCATTTAATATCTTTAAAATTTGTTAGAAACGATCGTTAATTTTTATCGCTTAGTGCCGCCTTATTTGCGGCTCGAGCGAAATTGATGTGCTTTGCTTACAATTTTCTCACGTTAGGGCTGTCTTCACAACGATCTTTTTTTTTCTTTATTGGGGTAAACAAACAAAAATACAATAAGTACAATTATTCAATTTTTTTTTAAATTATCTACCCTTGTTGTTCCGAGTTAGAATAGGACCACTCCATCTCTTCCTGTGGATGTCGTAAGAGGCGACTTAAGGACTAAGCACAAACATCTCGTGCTACAATTGCATTCCCAAGGAGGTTTAACGTCGGGCGGCGGCCACTTGCGAAAGTTTTCGCATAAATTAATTCCCAAAGAGGGTTGACGTCAGGCAGGCGGCTGGTCGTAAAACTATAGCCAAATCATTTAAACTGTTCCGGCTATTTCTTCTCCATTTTGCAAAGGGGATGTGATCAATGACAAGTGGCATTATTTTGTGATGTTTTATTCTAATAACAGTACCAAATAATTTATTTTTAACCCAGTAAAATACCCAATTCTTAATCATCTTTCCACTCTTTTTACACTTTAAAATTTAATAAAGTAAAATGTTATCAATCTTAAATAGTTGTGTAATTATTAGAAGCCGATTTTACTATATCTGTAATTAGTAGAATTTTTTTTTGATCAAACTGTCACTGCCAGTTCTAACCAGCAGTGACTAATACACTTCGTCATTCATTCATACTTCACTTCAGAATGGTTTGAATAAACCACAGACCTACCACTACTAGACCTGCATAGTGCGTGGCCACTTTAGTGCATCTCTTTCTATCTTTGATTGTTGCCTCCACCCATATTTTGCACACGACACAGAACATTGCACAGAACACACTATGGTTACTAACTTATAATAAGCTCAAACAAAACCATAAATCATGTTTTAAATGATAAAATCCCTAAAATCAATAACTTTTTTTGATCGTTTTGTGGTTTGTTTGGCCCAGATTTTGACAGTAGGCCAGCTTATAGCAGCCACGCCGATAAAGATAAAAAAAAACATATCAGCGTTTCTTTCACACTCACGTTGTACTGTATTTGACAGTCTCTTTCTAGCAATATCGTTGCAAGTCTAGTAATGGTAAGTCTGTGGAACAAACGCTCCGGCAGTCGTTCCGTTATTCGGTTCGAAAAAAGAACGGTCGCATATTGTATAAATACCAAAGAGTCAAACAAAACACAGTAATGAGCGATCAATAAAATAAGGGCAATATTTATTGATCTGTTCTCTGTTTAATCGTGATCCCTAGCTTCGATATTTTAAGACGATTTACAGCTGCTTTTTAACTCTTTCTTTAAAGCTAAAGTACAAGAAAAAACACGTCGCTGACAGCCCTATTGTATCCGCTTCAGTATTCCCGGCCGCGGTCACAACTCTTCTTATATTTTTAATTTTTATCCAGTTACGCCGGGTTTCTTTAAGTTACAAAGTATTTTCATATCGCTCGAACTTGTCACAGAATTTATTATGAAAGAGGTTGGATGCCGTTGTGTTATTTATTAATTTACTTACTATAATACAATGAAACTTCTACTTTACACTGTGTTCCAGGCAGAAATCGGAAAACCCATAACGGTAACCCTTTATAAACGGTTACCGATTGATGTACCTAAGTCGCCTATAGAAGGTTATGCGTTAGATACCAGTAACCCTGTATATATATTTATATTTTTTATAATAATGTTTCGTTGAGTGAGGGCTAGCTCCTTCAGAGTGATTTATCCCTATATATTTATTTATCTCACTGAAAGAGTGAGTTCCTTGAATATATCTAGGAGGTTCATAATCACCCTGTATATAAAAACTCAGAGGACTCTGCAATTTGCTCGTTAAAAAAGTAATTGATCTCAATTACATCGATATCATAATAACCACCGCGATTGCCGGTATCAGTTTAAATATGATTTATTTATCAAACTTGATATTCCAAGAATCGCAACATTTATTATTGCTTTCGCTTCCAGGGAATATCCAGGCAATATTGCAGACTTGTTGGCTAGGCGCACCCTGTCATAGACATCATTCAAATTAGACCTTTTAAAAAAGCGGCCAAGTGCGAGTCTGACTCGCCCATTAAGGGTTCCGTAGCATCAAGTAACATAATATAAAAGTTCTAAAGGTAAATTGAGGTTTAAGATTTATGACGTATTAAAAAAAACTACTTACTAGATCTCGTTCAACTGAGTAATTATTTAAAATTTTGTTCTTGTAAAACCTAGATAACACTTCAAACTATTTTATGAACATGTTTACAGTTTAAAGAGAAAACGTTAAGCTTAAGTTTGCATTTTTGCCAAAAGTGGCCGTATTCCGCAATGTAAACTAAAGCTTAACGTTTTCAGTTTGAACTGTAAACAGTAGTTCATAAAATAGTTTAAAGGGTTGTCTAGGTTTTCCTAGAACCAAATTTTAAATGATATCTCCGTTTCCTTTCAAATATTCTTTTTCAAATGGGGGCAGCACTGGACTCCATGTATCATCTTAAGCCTTAGTCGCCTCTCTTAAAAAGGGTGGTGACAAATCGTATTCTATTCTGCTGTCACCACACAGCTAGAGACAAATTACTAGAGGTCAATGCCTCCTGCCTTTTCTAGATACGCACACTACTATATTTTCCAAAGCATGAAGTACGAGTATACTCTGCATTTGTCTATTTAAATGGTGGTCAGTGCTCCGCGTAGTATATAATCCCTGAAGTACTATTTATCTTACCAGTTTAGACCAGACCTATTTCCTCTGCTGAGTTAAATTATATTAATGAATTGGCAAATTCTATTATTTATGGATCCAATTAATATTGGCCCTTTCTCCAGTTATCTATATAAAGGATTAAAAACTGATACCTAACTTTTAGTTTATTGAAAGGCTTTCTGGCCTTTTGATATGTATCCGATCATAGATTTTCGTTTCGAAACAGAGTCAGACTTTTATTTTGAATTCACAAGTTATATGACGACCTCCGTGGCATAATGGTTAACACGCTAGACCGCTAATCCGGAGGTTCTGGGTTCGATCCCCAGCCAGGGCAAGTTGGAAAATGGCCTTTTTCAAATTGTTCTGGTTCTTGGATGTTTATCTATATATGTATTTATCATAAAATATAGTATCGTTGAGTTAGTATCCCATAACACAAGTTTTAAAAAAAAACTTACTTTGGGGCTAGCTTTATCAGTGTGATTTGTCCCTATATATTTATTTATTTGTATTTCGGCAAAATTTTGTAATTCCAAAGAAATTGCATAAACACCCTTATTTTTAAATTAGTACACAAATTTTAAGGGGTGATTCAGTCCATCATTATGAACAACTTTTCCCAATAAATGTATATCGAAATACTAGTCGTAACTAGATCACATGACTACTTCGATTCGATTGGTGTACTAATTTAAAAATAAGGGTGTATATGCGTAGATATATGCAATTTCTTTGAAATTACAAAATCTTGTCTAAATCTGACATGTCACTTCAAAATAAAAGCTACGTTTGTAACCAAAAGTCTCTAATTAAGAGGACTCTTAATACTCAGTATTAATTTTTAGTGCCGTCTAAGGTTATGCATAATTTCTCAAGAAACACTAACAAAGTTTAGTAATACTATGTACCTACAAATACTTCTACTATTCTTCCCGGTATCTCTAGACGAAATTAGCCTACTAAATATTGACTTGCCTTGGGCAAGAATCAAGATGCACAGCAGTGACAGCCAAGTTTGTACAACGCAAACAAATGGACGGAGAGTGGACTCAAAAATGGAAATCTCTGAAATGAAGGTATTTACCCAACTTGCTAAGTTCATAGAACTTTTTTGTATTTATGTTTTCAGTATTCGTAAATGCTGTACATTTAATGATGCAGCTATCGGTGTTCAGTTCACCATAATGAAGACGGATGAGTCCGTATTTTTTATTTGTCTCCCATAATCTTTTTGCAACTTTTTAGTAATAGTCGTTCACTGCAGACCAATCCATGGGTAAAACAGGCAAAAGGCCAGGCCATTGATGTCCTCAAAATAGTAATATAAAAATATATTCAGCTAAAGTTACATAAACAACTTATTTGCAGTCAAGTTTATATAGGTACAATAGTTTCGAAGAAAAGGTAGGAAATGATAAACTTTTCGCTCATTTTTTATTAATAGCTTCAAAACTATTTAATTTAAATTTGATATATCACGTGTCACATGATGTACATAGTCTGCAAAACTTTTTTTTAATTGTCTAATTTACCTGTATAATCGTGGGTCACGGATTTACAGTTTAGTACCAAATTTTAACTCTATCCGTCCAGTAGTTTTAGAGCACATTGGACAGACGGACAAACACACAAGAGCGATTCTATAAGTGATCTCCTTTATCTATTGAGCGTACCTAAAAAGGCAAAATTAAAAAATAGCAAAAATTAAAAATAGTGGTACCATACAAAACTTGGCTCCCTTTTAACATTTTACGTATCTGGCGGCATTCAAATAAGTCGGAACAACAAGTTACATTAGCAGGCCGCACCTAAACAACATTAAAACCTAACTTAGCGGGAGCCTAACTCCAATTGCTACTTACATTACGGATAAAGTTGAGTGTACACTGTCTTTATAAAGCTTGTGTGTTTGTGTGAGTGGAGAAGAAATTATAATAGGTATTTATTTACTAGCAGTTGCCTGCGTGCTCAAAGGTGTATCCATATCCTCCCATTCTGGTCTGGAAGAAAAAAACGTAGAATGTACCAGCTGTGTGGTTCAGGATCAGAATAGGACCACTCCATCTCTTCCTGTGGATGTCGTAAGAGGCGACTAAAGGAAAAATAGCACTTAAAGATCGTGCTACAATAGCATTCCCAAGGAGGGTTGACGTCAGGAAGGCGGCCGGTTGTAAAACTATAGCCAAATCGTTAAATTTTTTCCGGCTATTTCTTCTCCAATTTGCTATATTTTTGGCATCCTTGGGTGACCATTGATGTGCATATTATATTTGGAAAATAAAAAGCAGGAAAGTTCCCCGGGCTCCGACGGAGCATAGCTGAGGATGCAGTCGGTAACGCGTTCAAATGAAGAAGAAAAATTTACCAGCTGCTTTTCTTCCCGTGCAGATAAAACTAGTCGAAGAAATGGGCGTGAATCTAAATAATGTTAAAATGCGATGTCGCTAATAAATAACCTATCACTATTTTCATTTCTTTTGAATGAAAGAAAAATGATAGTTAATGTTTTAGTGTTTTTAAGTTGTATTAGTACTTATTACTTAGTTTTAGTTCAATTTATTTTTATTAATTATTAGATTAGTTGTAAAAAATTGTATTAAATGCTATTATATGTTTATACATTATGCCTATAAAAAAAAAATCGTTTATATTTCAAGTTCAGATTTGAAAGAGGAAATATAGAACAGCGAAAGCTTGATTTAATCCAAAATTGTGCATCCCTTTCTTCCGTATAATCGCACGCTAGGTATGAAAGAAATGGAAATATAATATACATAATAACTAGGTAGATGTACTTATTTCCTCTTAATAAATGCCGTTTCAAACAAAATAAATTAATTAATATTCACCTGAGCCCATGTTTCGAAAAGCCAGTTTTTGGAGGCCAATTCAATTTAAACTTTATGATGAATCATTATTGATTCTGCCTTTGACATCAGATCTCCTAGTCCAATATTCTACGATGTTTTTAATTACTAAGGCACTTTTTTTATCCAGAAACTAAATTATTTGTGTATCGGGAAAATAAAAAAAATCGTACGGGAAAATTAAAAAATCATAATAAAAAAATATTGGTGAATGATGTCAAAATAATAAAAAAATAGATAATGCAAGATCTTTAGACCCTAAGGCCACGTTTAGTGTGAAGGTGGGGGTAAAGATGGAAAAGGGTATCAGATATTAGTTATGTTATGGGTTGCTATATTAGGCACAACATAATTCGAACTCTCGCCTATTCGCTTCTTCGCATATTCACACCTTTAAATCTTAGAGCATTTAAGGTGAATATAGAAGCAAATGGCCTTGAAGTGGCACCCTCATTTGAAATAAATTGTTAACTCGTAAATATGGAGATAATTTCCATATTGCTAATCGTCAGGCACTAGATAGCCCTTTCAATTATTTTATGAACCACCGTTGAAAGTATTTACATTAGTCCGTCTAGCTTTAAAACTTGCCTCCGCCAAAAGTGGCCACAGCAAGTTTTAAAGCTAGACGGATCACCAATATGGAAATTATCACCATATTTACGAGTTAACAATTTATTTCACACTTCAAGGCCATTTGCCTATATATTCACCTTAATACAATGTCATAAGATAAATCCTTCAACTCAGTCTACCCCGTTATGGATGTAAACTTGAAAGTGCATAGCTTGCCATAAAAATTAACACATTGAAAACAAAATATCCTGCATACCACAATCCATTCAAAACATAAGAAATTTAAATTTAAAAGAAACAAATGCTACTTTTAACTGGCAATAAAACGCAACCCTCAAGGCGGGAAAGTTGGCAGCACTGGCAACATTGCGTAAAAAATAAACAGTAAATTGCAACATAAATTACCTAAAAGAATCTGTAATTCACAGCGAGGTTTTGTGGTAGAAATAGCTCGTTTATCACAATTAGCGGAGAGGAAAAAATCGCGGGAAGAAATGCTGGTTTTGCCACTTTAATTTTGTTTAGAGATGGTGTAATTAGCGCGTTATGGTACACTAATGTTTTGTTCTGCTCAGAGATAATACACTTATACTAGTTTCGCTGCTCACACGCAAAAAGTTAGACAAATAGATAAGGAAAACTCACACAGATTGATATATATACAAGCTTATTTTTAATTAAGTGATTTATGAAATTAAGTTATTAAGTCCTAACTTAGATGATTTGAAGAGGCTACAGGTTTTTACACAGAGCAACTGCCGTCTGACCTCCGCAACCCAAAGGGTAGACCAGAAACAATCCTAGAATAGGTATAAACAAACGCTAGATGGCGTTCGGGACCCACAGCTTTACGTGCCGAAGCACGGAAACATTTTTCTTTTCGGATTCAAGCCTGCAAAATCCTAACCTGACTGGAAACAACTTTTCATAAAGTATGCTTCCCAGTGGGATTTGAGCCACGCCCGGACCATAAGGCAAATGCTTCGACCACTGGACCACGGAGGCAGTCATCGGGTGGCCTCTATTCTATGTACAATATTCATAATGAATTTCTCTCACGTTAGTTTTAATCAAACAAATAATCCAGCCGATTTACACCAACGCATTGAAATATGGCACTATTTCTAATAAACATCGCATTTCGGGATTAAAATCTATACAGGATCGCTAAACGGGGATTACCGAAGCGGATGCGGGATCTGGGAATTTGCACCCATTATCAGTGATTCGGGATTTGGGACAATCCCTGGGGATAGGGAAAGCCGGCACCGTTTCGCCCATTTTGATGGGTTTAAGATTTTGTATTGTATTTTTGTAGTATTTCTTTTGGGTAAATCTTTGTTTTGAAAAGCGCCTGTTCCAGTTTTTATAATTCCTGTAAATTTTTAAAATATGAACATCATAAACCGTTGTTAATTTTTAGGGTTCCGTACCCAAAGGGTGCAAACGGGACCTCATTACTGAGACTCCGCTGTCTGTCCGTCTGTCACAGGGCTCTATCTCTTGAACCGTAATAGCTAGACACTTGAAATTTTTACCGATTATGTATTACTATAGCCGATATAACAACAAATACTATAAATAAAAAAAGTTAAAACTTAAAGGGGGTCGTCCGTCATACAAGAAACGTGTTTTTTGAGCGTTTTAACTAGATCTTTATAATGGCATTACCTAGACACTTGAAATTTTCACCGATTATGTATTACTATGGCCGCTATAACAACAAATTAACAACAAATTCTAAAAATAAGATAAGTTAAAACTTAAAGGGTCGTCATAAAAGAAACGTGTTTCTTCAGCGCTTTAAAACATTGTACGGAGGTACGGAGCCCTTCATTTACGAGTCCGACTCGCACTTGCCCGTTTAATATAAGTATCTACCTACGTTAAAAGTCAGATTATAATTAGAAATTATTTTCTTTTAATATTATTCAACCGGAAGACGTGGTCGTTGTGGTAAGATGAAAAATGCTACTTTCCAACTTGCTCTGATTTGGGATTGAACCCAGAACCTCCGAGTGCCGGACTAGCGTACCAATACTGTAAAAAAATTGCCTTTTTCAAATTCTCCCGGGTCTTTTTTTTTTCGTTCATTACTTTACGTCCTACTGAAGGCACCACATCTTGGGTCTAAACAATCTATTTATATGTATTTATTATAAAGTATAGTATCGCTTAGTCAGTATCCTATAATACAAGTGCCAACATAATTTAGGCCTAGCTCAATCAGTATTATTTGTCCTTATCTATTTCTTTACTAGTAGCTGTGTGAGCTGTAAACCTCGCGACTCACCCCCCCCCCCCCCCCCAAAGTTGCGTCTTAACAAGGGCAACAATCGAAATGGCTAAAATATTATTATTTTAAAGTTTTAAACCCCCATGTCTCCGCCATTTTGGAAAATTTCCAAAAAATGAATCGACAAAAAATTATAAGTAATTATCGAACCTACTTATAAAATTTCACGTGAATCAGTTGATAAATGCGACCTGTAGGCGAGAACATACATACATACTGACAAACTGACGGATAAAACCATTTTAGGCCAATTTCGAAACAGACGCTTCGCTCTCTCAGTCATTAATAATACACTTTATTGCACCAAAACACTTGAAAAAAAATTCTATACAAAAAAGAAATCAACGGTGTACAACAGGCGGCCTTATCGCCAAGGCAATCTCTTACAGGCTACCTTTGGGTGACAGGATTGGCTGGAAAATAATAAATAGCTGGAGCGATTGTGAAACTAGTAATAACCTAATTATGTGATATCAAACAGTAAAAATAAAGAGAAGATGGAAAACCTTGAATATTAATATAATAATAAATGAATATTGAATATATATACAAAATATATACGTATATAAAATTGCACACATATACATACATACAACATACATACATACAACATACATACATACATACATATAAATACACATGTCATACACAACTAGAGGAAAACGAAGATTATGATAATTTATAGAAAATACATTAAAGTTAAAAGAAAATGCTGCTTTACCTGGTTCTTGAAACTTGCCAATGTCTGAGCAAAACGGATACGGGGCGGGAGGGCATTCCAAAGACGGACAGAATGGACAGTGAATGATTTTGAGTACATTTCAGTGGAGTGAGTTATTTCAATAATAGGTACACCTGTCACGTGAAGGAAGACGTCGCGTTGTAAAAGCACCTACATTCATTCTATTTATCTATCAATGCTATCTAGTCTCTAGACTAGTTTATTTTAATTTATTATTTATGTTTATTTTAATATTGTCTAGTCTAGAGTCTACTCTAGACTAGACAATATTAAAATAAATACAACAACTATTTATCACTTTATACCAGGGGGAAACGAAACGACATCCAGCTATTAACGAACAAACTGCCGTATTATAAATCCGCTGATAAGATCAGCAATTTAAAACATGAGCGTGAGACATGAGCTTAGGGGGCGTCCATAAATTATGTGAGATGTTTAAGAGGGGGAGGGGGTCGTGTCAAATCTCATCTAATTTTACGTTGGAGAGAGGGGGGGTCTCGGCTAATATCACGCAATTTTTTTTCTGATTTAAACAAAAAAAAATATACCATTTTGGTCCATTTAATCCAGATTGTACATGCTTAAGATTTAATCTTAAGCGTAATCGTAATACGATTAAGATCATTCACTAATTCGTTCGAAAGAAATATAATTTTATTCATACTTCGACGGTATACATCTACTGACTGTCAAACCACCATATTTGTTTTATACCAAATAGCTCAATTTAATCTGAATTTACGGTGTAGTGTTTTTTATTCTTTTTTAATCACAGTAGTTACGATTTAGGTATTCTATTGTTAAATTTTTATTACACTTATAATTAAACTCTCAGCAATATTGATTACTAGTCTTAACTAGTCGTAAATAAAAGCACGAAGCAATTTTTTTTTTCTTTTTATAATAACAATCCAACGTGTTTACGTGAGAAACCCACATGAAAAATCTCACATGAGATTGGGGGATGGGGGAGGGTTGAATAAAATCTCAAGACATCTCACCAGGGGGGGAGGGAGGGACAGAAAATGAAAAAAAAAACCTCACATAATTTATAGACGCCCCCTTAGGGCATTCACACTGATTCATATTGCGCCCGCATGCACCGAGCATCAATGTAAAGTATTGGGCGTAATGCGATTTTAATGCAGTACTGTTTGGTCGCACTGCGGAAACAGGCGCTACCATTTGTCTAGTACTCATTTGTAACTCGCGGACGCGGTAAAGACTCTCGGAAAACTCGCTGAAAAAATATTTGCGGTGCTTTAGTCTATGTTTCGTACCTACTCATCTGTTTTAAATAGAAAACCATTGATGTGTTTTCATGGTTTTTGAAGAAGCATCAGCATATACAATATATGCCATGCATATATGTAACATTATACACTATTTGTATACGCTATATCAATTTTCTTCATAAAAGAAATTTAAACTGTTACCTACTATGGTATGCAAACTCATAAACGCAAAAATGCTAAAAATAGGAAAACAACTAGAACTTGTTTTTATTGTTATTGTACAAAACTAGTTACAAACTACCTTTTATCTCTACATCTTAACCTAACCTTATCCTTGTCTTTGATTAAGTTTTTACTAATTGATTAAGTTTTTAAAATTTAGGAAAAATTGTTATTCTTTTTATAGAATAACAATTTTTCCTGGACTTTCGATTGGCGAAATTCGAGAAATTCGGGATTCGGGGGTAAACACTTAATCGAAGACAAGGATAAGGTTAGGTTGAGATGTAGAGTTAAAAGGTAGTTTGTAACTTAAAACATAATTTAAAGCAAAGTAAGTAAATTTTACTTAGAGTAATTTACTTTTAATTAATTAGTTATTATTTTAGTTCATAATTAAAAACTCTTTATTTGATCTATAAAAAGTAAGTTCGAAAAACTCACGTAGAAGTTTGAAGACTCACTGGAAACTCACCGTACAATGGTAGGCTGAAACGTGAAACTCGATCGTAATTTCGTTATAAAAATAAGTCCTGATTTACAAAGTGGGATGTGATCTGTATTCCGAAGGTAATAAGCCTCGCACTGTATCCGACGTTAATGTGTGCCCGATGTATTGTTCATAATGCGATTTTAATACAATATGGTGCACAGAGCAGCGTAGGAAGCGTTCGAGTATGTCTCACATTTAATATTATAAAGTTTGGATAAGATTCCTCTTCTAATATCGATTGTTTTTGTCCGACTGCGCCAGGAGAGTTGTATTTTTACACGACTGCACCAGATGTAGTTTTTTTTATTTTTTCTAAGAACCCCCTGACATAATCAGGGCCTATGTTTGCCAGTTTGGTTTTTTACGAAAAAATTTTTAAATATATAATATATGTATAAATAAAATAAATATATAAAATATAAACCAAAAATTTACATATTACCATATTAAAGACAAAAACTTTTCAGGGTGTGCATCCCGGAATCCAATGCCAGCATTGGATTCCGCGGTACACCCCCCGATCAGCCGTAATTCGATCATCTCCCTTTCTCCTGCCTTCCCCTCCTCCTCGACGACCTACCGGCGCGAAAAATTCCAAACGTTAGTCAAACGACTAACGTTTGGTCTCTCTAAAAGAAACCAAACGTTAGTCGCTCGACGAACACACGCTTCCCTCCGCCAGCGACCAACGCTCAGTCAATAAACCAAACGTTAGTCGATGACAGACAAAAAACGTGTGTTTTTTCACGACGCGTTAATCACGTCCCAGCCTGCTACGAAGCGGCCAGAGTCCGGTCTGGCGGGTCCAACCGTCCCGCCCAACCAACGGCCACGCCGCCCGCGGGCGGGGACGCGATACGCTAACCTAAAATTTTACACGCGAAAGTTAGGCGAGCCCATTTTTACACGTCCCCGTTTATTGCGGGACAGACGGAGCCCGGAGATATGGCTAAAGGCCACCCCCGGTACATCCTGATACCCCGCAATGGAAAGGGACGCGCAACTAAAAAACAACTTCTACCGCCACATTCACTTTCCTACAAATAAAATAAAGTACAGAAAAAAGGCTGCCTAACTATCTAAACTGCAATGGGGTGTTTTCCCTTTGTTTACAATATATTTACATAAAATTTTTATTAAATTTATTACGATAATATTTTTTTAAAAATTTACCGTTAAAATTAAAAGGAAAAACACCCCACTGCCCCCAACCCACAATACCTTCAGCGGTCCACTTCTGCTCGATGTTTGGCCATGCCGCTTTGTCCATTTTCCACACCTTTATTCATAAACAAATTATTTATGCGCATAAATAATTAAAGCAAGAAACGATTGCAAGGTCAGGAATACGCTGTTGCTGACCTTGCAATCGCGTCCCACTTCCGCCTCAGCGGACAGTCCCCGCTGAAGGCATTGTGGTCGACCCTGTCGCCACCTGCCTTTTTGCAATAACGGCAGGTGGCCGTCGTACCTGCTTTGTGCTCAGCATACTCCGACTTCAGGTGTGGACCCCCGCAGTGGCTGCAAACGTCCTCCCCCTCCGTGCAGAACCGCCTGCTGTGGCCGTAGCCCAAGCAGCGCGAGCACTGCACCAAGGGGGACTGATCCGCAACCCTTACACGCTGGAGGTCCACGTGGAGGGCCCCGACATCCGAGGTGTGCTGAGCACAATATTGCTATTATTTGGATTACGTGCCTTTTTTCTGTACTTTATCTGAAGGCGGTCCTCCCCCCTGCCGAGGCCGTGAAACACCTCTGGATTCTGCTTCCTCATCGCTCCGAGGACGTCATCATCGCTGTAGCATATGTTGACGCCCCAGAGGATGAGGAGCGGGTCCCGGTTCTTCACCTCCTCGGCAGTGAGGTTGCCCGCCCTCACAATCCTTTCTCTGAGCTTTGCGCGCTCCCCCTACGTCGCGCAGCTCATGATCACCTTCTGGTCCTTTGCCTTACGCACTCGCTCCACTCGGACCCACCCTTCCTTGCACCTGCTCCCCCGTGTCGCACGCATCCTTAGATCTGACGACAAGGGACAGCAGGGGCCTCCGCTCGGTCGGCTTCGCCAAGGTAGGGCAGGACACCGCGTCTGCGTAAGACAAAGCACCAGAAGTTTGCCGCGCGACTAACTCCCTGATCACGTCCAACTTTCGCGCGTTTTCGCTGATCAGCCTGGCCTGCTCCTCCATTTTCTCGGCAAGAGCAAGCCCGGCTGACCGCTCGTCCGACGTTTGGACGCTTTCGCGCGAATCCACCCCCGGACCGGGGGCGGGCGCAGCGGGGGCCCGATCCTCCCTCGCTGTTCCCGCCTCCAGGGCCTTTACCATCCCATGCAGGTGCTCGACTGCCTCAATGACTCCAAACTTGATCTCAGTTTTGAGATTTCTGAAGTCATTGAGGACCTTCCTCGCCCTGAGCAGGACGGCGTCGACCTCGGCGACGCATCCCTCGTAAGCCGGGGCGGGAGTTGGATCCGGGGTGTGGGCGAACCATTTCTCGCGTTGGTCCTCCTCAGAGAGCGGAGAGTACCGTAAGTACCTCTTCGCTCTCTTTGGAGGCCTCGCACGGTCCCCCCCCCCCCCCCCGAAACCGCCCTCACCGGCTTACGAGGGATCTCACCTCCCTGTCTTTCATCAGGTGCTCAATTGTTGCCTCACGTAGGTATTCGTCGAACAAGGGGTTCCCAAAGTCTCCGTCGTCCGAGGCAGGAGAAAGGGGACGGGGTTCCGATGTCGGAGGGAATTCCATTCTTTTCAGGGGGTTCGAGTCAATTTATAAAATAAAATTACAATATATAAAAGTCTACCCGTTAAAATAAAAAATTAAATTTTGTCAATGTTAAAATCCCTAAAGCTAATATAAAATTGAATGTCGGTGCGTTAAAACTTAAGTTACAATATAAAACTAAAAACTAATTTCTTTTTGCCCTGTAAAGGGGGGCCAATGACGTTAAAAGGATAAAAAATTTTTTACAAATAAAATTTTGTCAGCGGTTAAAATTTAAAATGGGGCGTTGCGTTCCGCGACACGTGGTTTCTCCTATATAAGGAATGTGCCTGTGCCGCCCGTTAAACGGGCGAGGGGTCAGTTGGTAAAATTACCGTCAAGTTTAAAATACAGGGACTTCAATGGAGCACAGCACTGACCACGTGTCGGCCGCTTTTCAGCGTGCTAAGTCAGATTCCAGCCGAGCCCTAAACCCACATCCACGCTACCACGCTCACGAAACACTATCACACACTTATGCACCAAAATCTTGACAATTTTTAGCGTTTGCACTAAAAAACTAATTTTTTCGAGGAGCGGAGCGTGGAACACGTCTGCACGGCTCGGCTGGTGGAACGCAACTCCAGATGTACAACCCGGTCACAATATCTGTGCACCTGACCTCGTGACGTCATATCGGCGGTCTGGGTACGGTGTGAAAAAAAGTTATCAAAATTATCGGGACGTGTATCGGCAACGAAGATGCTAACCGTACTGTCGCACCGGGGAGTGCGCGGAGAGGTGACAGGGGAAGCGGGAGGGGCGCCGCATTCCAGCGAGGTGCACAGATATTCTGACCGGGTTGTAGAATTACGTCTTTTGAGTGTATGTATGTTAGTTTGTATGTATGTATGTATTTATATATCTACTAGCAGTCCACCCCGGCTTCGCCCGTGGTACACACATAACCTATGTCACTCGGGGATAGTGTAGCTTTCCCTTAGTCAGTACTTTTTGAGCCTATTCATTACAAACATACAAACATACAAAAATAGGTACAAATCTTTCCTCTTTATAATATTAGTGTAGATGGAACGCTCCACAGCCTAAACGGCTTTATGGAATTTTAGCTTGAGAGGGTTAAGTAACTATTTGACGTCAACATTTGTGCAAAACAAAAAAAAATTACTATTATTAAGATATATTATAAATATATGATAATAAAGATATTATTTTATTAAAACTAACGTGAGATAAATCCATAATTGATTAATTTAAAACGGTTTTACCTAAATCACTTGAGTCAACCGGTTAAAATATTCAATTAATAAAGATATCTTGAATTTTAAAAAAAATTGGTCTTTAGTTTCGTCTAAATTCTGGAATTGACACTGGGTATATTAATACACTATCACGTCTTTATCCCTAACGGGGTAGACAGAGCCAAGGGCGGTAAAGCCCAGGCCACTTTTAGCGTAATGGTGGGCATGAAGGTGGAAAAGGGAAATCATAATAGTGATGGGTTGCTAACCGCATCGCCTATTCATATGATTCAGATTCTCGCCCATTCCCTCGATCGGCTTTTACGGTCTGCACGGGAAGAGAAGCAGCTGGTACATTCTATGTTTTTTCTTTTCTCCCAGACCAGCAAAGAAGAAATATATTAATAATTTTAATAATCCAAAATGCCAGGTCTTTGGACAGACAGACAGACAGACATTACAAAACTATAATAGTTCCTTGTTTACTACGAAACCCTAAAAACTATATACTTATTTCTAACATTTTTTTTTTCTCGTATCTATTTGCAAGATTTGACCCAACCAATAACAAACGAGCTAAATAAAAAAACCAGCCAAGTGCGAGTTAAACTCGCATGGAGAGGGTTCCGTACAATTGATTGAATTCTTATAGGTTTTCCTGTAATCTACCTGCAATGAACTATATTTCTATTTTTTTCAAAATTTTAGGCTCAGTAGTTTCGGAGATCAGGGGGGGGGGAATGGTCAATTTTCGTCTTCTTTCATGAATAAAATCAAAACTATTTATTTTATAATCATAACAAAAATATATTTGATATCCTCATAACGATCCCTTTCATTTGATATATCACACAGTAAGATTTACAAAACTTTTTTTTTCAATTTCCTAATTTATCCCCCGAAAATGACCCTTATTTTAAAAAAATATTTATTTACTTTGCACATATGTGTTTGAGTCATCCTATAAGGGTTCCGTTTTTAATTTTTTGTACGGAACCCTATAAATTTAAAAAAATAAGGTAGTGTCGTTAACACTACACTTACTCCTTGCATGTGTCTATGTCCATCTATGCTGGCCACGTGGGTGCTGTGTGATCGTTTCCTTATATTCCTTCCTGCGTGAGGTCAAACGGGTAATGAAGCGATTAACCCAGATTTTAACGTTTCCTTCTGTTTTTTCCCATAAAAGCACTTACGGGATATATATCGTACTTAGCCCATCGAAATACTTAAGAGTTCCTTTACCCTAGACAGGATCAGACTTTCCCACAAACGTGGTCCATCTTTTATTATATTTTGAAACGACATGTCAGATTTCGGCAAAACTTTGTAATTTTAAAGGAATTGCATATTACATTTACAGTCAAAATATAAACTTGAAAGAAGTTAAAAGAGAATATAGAGATGTAGTGTTTCATTTCATATCATATTTGACCACCAGTACTTATGGAAAATTTCTTCGCGTGTGGTGGCAGGCTTGTATTTTTTAGTTAGCGGTTTGTACAAGAGGGAGAGATGCAAAATGCGAAAGAGAGCTCAGATAGATAATAAATTTCGTTCTTTTATAGTAAGCGGGAAAGCGCCATCTGTTGGAAACCGGGTGAACTGTCAATGACTTATTGTAATAGCAGTGTTTTAGGTACTTTGTAGTGCTTGCTGTGCTTATCGAGGGTCATCAACAGTGTCATGTGGTGACGAACAGATGTCGCTTTTACAATTTTAACACACCCTTATTTTTTCTCTAAAGTTCATATTTTGACCATCGAAAACTAGTAATATTACTAAATATATGCATTTTCTTGAAAATTTCAAAATATTACCCAAATCTTACATGCCATTTCTAAATAAAAGATAAACAACGTTTGTATAGAAAAGTCTAGGGGACTCTTTGAGTTCTTAAAAAAGTTTAATGTTAAATGTAAAAAATAATTCTCAAACTCTTTAAGAATAAGAAAAATAAAACACAGAAATAAATTCATTAATCTCCAAGTGTGTCTGGGACAAAGACGTTTGCAACATTAAAACTACAAATGGCAATGCTTGAGCTAAGCATCTGATAAATGCATCTCGCAACTTGCAAGGCGCTAACTTTGAACAACAGACGTTAGGATGATTGGATCGGATTCTTTTAATTGTTGTAAGTAGTTGTAAATGTTTTTTCATTTCTACTTATATAGAAATACTAGCTTTTGCCCTCGGCTTCGCCCGCGTAGACTACACAAATTAGATTGTTTTTTTTTTAACTGGGGTTGCAATTTATTAAAATCCAATTAATGGATTATTATTTTTACTAACCACTGATTCAAAAATGTAATGTGTTTTGCTTCAAAAATCACGAAGATTCATACAAACTTGCAACCCTGATTTCATGAAAATGCATTATTATTTTCTACTAAACTACATTAAAAATTTCATGTGTCTCCCTTTAAAAATTACGAATTTCCAAAAATCCTTTCTTAGCGGACGTCTCCTAGTCACAATCTACCTTCCTGCCAAATTTCATCTTCATTGGCTAAGTCGTTTTTGAGATTTCGTGATGAGTGAGTGAGTAATTTTCGTTTCTATTTTCTTACCGACTTAAACTACCCGATTGATGGGAAAATAATTTGTTTTTAAACTACTAGTAACTTAAATTTTTTTTTTAAGTATTTTTTAAAGTAGCAGGAGCATGTTGGGTTTTTAAGTACGATATTAATTTATTAAATATCAAAATCAATGTGTTTTTATTTACTGTTGCAACTTTTTAGTGTTCCGTACAAAAAATAAAAAAACGGAACCCTTATAGGATCACTCGTACGTCTGTCTGTCCGTCCGTCTGTCACAGCCAATTTTCTCCGAATCTACTGGACCGAATCAGGTGAAATTTGGTAGGATGGAGTAATCCTATGACCCAAATACATATGTGCAAAGTAAATAAATATTATTTTAATGTAAGGGGGAAAAATTAGGAAATAAAAAAAACGTTTTGCAAAACTTACCATGTTATATATCAAATGTAAGGACAGATGTTTGTTGTTATTGTAAAATAAATAGTTTTGATTTTATTCTAGAAAGAATACGAAAATTGACAATTCCCCCCCCCCCCCCCCTGATCTCCGAAAGTACTGAGCCTAAAATTTTGGAAAAAATACAAATTATAGTTCATTGCTTTAGATTACAGGAAAACCTATAAGAATTTAATTAATTGTACGGAATCCTCTCCACGCGAGTTTAACTCGCACTTGGCCGGTTTTTTTTTGCTAATTGCGATATTGACCATATTTACCCCAATCCCACATAAACCTAGTTGCTTTCTTGCCTACATCCATAAGTTTGTTTTAACTAAACATAAGATAGAATAACAAAATTTGCGAAATAAAATAATCCGATTATACCCGTGAGAATACAGTCTGTGGTGTCGATAATCCCCTTATTGTGCGGTAAGGCCGTGGGTATTGTGTGGCAGTTTCCTTATGTCCCGCACTTCCTGCGATTTGACGAACCGGCTGACCCAGTTTCGTTTAACCCCATTGTCATGTATGTAATAAAAAAGCTTCTTAAAACCTCTTAAGACTGCACACTAATGTCAGTATTACCCTCATTTGAAATATACAACGTGTTATTGAACTAACGCAAAACCTCTCAGATAGTACCTCAGCTCATGAAACTGAACAACTTTTGTACTGCTACTTTCACGAAACCAAAAAAAAATAGAATTTTCATACAAACTGATCAGCTGATAGAGTCAATTTGTATGAAAACCAGAATTATATTTTTGGCATTTTCGGAATGTTGTAGAACAAAAGTTGTTCAGTTTCATGGACTGAGGTACCATCTGAGAGGTTTTGCGTCAGTACATTAACACGTTGTATAAATTTTATATTTATTTGTAAGACTAACACCTGTTCTAATTTACGTAGAAAACATAAATATAACATATAGGTACAACGGAATTCTCACGGATATAAAATATATAAATATATGTTATACTTACATACATATATATTTATACATATTAAATTTTGATTTAGTTTATATTATATGTAGGTTTGTGTATGCCTACATATAAGTTTATTCTTATTTATATCTGTTTAGGTTTACATTTATATATTATATTGTACATATTTGTACAGACTCTTTCTGTATATAATTATATTGTACCAAACGCATAATAAGTGGACATTCCTTTCAATTACTGGCCGGTTGACTGGAAGAGATTCCTATAAGAGATAAATCCACCATTGTATGTTTACTTCTTTGTTTTGTATTTGTGTTCTCTCCTATCTACAATAAAGCTTTATAAACACACATACAAAATCACAAAAAGCTTAAAAGCTTTAGCTCATCAACGCATGTTTAGCCATATAAAATACCTAACTAATAGTTTGTATTTATATATAGATTATATCTTCACCAAGTGGGTAAAGAACCTCGGTTGCCTGGAAGAGATTGCAGTTGCGATAAGGCCGCCTTTTGTCATCTGTTTTCTATAATCTAATAATCTGTATCACTATGTTTTGGTGTAATAAAGATTTTAACTCTTCTTCTTCTCTTCATCTACTCGTGAGCGAGTTCCCGGTTGCATCCGCAGCTGTGCTGCTTCGGAGCCCGGGGTGCGCTCTCTCGCTTTTTCTTCTCCAAATATAATATGCACCTCAATGGTCACCCAAGAATGCCAAAGACCTTGCAACGTGGAGAAGAAATTGCCGGAACAGTTAAAATAATTTGGCTGTAATTTTACGACCGGCCGCCTGCCTGACGTCAACCTTCTTTGGGAATCTATTTGTGCGAAAAGTTTTACAACTGGCCGCCGCCCGACGTTAAACCCTCCTGCAATGCAATTCTAGCACAAGATGTTTGTGCTTACGTTCTTTAGTCGCCTCTTACGACATCTACAGGAAGAGATGGAGTGGCCCTATTCTAACCCGGAACCACACAGGCAATAAAGATTTTAACTAACTAAATAAATAACTGGCCAAGTGCGTGTCGGGCCACCCACAGAGTAAAGTTCCGAAGTTACACGTTACAAAATGGGGACTTTATCCGAACTAATATTATAAATGCGAAAGTGAGTTTGTATATTTGTTTGTTTGTTTTTTACCTCTTCACGCTTTATCTACTAAACCAATCTTCTTGAAAAATTCACATACATATAGTTAGGAGTACTGAGAAGGACATAGGGTACCTTTCATCCCGAAAAAAAGTAATGTTCCCGTGGGATAAGCGAGAGAAGCCGCGGGCAAAAGCTAGTTATCCATAATTTTCCAATTTTACTACCTATTTTTTCAAGTTAACAGTCTCTGAGCTATGCCGTAGACGGACATACCGAAACTCAGTAAAAGGAGTGTTTTGAAACGACTTCGGAACTCGAAAAATGTCAAGAAAATAGGAAAAACAGCTTGCGTTTTTTTATGCGTGTGTTGTTTTATTTTGGTGATTTATGTGCGATATATTATGTATGGGAATCCGAGGGTTTCAGAAGTGGCTCGGATATAGCAAGATTGATCGCGGGTACAGAAATGTATGGGGTGGTTTTTCAGGACAGCGGACTCATAAGCATTATTTTCTTTTGAAAACAGTCAACGGGATGTCAACAGCTAAGCATGTACCTAAGTTCTTGTGGTAAGATAATATAGATACTGTGACATCGGCTCCAGCACCCCTCCGCCCCTCTTAGGCGCAGCGGGGGGGCCCATGCCCATATATAAGGCGCGGCGGCCGGCGCTCGTCCTCTTCGTCTTCGGCAGCATCTGAAGCTATGTAGTTCTTCTACCTAGAAGGGCTACTCAACTGATCTATTGCCTATAACTCACGACCCTGACTACCTAATCTGTACCTAGTGTTCTTGTGAATCTTTGTAACTAATGTAATGTAATAGTTGTTCATTATACCTATCTCATTTGCCGATATCTGGTCTTTCTTTTATCTCATCTATCTTCCTAGATCCTAAATCTAGGCTTTACTAACCGAAACGGTACAATACATATACATTATTATGTTTTTATCTCTAGCGGGTAGACATAGCGTCTCACTTCACGGCTCTGGAATGCTTAACCCGTTGACATCAAAGACATTTCCACCAAATTCTCTTTCAAAAGGAAAGTTCACGCTTGTCTTTTGAACTCCCTTTCTTCGTAAAGTCATCATCATTCAGTTCTCAAAATTTATTATACATGTAATTATATATGTAGGTATAATAGTACGTATTGTAAAGTTATTTATTCTGATATATATTAATTAATTAATTTGCGCCGAACAATTTTTTTTCTGTTCATCCTTATGGTTGACGTCCGCCATTTATTAAAAGTATGTTTTTACTTTGGAACAATAAAAAGTATTAAATAAATAAATAAAAATCAGACCAAAAGGCCACGATTAATGCGATGGTAGGCGTTTAGATATAAAAAGGGAATCAAAATAGTCATGGGTTGCTAGCTCTTGCCCTTTACCTCGATCGGCTTTTACTCGATTGGCACAAGATGATAAGCAGCTGGTATATTCTAGGTTTTTTCTTTTCTCCCAGACCAGCGTCGAAATAAGATAACATATGTGGTAAGATAATCAAAGACTTAGATATATAGATTAGATAAATCATCACTTAAAGATCGTGCTACAATAGCATTCCCAAGGAGGGTTGACGTCAGGCAGGCGGCCGGTCGTAAAACTATAGCCAAATCATTTAAATTGATTATTTTTTTTAAATTTTAAAAATTTTGTTAAATTGTTGCTGTTTCTTCTCCAATTCGCTAGATTTTTGGCATCCTTGGGTGACCACTGATATATATGCATATTATACTTGGAAAAGAAAAAGCGGGAAAGCGCACCCCGGGCTCCTAAGCAGCACAGCTGAGGATGCAACAGGGAACGAGCTAAAATGTAGAGATCATATTAAAATCGGGAATTGAAAAGATTTTGTAAATTGTATTTGGTAAAACCAGCTCGTAGGTACATTCTATTTTAGAATTTATATTCAAAACTCAACGAAATTTGCTAATTCTGATAATATTAAATGAAGGCTTACAATACTTGTGTTTGAAAGCCATTGACATGATCAAGGTGGGCGGGTCGAGTTTTTGTTTGTCCCGCTTGGCCCTGCAAAAACGTCATTAGCACGGCAAGTGGGCCGAGTGGGACGGAAACTCAGATCAAGGGAATGAGGAGATATGTTTTGACTATCCGCACATCACTAGGGCCAAAATCTGTAGCTTTTTTATCATCATCATCATCAGGTCTTTTCAGAAGCACAGCACTCTCTGTACTCAGAGCCATATATTAGCCAGAGCATCCAGAGGGTTTGGCCTACACTCTCCACGCTGGCCAGACGGGTTGGAGAGGTATCATTGATGTTTATAAGCGTTGTTTAGCTTGTGTTTCCTAAGTCGCCTTCTACGACATCCACGGGAAGACTTGGAGTGGTCCTATTCTACTCTGCCGGGAACCACACGGCTGAGCTTTTTTTTATGTAAGAGCAAATAATAAGTCATACAATACAAGCATATGATCTATGGACACTTTGGTCTATGAACGTAATTACAATGACAATGGCCGGGCATGCTACGCATGCACTGATCTGAATTTCTGATGCCGATTTCTTAAACATTACCTGTTTTGATCGATCGACCAGAATTTCGTTATTACAAAACCGGAAATATATATAATATTATATCAGCATGTGTATTTCTAGCATTTTTATTGCAAATTCCACAAACGTGTTGTGATGTGAATCAGTTTTTTCATTATTAAATATGCCTTGGTGAGTTTTAAAGTACTGAAAGAAAAATACAAGGTACACGGCAAAGTGTAAAGAAATAACTTTCCATCGATAAGTAACCAGATTTCATTATTTGAAAATTAATTAATATTCAAAAATAGAACAGGGGCCAATGTTTGAGATAGCTGGTCTATACCTCTATATTCTATGTCAATGTTATTTTTATCTATGTGAACTCAAATCACGCCCGACTTTGCTTTATCTCCTTTTTACCTCATCTCCCACCGAGTGGGATGATCTTGCTCGACCTCACCTGATTTATCCGCCGCTGTCGCTGAATTATGACGGATAATTTATTATTTATACATTCTTTGTTTGTTTTACAACTCCTGTTTGTTTTGGAGAACTTTTCGTATATTAATTTAAGTATGTTGACTCTGGTTGCGGCTAAGAGGAGTGATAAACCCGACATGCACCTAAAAAGCCTAGAAATCTGGCAACCTGGGCGCGTCGTACCTTATAACCTCATACTCATTAAAAAAATCTGCCCTTTTTACCCGACTATGGCGATGCCAAAAGGAGGAACATGTGTTTCGCCGCTTTTTATGTATGACCATACCTAAGTTCATCATCATCATCCGAGCGTATTCCTGGTTGCGTCGTCAGCGGTTACGCTTCAGAGCCCAGGGTCCGCTACCTAACCTAGGTGATTCGACGAGGTTACTGGTTTTTACACAGAGCGACTGCCGTCTGACCTCCGCAACCCAAAGGGTAAACCAGAACCAATCCTGGGATAGGTACAAATTCTAGATGGCGTTCGGGACCAACGGCTTTACGTGCCTTCCGAAGCACGGGATCATCTTTCTTTTTGGATAATCAGGAGATTCAAGCTTGCAATATCCTAACCAGACTGGAAACAACTTTCACAAAGTGTGCTTCCCAGTGGGATTTGAACCCTCGACCTCCGGATCACAAGGCAGACGCCTTAACCAATGGACCACGGAGGCAGTCTTATGATCATACTTATGTTCATCTGTATCTTATCTACCTATATCTGTATCGTATCTTTAAATATATCTATGATTTTTTTGACCTCTTGACAAATAAGGCGTCTTAGCTGTACCAAAGATAAGCTGTACGCTGGTTAAAGGCTATGTGACGACACACTAAATCCGGTGTGGCGCCCTCTATAGGCCATATGTAGTAATGAATTAAATTATAAAATAAATCAAAACACCGAGTATAACTGAATATTTAAATGACTAATATTATTCGACTATAAGACGAAACATGTTCCGGGTCTTCGTTTCTAATGACATTTCATGAAGCTCAGATCAAAGATTCAAGGAACTCGGTGGCCCGCTAACGCTTTCACAAGTTAAGCGTCACCGGGCATTGTCCACACTTGGATGAATGACCACAAGTGGCTTAAAAAATTATCTCACTCCTCCGTGTTTCGGAAGGCGCGCTAAGCCGTTAGTCCCGGCTGTCATAATAGCAAGTTATGTCAGATGTCTTTATTTATTTATAAAACTTAAATAAATAAATAATATATTATATAGTATATAGGGACAAATCACACTGATTAAGCTAGCCTCAAAGTAAGTTTAAATTTGTGTTATGGGATACGATACGATACGATACTATATTTTATGATAAATACATATATAGATATTTATCTATCTTGAAAAATTGCCTTTTTGAAATTGTCCTGGGTCTTGAGTATTTACTCAAGACCCAGGACAATTTCAAAAAGGCCATTTTCCAACTTGCCCTGGCTGGGGATCGAACCCAGAGCCAGAACCTCCGGATTAGCGGAAACTTTATTGTCCAAAGTAAAAATATACTTTTACAAATGGCGGACTTAATGCTAAGAGGATTTTCTCCCAGTCAACCATAGGGATAAGCAGAGCAAATTGTGCGGCGCAAAAGCTATAAATATACTTACATCAAAAATACTAAGTACTTTATACACAATATATTATATATAAATATATCTGAGTAAATACCTACTTACCCAAAACATACACTAATAAATATACTAACAAAGAAATAGCTAATGAAAAGAAGAACTGAATGATGATGACTATAAAGAAAGGGAGTTTGAAAGGTGGGCGTGGACTTTCCTCTTAAAAGATAATTTAGTATAAGTTTCTCTAATGTCAACGGGTAAAGCATTCCAGAGTCGTGAAGCTTGAAGAGAAAACGAGTTAGACATAATTAGTCCGAAAAATAAATTAGTCTTTAGGCAACTTGAAAAATTTTACACCAGTGTTGGCCACATACAAACATTAAAAACAACAGACCAAAGATACTCGAATTATTGTCTAACAAACAAACAGACTAGTTAGTAGAACCTGAGAACTTCGCTTGGTCGTAATATCCGAGCAAAATGTTGTAAAATCTATTTCACATAGTCCCGTACTTCCTTTGGTAAAAGTGGCATCCTGCACAAAAAAATTGGTTTTTTTTTATTTAAAAGTTTATCTACCTATTTATATAAAAATGAACGTTTGTCTGTATGTCCTTTATAAAATCGTATACGGCTTGACTTGTTTCGATATTTAATTTAGTTTTTTTCGTTATAGCTCAGGGAAGTTTTAGGAAAAAAACATTGGCGTAGCAACGCGCGCAGGATACAACTAGTTCATTAGAAAAACAGTACAATATCAATACACAGTATCTGCCAAACTGTGCAGCAGTTTGTAGGCAGTATGATAAATTAATCGTTTTACCCAAAAACCTCTATTAAATACTTGTTGCTTCTGCAGCTGAGTCAAAATTTAATAGAATAAGTATATTGCTTACCGCACTTGAGAATATGATTTAAGGCGCCCCCCGCGGTCGGTGCAGCGCGCCTGATAAGGCACCCGCAGCCTTAACTCGGATAGTGAGTGCTTGAAATTTAGAGGTTTCTTTAACTCAGCGTTGTTCTTACCGTAATGAGGGTAAGTTCACACAGTCGTATAAATAACAAGTGTATTTAATAAATAAAATAAAATATATAGCGACAAATCACACCGAATGCGCACCCAAAGTAAGTTCTAGACTTGTATTATATGATATTAACTCAACGATACTATATTTTATAACAAATACGTATTATCATAATCAGGTCTTTTAGTCTCTACTGCAGGAGCACGACCCTCTCTGTACTACCAGCGCCATATATTAGCCAGAGCAGACAGAGGATGGCCTACACTCTCCAAGCTGGCCAGACGGGTTGGAGAGGTCTTACTGATGTTTATAAGCTTTGTTTAGTTTGTGTTACCTAAGTCGCCTTCTACGCCATCCACAGGAAACTTGGAGTGGTCTTTTTCTACTCTGCCGGGAACCACACGTCTTCAAAATAGCGTTGCACATCGATAGTCGACTATCGCTAAACTATCGATAGTCTATCGATAGTATCGACAGCTCACACTATCGATAGTTTAATAAACTGCAATAGTATTGCTTTCTAATAATTGACTACATAGCTAGTAAACATTTCCTAAATACATTTAAGTATAGAAATATAAAATGTGTAATAAAGCAAAAAGTTAGAATGGTTTAATACTACTTGCTACATAAGCTGAAATTGGGAAACAATACTATCGGCTGTTAATAAACTATCGATAGTGTAATACTATCGATAGTTTTCAAACTATAGATAGTATCAATAGTATTGATACAATTGAATTACAGTACTATCGATAGTATTGTGATTCAATAGTATCGATCCTATCGATACATAGGGCGCACTGTAAGTTTCCGGAACTGGCCACTTACATAAACAATATTTAAAAATTTATTGCAACATTTGAAAATAGAACTCTTTGGCTGTAGAATGCAGTTTGTTTCATCTGACTGTCTTTTGTTTTTACCTTGTGGCGCCATTTAAAAAATTGTGTGTCTGCATCAACATGGATTTAACTCGGGAAAATTTTCGTAGTATGATTTTCTACGATTTTAAGTGTAATTTGACAGCTCAACAGAGCATCGCTCGGCTTCAAACAGCTTTTGGCAATGAAGCACCATGCAAGACAACTGTTTATAGCTAGTTTGCAGAATTCAAGCGTGGTCGTATCAATCTCAGTGACGAATCTCGCGATGGTCGGCCGTCCACCGCTGTGACCAACAAAAACATCAATGCTGTGCGCCGTATGATTGAAACAGACAGGCATGTGACCTACCATGAAATTCGCGCATCCTTAGAAATAGGCATGAGTCAAATACAATTAATCCTACACAAACATTTGGGTGTGAGAAAGCTGTGCTCGCGGTGGATCCCACACAACTTGACCGAGGCTCAAAAAACGGACCGCGTCACTTGGTGCAGTGCCATGCTTACCAGATTCAACGAAGGTGCGTCAAATTTGGTGTGGGACAGGTGACGAAACATGGATTTATTGCTACGATCCCAAAAAAAAGCAGCAATCGAGCGTATGGGTCTTTCAAGATGAGCCGAAACCAACCAAAGTGGCGCGCGTGAAAAGTGCATCTAAGCGGATGATTGTTTCTTTTTTTAATAAAACTGGACACGTGGCTACTGTTGCTTTAGAGAATCGTCGTACAGTGAATAGTGACTGGTACACGACCATTTGTTTGCCGGAAGTTATTGACGAACTCCGTAAAAATAACCGTAAACGCCGTATCATCCTGCACCACGACAATGCTAGTTCTCACACGGCCAGACAGACAAACGACTTTTTGAAGGCGAAAAATGTAGAACTTATGAGTCATCCTGCATACAGTCCCGACCTGGCACCTTGTGACTTTTTTCTGTTCCCAAAAATTAAGAACCAATTACGCGGTCAACGATTTTCATCACCAGAAGAGGCTGTCGAGGAGTATGAAAAACACGTTTCAGAGGTCACCACAGAGGAGTGACACAAATGTTTTCAAAACTGGTTTCATCGAATGAAAAAGTGCATAGACGCCAAGGGAGATTATTTTGAAAAACAATAAATTAATTTGTACCTTTAATAGTATTTTTTCATATTCATTCCGGAAACTTATAGTGCGCCCACGTACTATTGCAAGTAATCAATAGTATTAGTAAATTTCTGATATCGATAGTATCAATACTGCCGATAATATCGATACTATCGATAGCACTATCGATATTGTTACTAGTTTTCGAGGTCAACTATTGATAGCGTAACTATCGATAGTTGTGCAACTCTACTTCAAAACAAATACGTATACTATATAGATAAACTTTTGCTAGACAAAAATTAAAAAACCCCGAATTTCAAGCGTTCACCCCAATAACTTTATCTATGGCAGGTTGACTGGAAGTGATCCCTATTGCTCTTTCGTATTACCACAGAATAAATAATACTAACGTACAGAAGTCTCACTAAGCAAATAAATTCAAAGAAATATCTAACTTATATGGCTAGCGATATGGTTTAATTTAGCTCACGTCAGAACTCAACACCTTTTCGTATAGATACCTAGACATCCATTGCAAGCCAATTTCATTCTTATTACTCTGGACAAACGATTCGTATAACTGAATTTACAACCAGGAGGGGCCGCCTGCGCGCATAGTAATATTGTAAGTACATTATCGATACCTAACGGGGAGTGACACAGGCCTGGTATTACGTTGTCTTTTATACTTTTTTTGGTACAATAAAGTAAGTAAACAAACAAACAAACAAACTTCGGCTGAATCGATTTTCATAAAACATATCTAAGAACCATCTCAACAGACAAGGCTCTCGATTAAAAAAAACCGCATCCAAATTGGTCTATTCGTTTAGGGGCTACGTACCTCAGACAGAATCACGTCAAACTTATTACGCTATCACGTTATACTTATTAACTTACCGTATATAGATTGGTACAAAATATCTATTCTGTTTTAAATAGTTTGGCCTTTTCTTCCATGCTGGTAGAAAAGAAAAAACTGAGAATGTACCAGCGGCGAAGTATCTCTTCCCGCGCAGATCGTGAAAGCCGATCGAGGGAATAAGCACATAATGAGAATCATGTTAATAGGCGGCTAGCAACCCATCATTTTTTTACCGTATATGTATTATATTACTGTGGCCGCTATAACAACAAATACTAAAAATAAAGTTGAAAATTAAACGGGGTCGTCATATAACAAACGTTTTTTTTTCAGCGTTTTAAAACATTGTACGGAGGTATGGAACCTTCATATACGAGTCCGACTCGCACTTGACCGGTTTTTATTCTAACGGTTTTGTGTTCTAATAATGATTTTGATCCAAACTTTCAATATATAACGTCTTACAAAATATACTGAAACTATTTTATGGGTAGATTACAGTTTATGATACTGAATAACTTTCCCCGACTGCCTCCGTGGTCCAGTGGTCAAGGCGTTTGCCTTGTGATCCGGAGGTCGTGGGTTCAAATCCCACTGGGAAGCATACTTTGTGAAAAGTTGCTTCCAGTGGTTAGGATATTGCAGACTTGAATCACCTGATTATCCGAAAAGAAAGATGATTCCGTGCTTCAGAAGGCACGTAAAGCCGTTGGTCCCGAACGCCATCTAGCGTTTGTACCTATCCTAGGTTTGGCTCTGGTCTACCCTTTGGGTTGTGGAGGTCAGACGACAGTCGCTCTGTGTAAAACTAGTAACCTCGTCGAATCACTTAGGTTAGGTAGCGGACCCCGGGCTCGGAAGCGTTACCGCTGACGATGCAACCGGGAATACGCTCGGATGATGATGATGAGATATAATAAATTTCCCCAAGTAACATATATCGAAATATGAAAAAATATGTTTAGCTCCCATACACAGTTTAGTTACAGTTCACCGATCAGCCGATCTGAGATTGTATGGAAAGCAAAAAATATTTTTAATTTTTCAAAATATGTTCCTTGGGGAAAGTTGTTTAATATCATGGACTGAATTCACCCTTAAAATAGTTTTAGTATATTTTGTTACACCCTGTATACATCGTGTTAAGTAAAGAACGCAAAACATTTCAGTTGGTACCTCAGCCCATGTAACTGAACAACTTTTGTTCAACAACTTTCACGAAATCCAAAAAAAAATATCAGATTTTCATACAAATTGACTCGATCAGCTGATCAGTTTGTATGAAAATTCAAGTTATTTTTTTTAGGTTCGTGAAAGTTGTTGAACAAAAGTTGTTCAGTTACATGGGCTGAGGTACCATCTGAGAGGTTTTGCGTTCTTTACTTAACACGATGTATATAGGGGGTGCAATATCAACCTGTATAATATATGTAGTTGTGTACTTCAGCTACCTCTGAACCGTGACTGGCCGATATTGCGGGCTTTCATTGATTTATGTGAGACTTGGCAGCGAGGACGCTGTAATGTACCTGATTACGTTTTATTACCCCTTTCATAAAACGTGTCAGCTACTTCCGGCACAGATCGTAAAAGCCGAGTCGAATGGGCGAGAATCTCATGTCAATTGGCGATGCGGTGAACAACCCATCACTATTTCGATTTCCTTTTTCCATATTTATGTACAGTAACACGGTCAATGTAGCCTTTAGTCTCGAGGCCGTAGGCTCCCTCTATCCCGTTAGAGATGAAAACGTGACAATGGTCTGTATCCATTAATTTATGTGAGACTCGGTAGCGATTCGAGGATGTCATAATTGCTTGTTTGTTGATGACAGCCGGGACTAACCTCGAGAAAATTCTATGCCACTTGTGGTCATCCATCCAGGTGAAGACCACGCCCTGGGTTGCTTTACTTGCGTAAGCGTGCGCATTCCCACCGGGCCACCGGTGCTAAAACCCGCCCCCCCCCTCTTCTTTTAAAAATCTTGGCAACTTTCCGTTATTACGGCAACTCTTGAGAGGACAGTCTCTACTTTGAGACGATTAAAGTCCTTAAAGTTCAGTCCTCTAAGTTCCTTAAATCTTCATTATCAGCTCTTTTGTAGTCTCCACTGCAGGAGCACGACCCTCACTGTACTGCCACAGCCATGCTTGGCCACAATAGCCAGAGGATTTGGCCTACACTCTCCACACTGGCCAGACGGGTCTCACTGATGTTTAGCTTGTGTTTCCAAAGTCGCCTTCTACGACATCCACGGGAAGACTTGGATTGATTTAACTTCTACTCTGCTGGGGTTCCCAGCAGAGTAGAAGTTAAATCAAGATAAGACTTTCGTACACGGCATGTACGAAAGTCTTATCTGAGAAACACTAAAAACAAAGATAACTTTTTTTTACATGGACCGTCTCCCCCCGATCCCCGAAAATCAGGCCTGGGTATGCCTATGCTCTCCATCAATTTATGTGATACACGGCAGCGAGGACGTATTGGGTCTGATTACATTATACTACCCTTTGCGTAAGTTACGTTCAGATACACGTCGCTATGCAGCAGGGCTTGTTAACGATACCAAATTCACACTAAAAGTAACGTTAAATAACGTTATTTTTATACGGGTAGTAGTGGTAACGTTATAAGGGGTATCGATAATACAGTTTATCACGTTATCAATTAACGGTATAAGTAACGATACTTTTTTCAATACTTGTAAAATATTATATAAATAGCTCTAGTACCTAGCCTACTAGACAAACTTTCATCAATTTATTCTGTCAAATATCGAAAAGAAATACAGTGTTACAATACCTTTTACCGTTAATATCATTGGTAACGTTATCTGATTTATCGGTAAATAGTGGGAAAAATACCGTTACCCAGCATAACGTTATCTTTACTGATAACGTTAACGCCGTTTGACAGAATTAACGTTACCAGATTATTAACGGTATTTCAAGCACTGCTATACAGTGAGGCTGTGTTTTATGACGTCATGTACCTATCGAAGGTTACGTCACATATGCTTTAAACGTGTAATACTCGTATAAATGACGACCTCTGTGGCCTAGTGGTCATCATGCCAGTCTGTCACATCGGAGGGCCCAAGTTCGACCTCCGGTCAGCTTAAGATGAAAAATGATCTTTTTCAGATTGACCTGGGTCTTAGATGTTTATCCATATATGTATTTGTTATAAAATATAGTATCTTTCTTTGGGCTGGCTCAATCAATGTGATTTGTCAAAAAAAATGTAAATAAGTTTATTTGCCATACAAATTGAAAAACCCCTGACTTTCAAACGTTCACTCCTAATGACTTTTGAACGGCTTAACCGATTTTTAGGGTTCCGTACCCAAAGGGTGCAAACGGGACCCTATTACTGAGACTCCGCTGTCTGTCCGTCTGTCACAGGGCTCTATCTCTTGAACCGTTATAGCTAGACACTTGAAATTTTCACAGATTATGTATTACTATGGCCGCTATAACAAGAATTACTAAAAATAAAAAAAATAAAAAAATTAAAGGGGGTCGTCATACAAAAAACGTGTTTTTTTAGCGTTTTAAAACATTGTGCGGAGGTACGGAACCCTTCATGTACGAGTCCGACTAGCACTAGCCCGTTTATTATCAAACATATCTAAGAACCATCTCAGGCAGACCAGGCTTAAGGACACAAACACAGACACAAACACACGTTCACGTCAGACTTGTAAAGACACCACTGCTTTTCGACAGGGTTGAAAATAAATAGTACAAGACTCTCCCCTCCAGAAATAGGTCAGTAGGTACTCGTACTACAGCAGAACACATCAACTCAACAAATAATTAAGTTACAAGTACCCAGCCCGGCTAATGACGTCATCAGATAATGGGAAGACTTAATTATCTCCTTAAATGTAGCGCTCGTCTTAATGAGAAAAAAGTTGGTCCTTCGAACTCTTCAACTTCAATAATTCGATTGGATGAACAAGTTTCGACGAGATCGAGAACTATTATACAATTACTTCGAGAGTGGATGTCTATGCATTTTAAAGGGGCTTGTCTTATTCAGTTTTTAAAGTTTAGTAAATTAAAATAGTTAAGTTAGTTAGTATTTTAGTTTATATTTATTAACTAATTGAGAAGGTCCCTAAATTTACTGAAAATAACTATCAGTGGTAACACTTTTCGTGACATAGTCTTGGGCCTTCACGGGATACCTTGTTTTTATATACCATGCATTAAACAGTGTTTTCAATCAAAAATTAATGTTTAACCATTTAACCGCGAACGTCGGATTAATCCGACAAACATTTTCGTGCCCATTTCGCGAGCGTCGGATTTATCCGACGAAAACCTATGGATATTTACAATTCCTAGCGCTGGGAGCACGACAACTGATATAAAGTCTCGCGGTGAAAGGCGCGGTTAAAATACATCGTGTTAAGGCCGTACCTGAATTTTCCGAGGTCCAGTGCTGCCCCCATTTAAAATAAATCATTTCAAAGAAAACGGAGACAACATTTAAAATTTTGCAACTATCGAGTCCTAGATAACCCTTTTGCACATTTGTGAAAAACGGCCACTTTTGGCAAATGTGCGTAGTAAAGCTTAAATTTCTCATTATAAACTGTAAACAGTAGTTCATAAAATACTTTGAAGGATTATCTAGGACTTGATAGTTGCAAAATTTTAAATGATGTCTCCGTTTTCTTTGAAATGATTTATTTTAAATGGGGGCAGCACTGGACCTCGGAAAATTCAGGTACGGCCTTAATGAACTAACGCAAAACCTCTCAGATGGTAACTAGCCCATGAAACTGAACAACTTTTGTTCTACAATATTCCCGAAATGCCAAAAATAAAATTCAGATTTTCATACAAATTGACTCGATCAGCTGATCAATTTGTATGAATATTTATATTTTTTTTGGTATTCATTTATATTACATATTCATATTCATATATATGGTTTTGCATCATTAACACGTTGTATACTTCAAAATTCTACTTCAAACTTGTACAAAACTTTACTTTTTGTGTTTCTCCAATCCAAGCTCAAGAAATAATTCACTTTTTAGGGTTCCGTAGTCCACAAGGAACCCTTATAGTTTCGTCATGTCCGTCCGTCTGTCTGTCCGTCCGGGCTCGTTCTCCGCCACTACTCCACCGATTGTCACTAAAATTGGTGGAGAGATAGATATTGAAGTCCCAAAAGTTGGTTTTTAAAATTATGAAAAAAAAAAATTTCTCAACCCCCATACAACGAAAAGTGAATTTAAAAATTAAATTGGACTAACCTTAACGTGTAGGGTATTGTTGAAAAGGTCTTTTAAAATGCAACGAAAACTGCTTTGAAACTATGTAGATCAAACCCCCCAGTAAATAATAAATAATAATATATAGGGACAAATCACACTGATTAAGCTAGCCCCAAAGTAAGTTCTAAACTTGTGTTATGGGATACTAACTTAACGATACTATATTTAATAATAAATACATATATAGATAAACAGCCAAGACCCAGGACGATTTGAAAAAGGCCATTTTCCAACTTGCCCTGGCTGGGGATCGAACCCAGAACCTCCGGATTAGCGGTCTAGCGTGTTAACCATTACGCCACGGAGGTCGTCAGTCTTGAGATAATCTAATACAAAATTAAAATTTGAGGTGTACCCCCACCGTAACTTTTGAAATATTACTAAAATAATTCTAAAAAAAATGTGGTATATACCTCAAAGTATGTACTTTTAATTAAAACTATAGCGGTCTCGGTATCATAGATGGTTATTGTTTAATACGTCATAAATCGTAAAATGTTACTTGCTGCTACGGAACCCTTTATGGGCGTGTCCGACTCGCACTTGGCCGCTTTTTTATTATTTTATTTTACTTTTCTTTTCAACTTCCAAGTGAAGCAAAATCTATATTTTACACGTATGTGCTAAAATCTGTGCTAAAACGTCCCTGATGTTTGACAAAAAAAAGTACAGGTTACATTGCCCATGTGCATACTTCACTCCGGATTGTGTCCATCGGCCCACACGTTGTATATTTGCCCGGGATGGGCATAAATCCGAGATCCGGGGGGAACTGACCTAGCCTGTTCTAGGTAAATAATTACACGTCCCGGATGTATATGACAGGAAGTGACGTGAGTTGTGTCAATGGAGGCACAGAATACAGTAAGAGTAAACAGAACGAAATCTCCTAAGGTACGCCCAATATGCGTCCCCGTTCCCCGCACCCGCACCTCTCCCCCGGTTCTTGTGAGCTGACGTGAGTCATCGAGGCGAAAACGGAGGAGAGGTGCGGGGACGGGGAACGGGGACGCATATTGCGCGTACCTTAGGAGATTCCGGCCTGTGATGGAGGGATGATGGGTGTTGATGTGTTTGATTGGACCAATTCGCAAATTAGAACGTGATGTCACCTTTTTAGGGTTCTGTACCCAATGGGTGCAAACGGGACTCTATTACTGTCCCATAGTAAAAGTTGTTCACATTGGTTAATACGTTAACTCCCTTTCGGGTTGATACCCCCTTTTTGTTACACGTTGTATAAATAAACGTCTGTTTAATAATGCAGTGGTTTATTAAAAATGAATGGTCAATAATGTATATTTAATTGGTTGGTGGCAAAATAAATAAAAAACGGAAATTATGTACAATTTTTTTCGTATTTGTTTTCGAGAAATATATATATATATACACCATCACGTCTTTAATTCTAATGGGGCAGTCAGAGAATTTTAGGTTTTGCGGCTCAGCAGAAAGAGCCCAGGACCGTAAGACCCAAAGGCCACTTTACGCGTGATAGTGGGCGAAAAGGTGGCAAAAGACTGTAAAATAGTTTAGGTATATATATTATGTTAGATGTTTAATACATAATATACAAACTGCAGTCGAAGCAGTCGTCTCTGTGAAATTAACTCTGTGCTATAGTCTGTTTGACGGACATGTTTGTGTTGGGTCGAAGTTCGATCCCTGTACACATTGGAACGACTGCTATCTGTCTATAATCATCTATGATACCAAACAAAGTATAACGTGGGCCGTGTAGTTTCCAGCGTAGAATAATACAACTCCATCTCTTCCTTCGGATGCTGCATGCTGCATGGTATAATCAGTTATGGTAGTCTCTTCCCGAGACAGCTTGTCACGTGATTAAAACAAAAATAGATCATTAGTAAGCCGTGTGATTCCCGGCAGAGTAGAATAGGAACACTCCAAGTCTTCCCGTGGATGTCGTAGAAGGCGACTTATAGACCAGTGCCTTTGAAAATGGTAAAAAGTGAAAAAAAAATATAGTAAGACTATTGGAAAAGGAAAAGAATATTACAAAAATGAGAGGAAAAATAAATTACGTTAAACGGAATAAAGTTAAACGGAAAAGTTATAGGTAATAAAAAGATCTACAACTTTTGTATTTACACTTTTTTCACATAACGTCAAAATTTATGTGAAAAATTCAAAAAATCAAGTTTTTCGTTTTTTATTTTTAACTTTTCCTTTTTTTTTTATCTCGAAATTTGGTGAAAACTTACCTTTTTGTGTCCCAAATACCCTGTAATTTTTTCGATTTAAAATTTTTTTTTTTTTTTACCTTATTCGTATTTTGAGTTAATATTGAAAAAGCACCCTGATATTCAATTGAAAATTCTCACGTCAAAATCAGCTTTTTTGAAAAAGTTGGTAGGCGTTCTGTTTCTTGAAATCTCTACTTTCTGATGGTGTAAAAAAACTATACAATACTATGGTAAACGTTCTCAGAAAATGCAAAGTCATCAAAGTCAAATAAACATCAATGAGACCTCTCCAATTCGTCTGGCCAGCGTGGAGAGTGTAGGCCAAATCTTCTGTTTGCTCTGGCTAATATATGGCTCTGGCAGTACAGAGAGGATCGTGCTCCTGCAGTGGAGACTAAAAAAGACCTGATCATGACGATGAGATCATCAGTTAGGAGTGTTCCCAGTATATGTGACTGAATTACCCGAGCAAAATGATTTTTTGAACTTAAGGCGAAGATATAGGCAAATGGCCTTGAAGTGTGAAATAAATTGTTAACTCGTAAATATGGTGATAATTTCCATATTGCTCTACGTCATGCACTAGATAGCCCTTTAAATAATTTCATGAACTACCGTTGAAACTATTATTGGTGATCCGTCTAGCTTTAAAACTTGCCGTGGCCAATTTTGGCGGAGGCAAGTTTTAAAGCTAGACGGACGAATGTAAATACTTTCAACGGTAGTTCATAAAATAATTTAAAGGGCTATCTAGTGCATGACGAAGAGCAATATGGAAATTATCTCTATATTTACGAGTTAACAATTTATTTCAAATGAGGGCGCCACTTCAAGGTCATTTGCCTATATCTTCACCTTAACAAACCAATCATGAACTAATAATGAAATAAACAAATTTATTAAAAATGAAACAGATGAATCACACTACACGAATTTTCTTTTTTAATTTTTTTTTTATTATAATTTTTTAGAATAGTTAAGTTAGTTATATTTTATTTTTATTTATTAACTAATTGAGAAAGTTCTTACATTTACTGACAAGAACAATCAGTGGTAACACTTTTCGTGACATTCGTGACGTAGTCTTGGGCCGTCGCGGGAAGAGAGTACCATATCTTATTATACCATGGGATGCTGTACTTAGAGATGAATGAAATGAAATTATATAATGATTAATAAAATGAGATAACAGTCCCATTACAAATATCATTTCAATATTCTGTCATTGTATAATACTTTTACAAACTTTTATATAGCTTTCCCTGTTTCCGATTGAAATTAAATTATGTATACTAATGTAAATCAGATGACAATACAATAGATATTATAACAAGAAGCTGATCTGATGATGGAGCCGGAAGGTGGCTATAGAAACCAGGTAATAAAACGATGCAACTCCATCGAGTTTGCGCTTATTACATATCATCTCACAATAATTTTTATTTTTCGAAATAGGAATTTCCAGTTATATGTCAAATCTAGGTCTCTGGGACCATTTATTATATAAATTGAGGTATACCTCTTAATTTACAATGAATAAATTACCTTACACAGTTTGAAAAATAATGGCAGATCTCGTCTAGGGATCACGAAAGATGGAAACAAAGAGAAGAGGCTTTTGCCCACCAATGGGACCTCAGCTAACAAAAAAATATATATGTCAAGAGGCAGCCTAAAATTCTGACACCATGCTTACACATTTGAAATAAAGAAAAATAACTATAAAAAATATTTACCTATAGCGTCATTGCGTCAGTTTCTTGTAATATGGTCCTCTCTAAAATAAGGAATAAAAGTAGCAAAAACACTAATTGGATGTCTGAAAATGTTGGGATAAACCATTTTTCGCCGACGTGCTTCTAAAGCTATCGATATTAATGACTCTATTGGCTATTCTATAAAATTGGCCGGTCATTAGGGTTCCATATATAAAGAAATAAAAATGGAACCCTATTTACATTACTATACGCCTTTTAACGTAGAAAGGAAAGCTGTAAAAAGGCCTATCCTAACTTTTTCTTCACGTACCTATCATCTACGACATCCTGCCAAATCTTAGAATAGGATTACCTGTGTAAGACACCCTAAGATAAATCAACGACGCTCAACTAACTAATACGCATGATGACTGAAAAAATAATTTTTGGCCCGTCGGTTAGATTATAAAAAAATATTGTACACGTATTTTTTATTTTCTCTGAGAAACAATAAATAACGAAGATACAGCGCATTTAAATTTCGCATGACGTCACGCTTTCGTACGATTTTATACATCGGTGACGTCACAAGCCCCCACCCTGGAACTTTGACACTCTGTATCTTTGTGAATTTTTACTTTTTTGATTAACTGAAAAATATGGGTACAATATTTTTGAATTATCTAATTAACGGACTAATTAGAATAATACTTTTCTGACCCAGTCATCATCCCTATTATCAATAACTTCATCATCATCCAAGCGTATTCGCGGTTGCATCCTCAGCGGTAACGCTTCAGAGCCGACCCCGCTACCTTACCTCACCTAGATTAGGTATGGCTTTAACGAAGTTACTAGTTTTTACACAGAGCGTCTGCTGTCTGACCTCCGCAACCAAAAGGATAGACCAGAACAAATCTTAGGATATGTTTAAACAAACACTAGATGGTGTTTGGGACTCACAGCTTTACGTGCCTTCCGAAGTCATCTCTAATTAGACAGAAAGAACTATTCACAATGTATGCTTCCCAATGGGATTTGAACCCACGAATTCTGGATCACAAGGTATACGCCTTGACCAGTGGTTCACGGAGGCAATCATAATTAATTATTTTAAAATATTGTGCGGAACCCTTCGCGAGTAATTCTGCCACGTTACCGGTTCTTAGGTGTCGATGTTAGATTGTCGAGACTGTCGAGAGCGGATTGAATGGCGTCTGTTAAATCTTATTAGGATCATTATTCCGGCGTGTTAAGGCGTAAAATCTCATACGTTAGGCTCACACACCTGTACAACTTTGCAGGCTCTGCCACAAACGTATCATTCGGCCCAAAGCAAAAAAGATTCTTCTAAAAGAGAACTACTTGAGTACTATTACGTAATCTATTATTAATTAATTTTATACTTATATAACAAACTTCCACCACAAAATATAACTAATGAAAAAACATTTATTTATTTATTTGAGTTTTATTTGAAAAAACTTTAAACAATTAAAGCAACTTCTACTTTCTAAATGTTATTACTCTATGTCGGAGTACCTCGACGATAAATTGGAAAAATATAAATTTAATTAGAAAAAAATACAAAAATATATACATTAAATAAGCAATAAAATTAAAAAATAAATCAATAATATGCGTATCTAATACATAAAATTATAATTGAAAATAAATAAGAATTGAAATTATGAATAACTATGACGAGATTCCTCCTCTCTGCTTTGCAGTGCCCAACGGGGTCCTTAAATGAGTGTGGGATCATACAACGCTGTATTGAGTATTTATAAAGGTTGACTCACGTGATGTAGTCGGGAAAGGCGGACCAAGTTTCGATCGATTTAGACGATCATCTTCAGGGCGAGTGTCAGAAACGGCGACCCGCGACGATGTCGTTATCCGCTCAGCACATTTTTGATAAAATAATTACGTATTGTGGTGTACCCTTCATGGTATTATAATAGGTATACTTCACCTGGTATTCTCTTTCCGTGACATCTGGGTCACGTTAGCCCACTTGGGCATAGGTACTTACCTATACGTTTTCAGTTGGGAGTTGGGAGTGTTGCCAGCGTGTGTGCCTTGCCTTATCTAGCAGTGGACTTTCTAGATATGTATGATGTCACATAAGACAATATATTTTAATTTGTTATGGTTAGTAGTTCAGTAATAAACTGAACTTGCTCCAAAAACGTTGCTGGTGGTTGAAGAGTCAACCGGTATGTCTAGTAGCGATTAGTAGCAATTCGAAACCTACAGAGTCGCAATCAGGGAGCTTTCTGAAGCTCACACAATAGCAGCTAACAGCGATGCCAGGCACGCGTCGCCAACCAATTCGTTTGTGTCGAAACTTGCAGTACAAATGCTATAAAATGCTGTATGTACAGAAAAATACTATTAATATACCCTAGTTTATTTTTAACCGACTTCAAAAAAGGAGGAGGTTATCATTTGACTGTATGTTTTTTTTTATGTATGTGTGTCAACCGATTTTGATGATTCTTTTCTTATTTGAAAGCCTTTACTACCAAGTTGGTCCCATTTTAATTTGGTGAAGATACGATGAAGATCTTTGGAGATATGGAAGAAACTCCTTAAAAAAATTGAAGTCGGTTGTTTTTTTTTTGTTAAAAATTTAATTATTTCCTTTGTTTGTTTCTCTGTATGTTGTGTACATGAATTTTGTAAATAAATAAATAAAAATCTTCTATGTTTTTATGTATACATCAGTACGTAAGTACATAGTATCTCAATGAAACATCATCATACAAGCGTATTCCCGGTTGCATCCTCAGCAGTATCGCTTCAGAGCCCGGGGTCCGCTATCTAACCTAGGTGATTTGACGAGGTTACTGGTTTTTACACAGAGCGACTGCCGTCTGACCTCCGCAGCAAAAAGGGTAGACCAGAACCAATCATGGGCTAGGTTCAAACAATTGCTAGATGGCGTTCGGGACCCACAGCTTTACGTGCCTTCCGAAACACGAAATCATCTTTCTTTTCGGATATAAAAAGTATAAACTATGGGACCAAGTTTAATCCTACCCTCTATCCGTAGGGCATATATTTTTATGAACCCCACTAATTGGCATAAGCCTTCTTTTTCTGCCCGCGCCTCCTTTTGTTGATGCCTTTAGGCAGCTTAAAAAATCTGACACCAGTGTTGGCCACTTACATACCCGAAAAACTAACAGACAATACTGCAATAAGTATTTTCACAACAACGTATTATTTTTCATATCTATGTGGCGTGGTATTGGTTTCTCTATGTATTGTACTAGCAAGGTTCCAAGAATCGAGCTTGGCAATAAACCTTCCAACGTATTTTTTTTTTTTTTGGTAAGGAAACAATATTTTTATGTTAACGTAATAAGATTGAGATTCGTCTTTGTTTGACCGGCCCCATGGTCGTTCGGGCTTGACTTTAAACCGTGATTCTTTCAATACTAAGACTATATCTTTAAAAAAAACATGCAACATATTTGCATTTCTTCAATGATTTTACAACTACGACAACAGCGCAACACATGGCCGCCATTACTTTTACATTCAGTTGAAAAATAATCGCTTTAAAACATTTTAATTACAACAAACAGCATTGGCTGCCGAATTCTATCATTGGAAATGGAAGATCCAATATGCCTGCTTTATGATCTAGCAAATCCTTTCAGATACCATGAAAAACAATAAGGGAGACATGTGTCCAATAATCGAACATAAAAACAATCTATATTACAGATACATAACTAGTTTTACGACCAAGAAAGAGAGACCAAGATGTAGACCAACTGAGAGAAAAAACAGGGGTCATGTCGTATCAAGAACTAAAAAGTGAGGCAGAGAACCGAGAAGTTTGGCGCATACTCTACCGACAAGAGCCAAGCTCTTAAATAAGAAGAAGAACTAGTTTTGGTACTAGTCGACTTTGTAATATAAATTTAAGTAAGTATTTATTGTGCTTTTTTTATTTCTGGTATTGTACCAAATAATCAAAATTCTTTCTGTTTTCCCTTACAATCGTCAATAAAAAACTGTCTAAAAATATTGCACCTTAACAACATCTACTAAGAAGCCTTCTCAGAAACTTCAAGTTGTCCCTCATACTTGCAAACTACCTCTTTTCGACGCATAATCCACTCAATTGAGGCATTGACACAGATTGACAACGCACAGAATAGTCACTTCTTCCATCTCAGCAGTTGCTTTCTTAGTAGTGATGATTCGGAGCCAACTTTCTGATTTCATATTTTTTTATTTGATGACTTCTATTGTGAGAGAGGGGTAGTACAGATGCAATAAATGATAGAAAATAATGGAGGAAGTTGACATTCAGAGCCGACCCCAAATAGGGAGAAGGCGAGGAAGATAACAACCTATGTGAGGTTTGAACCCCAACCCGAGCAAGTTGAAAAATTGACATTTAAAATTTTCCTACGGGTCTTGGGTGTTATTCAATAAATATTTCTTTAATTAAATATAGTATCGTTGAGTTAGTATCCCATAACACAAGTTTAAAACTTACTTTGGGGCTAGCTCAATCTGTGTTATTAGCCCTATAAATGTTTTCTGACCCCAAAAGACAACAAAAGAAAACAAAATTAAAAGTACGTTAATCTATGGACTATCATCATAATGCTTTCAATTAAGGTGAAGAGGTAAGCAAATGGCCTTGAAGTGTGAAATAAATTGTTAACTCGTAAATATGGTGATATATATATACATATTTCCATATTGCTCTTCGTCATGCACTAGATAGCCCTTTATATTATTTTATGAACCACCGTTGAAAGTATTTACATTAGTCCGTCTAGCTTTAAAACTTGCGTCCGCCAAAAGTGGCCACGGCAAGTTTTAAAGCTAGACGGATCACCAATAATAGTTTAAACGGCAGTTCATAAAATAATTTAAAAGGATATCTAGTGCATGACGAAGAGCAATATGGAAATTATTACCATATTTACGAGTTAACAATTTATTTCACACTTCAAGGCCATTTGCTTACCCCTTCACCTTAAAGGCACGTGCAAGTGATATGATCTCTCAAGTTCAATATCGAAATCTAAGTCCCTTCTGAAAAATTATAATCTTTGGTTCGGGGTCAGGGGCCAACTTTTTCATGACCCGAGTGGACCGAACTAGGCCCAACTTGCGGAATGCGCCAATTTCAAGTTTACGGCTTACTTAGAGAGTCTTGTACGTATCCGTTTCTTTTAGTAATTGATATACTTTTTTGAACAACTTTGATTTATTTTAGAACTAAGCAAAACAGATAGGGTCTCTTCTCTCAACGCAATAAATGAAAATTCTTGTTTCTTTATTGAAAGAGCAAGAGAAGTATTTGAATAGTTAGGTAAGACATTTCTGCGTTTATTGTATGTCCGAATATATTATTATACAACGTGTAATTGGCATACCTATGCGTAATCATTCGAACCACGGGCTAAACTAGATCACTATAGCATAGAATACATAAGAGTACAAACAGAATGGAATCTCACAGCGTCTCCCACATTTGGCGACCCCGCACCTCTCCCCCGTTCTATGTGCCCCTTGTTGCGGTCTGCGCATATAATAATTGTTTATCCACCGAATACAATAAAGAACGTATATTTTATAGAGTGATGAAAACAGGTAAGCAAAGCAACGACATAATTCCACGTCATTGCATATAAAACAGAATATTTTTTACGTCATAGTGTTTGCAATTCTCCCGGTATGAAAAGATATAATCGTAAATATGTCGATCTCGTTAGTAGGTAAGTATTAAATTAATTCTGCGGTGCTACCCTGAGTATAAAACTCACACATTGACGAGTGTACAGATATATTGTTTTGTTTGTAGTAGTAGTAGTAGTTATATATGTTACTCTGACTCTAGGAAGTGGCATACCTGTGACTATAGTATGATTTTAAAATCGACATTCTCATACAAATTGCCCGGGCGACTGCTCACTTTTGTATGGAAATGCCGATTTTTTTTAAATGTTTTTTGATTTTAATTCTACTACATACTACTTCTATAGTGATCTAGGCAGAAAACGAGATATACGAGTAGTTTTTAAGTACCACCTACTAAAATGTATTTTTGATGTTGTAATTTTTTGCGCTTGATTATAACTTCCATAGATAGTTCGCTGATTGATTGTATTAGGTCTATCATCATCAGGTCAGTTTTAGTCTCCACTGCAGGAGAACGACCTTTTCTGTACTACCAGAGCCATACTTAGCCAGAGCAGTCAGAAGATTAAGCCTATACACTCTCCACGCTAGCCAGACGGGTTGGTGAGGTCTCATTGATGATTTGTTTAGCTTGTGTTCACTGAGTCGCCTTCTACGACGACGAAGACTTGGAGTGGTCCTATTCAACTCTGCCGGGAACCACACGGCACGGTCTACATCACAGAGCATATATTGTCTGCTCAACTAAACTACCACTAACTTGTTGAACTAAGACCGAGGAGTTTTCCGTCAAGCTTGGAAAGATTTATGAAAATTCCGACGTCAAAATCTTCCCCAATGGAATTTTTATATCCAAAATCTTTCGCGGTTTAGAGATTTTCTTTAGAACTTAAGGCATATCATTTTAGTGTGATCGGTTAGACGAAATCTCAGCTTATGGTCGCAAATGTAAAAAGTCTACAGCAACAACTCGTCTACAATACAACTCGGAACTTGTGCACTGGCACTGGTCAAAGTTGCAAGTAGGCTATAATGTTACTTTTTAACCCCCGACAAAAAAGAGGCGTGTTATAAGTTTGACTTGTCTGTGTGTCTGTGTCTCTCTGTGGTATCGTAGCTCCCTAAACGAATAGACCAATTTCGATGCGGTTTCTTTTTATCAAAAGCCTTGTCTGTCGAGTTAGTTCTTAGGCGGTGATCTCACTGCACTCATCTGATCTCACTGATTTTAACATTGTATGCAAGTATCTCAGTTTGTATAGAAAACACGCCTAGTCCAACACACTGAAAACGCGTCAACGCGCGGGAGCGTCAGTGTAATGAACCGCACTCCGCAAGACGGTGCGAGGTGCAGTGGGTTCACCGCCTTAGCTATGTTTGATAAAATTGGTTCAGCCATTTAAAAGTTACTAGGGATAAACGCTTAAAAGTCGAGGTTATTTTAATTTGTCTTGCAAATAAACTTGTTTTCTATTTGACCGAGACAATTTCAAAAATATGGTGTCTATGTTGTCAAAGATAAGTTAGTACCTATGTAGACTAAAGAGATTACATAATTTCTGATAAGTATATTAGGATCATAATGATGCTAGAGACAGAGGGGTCGTCGCCGTGGCCACTTGCTAATCAAAGATCATTAAAAACCATATTAGAACCAATTCGACTCGATAAAAAGTGATTGTAGATATTTGCTCAATAGAAAAAGTACTTGAAAAAGCTCTTCAGTCAAAACTTAAAACAAAAAATACTCAACCCTAATGCCTCAATCAAGCCCGCCGACAAATTGAACCACTTCAGTCTCAAACTTTTCATTAATAAATCGTATATTTTTAATGTCGCTCCCCATTAATATCTTAGAATATCAGCGTAATTCTATCTAAATGGGGCCAATTATTTCACAGCTAATAGTGCCATTTGTTTCGCGCCGTTATTCAGATTTCGTGAAATTCCAATCTACGATAGGTACCTATATAAATAGTGTGGTTCATAATGTAATGCATAAAAGTTTAGGCATAATTTTAGAAATAAGTTATTTATAATATAACTAACAACTAGCTTCTATGATGTTAAAAAAATCTCAGTTTTTTTGCGTACATCTATCATAATTTTATTTTTATTAATAAATAATAAATAAAATTAAATATTTTATTAATTTTCTCCACAAAAACATCTTACTCTAACTTAAAAGGTACTAAGTACCTTTTAAGTACTTAGTACTATATAGTACTAGTAAGTACTTAATACTCGTATATACATATTTGTAGTCAATAAAACAAAAGATTTGGAGAACTGGTGCCCGTGCTAGGTTTCCAAAGAACATGTATTACGGGTCACCAGGACTCGTCACCAACATATTAAATAATTGAAAGCAACATTATCATAACAGAGAAATACAAAAAAGAAAAAAATATGTAATAAAAAACCGTATAAATGAAGAATGTAAAGAAAAAAAAATAACCTAGTTAAATGCTTAGTACAAGTAAAACTATCACGATAACATTTCATTATAACTAGAAAAACACAATTTTAAATGCATTCATAATCAATAGAATTGATCAATCTTTCTTCGGCCATAATTTTTGCAGGACAATCAGGGTCACCAGTTTTGTGATTGCACGGTTTTTTGTAGTGCATGCATGTTGCACATTTCGGCGGCTCGACGGTTTTCGTGCATTCTTTTAATGTGTGACCTAGTGCCCCGCAATGGCCGCAAGTGACGGAGTCAGCTCTGCATGTCTTGGCCGCATGTCCACACTGCTGGCATTTGTAACATCTAGTTACTAGGGTAAAATCTCGGACAGGGCAGGACGACCAATTCACAAACACCTTGTCTCTGGTTATTATGGCTTTTCGTATATATGGCGTAACTTCAATAATATAATTGCAAGTTTCGGAGTCCCTCCTACTAAATATAAATCTTATTAAATATAAAATGTTAAAAGAATTTCGTCAAGATTTCATCAGGTCTTTTTTAGTCTCCAATGCAGGAGCACGACCCTCTCTGTACTACCAGAGCCATATACAAAGTGGAAGGGACATACCCGTAATAAATCGAACCTCAGGCTATTTTAGATCACTTAAGTATAATGAAATTAAAATAACAGTCAAAAAACCAAAAAAAAATCGACATTCCCATACATATCGCCCGGGCGGCCGCACACTTTTGTATGGAAATGCCGAAAATTATTTTTGTTTTTTTGGCTGTTATTTTAATTTTATTATACTGTAATGGTCTAGTATAGACCGTGGTTTGATTTATTACGGGTATGTCCCTTCCACGTTGTATTAGCCAGAACAGCCAGAAGATTTGGCTTTCACGCTGGCCAGATGGGTTGGAGCAGTCTCACTTATGTATATAAGCTTTGTTCAGCTTGTTGCCTAAGTCGCCTTCTACGACATCCACGGGAAGACTTGGAGTGGTCCTATTCTACTCTGCCGGGAACCACACGGCTATATTAAATTACGGCTAAGTATATAAAATAATTTAAAAATTATAAATGGGAAATTAAAAAAGAGGTGAATATTTAACGACTACAAAAAAATCAAGATACTAAATTAATTTAATAAACATACGTAAATATTTACTCCTCTTCGATGGCTCTATATTGGATCCCTTAATTTGTCGTACCTATTCCTAGTTTAGGTGCACAAACATTCCGCTCAAAATTTTTTTGTACATTTTTATTAATCTATCTAGTATAGCTTACTTTTGATTTTCCAAAATTTTTATCACCGTATATTTACCTCCAAATATGTCATTCAAATAAGTCCAATAATTAATAACTTCTAATATTTGCAATTACTAATTTATATTTCGCACAAACTGAAAACGCATAAAAATGTAACGCCTAATCTTTTTATGCAGCAAAATAACTTTAAAAGCTATTGCTATGCTGCTTATCTGCTAAAGTTTGTTTTTTTTTTTATCTTAAATGCTGTGTGGTTCCCGGCGGAGAAGAATATGATCACTCCAAATCTTCCCGTGGATGTCGGAGAAGGCGACTTAGGAAACACAAGCTAAACAAAGCTTATAAACATCAGTGAGACCTCTTCAACCCGTCTAGCCAGCGTGGAGAGTGTAGGCCAAATCCTCTAACTGGTCTTGCCAAGTCTGGCTCTGGTAGGTCAGAGAGGGACGTGCTCCTGCAGTGGAGATGTCGAAAGACCTAATGATGATAACTAAGATGTAGGAATAAAACAGATCTCTCTCGCTGTGCTTCGACCTCGTGCGCTCATTTCTCTTAGGAAAGTCCTAAGTTTCTGGTCCCGCGTTTAGCAACACAACTCCAGTATAGCGCAAACTTGAGCCACTTGGAGTCGGGGTGCTTTAAGTCGGATCTGTGACAAATGTAGATTTTAAAAATTAATATTACTTAATAGGTGCATTAGATGTGTAACAAGTTATAATTCACACCTTGGACCTCATCTTAGCTTCCCATAAGGCTAGAAAGAGGTCAAACGCACTCAAATCTCTAATTAAAAAAATATTAAATACATTATAGAAGTCATTATTTTGATTAAGTAATACTTGTCTCAAACATAACAAGATTATCGTTACGTCGAAAGAAATTAAAGATTTAAGTATTTAGGAACATTGTAGGGCACATGTAAGGATATTGTGTCCCTACAAGTACTTCTAATAATAGAGATTCTAAAATTAGGTTCATCAATTTCAGGCTAAACTATTATAGTGCAAAAACATCAATTAGGCTAGACAACAATTTTGCATTACAAGACCAATAGAGTTCGGCGAAGTAACAAACATTCTTGGATATATTATGGCATATGAAAAAATTGCCGTTACTTCACACCAATTGTTGGAGCTCGCTATTATAGCTCGCTGTTTCTAATAGAAAATGACTTCGTGAGAAGAAAAGCAGCTTGTAATTTCTACGTTTTTTATTGTTCCCAGATGAGATGTTATAAATCGAATATCTATAATGTGTATAAAGTAATTTTTTTAACTTATTAATGTTAAGCGTAAAAAAAATGTTTTTACCCATATCAATAAATTATGCATAACGAAGTTATGTACAATTCAATGTACCCCCGTACATTGTACAGGCGGCCAAAAATAGTGCCATTAATTGCCGTTAACATAATGTGAATTGACTAAAGAGATATTGAACCAATTAATTTATAGTCTGTAAGTGAAATGATTCGCATAACTCGCAGGTTTTGTTCATTAAAATGTTTTAATTAAGTAATTCATATGAATTTCAGATTGCTATTGAAAATGATAAATTGAAATTTATTTTCTGAATCCTTTACATACCGACTTTTACTCGCGGTTTTTCTCTGTTCAAGCCAGGGCTTGTTAACGATACCAAATACACACTAAAAGTTACGTTAAATAACGTTATTTTCATACAGGTATTATTGGTAACGTTATAAGGGGTATCGATAATACAGTTACAGTTTTGACGACCTCCGTGGCGTAATGGTTAACACGCTAGACCGATAATCCGGAGGTTCTGGGTTCGATCCCCAGCAAGGGCAAGTTGGAAAATGGTCTTTTTCAAATTTTCCTGGGTCTTGGGTGTTTATCTATATATGTATTTATCATAAAATATAGTATCGTTGAGTTAGTATCCCATAACACAAGTTTAAAACATACATATAACATACATAACAAACATAGCATATTTATATTTCGTTATAAAACGTTATAATAACGTTATCAATTAACGATACTTTTTCAATACTTGTAAAATATTATATAAATATTATACAAGTGTATTGCATCGCGCTAGGAATCGAACCCAAGGTAGCACAGACTATCACGACATCCGTGTAACTCAAGTAGCCTACTAGACAAACTCATCAATTTATTCTGTCAAATATCGAAAAGAAATACAGTGTTAACAATACATTTTACCGTTAATATCATTGGTAACGTTATCTGATTTATCGGTAAATGGTTGGAAAAATACCGTTACCCAGCATAACGTTATCTTTGCTGATAACGTTAACACCGTTTGACAGAATTAACGTTACCAGATTTTTCCGGGTTCCAGTGCTGCCGCCATTTGGAATATACCAAGCCCTAGATAACCCTTCAAACTATTTTATGAACTACTGTTTACAGTTTAAAGTGAGGTAGTGAAGCGTACATTATTTATTTATTCGTAAATTTGCATAAAAACCGCCAAATAATTTATTTTAAATGGGGGCAGCACTAGACCCCAAAAATTCAAGTAAAGCCTTAACAAGATTCGCATTTTCGCTCATTTCCTCGATCGTCTTTTGCGATCCGCGCGGGAAGAGAAATAGATAGTACATTCTACGATTATTTGTTTCTTCCAAACCAGTATGGAAGAGGATCCTTTAAACATCAGTAATGTCCAAGATAAAGTTTTAAAACTAAAACCCGACTACGGAAAAAATCATACAGAAAAGTACTTTTCACTTCTCATGCTCGTAAAGTTGTTCTTTATGTCGAGAGAAGGCTGCATAAAATGGGTTTTTATGCTTTTGTGCATACCTATAGTAATTTCGCCTTTTAAGACTAAGGCAATTAGGCCTTACAGCCACATACACAATACACCTTCATTTAAGTGATATATTTTTATGAGATTAGGTTATATCTTAATTTCATTACGACATATGTATTACTATCTAAATACAAATTTACGATTGATACGGGCGTGCATTTACGTAAAAAAAATATAACGCAAATATTTATAATAACTTGGCATTACGGCTCAGACCATAGTCGAACGTCACCTAGATGAAAATTTAAAAAAATAAAAAAAATCTTGAATCTGCTTAATCCTGCTTGAAGTGAAAAGCAGATATAAAAATCGAGTATAAAACCCATTTTACCCTCGATGATTATCCACCCTCGCCGTACCGGCTCGAGTGGCTATATGCATGCACGTCTTCAGTAAAATGGCTCGTTTTATGCTCTTGTTGTACAATCTGCTATTTATCCAGTTAATGCAAGCACGGCAGAGAGCAACAGCTAATAAGCTGCAAAACACATAATGCTCCTTTTGGGTTTTCCGCAGTCGGGTAAAAACTAAAGATTAATCCTCTCACTCCGATTACATTTCATGTGAACGGTCACAATACACGACAAAGTAAATGACAAATGGCGCCGCAGACGCCATCATTACACGCGACATGCGTTTGACAAATTAGGAATATACGAGAAATTAATTAACGCGCCGTATTGTATGGATTAATTCAATATGCCAGTATAATTTAATAGTATGAACATCTTGTAAGTGATATTGCCGAGTCTAAGATTGTTGTTAGACTTACGATTACTTACTAAAAATTGAAAATCATAGATACAAACATACTATCACGCCTGTTTCCCACAGGGGTAGGTAGAGACTATGGACCTTTACTGCCTACGATCCGACTCTTCTTTGAAATAACTCGTAAATATGGAGATAATTTCCATATTGCTAATCGTCAGGCACTAGCCCTTTAAATTATTTTATGAACTGCCGTTAAAACTATTATTGGCGATGTTACTAATGTAAATACTTTCAATTTTCAATTAATTTATGGAAATTATCTCCATATTTACAAGTTAACAATTTATTTCAAATGAGGGCGCCACTCCAAGGCCATTTGCTTCTATATTCACTTTAAGAAATACAAGCTAAACAATGCTTTTAAACATCAATGAGACCTCTCCAACTCGTCTGGCCAGCGTGGAGAGTGTAGGCTAAATTCTCTGACTGCTCTGGCTAATATGTGGCTCTAGTAGTACAAAGAAGGTCTCCTGCCGTGGAGACTAAAAAAGACAGGGTGATGACTATGATATAACTCATGTTAACACGTAATTGTAACACACGACAAAGTATGACAAATGGCGCCGCAGACGCCATCATTACACGCGATGTGCGTTTGACAAATTAGGAATATACGAGAAATTAATTAATGCGCCCTATTGTATGGATTAATTCCGAGGAGGAATTACATGTGCTAATAGCGAGAATATGTTGTAAGAGATATGAATATGTTATATAGGTATAATAGTAAACATTACTAGTCTATGTAGAGAGTTTCATGAATCAAAGCAAATACCAGATTGTTCGTAATGGTTTTGATTATAGAGGGAAACAGAGGGGCTTGCTCCATACAAAAAGAAAAGTACAGAGTACTTTTACTAACATATTCTATATGATTCTACACATTCATCTTATCCTGAGGTTTTTAGTGACTAATAGACAATATGCATGTGATTTAGAAACGTACAAAAAAATTATGTGTAAACTTTATTGCTAAAGAAAAATACCCATATACAGGCTGACTTTTAAACCACCAGCCAAATTTCTGGAGCAAGTTCAGTCCATGACACTAAACTACTTTCCATAAAAAAAATTAACGAAAAACTAAAACAAAATTTCGCCTTTTCATACAAATCAGCGCTCAGTCAAACGGATTTTCTATGGGAGGACGAAAAATTTTCATCGATTTTTAATAACTTTTTTTATAGAAAGTAGTTCAGTATCATGGACTGAACTTGCTCCAAAAATTTGGATGGTGGTTTAAAAGTCAGCCTGTATATATTTTTTCAATTTAACTTGTTTCCATTGAGAAATAAATTATTTAAAAGTTGTATTTTTCAAATTCCCTCGCAAATTTCCGAAACCCAACGCCATTGGCGAAACGAAATGTGACGACACCAAACATTGTCAAACTTAATTTTCTAAATAGTCTGTACTGTCAACCACAAATTAGAAAGAAGGAGACTATCTGTTACTATCAAAAAGTTGTTTGTAATTTGTATGATTGTTTATCATGTTTTTTATGTTTTATTATGGTTATTTTCATTGTTTTGCTAAATTATTAGTATTCTTTGAGAATGATTAGCTGAAAGCCTGACTCCTGGTTAAAAAAGACTTGCTGCTACGTACTTCGCAAGTAATTCCGATTTTACATCCTTTGAACTCAGAGGAGTAAAAGCTGCGAGGTAAATAATTTATACATATTTGATAAATTTACATTTTTCTCAGTTTTGTACTTATGAGACGAGTCAATTAATTAATTATAACCTAAAATATGGTATTACTATTTTTTAATTTTCTTTTTCTATTGACAATGACATTGACAGTGTGCGGTGACGTCACAGAATAAAAGCGCAAAATGGCACCGCGTTTAAATTGTCCGAAAATTATAGTAATTTTAATAACTTTTTTTATTCTGTAAGTGTTATATTTTTGGGGTCATATAATTACTTATAGAATCGTTTAAAAAAATAAAAAAGAGACATGAATATACCCTATTATTCAAATAGTGGTTTTTATACCTAGTTATTGTTCATTCTTATCCTCTTCTTCTTCGTCTAAGCGCGTTCCCGGTTGCATCCTCAGCTGTGCTGTTTTGAAGCCCGGGGTGCACTTTCCCACTTTTTCTTCTCCAAATATAACATGTCACCCAAGGATGACAAAGACCTAGCGAAGTGAAGAAGAAATAGCCGGAACTGTTTAAATGATTTGGCTATAGTCTGTGCTATAGTTTTACGACCGGCCGCCTGCCTGACGTCAACCTACTTTGGGAATGTATTTGTGCGAAAAGTTTTACAAACGGCCACCGCCCGATGTTAACCCTCCCTGGGAATGCAATTGTAGCACGAGATGTTTGTACTAAGTCCTTTAGTCGCCTTTTACGACATCCACAGGAAGAGATGGAGTGGTCCTATTCTAACCCGGAACCACACGGGTAAGTCTAGATATACTTTCCCGTGTGGTTCCAAGTTAGAATAGGTTTAGAATATTTCTCATTCTTATCTATGTAGAGGTAATCGAATCCCAAAGGATTCTTCCCTGCTGGTCTGATAAAAAAGGTTAAACTTAGAATGTTCCAGCCGCTACTCTTTCTCGCGCAGATCGCACAACCTGGTCGAGTAAATGGGCAAATTGCAAATCATATTAATAGGTGGCTAGCAACTTATTGCTATTTTAGCAGATTTTAGATTCCTTTTCCCACCTTCTCGCTCACCATCACGCTAAAAGTGGCCTTTGATCCGTGCCGCCCTGGGCTCTGTTTGCTTAAAGCCACAAGACCTCAAACGCTCCGTCTGCCTCATTAAGCCGGGTCCAGACGTGTGTAACGTGTAATGTAATCTAACGAGTAATGTAACGCGAATTCTGTGTGTGGATGGCACTACGAACTACGAGCATTACAGTAACGCTGTAGTACCCTCCACACACAGAAAGCGCGTTACATTACTCGTACTCGTTAGATTACATTACACGTTACACCCGTCTGGACCCCGCTTAATGAGGTAGGAGGTAGGTAGGGTATAGTACTTATATTTATAATCCCATGGGAACCTTACATATTCCTGGATAAAAGTATTATATTAGTTACTTCTGGTAATGTTATGCACAGCCAATCTATTCCGTTCAGCCGTTTTTGCGTAAATAATAAACAAACTTTCACATTTATAACTCTTTATACTAAGAAAGCAGGATTTTACACTTAGCCCACCTTTTTGATTTGTCTATGCGGAAAATTTTCAGCGCAGGCCATAACTTCCGTGCCGGGCGGGTTACGTTCCCGAGGGATATCAGCTCGGCAAGTTGGATAGCTATCATTTTGGTAAGTTCATAGTTTTAAGTAGTCAGGTGAGACGTAGAATAATATTTTTCTTTAGATCGAATACCTATTGCACCGGAAGGAGAACTCTACCTAACCTAGATGATTTAAGGTTAATATAAAAGCAAATGGCCTTGAAGTGGCACCCTCATTTGAAATAAATTGTTAACTCGTAAATATGAAAATAATTTTCATATTGCTAATCGTCGGGCACTAGATAGCCCTTTAAATTATTTTATGAACCACCGTTGAAAGTAGTTACATTAGTCGGTCTAGCTTTAAAACTTGCCTCCGCCAAAAGTGGCCACGGCAAGTTTTAAAGCTAGACGGATCACCAATAATAGTTTCAACGGCAGTTCATAAAATAATTTAAAGGACTATCTAGTGCCTGACGATTAGCAATATGGAAATTATCACCATAGTTACAAGATAACAATTAATTTTACACTTCAAGGCCATTTGCTTCTATATTCACCGGCCGCAACCTAAAGGGTAAACCAGAACCAATCCTAGGATAAGTTTAAACATAATTAAATTAATAACAAAAAAAACAACCAACTTCAATTTTTTTAAGGAGTTTCTTCCATTTCTCCAAAGTTCTTCATCATATCTTCACCAAATTAAAATGGGACGAATTTGGTAGTAAAGGCTTTCAAATTAAAAAAGAATCATCAAAATCGGTTCACAATTGGCGAAGATATCGCGTAACAAACATACATAAAAAAAAATTAAAAAAAAGACAGTCGAATTGATAACCTCCTCCTTTTTTGAAGTCGGTTAAAAAGTAACGGTACCTTCAAGGAATCATCTTTTTTTCGGATAGTTAGGTGATTCAAGCCTACAATATCCTAATTAGATTGGAAACAACTTTTCTCAAAGTATGCTTCCCAGTAGGATCACTGGACCACGGAGCAAGAACTTTTGATATCTTTTTTTTTTATTATTAATGGCTTGACGCTACTGCGTATTTAGCCAGGAACAAGTTAATAAAACGTGGGAAATTCTTTTTTCCTAACAAGTTACAATCAAAGGTTGGTGTAGGACTTTGATTGCTTTCAGGGAGCTTCTGGTGACAAATCTATACGAGTCCACTGGTTTTCATAGCCGACTGAGTGGCGGACGACGCCCGAAGACGCCCACACAGTCCGTGAAACAAATATCACTACAGCCGTACTATGACTGTCAACTTTAACTATTTCACATATTGTTCATGAGCATGAGCATTTATAACACCAAACAACACCAATTTCATATTATAAAGTCCACTAAAATCAATTTGCAAAATAATTTAAAGAAAACCCCAGCCGAACCCCTTGACTTCCCGCCAAAACCTCCTTTTGATATCTTGCTAGAATAAGTTTTTCAAGAAAACATTTTATCGGACAAGCTGGACCTATTAAAAAAAACATTCAAAGATATTTATTAACAAATTTAGAGATGTTTTTAACCGATTTCAAAAAAAAGAAGGAGGTTATCAATTCGTCGGATTCTTAAATGTTTTTTTTTATGTATGTTCCCGATTTCTCGAAGACGCCTGGACCGATTTGAAAAATTCTTTTTTTTTTTTAAATGGATAGGGTTTTATACTTTCCAGGTGGTCCCATAGAAATTTTATCAAAATTATTTAAGTACTTAGTTTGGTTTATAAATGAAAATAACTGAAAAATCTATCGTCGAAGTATACAATTGTTGCATATTTAGCTATTCTGTGACTGTCACTTCACTGGTATTGAAATTGTTTTTTTTTTTTTTTTCACGATGGCGTAGTTATATAACGTCTAACATATTATTACTACTGAAATTATTTTAAGTGTAGACTCAGTCCATAATACAGAACAACTTCGCCAAGGAACACATATCGAAATATGAAATTTAATTTTTGGACTTTCCATACAAACTTGGATCAGCTGATCAGTCAACATGTATCGGAGGCTAAAAAATAATTTTTCATTTCGATATATGTTTCTTGGAGAAAGTTGTTCAGTATCATGGACTGAATTCAGCCCTAAAATAGTTTCAGTATATTTTGTTAGACCCTGTATACATATACCACAGAGTAATAATATACTATGTACAAATAATATATACTATACACTGATATTGTAGTAGCACGAGATGTTTGTGCTTAGTCCTTTACTCGCCTCTTACTACATCCACTGGAAGAGATGGAGTGGTCCTATTTTAGGCCGGATGTATGCTAATGTAACTATAATATGTATGTATATATTATTTATCGTAGCTAAGTAGCTGGTATTCTAGATATTCAGTGCTATTGTGTAACCGAGAGCAGAGCAGCAAATCATCCAAACTATGCGAGTTACTTCCACGCCGTCGCTCGACCGAACGTGGGGTCACACACATTTACTCTCAGTCTTTGCCCCTTGCAGAAGCCTTGTAAGGATATAAGGTAAGCCATAAAAATAAATATGTTTCTTCCATGCTGGGATGTCTGGGAGAAAAAAAAAAACTAAGTGAGACTGTACCAGCTGCTTCTCTTCCCGCGCAAATTTCTTTCGTATTCGTATAAGCCGATCGAGGAATGGGCGAAAATGCGAATCATGTTAAGACGATACACGGAGTACAGTGCTGCCCCCATTTAAAATAAGTTGCTGTTGTGTGTGTGTGCTAAGTGTGCTGCTTTGGAGCCCGGGGTGCGCTTTCCCGCTTTTTCTTCTCCAAATATAGCATGCATGTCAATGGTCACCCAAGGATGCCAAAGATCTTGCAAAATGGAGAAGAAATAGCCGGAACAGTTTAAATGATGTGGCTATAATTTTACGACCGGCCGCCTGCCTGACGTCAACCCTCCTTAGGAATGCGAGTACGAGATGTTTGTGCTTAGTCCTTTAGTCGTCTCTTACGACATCCACATGAAGAGATGGAGTGGTCGGAACCACACGGGATTGTATTAGTTATAAAATATAGTATATGTGTGTATGACTACAACGATCAAATACCGGCCAGACAACTCTAGTCTTAATATAAAGACATAAGGCCTTGTTTCGCTTGCACCATTCTGATTTATTTAGATTGACCTGGCAGGTAGAAAGTCCCATCAAAACGTCCTGTCTTTTTGAGAATCTTATTTTTTAGTTATAAAAGTAATACCCTATTAAAATTTCAAGTTGCCTCAAATACCTTTTTTATATTTTTTTGAAAAATACTTTTGCAAGCGCCTGGCAACATCAAAGCCCCGACCAAATCGTCTGGCTTATTGATTTTTTTATTCTTTAAACACTAAACTACAACATATAAAAAATGCATATTGCCCCAAATACCTTTTTTGAAAAAAAAACTTAAAAATTTATAGGTTGCTTTAGCCCCGCTACTTACCAGCCAGGTCTGCAGTTTCGTGTTGGGGTATAATAGAAGATGTATTTTCAACTTGCCTCAAACACCTACCCAAAATTCACGCCAGCTCTCGGACCATGACGGCATTTTTAATGAATTGATTATCGCAAAAACACAGCAATATTCTCAAAGGAAACTTCTAGCGACGCAACCGCACGACTCGAGTGTCACGGCGAACTGTCGCGCCGCGCTGTTCATGTTTTAAGCCCCGCCCGCCGCGGTACATATCGCGTGGAATGATTTTTCGGGACTACTTACGATTCTAGAGAATTATATAATACTTACTTACAACTCACAGGCAGCAAAAGCACCCAGCCGACAAATGGACTTCTTGCCGGATCCGCCGATGCCGATGATCATGGCATTGCCTCGATCCATTCGCAAGATACGATGCAACCGCGTCAAGTGTTCCAGTTTAAAAACTAAATTCCTGTCAACAATGAATTTGCACAATCTTGGTAATATTGCACCCTGGGCCCCTCCCAGGGTGCAATATTTCCAAGATTGTTTGCTGTCATCTGAAATACAGTATTTTCTTATACTAGTTCAGATGCCACAATTGAATTTTAGCGACAGCTTCTCACGCTGTTTATTGTTACTCAGTATATTTTACGAGCCTATATTTTACTTGCAATGTATGTATTATTGTCAACATCAAGATAGATTTGGTGACTATCGCCGCGATGAACTTGCCCGTTGAGGCAACGCCTGGGGTGAATGGGCGCGGACCCTTAAACACATTGCCTTATAAGCAGTTTGGCTTCACACGAACTATGCGAACTGATCTTCAGTTAAGGCACGCGTAATATATCGTTTGGTTAACCTTTACTTGTGAAAGCTTTTGCCCGTGATTTTGTCTGTGTAGCTCTCGCAATGATTATGCCAAGAAATCGTGGAGAACGTAGAGAGTAGAAAGCCCAGGACCGTGATAAATGGCATACATTGATACCTATTGATAAATAGCAGTGGACAAACCCACGGGAACCTCACATTATTCCGGGATAAGAAGTACCTATGTTTAATTCAGGTATATAATTAAGCTATCATCATGCATAATTTCATTTTTCAGTCCGTTTAGCTATTTTGGCGTAAATAGATAGATAGTTACAGGTCACCCTGCCCTGTATAGCTCCAGCGATATCTGGGTCGACCCACTACTGGTCTTCAGCCTGATACTTTTCCCATGTAAGCTGCCTTAACGCCACAAACCTCCTTCATGCTTTCCAGGTGCTCAAGCCATGGCATGCCGAATTCACACACCAAAGCTTAACCAACGTTAGGTAGCTTCGATTTGTAGAGCGCTTTACATCATTTAAGTTTTGTTTGGCAACTCCTTTGGTTGCTGAACATGGGCCTTGTTACTAAATTTCTTCAACTGTTATTATATTGTATAACAGTCCATGGACAATGCCCTCTTGATGGCATGGCAACTAAGTTTCGCAACCAGTTGCCGAAGTATATTCTTGTTATACAACATTCTGCATTAATATTTACCTTCCCTATTCAATCAAGCAAACCCTACAAATTATGCCATAAACAAACGCCATAAACATATCTGGATCCGAGCCTATGAATACATTACAGCCAGTGTTTCTCAAAAGGTGTCAGTTTACCGCAGTTTACATTGGGCCATTTACTCTCGCACAACTTTTAACAACCTTCGTTTACTAAGTACTCTACTCGATGGCAGAGTAGAATTAGTCTACTCAGTACTACGGAGTATGAGACTTTGGAGACTGTTAGTTTGCCATTACATACCGTCATATCGTAATGGGCTTATTAAAAAATTTTTGGTAACAAGGTTATAGGTAATTTGTTAAAATAATATGTATGCATGTATGTACACTGACGAGTGAAATATACCAGGCCAAAATGTACCTACATTATTACTATATGCGCAGCGGCCCCTCGGAGTGGTAAATTCAGTTATACGAATCGTTTGGCCAGAGTAATAATAATGAAATTGGCTTGCAATGGATGTCTAGATATTATACGAAAAGTTGTTTGAGTTCTGACGTGAGCTGAATTAAACCATATCGCTAGTAACATTGAGTAGATATTTCTTTGAATTTCTTTGCTAAGTGAGACTTCTGTACGTTAGTATTATTTATTCTGTGATTATACTCGCAAATAATACTGCCACAGTATGAACCCGGCTCACTGGAGAACGATGAGCGTCACTTTATTATTTTTCACCGTCGCCGCCGAAATTGACTTGTTTTATGGCCTATAAAGTGAGATCTTATTTAGCGCGCGATTTGAGTGTTTTAAATCATTTTTATAGGCAAACACGAGGTAGAGCTGGCGGCGACATTTATGTGCCGGTGATTTTAAAAGTGTCGTAATGCGAGATTTTGATGTACTTGTTAACTTTAAAACACGCAGGGCGTCTGATGTTAATAATCTAAATTTTTCTCCCGCTTCCACGCACACAAATTTACTCTAGCCGAAGCGAGACAGCGAGCCATGCGGTAGGGAATCAATGAGGCTGGTTTTGGTTTTGAGGTTTTTTTCTTTTTACAAAGAATGTTCTAAATTCTAATGTTCTTCAAGAACATTGCAGAATTTTGATAAAAAAATTCAATAAAACGCCATCTAGCCAACGAGTTCTGATCTAACTCCTAATGCGTGTTATAGAATAGGAATATCAAATGGTAGAGAAATTCGCCATGCGATGTAGAACACGCGATAGCTCAATTGTTTAGAACATTGTCGTATCGTATTTGGACCGAGATCGCGAGTTCAAGTCCTGCTAATGGAGTAATTTTTTTACTATTTTATTCCTTTGGTGTTGCGAAACCTTGCTACCAGATGACGCCACTGGTTTGATCTAATGTTAAAGCTTCAGTTTCTTATCTATTTCAGTATATACAATATTAATCTATGGAGCCGCGGTTCCCAGGTTCAATCCCAGGCCTGGCGGAAAGATCTTTTCTTAGTGGCAGTTGAGCATATGTGACTTTCCACGGGTTAAGATACCTTGTGGACGCTGGCGCTTAAGACGTTTAGAAAAAAAAATTGGTACAATTAACTTAATGTCGTAAGTGCCAGCGTCCATAACGTACCTTTACCCGTAGAACGTCACATATCACCTCGCTCCCCACCACACATTTGTATGAGAGCTTACAGTTTATATTTGCAATCATCTAAATCAGGTTTTATTGTACACTACTGGAGCACGAGGGTCTTGCTACCAGAGATACTTGGCCGGAGCAGCAAGAAGATTTGGCCTACACTCTCTACACTGGCCAGACGGGTTGGAGATGTCTCAGTGATGTTTCTATTAGCTTATATTTTCCTAAGTCGTTTATTCTACTCTGCAGGCTATATTTGAAATTATTGGTAAATTAACGTCACCAAATTGAATATAGAATCGACACATCGAAATATGGATTTTATGTATACGGATATCTGCCTACACGCCCCTTCGGAGTGTGACCAATTTGGTAGCATTAGGTTAGTTTTTTTTATTAAATAATTTTACGGCTCTGGATACAAGTCCTTTAGAGCCTATCTTTAATTTTGTTCTTTATTCCTAATCCTAACCTAACCTAATCCTAACAAGACAATCAAAGGGTGGTGTAGGCCTTTGACTGCTGCAAGGGAGCTTCTGGCGATAAATCTATAACGTAAATATAAATAAAATAAATAAATCTATATCTATTCTATACGAGTCCATTGGTTTTCATAACTGATTGAGTGGTGGATGACGTCCGAAGACGCCCACACAATCCGCGAAACAAATATCACTACAGCCGTACTGTACTGTTAACTGTCCACTTTAACTATTTCACATATTGTTCATGAGCATGAGCATTTATAACACCAAACAACACCAATTTCTATATTATAAAGTCCACTAAAATCAATTTGCAAATAATTTAAAGAAAATCCCAAGGTTTTCTTTAAATTATTTGCAAATTTGAACCCCTTGACTTCCCGCTAAAATCTCCAATTAGGTTAGTGATTTCAATTATTTTTTATTTATTTATTTGAACGCGACATTCTCATACCAAATACATCGTAATGTTAATAAACTATAATGTTTATTTTAATGGCTGCGGTAACCTAAATAGGCTTACACACACTTGCACAGTTATTTTACTCTTCAATTGAAATAAACCAGAGTTAAACACACTTTCCGCCTTTACATTATTTTGATACAATTCTGAAAATGGGTCAACTGCTCGACAGTACGAGTATAAGTGGATGTGGTATAAGGGACGAGAGGTAGCGTTTTGATAACTGAACGCCCCATAGATGGGGCTTACTCTTAGGAGTAAAAAGTAGAGTTCCAAAACGAGTTTTGAGTATCACAGATTTGAAAAAGTAATCCCAGAATAAATAATACTAACGTACAGAAGTCTCATACAACAAAGAAATTCAAAGAAATATCTACTCAATACATGGTTTTATTTAGCTCACGTCAGAACTCAGCACCTTTTCGTATAGATACCTAGACACCCATAGCAAGCCAATTTCATTCTTATTACTCTGGACAAACGATTCGTATAACTGAATTTACTACCCGGAGGGGCCGCCTGCGCGCATAGTAATAATGTAGGTACATTTTCGATACCTAAACGGGGAGTGACATAGGCCTGAAGTAATAATTCTTCTTTCATCTATACCACTTTATCTATCTATCAAGTAAGAAGTGGAATGTCTGCTAGGTCGCAGCGTCATACCACCACTGGTATGACTCTCCATAGACTCAGAGTAACATATATACCTACCTACTTCTACTACAAACGAAACAATTTATCTGTACACACGTCGATGTGTGAGTTTTATACTTAGGGTCGCACCGCAGAATTATTTTAATACTCACCTACTAACGAGTTCGACATATTTACGATTATATTTTTCCATACCGGAAGATTTGCGAACACTATGACGTAAAAAATATTCTGTTTTAAATGTATTAAATGTGTCGGAAACAGCTACATAATATCACTTCACAAATATTTTTTATTATGTCCATTGTCCATTTCACCATTACTTCACTTTACTGATTATTATTGAGTCATTTATAATGTAACGCACTAAATTCACTAATTCACTATTGTAATATAGTAATTTGCACATTCGGCGCAAAACTATACGGTAATTATTTGAATAAATTCTATAAAAATAAACAAATGTTTATCTTATCACGCTTCTACGCACGGCTTGTCAAGTTGTCACTGTCAACAATGGCATTATAGCACTACACTATAACCCGCGGAAATCTACTTGGCATCTGCGTGTATGTGATTAACTGTGAGCGAGAAGCCTATGTATTTTTACCGTTTTATACTGCTTTCGATTGATAATCCCTCTCGCTCTTGTGTATCTCCCGCCAATGCGAGAAAGCGAGAAGGGTATATATATCAAGATGGTTGCTGGGTAATAACGTGAAATTATATTGTGGCTTTGCTACCTGTTTTTATCATTTGGAAATCTATGAAATATGTGTTCTTTGTTGTAATCGGTGGATAAACAATTATTATATGCGCATCTTCTCACCATGATGGTTACTATTGATTGACAGTTCTCAAGACAAGATACGTCGTGCGTGTATTGCGTGCGGCTAGTAACTAAACCCTAGTTTAGAGCAGAGAAAGGTACAGAAAGTGCGGGGGAGAAGTGCGGAGACGCCAATTTGCGGGAGACGCTGTGAGATTCCATTCTGTTTGACTCTTATGTATTCTGTGATACAACAGCCCCTGATTTGTCCTGCAATTGGCGTAAGTGAAGTAACGCTATTGGCGGAAAACGAGATGTGATTTATAGGCACTCACCACCTACTTGAAGGTACTTTTAATGGGGTCATTTTTTGTGCTTGATCATATTATATTTCGTTGTAATATATTTCTATAGTATTATATTTCACAGTGGCGCCCTCTATAGGACAAAAAGTAATGAACTAATAGATAAAATAAATAGAATCATACCGTATCTATCAAATGAAAGGGCTTTAAAAACACATTTTAAAAAATATATACATTATTAGCTGTTGCTCTCTGCTGTGCTTGGATTTACTGGATAAACGTACTTTTCGGAAAAAGAAAATTCCGTGGCCGGGTTTTAGTTATTAAAACTTTATCTTGTTTAAGGTGAAGTTAGAAGCAAATGACCTTGAAGTGGCGCCCTCATTTAAAATAAATTGTTAACTCGTAAATATGGTGAAAATTTCCATATTTGCCTAACATTGAGAAATATGGAAATTTAACTAACGGCAAAGATAATATAATTACTAACGTAACTTTAGACTAACGTACTATACTATACTAAACGTAACAGAGACTAGACGGAATAATGTAAATAAATTAGTACGTCTTGTCTCCGCCAAAAGTGGTGACTTTTGGCGGAGGCAAGTTTTAAAGCTAGACGGATCACCAATAATAGTTTCAACGGCAGTTCATAAAAAAAATTAAAGGGCTATCTAGTGCCTAAAATTGAGAAATATGGAAATTTGCACCACATTTACGAGTTAACAATTTATTTCAAACGAGGGCGCCACTTCTGCTTGGTATTCACCTTAACCTGTATTACAGCAGAACTAGAAAACGCATATAGCGCTTAAATGAACGTCACATGCAGCAGTGCCGCCGGAGTACGCACTTGTGTAAAAAACTTTTTTTTAAATCGGCTAAAATGCTAAGTTCGTGACTTGTACCACAGTCAACACTAGAAAATAATGGCGCCCAATGAACGTCACAGGAGTGTTAGTGGAGGAGTCACTTGTTGGCTTGCGGACGTGGTCAAGAAAACTTGCTTTGTTTTACTGTAATTCAATTTCCGGATCGCTGCCGTACACCAACCATGTCCCATTGGGTATAAGGGGAATTCTTATTTACCCGTACATTACGAGTATTTACGGATTTAGTCTTCCATGCTGGTCTGGGAGAAAAGAAAAAAGTGGAATAAACCAGCTGCTTCTCTTCCCGCACAGATCGTAATACATACAAATTAATAAACAGCTATACCTACATATATATATATACTACGTGTAACAAAAAGGGGAAATCAACCCGGAAGGGTGTTGACGTACTAACCAATGTGAACAAAAAATCTGCGGGGTTGCTTAACAAGCGAAACCGCTAATACTCGTAATGCGTAGGTACTTCCGACGTAGTTCAGTTATTTAGCTTAAAAAATGGCAAAATTAATGTAGTAAATTAATCTACCAGAATATGTTCATTGAGGACCCAAATTAAATTTTATCTACTCTCCCTCCCCCTCCCAGGTGATCGTCAACCCCCCCGCACCCCCGAAAGAGTCCCGTATTGTGGTTTTTACCAGTTTTAAAGAAAACCGTACACGATACATGAAAACTGTGTAAAAACAAAATAATCCTTGATAAATTTACTGTCAACTTTCCATATACGAAAGAAATATCACTTATAGTTTCCGCGCAATCTGCCACGATATATATTTTTTTTTTTATTTGTCGTATTTTTTGCTAAAAATAAAAAATACGACAAATTATCCAAAAATATGTATATTGTGACAGATTGCGCGTAACTATAAAAGATATCGCTTTTATATATATAGAAGATTTACTGGTAATTAATTAGGGATCATTTCGTTCTTACACACTTTTCACGTAACGTGTACGGTTTTCCTCAAAACTGGTAAAAATCTCATTTCGGGACTCTTTCGGGGGTGCGGGGGGGGTGACGCGCACCTGGGAGGGGGAGGGAGAGTATAAAAAATTTAATTTGGATCTTCAATGAACATATCCTGATAGATAAAAGCACTACATCAATTTTGCCAATATTTCCATACATTGCGATCTAGAATGACTAAACTAACAAACAAACAAGCTCTTATATGGCGCTACACGAGTATACGTAGCCCAAAGCATATTAATTAAGAGTTCTGGAAAACATTTCAATGTCATATATAAATAACACTAACCATCTTTATTTACAACAATTGCGACTATGGTTAGCCTTGTCCTTACTAATTGATCTTGAGCAACACAAATTGTCCTTAGACATTAAGAAGAAGCTAGGCTAGGTACTTCATCAGTGGATATGGACACCACTTGAGTGACGATATCGTGCGATAATACAATACATTACAATACAATACCCATTACTGCACAAAAGAAAAATACTAATTATCTTAAAAACTAGGAATGCGCAAAAGGCAGCCTTATCGCTAAGCAATTTCTTCCAGGCAACCTCGCTTAAGGCCGTACCTAAATTTTCCGGGGTCCAGTGCTGCCCCCATTTAAAATAAATCATTTCAAAGAAAACGGAGACATCATTTAAAATTTTGCAACTATCAAGTCCTAGATAACCCTTCAAAGTATTTTATGAACTACTGTTTCCAGTTTATAATGAGAAATTTAAGCTTTACTACGCACATTAGCCAAAAGTGGCCGTTTTTCGCAAATGTGCGTAATAAAGCTTAACTTGGGAAATAAGTGTGGGGTGGTCAATATAATAAACATACTTATATACAAACAACTTACACAAAGAAAAGATAACAGACAATATGAAGAAACTAAGTGGAAACAAGCGAAGGAAATTTACCTTTCATAGGATAGAAAATGAGATTGTACTGGGGATTTGAAGCTGGCTAGTGTTTAGGCGCGTAGGATAGTAAGTGGCAGTGAGTTCCACAGACAATCGGCTCGAAAACAGAGAAATTAATATGCTTTTTAGGGTTCCGTACGTCAATAGGAAACAGAACCCTTATATAATCACTCTCCCGTCTGTCTCTCCGTCTGTCACAGCCAATTAGCTCCGAAATTACCGGACCGATTGAGTTGTTGTGGACCGTGACACAAAGATGTGTAACGTAAATTAATGATTTTTTAGTAATTACCTAACGGGCCTAACGTCTCTACATATACTCGTACTCCGTCTTACGTCTCTACATATACTCGTACTCCGTCTTACGTCTCTACATAGACTATTTATCACGCCTTTATTCAGAGCTTGAGGCCGAAAGATTCATAAGACAATTGACAATTGATTCTTTAATTTTATTGTATTTTTTGACTACTGTACAGATGCTTTGGTGTATAACTGTCAATCTGCATGTGATTTATGAATAAATAATAAATAATAATAATAAATAAGCCACTTTTCTTTAATTTTTTTTTTATTTTTCGCTTACATGCACTCATACATAAGATGGTAACTATAGCAGTGTCTCTGCTAGAAAGCCAAAATACTGTATTATTTCTAGATGTCGCTACTATCTCGCCCGCCAGCCATACAAAAGATGCTACTGGGTACTTATGCTAACGGTATCCACGAAAAATCAGAGATGGCGCTTATTTATTCGTAGAAATAAACGCTTAAACCGCCATCTTTCCGAAATTAAGCGGCACCACTACGAAACTACCTTCTTTTGAACTAGTGGCTCCATTTAAACTAAAAATATAATTACGCTTCAAAGTATAAAGATTGTATTATAAGTAATGAAACTATTGTGTGCAAAATATACTTTTATTAATACACTCTATAACATGTTAGCAATTATTTATACAACTTTGTGCAAATTAGTGTTACTTATCTACATTAAAATAAACTTAAATTCTATCTTATGCCAATAAGTTTAAAGACCAACTACTAAACTTATAGACCTGAAGAGACTCCACGCCACAGAACACTTTTAAATTTGAATTAAGGGCTAAACTATAGATTTTATACCTAGATAGATTCTTCCATGTTGGTCTGGGAGAAAAATAATAATTAGAATGTACTTACGAACCTGCTTCTCTTCCCGCACGCAATCCAACATTATTTTGATTCCTTTTTCCATCTTCTCGAGACGGAAAAAGACCCAAAGGCCACTTTAAGCGTGATGGTGGGCATCACACTTAAAGTGGCCTTTGGATCTTGCGGACTAGGCACTGTCTGCTTAGAATCGCAAGACGCCTCGCCGCGCCGGCTCAACTCGCGCTGGCTTCACATTCAGATCTGTATGGAGCTCCTCTATACACCATCACCTGGCACCATCATATGGCACCAACGCGACATGCCGGCACAGAAGACAGTAAGAGAATTACATACAGAACGGAATCTCCTAAGGTTCCGCGCAATATGCGTCCCTATTCCCCGTCCCTGCACCTCTACCGTTTTCACCTTGTCTCAGGGCGAGAGCAGGCGAACACACCCATTGACGTGTGCACGGCGGCACACGGCGGCACAAGAACGGGGGAGAGGTGCGGGGACGGGGAACGGGTATGCATATTGCGCGCACCTTAAGAGATTCCGTTCTGTACGTAATACTCTTACTGTCTTCTGTGGTGCCGGGCAGAATCCGCGCTCGTCGACCTAGACCCTTAGGGAGAAAGACGTGATAGTTTAGATAATGTACTAGAGATTTTCCCAGTATGGCGAGGTCCATAAAGTTTAAAGTCGAGCTTTATTATAAATTACAAAGGTGGGTATGTCAATAAAGCGCATAATAAAATCACAAGGCGGTGTAAGGCATTGTGGACACAGATATACATTAAATGTATATAATATTTAATATTCATACATATTAATTTATTTTATTAAAATAATATCTCGTAGTAAGCGTGTATACGTTACAAGTTATACTTGCACGCACATACATATCTCGTAATTGTAAGTGTTAAGTATGGGCATCCAAAATAAAAAAAAAATAAAAAAAAGGAAGTCAAAAAGGGCAATTTGAGTTTTGTGGTTTGTCATGTAGAATTGTTCAATTTCATTAACAGAGGAGGGAAAACTAAATTTGGTCCAAAATTTGAGTATAGAAAAAGTAATGCAAATAGCTAAATTTCAAAAAAGTCCTTATGTACTTAAGTCAAAATTCACTGAATTAAAATGAAAAAATATATATTTCAAAAAAAAATCTTTTAACATCTGAAAGCCAATTCTGGGATGATATGCCTAGTTTGATATGAATATAGCACCTATATGCAAAATTAGATAAACATAAACGCAATTTTACCAAAAATTCCTTAGGTTTTTTGACTGCTCATCCATTAAATCATCGAACTAGTAGCTTGCGTTTATCATAATGACAAACGCAAGCTTAGTTTATAATTTGCCTATCGTGCACAGTCCATTCGCCCGAATGGTTTGCACACTTATTCGGCGGCCCGACAAAGTGGCGTCGGCTCCATCAAAGACGACGCTCATGCTGTACATTTGTGCGTCGCATCATCGGTTTGTATTATTAATTATTATTTATATTATTATTCATAGCAATGAACATTGATTTCAACAGGTAAACTCTTATAATTAACACTCAAACTAAATTAGAGCATATAGTTAATATGTATTCCGTATGAATGATTATATTGTAATATAATATCCAAAATAGCTTGTGGGTGTACTGCACACCATTTGAAAGAACGAACCTACCTAAATGCCGAAACAGATGTGCCTGTACCTTAACCTTATCACATAGTACAACCATCAATTATTGTACTTTCGAGTATTTTTTTTCGTAAGCATAACAAGTCAAATTAGGTAAATGGAAACGTAGGCCCATCACAGACGTACCTACCTAGCTATATTATAGCAAAACATATTACGATATATTTTACACAGTAGACGGGTGACCACAAAAGGAGCTATAATATATAATTCAATCATTAATATATCTTGCTATATCTGTCCACAAAATATGTGGATAGATATAGCAAGAGATATTAATATATATTAAAACCAGTAACCTCGTCAAATCGCCTAGGTTAGGTAGCGGACCCCGGGCTCTGAAGCGTAACCGCTGACGATGCAACCGGGAACACGCTCAGATGATGATATTAATATATATTATGATTTATTTTAAGGCATTAGGGCAAAATATATATTACAATATAGCTACCGTGTTTGGTTGCTTGCTATACTATATGATATAGCACACTATATTAATATATACTATAGCTACATCTATGACGGGCTTAAGAGGAAACACCAAGGGCAAGAGAAATGAAAAATAGGTATTTATAAAATCTATTGCTGTCGCGCTGTGCCCAAACAACAACCGAGCAAGTGCGATAGAGACATACTGCAGCTTGGACTGTAAATTCCTATTAAATAAAACAGAAAATCAACGATTCGTAGTCCCCTGATTTCTTCTCTTATACAACATTTTTCATTACGAATCAACAAAGATTTGAGCGGTGTTCGTATGTTTTAATTTTATTATATAATTGAGTCAAATTTGTTTTCTGGATGTTTGAACACAGCGGAAAATCTGGCCATTTTTTTAGGTTTTTGAACGTTCATATCTCTTATAATAATTAATTTATAAAAAAAAGAAAACATATAATTCAGGAATATACATAATAACATAGATATTCAGGAAAAAAAATATAACTCTACCGGCATTATCCAGGGAGGAAACAGCGGACTACGTTTGTATGGAAAGTCGACCCTTGTGTTTCGGCTTAATACTGTTTACATTGACCCACTATGACAGTATTTTAGTGTCTAAAAATAACTTAAAACATATAACACTCTTGACATATTAAAATTAATTAAAATTTAAATTACAATACATAAATAGACACTTACACGATTACAAAATCGAATCAAATACAAAAATACATTATTGCTTATATAAGTATAAATTAAAAAATTATGTATATGTACTGTTATTATAAGCCGGCCCTACTAAGTACTCTTTTATTTTCTATCTATAAATCTATTATATAAAACATAAAAATACTAAACGAATGGCTTTTACAATGGATCAGTGATCATCTAGATCATGAAAGTCCACTTGTATCTGTTCGTCCTTGGTAATACACCTAAATTGCCCATTACGTGGGTCGCTTTCCCTATCCCATGGTGGGCATCTCCCACTAATACGTATAAGGAAAATTCCGACATGAATGTATACGTACAGCGTTATCTGGGTCTACGGAGATATTTTATCAGTTCAACAACAAAATAAAACAACAAATGATTATCAAAAAACAAAGGAATACGAGTATATTATTTTCTGATTTTGAGTGTCAGAAAAAAATACTGTAAAAATCATCGTAACATCAAAAGAACATTTGTTGGGTGATGAAAATAAATTAATGTTGGGAGTTTTAATTTTTTAATTTTTTTATTAGAGATTTGAGTGCGTTTGACCTCTATCTAACCTGATGGGAAGACTCAAAACACGTAGACTCAAAAAATGCCTATTCACTCTTGCCTTGAAAATCCCTAAATCATATGTATGGGGAAACATCGACGCAGGGAGGGAATTCCACACCTTAGCGGTTCGCACAATAAAGGATGAATTGAATTTATAAATTAAATTTATTAATTAAACCAATTTTTATTCATTGATTGTGATGAATTCGTATTGAATGGTCGCAAATGCAAATATACTATGTAGAAACTCGTCTAAAATTCTCATTGTCTAAATCGCATTACCAATCAAGGAATTTCGCGTACCAGATAATGCCGTGAATGTATGCATGGATGGATAAATCGCAATTCCCTTTAGACCCATCAGTGTGAAATTTCGATGGGTGCATGGACACAAAGAACTCAGGCGGGCCTATCATAAAGCAGTGCTGGTGCATATTTTTGCAATCTTTATATTTATAAGTTAAGTGATGCACTTTTACCGCGCTGTAACGTTAAATTGGGCACAAGTCCTGGCAAGTTTAAAACACGTGCTATGATGCTAAATGAGGATTTGAAATTTGAATCTCTAAGGTGTCAACTAAAAAGAACTATACGCGGCACTAAATTGAGAACGGCACTAATATGGTAACATATCTACACTATATCTACCGATGACACAACTCGGATGGATAAAATCACAGCAAATTGCTCTCATCTTTACATGCCGTCATGTTGGAGGTCTTCGTCATCCTGTAGAGCCCTCTAGCGGAATTGAATAATATGTTATTATCGTTATCAAAGGTCATAGCGCCTATGGACGGCAGAGAAGCTACTTTAATCACGTGAGATTTATCCAAATGTTCTGCTATGATAACTTTGTAAATTCCATCTACCCACCACGCGTATACAGTCCCATCTAAGTCCATTGTTATTCCTCTAAAATACGCATTTTTGGACAGCAAAACCTTTTCGTCATTCTTCTTCAAAAACAGCCCGTTATAACCCGAATATACAATAACATTGTATTTCGTAATAACAAAATTCTTCACGCGTAAATTTTCTTCTAAAATCTCGAATTGATCTCCTTTCTTTTCTATTATACTTGTATCATTGGACTTAGTGAAAAATACAAATCCTTTATAAAACACAGTTCTTATTTCGTCTCCTCTAGAACTGTATTGGTTTAAATTTCTATTTTTGTCCCAAGAGAATATACCGTCGCTGCCTCCTAAGTACACTATAGAATTGTCCTGGTCGATGTCGAAAGTCCCGAAGTTCAGAATTGGTATGTTATTATCTGAAATGATTCCGTCCTCTGGATCGTCTAGATTAACGTAGGCGACTTTATAATACTCCTTATCCTCGATGGGTGGTTCGAAGGAGTAAAATAGTATATTGTCTGACCTGAGGACGCCCATTTTGTGGACTATGATGTGGTTCCTGAAAGTGGCGTTGAGGTCGAAGACGAAGGAGACGTTGTAGCAAGTAGACTCTACTTTAAGGCAGGTGGCACACCATTCCTGCTCGTCTTGAGTCGCAGCCGACGCTATGAATACCAGGATGATTGATAGGAACATCATTGTCTCTGAAACAATTGAATTCAATTATTAAATAAATAAATAAATATATACGGACAAATCACACTGATTAAGCTAGCCAAAGTAAGTTTTAAACTTGTGTTATGGGATACTAACTCAAAGATACTATATTTTATGATAAATACATATACAGACAAACACCCAAGACCCAGGATAATTTGAAAAAGGCAATTTTCCAACTTGCCCTGGCTGGGTATCGAACCCAGAACCTCCGGATTAGCGGTCTAGCGTGTTAACCATTACGCCACGGAGGTCGTATTATTATTATTATTATTGCTTTGTAACTTCCATAAAAATATACTAAAACAATTTTAATCCAACTCATGATGTTAAACAAATTATCGCCAAGAAAAAAATATTTGCTATCAATATGAACTCCGTTTAGCTAATCGATCAACGTGTATGAGAGACCCATTTTTTATTTCCCTACATGTTATTGGAAGAAGTTGTTCAATTTAACGGATTGAACGCATCGCCACAATAGTTTCTGTATATTTTGTTGTAAAAGTTAGCCATAATAAACAACATTAGTCGAAAAGTATAAGAATATCAAGGTGGTCATTAGTCTAGATAATCGTCATTCCTACGGGACCGCGAAGTCGGTAAGTACCTAAATCAGCTATTCTGTGCCAAATTATACAGACTGTAACAAAATATTCTGAAACAATTTTTTTAAGAACAATTCACACCGATTGAGCTAGCCTCAAACTAAGTTTAAACTTTTATTGCACAAAAGAAAAATACAGGAAATAAAATTCTAAAAGGCGGCCTTATCGCTAAGCAATTGCTTCCAGGCAACCTAATTTCCCATCACATTTTCTATATAAGCGATATAGAAAATGTGATGGGAAATTAGGTAGTGCGGGGAAATGAGACATACTTGACTGCTAATAACGCACCGTGAAGAAAAAAGTACTTGTGTATGTAATTGGTTCTTCTTCTTCAAAATTTTATAAAATATAATGTTTAGAAAATATACTTTACCAAAAAACTGTCTTTAGATTACGTAAATCCACATATTACCTACGTCACGCAGAATTTTGACTTTTCGCCACAGTGTCACACTTTTTTCCTACCCCTCTAACACGTACTGTCACATTTGACCATGACCCCCTCCCCCCCCCCCCCCCCACCCGCCATCGCTGTACCGTAATATGCGAATGGCCCCTTATATTTTGTATATACCCAAATTTAGGTTTAGATTTCCTTCTTTACAGAAAAATAAACACTACCTACAATATCCCAGATAAATCAAATATAAATATAGAAAGCATATCTGGTTTAAAATAAATAAAATTTTGCTGTACTTTAAGGTACACCATAGTTAGATATCATTATCAGTATAAACAAAACTTTGCAAGAAGGAATGCCTTAGCTTGTGTTACCCCGGACCGGAGTCCGGAGTAACGCTGTTTTTCAGACATTCCCTTTCACTGTGACGGCGTACTAAAACTAATTACAGTCTTACTAATTTATGTACCTATGTTTTAATTTAAAATAAAAACTATTCATAAAAATATCGATTTATGTATCTAGTTGGCACAAAAATTCATTACAAACCAATATTTACCCGCGAGCAATAATTCACAGACAGCAAATCCTATAAACCTTTATTCTCAATTAATCACTGACACAATCCAAAAATATAATACACTCCCAAACAAGTGACACAGCCAACTAAAACACGTAACACGGTACGTAATATTAGACGCAAAGTATCCGCATTGCGTCTGTACAAAAAAAAAGTTATTGCACACCAAAAATTACTAACACTGCACTAAAATTGGGTATAAAAATAGGTTGTAACTAACCTTTTTTGGCATTATTCCGTATAGGTTTGTTGGAGCGGTATTTTTAGGTTATGGGCTGAGGTACGACTGTTCGCCCGGCTGTTGGGGCGGGTGACTGATCGATAAACCTACCGAGCCTTAAATATTTAAAACCAGGTTTGTAGAATAATTAACTGGCGTCGTCTTTGTGGTTTTCGTAAATTGGTTATTTGTGTTTGATTGAGTTTTGTATGTATTAGTAATTCGTAAGTCTCTCTGAGATATTTTACATTTAAAATTTTTTTTTGTATGTATGTTACAGGATATCTTTGCCAATTGTGAACCGATTTTGATGATTCTTTTTTTATTTTAAAGCCTTTACTACCAAATTGGTCCCATATCAATTTGATAAAGTAATGATGAAGAACTTTGGAAATATAGCAGAAAATCCACAAAGAAACTGAAGTTGGATGCTTTTTAAAAAACTTTTTGACTATAATAAATAAAATAAAATATTTTTCATTTCGATATAATAATTTTTAGCTTTCCATACAAGTTGAGCGATCAGCTGATCCGAGTTTGTATGGAAAGTAAAAAAATATTATTCATATTTCAGTATATGTTTTTCGGTAAGTATATGGATGTCGTAGAAGGCGACTTAGGAAACACAAGCTAAGAAAAGCTTATATAAACATCAATGAGACCTCTCCAACCCGTCTGGCCAGCGTGGAGAGTGTAGACCAAATTCTTTGACTGCTCTGGCTAATATATGGCTGGCAGTACAGAGAGGGTGGTGCTCCTGCAGTTGAGACTAAAAAAGATCTGGACGATGATGATGATGTATATGTTCCCTGGGGAAAGTTGTTCAGTATCATGGTCTGAATTCACCTTTAAAATAGTTTCAGTATTTTTCTTAGACGTTATACAGGGTGACTTGTAAACCAGCAGCCAATTTTTTGGAGCAAGTTCAGTCCATGATACTGAACTACTTTCTATAAAAACAGATATTAAAAATCGATGAAAATGTTTGTCCTCCCATACAAAATCCGTTTGACTGAGCGCTGATTGAATGAAAAGGCGAATTTTTATTTTAGTTTTTCGTTAATTGTTAAGAAAAAAAGTGGTTTAAAAGTCAGCCTGTATATACACTTACTGTGGTTAGAACCATGTTTACCTAAATAGAACCAAGCTGATTCACTAGCTAAATAGAGATGAATCAACTAATTGGTTTCGATTCCCACACTCAATTCACTTAACCGCTTCAAAACGGTATCAAATGCTTCAAATAGGCTATTTTCAGAACCACTTAGCTAGAAACAGTAGCATTTTCCTGGCCTTCAATCGATTGGTTTAGGCAGGTTTTTTAGTTCAGTTTTTAACATGCTGGTCTGGAAGAAAAGAAATATCTTAGAATGTACCTGCTACTTCTCTTCCCGTACATATTGCAAAAGCCGATCGAGAGAATGGGCCAAAATGTGAATCATATTAATAGGCGATGCAGCTAGCTTCATTTCAGCCGCATAATGTTCACTTGATGACCATAAGCCTTGCCTAAGGACTTCCCAAATAACCGATCTAGAGCGGCCTGCATCCAGCGCTTTCCAGCGACCTTGGTCAGGTCGTCTGACCACCTTGTGGGTGGGTCCCCTACGCTTCGCTTGCCAGTTTGGGTCGCCATTCGAGAACCTTTTTGCCCCATCGGCCATCGGTTCGCCGCGCTATATGAGTGTATGAGTACGCTGTATGTGTATATGTGGCTAGCACACATGACTGTTACAATCCCCTTTTCCACCTTCGCGCTCACCATCGCGCTAAAAATGTCCTTTAGATCTTACGGCTCTTTGGTATATCTATCCCGTTAGAGATGGGTGCCCCTTGTTTCACAGACTGAAATATCATAGAATTTCGATTCACAGAAAATTTTTCATAGAATGTTTAATTCTTATATTTTTGTTTCAAATATTATTGTTTCAAAGACTATTTACTTGAATGAAACACAATTTATAGAAACACAGTTCAATTAATTTTAGAATCTCATATTTTCATTTAAAAAACTAATCAAACAGTAGAATATTTCTTTAAAGAATATTGTTTGTTCGGTATAATCCTTCATGGAATTTTATTTTACAGAAAAATATTATTTAAGGAAGTAGTAAGTGAAAACATTGTTTAATCAAATTAAATACCATATAATAAGTTAGAATACATTATAAATGGCTACCACAATATAGGTTAGGTTAGGTTAGAACTGCGGCCAACTGGGAAAGTTTTATCCATTTTACTAGAATAGGGCAAACTTATAGGTTAGGTTAGGTTAGAACTATGACCAACTGGGAAAGTTTTATCCATTTTACTAGAATAGGGAAAACTTATAGGTTAGGTTAGGTTAGAACTATGACCAACATACGCACGAGCCGAGCGAGCGAAGCGAGCGTGCCGCGGTAGCGGCCGGCGAGTGCTGGGAAAGTTTTATCCATTTTACTAGAATAGGGAAATCTTATAGGTTATAAATATTATATTAACTAAACTTATTAAAAATAATAATATTTAATTTGATATTCTGATATTAGAAACATCGCAAAAGTAAATGTTAATTGTAATAAAATTCTATGATTTCAAATTATTCATAACAAACATTCTAATTATTGATTTTCTGTGCAACGAAAATCTATTATTAAAAATTCTTTATACTGAGTAACCTACATATTGATTATTATATGACATGATAATCTTATAAAAATTTTCTAAATAACGAAAAATTTTGGAGATTTAGTTTCGAATTTGCTTTAGAAAGAAGTGTCATTCTTGAAAGATTGGTATACGGGTTTGTTTTAATTACATTTCTTGAAAATTTATTTGAAACATTTTTTAATTAAATTTCTTTCAACTTCTCTCTTTGTTCTTTTAACTTTTAGTTGTGGTGATCCAATTTTTTTATCACTGCAGTACCTACTAACGCGCAAGAAAAGTACAAAACGTGCGATCAACTCATCAAATCAAGGAAGGTTTCAATTTTTTTTTTATTTCTCTCAAACGCATCTTTCTTTATTTTTATAAATATTCGCTGCAACGCTAATTTGTCCTTGTCTATTTTTTTATTGAAGAACTGTCTTTCTTTAGTACTTTTTCATTAAAAATAATTTAAAAAAGTTTAAAGTCTAATGCTAAATCTACAAGCGGTTCCAGTACGCTTGACTCCCAAACTGAAAGTTTGATGAAGATAAAAAAGAAAAGTTCTTTACCTGACTGCGCCAGAAGGAGGATTATGTTTTTCGAGTGTATGTATGTATATTTCTTTGGCACGCTCTACAGACTACGGCTTGATGGATTTAAGCTTGAGAGGTGTCGTTAAATTAGTCTTAATTGTCCAAGTGACAATAGGTATATCATTTTTTATCAAAAAAGTGGCGGATTTTATCTTTTCAGTTCATTTATTAAGTTAAAAAAATTTCAGTTGGGTTTTTGTTTTTTTTTTAATTACTTTATAAGTAGTACTTTATAAATTAGTTAAGATGCAATACCTCAAACTAATTGAAAAACAGTAAATAAGCCAATAACAAACCTTTGAAATCACAATATTCCTGGTCATATTCTCACCGGTTCCCAAATATGCACATTATTGGACATTAAGTCAGTTGAAAGCAGTTGCAAGCACTCGGAAATGGCGATGTGTACGCTCGTATTGGATACCGTCGAACAATGTGTAACGTCGCGGCGTATAACAGTTAAATACCAAATTACCACTATGGGTATTGGAGGACAAGGAATCTGTGGAGTCGATGTCATACTAAAAATAATCATTTATTGTCAAATTAGGTACAGAAATTGCTTATTACTATTTAAATCTTATGCTGACTAACCTTATGCTTTTTTGGGAAGTGAAAACGTGTAAAGGCGCTAGGTACGCGGATATTGGATACTGTCGCACAGTTAAATACCAAATTACCACTAAGGGTATTAACGAACAGGAAAAACTGTGGAGTCGATGTTTTTTGACAACCTCCATGGAGGATATCCTAGATTCAATCTCCAGTCAGGATAAGAAAGCAAATGACGTTTTTGCGTTTTGTTTTTGTTTTGAATACCAATGCACAATGTGTGGCGTGTAACCATATATCATGCGATATCCAATTCAATACCCGGGCACCCATCGCTTTTACACGTAGGTACATAAGTAAGATTCACCATCATCCGAGCGTATTCCCGGTTGCATCCTAAGCGGTAACTCGTCAGAGCCCGGGGTCCGCTACATTGCCTAGGTGATTTGACGAGGTTACCTACTGGTTTTTACACAGAGCGACTGCCGTCTGACCTCCGCAACCTAAAGGGTAGACCATAACCAATCCTAGGATAGGTTTAAACAAACGTTACATGGCATTCGGGATCCACAGCTCTGGGAAGCGCGGAATCATCTTTTTTTTAGATAATCAGGTGATTCAAGCCTGCAATATCCTAACCAGACTGGAAACAAATTTTTACAGTTCGCTTCTCAATGGGATTTGAACCCATGAATTCCGGATCACAAGACGAACGCCTTGACTACACTTCCGACGTCAACAAACAACCGCTCCATTTCATTTTGTTCCAGCGCCCACCGATCCAGCGTGTGAATACGAATAAAGGTGCAGCTACAATAAGCTCTCATTGTCCCCACGTTAATGACGCGCCGTACATGCGTTTCGACTGTTTTACTTGTTGTCCCCTGATTTACATCAAATTGACATTGTTGGTGATTGCAACCGATTCGGGATTTCTAAAAACCAATGAGTCACTGCTGTGATGTGACGTCGTTTAAATGAATTTGTTCGTTCTTTACTGTGTATGTGTTGGTAATTTTCATTATTTTTCCATCATCATCATTATTATCCAGGTCGTTTTTAGTCTCCACTGTAGGAGCATAACCCTCTCTGTACTACAGAACCACACTTAGCCAGAGTAGCCAGAGGATTTGTCCTACACTCTCCACGCTGGCCAGACGGGTTGGAGAGGTTTCATTGATGTTTATAAGCTTTGTTTAGCTTGTGTTTCCTAAGTCGCCTTCTACGACATCCACGGGAAGACTTAAAGTGGTCCTATTCTACTGTGCTGGGAACCACACAGCATTCTTTTTACATGCTCATGCTTCATGCTAATAACTTACATTACACGTAAGTGACAATAATCATTTTTAACAGGCGGTTGCTAAGCCGCTTTGGCCACCACCGCTGGTTTAGGGGAAAAGGGAAACCATATAATGTACAGCTGCTTCTCTTCCCGCGCAGATCGTAAATTCGAGGGAATGGACTAGAATAAAAAATGCTATGCATCTAGCAACCCGTGGCTTTTTAAATGTGATTTTTAATTCCCTTTGCACATACAACTCCCCCCTCTCTGACTCTGAAAGTGAATTTTGGGTCTTACCTTCATAAATAGCTTATCTTAGCTTCCCATCAGGCTCGATAAAGGTCAAACGCACTCGAATCTCTAATAAAATAAAATAAAAATATATAGGGACAAATCACACTGACCCCAAAGTAATTTTTTTGTGTTATGGGATATTAACTAGGGTATATCATCATAGGGTCCGTCTACCCCGTAAGGTCTAAAAACGTTATTCTTAGTTATTTTCAGTCTAATGAATGAATGAATTGTTTATTTTTCAAGTAACATGACTCATTTTGTTAGTAATGCTTATAGACTATGGATTAGTAACATTTGGGTATCATATAAAAAAACATTATAGAGGCCACTCCTGCACCACTCCCCCGGACGTGGCGCAGCAGTGGTTAACATACTGACAGTCCAGCCTACTTGCAATCATTTTCAGGATGCTGTGGTCGCTGGCTCGCACCCTGCTAAAACCACCCTAATAACAACAATCTCTTCAAAAAAATAAGTAGGAAAAAACGGAATCTAAGAAAAAATATAATAATAACTACTTAATAAATAATAGTTTCAATAAATAAAAAAATGGCTCTCCTTCAATTTAACATTTTTTCTAAGAAATAAGCACCAAGCAAAATATATATTCGACCGCCAGGTCAAATGTTTTGTTGTGATTGGATGTCCCGTACCAGCGCAAACATTAGATCAATGACGCGTCGGTAGTTTTGCAAAATCTTTCGTTAGGAATGTAGGTATATTACCTACATATGTACTTGCAAAAAATTGCCGTGTGGTTCCCGGCAGAGTAGAATAGGACCACTCCAAGTCTTTCCGTGGATGTCGTAGAAGGTGACTTAGGAAACATAACCTAAACAAAGCTTATGAACTATGAGACCTCTCCAACTCGTCTTGCCAAGGTGGAGAGTGTAGGCCAAATACTCTGACTGCACTGGCTAATATATGGCTCTGGTAGTACAGAGGGGATCCTGCTCCCGCAGTGGAGAATAAAAAAACGGGCAAGTGCGAGTCGGACTCGTACATGAAGGGTTCCGTACCACCGTACAATGTTTTAAAACGCTGAAGAAACACGTTTCTTGTATGACGACCCCCTTTAATTATTAACTTTATCTTATTTTTAGTATTTGTTGTTATAGCGGCCACAGTAGTACATAATCGGGGAAAATTTCAGGTGTCTAGCTATTACGGTTCCAGAGATAGAGCCGTGTGACAGGCGGACAGACAGCGGAGTCTCAGTAATAGGGTCCCGTTTGCACCCTTCGGGTACGGAACCCTAAAAAGACCTGATGATAATAATGACTAGCTGAAAAAATTACGCCCTGAGAAATCTTTCTCTATACAAGGTCTAACAACATATACTGAAACTATTTAAAGGCTAAATTCAGTCCATGATACTGAACAACAAGGAACATATATCGGAAACTGAAAAATAATTTTCGACCTCCCACGGAAAACAAAAATCCATAGAAACTCGGATCAGCTGATCGGTCAAGATGGGAGGTCAAAAAATATTTTTCATATTTCGATATAGGTACCTTCCTTGGTGAAAGTTGTTCAGTGTCATGGACTGAATTTGCTCCAATTTGGCTGGCGGTAAAAGTCAACCTATGAACATACATCCATAAACCATATTATGCCAGTCATAAAAGTTACGAGAAGTCGCATTCACGTGTATTGCTGTTATATTTAGTTAAGCCACCCCTTCAAGTATCTGACAACAGCTTTAAACCAACCCCTACGGCTTACGAGATAAAATAATAATATTTTGATAATTTTAATCCATTTTATGTTAGTATAGTATCTTAACCTAATATAACAAAAAAGAAAAAGTGAATAAATCATAAAACTCCGTGAGAAGTCGAGCTGACAACTATCGAAAGAGATTACAATGGGTCAAACTTAACGCTATGCATATAAGTATGTAATATGATAAATTGATAAACTACATACATTTATCATATAAGAAGCTTTTAGCTTTTAAGTACCAAAGAATCAAGTATTTATACAGTAATTAGGCCTTCGTAGGCACTTTTACACGTCAATAATTTTATTGTACATTATGTGTAATGTTTATTTATATATTTTAAAGCTACCGCTACGTTTCGTGACAGCCACAGCTGAGAAGAAACGCCGAAGAAACTCATTTACACAATATTGGTCGCCTACGCGCCAGAAGGGCTTTGTCAGTTTACAAATATATTAAGAGGGCGCCTGAGGCCAGAATCTAAATTTTGCGCCATCTAAAATGTACTCTACCCGAAGCGAAACAGCGATTTCGTTTTACAAAGAATATTTAAGAGTTCTTTAAAAAATAAGACATATGATTACAATTATAATCCAAAGTTACAAGGGCTAATTTATTTTATTTTTGAATACTAACCGTTTTAGTATAATTCAGAGGTGATTTGGAGGAACTTCGCAATTTTTTCTATCAAGAAAATTTTAAGCTGTCGTGTTTTTGAAACAAAATGACTAGTTAGTCCTGAACTTTGCTGTTTTTTTATTTTAAAGTGAGTATTTCGTTAATATTGATAATACTGAATATCGCTCTAAGAACTTTAGGGTAGTACGGGTTCTTAATTATGACAATATGACATGTAACGCTTGCAAACAAGTGCCAAATCCAATTTACAGAAATTATAACACTGGTAGTCTTAAAAAACGGAGCCGACTGACCAGTCCCTACTGGCGGCACCTGTTCACGAGTTGAGTTTAATATTACATAAACACAGTATTTTTTAGCCAAGAAGACATATCTTAGCCTTATTAACGTTACCCAAATTAATGAAGAGAAAATGTTACATTAAATTAGGTGAGGTTTAATCTTTATATCTCTCGGAGAAAGTAAAGTAGATAATGAATGGTAACCCTTAATGTGTGGCCACGAAAACAGCGAGTTAAAGTCTTTTTTATGGTGACTTAAACTTCGTCGAAGCTTACGATTATTTGCAAGTGTATAAATAAACCAATGGCGCCATGTCAATAGTAAAAATTCAAGTCTCAACCAAAGGTGTTATTTGATTGCTTTAAGGGAGCTTCTGGAGGCAAATCTTTACGAATCTACTGGACTTCATAGCCGATTAAGTGACGGATGGCCGAATAAGAGACACCACAGACCACAAAACAAATCCGCCGTACCACAGAATACAGTAAGAGTAAACAGAAGGGACTCTTCTAAGGTACGCGCAATATACGTCCCCGTTCCCCGCACCCGCACCTCTCCCCCGGTTCTTGACGGCCAACGTGAGAAATCGAGGCGAAAACGGGGGAGAGGTGCGGGGACGGGTAACGGGGACGCCTGGGTGACGCATATTGCGCGTACCTTAAGAGTTTCCGGCCTGTGGCCGTACTATGACTGTCTACTTTACCTATTTCACATATCGTTCATGAGCCCATGCTCACGAACAATATATATTTTGTGTTATAAATGCCCATTTATTTATAACACCAAACTATACCAATTTCACATCATAAAGTTCACAAAAATTAATATGCAAAATAATATAAAGCGAGCGGGAACCCTTAACAGATCATGAATCAAGATAGACACAGCGTCTGTATGAATTTGCGTGTCAATATGACCTCAAATTGACTCCATTTTTTTTTGTTTAGTAAGAAGAGAAGGAATAGGCATAGAGGAAGTAATAAAAAGATTCCTTCCGTTTGTAAGTGAATTTCTTATTAATTATTGTATAGAAAATTGGCACGCCAGGTTTTCGTACAAATTGAAAGACTTTTTTTATCTAGTAGTATATACAGATCTGTGCGCCTTGACTTTTCCATACAAACATAGTCTAGCTTTTATTCTTAGGGTCAGTTCCCACCGAGACCCGACGCGACGCGACGTAGCGCGCACTTTGTAGAAATATAGAACTTATTTACTAGACAAAACGAGTGTGAGCCCGCTGCACCGCGCTATGCAGCGCTGCGCAGCACGGCATAGCGGACCTGAAATTAGTATCTTTTTGTCTAGTAAAAAAGTTCTATATTTCTTCCAAAGTACGCGCTACGTCGCGTCGCGTCGCGTCTCGGTGGGAACTGACCCTTAAATGACATATTTTCAGCAGTATTTTGTAATTTTAAAGAAATTGCATAAATCTAGGCATATGACTAGTTTTCGACAGTCAAGAACTTTTAAGAAAATATAAGGGTACAGAAGTTTTCCATCTTGATGGTCAGATATGATATGATACACTATATTCTCTTTCAAGTCCATATTTTGACTGTGAAAACCAGTTAAATGTCTAGATATAAGTATCAATTTCTATGAAATTACAAAATTTTTCCGAAATCCGAAATGTCGTTTGAAAATAAAATCTAGACTTAGTTTGAATGGGTAAGTCTAGTAACGATGCTGCATGCTACCTGCATCCTGCATCATTCCAAAACTCATTTCTTCATCTCATCCTGTCCGTTTTTCATTTTAAATTTCCTTTCATTCCATTTTCAAATCATTTACGCACCCCTCTTGGTTTCACCGCTCCTGATTTTGACTCATTTCCTATCATCTCTTACGCTGATCACTTGATCTTATCTGTTGTACCTTCATAAATATTATTCAAAGCATAGTAATAAATTTAATATAATTTGTGTTGTGTAATGTGTCTTCCACCTCTATCTCCTACTCTACTAGTCTCCTACTACCTTCTATGTGGGAACTCGCCCAGAGCGCCGGGACAAGTCGAGGTCCCACAGACTGATTCTGTGAAGGATAAGAGGACTCTTACGTTGTGCTGCTTTTTACTTATGGTGAATATATAAGCAAACGGCCTTGAAGTGTGAAATAAATTGTTAACTCGTAAATATGGTGATAATTTCTATCTCTCTTTATATATATCACCATATTTACGAGTTAACAATTTATTTCACACTTCAAGGCCATTTGCTTATATATTCACCTTATACACGAAAAACAAACAAATTAAACTTCATCATCTTCTGTGTTGTGTTCTTAGATACAAGCTCTGCTTACATCAGATACCAGTCTCACAAAATCTTCTGCTAACCATGCACCTATATCGTTGTTATGGCTGTGGAAAAAAATTAAAATAAAATGATTTATTAAAATTCTATAGCTGCTTTTCCGCTAGCTTCAAGGGCTGAACTTTATAAACAGAAGCGGTGTCGCGTCGCTCGCTGAGCCATTTAACTCTCTTTTGATGTGCGCGCCCTACTTTCTCAGTTTTTTGCATTTTTCAACGCTATCCACGTGGCAGCTGTATTATAACGGATTATGTCGTTTGATTTAATGTCAAAGGAGTCAACTAACTTTTGCTAGTAGTTATCCGTCTTATTAACTTTCAACTTTTTTTTACTCGCCATCTATGTCCCACTGCTGGGCAAAGGCCTCCCCTCTTTCCTTCCTCAATTCTCTATCCTTGGTCTTCACTTTCTGGTCTTTGTCGAATGCACGCAAATTGTCTGCCCATCTCGTCCTCAGGCTACCTCTTTTTCGGTATCCGTCGGTGGGAACCCAGTTTATGGCAATATGGGTCCATCTTTCCGGATGCATACGGTCGACGTGACTCGCTTAACTTTAACTACCTACTTTATTTATTTAACTTTATAAATGTAATAGGCGGACTTAAAACCATATAATAGGCTTTATCTACCAGTCAACCCAGTGGTGATGCCGCGAAAAGAAGATAGGTATAGGAATATAGGTAGGTAGTAAATTTACAAATTGGCATTTAAAATTTCGTAATTCTTAAAATTCAATTTAAATGATGACATACCAAACAATGCAATTTCAGTCCTTCCACATATCTTATTTTAAATTGTAAGTTTGTTAGTTCAGTTAGTTGACGTTTTTGGAGAAAATGCTGCAGTGCAGTTTGTTGGCGCTTCTTCTGCACTAGCGCCTAGGAAGCGGCACTAAACTTAGCTGTAAGTAACGATTTGACGTCAACATTTGTGACAAAACAAAACAAAGTGACTATTATTACAAAACAAAGTTCAAATAATGTTGCGGATAGCAAACGCATCGCACTTTTTTGATTTCTTTTTTCTACTTTCTCGCCCACGACGCTTTAGCGTGGTGGGCAAGACAGGGCTAAAAGGCCCCTTAGGCCCCTTTTAGCCCTGTCTACCCTGGTGGATAAAGACGTGACAGTGTATAAAAAAACTAAAAGAATATAGAGTATATACATTCTTAAGAGTTTATATTACTACTCTAAATTAAAACTCTAGCGTTTATATTTATATAAATTGTGCAACGTCAGAAAACGTCAGAAAAGATTAGTTTTCGCAAATCACTGCCAACTCATATAATACTCAAAGTTAACTTCCAAGCTTTCAAAGATTCAAACATTTATTTGCTAACTATGAGTCATAAATACATACAAATTTTAGGTATAATAATGTTCTAATCATAGCAACTCAAAGAGTGTTGCAAATACAGTGGGTAGATGTTAATCAATTATGTATATTAATAAACTAAATTCTCGTATAATTAAAATAATATTATTCAACTAAATTTCATGCACCTGTCAATGTAAACAATAAAATACATACATACAAAATTAAATTTAGTACTTTCTTTTACCAAAATAATCTTTGATAGTGTAGAAGCATTTTAAAATAGGTTGGAAAATGCAAAAGTGCACGCCTCATAATCTCATTTTTCACAATTAAATTGATTTTGATTGTTTTATTGCTAACTTAAAACGAAGAAAAGTGGCTTTAACGCACGACTGGAGATTATTTTTTACTTTTATTTTTAACTTCCCGCTGAGAAAGATATAGCGGGCACTGTGAAGGAGGACCCATTGCAAACCTCTTTGCCTACACCCCGACGATGTACGCGTGCGCGAAGAGCAGCTCAAGTTCTGTCACCCTGATTTGTTTTTGACAGTAAGATTTTGGTTTGTAACAAAATGGCGAGCTCACGCGCGACTATTTGAATTTTTTTGCTGCTCGCTATAACTAAACTACATTGAATTAGACCGTGATCTTCGAAAGGACTTAGTTTTGGATAATACTGAAGCGTATAAAAAAATGGACTTGATCAGATAAGTTTTTCGGGAGTTATCGTGACTACGCCAGTTTCCATACATACAGACACACGGACGTCCACAAAATGATTTTATTAAACATTGTTTTTATTTATTTAAAAGGCAAAATGTCTTTTAAAAATGTCATAAGTGTTGAAGCTAGTGTTTTTCCTTGACATTTATGTGTAAATATTATTGTACAAGTGCGATAGAAAATAAATGGAGACACATTTAGTTAAAAAAATCAGTTGATTTTTGTAAGGCGAGAGTAGAGCACTACCTCATGCGCTTCGCTTATGAGGCGTGCAATAAGGGAGGATTTTAGAGCATCCGATAATTTTTAATGTTTTTTCTTGTCGTATAAAGGCAGGTAAACTACCATACCTTTAAATATTGCCTAGCATTTTTATTCTAGACGTAGGTAAGCAGTAAGCTGCTGAAGTATATTGGCTTATATTTAGTGAGAAAACCTTGAGAAGTAGTTAGTATTTCTGGTTGAAGCTGCGTTGGATGCAGACCATTTATCATTGGACTAAGGGCCTGATTGCGAAAATGGCCCTGTCGCCGCGTGTGGGCAGTGGCCTACTCCGTACTCTACTCCTTACTATAAATGATCTGAATAACTGTGGGCATAACAATAACTAAAGATGTTTTAAAATTTTTTTTTTCGTCCCACCTTATATTATTATGCCTAAGGCGATTCCCCCACTACACTGGCAATGCGGCCCGCCGCAGTGCGCGGAATCTACCGCGTTTTTAGTGGGTTGAACTAGGCGTGTTTTCTATACAAACTATGTGTATACGAATTTTCAAGAAGATTGGTTAAGTAGATAAAGCATGAAGAGGTAACAAACAAACAAATATACAAACTCACTTTCGCATTTATAATATTATTATAGTTGGGATTGGGATTTCATAGAGCTTGCAAAGACAGACTGGACAGCAGTAATATTAAATTTAGAAATAGTAAATTTGAACCCTCTTGGTAACAATAGCAATCCGGGAAACCCTCGACAAACATAATCTGAGCCAACCCAGCGATGGATGTAGTCCATTTGTCATAGTGCTAAGGGCACGAAGATGACATATGACGGCCGCGAGTCAGAACTCAGGAAACTGGTTTAACATAAATTGTGCTGTTTATAGGACTTGTGGCGGCGACAGATTTGAATGCGATTTCTCGATATGCGTTACCTTTCCCATGGGTGTCGTAAGAGACGACTAAGGGAGCTATTGGCAATAGAGAATAGGAAACAGTAATCGAAAACCATTTATTGGGATCATCAATTCGTCCGCAGACCGCGTTTCTAAGCGGAGTTGAGCGAATAATATTTTCTATGCATTCATGTCATGATGTTAATGTCGGATTAAGATTAAGACTACTTAATGCGCTAATAATACACGCTTGTGGTAAATGGATCTATTTTATTTATTTATTAGCACACATAACAGATTACAAACACAAATTAATAATACAAACATAAGATCCGATCTAGTCTGCAATCCTAAAACAAGTACCTATGCCTAAAAGCTAATTTAAATTTTTCTGTTTTTCGTAAAGACTGACTGGTACAGAATGCATTAGCATTAAGTCCACCTTTTGTAAACCATTGTGGTCAATAAAGATTTCATAAATAAATAAATATAAGCTGAATTAATTAAAGATTCAGAAGCTAGGGCAGGTTGTAAATATAAGAATTAAAAGTGATAGATAATTGTAACAAAACAGATCAAACAAAACATAAAGCTAGGAATTACAAAATGGATCTCGTCATATTGCGAGAAAAAGTGACACTAATTTTACTATGGCAGTTCAATTCGATTAAATTCAAATATATCTTTATTATCGTAGGATATTTACAATATCTCTTAATAAGTCACTTTGTTATAATTTACACAAATGTAGTCAAATCACTGCTTACAGCTAAGTTTAGTGCCGCTTCCTAGGCGCTAATGCTGAAGAAGCGGCAACAAACTGCACTGCAGCATTTTCCACAAGGACGTGAACTTACAACTTGTGTTCATTAACACAGACAAAAAATATCGGTACACGTAATGGCGCTATCATTTTGGTCCATTAATTTATTTGTCAACTTGTAAAATGGACCTCACAATCTGAGGCAAGCCGGCGATGGATGTAGTCCATTTGTCATTGTGCTAAGGGCATTGCGGAAATGGCCGCCGCGTCAGAACACTGGTTTAGCATAAATAATGTTATAAATGGCATGAGGTCGCGTGTCTGTCCGTTTAGATGTTTAGATTCCAATTTAATATTGCAAATTGTATTTGTACCTATACGTACATACTAATCACGTATTTATCCCTTACGAAGTAGACAGAGCCTAGGGCCAAAAGAACCAAAGACCACTCAGCGTTTTAGGGCGTCCGTTACGTTAAGAGTCAGTTCACACCGAGACGCGACGTAGCGCACACGTGAAAGAAAGTGGGCGCACGCGACGGATTTAGTCTATCTCTATCTCAAACTCTACGTGCGAAAGAGATAGCAGAATCCGTTGCGTGATGCCGTGTCACTACGCGGAAAAAGATTTTTTTTTTACGTATAAGTTTGCGTATAACCGTGATGGAGTGACACACACACCGTCGAAAACGGATCGCAATGTCACATTGATTGACAATGACGCAGAGCGAGCGATACTGAGGGGTTCATACCACTTGCTCGGATCTAAAAGACCTCGCATGGAATTTTATTTGGTTTTTCTTTGCCTTGGTTAATGGTCAGGAAGTCACTATTAATTACCTAGTTACTTCCTTTTTTTTAATTTTGCACTAATTTATTAGACACAATCAAATTTCAAGTGTTTAAAAAAGGGGTCTATGGCTAGGATGTAATCTTATATAGCATATATGATAGCATAGCATATACTATCGTTCCATATTTAAAGGTTCTTGAACAAAATTCAAATTCAAAAATCCTTGCGACACGACATTCGCTCCTTTAATACTAAATGTATTAAGGAGACGATAGAACAAAACAAAGGTTACAAAGTGTTTGCAAGGGCTATGTCTACTGGGCAGAGCCGATTGACTAAGCTGAAGACGGAGGGCGGAAACGTTGTGTCGACGGGGGAGGGGGTTCTAGGAGAGATCGAGAGGTTCTATGGGCAGTTATATACATCCGTTGCAAAACCTAACATAAATACGGCAAAAGATCCAAGAGCCAAGTTAACCCGACACTATACCGAAGATATCCCGGACATCAGTCTGTACGAGATTAGGATGGCTCTCAAACAGCTTAAAAACAACAAGGCGCCGGGCGAGGACGGAATTACAGCAGAGCTTTTGAAAGCGGGCGGAACGCCGGTACTGAAAGTCCTTCAAATGCTCTTTAATTCCGTTCTACTCGAGGGAGTGACGCCAGAGGCGTGGATTAGGGGTGTGGTGGTTCTGTTCTTCAAAAAAAGTGACAACACTCTCTTGAAGAACTATATGCCCATCACACTTCTGAGTCATGTGTATAAGTCGTTTTCGAGAGTCATCACGAACCGTCTCGCTAACAGATTTGATGCCTTCCAACCTCCCGAACAAGCCGGGTTCCGAAAAGGCTATAGTACCATGGACCACATCCATACGCTGCGGCAGGCAGGAAGACGAGGGAGTATAACCAGCCGTTGTGCTTGGGGTTCGTGGACTATGAGAAAGCCTTCGATTCGATCGAAACATGGGCCGTGCTTCAGTCTCTCCAGCGGTGCCGTATTGAATATCGGTATATCCAGGTGTTAAAGTGTTTATACAACAAAGCCACTATGTCGGTCCGAGTACAGGAGCTCAGTACGAAGGCTATTCCATTGCAAAGAGGCGTGAGACAGGGAGATGTCATATCTCCAAAACTGTTCACCGCTGCTCTGGAAGATGCCTTCAAGCTTCTAGAATGGAAAGGACTAGGCATTAACATCAATGGCGAGTATATCACTCACCTTCGATTTGCCGACGATATCGTTGTCATGGCAGAATCGATGGAGGACTTAAGTACGATGCTTGAAGACCTAAATCGAGTTTGCCAACAGGTTGGCCTGAAAATGAACATTGACAAGACGAAGGTCATGTCGAACATGCACGTAACGCCTTTACCTGTTTCTGTTGGGAACTCAACCCTCGAAGTTGTAGACCAGTATATCTACCTGGGTCAATTGATCCAGGCAGGAAGTTCCAGCTTCGAGGAAGAGGTCTTTCGACGAATCCGACTCGACTGGGCAGCGTCCGGGAAGTTACGCAGTGTCTTTTAGTCCAAAATACCTCAGTGCCTCAAGACGAAAGTGCTTAATCAATGTGTATTACCAGTGATGACTTATGGCTCTGAAACGTGGTCCCTTACTATGGGTCTCATAAGAAGGCTCAAGGTCGCTCAACGGGCTATGGAGAGGGCTATGCTAGGTGTTTCTTTACGTGATCGAATCAGAAATGAGGAGATTCGTAGAAGAACTAAGGTCACAGACATAGCCCAGCGGATTAGCTCATTGAAGTGGCAGTGGGCGGGGCACATAGCGCGAAGAACCGATTGCCGATGGGGCAGAAAGGTTCTCGAATGGCGGCCACGTACCGGCAGGCGCAGCGTAGGACACCCACCTGCTAGGTGGTCAGACGACCTGAGCAAGGTTGCAGGAAAACGCTGGATGCAGGCCGCTTCCGATCGGTCGTTTTGGAAATCCTTGGGGGAGGCCTATGTCCAGCAGTGGACTTCCTGTGGCTGATATGATGAACAAAATTCAGTTGACAGTCAACTATAACATTACCCAGTCATATGCGAGTCGATGATAAACTAAATAAAGCAAATTATTTTTAGATCTGCGAGGCGGTTTTTATTTTTGAAGCGAGATCTTTTCTATCTTCAGCCAAGTGGTATTAACCACTCCGACTCGTTCACTCTTCGTCAGTGTCACTCAGTGTCCGTTTCAACGGCCGCGAAACGGCGTGTGTGTCATCGTGCTAATACGGAAGACAAGCTACAAGTCAAACGGAAGTGTCAAGGAAACGAATGAGTATCATTAGAACAACACAATAAGTCCTCGGACGGATTGACTCCTCACCCGGCTTGTGGCGATTGGACACTTGCACGATTCGGGAACGAATGTCCCAACCCATGTCATGAGAAAAGAGCGGTCCAGTGTTTTGATACGCGACGCAATAACAGTCGTAACCTACGCTTTTCAGTACTTCCATTCATTTTTTGCCTTCAATGCTTGGTTCTGGTTTACCCTTTGGGTTGCGGAGGTCAGACGGCAGTCGCTCTGTGTAAAAACCAGTAACCTTGTCAAATCACTTAGGTTAGGTAGCGGACCCGGCCGGTGCTCTGAAGTGTAACCGCTGAGGATGCAACCGGGAATACGTTTCGATGATGAATGCTGGTCTGGGAGGCATGAAACTAGGAATGCTGCCGATCTGCTGCTTCTAATCTCACACAGATTTTAAAGGGCGATCAAGGGAATCGGCGAGAATCCGAATCATGTCAACAGGCGATGCGGCTTTTTTAATCCCCTTGTTTCACCTCCACGCCTATACTAAACGTAGCCTTTGGGTCTTACGGCCCTAGGCTCTGTGTACCCCGTTATGGATAAAGAAAAAGTGTATCTGTATTAAGGTTATGTTAATCGTCATTTTAGAGTGTGGGCACAAGACAGTAGAGTACATACAGAACGGAATCTCCTGAGGTACGCGCAATATGCGTCCCCGCACCTCTTCCCCGTTCTTGTGCCGCCGCGCACACGTGTGTGTTCGCCCACTCTCGCCCCTCGACAAGGAGAGAGCGGGGGAGAGGTGCGGGACGGGGAACGGGGGCGCATATTGCGCGGGACCTTAGGAGATTCCGTTCTGTATGTAATACTCTTACTGTCCTATGTGGTGTGGGTGTGTCAGAAATGTGATAAAGCTCAGTGTCGTAGGCAGTGGCGTAGCGAACTAGCATGGGTGGCACCCTGTGCGGTGCGGTGATACAATATCCAACAGTACCAGAAGTAGACCATTTTTAGGAGGGGCAAAATCTAAAAATGCCGCCCCATTTCCAGGTATTTCTAGAGTTTAGGGTGGGGGTGCAAATATAATAAACTCCGGTGTCACCCGACCTGGCAGTCAAGCTACAGGCAGCTTGAAATATGGCCACCAATGTGGCCACTAACACAAAAAAAGAAAAGCTTATAATTTAAGCCACAGCGCCGGTCCAGCGATCCATATATCGGAGGACTGATAGATCCAATTACTGCGGTGGAATTAAACCGCACGTCAGCGTCACGCGGGCGTAATGCGAAGTGCGTGTTGAGACTTCATTGTTTTTGTTTAAGTGTTGTCTTTCTTCAAAGCAGTTTTCTCGTTTTATATTTATGTTAGTCGCAGTGGATTTACCAGCGAGCTAAGTAGGCTGGAGTCTAAACTTCAAACTTCTCTTTAAAATGTATGCAAACAAGTTACAAAAGATAACAATTAAAATTTATGGGTTTAGCTATTAGTTATTTTTATAGGTTTACAAAATTAGGTACGTACTTAACTTACAAACTGCATTAGGTACCTATCATCATCATCTAGGTCTTTTTAGTCTCCACTGCAGGAGCACTACCCTCTCTGTACTACCAGAGCCATATATTAGCCAGAGCAGTCAGAGAATTTGGTAACATTATTTGAATTGTTTGTCATTCAAAAAGTCATCCAATTTGTAGTAACATTTCAGAGCTAGTAGGTCTAGGGCGGAAGATTTAAGGGGGCGGAAAATTTGAGGCCAATTTGTCCCTCCCCGTGTGCCCCGCCAGCAGTCAACTCAGTTACTCGAGGGAACGAAGGGGCAGCAAAACAGGCCCGCAGCTAGCTGTAGGTGTGTGGGGAGACAAAATATGAATAGCCTACTGGCAGCAGCAAATAGCTCCAAATACATCGGTTGCCTGGTATAGATTGCAGTTGCGATAAGGCCGCCTTTTGTTATCTATTTTTTATAATCTAATAATCTGTTTAACTATTTTCTGGTGTAATAAAGATTTTACTAACACCATATTTCCGCCATTTCGAAAAATTTCGAAGAATTGGCTCAACAAAAAATTACTGCTCTTATATTATTATACTACCTACTGGTAAAAATTTGTGTGACAATCCCACGGGAGCCTCACATTTTCCTGAGATAAAAAGTATGTGTTAGTCTAGTTATTAAGCTCTTAAATAAATAATCTGACATGCCAAATAATGTGTTAGATCGCTTCATACATTTTGGGCCCTCATTGTTGCACTACGATACTATAGAAAACGTAAGGATTTTGTAGTTTTTTAATCGTAATATATGTTTTTATAAAATGTTATTAACAATTATAGTGCAATGCTTGTTTAAATTAATTTTAGGCCGCTGTACACATTTTGCGACATGACACTGCAACAAAGAGGGCCCAATGAGAACAGATTATCTCTTTCTCTCGCTTCCATATTTATTTATGACTAACTATGTATTGCAGATATTTAGCTGTCAGAGTTTAAACAAAGGTTGACCCATGGACCCGAATCAATTATATCGCCTTTTTCTCAAACACACAGATCTTTATATTTTACATAGATATTAGATTTAACCATCCGGCTGTGCCGATTAATGCCGGTCCAAATAAGTGTGTAGCAACCCTTATAATTTGGGTCAACGTTGGTTTAAGTAACAGGGTGATGTAGTGAAATAAAACACGACAAAATTTAGCAAGAGTTTAATAAAAAAATGCAAAATAATAAAAATATCTCCAAATATTGAGCCTTACGCTAGGATATCAGTAGGTTGACTACATCCAAAAATACATAAATACACGCACTCACACAAACAGGGTCCTGTGGTCGGGTGACTTGAGGTATACTTGTCGTAGATGTACATTGAAAACAATGTAAACAAATTATAATTATTTATCATTTCTACACCAAAAAAAAAACTGCTGATAAATCTAAGGGCTTGTGTCCACGAGCACGGTTTCTACACGGCAAGGCGCCGGCTCAACTCACGCCGGCTTCATGTACAGATCAGTATGGAGCTCCATACATAACTAGATGGGTTACTACATAAAATAATATGTCAAACCAAATTAGACTTTATCATTATGTAGTAACGCTCAATGTTGCGTACCGCTTTTGGAGTAACCCCACCTACGGCGCCGTGCCGGGTAGGAACCGTGCTCGTCGACACAAACCCGAATGTGGAGTATGGACACAACTCAATTTGTTTATATTATTTGCAACGTCTATTGACGACAACAATACGATAAACGCACACATGTTCGCATCAAATGAACACGCTACGCAATCGAAAATTCCAAATGATTCACGAAGGAGACTTTACGTGATAAATACAGGGAGTTTTGTTTACAACTTAAGCCATAGCTAAGCGTATTAATCTTCATTTTACCTATCCATTGCGTGGTGAACACCAAGCAGAAGTGGCGCCCTCATTTGAAATAAATTGTTAACTCGTAAATATGGTGAAAATTTCAAAATTTCTTAATGTTAGGCACTAGATAGCCCTTTAAATTATTTTATCTACACCCATGCTATAAATACTCTATAAAAGTTTTTGAAACAGTTAGCTTATTGCCAACATTATAACAACCAGTGTCATAGTAACCATAATATTATCCAAATGCGTGATATAATGTTGTACTAAATTTCACTATGCAATGCAAATGTTTTTTTTTTAATTCATAAAGATAGAGGGATCGAGCCTCCATCTTTATGAATTTTAAAAAAAAGAACCATAATTGCCATTTTTGAAACGCGGATTCACGTAAACGAATGATTTTTTCCTTACAAAAATACGATCGATTAGTGATTCCGCGTTTGAAAAATGGCACCATTATCATGCACGCGCGTTTCATTACCACTGATCCGAAATTTAAAAAAACAACATGTTATTTGAATTTACGTCGTATCCTGCCATTTCTGTTCGTAAATAGCATTTAAAAAAATTATTACTTTGTTTACAAAAATTAGTGATACCTACACCACCAGATATTTCTAATGCAGCAAAGGACATTTCTAACCAATTATTACCAGAAAAGTCGAGGAAACAATATGAAAAGGCATACCAAGATTTCATTAATTGGACAATATCAAAGAAGTAGTACTTACATCATTTTCTGAAGAAGTGTTATTAGTATATTTTCAAGAATTATCCGAAAAATTCAAATCTTCATCCCGATGGACCTTCTATTCAATGCTCAAAAGTACGCTGAGTATTAATCACAACGTGGATATCTCAAAATATTCAAAATTAATTGCCTTGGTAAAACGTAAAGCAGAAGGCTATACCTTTTATAGATGATTCATATCATGGATGTAGATAAAGTATTTTATGCAACTGTTCAAAATTAGGTGTTAAAACACTCATGTGATACTATTATCACACTCTGCCTCGCCTCGTGTGATAAATCCACATTCGTATTTTAATACCCCTTATTATATCACAGTTGCATAAATAACTATTATGAACTGCCGTTGAAACTATTATTGGTGATCTGTCTAGATGTAAAACCCGCTTCCGCCAAAAGTGGCGTGTGAAGTGCGCCCGTCCGCCACTTTTGGCGGAAGGGCGCACAAATGATGGGCGCCACTTCTGCTTGGTATTCACCCAACCGTACACTCAGCGAACTATAATCATCATCATCAACAGGTCCTTCTTAGTTTGTACTACCAAAGCCATACTTGGCCAGAGCAGTCAGAGGATTTGGCCTACACTCTCCACGCTGGCCAGAAATATAATACCATGATATAATAAAACAAGGCATTCTCTTCCCGTAACAGCTGGTCACGAATCACCCGAGCAAAGTGCGTTTTTTTAACAAACCCATTATAAACTAATAATTCAATATAAAAATTTATTAAAAAGGTAATAAGCATTTTCATTTTTATTTACTAACTAATTGAGTCCTTAAATTTATTGAAAAGAACAATCAGTGGTAATACTTTTCGTGACATTCGTGACGTAGTCTTGGGCCACCGCGGGAAAATAATACCTTTTTATTATACTATGTATAATACTATGGAAGAGTAACTTCATACGTACATTATCATCGCGCAAAACGGCCCCATGAAATGTACATAAAATTACTTCGCATGACGCAGCATCGTACAGCAGTCTCTGATTCGTCCAGCAATAGAGATGTAATCCGTCAGTTAGATTATCCAAAAATAATGCACCCATATTTTTCAGTTTATCAAAAAAGTAAAAATTCACAAAGATACAGAATATCTAAGTTCCAGAGTGGGGGCTTGTGACGTCACCGCTGTGTAAAATCGTACGAATCCGTGATGTCATGCGAAATTTAAAGGCGCTGTATCTTCTTCATTTATTGTTTCTCTGATAAAATAAAAAATATGTGTACAATATTTTTTTTTAAATTTACCGATGGCCCTAAAATAATTTTTCAGTCATCATGCCTATTGGGGTGAAATAACGTTAGTAACAGTATTGGCGGAAAACGAGATGTAGTTTTTAAGTACCGCCTGCTTGATTGTACTTTTGATGAGGTATTTTTTAGCTTCCATAGTATTATACAGGGTGACTTTTTAAACACCAGCCAAATTTTTGGAAAGTTCAGTCGAAGATACTGAACTACTTTCTATAAAAAAAGTTATTAAAAATCGATAAAAAAATTTGTCCTCCCATACAAAATCCGTTTGGCTGAGCGCTGATTTGTATGGGAAGGCAAATTTTTATTTTAAATTTTCGTTAGTTTTTATGGAAAGTAGTTCAGTAGGTATCATGGACTGAATCTGTTCCAAAAATTTGGCTGGTGGTTAAAAAGTCAGCCTGTGTTTCCGTGTCCAGAGCGGATTTAGGGCCGGCGCACATTTGGCGAAGCGCAGCGCAGCGAATTTTCACTGCCTAAGTATTATCGACTTTGTGACCGTTGAAATAAGATCGAATACGGACTAAAGTACGGCACAAGTGACGGCGACAAATGGCGGCTACCGCCCGAGCCATGTAAATAATTTTTCGATCTTATTCCAATGCACACAAAGACATAATACTTTAGCAGTGAAAATTAACTGTTCTGCGCTTTGCCTAAGATAGATGATCTATTAATTCAATCTCTTTCGCACGCATGAAGCAAAGTGAAGCAAAAGACACGAACTTAAGCACGCCTGACATCACCTTTTACTAATAAATAAATTAAATATAATATAATACATCATCACCCTAGTACAAAATCATTGGTTTGACATATTCCCATTACTAAAAGGCATTTACTGCGCCAATTTTTACACATTACGTCAACAAAAAATTGGCACAAATTTCCAATGCGATAAAACTTAGCTCATATACAATTTACACGTGTGAAAATTATTATATGGAAGGGAAATTTTCGTTTTTAAATTGTTATTGTCATTTCACAACTTTGGTATGGAAATGATTGAGGGAAACATGAGATTTGAGCATTATTTTATTTATATTGACGGTTCCATACTTATAAAATTTACTTGTGGCTTGATTTATAAATAGCTGCCTGATATGCTTCTCTTCCCGCGCAGATCGTGAAAGGCGATCAAAGAAATGGGCGAGAATCTGAATCATGGTAAAGCGAAGCGGCTAGCAACCCATCACTATTTTTTTCCATCTCAACGCTAAACGTGCCTTTGGGTCTTGCGGCCCTGGGCTATGTCTGCCCCGTTAGGGATTAAAACGTGATAATGTATCTGTATATGCGCTTTCCAACTATTAAGAAAGTGTTTATTAATGTTCCAGCTAAAAGTATCAGTACCATAGACATAGTATTATGATAACTTAAAAAATTGTTACCGAAAAAGCTTTACTTTGTCTGAAAAAAATAATATTAGAAATAATGTTTAAATATATTTCAATAAAAAAATTAGGAACCGTCATAGAAGTTAGGTATATTGGTGCGTTAATTATTAGTTATTGTTATTTTTATTAGAACAATATGATGAATTTTCCTGTCAATTTGGACAATTAAAGCTTATGCAATGATTGCCAGCTCAGTGAAATTCACCTTATTTTCTATTTAAAAATTTTATGTGTTGGAGATATTCTATAGTACCAAAGGTGCGTCTTAAAATAAATCTTGGTGGTTATGGCTAATAGTTGGTAATTGATTACGAAGTTACGTGCATTACTGCTTGCAGATTTGACCTATCCCAACACGACTAGTGCCGTCTCTGTCACTCATAAGAAATTGGTATAACGCTCAATAAAGACACCACTAGTCGTGCAAGATGGAAAGAATAAAAATATCTTACTCATAAACTAATACATTTGAAAATATATTTCAAGAATAACTTTTGACTAGTGAATAAAATTACACCTATCCGTAAATATTTAAGTAATTAATATGAAAGCACAAGTATGAAACTCCCCATAGTGAGCGAGATAGCATCTAAACCGAGTTCATACAAATCTTAATTTTAACGCATTTTTAGTTTATCTATACAATTTTAAAAGTAGCCAATTTACGAGCTTAGCTTTTGTCCCTTTCTTGCACAAATACTTACAGATAGAACCAACCAAAACCAAAATGTCCAAACACCTCTGTATAGATGAACAAATACAATGGGATTGACAACCTCATACAAAAAACGTATTCTGCTAAAAAATCGAAATCCTGTATTATTTTTAGATGTCACCACTATCTCGCCCGCTAGTCATACAATGAATGCTGGGTACTTAGGCTGACGGTATCCACGAAAAATCAAAGATGGCGCTTGTTTGTTCGCAGAAAATGAACGCTTATACCGCCATCTTTCCGAAATTAAGCGTCATCACTGCCAAACTACCTTCTTTCGAACTATAGCTCCATCTCGCTGCAACATTTAAACTAATAATTGAACTACGCTTCAAAGTATGAAGTTTGTCAGTCCCCAAGTACTTGTATAGTGAAAAAAGACTGATACTAAATTAAGTATAGCAACGTCCATTACACAAAAAGAAATATACGGTGTCAACATATTTGCAAGTTTCGAATAACTCTGGTCGGGGTTCACAACAATTTCACCTTGAAATAATATACATGTGAGTATTACATACGTAAAGTAAATAATTTAACGCAAATAAATTCATTAAACACGAGATTCAATCAAAAATAGTTTGAAAATAACCTAAAATTATTCATGAATAATTTCTAGAATACAACAAATAGAATAGAAAACATTATTTTAGTTAAATACATGTAAGTATAGTATATATTTCTATTATATATTGATAGTTTAATCAAAATGTTTATTTTAAATTATCAAATCAGGAATACTATAAATGGAACAATTTGGTAAATAACATCAACTTTGACGAGAATATAAACTCTTTGGCGTTTTGAGCAAATGTTGAGTAGTTATGGCAACTAGCGGTACTAAACTCGCGCTTATTATGATTTCATTTTCATATACATACACAAAATCAATGAAATATATGAAACATGTAGAATAAATCCAGAAAATAGATCATGTCAAATTCACAAATTTTGACATACATATATAAAGGCGCAGAATGTTCGACTCGCAAAACGCACGATGAAAAATGTTTAAGTGCCATTCATTAAAAAAAGTCTGCGTACATTGTTATGTCATCCATTTGTATGCTATGATTTTTTTAGCTCTATTTTAATCAAACATTATTAGGACCCTTAATCCATAAAATGACACGATATTCGTCCGATAGCGTCGTCCTATGTCACTGTTAAAACAAATTAGACTATATCACCATTTCGTAGCACTCAATATTGCTTGACACTGCAACGCGGGCACGTATCTACGTACGTATGTCGTGTCGCTTTAAGATTAAAGGTCCAGATCTTGGATACTAATCACAAGTGAAGTATTTATATTCGTATGCGGCCAAAATTCACTATGTTTGTCAATTCGATACGATCTATTTTCATTTAGTTACATTAAACATTTTGCTACAATTAAATATTACAGAAATTGATTACATTACTTCAATTCCCTAAAGTATGAGTACCCTATGAATCCCTATAGAACAAAGTCTATAGCATTTTATATAATTTATCAACACTTTCTATTGCATAAAGAACAGGCTGCTTTCTATTTGAGGGCTATATTTTCGCGTTTACATTGAACGCCAGTTAGTGAGACAATATTTTGTCGGTTCCATTCATACACGTTTTTAAATATCACTGTCACATAGAGCAATATGTTTTTTAGAGCACCAGGAACGTACAGCAATTTAATGTACCCGAGCGACAAGGCTTTGAAACGCTAACTAGCTTTGGGCATTGCGTTCGAATCTCAAGTTTTTAAATCATTTGTGCATAATTAACGCAGACTCAGAATGAACTATATTAACGGACTTGTAGCTTGTTAGTAAAGTACACTAGAATGTTCACAAAAATTTGAATGTTTTCAAAAAGTATAAAAATATACACAAAAAACCTCTATTAACATGTTCTCATAGTGCCGTCTGAATTTATCAATAAATTATTGAACATAAGAAATAAAAAATGCAGTAAAATGTGTAGTAAAACGTAAACGCCCTGTATATGTACAATATATAAATGCATCAATATGGCTTGGGAATGTTTCACAAAAGAATGTTGTTTCATCTTTGTAAAAATCTACTTTGAATAAATCGAAAATTGCATTATTTTTTGCATAATCAAATATATTAGACGGCCACTGCCGCAACCACATAAGCTATTTCATTGGTTTAATATCACTGTGTCTCAAATTACGAATCATTATTCTCTTTTTTTTCTGAAAAAGACTAAATCTTTGACAAAAATACCATCTTGTGTCACATCTTATTTATATATAGATTTTTTCTTTTCATTGCCTGAAATACTAATCAATTTGGTGTTTGCGGTGACATTGAGATCATTTATAAAAATTGAAAATAATGCAGACAAATTATTTAAGACACGCAACTGCTGTCACGCTAATGCCAGTCTATTACACTTGTTTTATCAATGAACCAGAGTTGATTTCAGAACGGTTACAGTTTAATTGGGCCCTATCAACAATGATTACATAAGAAAAATGCATTTTCATTACAGTCTTACGTGAAATAAATACTATGTGAATTGAGATCTGTAAGATAAATGTATGTATGATATAAATGTATGGTCAAATTAGGTAATGTAAACAGAGGTAATAAAAGTTCCAGCATACGGTCACAACATGATATATTACCCTGGCCTAAAAAGCCTACAATTGCAGAGTTGCCACACGCGCGTTATTCACGCTCAAGAAATCATTAGGCTGACTCTTTTAAAAGCATTTCTAACGAAATTCAACAGCAAAAAGAATGAAAATGGGGACATTGTCATTCTTGCTTCTTTCGTTGTATGTTTAAATTTACCTCCATTTACTTAACTATGTTGAACCGGTCTTTTTAATTAATGAGCTTTTAGAATTGTTTTGACTTTTTTAGACTTATCCAAACATGACCGTTTTATATCGAAAATAAAATACTTTCGCGACTGGACAAATCTAACAATAGCCTAATATTTTACCATGTTTTCATTTAATTATATTGCATGTATAAGTGCGAAAGACACTTAGTGTCAGTGTGCGGTACCTTACAAATATCGTATAAAATCAATATAAAATACTTACATTATGGTGCGAGTATAATTTCTAAAGTTATGGCTATCTAGACACTAAGCATAAGTATTGACGATTAATAAATACATGTTAACGATAGCTTACTTTTAGTCGCAAAATGTCAGATAAGCAAAATGTACAATAAAAAAATGTCAGACTACCACTTGCATAAAATCTGTTGCGAGGAATGTCGAAAACAAAACACGAAATGTTTTTGGACATTTTGCGAATCAAACGTTCTGCGTCTAACCGACGCTTCAGTATGGGGGTAGAAGGATATCAACTTTAAAAGCATAAGATTTTTGTTAAAAACAAAAATTATCATTTCATTTTGGAACCAGCTTTATTATATTTTTTGCGAAAATCCAAGAGTTGATTGTACTAACCCATTTTTGGCTAGACTGCTGACTGAACATTTAAACGCATTGCAGACTAAAAACGGAACTATTGGCTGATAGTTTAGTTGGTCTCTAAATCCACTCGCATCGCGGCCAAAGTCGATGATTGCATTAGGCGATTCCCCCACTGGCAACGCGCCCCGCCACGGTGCGCGGAATTTGCCTCGTTTTTACGGAACCTGCCGCGTTTTTAGTTGATTGGACTAGGCGTGTTTTCTATACAAACTGAGATACTTGCATACAATATTAAAATCTGCCACCCCGCGCTCCTCGACGGTGCGTGGTGCAGTGGGATCACCGCCTTGGGTTGCTACATACTTATTCGGGCATATTGTCGGTTCGGCAGTATTTGTTGAACAACAAAGCCGATCCGAATCAATTAAATTTCCTTTTTCCCCAAACATTCATCTACAATCATCTATATTCGATTTTACCGCCCGGCTGTGCCGATTAATGCCGGCCCGAATAAGTGTGTAGCAACCCTAACTGTCAATACTTACACTAAGAACTACGATTAGAGCTAAGATATTAAAAGTGAGCCATTATTTCATAGAGATATTTAATATCGCAGCTAGATCGGGAAAAAGTTCTATAAAATATCGGATCGGGTATTTATTACACGAATCGCCATGTATAATGGTGTTCGTGTGTAGATGCTGTGTGATATTCGACCTTCTATCTACAGAGTTAAGGTATAAATTACAGCTCGTCTTAGTTCATAGCAATGCAACTTCGTTTACATGATAAGATATACAAACATATTTTAATTTTCATCTCTAATTTGCGAAGCAAAAAAGATTTAACTGTTAATATCTTCAGTTTTCATATTATATTCTCAGTTTCAGTTTTATTTATTAACAAATAAATCAAACTAAAAGCAGAATATTTATTTATAAATATTATTTTAAGTGGAAGTAAGAGTAGTTACTTCCACTTAAAATAATATTTCAAACTTATTTTTTTCAAATTAACTGGCCCATAAATGGCCAATAAACTGGTGTCAGATTTTTCTTCAGTTATATAATCATTTTGGATTTTCCATAAGGTATAACCGACTGAACTGTTTTATCCCATTGCCGAAAGATATTTATTATTTCTATTGAAATTACAACCAACCGGTGTCAGAATTTTGACACTATAGAATTTCAATACAAAACCGACAGGCCACTTTTACCCGATTACCGTATCGTATCGGTACATCGTATCGTGTAAACGCATCGCATATAAATCTAGTCGGGGAGCCTCGTTACTCTAAGCTAGACTAATTCACGCGTTTGACGATAGACTTAACTTTTCGGCGGTATTAAGCTCGCATTGATGTAGAATTTATTAAATTAGTATTTATTTTTACAAAAGACCTTCGATTAACAATACAACTAGAAATCGGTTCAGCGCAAAAAATACGGCTCGTCAAATAAGAGTGCACTTTCGGCGGTGAGCTCGTGATTAGTTCAGTCAAGGAGAAAAACACTTTATACGTAATGTAATAAGGTTGACTTCACAGTGAATGTTATATGTTATTCAAGCAGACATAATTTTGCTTTGATTTTGTAGGCATTACCACAAGACATATATATTTAGTACGCCTCCGTGAGGCGTTGTCCTAATCGAATACGCGAATTTTTGAAAAATATTCGGCATAATGTAAAAGGGCCCAGAATGTGGGCTCACATTCTGAGTAACTGGATTCCAACTGATGGGTATAGGAAGAGAGGAAGGCCTGGCACAAGATGGTCAGACAACTTCAAAATTTACGACAAGGATTTAAGGGTAAAAACCCAGGACAGTAAATTGTCGAAGGAAGGAGGGACCGTTCCCTCATGAATGTTAAATCCAGCTAAAAATTTTGTTTTAAATTGATTATAAATACTGAATACGACTTAACGCACCCTAAATCACCGCGCCGCGGCTCGTTTTCAATTCTTTATACACAATTTCTTCCATATTTTTTTAAATTGATAACCGTAACGCGCGCGTATATTTAATATGAAGAACTCGACGCGGCGACGCATGCGCTCGGCTAATACCGCCGAAAGCTGACGTGTCATCGTTCCAGCGCCATCTATCGTCGCCCGCGCGTAACTACACGAATATAAAATTGCACTTGGTCGCTCACTGCTCCCACTCGGCCTCCTCCACGCCCTCCATGCTGTCTTGTTCCAGTTTCATGTCTATCTGTAGCTTCGCAGACATGGATTTCATTATCTGTAAAGTAATATAAGGTAAGCTACTTGAACACTTTGTGGTTCCGGGTTACAATATTACTACTCCATTTCTTTCTGTGGATATCGTAAGAGGCGGCTAAAAGACTAAGCACAAACATCTCGTGCTACAATTGCATTCCTAAGGAAGGTTCACGTCAGTCGGCGGCCGGTTGTAGAACTTTTCGCACGAATAGGGTTCCAAATTCCCAAAGAGGGTTGATGTCAGGCAGGCGGCCGGTCGTAAAACTGTAGCCAAATCATTTAAACTGTTCCGGCTATTTCTTCTCCATTTTACAAGGTCTTTGGCATCCTTGGGTGACCATTGACATACATGTAATATTTGGAGAAGAAAAAGCGGGAAAGCGCACCCCGGTCTCCAAAGCAGCACAGCTGAGGACGCAACCAGGAACGCACAAAGATGAAGAAGACCTGTCCCTGCATAGTTTTCACGCCGCACAAGAGACTTTGGACTTACCAGCCTACCGAGCGCCGGTGCACTCGCAACGAACCAAAATGTACTTTACGTCTGCTAAGCGAAGGTCCGGTATCCCTTCATCTCTAGCGAGGTGTCGATATAAATTTTTCAACAATTTCAACCTTGTTTGTGAATAGGCCGCATTTGAGCGGCGCGCCATGTACCCGTAACTTCATACCTAAACTGCGGAGTGCGCCTGGCCTGACTTTGGCTAATGCCGTCGCAAGACATAGCTTCACTTGTTTGAACACTTGTTCGATCGCCATGTGTGGCACGAGACATTAAATATGTGTTCAAAGTTTGAACTAAGATTTGCACTTTGCCATGCGGTGTCGGTTTTTTAGCGCACATCAAAGCGTTCAAAGTCGAATGTGTTTTAATGTTTGCGTAGCCTGCCACACTCGCGCAAAGTCCAGTTGCGCGAGCGCTGTTGAGCGGAACGGAATGGTTTTGAATGTATTTAAATAATAATGAAAATTCATTAAATATTACCTTGTTCTATTACGATACATTTCACACACCCATTCGCGCCTTGTTCTCGGACGTTTCCTTAAATTTTGTTGCATACGTAAAAAATATTTACATGCACATAAATAGATGACATAGACACACTGCGTCCACAAAATCGTCGTCCATCTTGTTTGCTGTCTACCTGCGTACTGTGGAGAAGTCTTTGCCAAACACGTCTGGCAAGTTGCGTCAATATGTTGAAGACAAATGTGTTTTCAAAGCTTTGCAACGTCTTCAAAGTGTGCAAATCTTTGAAGCTATGTCTGGCGCTGGCTAATGTCTAATTAAATACTGGGGAACTAATATTTTCTCATATTATGTCACACTGACTACAGTTGGAAATTGTGCCATTCGACGGGTTAAAGGTTTTTTGCAATGTTAAAGGTTTACTTAAAAAATGTTTGTAAGGACGGAACAGCACTTTTCTATGCTGCTATCCTTTTCTGTCGTTCAGAACCGTCATTTGCTATAGCGAGAAAGGGAGCGGGTATGCCTCTTAATCGGCGATGCGGCCGCATTCTGTTCCGTGCGGCCAGATGTAGTCCAAGGCTAAGTGAACTTATCCACTTAAAGAATATATATATTCAATACTTACACTATCCTGTTTCTCCTTGACAGAGCCGCACTCGAGAGGCACGTGGGATTTGATGAGATCTGGTTTGGGTTTCTGTTGGGGCTTCTCTTTGAGCGGCGCCGCGGGCGAGGGCTGGTGTGCTGACACTGCGGATCACACAATACAAACTTATTCGGCGCCTAGTGTACATGGTATACATTCTTACTTTCCTGGCCTAGGCCGGTAAAGTAATGCATGAGCCAAGAATCCGCTAGTTTCCAACAAGTCAAATCAGACACTGTTTTCTAAACGTCAAAGCCAAGAATCCGCTAGTTTCCAACAAGTCAAATCAGACACTGTTTTCTAAACGTCAAAACAAACATTTTCTATGAGATTTGTATGAAATATCGGATTGTGACGTCATAGCTTTTTGGAGTCAAATAGCGCTCTTAAAATCCGTTTTTCTGCATAAATAAATGTAAAATCACGTTCAAAATGGATGTGTTCAATGACAAGTGACATTATTTTGCGACGTTCTATTCTCTTAACAGTACCACATAACTGTTAAGAGATTGACCCAGGAAACTACCCAATTACAAACTTCGCTTCGTGTCTTTTTTTACTACAATAATGACTATTTCCGGGTGTAAAACGCCATTTCCGGGCCGAGGGAGATAAAATAACAAAAACTGACGCGGCTGCATGCCGGGCGGCTGCAGGCTGTGCGTGCGCGGCGGGGCCACGGCCCCCGCGAGCCAGTCGCGGGCCGGCTGCCAGGGGGCCCACGTCACCAGCGTCGGGGGGAACAGGTCGTCTTGGAATAGCTCGCTCTGAAAACGAAACAATCATTGTAGATTAATAGAATAATAATAATAATAGACGACATGGGCAGACGATTTGCGTGCATTTGATAAGGAATGGAAAGTGAAGACCAAGGATAGGGAATTGTGGAAGGAAAAAGGGGAGGCCTTTTCCCAACATAGGGACATAAATGGCTAATAAAAAAAATTTAATAATAGTAGATTGTTTCACCGAGCAGAAAGTAAGTTATTATTGCACAGAGTGCTTATTTGGAGCCCGAAAGCAATATAAATTACTTAATGTGAGGTGCATAATCTGCTTTTCTTTCAACTGCTGCAAGAGAAGCTAATTTAGTTAAAATTATTAAGAAAGCAACTGCACGCTCACATTTTTCAGTGAAATAGCGTTTACATCCCCGCTTTTTTTCTTTATGACCACAATTTTTTTTTAAACCAACAAACACTACACACGACTTCAACTGTATAACGCCATACACGTCCGTCAGGTTGGCCAACTGAACGCATCGTATATCTAGGCATGCGTGTCCACTAGTCACGCAATTTAAAAAAAAGCACTATCTTTTCCTTTTTTTTTAGTAGCAGTAGTTAGTAAAGGACTACCATACATTTTTTCTGCTTTAGAGTAACAAAGTTCCGCTTTGTGCTGAATATTTGATGTAGTGTAGTTATGATACAATTGCAGCGTAGTTAGAAGAAAAAAATCAATACGGTCAAATTGGGTAAACGACAAGTAGGGAAAGAAAATATAGATGTTTTTTAGCAGAATTTAACAAAATTACAGGCAAAGACTTATATATCAATAAAATGACCACACTTTTTCCAAAAATACTCTACCTTTGATGAAAAGTAATAAAAAAATATATATTCCACGTTGACCTCATTTCACATTAACCTACTTGGGCCTATAAAGTGCAACCAATCGAACTATAGAAAAATTTGAATAATTACACTTACCTTTATCCTTGGCACTGTGAATGAAAGAGGTTCAATGTTGCCATTCGTTAGCCTCAGCGCCCGCGCGAATTCCACCTGTGTAAAAAAGTTTTGTTTTATTTTTAACAAGATTTACTTATTAAAATGTTTATTGACCACAATGATACAAAAAGTGAACTTAACGCTAATGCATTCTCTACCAGTAAACCTTAAGGAAAAACAGAAATTAATTTGATTGCGATAAGATTTAGCGAAAGAAATTATAAACAATCTAGAATGCCTACGAAATGGCAAAGCCGTTCTTAAAAAAGATACCTAAAGTTGTAGGTGTCCCTTTCTATTCTATTGCACTGTCAGTTTACGGGAAAGGGACGCCTCCAACTTTAGGTACGATTTTTTTCATCATAAGCGTTATGGAAATATAAACTTTATGTACGTCGCATAAGTTTAATTTTGAATGTTGTTTCTTTGAGATTATTACTTGTAGTCATTCTAGATTGATTTTAATTTCTTTGGATTCAGCTTTTCGCCCACACCCTCGATCGACTTTTAGGATCTACCCGGGAAAAGAAACAGCTAGTACCATCTACTTTTTTTTTCTTCCAGACTAAATGGTAGGTACTACTAAATACGTACCTTTTCAACGGCTAGCAGGTTCTTGTGCAAGTACGCAATACCCTGGTGCAGAGTGGCCGCTCGATGGTGGGACAGCGCTACGATGTGCGGCGCTTCCGCTGTCACTTCATAGCAGTAGATTGTGGAGTCGCCCTGACAACGAAAACAATCACAATAAAGTAAAACAATTTTCAAAAAGAGTTTACAGAAAGTAGTTCTGTATAACGGACTGAACTTACTCCAAAAGTTTGGCTGGTGGTTAAACAGTCACCCTGTATGTGAGTGGGACTGCGATATTGACACTTTAAATGCCAAATTATATACTTCAATCTAACAATAATATTTTCATATAAAAATATGTGCAAAATCAGAATTTTACTTCTAAATTAATAAGTTTTAGCATTTCATTTAGCTTATTTCCAGCATTTACTTTGATCGAATAAAAAACAACCCATTGTGTAACATTAGCACATATTCTAGACAATATCTTTTATTTGGGTATACTATTTATTTATTTATTTTAACACTTTATTGTTGCAAAGTAAAAATATACTTTTGTTATGGCGGACTTAATGCTCAGAGCATTTTCTCCCAGTCAACGATAGGGATAAACAGATATATCGTGTATTATTTTCACCTGTTCATTAATCGTAAATATCTAAAAAAATTGATCTAGCAAACCCACTTTTAGCCGGGGCCACGCCTTAACAGAAACTTGCCACTTACCCTGCCCGTAAGGAAAAGCGTTCCCGAGTCGTGGTCGATGTGGGTTTGTAAAATGGCTGGTGACACGTCCAAGCCAACTGTGCAAAGCGGCGCCGATAGGTCGTTGGCTTTGTATAGTATGATCTGCCGTTCTGACACTCTGTAACAAATAAAAAAAAATTACAAACACATTTAGATACTTACTTTTACTGTCTTCTTAGCCGTGCGGTTCCCGACAGAGTAGAATAGGACCACTCCAAGTCTTCCCGTGGATGTCGTAGAAGGCGACTTAGGAAACGCAAGCTAAACAAAGCTTATCAACATCAGTGAGACCTCTCCAACCCGTCTGGCCAGCGTGGAGAGTGTAGGCCAAATCCTCTGACTGCTCTGGCTAATATATGGGTCTAGTAGTACGGAGAAGGTCGTGCTCCTGCAGTGGAAACTAAAAAAGACCTGATGGTTATGATGAATTATTAAAAAAAAAACTAACTGAGCGATTATTTCTTACGCTTCTTCTGCACTTGCGCCTAGGAAGCGGCATACTATATTTTTTCTTTTCTCCCAGACCAGCAAGGAAGGATATTTTGACTTGTTGGAAACCGCACCATAAATGAGCAAGTACATACTTGTCGAACCCTGTGACGACCAGATGCGTGTCCCGCAGCGCCCACACGACGCGGCCCCCGCGGCTGCCGGCCGGCCCGGCGCCCGCGCGCTGCGGCTGCGGCGACGAGCGCGGCTTGTAGGTCTGGGAAGGCGACGACACTTCGATCATTAACGTTAAATACACTCGCATCACGTCGATAGGATTTTCTTAAAGTGAATATAAAGCCTTGAAGTGTGAAATAAATTGTTAACTCGTAAATATGGTGATATAATCATTGGCATTAATTTAACTTATTAACATACTCAGTTAAAGAATACTTTTTACGGTAACAATACTGCAATTAGTGCGGTAATTAAAAAGTATCGAAAATCGCGCGTCGCGCTTGCGAGAGGGCTATGACCCCGGCGCTGGTACGTACACTCACCATCTGTGGCGCGGGCGGCCGGCATACAAAAACAGACTTTAAGTTGCGTGGATAAGGTTTAAAGTCGAGTGGGGAAAGGCGATAAGTCTCGCGACCGATTGAGAGAATGAATGTTAGGTACTACGGAATCTACGACGACGCAATGAAATTAATACTATTATAATTAATTTACTTTTCCTGAGTTTTATGACGATAAGTTATTTTATTTATAATTACAGTAATGGTGTCTATCAAGGAGTCTAACGCATGTTTAGAGGTTTTCTTTAATATGAAAATGACGACTTTTGATTGACGTTTTAATAGGCTCACATTATCTTGTATCATGGGTATAGTGGATATTTAAAAGGATGCCAACGATTTCAATTCCACCCTGTATACAGGCTGACTTTTAAACCACCAGCCAAATTTCTGGAGCAAGTTCAGTCCATGATACTGAACTACTTTCCATAAAAACAATTAACGAAAAACTAAAATAAAGATTCGCCTTTTCATACAAATCAAACGGTCAGTCAAACGGATTTTCTATGGGAGGACGAAAAATTTTCATCGATTTTTATAACTTTTTTTATAGAAAGTAGTTCAATATCATGGACTGAACTTGCTCCAAAAATTTGGCTGGTGGTTTAAAAGTCAGCCTGTATACAGGGTCTAACAAAATATACTGAAACTATTTTAAGGGTGGATTCAGTCCATGATACTGAACAACTTTCCCCAAGGAACATATATCGAAATATTAAAAATATTTTTTGGCCTCCCATACAAGTTGACCGATCAGCTGATCCGAATCTATATGGAAAGTCAAAAATTATTTTTCATATTTCGATATAAGTTCCTTGGGGAAAGTTGTTCAGTATCATGTACTGAACCCACCCTTAAAATAGTTTCAGTATATTTTGTTAGACGTTATATATATTTCCATATTGCTCTTCGTCATGCACTAGATAGCCCTTTAAATTATTTTATGAACCACCGTTGAAAGTATTTACATTAGTCCGTCTAGCTTTAAAACTTGCCTCCGCCAAAAGTGGCCACGGCAAGTTTTAAAGCTAGACGGATCACCAATAATAGTTTCAACGGCAGTTCATAAAATAATTTAAAAGGATATCTAGTGCATGACGAAGAGCAATATGAAAATTATCACCATATTTACGAGTTAACAATTTATTCCACACTTCAAGGCCATTTGATTATATATTCACCTTAATAGGCATGATGACTGAAAAAGTATTCATGGCCCATCGGAAAAATAAAAAAAGAAATATTGTACACATATTTTTTCTTTTCTCTAAGAAACAATACATGACGAAGATACAGCGCATTTAAATTTCGCATGACGTCACGGATTCGTATGATTTTTACACAGCGGTGACGTCACAAGCCCCCGCTCTGGAACTTGGATACTCTAGTATCTTTGTGAATTTTTTTTTTTTTTAATAAACTGAAAAATATGGGTAGATAATTTCGGACTAATAAGAATAATACTTTTCTGACCCAGTCATCATCCCTAATAACCAAAATCCGCTAGATGACAACTAGTCAAATCAGACCCCTTTTTCTAAACGTCAAATCAAACATTTTGTATGGGATTTGTATGAAATCACAACCGTGACGTCATAGTATTTTGGATTCGAATACCGCTCTTAATATCAGTTTTCTGCATTAATAAATGTAAAATCATGTTGAAAATGGGAATAATTGATTGATTGGATTAAAAGACAAGTGACCTTATTTTGTGACGTTTTATTCTCTTAACCGTGCGTATTATTTATTTATTTAATCTTTATTGTCCATCAAATACAAATTGTACAGAACAATAGGCGAACTTAACGCTAAAAGCGTTGTCTACCAGTCAACCTATATTATATCTGTGACCTTGTGAATTTATTTTTGACCTAGTCATTAAGCCAATTAACCTGAAATGGGATTGGGTCAGCAGAATGCCTTCTAAAAAATGGGTAAAAAAAAGTAACTCCATGTGAGGTCATATGCGGCGGTGCGGACATATCTTGACAGTGAGGTGTGTGTTTCAAAATCAAAATCATCAAAATCAAATATTTATTCAGTAATTAGGCCTTTGCAGGCACTTTTATTTTAGTATACATTACGTGTAATGTTTATTTATATCTAAATTTATTTTGTTCAAAAGCTACCGATATTAGCGTTTCGCAACGACCACTGCTGAGAAGAAACGCCGAAGAAACTCATTTACACAGTATTTGTCGCCTACGCGCCATAAGGGCTTTGTCAGTTTACAAAGATATTATGCCTAATAAAATAAAATACCCTTTATTGCACAAAAGTAAAAAACATGACATAATTATCTTAAAAACTAGGAAATGCGCAAAAGGCGGCCTTATCGCTAAGCAATTTCTTTCAGGCAACCTCGTTTAAATAGAAAAAAAATATGGAAAATTAGGTAGTGGGGGGTGGTCAATATATAATATACACCTAATACTTAAATACATACAACTTACACAAAAAAAACATAACAGGACAAAATGAAGAAACTAAGTGGAAAAAAGGGAAGGAGATTATCTTTCATAAGGATAGAAAATACAATGTTATCACGACATAATATGTAAAGCTTGCGAACGAGTGCCAAATCCAATTTACAGAAATAAGTTACACTGAGTCAATGTTATCACAACATAATATGTAAAGCTTGCGAACGAGTGCCAAATCCAATTTACAGAAATAAGTTACACTGAGTCAATCACAAAATAATATGTAAAGCTTGCGAACGAGTGCCAAATCCAATTTACAGAAATAAGTTACACTGAGTCAATGTTATCACAACATAATATGTAAAGCTTGCGAACGAGTGCCAAATCCAATTTACAGAAATAAGTTACACTAAGTCAATGTTATCACAACATAAAATGTAAAGCTTGCGAACGAGTGCCAAATCCAATTTACAGAAATAAGTTACACTGAGTCAATGTTATCACAACATAATATGTAAAGCTTGCGGACGAGTGCCAAATCCAATTTACAGAAATAAGTTACACTGAGTCAATGTTATCACAACATAATATGTAAAGCTTGCGAACAAGTGCCAAATCCAATTTACATAAATAAGTTACACTGAGTCAATGTTATCACAACATAATATGTAAAGCTTGCGAACGAGTGCCAAATCCAATTTACAGAAATAAGTTACACTGAGTCAATGTTATCACAACATAATATGTAAAGCTTGCAAAGGAGTGCCAAATCCAATTTACAGAAATAAGTTACACTGATTAGTCTTAAAAAAAACGGAGCCGAGCTGACCAGTCCCTACTGGCGGCACCCGTTCACGAGTTGACGCGTGGATCAGCCATCGCTGAACTCAACCATATTAGAGGGAATCCAGCGACCCTTCCCACGATCCATGTGTGTAAATGACAAACAAGCCAATATGAGAAGACTTACCCTGACAAGTCCATCCTTGCATATTGTCGCCAAGTATTCCCCGCAGGAAGACCAGTCCATCGCAAATATCTGCTCGGTGTGTCCAGTTAGCACTATCTCAGCAGTGGGGGGGTCAGATGTCAAGTCCCACAACTTGATGGTGAGGTCATGTGCGGCGGTGGTGAGCACGTCTGATGCAGTGGGGTGGAATCTAATGAGGTAGATCTTGTCGGGGTGCGCCGAGAATGTGCGTTTGGGGGTGTTAGTCGATTCTTGGAGACCTGGGGAGGAAGAAAATATAAATCTGGGTTATACTTTTACCCCCTAATTCATAAAAAAAAACTGAACGTTGCTAAAATTCATCTTTTAGTTAACATTTGTTTCATCAATTTATTATCAAAATATATTTGTTTATAACGTCTAACCGAGTAGGTACCGTCAGAAATGATAAATTAATTTCAAGGTTTAAATCGAAAAAGATATAGATAAAGAATAAATACATGATACGATTATTGGAATTGATGCGAACCATAACCGATTCGTTATAACTGTTTGTGATGTGGATTCACAAGGAAGCTTCTCGTTTAAAATAATTTCCATCTACCCGCTTTTTAATAAATACTTATAAATAATAAAAGTAGTGATGATGTACATACCACCTTCGGGAATAATCCACTCTCGAACTTGTCCATCGTCACATGCCACCATTAGCCTGAAATTTAATAAAATTATTATTATCATGTCTTTTTTTTAACCTCTCTGTACTGCCAAATCCAAACTTGGTCAGAGAAGCCAGAGGATTTGGCATAATAGACTAATTGAATAAAGATTGTAAGAGCAGTGTGGTTCCTTAGATTAAAAAAAATATTGGTACTATTTGTGAAACGCCTATTTTCAAGAATGGACTTCCTGCGGAAAACTGCTACTACAAAGGTAATTTTTAAAAACTTTATATTATGTTCTCTTAGCCGTGTGGTTCCCGGCAGAGTAGAATGGAACCACTCCAAGTCTTCCCGTGGACGTCGTAAAAGGCGACTTAGGAAACACAAGCTGAACAAAGCTTATAAACAACACGTCTGGCCAGCGTGGAGAGTGTAGGTCAATCATCGGGCTGCTCTGGCTAATTATGGCTCTGGTAGTTTAGAGGGTCGTGCTCGTGCAGTGGAGACTAAAAATGATCTGATGATGCTGATATGTTCTCTTACCTATTATCATTAAAAGGATCCCACGCCCAGTCTTGAAGAGGTGCCGGATGTAGCAACGCGAAGGGCTGTAACCCCCCGCCGTGGGGGGCGGCGGCGGCCCTAGCAACGGGCGTGGCGCCCGCGGGCAACTCCACTACTCCAATGCGGCCCCCACCGCCGCTCAACGGGACTGCGCAGCGAACCCCGTTTGCTATTTAAAAAAAACGAATTACTTCTCTCTCACTTGTTCGATAGTAAAAATATTCATCAATAAATAAACGAAGTCTCGCCTTATTTATAAAAAAAATACAAACGTTTGCCTCACCTATTTTAGTTAAAATATGTTTTATTCTCGAACGAGCAACTCCATCTAGCTACAACATTAAACTAATAATTATTTTTTTTAGTTTCTTCCATATCTCCACAGTTCTTCATCATATCTTCACCAAATTAAAATGGGGCCAACTTGGTGGTCTAAAGCTTTCAAATAAAAAAGAATCATCAAAATCGGTCCACAATTGGCGAAGATATCGCGTAACAAAAATACATAAAACAATTTTTTTTTAATTTTAAAAATAAACTTACAATCGACTTGATAACCTCCTCCTTTTTCGAAGTCGGTAAAAAATCGAAATACGCATCAAAGTATGAAGGTTGTAATTACTCTTGTATTTTGCGCCAGTGGAACTTACCATAGAATCCATTGCACTCGCCAGATATCTGTCTACTGATGTTCTTGATGTTCTCTACTTGTGTGGACTTGTGACCTGGCGTTCCTTTCAAATGGCGGAATTTCGATACCTTGCCTGCAAAATTTTAATTTAGTTGTAACGAGACATCTTTAAAAATTTTCATTTAATATTATAGAGCGACAGTATGTCAGCGGCAGTTTGCGATGGCAATATGACAGCCGGCTACCGCCGCCGACCGTCGCTGTTCAAGGTCGCTATCTGTCGCTAGTCTGACGGACGCCTTAGACGAACATTATTAGGGCATTTGTAAGAGCAAGGTTACACGCTCAGTTGGCATCATTCCAGTCCATCAGTCTGGTCAGAATGATTGGAGACTGATCGCGTAACCCGCTCGTATCATCCTCGCGTCAGTCACCGTACACCAAGGTACATACGGTTCATTATAGCTCTTTGCCGTAAACGTACTTTTTATCAGTCTGCTGTCATTCTGGATTGACCGTGTAACCGTGAAAATCATCCATCATTCTGGCGTCAGTCACGTCAATCCAGGCTGATGGACTGGACTGATTCCAGAATGAGCATGTTGCATCTTAAGGCTTGCAACCACGTCAGTCAGTTCAATTTTAACGGCGTACATTTATAGTCATGTCGATGGTGAATTAAATTATTACTATGCGGAAATATGTATGGCAGTCAGTCGTCTGATTATTATCTGCTCTATAGTCTATGCTGAACAAGTCCGAGCCGCGCGTGCCCCCGCGCGTGCGTCGCGGGCACAGACCTACCACTACTAGACTTGCAACGATATTGCTAGAAAGAGACTGTCAAATACGGTACAACTTGAGTGTGAAAGAAAGGCTGATATGTTTTTTGTCTCTATCGGCGTGGCTGCTATAAGCTGGCCTACTGTCAAAATCTGGGCCAAACAAACCACAAAACGGTCGAAGAAAGTTATTAATTTTAGGGATTTTATAATTTAAAAGGTGATTTAGGGTTTTATTTGAACTTATTATAAGTTAGTAACCATAGTGTGTTCTGTGACATGTGCAATATATGGGTGGAGGCAACAATCAAAGACAGAAAGAGATGCACTAAAGTGGCCACGCACTATGCAGGTCTAGTAGTGGTAGGTCTGTGGTCGCGGGGAAGCGTCTTCGACGCGCGGACGCGGGGCCCGCATCCCCGCGACGGAGCCCGCGCGGGGCACTTTTGTATGGAACCGCGCAGGCGTCCGCGTAACGTAGTTTCAAGCCTAATGGTGTCGATGGTAAATATTACTCACCAAATACAGTAGACGTTCTCTTGGTCGTGACGTTAGGCACAGAAGATCGCTTGTCTTCCCGGTCGGGACTCTTGCGGGATTTGAGCGAGTCTCGGCGACTGGAAATAACAGTATATGTTATAGGGCCACTAATATTAACGAACAGTAATTATAGTAAGCTGTTTTTTTTAAGATACTTTATTTTATGATTCTGTATACGAGTCCTTTAGAGCCTATTTTTAGTTTTTCATTTCTGTATTCCTAACAAGTTTCAATCAAAGGTTAATTAATGTAGGTCCTTTGATTCCTTCAATGTATTTTCTGGCGATAAATCTTCATGAGTCCATTTCAGCTGATTGCGTGGCGGATGGCGCCCGCGCACGCCCACCACAGTCCGCTTAACAAATATCACTACAGCCGTACTATGTCTGTCCATTCACTCAACTATTTCATATATTGTTCTTAAGCATGAGCATTTATAACACCAAACTACACCAATTTGCAGAATAATTTAAAATCAATCCCGACTGAACCCCTTGAGTTTGCGCCAAAAACTCTATCTTATTCTTAAAGTGCCTCTCCAATTAATGAAGGTCGGCAATCAGCTTGGCGTAGTCCTTCTTGAAAAAACTCTATAGAAAGCTCCAAAAACTCTATAGAAAGTTTCAAAAGCTCTATAGAAAGCTCCAAAAACTCTATAGAAAGTGCCAAACTCTATAGAAAGATCCAAAAACTCTGTAGAAAGCTCCAAAAACTCTATAGAAAAAGCTCCAAAAACTCTATAGAAAAAGCTCCAAAAACTCCATAGAAAGCTCCAAAAACTCTATAGAAAGCTACAAAAACTCTATATAGGGCTACAAAAACTCTATATAGGGCTCCAAAAACTCGTTAGAAAGCTCTGTACACGGTAAATGTCAAAGACGTTAGTATGAAACTTACCGCAGCGGCGCGGGCGACGGCGGAGTGTCGGACTCGACGGCCACGCTGACGCTGCGCGCCTCGTACGCGCGGCGCCGCTCCGCTATGGACTGCGCGGCGCCGCTGTGCACACCACAACCACTCTCAACGGACCACAATAACACAGCAGGGACGAACACAGGCTACTTATTAAATATATAGCGAGCGGTGACATTTAAATGGGACATTTTTGGTATGCATTCATTTTTATTTATATATAGCAAAGACCAAAGAAGAGGTGGATGGGATGCGTAAGGCAGGATATAGGGATAGTAGGAGTAGATTTTAGTATAACGGAAAATAGAAGAATGTGGAAGGAGAAGATGTACTGCGCCGACCCCAGATGATGGGATAAGGTGAGGCAGATAAATAAATAAATAAATATGTAAGGACAAATCACACTAATTGAGCTAGCCCCAAAGTAAGTTTTAAACTTGTGTTATGGGATACTAACTTAACGATATTATATTTTACTAACTTTTGCCCGCGTAGATTCGGGGTATGAAAAATAGATGTTGGCCGATTCTCAGACCTACTCAATATGCTCACAAAATTTCATGAGAATCGGTCAAGCCGTTTCGGAGGAGTACGGGAACGAACATTGTGACACGAGAATTTTATATATAAGATAATAAATACATACATAGATAAACACCGAAGACCCGGGACAATTTGTAAAAGGCCATTTTCCAACTTGCCCTGGCTGGGGATCGAACCCAGAAACTCCGTATTGGCGGACTAGCGTGTTGACCATTACGCCACGGAGGTCGAGGAGATGATGGGATAAAGTGAGGCAGATGATGTCGATGATAACTCACTCTGTGGTTTCAAACATCTTCCTCCTCTCCGCTGTGCTGGGCGTCTTGGGTCTGTATCCGGAGTCCGACGAATTCACTTCTTCTTCGAGGCTTGTGTCCGACTTGCCATTCGTGTACTCCTCTGTGGAAGATAATATTATTATTAGGGTTCCCGTACAAAGAATGAAAAAAAGGGAACCCTTATAGGATCACTCGTGCGTCTGTCTGTCTGTCCGTCCGTCTGTCACAGTCAATTTTCTCCGGAACTACTGAACCATATCAGGTGAAATTTTGTAGGATGGTGTAGTCTTATGACCCGAACACTGATGTGCAAAGTAAATATTTTTTTTTATGTAAATAAGTCGTTTTCGTCGGACAAATTAGGAAATTAAACAAAATAGTTTTGCAAACCTTACTGTGTCATATATCAAATGAAAGGGTTCGTTATGAGGATCTCAAATATACAGGGTGGAATTGAAATCGTTGGCATCCTTTTAAATATCCACTATACCCATGATACAAAGTAATGTAAGCCTATTAAAACGTCAATCAGAAGTTGTCATTTTCATATTAAAGAAAACCTTTAAACATGCGTTAGACTCCTTGATAGACACCATTACTGCAATTATAAATAAAAAAAATTATCGTCATAAAACTCATGAAAAGTAAATTAATTATAATAGTATTAATTTCATTGCGTCGTCGTAGATTCCGTAGTACCTAACATTCGTTCCCTCAATCGGTCGCGTGACATCGCCTTTCCCCACTCGGCTTTAAACCTTATCCACGCAACTGATTGATTTGATTCCTGAAAGAAGACGAAAATTGACCCCCCCCCCCCCCCCCCCCTGATCTCCGAAACTAGTCTAAAATTTAAAAAAAAAAAGAGAAGTACGGAACCCTCTTCACGCGAGTTTAACTCGCACTTGACCAGTTTATTTATGAATAATTATGTTTACCTTTGTTAGGAGCCTCCACATCGCTGGTCGGAGATAACGACTTGTCTTTTTCCTCCACCTCTTTGGCGATAGGGGTCGATGTGATCGGGGTGGTAGCGGCGCCAGCAATGGGAGATGTAGCTGCGATAAAATCGACATATTTAATAGAATTTTTTTTTTAAACAAAAATGCTTTTTAATTTTAATTTCCCATAAATCATTTACATATTAATGTAGTCAAAACAGGAAAATATATAAGAGTTGTAAGACGCAAACATTTTGCCGCATTGCCTTGCACCGCGGCGTTGCGTCATCGCAGCCTTGCTACAACGTAGTCGCTTTCTCTAGTAAAACAGACAAAGGTTCAGTTCAAAACGAGACGCGGCGCGACGTGGCGCGTACATTTGAAGAAATATACATAGAACCTGTTTCCTACACAAAAAGATACTAATAGGGTAGTATCCAGAGTCAAAAATAAATTATTTTGGAATGATACGAGAATAAAACGTCACATCACAAAATAATATCACTTGTCATTTCATTCATCATTAATTCATTCATCATATCCATTTTGAACGTTATTTTAGATTGATTAATGCCGAAAAACTGATAGCAAGTGCGCTATTTAACTCCAAGAAACTATCACGTCACGCCGTGCGTTTTTCATAGAAATCCCATAGAAAATGTTTATTTTGACGTTCAGAAAAAAGTTTCGACTTGTTGGCAACTAGCGGATTTCAGTCACAGCCCAATACTCCGCGCTGCGCAGCGGACTCTCACTGAAATCTCACTCTTTTTGTGTAGTAAACAAGTTCTATATTTCTTTAAAGTGCGTGCCATTAGTTTGAATTGAACTGAACCCTAGTCCAAAAGGATAATATAACATAAAATTGCAATAAATATCACATTTAAAGATTATAGAGAAAATAGTTTGAAATATTATAGAATGTTTTTTCTAGCGCGACGAACCGATGGCCGATGGGGCAAAAGGTTCTCGGGTGGCGACCTCGTTCGTACTGGCACGCGAAGCGTAGGACATCCACCCACAAGGTGGTCAGACGACCTGACCAAGGAAAGCGCTGGATGCAGGCCACTCTAGATCGGTAATTTTGGAAATCTTGGGAGAACGTTATGCGGCTGAAATAATGGTGATGATGAAAGATAATAAAAAAATTACCTGAATCAGATTTAGGCACTCCTGGCACGGCCGGCACAGAGAACACCTTGTCAAAGGAGAACTCGTCGCTTCCCGACGACGTCGAGAACGGCTTCGGGCCCAGGCGGGGCTGTAAACACACAGACAGACTATGCAGTAAACCATACACGCTTCGGCTCATCTTAGGCTTGAAACTAAATATACAGGGTTATTTTTAATAAACCGGCAACCTTTTTGGAGCAAGTTCAGTCAGACATGCCAGACAGAAAATTCAAAGCTTATGTAAAGAAAGTACTTTGTGAGAAGGCTTATTATAGGACCGATGACTATCTTAAAGACAAAAAGGTCTGGCTTGAGCTTGGCGCGGGTCCCTCTTAAAGGTTTGTATACTTAGACATGTCATAATTTAGGTACATTGGTACATACTAAATTTACGAATTGACATTATTTTAAATTTCGTAATTCTTATAATTCAATTTAATTATGACATAACCAACAATGTAATCTCAGTCCATCCATGTCAACTAATTTTAAGTTTTAAGTTTGTTAGTTGACGTCTTTGGAGAAAACGTGCAGTGCAGTTTGTTACCGCTTCTTCTGCACTTGCGCCTAGGAAGCAGCGTAAACTTAGCTGTAAGTAACGATTTGACGTCAACATTTGTGCAAAACAAAACAAAGTGACTATTATTAAGAGATATTATAAATATCCTATGATAATAAAGATATTTTGAATTTTTAAAGTCCGTGATACTGAACCACTTTCCATAAAAACAATTATCGAAAAAAGAAAATAAATTTCGTCCTCCCATACAAAATCTATTTGTTTGAACGCCGATTTGTATGGAATGTCGAATTTTTTTTTTCGTTTTTCAATAATTGTTTTTATGGAAAGTGGTTCAGTATCACGGACTGAACTTGCTCCAAAAAGGTTGCCGGTTAATTAAAAATAACCCTGAATAAATATATAGCCCTTGACGGATTCAGTCCGTCTCTGTCACAAACCCTACGTGCGATAGAGATAGCTGAAACCGTCGCGGGTCACGTGTCTCTGTCGCACGTAGTTGGTGACAGAGACGGACTGAAGCCATCGCGGGTGCTCCGCTTAACGCAGCTTCAAGCCTTAGCTGTGCTGTTGAAGGGATAAGTTGTCGGGGTTAAGAGCGCCCTTCCCGTCTTACTTTTCATACAAACGCTCGTACATGATTATAGCTTTGTAACAGATCTTTCTTTAAAACTTTTGAACTAATAGGTATTTTGTGCGCTATTTCTAGGTTTCTATTGAAATAAAAAATTAAAATTTGGAGAAACAAATTCAGTATAAGCCTCCTGCTTTTTGCTCAAATTTTACCTAAACTTCGACCGTTCATAAAGTACTCATAAATTGTAAAAGTAAAGAAAATATTTTAATATAAACCTCGCAAATGTAATCAAGATTCTAAATGAACAACATTTATTTCACAAACTTGTAAGGCTTACTGAAAAACACGTATTACCTGGAACAAGTTTTGTGAAATTTCCGCACCCTATTTTTCGTACAATGTTGTCGCCTTCTCACTCGCTGCTGCATGAAATTGCATTGCGCTGGATGAAACAACAAGCTTTTCTCAACTATGCTCGCGTTGACGATTTGTGCAGCTTCGAAACGCGGAGTACGCTTTTTTATGTTATAGGGCGGCAAACGAACAAGCGGGTCACCTGATGGTAAGTGATCACCGCTGCCCATGGACAACTGCAACACCAGGGTGTAACAAGAGCGTTACCGGCCTTTCAGAAATATATAGACTCGTTTTTTGAAGGTTTCAATGTCGTAGCGGTTCGGGAACACCGCTGCAGGAAGTTGATTCCACAGTTCGGTAGTAGGTGGCAGAAAGTTCTTTTAAAACGTACGGTGGTTGATTGCCTTTCTTTCTGGCTTTTTCTTCTCCAAAGATACGTATTCCATGCTGTTCGGTTCTTAAATGCTGGTCTGGGAGAAAGGAAAAACTTAGAATGTAAGCCGATTGAGGGAATGAGCAAGAATCTGAATCATGTTCAAAGGCAATGCGGCTAAGCATTTTGAGTCTTGCTTGGCTCTAATCAGACAGAGCCCAGGGCTGCAAGACTCAAATGACACTTAACGTGATGGTGGGCAAGGTGGAAAAATAAATAATAGGGTTGCTAGCCGCTTCGCCTTCCGCCTTCCTTCCGCTTCATTCTTGGCTTCTACGATCTGGGCGGAAAGAAAAGCAGCTGGTAAATTATCTCCTTGACCAGCATGGAATAACTCAAAATAACGTATCTAAAATACCTCTACTATGAATACAATTAGAAAACCTAAAGCAAAAGCAAAATAAAAACATAACATTTTCCAGATATTAAAATTGATCTACAATTTAAACAAGTCAAATGACTTAAAAATCACCGAAACAGATAAAAAGTTAAGCCATTGAACCACACAAACAAATAAAAATAAAAAGAGAACTTTTTCGAAGACCTCAACTAAAAAACCTTTATTGAAAAACATCGAACACCATCAAATGTATACCTTATAACCGGAAATAACAGCAGTGGTCCGCGGCTTGGGCTTAGGCGCTTCATGGTGTTCCTCACCAGACCCTGGCTCCGAAATAGAGGACCTTGGCAGAGGCTTCGGCGCCTGGACCAGCACCCCATTGATGTAGCTGTTACTTCTTGACAGCGAAGACTCATTTGACTCTGAACTGTCGGATTTCTCAAAAGATTTCTCAGCAGGTTTCTCGCATTTCACAGCAGTTTTCTCACATTTCTCAGCAGGTTTCTCACATTTCTCAATATTCTCGGGTTTCTCGTCACATTTCTCAACAAATTCCGGCTCGACATCTTGTATTTTCTTGATTTCGGGCTCAGCATCTTGTATTTTCTTATCGGTAAAACCGTCGTGGCCGTTGTCGGTTATTTTCTTGTGGAAGCCGTTGGTTTCTTTTGGATCTTTCTTCTGACGCTCCATGCCTTTTATCAGGTCCTTGACATTGACAAAGTCTATGCGATCCTCCTCTGTTGGTTCTGGTACTGTTGGTTTCGCTATCGGTTTCTGTTCTTCGGTGGGAGCTGAGGGGGTAACCGCTTTTTTGGTGTCAGTTTTCTTGGGGGGAGGCATTGCAAGAATCGCTTTCACAACCTCTTCTAAATTCCCGCGATGGTTCTGAAATTACGAAAAATAAAAAACATCGTCGTATTTTCTGATTTACATTAAAAAACGGTAATAAACGTGTTTTAGTGTTACTCTCTAAAAGCTATCTAATAAAAAGCATTAGGTAGGATGGTCTGCAAAAAAAAGTGAAAATAAAGTACAAAAGTAAATAAATACTTACGTTAGCAATAACCAAACGGTGCCTTTTCCCGTTAGAAACTAACTACAAAATCACCACACTTGAGTGTAAAAAAACAAATATTCTAATCGCAAATATAAAAACAAACAACACAAAACTACAAGACGCCACACAACTAAACAAAATAAAAACATGAAAACCGCAAAATAAAAGACACACAAAAATCCTGGAAATTGAGCCACTACCAAGCTGAACATACAGCTTCATGTAAGTAAATCTACAAAACAAATACTATAAAACTCCACCATCATGCACATTATTCGTATTGTACATATTTTTTAAAAACATATGTGGATAAAAAAAAATTTTAAAATTTTTCTTAAAAAAAAACATTATTTTTACTACTACAGTGCCTCCAATTAGACATTCCACAAGCTGTCAGGACAAATATACAGTAGTAGTTACAACCCAGGATAGTTTAATTATTGCATGGTGTCAAAATTAGCCTCCAAGAAAACTATTTAAAAAACAGATATCGAAATATGAAAAAAATCTTTTTGGTCTCCTGTACAAATTGATCGTACCAAAATTCTATGGAAAGCAAAAATTTTTTTTCTGTCAGTATATTTTGATAGACGTATAATAATATGTATTGATTTATTTGATATCACCAACATACCTGTACCGAGTTGTTGGCGTCCGGATGCATGGACACACTGGGCACGGGGTGGTCCTGGTTCTCGAGCCACATGGGGGCCGACAAGAAGGTCACTGACCCGCTCGTGTCGGGGTACAGGTCCGCGTGGTAGTCGCGGTAGCTCTGCAAAACATTACTTTTATAAATCAATCTTCATCATCATCTCATTTAAGTCAAATAATTCGAGTTTTTGGCGGGAAGTCAGGGGGTGGGGTTTTCTTTAAATTATTTTGCAAATTGATTTTAGGGGACTTTATAATATGAAATTGATGTTGTTTGGTGTTATAAATGCTCATGTCCATGAACAATATGTAAAATAGTTAAAGTGGACAGTCATAGTAAGGCTGTAGTGATATTTGTTTCGCGGACTGTGTGGGCGTCTTCGGGCGTCGTCCGCCACTCAATCGGCTATGAAAACCAGTGAACTCGTATAGATTTGTTTGCCCGAAGCTCCCTTAAAGCAATCAAAGGCCTACACCAACCTTTGATTGTAACTTGTTAGGAAAAAATTATTTCCCACATTTTATTAACTTGTTCTTGGCTAATACGCAGTAGCGTCAAGCCATTATTTAAAAAAAAAAAGTCAAATAATTCGCACCTCCCAGTCTTCTTTTCTCGGCATCACCAGTGGGTTGACAGGTAGATAAAGCCTATGGCTTTAAGTCCGCCCATTACATTTATAATAAAGTTATATAAACAAATAAATAAATCATCCTAGCGTATTCCCTGCTACGCTTCAGCCGGAACTGTAGCCCGGGGTCAGCTACCTGTGATCTGACGAGGTTACTGGTTTATACACAGAGCGACTGCCATATGACCTCCGCAACGCATAGGGTAGTCCAGAATCAACAAACGCTGGATGGCGTTCGGAACCCACAGCTTTACATGCCTTCCGAAGCACGGAATCATCTATCTTTTCGGATAATCAGGTGATTTAAGCCTGCAATATCCTACCCAGACTGAAAACAACTCTTCACAAAGTATGCTTCCCAGTGGGATTTGAACCCACGTACACTAGGCGAACGCCTTAACCACTGGACCACGGAGGCAGTCAATACTTTTATAAATCGATGTACTTACTTGTTTATTTCCACACTTAGGGTCACTTTACACCCGAGACGCGACGCGACGCGACGTGGCGCACACTTTTTAGGGTTCCGTACAAAAAATTATAAAACGGATCCCTTATAGGATCACTCGTGCGTCTGTCTGTCCGTCCGTCTGTCACAGCCAATTTGCTCCGAATCTACTGGACCGAATCAGGTGAAATTTGGTAGAATGTTGTTATCCTATGACCCAAACACATATGTGTATAGTAAATAAATATTTTTTTAAATAAAGATCATTTTCGGGGGACAAATAAGAAAATTAAAAAGAAAGTTTTGCAAACCTTACTGTGTCATATATCAAATGAAAGGGCTCGTTATGAGGATCTCAAATATATTTTTGTTACTATTGTAAAATGAATAGTTTTGATTTTATTCATGAAAGAAGACAAAATTTGACCATTCCCCCCCTGATCTCCGAAACTACAGAGCCTAAAATTTTGAAAAAAATACAAAATATCGTTCATTGCTTGTAGATACAGATACACTATCACGTCTTTATCCCTAACGGGGTAGACAGAGCCAAAGGCGGTAAAGCCCAGGCCACTTTTAGCGTAATGGTGGGCATGAAGGTGGAAAAGGGAAATCATAATAGTGATAGTGATAGCAACCCGCTAACCGCATCGCCTATTCATATGATTCAGATTCTCGCCCATTCCCTCGATCGGCTTTTACGATCTGCACGGGAAGAGAAGCAGCTGGTACATTCTATGTTTTTTCTTTTCTCCCAGACCAGCAAAGAAGAAGCATTGCTTGTAGATTACAGGAAAACCTATAAGAATTCAATCAATTGTACGGAACCCCCTCCACGCGAGTTTAACTCGCACTTAGCCGGTTTATAAAAAAATATAGAACTTGTTTACTACACAAAAAATACTAAATAATTTCAGTTAGAGCCCGCTGCGCAGCGGAGTGCGCCACGTCGTCGTCGCTTCGCGTTGCGTCTCGATGTGAACTGGCCCTTACGTCTAAAAACAAATTAATAAGTTTGACCTCTTGAGTGTATACTTACGTACGGTCATTTTAAACTACCACCACTGGCTTCCGGTGAAGAAAAACATCGTGAGGAAACCTGCACACTAGCTCATTAGTGTGTAATGCAGGCCAATTTCATTCTTATTACTCTGGACAAACGATTCGTATAACTGAATTTACCACTCCGAGGGGCCGCTGCGCGCATAGTAATGATGTAGGTATATTTTCGATACCTAAAAGGGGAGTGACACACGCCTGGAGTGCTATTTTCATTCAGGGACTCACATTACGAATGATTTGCGCGAGTGTTTCCAAACGGGCGCATTTTTGAACTGTATCAGTTCCGCTTCACGCTGCCTTTTTTAATTTTTGTTGAAATGTTTCGAACACCATTGGCAAATTTATGATATTTTCTGCGTAACACAATATTACTGATCGCTCACACGACGGTTTCAAAAATACGATGCAATGCGTCGGAACGCGAGTGGTGAGTTGGGAAACTACACGTTTTGTGTTCCGCTGAGTCCCTAAATGAAAAATAGCACTGCTGGTAATAGTGACTGTTGTCGATGTCCGTTTCGATATAACAAGACACACCTTTCTCGGAACCTGGTACATAATGGGCACTACAGATGAGCCAGTCAGCTGCAGTACTCGGTTGACTTCCGCTTCCATAACGCGTAGCGCCCGTTTCGGCACCAAACATGCCCCCTTTGTCTGTTCCCCTGTAACAATGTTACATGTAAACTGAAAGTCAACTTTGGGGATTCTTCTAAATAATTCTTAATACTCAATCATTTATTGCTTCCTTAAGGTGAAAATATAGGCAAATGGCATTGAAGTGTGAAAGAAATTGTTAACTCGTAAATATGGTGATAATTTCCATATTGCTCTTCGTCATGCACTAGATAGCCCTTTAAATTATTTTATGAACCTCCGTTGAAAGTATTTACATTAGTCCGTCTAGCTTTAAAACTTGCCTCCGCCAAAAGTGGCCACGGCAAATTTTAAAGCTAGACGGATTACCAATAATAGTTTCAATGGCAATTTATAAAATAATTTAAAAGGATATCTAGTGCGTGACGAAGAGCAATATGGAAATTATCACCATATTTACGAGTTAACAATTTATTTCACACTTCAAGGCCATTTGCTTATATATTCACCTTAATACTCAATCATTTATTGCTTCCTTAATGTACATACAGGTCTTTATTACTTATTATATTTAAAAAAAAAACACAAATTGCTTACCTGAATGCCTCAGCCCCTCAATAAGATATGGCTCCCTGTCGACAAGTTCCATGTATAGTATAGTCGTATCTCCCTTGCCGGCCAGGAACAGCATGTTGGTGTCAGCATCGAACAGCGGCATGAGGATGCCGGTGGAGCAGTCCAGCTCTAACGTCTTCTGAGTCTGAGAGAGGTTGCGCACGTCGCGGATCATAATCTGGCGGAGGCGCGCCGCGTCGAAACCTGTACACAATGTGGAATAGGGTATGGGCACAGTTATGGCACTTCATAGAAGCGGAGTATCATTTATGCCTACTAAAAACGAAACTATACATCCGTGCAGTGTGCACACGTCAATGTGTGTGTGTTCGCCCGCTCACGCCCTCGACACGGCGAGAACGGGAGAGAGGTGCGGGGACGAGGAACGGGGACGCATATGGCGCGGGACCTTAGGACCATCCGTTCCGTATGAAATACTCTTATTAATTCTGTGTATGGGTACAAAATTAAATTATCTGATACTGTTAAGAGAGTAAAAAGTCACAAAACAATGTCACTTGTCATTGTTCACATCCATTTATCAACGTCATTTTAAATTTATTCAGGACGACCAAGAAAAATATGGGTGTATAATTTGACTCGTTAAGAGGAGTGGAGGATATCAAGGGACCGGGATTTATAGAAAGAAAGAGGAAAGGCCCAACAATAGGACCTATTTGGCTAGCATCGTGCCACACTTTTGTGGTGGTCAGACGATCTGACCAAGGTCGCTGGACGCAGGCCGATCCAGATCGGTCATTTTGGTAGTCCTTGGGAGAGGCTTATGCCCAGCAGAGGATGTTATGCGGCTGAAATGATGATGATGATACCACACTTTGATATACATAATATGAATTGAATTTTATCAATTTGTTTATAAGTAATAAGTGCAATATGTTTAAGTTTTAATTTCATTACATATTTTTATTGAATTTGATAATTTCAGCTTTAGTATAGGTAAATAACTTCACGATAGTTTTTTGACTTTTTCCCGTATCTTTACCTACCTGTAGTCAGGATCTTGTCTTGGTCGCCCAGCCACACGATCCGGCTGTCCTTGATGTTCTGGTGGCTGTTGGCCACGCCCACCACCGCGGCGGGGGCCCGCGGGTCGATGATCCGAACCTTCTTGTCCTTGCAGGAGGTCGCAAGGAGTTTGCCGTCTTTCTTCCACGACGTCGATTGGATCACTTCGCCGTGATCTCTGTTCACTGTACGAGAAAAATGTTTTTTATTAGTATTATTATATGGTTTACTCCCGCAATATCTATAGTAGGAATGGCCGACCAGGTTCAAGACGGGTATGCACATAAACTTATCATTAGCAGGCTAAACTTAAGTTTATCTTTCAGGATAGGTTGATGTTAGTTTCTTTTATCTTTAGCCAACTAAACTTTACATAAATGTAATCATGTAGAAGTGAATAAAAAAGGCAAAAGATAAACCTAAGTTTAACCGGCTAATGTTAAGCTTATGTTCATATCCATCTTTAGCCGTAACATATATACGTAATAACTTACTAATCACGGAGAGATCGCGTGATAAATACCCGCATCCGCGGCAGCCTTCATGTCCGTGACATAGCAGACAAACTGCAAGAAGGTGGCCTACGGTCATGTCTTGCGGAAACCGGCAAGTTACGTGGGAAACAAATTTATACCCATGCCGCCTCCACCGGGGCCCGGCAGACGTGGTAGACCCGAAAAATGCTGGCTTGACGTCGTCAGGGATGATATGTGTGCCAATGGTCTTACAATGAAGGATGCTCAAAACCGTGCGAAGTGGAGAAGGAAAAGCCGGAAAGCGGACCCTGGGCTTCACAGCAATACAGCTGCGAATGCAACTGGGAACACGCTGAGATGAGAGAGAGAGAACTTACCAAAAGCCTCCCTCTGCTTAGTAAGGTCCCACAGCGCTAGTTCATGTCCAGATGCCACATGTATGAGTCCATCAGCTACCGGATGGAAGCCCACATTCTCCACGCGCCGCTGTTTCTGGGACAGGGTACATTCGGGCGTCGACAGAGACTCCTTGAGACCTTCCGGTGGAATGTGCCATACTTTCACCTACACGCAAAGATATCACATTGAGAAAAAGAAATCCATTTGGAACGCGCCAATGCAATCTTTGGAAACCGCATTTCAGCGTCGACATGATATACGAGGTCAGGGTGAATTTCAGGGTTATCTAAGATCTTTTAAGATCTAATACGACTCAAGGAAATTTAACAACACAGTTAAATAAGAATTTCTCTATAGTTACAATATATACAATCTTCCTTAAGGCGAGTTGGGTTCACAATTTGCAATACTGTGCGTGTTTTTGAAAAATCACTGTTATTAAACTACTACAGTGTATTCCTCAAAAAATTTACATAAAATCTTGAGGATTTTCTACAGACATCCACAATAGCTAGAACACGATTGAGCATTTTTGGCTCACTCAATAGAAAAAAATCACAAACATATTTACCTCTAAATTTGCCTAAATTTACCTTTACAAGACATATTACTATTTTATACAATCACCTTTTTTATGAAAATTATACCAAAAAATGTATTATCTAAATATATATTCATATCATAGATTTATTCATTGCAATGCAGAAGTTAAAAAAACATTATTTCAAGCATATTGCCAAAGCTTTTACACGTGTGCACTATGGACCAACTACACTGCCAAAGCCTACAGTGCTCTGAGGATTCAATATAATAACACATTCAGGGCTCTGTTGGTCTCTGTTAGTCGTCTTGGCTACAAAAAAATTATAAATATAATATAAAAAAATAAAAAAACACTGAAATATTCGTCGAGAGCGAAAAAAGGCCCAGAGCCGTGCTCGACGATATTTCAGTTTTTTTTTTTTTTTTTTGTATTATATTTATAATTTTTTTTGTAGCCAAGACGACTAGATATTTAGTATAATAGTTATATAGTTATTAATTTAGTATAGATAATAAATTTTTTGGTATAATTTTCATATAAAAAGGTGATTGTATAAAATAGTAATATGTCTTATAAAGGCAAATTTAGGCAAATTTAGAGGTATGTTTGTGATTTTTTTCTATCGAGCCAAAAATGCTCAATCTCGTTTTGGATGTTGGGGTGTCTGTAGAAAAGCCTTAAGATTCTTATATAAAATTTTTGAGGAATATACATATGTATATGTATGTTTATCTGTAGTTTCATAGTATGTTAATTTCTTCTTCTTTCTTTATTTAAAAGAACACGCCTGTATGCCTTTCATATATGAACATCTCCTCTCACGGGCCTACTGGAAGAGATCTCTTTTGAGATAAGTAGTGCCTTTGTACAACTTTTTGTTTATGTATTCTCTGTATATAATTTCCGTGTACATAAATTGGTAAATAAATAAATAATAAAAATAAATAAACTGTAGTACATATTTTTAATTACAGTGATTTTTTAAAAACACAGTTTTAATGGCTCTGAACTGGCAGGGCCTTAACTTTTCATTTACCACACATACATAACATAATTTTAAAAATTCAGTTGAGACCGTGTGTCTAAATATTTGAAAAATGTATGTGTACGATAAGAAAAGAACATGAAGTAAGAGTTTTTTTGTCTGTCTGTCTGTATGTATGTACATATACGAGTACATATAAGTAGGTACATGCAAATTTTTCGCGGTTTATACAAATTGATTAAGCTCAGCCTGAAGCAACATCGACTATGTTTCATTAAAATCTTAGGCCAATGAAAAATACTATCGTCATTTTTAAATTTCACGCGGACGAGGTCAAAATATTGCACATATTACGACCTCGTCTGCGCGCATAATAATTTACATAATTATTATAAAGAAATTATGCATGACAAATGATAATGCTTGTTATAGCTTGTTTACAAGTAACTATAAATAAACAATAGGAGTACATCCAAACTAATCAGTAACAAAGTTATTTCCCGTTTAGTTCAGATTACAAATTTAATTAGGTAATTGAGTTTAAATTGACAAATACAATTATTTTTACAAGCTTTCATTTAATTTGACCTGTTTTTGTTATTTATTTGTTTGGGTCAAATCTTGCAAGTTAAATTTCAGCTACTTCCTGGTCTTTTCTTTTCTCCTCTCCCAGACCAGCATGGAAGATTAGTAGACAGTTCAATATTTCCTATTTGATGCCGTGACACAATCTTATCAGAAAACTTTACTAGCATTCTTGCGGACTAACTCGGAGATAGCTTATCATGTATTGGTATTGTCATTTGGATGGTTACTTAACAGGTTGTTTTTATAAATACACTATCACATCTTAATCCTTTAACGGAGCAGACAGAGCATTTTTGGTCTTCCGGCTATAAGCAGACAAGAGCACAAGGCCGCAAAACTAGCATGGAAAATTTAGTGTTGTTTTTATGTAATGAGACCTTCAACCCGTCTGGTCAGCGTGGAAAGTGTAGGCCAAATCCTCTGACTGCTCTGGCTAATATATGGCTCTGGTAGTACAGAGTGGGTCGTGCTCCTGCAGTGGAGACTAAAAAGACCTGATGTTGATGTTTTTATGTATATTGTTATGCTGTAGGAAAACTATTCTAGATATATAGTTCATCATTTCTGTCGCATAATGTGCACTGCTGAATAAAGGCCTCTCCCAAGAAATTCCCAAAATTACCGATCTGGAGCGGTCAGCTTGCAGTGCTTTCAAACGACAGTAGTCAGGATGTCTGACCACCTTGAACCAAGAACCCAAGAAACCATCAACCAAGAAATATGAATGTGTTCAAAACCTTTTATTAATTACTAGCTTTTGCCCGCGGCTTCGCTCGCGTATCCTACGGGAACATTACTTTTTTCCGGGATGAAAGGTACTCTATGTCCTTCTCAGTACTCCTAACTATGTGTATGCGAATTTTCAAGAAGATTGGTTTAGTAGATAAAGCGTGAAGACGTAACAAACAAACAAATATACAAACTCACTTTCGCATTTATAATATTAGTTGGGAAGTTGGGATTTGATTGAAAGGTTGTTAAGGCGAAGATATAGGCAAATGGCCTTGAAGTGTGAAATAAATTGTTAACTCGTAAATATGGTGATAATTTCCATATTGCTCTTCGTCATGCACTAGATAGCCCTTTAAATTATTTTATGAACTGCCGTTGAAACTATTATTGGTGATCCGTCTAGCTTTAAAACTTGCCGTGGCCACTTTTGGCGGAAGCAAGTTTTAAAGCTAGACGGACTAATGTAAATACTTTCAACGGTGGTTCATAAAATAATTTAAAGGGCTGTCTAGTGCATGACGAAGAGCAATATGGAAATTATCTCCATATTTACGAGTTAATAATTTATTTCAAATGAGGGCGCCACTTCAAGGTCATTTGCCTATACCTCCACCTTAAATGTTGTAATTTCTAATTCACCTTACATATTAAAAAAATGTGCACTGAATTTGAAACACAATTACTGAAATTTCTATTTTTAGGGGTTGTAGAAACTGATTTTACTGACCATATATATAAATGATAAAAAACCGGCCAAGTGCGAGTTAAACTCGCGTGGAGAGAGTTCCGTACAATTGATTGAATTCTTATAGGTTTTCCTGTAATCTTCAAGCAATGAACTATATTTCATATTTTTTTTTCAAAATTTTAGGCTCAGTAGTTTCGGAAATCAGGGGGGGGGGGGGCCGATGGTCAATTTTCGTCTTCTTTCATGAATAAAATCAAAAAAAAATATTTTATAATTATACCAAAAATATGTTTGAGATCCTCATAACGAGCCCTTTCATTTGATATATGACACAGTAAGGTTTGTAAAACCTTTTTTTTTAATTTCCTAATTTATCCCCCAAAAATGACCCTTATTTTAAAAAAATATTTATTTACTTTGCACATATGTGTTTGGGTCATAGGATTACACCATCTTACTAAATTTCACCTGATTCGGTCCAGTAGATTCGGAGCATATTGGCTGTGACAGACAGACGCACAAGTGATCCTATAAGGGTACCGTTTTTCATTTTTTGCATGGAACTGTGACGGAACCCTAAAAAGTGATGTATTATAATACAAAGTAGCAGACTAGACCAAATTCTTAGCATGGAATTATTCATGCTTTGGAAAGTCAAATATTATGCTCTAGTGGGCAACTAGTTTACACTACTCTTAGCTGAAATAGATACCTAAATCTTGTGTGAACTGAACAAAAGATATATGGTATCTCTGAAACTAATATTGTTAACCCCCGATGAAAAAGAGGGGTGTTATAAGTTTGACTTGTCTGTGTCTGTCTGTGGCATCTTAGCTCCTAAACGAATAGACCGATTTCTATGCGGTTTTTTATTTTCGTAATTTAAAGTTTGTCGAGATGGTTCTCAGCTGTTTGATTAAAAATTAATTAAGCCATTAAAAAGTTATTGGAGATGAACGCAAGTCGGGGGTTGTCTAATTTGTCTTGCAAATAAACTTGTTTGTTTGTTTTTCGTGTGTGTGTAACTTAGCCAACACTGTTGTCAAATTTTTCAAGCTGCCATAAGGCATTCAACATAACTTGACGACTGCCATAAAGGGATTACAGCTGGGACATCGGTTACAGCTGTAATCCCTGTATGGCAGGGATGTTAAGCCATCGGGCTTAACATCCCTTCAGAAGCACAGGAAGCTTGAAATATAAGGTGCTAGCTGGAACATGCATCCAGACTCCAGTGTTATAATTATACATATACCTACTGCATAAATAAATCACAGATCTATCTCTTTGTTTTATTTTAGTAGCTAGGAGTTGATATGTCTATCTCAAACAGTGCTGACAGTCCATAGTCTCTTCACAGTTCATTAATTTATTAACAACACTACAATGAAATACAGATAAAAAAACACACTTTCACATTTATAATATTGTATTATAATATAAAGACAAGGATAATAAGGTCAAGTGTATCATATTCAATGGTGAACAACTCAATTTTCTCTGCCAAAAATCGTCATTGTGTGCAATTATGTATCTATTTTCTTCTTGAATGTAGAAGTATAACATTCAGGCTACCAAAGTACAAAAAGAAGCAACTCACCAGTGAATCCTGTGATCCCGTCAAAAGTAAACCATCATGGAACGGAGAAAACTCCATATCAGTTATTGTGTCAGAGTGAGCATGCAGGAGCGGCATAGTCTTGCTCTTCCGTCCACAGTCATCTAGCGGCAATACTGCCAGGCTGGAGCCCACATGCTCCCAGTTGAACGCCATGAAAGACGCTGACGCACATATGTTGTTCCCATACGTCTGATATGATCCCACGCATATATCTCTAATACACGCCTCAGGCTTCGGTACAATTGGTGCGGCATTTTTATACTTCGAAGCTTTAAAACGCCACGCCATATTTATCCACTTTTTTATATATTATAGAATAATCAGTCTTGTAATGGAATGTAGAATACGCAATGTAATCTGAAAGAAAAATTACTTGTTTTATTATTTGCAATTGGTTAGTCATGCAATGTTTGTGTTAATTTTGTAACAGTAATATACAGTCGTAAAATAATTATAGAGATAGTCAATTATTTAAATATGCATTTATTACGGTGTCGAGACAGGATACCAAATTGCATCGCGGAAAATACTAGTATATTTTTCTTGTACGACCTTTTTAATTAATTAAAAGCTTCATAGATTGTCAAATAATATAAACAACATCAACTGCAATTGATCAGCACCACATATATATTGAAAAATGTGAATTATTTCGAAAATACCTTTGTTTTGAATATCTAGACCGGCTGTCGCACCGGAAATGGCCTAGATTTCTTATTTCCACTAATGTGATCACTGGCCAATTAATTCCTACACTTACTGATGTTATATTGATTTGTTTTGATTTAATTTACTAACCTTTTCTCGTATAAAATATCCTGAAATTCGATTTTCTTGAGACACTCCCCCTAAACGTCCGCCATTTCAAAACGACATTAGTTAGGGATTCGATCGATAATATGTGGAAATGTCACTGTCAATCGATTGTGTAGAATCGAGTAAATAACTAATCGAATTCGTTAAAAGGATATAATAACAAGGCGTTGGATGAGGACCTGGGGCCAGGGAATATCCGTGATTCCTATATAATTTGTGCAGGGAATCCACGGAGCATTGAGTATTATTACACATGGGACTGAAACCCCTAAAAAACTTTCATACCGAGTACCTAGTTCAGCTACTCGGTTAGCATCAGCAGCATCAGCAGTTCGGAACAGAAAGAAAACTTGCTTGATCTTGAAAACTTTTGAGTTGACTTAATCATCAAGGACTGATGATTGATGATCAGTTGTAGAGTTGATTTATGTATTTTATTTATTATACACGAGTAGCTAAGAAAGAGCTGATATGTCTATTTCTCATATATATTATATATTGAAATTGTGGTCGGATCTGCTACTCCTGCGCTGTGAGCTGTGCTATTTCAGAGCCTGGGATGCGTATTGCATTCACCTGGTAGAAAAGTACCTACCGAATTTGATTGTCTGACTGACTATATTGGATGCTTATGTTGTCCTAATCCTAAACGACCTTTAAAATTAAATGAACGTCAAAGTGTAAAATTCGTCTTCTTCGCGCACTACGTGAGGTGAGATGGCATAGGTATCTTATCATTCCTCTGTACCTTTCTGGGGGGAACACATAAATTACATGCGCTTTCTGGCTTTTACTTTATAAATAAAATAATTGATTTATACTAACTAACCGATTATCTTTGTTGATATGATCGATTATTATTTTAAACACTATATAAACGTTTTGTTTTACGCAAAAAAACGCAGAAGTGTTGAATTAAGTTTGTTATTATATTATCTTTGGTAGTAGTGAGTTTTTTGTAGGCCAGCTTATAGCAGCCACGCCGATAGAGACAAAAAAACACATCAAACTCGTGAATGGGTGCCGCCAATAGGGACTGGTCAGCTCGGCTCCGTTTTTAAGACTACTCAGTGTAACTTAGTTCTTGGCGTTTCTTCTCAGCAGTGGTCGTTGCGAAACGCTGGTATCGGTAGCTTTTGAACAAAAAAAAATTATTTAAATATAAATAAACATTACACGTAATGTACACCATAATTATTGACCAGTAAAAGTGCCTCTAAAGGCCTAATTACTAAATAAATATTTGATTTTGTACGGTATTTGACAGTCTCTTTCTAGCAATATCGTTGCAAGTCTAGTAGTGGTAGGTCTGTGTTTTTATCTCATATATGAACAGACAAAGCCTAATCGCTGGGGCAAAAAGGCTCTCGAATGGCGACCAGTACCGTACCGGCGGCCGTAGCGAAGCACACCCACTCACCTGGTACCTAATTAGACGACCTCAGCAAGATTGTAGGAAAAGGCTCGGTCGCTTCCAATATGTTCATTTTGGTATTTCTTAGAGCGACACCGCCGACACCTATTTTCGTGAAATAACATATATATATGTAATCTGAGCCTATATCCATATAATAATATTGACCGAAATAATAATGATGTTGGCAACATCTAAGCAGCGTACTTTAACTGTCAAACCCTAAGGTCAAACCATATTCACCTTTATTTATATTATATCCAATTATATCGTAGAAATGCATAAAATAGACTGAGTAAAGTTTTCATAGACAAAGGAATAGACGCTAAAAAATAAAACAAAAACGTACCGAAAGTGATCATTTATTTATGCGAGTATTACAATAATTCCGCTCTTTGGTGAAAATTAATATCAATTAACAGAAAAGTATAAAAGAAGAAGTATTTTCAGACCCAATGCGTGCAGATGCACGTCCAGACAAATTGGGACCCGTGCTCCGGAAGAGCCTGCATGATAACTTCACACCAGGGGCAAGGGCGCATCCAGCCTTTGCCCTTAGGGGCAAACAAGTATAAGCATCCCCCCCAACTGATGGAACCATCTCAAGTTTAAGCATCCCTCCCCCCCGGAATCATTCCATGGCACGGTTTCTCTTAGCTCAGGAGAGTCACGTCTCAGTGCTTTAGAAAGCATGTTAAGCCGTTGGTCCCGGGTGTCAACATTACATGGCAGTCGTTGAGGTATATGTATATCAGATGCATGTAGGCAGCTTGATACAAAAAGAAGTTAAATTAGATTCTATAACCATGTGGTAGTGCTCAATTTTGCTTAACTTAACATCTTATCGTTCAGGTTTCCGGAGCATGGGCTTAGGTAACTTGTAATAGATACTAATACAATACTGTCTACCATTTAGCGTATTACATAACACAGTTTTCAGCACGATGGAGCTGATTCTACAAAACAACAGGAAGTCTTAGGGTTGGAACACATCTGTCTCAGCATTTGGTGATCCTTTTCTGTCGCTCAAAACGGGTATTCACTAGAGCGAGTGAGAGAGACGGAATGCGGCAGCATTCCGTTAGGGCGCGTTCAGACGACACGCGCGAACGAGCGCCGATCGCGTAGAGCCAGCTTTCAATAAGAGTTCGCGTCGCGAACGAGCAGAGAAGAAACATTGGAATTAAATGCTTATCTATTGTAATATAAAGTTTAAAATATCTCGATATAAAATAGGCGACGCGGGCTCTGCTCTTGCGCTGTGCGATCGCGACGCTGTTACTACGCGACCGCTGAGCGAGCACGCGTATTTTATATCGATATATTTTAAACTTTATATTACAATAGATAAGCATTTAATTCCAATGTTTCTAAAGCCGGAGCGATGCTTATGCGACGCGCACGCTGTGTCGCGCCGAAAAAATTCGCGCTCGTGTGAACACGGCCTAAGTCTGTTCCTTGCTGACAGATGTGTCTCTCAACCTTTAAGACCGTCGCAGTGCCATGCGAGCGACAGAGACGGACTACGTGCGACTGTATTAGTCGGTCTCTTTCACGCGCATGATGTGTAACTGCAATAGGCTCAATTCGTCGCCTGTACCGGCTAGAAACAACCGTAGTCTGCCCTTATCGACAATAACGTTAGTTTAGGCATATCTAACAAAATATACTTAAACTATTTTTAAGGGTGTATTCAGGCAATTAAATTAAACCACTTTCCCCAAGGAACATATATCGATATGAAAAATGTTTTCTTGTTTTCCATAAAAATTCGGATCAGCTGATCACTCAAGTTGTATGGGAGGCCAAAAATTATTTTTCATATTTCGATATATGTACTTGCGGAAAGTTGTTTAGTATCATGGACCTAATCCACCCTTAAAATAGTTTCAGTATATTTTGGTAGACCCTGTATACATAAATCATGTGTTCAAGGCGTAGTTTACAAACCAATAACGTTAATGCTATCAAATAGAAGTCGTTCGGTAATGGCAGATCTACGTTACATCTCATTTCTCATACAAAGTTGTGAAACGCAAACATTTTTACTTAGTTCGTCTCCACTTGTAAACAATCTTTAGGAACTTTCTTATCTATAGCGTGACAACTGTATTGCACATTACAATATTAACCATATATGTATTACGTCTAACACAATATACTGTAACTATATTAAGGCTGAATTCAGTCCATGATACTGAAAAACTTTCCCCATAGAACATATATCGAAAATAGAAAGCAAAAAAATATTTTCGAAATTTCGAAAATATTTTTTTGCTTTCTATAAAACCTCGAATCAGCTGATCGGTTTTACTTGTATTTTAAGGCAGGACAAAAATTATTTTTCATATTTAGATATTTGTTTCCTTGGAGAAAGTTGTTCAGTATCATGGACTGGATTTACTCTTAAAATAGTTTTAGTATATTCTGTAAGACCCTGTATAATATAATAACATTTAAAAACATAAAAAACACAATTTCACATCAATGTGCTAATAAATCATTTAGTGTGATGTAATGTAAAAAATCATATTAAAATTCCCAAAATAGACACCTAAAACAATTAGTATAATAAATATAACATTAAATCTAATTATTATTAACAATTTGCTAGAATACTTTTTTGATGAAAACAATAATTTCCGGTGTTTTATGTTATTTAAAAAAATATCGGAAAAAGCGAAGATACTCGTATAATAGTGACCAGGTAGCCAGTCAAAAGCGTACATTGACCTGTATCTATAGGTCAACAAACTATGTTAGTGGAGCTGAAATGATAGCGCCACGCGCCACCGGTTGTTTTTTAATCTGTGTTATGGGCCAAAGAGCTTGGAATGTACCTTCTTATAGAGAGAATCTGACTTCTGTTTAGTACCGACGTGTATGACGCTACTAGAAAAGTCTGTCACACCGTCGGTCACCGGTCTTCATAAGATAAGAGGATAACGGTGGCTGAATCGGCTTCTAGCTGATATGTCAGGCATATCATCTAGATAGGTAAGGCATTGATTGATAGATTGATGAGGGAGAGGGATGTGGTGACTGGAACCTGGGAAATAACTGTTTCATGGTTTATTAAAATTCACTCCCTAAGGGTACAAAAATGGGGTTGAAAGTTTGTATGGAAAATATGTATTTAAAATCTGCTCTAATTTCCATGAAATTTGTTATAGCTCCTAAATACAAATAATCTTACACATACATATACCGGTTTTCTAAAATCCATCCCATATCAAAAAGCTAGTTTTGAAAATTATAATACTCCACCTAGTAGCCGGTTTAGCTACCCGTGCGAAGTCTGAGCGGGTCATTAGTTCATTAATAATATTGTTAGGTAGGGATATTTGGGGAGGGGACATTTTGAGAACGGAACATTTTGGGGAAGGGACATTTTGAGAATGGGACATTTCAGGGAAGGGACATTTTAGGAAGGGGACATTTTGGGAAAGGGAAACTTTGGGGAAGGGAATTTTGAAACCAGGGGACATTTTGGGAAAGGGACATTATGGACCTGAACGTTACTAGCAAACCTGCGAAAGGGGGGTAATATATGTTCAAATACTAGGTAAGTAGGTATTCAAATTTTATTTTTGCTCCTAATTTTAAGACGCACACGCATCAGCATAATAAGCTGCTAGTGTGTTTAATAATAAATAAATAATAATAATAATTTGGTCTCACTTGTCTCTGCACCACCTTTTGGGTGATCGTCTACATTTTTTGTAATAAAGTTGAAAAATCTAGTAAAGAAATTGTAAACAAATCTAGTATGTTTACGAAATGGCAAAGCCGTTCCTAAAAATTTATACCTAAAGTTATAGCTCTCCCCTACTACTTTATTGCACTGACAGTTTGCGGGAAAGGGACGCCTATAACTTTAGGTAATTTTTTTGGGAACGTTAGTTATTAAATATAAGCATTATGAAAATATGAGCTTTATGTGCGTGGCATTAAGTTTAATTTTCAATGTCGTTTTTGTGAGATTATTATTCGTAGTTATCCTAGATTAGTATTATAAATTCTTTGCCATCTAGTGACATATTTAAAAAACATTTACAGAAGAGAAAACTTTCTATTAATGTTTAGATATTAATCAGATACAGTTTTTTTACGTAAGATTATTTTTTACAAATTAAACTAATAACCAACTAACCAGGAAGAACGTTAAATTGCTCAAAACAGTATTCCAGCAATACAACCTACACATTGTCTAGTTAACCATTCCACAATGCAACTATAAATACACTACTTATTAAAGTATTAACAAAAATTGCAACAGCAAATTCTAATTTACCGATGTTGCCGCAACGCCATGATGTTATGCAAGTGCAAACAGGGTCAGGAACAGGAGAAAAGCAATCTACAACATGTACAAACAACAATAATATGTTTCCATAGTAGCAGGAGGCTGCTAGAGACAAAATATAACTATAATAAAATCATGGTCGATCAAATACTGGACTGACAAACTTCGTATTTTGAAGCTTAATTCGATTTTAAGATTTAAACTTAAAATCGAATTACGCTTCAAAGTATTATTAATTAAAGTAGAAGGTAGTTTCGTAGTAGTGCCGCTTAATTTTGGAAAGATGTATAAGCGTTCCTTTTCTACGAACAAACAAGCGCCATTTCTGATTTTGATACTGTCAGTTAACCTAAGTACCCAGCATCCTTTGTATAGCTAGCGGGCGAGATAGTAGTAACATCTAGAAATAATACAAGATTTCGGCTTTCTAGCAGAGTACACTTTTTGTTGTCAATCCTCTAGTATTTGTTCGTCCATGCTAAAATATAAAAAATATACAGACTGAAACTATTTCAGGGGTTGATTCAGTCTTTGATACTGAAAAACTTTCCCCAAGAAATATATATCGAAAAATGTAAAATATTTTTTTTTTAAATTATGGAAAGCCAAAAATTTTTATTTTCGATATATTTTTATTTTCGATATATTTTCCTTGGGGAAAGTTGTTTAGTATCATGGACTGAATTCACCCTTAAAAAAGTTTCAATATACTTTGTTAGACCTTAAATAACAATTTCGAGAACTAAGAAACTCCTTATTGAATTATCCTAACACTTACAATCACTGATGGGCAAAGGCGACTTTGTTTCTATCTCTTTTTGTCACCATCTTTTGGGCTATATTTATTTTAAAATATAATTTACAAAATATAAAAAATGCAAAAATATACACAACTTAACTCAAAAGTTACATACTACATTAAAATCATTATAATACAGGGACTGCAAGTAGAGAGCCTCTATGTGTGACGTTTGTAGACATGGGTAACTCCGGATTCAAATATTTAAATGAGCCGATACCCGTACTGAATCCCGGTAATCGTTATCGGCTCCCGCGAGTTATTGAGTCCACACCGATCTTGGTCCCGCCGGGAACCGGCGGCGTCTGTCGGGTCGCGAGCCGTGAGCCGCGTTTCGGCTCCACCGCGTCTCGGGAGGAATCGGGAGTCGGGAGTCAATATTATTCTGTATTAAAACCGGTACCAGAAAGGACATCCGTATTCTGTAGATTCAATAGCGAAACTTAGCGGACCTCGGAGCTGGAGCCGATAAGGGAGTAGAAATCATTAAGATGATGAGTGACCCAAAACACTCCTCGGAGTCGAGATTACCCATGTCTACTCGTAATATCTTGAACATCTGAGACATCTTGAATTACAGTCGGCAAGACTAAGAGAAAAATACTTTAATCTGGCTAAGATGGCCGCTTATGCACCGTGCTATCCCGGTCGAGTGGTGCAGTCGATATACAAAAGTAGATGATCTAATCAGTTTTAAAGTAAAAATTTTTTATTGCACGGAATTCCCGTGAATTTTAAACTTCAGCAAAATTTTAATATGGCTAAAAATCTATAAAAAAGTTTTTATTCTTTAAAAATAGATAAAAATTTTCGTCCTTCCGTACAAAATCCGTTTGGCCGAGCGCTGATTTGTATGGGAAGGCGAATTTTGATTATAGTTTTTCGTTAATTGTTTTAATGGAAAGTAAATCAGTATCATGGACTGAACTTGCTCCAAAAATTTGGCTGGTGGTTAAAAAGTCAGCCTGTATAAAACACGAAAATGGTTTGGGGGGTTACTCCATAAAATAATACGATAGTCGTCCGATAATGACGTCATATTATATGTCAAACCAAATTAGACTTTATCATCATGTATTAACGCTCAATGATGCATGACACTGAAACGCGGATACGCAGTTTCATACGTCTTGCGTACTGCTTTTGAAGTAACCCTACTAAGTCATGGACCATGACTCATGGTATAATAAAACAAGATATTCTTATCCCGTGACAGCTGGTCACGTGAATGGCCCAACATATATCTTATCAGTTGGGAGTGTTGCCACTGTGCAAAATGCATTTTTTGACTTAACAAACAAATTACATACTAATAATTCAATACTAAATTCTACAAAAAGATAAATAACACGATATATAAAATAGATAAGTTAGTTATTATTTTATTTTATATTCATTAACTAATTGAGAAAATTCCTTTAATTTACTAAAAAGAACAATCAGTGGTAACACTTTTCGTGACATTCGTGACGTTATTCTTAGGGCATCGCGGGAAGGGAATACCTTATTTTATTATTCCATAGTCTAAGTATTTGTTATTAACAATCAGGGACTGTTCACAATATTTTAAACTCTGATATTGTTCATCTACTAATATTATCATTGACTTTACATATAAAACAATAGCTATTAATTCAATAACATATTTATATTATTTATATTACACAAAAGTTCCTGAACCCCAAATATGTACATGATGACATGTGAATAACTCTAAATTGGTCTCATTCTAATAGAATTGATATGCAAAATCATGGGTCCGATAACTATACCTACAATACATCGAAAAAATTGACTCAAAATGACACACAAGGTCGATCAAAATTGTCTGAAACTATGTTTAAAAAAAAAAGTCGGTTCACACATTTCTACCAATCGGTAGTTCAAGTACCAATAAAACATGAAATAATAAGTAACATACAGTTTACATATAAAAGAAACAAAAGCATGAATCTGAAAATAGTTTCGTTTAATTTTATTCAACCTTATAATCGATGAATGAAATCGTGGCGTTGCTGGCAACACCAAAGCACGTAAAGCGAGTGGAATGTCTCAATACTACAAAATACAGTTCAAGTGGACGCCGTTTTATGAAGACACCATTAGATTTTGTTATGGCAACCCTGTTCTCGAGCTCAGCCCCGCTTTTGAGATCATCTTAAATAAAGATCACAATATTTAAATGTAATTAAATATAAACAAACTTATAGTTCAGATTAAACATAAGACATTTTTTTAATATTTTTAACGTTGTAAAATGTCGATTGGCATAAATAAAAGGCACCTCATTTTTTTATTAATTTTGCAAAAACGTAAAAATTACTCATAAATAAAATATAATTTCTAAAAAATTAAAATATAGCAAGTTGCAGTTAGCGAGTCAATAGCGAACTTTAACCTATATCAATCAGTTGTCGCCGTTTCAGTTCAAAATTTAAAAAATAAAAAAATATACTTACTTTTTTTTCTAGTGATTAGGCCTTTGCAGGCACTTTTACACGATAATAAGTTTTATATACATTACGTGTACTGTACATTATTTAAATTTAAATTATTAACTTTTCAAAGAAAAGTTCAATAATGGGACTGAAATAGCAATATTTATGAATTAGCCTTAAGAATAGATAGATATAGGTCAACGACCACTATTGACTGGTTATCTGACAATATTGCATTCATTCGATGTAGTAATTTTCGTATAATTATTGTTATACAATGTACGTGTAACTGACATAAAAAATCAGCTACTGACATGTTTCGACCTCATCCAGAGGTCTTCCCCAGAGCGAATGCGATTCGAGACGCGCACAAAAAGGCGCCCTGAGCCGCACTGATGTTAGCGATGCGTAGCGCGGGCGTTTGCCCGCTGCGCTCGCTGTGGCAGTGCGGTGGTTGGTGGGGGTTGTGTAATTTCTAGTAAGTTACGGATGTAACTAAGTAGAAGTTACCCGTATATTGCATAATATCTATACCTCACTAAAAAAATCGTACAAACTAAATATAAAGCCCGCTACACACTTTAATGGTGTCTCCACATCGGCGCAACATTAATTTCAATGAGATAAATTCACTCACATTAACTTGACCCGTGAGCGTAACAGGGCTATTCACGCATCAATTTAAAGTGAACATTTCGTTAGTGAATCAATTAACGTAGAGAATTGAAAATAGTAGCAATCCTAATTACCTTGCGATGAGACGAAAATTTGTCAAATAATTAGTATTTCAGTTTACACCAGTCGCCATTCAGCGTGTCAATATTACATATTAACTTATAGACGAAAATGTATTTATGACAACATTATAATTTAATTCAACATTTATCCCGAACGAACAATACTAAAGGACTGACAATCTTCATACTTTGAAGCGTAATCCGATTTTTAGTTTAAATGTTGTAGCTAGATGGAGCTACTAGTTCTAAAGATGGTAGTTTCGTAGTGGTGCCGCTTAATTTCGGAAAGATGGCGGTATAAGCGGTTATTTTTTACGAACAAACAAGCGCCATCTCTGATTTTTTGTGTATACTGTCAGCCTAAGTACCCCGCATCCTTTGTATGGCTAGCGGGCGAGATAGTAGACTAGCGACATCTAGAAATAATACAGGATTTTGGCTTTCTAGCAGAGAACGCTTTTTAGTTAGTTTTCTTGTATTTTCGTCTTGTACTTTCAACTCAGTAAATCAAACAATGAAAACTAATACACAATGCGATATACGCATACTCGTAAAAAGAGGATTTCACACTGGGTAGATACTACAGACGTAAGGTAGACGAAGCAAGTGGGGGAAACACATGACGTAGATAAAGGTCAATGTCCGCTATTGACACGCTAACTGGCAGAAAGTATACATAACTTTCGTTCGTTTAATGTCAGTAGCAAACTAATAGAAACACTATTTCCAATCCCTAGTGTTAACCGACAATAAATATAAATTCGTTCTTAGCGGAGACAGCACGAGCTGTCGCCGACTGACGTAGTCTTTCCATTGATTGGCCCTAAGCTGCCGTCGTACTTCGGAAGCTCCTTGCATTTCGCTTGCTGGAATCATAATAAGTTTTTTTTTTAAACATTTCTTTTTTGTACAAGATTTTATTGTGAGACCAAAGTACTTATTATACAAATGAAATAAGCCCAAACTAGATAGGGTTTGCGTCGTTTTATTACAGGATTCCTATGGCCACCTTCCGCCTCCATCATAAAATCAGCTTTTTGTCACAATAATATTGCATGTACATTGGCATAAAGTTTCATCTCAATCGGAAACCTGAGGGTGTGGTCAGTGGGTCAAATTTAACATGCAAGATTTGACCTAAACAAACTTTACATATACAAAGTGTTATTGCGAACTAACGCAAAACCTCTCAGATGGTACTACCTCAGCCCATGAAACTGAACAACTTTTGTTCTACAACATTCCCAAAATGCCAAAAAAATTTTGGATTTTCATACAAATTGACTCGATCAGCTGATCAGTTTGTATGAAAATTCAATTTCTTTTTGTTGTGTAAGTTTTAAAACAAAAGTTGTTCAGTTTCATGGGCTGAGGTAACATCTGAGAGGTTTTACGTTAGTTCATTAACACGTATAGTATTAAATAAAATTAAATACTATATAATAATTATTTGTTGCGAAAAAATATGACATGTAGAATGACAGCAGATTGTTTGCTATACATGCCGCCATCTGCGCTGAGTTTCGCGTGTATTGGTCTATTGAAACCATATACGAAAATCACAAATCCACACCTGAATTCTTGACCTTTTTCTTATTGTTATTCATTATTTTCTACAGGGTTTTTGCTGGATTTGCTGTATCTGAACGTAATGGAAGTGAGTGTCAATCCCAATCTATATATATGTCGCAGTTGGATGCTATAAACCGCTAATTCACGAAACCTCTAGTTGTTTGGCATTACAGCTCGGTTTTGTTAAACAGCTGAATATCGTTGAGCTGGATTGTCTAATATTGCGCAACGTGTTACGTTCATTTAAACCGCTAACCACGTTTCCAAACGGCTAGCGGTTATGTGAAACAGTAGCGGTAATCCGCTGTTTAACAAAACCGTTAAACAATCCAACTGCGACACATGCATAATAAAGATTTGGTGTAGGGTTACCATAATAAAATATAACCTAACCTAACCTATAGGTTTGCGGTTTGCGCTAACCTAGTAAAATGGATAGAACATTCCTAGCACTCGCCGGCCGCTGCCGCGGCACGCTCGTTCCGCTCGCTCGCCACATTAAAGAGAAGTAGAAAGAAATTTTTTATGTATTTTATTAGTTAGTAGAAAATAATAATGCTTTTATTGATTTTGAAAATTACATCCTTATAGGGGTAAAAAAGGTGTTGCAAGTTTGTATGAATCTTTGTCATTTTTGAAGCAAGACCATGACATCTTTTAATTAGTGGTTAGTAAAAAATAATAATCCATTGATTGAATTATAATAAATTGCAATCCCAGTTTAAAAATAAAACCAATCTAATTTGTTAAGTCTACGCGGGCGAAGCCGCGGGCAAAAGCTAGTTTAATATAATTTCAAGGTACCTACCTATGAACCAAGTCAAGGTGAAGGCTGACCATTATGACGCATGGATCTTAACTGACCACATATGGGAATGTGTGTCATTAACACCTACATATTTTGATGACATGCTCTGATCAAGATTTCCAGGTGTGTTTCTAGCGAAGAAATTGTATACAATCTAGAATGCTTACTAAGTGGCAAAGCCGTTCCCAAAAAATATACCTAAAGTTATCGCTCTCCCCTTCTATTTTATTGCACTGACAGTTTGCGGGAAAGGGACGCCTGTAACTTTAGATCGGTTCATTTTTGGGAACGTTACGTATTTAAACATAAGCATTATGAAAATATGAGCTTTATATGCGTGGCATTAAGTTTCAATGTTGTTTTTTTGAGATTATTTACTCGTAGTTATTCTAGATTGTATTATAAATTCTTTGGTTTCTAGCACGGTAGGCCCTCCGATCATGTTGATAAGAAATAGGTATTTTATCTGTATATCAATTATCAAATGACCTGATAATATAAATGTTATTTTAAAATTGTTCGTCATTGTGTAGTTGTTTGAAAAAAATATACGGGCACGTGCGAGTCGGACTCGTACATGAAGGGTTCCGTAACACTGTACAATGTTTTAAAACGCTGAAAAAACACGTTTCTTGTATGACGACCCCCTTTAATTTTTAACTTTTTTATTATTTTTAGTATTTGTTGTTATAGTGGCCATAGTAATTATCTGTGAAATAGAAATAAATAAATAGTCATAATCTGTGAAAATTTCAAGTAGGTATCTAGTTAATGCCTTTATAAAGATCTAGTTAAAAACGCTGACAAAAACACGTTTTTTGTATGACGACCCCCTTTAATTTTCAACTTTTTTTTATTTTTAGTATTCGGCCACAGTAATACATAATCGGTGAAAATTTTAGGTGTCTAGCTATTACGGTTCAAGAGATAGAGCCCTGTGACAGACGGACAGACGGACAGACAGCGGAGTCTCAGTAATAGGGTCCCGTTTGCACCCTTCGGGTACGGAACCCTAAAAACAAACAAACTACTTATTTGTTTAAAAAGAAACAAGGGAGAGCCCCATTCCATTAGTTAAGTCATGGACATGCCCCCATAGAGAAATCTAGATAAAGTTTATATCTAACGACGGACTAGTGTCATCCCGCTCTTTATTATTACATAGAGCGGTACAGTGATATATGATAATTGATAGCATTTAAACGTACTAGTATTTATTCTGTGTTTAAACGCTGTCGCCGATGTCATGCTACGGGGACAGGTCCATAACAAACTCGTGGAATAGGGGGGTGCCCCCTTAATTTATTTTTAAACAACTAAGCACTCGTCGTAAGCCGTGTGGTTCCCGGTAGAGTAGAATAGGACCACTCCAAGTCTTCCCGTAGATGTCGTAGAGGGCGACTTAGGAAACACAAGCTAAACATCAGTGAGACCTCTCCAACCCGTCTGGCCAGCGTGGAGAGTGTAGGCCAAATCCTCTGACTGGTCCGGATAATATATGGCTCTGGCAGTACAGAGAGGGTCGTGCTCCTGCAGTGGAGACTAAAAATGACCTGATCATGATGATGATGACTCGTCGTTAAATAAGTCTATGTCTCGAAATAATTAAATTTTAAACAAAAAAAAAACGACTTCATTGTTTTAGGAATTTCTTCTATATCTCCAAAGTACCTCATCATATCTTCACGAAATTAAAATGGGCCAACTTATAAAAAAAACATACAGTCGAATTGAGGATCAATTGATATCAAATTCTCTCTTCCTACATAATCGTGCTATACTCAACCTTGACACTGGCAAAATCATCGTTTTGGCCAAGCGATGGAGCCGTAACCTTAAAAAAAAGATAACCTCCTCATTTTTCGAAGTCGGTTAAAAAAAGACAATTTTAAATAACTAGGTACTCGTAGGGAGAGTTTTTGGCGGGAAGTCAAGGGGTTCGGTTGGGGTTTGGTTTAAATTATTTTACAAATTGATTTTAGTGGACTTTATAATATGAAATTGGTGTTGTTTGGTGTTATAAATGCTCATAACATGAACAATGTGTGAAATAGTTAAAGTGGACAGTCATAGTACGGCTGTAGTGATATTTATTTTGCGAACTGTGTGGGCGTCTTCGGGCGTCGTCCGCCACTCAATCGTCTATGTAAACCAGTGGACTCGTATAGATTTGTCGCCAGAAGCTCCCTTGCAGCAGTCAAAGGCCTACACCACCCTTTGATTGTCTAGTTAGGATTAGGTTAGGTTAGGATTAGGAATAAAGAACAAAATTAAAGATAGGCTCTAAAGGACTTGTATCCAGAGCCGTAAAATTATTTAATAAAAAAAAAAAGGTACTCGTAGGTAAATAAGTGTATGGCTTGTCTGAAGTAAAAATTATAAGATCAATATAAAAAAGCTGGACATCAACTGGAATTGTATATTTAAACCATTGTCTAGAACGAGGAGCTCGGTGGCCCGGTTGAGAGTACGCATTGCTAGCGTTTTTTTTTTTTTTTTTTATTAGAAATTTGAGTGCGTTTGATCTCTATCTAGCCTGATGGGAAGCTAAGATGAGGTCTAAGGTGTATCACGCAGACTCAAAAAATGCCTGTTCACTCTTGCCTTGAAAATCCCTAAATTATATGTATGGGGAAACATCGACGCAGGGAGGGAATTCCACACCTTAGCGGTTCGCACAATGAAGGAGGAGGCGAATCGAGAGGTACGATGAGGAGGAATATCGACCACAAATGGGTGGAATCCCTGTCCACGTCGTGTTGTCCGATGGTGGAATGGTGCAGGGGGAATTAAATTATGTAATTCCTGCGCACACTCCCCGAAGTGCAACCTGTAGAAGACACACAGACTTGCTACCAGTCGGCGATGTTCGAGGCTGTGGAGCCGTCCTGCCGTAAGCAACTCATCACCAACGAGTCTTCTGGCACGTCTGTCGATAGCTTTTTCACAAGTTAAGCAACCCCGGGCGTGGTCCGTACTTGAATGGGTGACCACAAGTGGTACAAAAATTTCTCGAGCTTCTCCGTGCTTCGTAAGGCACGTAAAAACAGTTGGACCCGGCTGTCATTGTATGGCAGTCGTCAAGCTATGTCAGATGCCTTTAGGCAGCTTGAAAAATCTGACGCCAGTGTCGGCCACTTACATACACGAAAAACAAAAAAATGTCTAGATTTCGGGTTCTGAAATGAAGACTGATATATGAACGTCATATTACCTCCATAAGTTCAACAGCTATCTCCATGAATAGCCTCTCGACGTTCTCGGCCTCCTTAGCCGACGTCTCCAGGAAGTACATACCGTGGCGCTGCGCAAAGTCCTCGCCGATGTGCCTCGGGATCTCCCTGTCTTCTCTGTCTGTTTTGTTACCTGAAATACGTATTATTTATTTAATTTTATAGGGTCTTTAGGCATTCATGATTTTGAAAAGTTTTAAAATTGGCAACGATTTCGCAACAATGTAAACTGATCCTTACTTAAAGCATATATGAAAAGAACAAAACCATATAATAACATAAGGTTATACGAGTACTAGGAAAAAACGAGTGTTAAACATAAATTTCCTCGAAAATTCCAATAATAGAGTTGTTTTTGAATTCAAATCGTTTATTTCATCCAAACAATTGTAGTCCATCATATTATATGTTAGTTACAAAACATTGAGTTCTGTATTAAAGGAAAATTCCTTTATGTTATTTGCCAGGTAAATGTTAGAAGGTCAAAATATACCCATAGACATAAACAAGGAATATTTTGTCAAATTTTGAGTATACATAAATATATAGGGATAAATCACACTGATTGAGCTAGCCCCAAAGCACAGCCTAAAGTGAGTTTAAACTTGTGTATGCTAACATTATATTTTATAATAAACTAGCTGTGCCCGCGACTTCGTTCGCGTGGTTGTCGGAATGTTATATAGCCTAAAGCTTTCCTCTATAAATGGACTACCCAACAAAAAAAAAAAAATTAAAATCGGACCTTTAGTTCCTGAGATTAGCGCGTTTAAACAAACAAACAAACAAACAAACTCTTCCGCTTTATAATATTAGTATAGATATTATAATATATAATAAAATAGGAGAGGGAAAATGATTGGTCACTTAATACAACATGACTTCTTATTTAAAAACATACTAGAAGGAAAGATAAAAGGTAGAAGAGGTCCAGGACGACCAAGAAAGAGCTATGTAGACCAACTGAAAGAAAAAGCAGGGGTTATGTGGTATCAAGCACTAAAAAGTAAGGCAGAGAACCAAGCGGTTTGGCGCATACTCCACCGACAAGAGCCACTAAGCTCCTAAATAAGAAGAGGTAGATAAACACCCAAGGCCCAGGACAATTTGAAATAGGCCATTTTCCAACTTGCAATGGCTGGGGATTGAACCCAGACCATCCGGAGTGGCGGACTGGCGTGTTAAACACTACGCCACGGTGGTCGTCAAATGCTAGGGTACAACTTAAAGTACTAATTTATACAAGTCTATAAGTTAAGGTAAAATAAGCTTATAAAAATCAATGAGACCATTCCAACCCGTCTGGCCAGCGAGGAGAGTGTAGTGTAGGCCAAATCCTCTGGCTACTCTGGCTAATATATGGCTCTGGTAGTACAGAGAAGGTCGTGCTCCTTTTTTTGTGTTATAGGGCGTCAAACCAACAACCCCAACACCACCACCAACAACACCAGGGGTGTAACAAGAGCGTTACCTGCCTTTTATATATTTTTGATATAGACTCGTTTTTTTAAGTGCTCCTGCAGTGGAGACTAAAAAAGACCTGATGTGACGATGATGATAAGTTTAGGTAGGGAGTAGGGTGACAATAGTATTCTAGAAAGCACACTGAATACTGGCCTGGCAGTTTCTAGTGTCTACAGGTCAAACAATATTACATCCACCATTTCAGCTAGAGGAAATTCACGGCTGGACAAAGACCTACCCAAGGATTCCGGCGCATGACCAGAAAAAAAAATTAATATTGTTTAATGTTTTTCTCACATCATCATCATTTCAGCCGCATAACGTCCACTGCTGGACATAGGCCTCTCCCAGGGATTTCCAAAATGACCGATCTAGAGCGGCCTGCGTCCAGCGCTTTCCAGCGACCTTAGTCAGATCGTCTGACCACCTTGTGGGTGGGTGTCCAACGCTTTGCTTGCCAGTACGTGGTCGCCATTCGAGAACCTTTCTGCCCCATCGGCCATCGGTTCGTCGCGCTATGTGTCCCGCCCACTGCCACTTCAACGAGCTAATCGTTAATCGTAGGAGAACAAAAGCCACTGGGCTTTTGTTCACTTAGAGAAACACCGAGCATAGCCCTCTCCATAGCGCGTTGAGCGACCTTGAGCCTTCTTATGAGACCTATGGGTCTCATCATCAGTAAGGGACAACGTTTCAGAGCCATAAGTCATCACTGGTAACACACATTGATTATACACTTTAGTCTTGAGGCACTGAGGTATTTTGGACGAGAAGACGCTTCGTAGCTTCCCGAACGCTGCCCAACCAAGTCGGATTCGTCGAAAGACCTCTTCCTCGAAGCTGGAACTTCCTGCCTGGATCAATTGACCCAGGTAGATATATTGGTCTACAACTTCGAGGGTGGAGCTCCCAACACAAACAGGTAGGGGCGCGACATGGACATTCAACATTACTTTCGTTTTGTCCATGTTCATTTTGAGGCCCACCTGTTGGGAAACTCGATTAAGGTCTCCGAGCATGGTACTTAAATCTTCCATGGATTCTGCCATGACGACGATATCGTCGGCAAATCGAAGGTGAGTGATATACTCGCCATTGATGTTGATGCCAAGTCCTTTCCATTCCAGAAGCTTGAAGGCATCTTCCAGTGCAGCGGTGAACAGTTTCGGAGAGATTACGTCTCCCTGTCTCACACCTCTTTGCAGTGGAATAGCCCTCGTGCACTGCTCCTGTACTCGGACTGACATAGTGGCGTTACTGTACAAACACTTCAACACTTCGATATACCGATACGGCATCGCTGGAGAGACTGAAGAACGGCCCATGTTTCGATCGAATCGAAGGCTTTTTCATAGTCAACAAACCCCAAGCATAACGGCCGGTTATACTCCCTCGTCTTCTCTATAACCTGCCGTAGTGTGTGGATGTGGTCTATGGTACTAAAGCCTTTACGGAAACCGGCTTGTTCGGGAGGCTGGAAGGCATCAAATTTTCTCACATAATAAGTTGGAAAGGTCAACCATGTTTCGATCGATTTAGACAATCACCATGAGGGCGAGTGTTAGAAGCGGTTAGAACTATTATCATGATGATGATCATGATCAGGTCTTTTTCAGTCTCCACTGCAGGAGCACGACCTTCTCTGTACTACCAGAGCCGTATATTACCCAGAGCAATCAGAGGATTTGGCCTACACTGTCCACGCTGGCCAGACGGGTTGGAGAGGTCACATTATGTTTATAAGCTTGGTGTAGCTTGTGTTTCCAATTTAACAATATTCACAATGAATTTATCTCACATTACTTTTAATTTAATACTAGTGGCTTAGCAAAGCCATTTCAGTGAAATCCGGCTTGAGCAAACTTCTCCCCTTTTCCCCCTCCGCTCCCCCTTTTGGACGTTTTTTTTGCAAAATCGAATGAGGTTCTTATTAGTTTGCCTCTCAAATTTGATTGAAATAGGTCAATAAATAACACTACAGTAAAGTTCCCACCTTTTTACCCCTACGAACAATAATTCTCTAGAATCGTAAGTAATCCTGAAAAATCATTCCACGCGATATGTACTGCTTCGGGCGGGGCTTAAAATATAAACAGCGCGGCGCGACAGTTCGCCGTGACACTCGAGTCGTGCGGTTGCATCGCTAGAAGTTTCCTCTGAGAATATGTGCCGTGAAGTGGTGTAGAAGCCATACAGACATGAAAATTTGTTGCTCAAAAAAAAAAGTAACACGTAAACAAGGTTATTTATTTTAGCGTAGCGTACTGCATAATAGGTACGACGCGTGACCTTGTCGCGACCAATAGCATGCATCTTTGTCTATGTGTGCGTTCGAGTGTTTCGTTGTAATTACTGTTCGTTTGTTTGCGTAGTAAATGGAATCAGAATCGAAGCGGTGAATGTAGGAGCGTTAGGTTTCTAGAGAATTATATTTCGATGTTTTACCCCCAATCAAAAATCGCGATCGAGTAAAAAATTATAAGAAATCAAGAAACTTGTGTGCCAATTTTCGTCAAAATCGGTTGAAAAATGCGACCTGTAGACGAGAACAGACAGATGGACAAAAGTATTTTTGGTCATTCTCGAAGCTGAGATGCTTTGTTGCTCGCTCGGTCAAAAATAAGAAAAGAGATTCTCAACAACAGTAAACACGTGCAATAAGAAGACATACAGTTTCAGCATTTAAGACTACGGGCACTTGGGGGTTTTAGGCAAGTGAATTAAAAAAAGAGTTGGGCCATCATATTTCAGAAAGGTCGAATAATACTTGCTCAGCATCGTATTTGGTTTAAAGGCTCTCTACAATGTGTTTATAAACTAACGCAAAACCGCTCAGATGGTACCTCAACCCATGAAACTGAACAACTTTTGTTCTACAACTTTCACAAAACCCAAAAAAAAAATTAATTTTCATACAAACTGATCTGCTGATTGAGTCAATTTGTATGAAACTCCGAACTTTATTTTTGGCATTTTGGGAATGTTGTAGAACAAAAGATGTTTCGTTTCATGGGCTGAGGGACCATCTGAGGTTTTTTTTTTTTTTTTTTATCTATTTTTTTTTCCGAGGCTTCAGTTCACTTGGTGTGACTATGCCAGCCTCATGGGGGATTCGATTAGATAATTTCTTATTTCTATGCAACATCACAGCTCTTATGAAGAGGTATATGGCTTTTGCCATATGTGATAGTGGGTCGCTTAACATAATGTTAAGCTCACCGTTGTACATCGATAGTCCCGCCAAAAATCGGTCACGTAGGGCGGTAAACTGGTCACATTCCATCAAGACATGTAGTAAGTCCTCCGTCTTATCACAATAATTGCATAAGTCTGAGCGGGTCACTCTCATTAAGAGTAGAAATTTGTTCAACGGAATATGACCAGCCCTCACCCTAAATGCACACACAAGATATTCTCTCGGAAGTCTAGAATAATCAAACCAGGGAACTGGATTCGGTGAAGTTTGAATGGTCTTGTACCAGATACCTTTTGACTCTGAACATTTATCAAAACGTTTTTTCCAAACATCCATACAGTATTTTCTCATTGTAGGTACATGTTCAGAGGCATAGGGAGGGCACAAAACCTCCTCTCCCCCATTTACTGCTTCCCTTGCCAAAGAGTCTGCCACCTCATTACCATGGATTCCTACATGGGATGGTATCCACTGTAACTTTATATTCTTTCTAGTGTTTAGTACCATTCCTAGTATCTGATAGGCTATCGGCATCCCTCGGCTATCCGAGGAGCACCGAGCCAAATGTTGCAGAGCACTCCTTGCATCCGTAAGGATTACAATATTTTGCGGTATTAAATCTGCTGCATATTCTAGGGCTTCTGCAATGGCAATTAGTTCCGCTCTCATGATACAAATGTCTCCGTTCAAACACCATCTCTTCGTTGTGCCTGTTTGAGGATCAAAGAGAGCAGCTCCGATTCCACTGCTTGCCTTTGATGCATCAGTGTATATTTTATAATATCCACTATAGTCCTTCTCAAGATAATGAAGTGTCAGACTCCTCAGCTTACAGATAATGGTATCATGTTTAGGCCTATCAAGGTCTGTAATATTTACTACAATAAACGTCATGTCCATTGATGATAGCCATACATTGAGTGAAAACATTTCCAAAACGTTGGCATTCTTTATAAGATTTATATCACGGAATTTACAGTGTATATCTGCTAATACCGGCTTCTTCTTGTTGTTCCAATAACTATGCTCTCCAGATAATTTATCAATTAAATCAAGAGCACCGTCATTGGACGTGGAGGCCATCTTTAACCAGTATTTACAACCGATCCACAATCTTCGAATGGCCAGTGGAGGGAGACTCAACTCACTTTCCATTACATGTACTGGGGTAGTTCTTATGAACCCGCCACACACTCTTAGTGCTCCATTTTGTAATACATCTAATTTGTTTAGATGGGTTTTGGCTGCGTTCCCGTATAAAAAGCTACCATAGTCTATTCGACTTCTTACAAGAGACATATATAGCCTACGTAAATGTTTTGGGTGAACTCCCCATGTACTTCCTGCTAAAATTTTAAGGGCATTTATATATTTGTAACCTTTTTCACAAATTTCATTTATGTGTGCACCCCACCTAAGGGATCTATCTAGCCAGAACCCAAGATATTTTACCTTATCTACTGTATTTATTCTCTTACCATTAATATCTATATCTACATTGGGTTTTTTGTGTGATCTACTAAAAATGCATAAAGATGTTTTCGTTTCTGACAAATTAAGACCAATAAAATCCAAACTTGTTGTTATTGACTCTAAGTCTTCTTCAACATCACATGCAGCACCCATGAGGTTCTTATCATATACAGTGAAATATAGGACGAAGTCGTCTGCATATTGTAATACATTCACATTACGAACATGTTCAATAACGTACATGGTGACAACATTGAAAAGCAGTGGCGACAGAGGGTCTCCTTGAGCCAGACCTTTCCGTGCATATCGAGTAATATTGTTGTTGCAGCTATCCGTTATAGTGCATATTCTTTCAGAGAGGAAACTCCATAAATATCTACATATTTTATTACCTATCCCAATGCCTTGCAATGTCGTTACCAAGTATGAAATATTTACATTATTATATGCATCTTCTATGTCTAAAAACAGCCCTATAGTCGGGTTTTTTTTTAGAAAACCGGTTTGAATTGATGATACCATTTTCACTAAGCCATCAACACATGATTTCTTTCTTCTAAATCCTACCGTGGAATAACTTAACAATTGTTTGTTTTCCACATACCATTCTAATCTCTTCATGACAATTAAATGGAAAAGCTTACAGGAGCAGGACATCAGAGATATAGGGCGTAATGAATCCCGACCATGTTTAGGGACCGGTATGACTCTTATGTCCCGCCATTGTTTTGGTACAATTCCAGTCTGTAGTATCCTATTGTATATATTGAGTAAAAATAATTTAGCAGAAGTTGATAGATTACATAACATAGAGTATGATACATTGTCAGTTCCAGGTGAAGTGTCTTTACGCTTTAATGAATTGTCCATTTCTTGAATGGTGATTTCTTTTTCGATTATTGATTGGTGCTGTTCATTGAAGATTGGTGGTGGCTCTTGTACGGTGTCTGGTGTTAATGAGTGCAGTAGCTCGGCTGCTTTAGCTTGAGTCACTGTTGGATAGCTATTTGTTCTTCCTCCTTTCATCCATTTCATTTTCCTCCATAACACTGTAGGTGAAGTCTCGCTATCTATTTCGGAACAAAATTTAGTCCATTCTCGACTTGCACTGTTCTGAATAAGTCTTTTAGCTTTCGCAATATTTTCTTTATACTTTATGTAGTTTTCTGGAGTGGGATTTCGTCTTAATTGTGCCAGGGTTAATCTTCGTTCTGCAACCACTTTAGATAGATCTTTGTTCCAATAGGGTTTAGGTATAAATTTAGAAGTAGGGTCCTGACATATTTTAGTCCAGGGTATAGTAGTCTGGGCCGCCAATTCTATTTTCTCCATGAATGTATCGTAATCAACCTGAAAATCCATAGAACTGGGAAGATCTTTAAAGATTTGCTCTGTTTTTTCCTTGTATTTATCCCATTGCGCCTTCTTAAAGTTACGCTTCTTAAAATATTTGTTTGGTGCATCAAAGCCGAGGCTTACATTGATTATAATGTGATCGCTCCCCAGTGATTCACTAGTAGTCTTCCAGCTGAGTTGATGGGCTATATCCACACTCGAGAAGGTGATATCAGGTGAGGATTTTTGTAATACTCCATTCACAAGTTTGATTCTTGTCACACTTCCATCATTCAAACACACAAAGTCATTCTCGAACATCGCTCTATAAATTTGCTGGCCTCTTCGATCATTTTTATTCGACCATAAGCAGTGGTGTGCATTCATGTCACCCAATATTATTGTCTCTGAATTAGCCAAAGAAAATATATAGTCCCAGCTCTGTTGGTCATCATTTGCAGTAGGAGGACAGTATATAGAAATAATCTTCTTAATATTAGGTACATTCAATACTTCGAGCATCAATATTTCAATGTCAGAGTACGGGATGAAGCACGACTTTTGTAACAATTTAATAGATTTATGTGCAATCACACAAGTGCCACCGTAGTTGTCAGCTCTATCTTCTCTATAAATATTATAATTACTTACTCTTAAAATATCTTCATTGGCCAGCCACGTCTCACTTATCATTGCTATGTGAATTTTTTCCTGGCTCAATATTAATTCCAGTTCTTTTAATTTAGGTTTCAAACTATTTGCATTCCATTGTAACATCTTAAGTATACCGTTTGAGCTTGTGTTATCCATTGGAGGTTTTGATCCCCAATAGCCGCCATATTATGTCCTGATTAAAATAATTTCCTACAAACATTAAAAGCTCTTCAAATATGTATTTAATAGTGAGTTCTATCTTAGTTTGTGTGTTCTCATTTCTAGATATTATTTCTTTCATATCTTCTATAAATCTCATAATAGTAAAACATGTTTTCTTCTTTTTTTGTTTTTCCTGTACATCACTAGCGGTTGGGCCCTGGCTATTTGTGCCCCCCATATAGTGATTGTTTACCTCTTCACATCTGTTCACCTCTTGTTGATTTGATTTCTTCTTTTTATTGCGTTTGTGTTTGACCTTCTTCCAGCCTTCTGCTTGCTCACTTTTTTCCATCATGTTTTCTTCTTCCCCACTGCTAGTCTCCTTTTCTCGAGCTATATCAGCAAAAGTGCTCTTTGATGTAAGCATAGAGACTGATGGCATCATTATCTCTTGTGTAGCCTGTCGTTGCTCTACTGCCTGACTCGAATTTACTTTCTCCTCATTCATCTTTATTAAGGCTACTTTATAGGTGCAGTTATTTGCTGACATAAATTCTCTAATCCTTCTTTCTCTTTGAAAAGCTGGGCACTGGCTCTTTAAAATGGACATATGGTCACCCTTGCAATTAGCGCACTTGTATTTAACAACATCACAGTTTTCATGTTCTCCCCCACATTTTGGACATATCTGAAGCTTTACCGGGCAATAATTTCGAATGTGTCCATATTTCCAGCATTTGGAGCATTGCGTCACTGGGAATGTGTATGGTTCTACCTTAATCCTACATCCATATGTATACACATATGGTGGTAAGACAGACCCCTTGAAGCAAACTCTTACTGTTTCACTCTTCTCCCATTTCCCTTCTCTAGATTTTTTATTCAGCCTTTTTGTAGCAAGAATTTCCACACTGCTGTCCAATATTTTCTTTATATTGTCATCTTCAATCTCTATGTCAATTTCTTTAATAATCCCATATGAATATATCACCTCATTGGTTTTCCTGCATATCCATCCTCTTTCTTTGAACGCATCACATTTCATAACAGTCTCCGCATCTGCCTCATTACTTAGACGAATGAGGACTTTGTAATTGCTTTTATAAATAACTTTCTGCACAGATTGTATCTTTTCCCTGTACATCATCTTTGCAAGCCCTATCTGCTTAGGCAGCGGCTCCTTTGATGACACAGACACTTCATACATGGGAATGTTGAGGTTATCCTGGGTCACATTTTGTCTTGTAGCTACTCTGACTACTCGCCTTTTCTTGTGCTTTCCCACCTCTATAAATCCAGTAGTATCCTCCTCATTAGACTCTGATCTTTGCCTCTTTCCTTTCACAAGTTGGCCACTTTCTACTCCTACCCTCTGCACTGAGTCTGCATCATTGACATCCCACTCCAGTTCTGATCCCAATATAATTTCATTTATTTGTTCTTGAGTATATTCACTACGGGCTTCCATATCAGGGTTCACTTCCTCATCACTCATTATTAAAAGCACGAAAACACAATATTATTATTTTTTTGTGGGTGGGTGAAAGTCACTGTCTTTCGAAATTCACCAAAACTAGATTTTAACTTCTAAAAACACTATCACTACATGTTCACTGATGTCTTTAACTAATAAAAATATAAATCTAAATAGTTCCACATAATTGTCCACATGAAATCAATTTTATTTAGTAACACACAATGGAGTATGTCTGTACCCTACAGATTTGACACATGAACTGCGAACTGAGAGGTTTTGCGTTACTTCATTAACACTTTGTATAGCCATTCAAAGGGGAAATGCCGCGAGCATTATGGAGACCTTTAGGCGAGGTACGAACCGTGTGGAGTCTTTAAAACTAATTTGAAATATATACTTAAGTATTTAATTTGATGAAGCATGTTGTGGATTTATTTCTGTAAACCTTTGACAAAGCATATTGCGGATATACATTTGTACTTTTTTGACGAAGCATACTGCTGATGAATATTTGTAAAAGATAAGACTATATTAAAATAAGATAATTTAGTTAAAATAAGAGGATAAACAAATAAATCTAGAACTTACCGACCAATATTCTAAGCACTTTGTTGTTGGCATACTCCTCTATCTCCCGTAACCAGTCCGGCAGGCAATCGAATGTCGGCTGGCAAGATATGTCGTAAACTAGGATCAGCGCATGTGCTGATCTGTAGTAGCTCTGTGTTATAGATCTGAATCTTTCTTGGCCTGCTGTGTCCCATATTTGTAGCTGTAAGTTTGAAAAAGTCATGTGAATCTTAATAATACGTAATACATGGTATCCAAAAATGAGTTTTGGAGGAAATGCCATCTGGGCCCCTACTACTACTACTACTAAGTGTTGGTTATATTCGGACTTCTGCCTCAGGACCAGGGTAAAGAGATCCATCAATCCAAAGGTAAATCATCATGTATATTTATTTTATCTATATATTGTTTCTTACAGGTTTCTACTTTGATGTTTTAAGAAATTGTTAGTCCGCCATTTGTACACATTTTTATGTGCAAAAAAGTTTAAATAAATGAAAAAAATAAAAAGATAAGGACAAATGACACTGATTGAGCTAGCCCGAAAGTAAATATATAATGTACATACACTGATGTGAAAATGATCTAGTTTTTGATTAGTCTTGGCATTTACTACAGATGGTCACGGAAGGAGGGGGAGGGGGTAAAAACTTTAAATGGTTCACATAGTATGGGTATGTATCCTAAGGTCTAAAAAAATAGCATAAACTTAAAATTACAACTAGTGCACAAGTAGAATTTAATTCGTTCTTGATGTGATGGGTAATCCTATGAAACAAGGAAAACCATTCCTCGCTATGTTTTATTTTAAATTTTAACTTATTCAAATTTATTCATCGAATTATAACATCAAATTTAATGATACAGATTTATTCACTGAATAAAATTACAACTGCTATATAGTGATTAGTGTTATTCAGAACAGTGAAAACAAAACATATGGTACCAAAACGAAAACTCTTCAGGAAAATGACGCAATAGGAAGAGCCGAAATTGCGTAGCGCTTACCTTCACTTTCTCGCCGTCTACTTCTACCGTCTTAATCATAAAGTCGACGCCTATAGTAGCACCCTGGCCCGGAGGAAACAGTCCTTGAGTAAACCTCCTCACTAAACACGTTTTCCCAACTCCAGCATTACCCACCAACACCACTTTAAATAGAAACTTATAATCCTCCATTTCAAGCACCAAATTACATTCGGAAATGTTCAAATACCAAAAGAAATACTTGAAATAAATAACAATAAATTATCTCCGCTCACTGTTCCGCTTTGTTGAATTGACACTTCATTATATTACGATAGAATGTGATACAATATCAACAAGATTATTTTACAATCAAAACCACATTAAAGATTAGATAAATAGATAAGTTCAATTATCACATCAAGGCGTTTTTGTCCAAAACAATGAAAAATACGAAGCGAAAAGAATGATATTGACGTCGTTCATCAACCTAATATGATATTTGAGGAGTTACCTACCAGTATACAAAATATATTTATTCAATTTTGACAAAAGGATTACACGGCCGTTTAATCTTTTTGTGATACAAATGTGGGGAATACAAGTAATTTTTGCTATTATTTTCTAAATATTTTTATGTATGCAAATTTTTATAATTTACATTTATTTAATAAAAAAAAAGCATACTAAAATATTCGACATAATTATCTTACTTTACAAACTTTACGTTAACGTCAATTTCCGAATTGTCAAATTCGACAGTCGGTTTGACAGCTGGCTATTATTGCCCTTTTAAAAATATAGCCAGAAATGAACAGAAACAATGGAAAATTGATTCAACCTGATTCCAAATTCCAACACTCCAGAAAACTGTCAATGTCAAATTGTTAACCAAACAAACCAATCAATCAAATTGAAATCAACCAAGTACCTACATAAATATTGTGTTTAAGTTTGTTGTGGTTTGTGGTCACAAATGAATTATATAGTATTTAAAGAAAATAATACTCTCTGGCGAAAGATAGTATTGATATAGTAGTGGTTGTGGTTTGTTTGTTGATAAATGAATGCAGCGGACAGGTTTTAAATATTAAAAGTAAATTGAGCAAGTTGTCGTCATGTCCAGCATTAATTATACAACGCGCACTGAAGGCCAAACAAAGATCAATACATTAATATGGACCGTGCCCAATTTTATCAATCTTCTAGACAACAAATCTACAAAAGAATTTAGAACTGAAAAGTCCAAAGAACCAGCCTTAGATCCCTTAGACTCGCGTTTCCAGTTAAAAATGCAGTTCTTGGGGCGTGACAATGATATTATTGAGATTTATTACTTGTCTCCAACCCCTGTGTTTTTGAAATCTATATTAACCATATGTCTTAAACGCTTTGAAGAGCGTTCTATAGTCATTAAAGAGTACCATACAGTCCAAGCTAATAAATGGCAGTACTTGGCTACACTATACAAGAGAGACATAGCTAGTTATGATGGTCGAGACATATTTCTGCTCAGCGATGGAAGTTTACGTCTCAAATTCCAGTTCATGGTGACCAATGATATAAAAGTTCAAAGAGCGAATGTCCCTGAAACTCAGTTATGCAGTGACTTTGAAAATCTCTTGCACATCAGTCTGTTTTACGATGTAACAATAAAATCTGCTGAGGGCATAGAGTATAAAGTTCACAAAGCGATATTAGCGAGTAGAAGTGCAGTTTTGAAGGCACACTTCGAGCATAACACTACAGAATGTCATACAAATATTGTAGAGTCTCCACTTGAGTCTGATGTGTTGCGGGAAGTCCTAATGTATATTTACAGTGATAAAGCTCCGAGAGTTGATGAGATTCCAGAGAAATTGCTGGCAGCTGCGGATTATTATCAGCTGAGTAGGCTAAAGAGTTTGTGTGAGGAAGCTTTGCACAAGAAATTGACAGTAGAGAATGCTATAGAGACACTTCAGTTGGCTGACCTTCATTCAGCGAAAGCACTAGAGCAGTCTACGCTAGAGTTTATCAAAGATGGTCAGGCTAGGCTTATAACAAAGACTGAGGGATGGGCTAGTGTGCAATCGGTTCAGTTGATCAAAAGGATTTATGAATATATTATGACTGATGAAGTGGATGCTGATTTGAAATGAATGTTATATAACTTATTTTTGATCTTACATTGACTGTAGTACAGACGGTTAATCAGATACCTGTGCCACCGCGCGCATGGCTCACTACGTGAGGTGGCACAGGTATCTTAACTTACCTCTGTACTTATCAATGTATTGGATTTTTGATCTCCCAAAATATAAAATATGCCACTTATAAAATGGATTATCAACTTTATCAGCAGGCATCATCAATTAATTAAAATAGGTGAGACAGTATGTATGTATAAATTGTAATATGTGGATTAAATAAATAAAAAATATAAATAAATATATAAGGACAAATCACACTTATTAAGCTAGCCCCAAAGTAAGTTTTTTTCAAACTTGTTATGGGATACTAACTCAACGATACTATATTTTATGATAAATACATATATAGATAAACACCCAAGACCCAGGACAATTTGAAAAAGGCCATTTTCCAACTTAGCTTGGCTGGGGATGGAACCCAGAACCTCCGGATTAGCGGTCTAGCGTGTTAACCGCAGTTTGACCGCCAGTGTTCTTTTTACATGACTCGACCTGTAACTCCTATGATAGACTTATTTTTATTCTATTTTAGTAAAATAAAACTAGCAAAATGATTATAAATTTTATTTATCATCCCCTCCTCCATCATCACTGTCATTATCACTAGAGTCTGTGGAGTCACTATCACTTTCATAAACATTTACATTTTTCCTATTAGTATTTACAAACATATCATCTTCGTCCGTCTTAATCTCCTTTTTGCTATCCTCAAACTCTTTAGGCCAAACATTATTCTCTTTGTAATACTTTATAGAGTCCTTGTTCATTATTTTGACAATCTCAGCTTTTACTTTGTCGCCTTCTATGATGGGCTCTACGAGGATGTAGTCACCGCGTTTTACCCAGATATTTTTACGGAACTTTGTTGGCATTGATACAAGATATTCTTCGCCAGATGGAGTAGTAACCTGAAAATGCTGCTTATGTAGAGCGTATAATACAGATTACAAATAGTTCAACTCTTCCTGATCAAAAACATCACAGAGAAATAAACATGAAAATGACTGTGAAATGCAGTTGGAGCATTTGTAAGAGTAAATTAAGAATCTTCATCATATACAGAGGTCTTCCATTACTACAACATATCTTGGTAAAGTTACGATTTCACGGCATATATAAAATTGGAAAATAGTTCCAGAGCATAACCTCTAATGAGGTTTTTTGGTTATGTTGTTAAAGTGGCAAAATTTAAGAATACCAATTATTGTACAAACCTACATATTTTAATAGATAGGTACATTGAGTAAATAAATAGGTTTATTATATAAATTTTACCTCGTGCAAATTGTTGCCTTTACTTTTCAAAACTTTTACTACACTTTGATTCTCTTTCGGAAGTTCATAGTCGTCCCACAAAGCTTCATTCATTACATGTTTCCTTTTAGTAACTTTCGACATGTTTATATCTTTATTTTGTCATATAATGGTGTGCAATGCAAATATTACAAAAATAATAAAAATCAACAAACAGCACTTTCAGTGTTTATTTCAATTTCAATTAAATATGACAGCTGACTAACTTATATGAAGTCACATGACTTGACAGTTGACATTGATTTTCTATTGAGCCAAAGACATTAATTTCATACATACTGTCAATTTAGTGCAATTTATTATTACGCGTGAGCACGTTGATATGCCAGCGGGCGTGCGTGAGTCTCGTATATCTCACTCATCTCATTAACAATCACCATCACCAGTTTTCTTTTGAGGTTTTAGGCACGCAATTATCAAGAATTCAAAAGTACTTACCGTGTATTTTGTTGCGCCATGTTGCGGATATTTTTCTGTTTACTTTTTGAAGAAGCATAAAAAAAAAAAAATATTGCCATGTAAGTGGAACTCGCCATATTGAGGTATAAATCGGAAGTAAAAACATAACACAGTTTAAAAAACAGTCGGTGGCGCTGGCGCCATCATTTTAGAGATCCACTATCATAGTTGTGGACCAATAAATAATAAATAATAAAATATCTTTATTTCGGACATAGCCAATACCGTGTCTGTTCACATGAATATGAACATGTGACCTCCAGGGCATTCACCCAAGAATTTGCATGCAAGAAGAAAGATCGCAACGCAACTAATTTAGACGCATGCAAATATTGTAAATTATACACACACTTGTAGATATTTTTTGTATATACAACGTCCCTTTTAATTAAGGCCGTACCTAAATTTTCCGGGGTCCAGTGCTGCCCCCATTTAAAATAAATCATTTCAAAGAAAACGGAGACATCATTTAAAATTTTGCAACTATCAAGTCCTAGATAACCCTTCAAAGTATTTAATAAACTACTGTTTACAGTTTAAAGTTAAGCTTTACTACGCACATTTGCGAAAAACGGCCACTTTTGGCAAATGTGCGTAGTTAAGCTTACCGTTCTCACTTGAAACTGTAAACAGTAGTTTATTAAATACTTTAAAGGGTTATCTTGGACTTGGTAGTAGCAAAATTTTAAATGATGTCTCCGTTTTCTTTGAAACCATTTATTTTAAATGGGGGCAGCACTGGACCTCGGAAAATTCAGGTACGGCCTTAAGTACACATATTGTAAGGGCTGGTTCATGGTAGTAAGAAAAACGATTTACAAGCAAAAAATAAAAAATCAGCAGGTTAGTTTTTTGTCACTATTTCTAACAAAATTATTAAATTAATTACGACACCTCCTGTATGCGGACTACTAAAATTCATTCATAGTCGTAAACAATCATTGGCGCCGCCCATCGTATGTGTAACCCCAGCAAAATGTTGCGCCTTAGAGAAATGAGAGTATTACAGATTAATGGTTCATAGTAAGCCTCAATGTAAACAACTATAGCAAAATTCGTTCATGTTGTATTTTCGAAGTTATTCGAGAAAAACTGATTTTGCTGGGGTAACGTTACCCCAGCAAAACCTTTTTAAAAAAAAGCGTTTAGCCTAAAATTAAAAAATTCAAAATTCAAATATCTTTATTATCATAGGATATTTATAATATCTCTTAATGATAGTCACTTTGTTTTGTTTTGCACAAATGTTGACGTCAAATCGTTACTTAAAGCTAAGTTTACGCCGCTTCCTAGGCGCAAGTGCAGAAGAAGCGGCAACAAACTGCACTGCACGTTTTCTCCAAAGACGTCAACTAACAAACTAAAAACTTAAAATTAGTTATATAGATGGACAGAGATTACATTGTTTATTATGTCATAATTAAATTGAATTATAAGAATTACGAAATTTAAAATAATGTCAATTTGTAAATTTAGTATGTACCAATGTACCTAAATTATGACATGTCTAAGTATACAAACCTTTAAGAGGGACCCGCGCCAAGCTCAAGCCAGATCTTTTTTCAGAGAATCAAGTATATGAAAAGATAGCTCTTAATGAGTTGTAAATGTATACCAATAGCAAAATCTGTTCATCTTATACTTTTTGAGAAATTCAAGATTTTGCTGGGGTAACGTTTTGCAATTTTCCATATCTCGAAAACTGTAAGTAGCAGAATTTTGAAAAAAGTACTGTTTATAGGCTTTAATTTGTTCAATTGTGTTCAAATGTAAGTATTTCGATTCACCAACAAATATCGAAGTAATTTATTATTTTAAAAAATCTGAAAATTCCGATTTACTCGTAAACTAGTACATTTACTAACAAATCAAAAGCAGTTACATATACGTATGATATAGCCTTCTAACGTGTACAAATTCGGATGAACAAACATTACGCGATATGAAGATATAAAGGCATTTCATCGAATTTCTAGCGGTGTGACTTTGACCATTGAATACGCAGTTCACTCTGAATACAAAAAAATAAACTATAGTGAACATTGGTGTTCATTTTGTTACAAAACATGCCTGAAAGTTTCGGCTTCAAATCTCGGATGAAATAAAAGTTATTAAAAAATAAGAAAATATCAACAATTCTCCTATAAACCGACTAAATAACGGAGGCTACGAAAACGGCCGTTTCATACTTTTTCCTACGCTAATTAGCAACCTAATAACCGATAAAAAGTATAGTCAAGCAGAATAATATTCATGTAGCCGATATTTCAAATGTTTTAAGTAACTGTGTACTCTATTTTTATTTGGTGTGAATTCATACATTTGTGACTTAATTAATTTTTGCAATAGGGTTGACAACTCTATGGCAGATTGGCAGTGTATGTCGGATGAATGAATGTCGCATCTCCACTCAAACAAAGCAATAAATACGAGTTTTATATTTTATTATTATCTACGAGACACGTTTTAAATTCCTTGTCGTCTTAAGTATGAGGTAACCAGAAACATGGTTATCCACCCGTACGTGCGCGACGACGCGGTGCGCAGAGCGGCCACGTAAAATATTCAAATATTTACAAATACTTTTGTAATGGGCGTGCGTTGTGCTGAGTACGGTTGTTTAAGCTCTATGATCGTTTAGCCGGCTATGTAAGAGAGCCAGATAATCAGATTAAGTATTTTGTGTCCATTTTACTCTGATCTTATCTTACCTAGTTAAGTAAAGTGTGATAACAAAGCAAACTAATTACCTCAACAAACTGTGATTTGAAATTGTACTGAAAAGCATTTAATATTATTTAAGTTTATAACTAGTGATAGTGCACTTGATTAAAAATACTCAATTTATCTGCGATTTTCCTAGTTTAAGTAGTTATATAGCATACGATTATTGTGAAACAGTAATTTGAATAAAAAAATAATCATGCTCATGTATTTATTTAACCACCAAACGCAGTAAAGTTTTTGTATGCGACTGTACTAGCAAATAAGACTATTATACCACTATTTTGAGATGGTTACGCTCAAGTATGAAACGGCCGCTTTTTCGTAGCCTCCGTTATTTAGTCGGTTTATAGGAGAATTGATGATATTTTCTTATTTTTTTAATAACTTTTATTTCATCAGAGATTTGAAGCCGAAACTTTCAGGCATGCTTTGTAACAAAATGAACACCAATTTTCACTATAGTTTATCTTTTTGTATTCAGAGAGAACTACGTATTCGATGGCCAAAGTCACACCACTAGAAATTCGATGAAAAGCCTTTATATCTTCATATCGCGTAATGTTTGTTCATCCGAATTTGTACACGTTAGAAGGCTATATCATACGTATATGTAACTGCTATTGATTTGTTAGTAAATGTACTAGTTTACGAGTAAACCGGAATTTTCAGATTTTTTAAAATAATAAATTACTTCTATATTTGTTGATGAATCGAAATATTTATGTTTGAACACATTTGAACAAATGAAGGCCTATAAACAGTACTTTTTTCAAAATTCTGCTACTAACAGTTTTCGAGATATGGAAAATTGCAAAACGTTACCCCAGCAAAATCTTGAATTTCTCAAAAAGTATAAGATGAACAGATTTTGCTATTGGTATACATTTACAACTCATTAAGAGCTATCTTTTCATATACTTGATTCTAGGCTAAACGCTTTTTTTGAAAAGGTTTTGCTGGGGTAACGTTACCCCAGCAAAATCATTTTTTCTCGAATAACTTCGAAAATACAACATGAACGAATTTTGCTATAGTATTTTACATTGAGGCTTACTATGAACCATTACTCTGTAATACTTACTCTCATTTCTCTAAGACGCAACATTTTGCTGGGGTTACACATACCCGCCCATCGCATTCTATCTACCTCTCACTACGGCAGGTTGTGTATGACAGACAGAGACAAACGTATTTTAAAACTTCGCATGTCAGTGCTTAAAAATTTGTATTTGGGAGATTTCCTACAAATCCGGGGCCGGGAGCAATGAACAGAAAAAATGTGTTTTCATGAACTGCATGATAAGTCTCATAGTTTTATTTCAATGTGGTTAACATGAATATTTTTTTTTATTTACCTAAATGTCTAGGTACCAAAATAAGTTTCTATTAATAAATACAGATACACTTTCACGTCTTTATCCCTAACGGAGCAGACAGAGCCCAAGCCACTTTTTAGCGTGATGGTGGGCATGAAGGTAAATCATAATAATGATGGGTTGCTAACCACATCGCCTATTGATATGATTCAGATTCTTGCCCATTCCCTCGATCGGCTTTCAAGATCTGCGGGGGAAGAGAAGCAGCTGGTAGGTACGTTCTGTTTTTTCTTGTCTCCCAGACCAGCATGGAAGAATTAGTAAACTCTAATAAAAATAATAATTTATTTGTCGTACTCACTACCTGTTTTTAATTTGATTTCAAAGATTTATGGAAAAAGCTGCAGTTTTTTAAGTACCTACCTACCTATCTGCTTCAAATTAAATTAAAAATTCCAAGAGTTTGGGGAATTTTCAAATCTTAATTGGCAACACTATCATGATTCTATCCTATTCATTCATGATCGTTGTTTTGTTCTAGCTCGGTATTCTAGATCACAGAGTACTTTTGTATATTGTTCTAGATTCATTCATAAACAGTTTACCTGGTACAAAGAAATAAAACAGCGGAAAGATCAGAAAAAGGGTAGATTAGGGGTAGGTAGGTACCTACATACGATTGCGTTGTATGCGTGGGCTACCTACCTTAAAGATTTCGATCGATGATGATGAAAATTAATAACTTTCTCTACCTAGACTAGGTACATGCCTCATTACATTAGTAACAAATAATATGCAATAGGTAGGTACCTACATACCTGTTACGTCATTATCATGACAGGAACTTCCTTCAGAAATTTAAAACTAAATAAGCTGGCATTCCAACACTCAAAACAACTTGAAACTAAGGGCGAAACAAAATAATACAACTATTCTTGACTTTTTATTTTACACTTTTCCAGTACATCAAAGATATTGAGCGATTCTCCATTGGGGATGCCGTAGCCCTTCTCTAGGCCGTGGGGGTTGGACGGGGTGGCGCAGTCCATGTTGGACTCCTTCCGGAGAACTTGGTCCACTTCCACGGACGTGAAGAAAGCCACAGATAGAGGGAGATCGTTAATGCCAACCCTGAAATAAAAATTATGACCTTGAGTTGAGCCTGGAGTGGAGTGCCATTTATGAAATGCTGACTTGACTTGATGTTTTTGTGACTTATGCTGAGTGGATATTACTTTCAGTGATAAAATGTATTTCTAATTTTAGTTAGGTAGGTACTGTTTAAGTTTTCTTGCAGTGTTTAAGGTTTACTTGTAAAATATTCGTTAGTGTACTAAACTAACGGTTTTTTCCATACAAAAAACCGTTCTTGTGACTCAGCGATTCAAAAATTCCTAATATTTTGGAGACGTTGTAGTTGTGTTGAGTGAGTTGAGATTACTATTTTGGTTACGTTGTAGGCGTCATGCCAGACTCAACCTTCATGCGACCATGGCGCCTGCAACGTCACCGAAATATCAGACCCAAATCAAAATTAATCGCGGTAGTCATTGTGATCGCAAAAGTCTTAAAGTGTTATTGTTGTTCATGCTAGTCTGGGAGTAAAGAAAAACAGATTGTACGAGCTGATTCGCTTCTCGCGCATAGTCAATCCAGAGAATGGATAGTAACTTACAACCAGCAAACTTTCACTATTTCAGATTTTCATTTAAAAAAATAAAATAAACGACGGGTTGCACTCCGGGACTGCCGGCAGAAGTGAAAACTTGAATATTAACGTTGTGCATTTTTGATATTTTGGAATGGTTAGGGAATAATTTTGCACGAATTGCTTTAATTATGAGTATAAAAGTACTATCATTTATGTGGTAGAATACAATATTTATTTATTGCGCTGTCGTACACAAACATGACAATTTATATTACATTAAAGATTTTATCTCTCAGCTAAATGAAACAGCAGGGGCAGGCATACATTTTCGCCGCGCCGTAGAAAGAGAGGGGGATACTTCCTCTTCTACGCCGTGCCGGCTGTCTACTCTCCATTCGTCTAACGAATTTTCGATCAGGACACGTGTCCTGACGCGAGTTTAACATTTTTTACCCATTACAAAAAAAAGTGCACAACGCCGCTAAAGAAGTTTTCACTTCAAAAATCTTATATAGCAAGTGCCAGTTGGTGAGTCAATTGCGTTCATTGACCTTAAGGAGTATTTTACGCTAGACGAAGATAATCAAAACCATCTTTTTTTTGTATATCATGAAAAAATCCAGACAGAACTTAACGAATAAGGATCATACCTTTGAGAACAAAATGTTCTTGTAAGCAGATTGGTTATTTGCATCGCTAAAGCCGTTTGATATTTGTGCTCGTCGGGCACCAAGTACCTCACTTCGTCGTGGAAACTGAGGCAGAATCTGTAGGGAAAAATATCATCTCGATAGAACTAAACAATATGTAATTATTAAGTTTGATTTTAGTTTAAAGATGCCTGCCCTTACCTAAACTACGCACTCCGGGCAAAAATTTCGAAAACCCCGGACATTTCATAGAAATAAAGAATTTTACCAGCCAGAATAGCCAGAGGATTGGACCTACACGCTCCACGCTGGCCAGACGGGTCTAAGAGGTAGGTTTCTTTCGCTTCGAAGTGATAGCCGAAATCGATTCTCGAAAATTCTCCATAGTTAACGAATGTGTTTCTGTGAAAGTGTGTGTGAGTGCAACGATCAAATACCGGTCAAAGAACTCTTAGACTTTATGCCATTAAAACATAAGGCCTAGTTTTGCTTGCACCATTCTCATAAATATTTATTATTATTATTATTATTCTCTTTATTCATTTTTTGACTTAGCTTAGGTTTTTATAAAATATTTATAAAAAGTAAAATATAAAACATACTACAAAATATAAACATTCACAAAAACCTAACCTAGCTGCCCACTGGCAGCGGGGCAAGGCCCAAGCTACCGGCGGTTAGGGCCGCAGAGAGAGAAACCTCCTGACAATACGTGCCGTGTCCAGGAGTACTGCCTTCTGAATCTGACCCTTGATCCAGCCATCTAGCGAGAGAGTTTTAAGATGTTGGTCAAGACTCTTCACTATAAGACCGTTCGCCGATACGACTATCGGGACAATGATCGTCGAATCCACATCCCACATAGCAGTCACCTCGTGGGACAAGTCAAGGTACTTGCTAAGTTTGTCCTTCTCGGCCTTCACGAGGTTCTCGTCATGCGGGACGGTGATGTCGACGAGCACTGCCTGGCGCATCAATCGATCTGTCAGCACGATATCAGGCTTATTGGCGACAATAGTCCTGTCCGTGATGACAGATCGATCCCAATAGAGCGTGGCACGACCATTTTCGAGAACTGACGCCGGTGAGTACTTATAGTACGGTACCTCCGATTCTACAAGCCCGTATCGAAGAGCAAGCTGCTGGTGAATAATTCTGGCTACTAGGTTATGTCTGTGCAAGTACTCGCCGTTAGCCAGATGAGAACAACCGGAGATTATATGCCTGATCGACTCTCCGGGACGTCGACATGCTCGACAGACATCAACCGTACCGTCTTTCAGGATATATCTCCGATAGTTGTTTGTCATCATGACTTCGTCTGCAATTGCACAGGCAAAACCTTCGGTTTCCCCAAAGAGGTCGTCGAAACGTAACCAGTTCACCGATGCGAGCTGATCCACATCAGGCCCTGTTAAGGCCCGATAGAACCGCCCGTGGAGCTCTTTGCTCTTCCATACGTTCTTGTTATTATTATTATTATTATTCCGACGTCTTTCTCTGGGATGGGCTCTGGGTTGCTCGCGAACATTCTGTGGCTATCGTTTTCGCGACACTATCGTACCTGGCTCTGGGTGCGAGATGCGCCGTGCTGGCCAGCATAAGGTGGAAGACAGCTGCCCGCTGTACTTTTGTACCTGGCTCCGCCCCATACGCATGACGACTGACAAAATATTTTCGGCCCATCGGTTAGATTATTAAAAAATATTGTACACGTATTTTTTCTTTTCTCTGAGAAACAATAAATAACGAAGATACAGCGCATTTAAATTTCGGCTTCCGTACGATTTTTACACATCCTTGATGTCACAAGCCCCCACCAGCCCTGGAACTTTGACACACTGTATCTTTGTGAATTTTTACTTTTTTGATAAACTGAAAAATAATGGTACATTATTTTTGGATAATCTTATTAACGGACTAATTAGAATAATACTTTACTGACTCAGTCGTCATCCCTATTGTGGATCGGGGGGGGGGGGGGGGGGGGGGGGTTCATGTAATTTATTTTTACCCTGCAGCCGGCGCCAATGGCTATCCATACCTGGCTGCGGGCGCGAGGTGCGCCATGCTGGCCAGCATGAGGTGCAGGAAGTCTGCGGCGGCGCTCTGCACGGCCCAGTTGAGCCGCGTGCCGCCCCAGCGCCCACGCGCGTGCTCCAGCGCACGGGACAGCCGCCCGCTGAGGAAGGCCGTCGACGGCGCTTCAGACTCTGCCCAAACACATACATCAATATATCACCATTTCAGCCACATAACGTCCATTGCTGGACATAGGCCACTCCCAAGGATTTTAAAAAATAACCACTCTAAATATATCTATCTATAGTTCTATATCTATAGAACGGAATCTCCCCGTTCTCGCCTTGTCTCAGGGAGAGAGCGGGCGAACACACACCCATTGACGTGTGCACGGCAGCACAAGGACGGGGGAGAGGTGCGGGGACGGGGAACGGGTTCTCATATTGTGCATATCTTAGGATATTCTGTTCTATATGTAATACCAGGCCTGTGTCACTCCCCGTTTAGGTATCGAAAATGTACCTACATTATTACTATGCGCACAGGCGGCCCCTCCGGGTGGTAAATTCAGTTATACGAATCGTTTGTCCAGGGTAATAAGAATGAAATTGGCTTGCAATGGATGTCCAGGTATCTATACGAAAAGGTGCTGAGTTCTGTCGTGAGCTAAATAAAACCATATCGCTAGCCACATTGAGTAGATATTTCTTTGAATTTCTTTGCTGAGTGAGACTTCTGTGCGTTAGTATTATTTATGCTGTGGTAATACTCTTACTGTCTTCTGTCCTACGCTTCACTTGCCAGTACGTGGTCGCCATTCGAGAACCTTTTTGCCCCATCGATCAACGGTAAGTTTCGCTATGTGTCCCACTACTACTTCAACCACCTAATCCACTGGGCTGGCAATGAATTCTCCTACAATTTACTAAAAACATTATTTTATTTCATTAATTTATTATGAGATTACAATTGTGACTCTCAAACTGGCGTTCACTTTAGCAAATTTAAGCAATTTCCCAAATCCCTTACATCCTAATCATTATCATTACATCTCCGCGCACGCAGGCACGAGTTATTCGTGGTGCCGCGAGGAAGAATAAACGTTCTTAATCAAGCGCCTTTGACCAGGGCTCTTCGTTTGTTAAATGAGATAAACGAAGAGTATCTAGAGTTAGATTTATTAACATGTTCGCTGGCAAAATTCGCAAACATTGCAGAGAAATGTATTAGTTGTAAGTAAATAGTTTTTATCTTATATTGTCGCATTGGTGGAAAACTGTTATGACAATGTAAAAGTTTGTTGTAATAAATAAATGAAATGAAAACATACCTAAGATTTCCTCCAGCTTGTTGAACATGTCGAACTCCGTCCCGCCCACCCAGCGGAGTCTCTCAAACATGTCCTCCACTTTCATCCCACTCAATTTTGACTCTCTAACTGGCGTTCACTTTAGCGAACCTGATCAATTTCTTAATTTTGACCCTCTAACTGGCGTTCACTTTAGCAAACCTGATCAATTTCTTAATTTTGACCCTCTAACTGGCGTTCACTTTAGCAAACCTGATCAATTTCTTAATTTTGACCCTCTAACTGGCGTTCACTTTAGCAAACCTGATCAATTTCTTAATTTTGACCCTCTAACTGGCGTTCACTTTAGCAAACCTGATCAATTTCTTAATTTTGACCCTCTAACTGGCGTTCACTTTAGCAAACCTGATCAAATTCTTAATTTTGACCCTCTAACTGGCGTTCACTTTAGCAAACCTGATCAATTTCTTAATTTTGACCCTCTAACTGGCGTTCACTTTAGCGAACCTGATCAATTTCTTAATTTTGACCCTCTAACTGGCGTTCACTTTAGCGAACCTGATCAAATTCTTAATTTTGACCCTCTAACTGGCGTTCACTTTAGCGAACCTGATCAATTTCTTAATTTTGACCCTCTAACTGGCGTTCACTTTAGCAAACCTGATCAATTTCTTAATTTTGACCCTCTAACTGGCGTTCACTTTAGCAAACCTGATCAAATTCTTAATTTTGACCCTCTAACTGGCGTTCACTTTAGCAAACCTGATCAATTTCTTAATTTTGACCCTCTAACTGGCGTTCACTTTAGCGAACCTGATCAATTTCTTAATTTTGACCCTCTAACTGGCGTTCACTTTAGCGAACCTGATCAAATTCTTAATTTTGACCCTCTAACTGGCGTTCACTTTAGCAAACCTGATCAAATTCTTAATTTTGACCCTCTAACTGGCGTTCACTTTAGCAAACCTGATCAAATTCTTAACAAATTGCTTACCTGCGATTTCTTCTAACTTGTTGAACATGTCGGACTCCGTCCCGCCCACCCAGCGCGGCCTCTCAAACATGTCCTCCACTCTCTTCCCGCTCAATTTTGCGAGCCGCATCGCTTGGTAACCTTTCATTTCAACCGTCTGGAAATAAAGTGGTTAAATATAAAGCCGTAACTTGCTTCTTTTTTCAAAATGCTTGCGGCCTGTCAACTCGTGAACGGGTGCCGCCAGTAGGGCCTGGTCAGCTCGGCTCCGTTTTTAGGTTTCCGTACCCAAAGGGTGCAAACGGGACCCTATTATTGAGACTCCGCTGTCTGTCCGTCTGTCACAGGGCTCTATCTCTTGAACCGTAATAGACATCTAGACACTTGAGTATACATACATAAGTATACGTACCTGTCCATCCAAGTCCTCGTGTAGGAAGCCTTCCATGTACTTCTTCTTGAGCGTGTACACGCGCCGCCCTTTGGTGCTACTGAACATCTTTACCGCTTTGCTCTTGGCCTCGGATATCGTCATCGTGGGGTTGAACTGTTTTAGAAGTCTTTCTGCGAAATTTTGCCCAGCACCTGTGGACAATATTTCAAAGTAATTTATTAGGGTTTCGTACCCAAAGGGTGCCAACGTGATCTTATTACTGAGACTCCGTTGTCTGTCCGTCCGTTTGTCTTTGAATAAACTTATAATTACGAATACGGATCGAGTGAAATTGCTAAATTAACAAGCGTATTTCCTAAAATGACATTATTTGGATTCGCAAAAAGACCTATTTATTCGCGAAATGTACGAACCTCGACAAATTATTGCTTTTCGAGGAATCTTTGTTACTCGTACAGTGTAAATATTTAATGTATGAGACTTATCCGTTAAATATTTATTATATCTTCTTCTCACATTATTTTTTTATGTTTGTTTCTCACCGTAAACTCTAGCATAGTTGATGAAACGACACGAAGGCCGCGGTCGCAACAAGCGAGTGTAAGTTTGTGCGGAGTACTTCGTCTCCCGCGCGCCCAACGGGACGCAGTCCCGCCCGGGATGGACTCCACTCACCGTAAATCCTGGCGTAGTTGATGACTTTAGCGTGGTCTCGCGACACGCCGGCCGCGGCCGCCGTGAGCGAGTGCAGGTCGGTGCGGCGCGCCTTGTCTCCCGCCAGCACGGCCCAGCCGAACGCAGTCCCGCCACAGGTTTGCAGGGCACTGTCACCGAGTAACGCTGCTATCCACAGTTCCTGAAAACATTAATATTCATGCAAAGACCTACCTCACATAACAGCCAAGCCTAATTGTACATAATTTCTGTTTATTTACGGTTCCGTACAAAAAATGAAAAAACGGAATCCTTATAGGATCACTCGTGAGTCTGTATGTCTGTCCGTCCGTCTGTCACAGCCAATTTTCTCTGAATCTACTGGACCGAATCAAGTGAAATTTGGTAAAATAATGTTATCATATGACCTAAACACATATGTGCAAAGTAAATAAATATTATTATAATATAAAGGGTCATTTTCAGGAGAAAAATTGGGAAATTATTAAAAAAAATAAGTTTTGCAAAACTTACTATGTTATATATCAAATGAAAGGGCTTGTTATAAGGATCTTAAATATATGTTCTTTATTATTTTAAAATAAAAAGTTTTGATTTTATTCAAGAAAGAAGACGAAATTTGACCATTCCCCCCTAATCTCCGAAAGTACTAAGCCTAAAATTAAAAAAAATACAAGATATGGTTCATATCTTGTATATTACAGGAAAACCTATAAAAATTCAATCAATTGTACCACAGAATACAGTAAGAGTAAACAGAACAGAATCTCCTAAGGTACGCGCAATATGCGTCCCCGTTCCCCGCACCCGCACCTCTCCCCCGGTTCTTGACGGCCAACGTGAGTCATCGAGGCGAAAACGGGGGAGAGGTGCGGGGGACGGGGAAAGGGGACGCATATTGCGCGTACCTTAGGAGATTCCGGCCTGTGATTGTACGAAACCCCCTCCATGCGAGATTAACTCGCACGAGGCCGGTTTTTTTTAGTTACAGTTGTACTTACCCCAAATGATTACTCTCTCAGCATCATCTGTTAATTAACTGGTAGAAAAGGCCCCTGGCCTTGAGTCCGCCATTTACATGAATTGTAATTACGTAAAATAAATACATGTAATGATCAATCAATCACACAGACTATTTAAACAAGATACTTGTCTTACATGTAAGTTTTGCAGGGCATTTTGAGAATAGGACATTCTGCTGTTGTATCGTAATCGAAGTGTCCGATTCTCTTTGTCTTGGTTTCTGTTTCATTCGACATCCTACGTTTATTTAACGTCTCACCTCCGAAGCGGCTATATTTGGCCGCTCAAACACAGACGAGTTTCGACTTTATTACATTGACATAAAAATATTGTTTCCTTGACAAAAAAATGACCTTGGAAGGTAATCAGACAGTTTGCGAAGAAATTGGGTTCCTAAATAAGTAATCATTCAGAGATGCTTATTTTCCAGTTATAAACGGACTAACTTTTTGCCTACCTGTGAGTCAACATCAGCCCCCACAAACTTGTACCCAGGCGGGGCCTGCACCATGGCCCTGAGTTCGGACCCGACGCGCTCTTTCTGTGCGTTACTGGCTGTCATCCAGGTTGGTTCACTTGCCCTGTGTTGAAAAAAATATAGAAGTAGCTAAAGGGTTGAGACATATCTGTCAGCTCGGAACAGCACTTTCCTATGCTGATATCCTTTTCTGTCGCTCAGAACCGTCATTTGCTAGAACGAGAGAGAGCAACGGAATGCGGCAGCATCATCGATTCCACGGCGTTCCGTCGCTCTCCCTTTCTCGGGTTGGAACTCATCATCATCCCAGCGCATTCCCGGTTGCATCCTCAGCGGTAACGCTTCAAAGCCCGGGGTCCGCTAACTACCCTAGGTGATTTGACTAGGTTACTGGTTTTTACACAGAGCGACTGCCGTCTGACCTCTACAACCCAAAGGGTAGATCAGGACCAATCCTAGGATAGGTTTAAACAAACGCTTGATGACGTTTGAGACCCATAGCCTTACGTGCCTTTCGAAGCACGGAATCATCTTTCTTTTCGGATATTCAGGTGATTCAAATCTGCAAAATAGGCAGTCGAAAATGACTATTGGAAAGGAAACAGACTATTGGCAAATTAAAAGTAAAACAAGTAAAAAGTCGCTTACCGTCGGGTAAGCGTGCCACACACGACTACTTGAGGCACTATAGCTCCATATTGCCGGACGCCATCTTGCAACTCCTTCGGCAACAACTCAGCAGGCAACCACACCACATGCTGACTCATGATTCTCTCTCGGTTGTTACGCCAGTAAGACATCATGCGGCCGAATGATAACACCTAGGATTAGAATTTAATTAACACACTATAATTGGAATTAAATTAATACATCTTGTCTCAGCTATACTAGATGCCTTTTAGAAATAATAGGCATTGACACATATCATCAACATCAGATCTTTTTTTAGTCTCCACTGCAGGAGCACGACCCTCTCTGTACTGCCAGAGCCATATATTAGCCAGAGCAGTCAGAGGATTTGGCCTGCACTCTCCACGCTGGCCAGACGGGTTGGAGAGGTCTCATTGATGTTTATTAGCTTTGTTTAGCTTGTGTTTTCTAGTAGACATGGAGTGGTACTACACTACACAACGCACACTTACTTTTTTTTATATACCTATACGGACAAATCACACAGATTGAGCTAGCCCCAAAGTAAGTTCGAGACTTGTGTTATGGGATACTAACTCAACGATACTATATTTTATAACAAATACATATATATATACATATATATATATATATATATATATATATATATATATATATATAGATAAACATCCAAGACCCAGGCCAATCTGAAAAAGATCATTTTCTATCTTGACCGGGGATCGAACCCGGGACCTCCTGTGTGACAGCCTGGCACGATGACCACTATGCCACAGAGGTCGTCAATTGTTTCAATCGTCAATTTTCTTGCAGTAGTTGAAAGAAAAGCAGATTATGCACCTCGCATTAAGAAATTTAGGTACATTGTTTGAATTTTTCTTTCAACTACTGCAATAAAGGTAGGTGAAAAATAATAAAAAAAATATTGGGTAAGCAACTGCACGCTCATATTTTTCAGTGAAAATTAGCTGTTTACATTCCCGCCTTTTTTTTCCTTATGGCCAGTTTTTTTTTAAGCTAAAGCAATACACATATCACTTCACACGCAAACTGTATAACTCCTTACGGCCGTCAGGTTGGCCAACTGAACGCATCGTAAATCTAGGCTAGTTTTATGACATGTGCCACCTATGGACGCGCGATTTTAAAACAAACTAAAACAGTGCAATAAAGGATTTCCTTACATTTTTTTCTGCTCTTAAGCAACAACGTTCCGCTTTGTGCTGGATATGTCCAGTTATGATAGAATTGCATCGTAGTTGGAAGAAACGTATATAACTAACACTCTAACAGATGAAAATCGACTTTAGCTTATTTATTTACCTTTTCGGCGTCATTTCCTTGCGCCGTGAGTACGTTCTGACTGAACATGTCGAGAAAGTCCCTCGCAAGGGGATTCCCCACTTTGTACTTAGGGCCATCTTTGTGGGGAAGTCGCAAAAAGTGACAGCAACCTGTTGATTAATATAATCTACTATACTAGTGATTTGTGAAGTTTTTTTTCAGTAATCATCATCATCATTATTGTCTATGGGTTTTGTATGAAAATCACAACCGTGACGTCATAGTTTTTAAGAGACAAATAGCGCTCTTAATATCAGTTTTTCTGCATTAAACAAATCTAAAACCATGTTAAAAATGGATATGTTAAATGACATATATATTACACTATTTTGTGACGTTTTATTCTCCATTATTAACAGTACCAAATAATTTATTTTTGACCTAGTCATCTACCCAATTTCTGTAATGAAACAAATCTTTTTTAAGTAGGTACCTTGTATCTCTTTCCCGCACCACACTCCCAGCCCGTGGTACTGGTTGGCGGCCGCCTGCTCATCCACTTTCTTGCGAGCGTAGTACGCGCGGCGACCAAAATCCTCCTGCAATCACACTGATTAAGCTAGCCTCAAACTAAGTGATACTAACTCAACGATACTATATTTTGTAATATATATACATATAATAGGTCGAGGAAAAAGTCTTTTCGCATTTTATATGAAAATTCAAAACATTTTTTAATATAGTTCATTTACATTTAACTAAAGTATGTAGGTACCATTTTGTTCGATAACTTTTTGCCATCTTATAGGTAGGGACATGATCCCATTGCTATAGAAATTTTGGGGCTTGTGATCAAAAAACTGCGTCAAGTAGTTTTGGCAGTCCTCTCGTGATGTTAACCTGACACTGCCTAAAGAATTCTGAAGAGACCGAAACAGGTGGAAATCTGAAGGTGCCAGGACAGGACTATACGGCGGATGCATTAACACCTCCCAGCCAAACTCTTTTAATTTTTGCTGAGTGGTTAAAGATGTGTGAGGTCTAGCGTTATCATGATGAAAAACCACACCCCTTCTGTTGATTAATTCCGGCCGCTTTCTCTCAACTTCTTGCTTTAATCTTATCAGTTGTTCGCAGTAGAGTTCTGAATCGATGGTCCTGCCTGGTGGTAACAGCTCATAATGAATAATGCCCTTCCAATCCCTCCACACACACAGCATCACCTTGTTGCGAGTTAACCCGGGTTTCGCCACAGTCTGTGAAGCCTGACCGGCCTTTGACCATGACCTTTTTCGCACGTTCTTGTCGTACGTGATCCACTTTTCATCACCAGTTATCAATTTCTTCAAAAATGGTTCGGTCTCATTACGTCGTAATAAAGAATCACAAATGTTTGACAAATAAATTATTGATTATCCAATTCGAAAATTTTATATCTACACCACGACATTTCTACAAATAAGACCGAAAAATACGTTTATATAGATCAGTAAGTGTCACCCGTGTGGTTCCGGGTTAGAATAGGACCACTCCATCTCTTCCTGTGGATGTCCTAAGAGGCGACTAAAGGACTTAGCACAAACATCTCGTGCTACATTTGCATTCCCAAGGAGGGTTAACGTCGGGCGGCGGCCGGTTGTAAAACTTTTCGCACAAATACATTCCCAAAGAGGGTTGACGTCAGGCAGGCGGCGTTCCGGCTATTTCTCCATTTCGCAAGGTCTTTGGCATCCTTGGGTGACCATTGACATGCATGTTATACTTGGAGAGGAAAAAGCGGGAAAGCGCACCCCGGGCTTCGAAGCACCACAGCTGAGAATGCAACCGGAAACGCGCTTAAACGAAGATAGATCAGTAAGTATCATTGAAACGCTAACTTGTAACTTGTATAGATTCCATAAGGAATTAATGACTCACAGGACAGAACAAGTCTCCATAAAATAATACAATAGTCGTCCGACAGTGACGTCCTATTTCTATGTCAAACCAAATTAGACTTTATCTATCATTTATTAATGGTGGTGGTTCAGTGGTTCCCGGCAGAGTAGAATAGGACCACTCCAAGTCTTCCCGTGGATGTCGTAAGAGGGGACTTAGGAAACACAAGCTAGACAAAGCTTATAAACATCAATGAGACCTCTCCAACACGTCTGGCCAGCGTGGAGAGTGTAGGCCAAATCCTTTGACTGCTCTGGCTAATATATGGCTCTGGTAGTACAAAGAGGGTCGTGCTCCTGCAGTGGAGACTAAAAAAAGGGTGCCCCTTGTTTCACAGACTGAAATTTCATAGAATTTCGATTCACAGAAAATTTTTCATAGAATATTAAATTCTTATATTTTTATTTCAAATATTATTGTTTCAAAGACTATTTACTTGAATGAAACACAATTTATAGAAACACAGTTCAATGAATTTTAGAATCTCATATTTTCATTAAACAAACTAATCAAACAGTGGAATATTTCTTTAAAGAATATTGTTTGTTCGGTATAATCTTTCATGGAATTTTATTTTACAGAAAATTATTATTTAGGAAGTATTAAGTGAAAACATTGTTTAATCAAACTGGGAAAGTTTTATCCATTTTACTAGAATAGGGAAAACTTATAGGTTATAAATATTATATTAACCAAACTTATTAAAAATAATAATATTTAATTTGATATTCTGATATTAGAAACATCGCAAAAGTAAATGTTATTTGTAATAAAATTCTATGATTTCAAATTATTCATAACAAACATTCTAAACGAAAATCTATTATTAAAAATTCTTTAAACTGAGTAACCTACATATTGATTATTCTATGATATGAACATTTTCTAAATAACGAAAATCTGTTAAACTTTTGTCTGTATAAGAAAGTATACCCCTAAAAAAAGGACCTGATGATGATGGGATTAACGCTCAATGTTGCTTGACACCGAAACGCGGATACGCAGTTACGTACGTCTTGCGTGCCGCTTTTGGAGTAACCCTACTGACCCCAGATGTTGAAAATAGGTTTAAGAAAAGTAGAAGAAGATAACTGACCTCCACAGTTTTGGTAAGGCCATACACGTCAGCATTGCCTACACCCTCATTCACGAAAGCCATCGGGCAAGCCGCCAGCAACTCTTCTAGCGGCAGCACAGGTTCTTCATCTTCCTCACATTCCTCAGATCGCTGGCGGCTGTACGGCACGAGGAAGCCCCAGCCTTCTGACTGGATGTAGTGGAGGGGGTAGCCTTCCCAGGACAGGCGGAGGAGCTTAGGTGTGATCTGAAAGTTTTGAGGATTACAGCCTGTTTTATGTGCTAAAGTCATGAACAAATATAAAAAAAAAATCAAAGAAATCCAAAAAGTACGTAGTATGATGCAAATATTGGGTAAAAAAAAATTTGCAAGTGTAATAACAACAGAGATGAAGTATTGTTGAAGTAGGTCTTGTATGAGTTATTGACCCTTTTCAACCTGCTTTGGAAACAGACTGTATCGAAAATTAAAAAGAACTTGTTAAAAAAGAACTCGACTGCCTGATACACCATGCGCAGGCTTATTATGTTGTCTTTTTTTTTGCATTTCTCATTCCAAATTACTTTTAACATATAATTTATATTTTAAATCCTTATACAAATGTATAAAATCCTTTCTTTCTATAACCCACTCGATAGGTTTTAAATAAAAAAAATTGAAGACTTAATTTGGCGCCAAAAATCCGCCATTTTGTTTTTTTTTTTACCCAGTATCACTTTTACAATTAAGACCGATCTAACGACTTCCTAAAGCTAAAATCCATGCGCCGGAGGAGCGTGCCAAAGAAATTTACATAAGTACATACCTACATACACTCAAAAAAAACATAACCCTTCTAGCGCAGTCGGATAAAAAGAAAAGACAGTTATACACAAACTACGTGTCTGCAGTAAATTCTCACCTGCATACTAGTAGTAATATTATTAGCTCCTGGGGTCCAAACTGGGTCTTTTCCAGGTTTTGTGCAAAGCTTCCTATACCACGCTGGATACCCTGCTAAATACGGCCGCTTCACTGGCAATAACTCGCTCATTTCATACAAGTGTCCGAATCTTTGGCTCAACTCTTTAAATTCCTTTGTTTCAGAGAAATTATCCTTATGCTCTATGCTTTTAATGTATTCTTCATTTAAAACTTTAAATTCTTTATCAAAATTTATTTCTTTTGTTTTTAACTCTATATCACTGGCTGTTTTTACTGGCTCTATAGAACCTTTTTTCTTTTTCACTGGTTTTTTTAATTTAAGTTTTTGCGTGGACCAGTCTTGGTCCCACATCCAGAGATCTTTTTTATATGCATCGTTTTCCATAAGGCGACATGCTTCGTCGGCTTTTTGTGATAGTATTTGCCGAGATTCCAACTTTAAATCTTCGAAAACAGTTTCTGCTGAGTCTATGTATTGCACCCAGTTTGAATTTACTGGGAGGTAAGCTGAACCTAAAATATAGAATAAAAAAAGTATTTTTATTATTCTGAACCGTGGACGTAGGAAAAAGACTTCCTACGTCCATGTATACAAGTTTATTTTTAATCAAATAGGTACAAATATTTTAAAGGGTGATTCACTCCATCATTTTGAACAACTTTTCCCAATTTTGTATCGAAATACGAAAAATAAAAATTACTTCCAATAGGTAACTACTTCGATTTGTATGGGAAGTGAACTTTTTTTCGTATTTCGATTTACATTTACTGGGAAAAGTTGTTCAAAATGATTGAGTGAATCACCCTTTAAAATATTTGCACTCAATTAAAACTCAGCTTATACAAAAGTGAAATCGAACGTGTAATAAAACGTGGAAGGGACATACCCTTAATAAATCGAACCACGGTCTATACTAGATCATTATAGTATAATAAAATTAATATAACAGCCAAAAAAAAAATTCGCCATTTCCATACAAATTTTGCGATTTGTATAGGAATGTCGAATTTATTTTTTATTTTTTGACTGTTATTTTAATTTCATTATACTTTGGTGATCTACTTTAGCCAGTGGTTCGATTTATTACGGGTATGTCCCTTCCAGGTTGTATAATTATATATTTTAATAACATATGTTAGGGGGCTCAATCACTAGCAGGTCTCAGAGACTCACCTATCTCCAACATCCCATGCAGTGTCACCGGATGAGGGAACCTCTCCAAAAACAAGGGCAGTAGCTCCACGAGAATGTTTCTAGTCGCTACCGCGTCGCCAGCGCAGTACCTAAAATGAAAAATCAAAGCTTTTATATATTTAAATCATTCTACCCACAGGAAGTCCTAACCGTATGGTTCCCGGCAGAGTAGAATAGGACACTCCAAGTCTTCCCTTGGATGTCATAGAAGACGCCTTAGAAAACACAAGCTTAACAAAGCTTATAAACATCAATGAGACCTCTTCAACCCGTCTGGACAGCGTGGCGGCCAAATCCTCTGACTGCTCTGGCCAAGTATAACTCTAGTAGTACAGAGAGGGTCGCGCTCCTGCAGTAGATAGAAAAGACATGATGATGATGACGGGAAGTCCAATGCTGGACATAGACTCCCCTAAGGATTCCCAAAATAATAATTATAATTACCGCATTAGTTCTTGAAGGTTGTCACGCACGTCGTCTAGATTGCCGTCTACAAATATATCGCGGGTGGATTTGTCGATTGGCGAGCCGCAGTAGAGATTGTGTACCTGGAAGAATGTTACTTTTAAAGTTTAGTTCACTTTATCTAGTTGTTTTGTTTTGTTGAGCAGGCAAGCGCTAGACAGAGAAAAATGGAGAGGCGAGAGGTAGGCCTTTGCCCAATTTAGTGGGCTCTAAATAAATAGTAGTGGCTTCTTCTTAGCGAGTCGGAATAATAGTAAAGGTGGACAAATGTGTTGGTGGACCTCGCCATATTGCGGAAAAAGTCGGAACTAAATTTGACAGGTTACAATACATCTATTGATTATTATTTATAATTTATATTTTAATTTAAACTGCGCCACCTGTTATCTTACTTACATAATTCGCACTTTGTCTCTTAATGGTTGCCTGTAAGAGATTGCTTCGGCGATAAGGCCGCCTCTTGTAACTTATTTCTTTTAGTAAGTTCCGTAAACTTTGTAATTTTTAATGTTTCTTATTTGGTGCAATAAAGATTTTTGTATTGTATTGTATTACACGAGTACTTAGATCTAAAGGGAAGCCATTAGGACTAAAAAATCCAGAGATATTGGAGGTAAGGCACATAAGGTACTGTCGCGAACGAGAAAGAATCTTCCCGAACAATATTCGCGAACTACGAACTACGACGATAGAATGGTGCAAGCCAAATTGGCCCATATGTCTTGAGTCATAAAGTCTAGAGTTGCTTGACCATGTTACACACACACATACCCGGCGCCTGGATGCTTCGAAACACGTCGACTATGTAGAATATTCGAGATTAATGTGGACCTATTCGATGGCGCATATAAATAGGGAACCGCGGGTGCGCCACGGCAGTTCAATACGAGCTATCAAAGCGATCACTTTGAAGCGAAGGAAACCTACCTTAGTGCGACAAGTGGAAGTACCTGCGACTACCTTGGCGAGATACCTGGACCTCAGCTGCTACGCGACTTGGACCTTGGACGTTTGGAAGACCATCTTCACGTGTCATCTTAGGGTTCCGTAGTGAATAAATCCCTCATACGAAGTTTGGCGTTTCTCTCCAAATTCGAACCCCAGTTTCGTAACAGTACATTATAACTCTTTTAAAAAATCTTAATGGCTTCCCTTGGAGGGGACGGGGACGGGGGGGGGGATACGAGTGCGAAATCCAATTTCCGGCTTTTTCTTCTCCAAAGATGATATCCATGTCAATGAACTCACACCAAAAAAAAACCGGATCCATGAAAACTAAATTTTAACTGGGTAACTGGGTAACTGGTCAAAAACAAAACCTACCTCACTAAGGTTATTGAGTGAACTGATCTCCATCCAGTCGTTGTCGCTGGGATGCGGCTCCTTGTTCTTTGCTTTGAGCACGGTGCGTTGGTAACTTGTGACGCCGCTCACGCACACATGCATCGACATCGTGTCCATGAAGCGCACTCCTGAATATGATAACATAGATCGAAACAACTTCTGTATTTCGACGGCCCTAAGCCCGTGAAAATATGAACTGAAATTGCAACAGGTACCTATTTCATTTAAATTTGATTGTTTGTGTAACAGACTTTATAATTATGAAAGGTGATGAATGATGACCAAACTCGCAACGCAAAGCGGCTGTAGGTACAGGCGGTGCGCGGGGCGAGCGATCATATGGCGCCACTCGGTGTCACTGCGATTACAAATATTCCGTACGACTTTGAGGGCTTTTATCTTTGGTTTTATTGAATTATGAAACAAGGTGATTGCAAGAGAACATGTATATTTTATTTAGTACTTTCCTTGAATATAGCCAGTCAGAGGGTCAAAATCACCCTGTAGTAATAAGTGTTCCGAAATATCTTAAATTAGAATTGGCGCAAAAGGTACAAATCACAAATCCGCGTCATCTCGTGAACGGGTGCCGCCAGTAGGGACTGGTCAGCTCGGCTCCGTTTTTTAAGACTACTCAGTGTAACTTATTTCTGCAAATTGGATTTGGCACTCGTTCGCAAGCTTTACATATTGTAAATGATGATTGACTTGTGACTGTAAATCCGCCAGTTCAGTTTAAATTCATAGTACAAACATATTTTACGGACATTCCGATTACAAGAAAGTTCTTGTCTATTACACGACGTATTTTATAAATTAGACGTTTTGCGAATCTGAAATAAATATCATAGGACATTTTGCGCCTTCATATATACTTGTATACAAACCTGTCTTTTCCAGCCAGTACTGCTCCTTAACCCTTATCCTGTCATATGACACATTATGCCCAATGACAACTCTCGGTCTCCTCAGATCCCCCACTGGATTCACTCCATCTGTCTCCAAAGGGATTAGACTTTCGTAGTCCATACTCTCGTAATATTTGTGTGGCTCGTCATTTACTACGGACTCACTGATCCAACTGTACCTGCAAACATAAACTATACATTTACTTGAGGACTTTTTTTCTGTCCAGTCAGGTCCCATACTTGGACAAAGGCCTCGCCTTCTAGTTACCAGCTACTACCATCTTTCGCTACTTCTCTCCTATCCTTGTCAAAAGTAACCCGGTCATCTCTCCATCTCATCTTAGGCTTTCTCTTTCATCGTTCCCTGTCTTCTGGAGTCCATATGTTAGTTTGTGAGCTGATCTTTCTGGCACCATTCCGCAAACGTAGGTAACTCGCCCAGTCCCATTTTAAGGCACGTACAGACTGGTGTAATTTAACATGTAATGCCCTTTTGCCTTTCATTGCATGTTTGCTGCAAGTTTGGACGCGTAGCGCTCTCAGTCCGCGCACTTACTACGAAACACTATGCGCCCCTTTGTTTTAACTTTGAGATGAAGAGCCAGTGCCTAAACCTCTTGGCCACCAACGCTTCAAAGTTTATTATAAAAAACTACATTTATGGCATTTAGCCAAAGACCAAATGAAACACATGTTAAACTTGACATTGCTTATTCAGGGATTGATATTGAAGAATCAGAGGTGACTAAGTTTCTTGGTTTATATATAGAGAAAAATATGACGTGGGAATCCCAAATTAAACATATTTGCAAAAGACTTAATGCCTTTTCGTATGCTTTGTATATGTTGAGAAAAGTGGCTAATCAAGATGCTCTTTTAACTGCTTACCATAGCTATGTTGCATCGACGATAAGATATGGTCTGATTGTCTGGGGTAATGCAACAGGAAAAGAAGAGGCATTTAAAGCACAGAAGAAGTGCATTCGTTCATTATGTGGAATACGCGAAGGGAATTCATGTGTACCACATTTTAAAAATCTAAAAATATTAACGTTGCCTGGAATGTATATGAAATAGCTCTTTTTGTAAGATTAAACATACACCGTTTTCAATGCCTTGGTTCGAATCGCATCAACAACAGAATTAGGCAGATGTCACACAAGACACCTATGTTCAGTGAAAGTGTGTTTGGAATGGCTTCAATAATATATAATAAGGTCCCAAATAAAATAAGGAATTCTAGTTTTAATCTATTTAAGAAACAAATAATGGAATTAATATTTGAAAAATGCAATTATAAATATACTGAATTTTTAAATGATAAAATATAACCGCTAATATTTATTTCATTAATTGTTACTAATATTATTTAAATTGTAATAAAAATTATTATGTAATTAATTGTAATTAATAATTTAAAAACATTAAAAAATTGCATACCTACGCAAGAAGGTAAATTGTAAAAGGGAGTGGTAATTTTAAGATCTTTATGTACCTACATTTTATGCAAATAAACATATTAATTGATTGATAAAATTCTTATAGTCCCGGCAAACATCTTGAACACCAATTGATATACGCTTCTTGCTCTTGTGTATTCTTCCGTCAATGCGAGAGAGCGAGAAGGGTACGTCAATTGGTGTTCAAGAAGTTTGCCGCGAGGTATACCATGCATTCGGAGACACAGCGCATGCCAGCGTTGGCCTGCTGCCTGCTGACATGAGAACCTCCACATCCAAGACTAGCGCATCATCTGCAGGGCAGGGGACCGGTTCAGCTTTGTTTTTGGTGTATTTGGTCCAGCCAGCTGTTCTTGACCAATCCTGTAACATAATTACATCAATACTATAGCTGAAAAGTTAAGAAAAACATCTCACACATTCTTCATTCATCTCACATCTCAATTTAAAAAAAAATTAAATCACATTTTTAGTAGAATGTAAAAAAAAAGATAAAAGATAAAAATATATTTATTTTTCTCCAAAAATCTAAATTACAAGGTAGGTTACAATCCAGGCTATGGTGTTATCACCGATTGGTGGAGACTGGAGTCTGCAAGAGGCTGGGCCTGTGATACAGATCTCCAGGGCTCTCACTACTGGATACAAGTGAGATTACAAAATATGTACATAAAGAAGCTTACTAATGTATTTAATTATATAAATTTAAAGGGGGGAAGAGTAGATACACATATATAATACATATATTTCTAAGTAATTATTTTATCGGTATCTATTATATAAAAATAATACCTATGTTATACTTATTTATATCTAAAGTATGGATGTGTGAGTGTGTGAATGGATAAATGAATGGAAGTAAGGAGTTAGGTCACTGCAGAGCAAAAGTAAATACATATACACTACACTATTTAAGTGGAAGGATTAGGCATTCCGTATCATCGTAGTTTAGGGTTTGCAGGTATTTTAAGACAGTTAATTTGCAGGAATATTTTGGAAGAGAAAAGATGTTAAGTTTGCCGTGTAGTTGTAGTGGTGTTTAAGATAAACAGCTGACGAACCGTAAGAACTTTACAAAACTGGTAAAGATCATAAGTTGGAAACAAAAAAGGTTTGAACGTGCACACTTTGAGCAGTGCTCTCTGTGCCCTTTCGAGCTTTAGTAATGTGGTCTTACTAGTACCACCCCATGAAGTTATACAGTACGTCAGCAGAGATTGGCCGAGAGCGAGATATACCATTTTAACTATCTTGGAATCAGCCACGTGTCTTAGACGTTTAAAAATATAAATTAACTTACGCATTCTACCGGCAGTAGCATTAATGTGAGGTTGGAAATTTAAATTTTTGTCTATGAGCACGCCAAGATATTTTGCCGACTCCACAGAAGCTAGTGAAGGACAGTCACAGGAGGGATTATCGGGGATGGAGTGGGAATGGGCAATTATGGATAGATTAGCTAGAGCAGCTTTATTTGATTGCAAATCATAAATAGAAAAATTAATTATTTGAGATTTTTTAATATTTAGGGTGAAGGACAATATCACCTTACATTCACATAAACAAGATCAGGTAGGATTGTTAGGCTCTATTTACATTGCCGCAGAGTAGAAGAAATTTTTTAAAACTCTTCACAGCATATTGAACCCTATGTCAATGTGGTAATGTATAAAATTGTATCAACAAAAAGAAGTTCTGCAAAATATGCGGGAATTCCCACGCAGTTTCTTTCTTCATGCTAATTTGTACTGTATTCTCCTAAATGTTGAAGTTATTATCCTTTGTGAATTCCTTAAAATTCACAAAAACCAACCAACAAGAAGGTATCACAAGTCTCAACAGTTCTCGATCTGGGAATATGAAAGAAAAAAAAAACAGGAGAAACCTTTGGCATTGGTGGCAATTCACATTCTGCCATCTGCTTCATCAGTCTCCTATATGGAGCACTGTACCTTTCTCCAATATTATAGAAGTGCTCTACGACATCTTTGCCCTCCAGTTTTGGCAACTGTAACTCCACATCTGGCAGATACGTCTGCTCTTTGTAGTTTATGCCATGCCTGAGTAAACCTTCTTGACAACTGAAACCATAAAGTAAAAGTGAAGATTCAATTAAACTCTCTATTTTTAAGTATAAACAAATTGATAATGATCCAGAAAAGGGCAAACATTTTGTTGGTTCTGTTATGCAACGAGTTAATGAAATAGCGCAAAGACTCTCAGGTTGTAACTCAGTCCATGAAACTGAACAACTTTTGTTTTACAACATTCCCAAAATGCCAAAAATTAAATTTGGATTTTCATACAAATTGACTCCATCAGCTAATCAGTTTGTATGAAAATTATATTTATTTTTTGGGTTTCGTGAAAGTTGTAGAACAAAAGTTGTTCAGTTTCATGGGCTGGGGTACCATCTAAAAGGTTTTGCGTTATTTCATTGACACGAGTATAGATCTATACTAATATTATAAAGCGGAAGAGTTTGTTTGTTTGTTTGTTTGTTTAAACGCGCTAATCTCAGGAACTAATGGTCCGATTTGAAAAATTCTTTTTTTGTTGGATAGTCCATTTATAGAGGAAGGCTTTAGGCTATATAACATTCCGACAACCACGCGAACGAAGTCGCGGGCACAGCTAGTCTATGATATAACTTATTGTGCGGTGGACAAAACATACACATGTGTGACATGCATATTCACCCACACTAATGTAGTAGATTTTTGGTCTCGCCTTTTTCCCGCTGATTACCAGTCTTGTAGTTACCTACAAGGTCTTTGAAAGTAATCATCATCATTTAAGCTAGGTACAGAAAGTTGGCTGCTGGCCATAGGCAATGCCCAAATTGCCCAAGGATGATAGAACGACCAATTGGACGCATCCTGCGTCGAGCGCTACCCTGCAACTTAGCTAAGGCTATCCGACCTCGTCACGGTGGGTATAAAAAGTATTATGAACCCATATGAAATAAAAGTTGTGCAATTCTTACTGCCTTATAACATTTGGTTCTACAGGAGTACTGGAAGTTTTAAAAAGCTGCTCATATATATTCTTTGATATCATCTGAATGTTTACATCGTTTACTCTAAACTCTTTAGATACATTTTCAAGTTTTGGTTCCACTTTATCAGCTTTGAGGTTAGGTTCTGTTTTGTTGCGCCGTATTATCTTCACTTCACTTGAAGGCAACATGTTACAGTAACATCTTTGACATTGAATGCAATTCTGTATAAAACGTGTCTGTTTTATGAATTTCATTGTGGAACTTAGTAAAAATCTGGAAAAGTTGAAAACACAAACAGAAACAAAATAGTTTTGACTTTGAATTGACATTGACACAAAAACAAACCGTTCAAAAATTAAGATTGAGAATGACATTCCGTTTTAAGTTCAAAAACCAAAAGAATAGTATTTTTTTTTTACTACCGAAGAGAGTTTGAATCTTTCGTCGATTCTTGAGGTTAAAGCTTTTTGGTTTCTTGATTTATAAATGAGCTGATACGTATGACGCTTTACAATTAAAACATCTTTTTATAATAAAGCATTTCATGGATTCAATACTAGAGTACTTACTCCAGACTATGGACCTCCACTTCTACCATCTTATTTCTTTATAAATAGTAGTACTTTATAAAACTACAAAAAAAAACAATTTATCTTGAAATAACCATTTATTACTGTCAAACATTAATACATAATACTATTCATTAATATACTGAATACCTACAACAAGTGTTAACTTGCAAATAATAAAATAAACAGCGTGCATACTTATAAATTAAGGAATGTATAAAATTATAGCTCTTAATTAGTTCTAAGTTGGTAGTCTCCATTCTGCGTGATATAACGGACCCAGGGCAAAGCTTGGTATCCGCTCTTCTCAATGATTTTCAGGTATCTCACTTGAATGCCGGAAGTGGTAAAGTATGGGATTTCAAATTTGACTTGGATTGGTGGCTTTCCATCCACTTCCTCACATTCAACTGATGGTAATCCAAAATGAGCTCTCATTAAGTACTCCTTGCCTCCAGGGAATGATTTGATAGACCAAGTGATAGCGTTTTGTTCAGGGGTGTATTTGACACTTCCGATTGTAGTCTTGAATTTAGGGGAATCGGCGTCAGCAGGCACAGGAATGATTATTTCAACGTTGTTGGCTGTTGATCGTCTCTTAAACTGTGACTTCGCCTTGATCATGTATTCAACGCGGGAATGAGCGTGACGCTCAATTACAGACTCTATCCAGATCAAAGGCTTAACATGGGTGTTGAGTCTATAAGACATCAGTTCAAATTCGCCATCTGGTGGGATGAATGAAATCGTCCTGTCATTCTCGAAGCGAGACAGCCTCACACACTGATGGAATTTTACATCTTCAAGCTCAACAGATTTAGACTTTCCTCGACCAGTGCTCTCAAAAAGAACCTTATCGTTCAACCCAAGACGAAGCTCTGGCATACCAGAGAGGTACACTCTCATCTTGATAGCACCAACAATCTCACTCCGTAAAACATTTCCATTTGAATTTGCTAAGAGATTAACAGATTCAATGACATCCAGGAAGACTTCATTTTTCCTGTATTTGATCCCTTCAGACCTCCAGGACACTGCGTTGGTGACAGCCATTGGGATGCGAGGTTGCATTTCCAGTTTGTGTCCTTCTTGAGTGATGTATTCTTGTAGAATTTTGCTGTCGGTGGTCTGCGGGTACCCAAAGTCTATAAGCTCATCCATCAACTCGTATATAACCACGAAGTTGTCTCGAATACTTTCTTCCTCCAGCTCTTTAAAGTATTCAGTCATTACTTCGACAATCTTGTACAAGAAAACAAAGACTAATGCTATATTAGCATTTTTCTTAGTGGTGGACACAATATACAAGTTGTTTGTTTTTATGTAGGCGAAAGTGCATTCGCTAGTCTGCAGGAGCGGTGTCAGCATTCCTTCTTCTTCCTTGTCCATTAGGAAAGGCATGAACTTATCGATCACACCCATGTCCACATCGCCCCGGTAATTTCTCGATATGAGGACTTTACCCTTGACGTCCAGAATATATATCGCTGAACACGACATTTTTGAGCTAAAACAACCAAATACTCGTGTTATTAACTGGGTAATTGTAACAAAAAAACCTGCTTTCAAAGATGGATGAAAGTTGGACTGATAACACTTGGATACACGTCGACAGATTAGTTATAAAGCGATATTATTTAATGTATAAAACTATGCTTTATGTGTAATTAAACTTATGAAATACACTTACTTGGAAATTTATAATCTAATTGCGAATATAAATCTACATTATCCGCAAAAATTATTTGAGATGACGGGATGTCGGGATTGTTGGTAGCGGTGACGCAATTGACAATTAATGTCAATAATAGAGCATTGACGTTGACATTTTAATTTTTTCTGTCTCGCACGCCACTACTTGGCCTCCACTTTATGCCTCCACTCCACCACAGACTCCACAGCACAGTCCAAGTAAAAAAGAAAATTCGAAGAGAGTGAGAGGAAAAGAAGTTTGCGAAAAAAGAGACATCATGCAATGCATGCTAAGCTAATCTTAAGTCTTAGATAATTACTATTTAACACAGTACCTACATGAATAGGTAGGTAGGTCCGACGGTCCGGTCTACCCTACCTAACTACCATTTTTTTATTGTTCCTTTCCTTAAATTTTTTCTAAATGGTTTTTTTTTAATGTTGTTGGGAAAATAAGATAGGGAATTAGCATTAGCACGAAATGTCAGTGTCACACTATTAATTTCTGCTTTCTGATCTGAAATGTACTTTAATGGTTTAGCGGGGCTAAAACTGTTTGTTTTTATTTTATTTGTAAAGCATTTAGTAATGTAGGTAATCATAATTACACACGGGATTTATTTGCGTATAACTTTATTTAATAATTACGCTTATTCCGTTAGTATTTGAGTAGTTTCGAAGGATGCTACCGTTTATGGAAGGACAACAAAGAAATCCACTTGTTTTCTTGGATATTACTATTGATGGAGAAAAAGGTAAGAGGAGAATTATCAATTATTGATTTCATCATCTGTGAATATCGTAAATCTTATTATAGTATGTGTTTTTATGTGACTAAAGTGATAGTAGCTAATGTTTATTATCTTTGTTTATGTGGGGGTGTACTTGTGGCAGTATGTTTGTTTTGTTTAAAAAATATTACGAAATAGATATACTGCGTAAAGAGAAGTTCATAAGAAAAGTAATTGATTATTTCTGATCATCTTCACAATGAGGGGTTGCTTTATGTCTGTTACCCATTCAATACATATAGATATTAATCACGCCTTTATCCCTTTACTTCATCAACAGGACAAAGCTTAGGGCCATAAGACCCAACAATCTGCATGAAGTTGGAAAAGGGAATTAACACATTGGACATAGATCAATTGCTCTTTCCATTGTGTCTGGTTGAGTGTCCAGCAATGTGTTAAGATAGTAACAGGTTACTAGCCACATTGACTATTGATGCCACCATGCAAAAGATTTGAATATAGCTTTTATTATCATTATGAGAATGTTGGAAATTCACCCACCACATTGTTAATTCACTCAAGAAGCTCTTAGTGGTTGCATGAGGCTGCAAATTCATTGTAAAATATTTTTTATTAACTACACTCTTGACAAGCTGAGGTGAAGACTTTTGATCTTAAATATGGTAAAAATTTCCATATTTATGATCAAAAATTGTTTGAATGTAACTGACTGCCTCCGTGGTCCAGTGGTCAAGGCGTTTGCCTTGTTATCTGGAGGTCGTGGGGTCAAATCCCACTGGGAAGCATACTTTGTGAAAAGTTGTTTCCAGTCTGGTTAAGATATTGCAGGCTTAAATTACCTGATTATCCGAAAAGAAAGATGATTCTGTGCTTCGGAAGGCACGTAAAGCTGTTGGTCCTGAACGCCATCTAGTGTTTGTACCTATCCTAGGATTGGTTCTACCCTTTGGGTTACGGAGGTTAGACGGCAGTAGCTCTGTGTAAAAACCAGTAACCTCGTCGAATCACCTAGGTTAGGTAGCGGGCCCCGGGCTCTGAAGCGTAACCGCTGACGATGCAACCGGGAATACGCTCGGATGGTGATGATTGTTTGATCGTAAATAAAACTTTATATGTATGAGCTATCTTAAAAAGAAAACAGTGGCACTCCGGGAGTGCCGACAGAAGTGAAATTAAACAAAGTAGTGCTTTTGATGATTTTATTTTACCACTTTGTCTTATAAATAAATTGTCAGCATGATTAATATATTATATACCCATGTCAAATAACAGCTTTCTAGTACCAATAGTTTCTGAGTAAAACCGTAGACAAACAGACATACAGACAGACATGGGTTCCTTGTTTACTACAATACCCTAAAAATTAAATATTGTTCTTTCCAGCTGGCCGTATTGTCATAGAGTTGCGAGCAGATATAGTGCCAAAGACGGCAGAGAATTTCAGAGCATTGTGCACGGGTGAGAAAGGAGTTGGGATTTTGAACAAACCACTATCATATAAGGGCACAAGATTTCATAAAGGTAAATAATGTTTAAGTATTATATTAATCCGTCAAATTCGGAAAAAACCAGACAATAGTTAAACAATGATTTAAGGGTCAGTTCACATCAGGCGCATAAATACTCAAGCACTTTTTAAGTGTTAATACAATATCAACCGTATTCCTTATCGTTATAACCTTATACCTTCCAGTATCGAGTCCCAAAGCTGTTTAATCCTGTTTTTGCACCTCAAAGCGGTTGGGCGAGTACTCAAATTGCTAAAAATTATAGTACTACAATATTTACTCTGGCATTGCTCAAAAAATCGTGGTGTCATCTATTCAGGCTTTGAAACTTTGCAGTTTGACTTCCCAGTGCTGGGAACAGGTCTTTTCCAATCAATATTCTTTACCATGGTACAATTGCATCTCAGAGAAGCTTCTCTAACCCACATTTGATCTGCAATCCTTCTGATGTTTCAGTAATTTTCAATTATATTATTCAAAGTGTGTTCTTGAATTCTAAATATATGTATTTCAGCAATCTCACAGTTCATGGTTCAAGGGGGAGACATCATAAACGGAGATGGAACAGGGGGAGAGAGCATCTATGGAGAGACATTTAAAGATGAAAACTTTGTTTTGAAAGTGAGAATGTTTTATATTATTTTACCTCTAGTATATTTATTTATGTAGCGATATGTTAAACCCGCGCCTCCGCGCGGAATCCGCCGATCCACGCACCGCGGCGGGGCGCATCGCCAGTGGGAAATCGCCCCAAGTTCTTCGGATTCTTTCCTGCTCCTTGCACAGGCCGTCCCGAAGGTCACGCAGTCGCTCACGTCCACGATCCACCCCCCGCAGCTCACCATGACCACGCGGACTGCTGCGCCCGGCCAGGCGGCTCCTGCGCTGCCCAGAAGCGAAGCCACGACGGGACCGGCCGCGACCTCGTCCGCCTACACTGTCGCTAGCAGGCCGATCCCGCGACCTGCGTTCTGGCGTCACCAAACGACGTGACAATGACGAGTCCATTTCCTGGAACTCGAAACAAGGACAACTATGTAACCGTTCTAAATAATCTATGGAAAGTTATATAAAACTGTAAAAATTATATCCTGGGACTTCAAATCCCACTGGGAAGCATACTTTGTGAAAAGTTGTTTCCAGTCTGGTTAGGATATTGCAGGCTTGAATCACCTGTTTATCCAAAAAGAAAGATGATTTCGTACTTCCGAAGGCACGTAAAGCTGTTGCACCATCTAGCGTGTGTACCTATCCTAGGATTGGTTTTGGTCTTCCCTTTGGGTTGCGGAGGTCAGACGGCAGTCGCTCTGTGTAAAAACCAGTAATCTCGCTAAATCACCTAGGGTAGGTAGTGGACCCCGGGCTCTGAAGCGTAACCGCTGACGATGCAACCGGGCATACGCTCGGATGATGATGATGATGTTAAACCTAGACTGTTCTAAAAATGCTCACTATCTTTAGGACTTGGTTTAAACAATTATTCACCCAAATGAAGTTGACAGTGACAAGAGAAGGTGACATATAGCGGAAGATCTTCTTGTTTTGGACGGATAAACCAAATACTAAAGTTAGTCAACTTTAGGGGTGTCGGTCGGTAAGTTATTTTAGGACTTTAATCATTTTAAACTAGATCACGTTCTCTCGGGAGTTGCCATGGAAATATAAAGAGTCACCAAGATTTAAAAATAAACGGGCAAGTGCGAGTCGGACGCGTACATGAAGGGTTCTGTACCACTGTACAATGTTTTAAAATGCTGAAGAAACACGTTTCTTGTATGACGACCCCCTTTAATTTTTTACTTTTTTTTATTTTCAGTATTTGTTGTTATAGCGGCCACAGTAATACATAATCGGTGAAAATTTCAAGTGTCTAGCTGTTACGGTTCAAGAGATAGAGCCCTGTGACAGACGGACAGACAGCGGAGTCTCAGTAATAGGGTCTTTGCGCCCCTTGGGTACGGAACCCTAAAAACCGCAAAGTAACTTTATTTCGGGGGATCTGAACCCTCAGAGGGGAGATCTTGGGGTTCAGACCCCCCCGAAATAGACACAGCGTTTTTTTTCGGTTTTTTTTTTATCGGTACTTCTGTTATATGTATAGTGAAATAAAGTCTATGTTTACCTAGTCAAGTGGTATTTTAAACTTTGTCTTCAGCACGAAGAGGGAGTCCTCAGCATGGCAAACAAGGGCAGGCGGCATACAAACGGCTCCCAGTTCTGCATCACGACTGGGCTGTGTCCGCAACTGGACGGCACCAATGTGGTGTTTGGGAGAGTGCTTGCAGGACTCGGGGCCGTGCTTGAGATGCAGACAATTGCTGACAGTGAACTAGGACGACCTAGAGTGGTGAGTTTCATATCAATCAAAATCAATTATTCAATTTAATTATGACATAACATAACAAACAATGTAATCTCAGTCCATCCATATAACTAATTTTAAGTTTTTAGTTTGTTAGTTGACTTCTTTGGAGAAAACGTGCAGTGCAGTTTGTTGCCGCTTCTTCTGCACTTGCGCTTTCTTCTGCATTTGATGTCAACATTTGTGCAAAACAAAACAAAGCGACTATTATTAAGAGATATTATAAATATCCTATAATAATGAAGATAATTTGAATTTTGATCCGATTTTCACTCTAATGTTGTTTTGCCATTTCTTTACATGTGATGTGATTTTACATTATGCATTGATGAGTGATTCCACCTGAATAAGCCTGTTAGAATTAACCGAAGAATGAAATATTTATTTAGTAATTTGCAGGCACTTTTACACTTCAATAGGTTTAGTATATGTACATTACATGTAATGTTGAGGTGTGGGCGGACGTATGTGTGCAAAATGGCAAATATTCAATTTTGCCGTCACTCTGACCTTGCCGCCCGAGGCATGGGCCGTCTTTCCCTTCCCCCCTCCCCCTAGATCCGGGGCTGCTACACAAAATTACGTCAAAATTTTGAGGGAAAGAGAGATAGAAAGAAAGAGATAGAGAGAGAGAGAGAGCGAGAGGTCGCCATTAAATTTATATAGCAACCAGTCATTTAGTGATTTCCGTTTTCTACTTATAGTTCTAAGTATCTCAACAACTAAGTACAATCTTTAGTGGCTACGTCGCTAAACTCGTTTGAATCTAAACTCCTTGGATCCTCTCTTGTTACCTCAGATATTTAAGCTTTCATTTCAGTGTTTTTATGTAGGTACAATATGTATGTTTATGTATGTATACTAGCTTTATATGTATGTATACTAGCTGACCCGGCAAACGTTGTTTTGCCATATAAATAATTTAAAAAAAATGTAGAGGTGGACTACCCCTAACATTTAGGGGGATGAAAAATAGATGTTGGCCGATTCTCATAGATACCGGATAAGCACAAAAAATTTCATCAAAATCGGTCAAGCCGTTTCGGAGGAGTATGGCAACGAAAACTGTGACACGAGAATTTTATATATTAGATAACGTCTAACAAAATATACTGAAACTATTTTAAGGGTGAATTCAGTCTGTGATATTGAACAACTTTCCCTAAGGAACATATGAAAAATAATTTTTGGCTTTTCATACACTCTGATCAGCTGATCGGTCAACTTGTATGCGAGGCCAAAAATTATTTTTCATATTTCGATATATGTTCCTTGGGGAAAGTTGTTCAGTATCATGGACTGTATCCACCCTTAAAATAGTTTCAGTATATTTTGTTAGTCCCTGTATATCTCGTAGTTAGTTTGCATGTTTATATTAGTTTAAGTTCGTATAAATGATGCTTTCTTCTATTCTATGTACACTCTTCTACCCTTCTTGTGAGTAATTGTCCTATCTACTTATTAGCCGGTTGACTGGAAGAGATCCCATTATGGGATAAGTCCGCCGTTGCCAATTTACTCTGTATGTTGTTTTTGTCTTTAATTATGTGTTTTCTTAGTACAATAAAGTTATTACAAACAAGCAATCCTTTGGACGGACCATACCATTGGTGTCAGATTTTTCAAGCTGCCTAAAGGCATCTGACTAGCCTGACGACTGCCAAACAGTGATGACTGCCGGGTCCAACGGCTTTAACGTGCCTTCAAAAGTAGAGGGGAGCTCGAGAAAATTTTATGCCACGTGTGGTCACCCATCCAAGTGTGGACCACGCTCGGTGTTGCTTAACTTGCGAAAGCGTTAGTTATAATCATAATCATTTATTCATCGCTAACATGTTGCATAATATAGGATGACAAATGTCGGTGCAGTACTACATGTACCCAGTTTGGGTGTGGCGATACAATTTTAGGAACTATTTACATCGATTTAATATGAAATATAAAAATGTATGATATGAATATATAAAGTATAAATCGTAAATATACATACCTATTTTGTTAATATGCATTCGAAAATAATTAATTACATATGCTAAGTCGGAATTTTAAGTTGTCCAAGGTGGTCAAACATATGACATTATCATAATCTATAGCTATGCAGTCACATGCAGTAGTGCGTACTCCCGCCGGGCTACCAAAGAAGAAGCAATACAAGAGTGGAAAATCCGAATACCAATGTATCAGTTTTATTAATTGTCCCAGGACTGCATAATCGAAGACTGCGGGGAGATAACGGGAAACTGGGACGTGTGCTGCTGTGACGGCACTCCCGACCGACTGCCCGAGTACCCGGAGGACTACCTGGAGATGCACCATGTACCTGTAAATTCACCTTGCATTATCTCAAATTTTTAAATTATGCTGACTCTCAGAAAAATGCATGATGATTGAAAAAAGTATTTTTGGCCCATCGGTTAGATTATTAAAAAATATTGTACACATATTTTTTCTTTTCTCTGAGAAACAATAAATGACGGAGATACAGCGCATTTAAATTTCGCATGACGTCACGCTTTCGTACTGTTTTTACACATCGGTGACGTCACAAGCTCCCACTCTGGAACTTAGATACTCTGTATCTTTGTTAATTTGTACTTTTTTGATAAACTGAAAAATATGGGTACATTATTTTTATATAATCTAACTAACGGACTTATTAGAATAATACTTTTCTGACCCAGTCATCATCCCTAATGTGCAAATCCGCTACTAGATATCATTACAATTTTATCCCTAACGGGGTAGACATAGACTCGGGCCGTAACGTAAAAAAGCTTAAAAATTTTTTTATACGAGAATATAGCGAAGCAGTTACATTGATCGCTTTCCAGTCCCCGGGCTTCGCAGCATTACAGCTGAGGATGCAACTGGGAATACGCTGAGATGAGAGGGTGAGAGGTATATTAATCGCGTTAAGGTGAAACCGTGCAGAAGGCTTATTTAAAATATTTTTTTAAATCGAAAATAAGGTGATAGACAATATTTTGCTAACCACCAGGCATCAGATAGACCTTTATAGCCATTGAAAGTATTACGTGTTTTTTAAAAGTGGCAAGTAATCTCGCTATTTACTCGTAAGCTAGACGGACGGACCTATGATACTTTCAAGGAAAACTGATGTTATTTGCCACCTTATTTACGTTTAAACAATTTGTTTCAAATAAGGGCGCCACTACTTCACGGTATTCGCCTTAATCCTTTATTTATCAGTTGAAACTCAAACGAAACTAAATCGTTAATTTAATTTCAGCTACACCAATTCGTAAGCAGTATTAGAGACGTGAAGATCAGCGGTAACACACACTTTAGCAACGCGCGGTACAAAGCTGCTGCGAGGAAGTACAGGAAATGTCTGCGCTATATAGACTGCATACAGGCGCGGATACGGACACACGACAGCTGTATCGATCATGGTGAGCGTTCACGCATTTAGTTTTACTATATTGCCGAAAGATGGCGTTGTACGATTAAATCCATTTCTAAAACGCGCAATGGATATTTTTTCGTAAAAGATACACGTCTCCGGGATTTTTTGTAGCGGGGCAGTTCTTTGCGGATCAATATAATAGTTCAGATTATTAATTGTACTCTACAATACTGTATCTGTACTATTGGATCATTTTGTTAGGTTAGGAAGCTTGACAGAGACAAGATTTGGTTCTATCTCTGTCGCACATAGGTTTTGTGACAGAAAGGAACCCGTCGCGGGTATAAGTATGCTTAACGCAGAGGATGCCTTAAGACTATCAACGACAATCACCAACGGTGTATGGTCTTGTCTTGTTTCAGTATGTGAAACCACGACAACATTCAAGATACAGTGTCATCTCAACTTAGCCGCCTGTTACAAGAAGCTCGAAGACCACAACGCTTGCATCAAAGCTTGTGACGAGGTTAGTACTCCAGGAGATACTCATGAGATAATACGACAGACGTCCGATAGTGACGTCCTATTTCAATGCTAAACCAAATTACACTTTATCTCCATTGTGTAGCGCTCATTATAACTTGACACTGTAACGCAGACACGTAACTACGTACGTATGTTTAGCATCTTATGAAGTAAAGGTCCAGGCATCAAGTATGTATGAATCGGCTTGGGAAAGACCAACGTGTGGGATTTTAGACTGTCCATATCTAAGGCTTGAAACTACATCAAGCGGACCACCATGCGTGCCCCGCGCGTGCGCCCGTCGCGGGGAAGCGGGGCGTAACGTAATCTCAAGTTTAAGAGAGTTTTAAGTTTTTTTTTTTTTCACTTTTATAATTAATAATGAGACATCTTGCGATGGTATAGCAAACCAAAAAAAACTAGTGAATTGTTTTTTGTTATAAGGTCCTAGAAATAGAAGCCCGCAACGAGAAGGCTCTATACCGGCGCGCGCAAGCGAACTTCGCCCTTAACAACTATGACGCGGCGCTCTTAGACCTGAAGCAGGCCGACAGAGCCGCGCCCAACAACAAAGCCGTGCAGAAACTTCTAGAAGAGGTTGGTAGAACCCCTCCCTCCCCCCGCTTTTAATTATTTTCGTTGCGTCGCAGTTGGATTTTATAATCAGTTGTTAGACAAAACCGCTGTTAGGCAATACAGCTCGGTTTTCTAAAACAGCTGAACGTCGTTAAGCTGCATTGTCAATGTGTTACATTCAACAAAACCGCTAACCACTTTTAGACGTATGTAATGCAGAATATCTTATCAAATACATACAGGCTGACTTTATAAACACTGTCCAAATTTTCGGAACAAGTTCCAAAATCCATGTCATTCCATAAAGTCCATGATACTGAACTACTTTCTATAAAAAAAGTTATTAAAATCGATAAAAAGTTTTCGTCCTCCCATACAAATCAGCACTCAGACAGACGGATTGTGAAACATTTTTATCGATTTTTAAAAACTTTTTTTGTAGAAAGTAGTACAGTATCATGGACTGCACTTGCTCCAAAAATTTGGAATGTGTTTAAAAAGTCACCCTTTATATTCTGCTTTATAACCTTCAAAACTTGTTGCTTGAACCACGGCTTTTTTAAATTCCCACACACTGACTCTCACTAAATTCTGCTAACTTTTTATTTAAAACTGTCCTTGAAATCATTGTTTTCACTTGAGTGATAGGTAATTTTCAGTCATATTTGACGTATATTTATCACTTTCAGTAAATAACTTATTGTTGGATGCCATTGTTGTTGTTATGACACAGATAGACACAAATTATAGAATTAATCTACAACCTTACGTTTAATTTTACGCAGTTTTACAAAAACTTTAGCCGTTGATCCGCGGGCGGCATTGATAAATACAAATAGTTTATGCAATTCTGCGTATTATGGTTTAGTTATTTAACTAAAACGCTAAACGTCACTTAGTGATGTTTTACAAAACCGAGCTTAGAATGTACCAGCTGTAATATGCATGATGACATTGATGACTGAAAATTGTTTTTGGTCCATCAGTTAGATCATTAATATTCTACACTACTCCTATTTTTTCTTTTCTCTGAGAAACAATATATGACGAAGATACAGCGCATTTAAATTTCGCATGTCGTCATGGATTCGTACGACTTTTACACAGCGTTGACGTCACAAGCCTCCATTCTCGAACTTAAATACCTACTCTGTATCTTTGTGAATTTTTACTTTTTTGATAAACTGAATAACACGGGTACATTATTTTAGGATAATCTAACTAACGGACTAATTAGAATAATACTTTTCTGACCCAGTCACAATCCCTATTTTTATATTTACATTCCAGGTGCGACTCTCGAACAAAAGCTACAACGACATTCAAAAGCAAAGGCTGTCAAAATTTTTTCGTGAGCAAAAGGAGAAGACCGCTGAGATCGCAAACTGAACTGAGACTGAAAGTGGTTATATATAAGATAAGTTGACTGTAGCTACGTGCCTGTAGCCTTGTAGGTCTTGATTCCAATCTCTTGTAGTTGAAGTGTTAAGCAACATTGAACGTTACGTAATGTTGATAAAGCCTAATTTGGTTTGGCATTGTGATGGATGATACTTTTTTCCGAGATAAGTTTCTGTAGCCTTGCTGCATGACATTGATATGGAACTACATGTCCGTATTGCAGTATTAAGCAACATTGAACGCTGCGTAATATTGGTAAAGCCTAATTTGGTTTGACATTGTAATGGACGATCCTTTTTTTCGGAGTTAGGGTTCTATAGCCTTGCTGCATGACATTGATATGTAACTACATGTGCTGGTTGCAGTCTTAAGCAAAAATGAACATGTAGTGTTAGTAAAGCCTAATTTGGTTTGACGTAATAAAATGCAACTATCGGCCTGAAAATTCCATTGACTATACTTCCTAAAGGCTGTTTCTAGGAAAGGCAGAAAAACGGACGATTTATTGACGAAGTTATCAGTAAGCCCATGTGCGTTATTTTTCGTTGTAAAAAGAAAATAATACTACATAGTTATATAAGTAACAAGTGCGAGTCGGACTCATGAAGGGTGCCGTAACTCCTTACAATGTTTTAAAACGCTGAAATCAAATGGTCCTGTTGGCACCCTTTGGTTCCGGAACCCTGAAAAAGTACCTTAGCAACATTATCTGAAACACTTTGTCTGTGTCTAGACAATATCTTTCTCTATCGATGTAGATTTTACGACACTTTTGCGGCTTCCTAACTCTTACAAATAGGACCATAGAGTATAGAGCCGTCAAATTTTAGACATAGTTCAAAACTATGATATTAAATATAATGCAGCTCTCTAGGCAGCTAGTTAGTCTCGTTTGTAGCGTTGCTACAACGTAGTCCCAATGAGTACCCCTCTCCCGCTTCGTCTCGGGGATTGCAGTCAGTCGCGCGTGCTATGCGTCGACGCATACTATGCTTATTTGTATGGAAAACGGCACTGCGACAGCGCTTTGGAATTGACAGCGATGGACCTTTCACATTATTTTATAAATTCGAACTTTACATAAAAATGTTTTTGACCACTGGCAGTAGGCCTAAAGGTCAATGCACTAAATTCTTCGTGCTTAACGTCCCTACTTTAGTATACAAAGAATTTCACAGAGTACGATTTGCTTCCACAATAAAAGAAATCTTCGACTTATTAATATTTGAAACTCTCTGAAGACATCAGACCTCGTCTTCGCCACCGCGTGTATTTCAATAAGATATTTTATGAGTATTATATACGTACTTACAGTAAAATTTAATAAAAAATCATATAAAATCTCATTTACACACTGCAAGTTTCTTGCCTGTTGCATGTAATTAAATTAAATTACAGACTAGCATTGGCGGGATGACTTACGGATGACTTGCATTGGCGGAATGACTTAGGGATGACTTGCATTAGCGGGATGACTAAGATGCATACATTACTGCTTGGCGGGATGACTTAGAGATGACGTGCATTAGCGGGATGACTAAGATGCATACATTACTGATTGGCGGGATGACTTGTATTGGCGGGATGACTAAGATGCATACATTACTGATTGGCGGGATGAATAAGATGCATACCTACATTACTGATTGGTGGGATGACTTAGATGCATACCTTACTGATTGGCGGTCCGTAGCTCTGAGTAAGGACGAGTGGAAGGAGGAAGGGGAAGCCTTTGCTTAGCAGTGGGACACCAATATAGGCTAGTAAAAAAAACATACATGGTTTAAACAATGTCAACCATTCAAAATTATTGCTTCAATTAAATTGTACGCTTCATTGCAAGCACTGTGTAAATAGGCCTTAACTCTACCGGATCATTTGTAATAGCGTAGATTTAATTAATTAGATATTAGATAGTCGAACAAATTGGATATGGTAAATGTATAAAGCGATTATTACACTATCCAATTTGTAAGAACTAGGAACAGTTAGGTTCCTAAATTGTTAGCTAGTATAAAATCACATTATACTAAATTGCATCCTAAATCGAGACGCGTGACCGACGACGACGCATACAAAAACTATCTTTGTTGCTTTTATTATAAGGTTATTCTTGTTTAACCTGTTGGTGTTGCTTGTAACCTATTGAGTTTTGTAATGAATTCACAGATTACAAGGAAGTAGAGGGAACGTCATTTTTACTCTAAATCGGATCAGTCCTAACAGCGATTACATCTTCCGATTTCTTAGTCCTTTCTAGGATTCCTTCAAATTGAATATTGTAATAACCGCTTGCAAAAAGGATATTAGTGTGCAATCAAAAGAGGTAGTACGTAAACATTGCCTATAATAATCACTGCCTGTAGTTTAAAATTTTTAATTATAATGAAATGTTTGCGTGCAGGCATGACTTGAACATTATCTCTGCGCTCAACTGCGCCAGAAGGAGGGTTATGTTTTTCGAGTGTATGTATATGTTGTAGTTGGATGGTATAAATCGCTAATTCACGAAACCTCTAGTTGTTTGGCATTACAGCTCGGTTTTGTAAAACAGTGAACTCTAATACGCGGAATGGAATGAACGACTTGTATTCATCCATGCGGCTAGAGAAGTTGTTGAACATTCTATCTAAAGAAATTATATACAATTTAGAATGCCTACGAAGTGGCAATGGCGAGCGAGCGAAGCGAGCGTGCCGCGGCAGCGGCCAGCGAGTGCTAGAAAAGTTCTATCCATTTTACTAGGTTAGGGCAAACCTATATCAATAAAAATCGTAAATAGTTTTTTGGGAAATTAAATTCGATGTCGAAAAAATCTTATTTTGACGTTAAGATTGTTTAATGGTTTCGTCAAACAGCGGATTACCGCGCTACTGTTTCGCAAAACCGCTAGCCGTTTGGAAACATGGTTAGCGGTTTCATTGAACGTAACACGTTGCGCAATCTTAGACAATCCAGCTGAACGATATTCGGCTGTTTAACAAAACCGAGCTGTAATACCAAACAACTAGAGGTTTCGTGTATTAGCGGTTTATACCATCCAACTGCGACATATATACACGCTAACTTTTTAAACAGTGTCCAAAAAACTTTCCCCAAGGAATACACATTTAAACAGTTTTGTTTGAGAAAGTCGATTTTCTTAATACTAGGTATAGGTACATTTGTATTAATAAGGATCGTTTATTCAGACTGGTTCATTTATACAAATAAAAATATCTTTGATTTATAAGAAGCATAAAGTTCAAATCAATTTGTAAAAATGTTAATTACAAGATAATAAAGTGTGTTTGTACTGCGAAAATTATAGGAATAGAGATTTGTTTTAACTCAAAAAAAATACATAGAAACCAGTCTGTATGAGCAGACCTTAGCGGTGATCGGATCGGATGATTTGAAAGTACCTTAAGTTTCTAAAAGTAGGCAAAATATCAGTAGAGAATGGCGACAAAATTATTACAAAGATCTTTACGACGATAAATTCGGCACGCCAAAATTTTCATTCCTTTTATTTAGGCTTGAAAGTACGTAAAGCGGAAGTTTGTCTGAAACAAACACGCGCGCGGGGCTACGCGCGTGTATCGCGAATAGATAATAGAAAATTATTTTATTGATATCAAAAAGGCATATAATTACACTCACAGTACATAGATTTTTACGTGAATACGTGATGGTCTCCGTCGATACCCTTCGCAAAGACCGGATTACGGAGTGTCAGCTACTTCAATTTTAATGACATTTATAGTTGTGTCGATAGAGAATTTAATATATTACTGCGTAGATAAATGAATGTATGGCAGTCGGTCGTCTGATAATAATCTTCACTATATAGTCTATGCTGAACAAGCCCGAGCCGCTTGCGGAAACCGCGCGTGCGTCCGTCGCGGGGAAGCGGCTCCCGTCGCTCTAACGCCCCCCCCCCCCTCTCCCCGCGCGGGAGCACGTGACTTACGCCCCCGCTGGGCACCTTTTTATGGAACCACGCGGGCGTCCGCTTAACGTAGTTTCAAGCCAACGATAAAGAGATATTAATACTATTAATAATAGGAATGGAGCCCCATAGATTGTCAGTAATTAAAATATTCCATCCATTCCAAGTCGAGGAATTAGGTACATTTTAAGTATTATTTCTGTGTCTCTATTTCAAAATTTATGAAGAAATTAGATCCAAAATGTCAAGTATACTAAGTGCCAGTTGGCGAGTAAAACCCCGCACATTGACCTTTAAGGCGAAGATATAGGCAAATGGCCTTGAAGTGTGAAATAAATTGTTAACTCGTAAATATGGTAATAATTTCCATATTGCTCTTCGTCATGCACTAGATAGCCCTTTAAATTATTTTATGAACTGCCATTGAAACTATTATTGGTGATCCGTCTAGCTTTAAAACTTGCCGTGGCCACTTTTGGCGGAAGCAAGTTTTAAAGCAAGACGGACTAATGTAAATACTTTTAACAGTGGTTCATAAAATAATTTAAAGGGCTATCTAGTGCATGACGAAGAGCAATATGGAAATTATCTCCATATTTACGAGTTAATAATTTATTTCAAATGAGGGCGCCACTTCAAGGTCATTTGCCTATACCTCCACCTTAAGTCGGTTTCGGTTGTTCCAGCTTTGCTTCACTCCCAAAGTTGAATGTGGATTAACTGATACCATAGGGCCACATGATATTGAACAACTTTCCCAAAGGAACATAAATCGAAATATAAAAATATTTTTTTAAACAGAAACTCAGATCAGCTGATCGGTCAACTTGGGAGGCCAACATTATTTTTCACATTTCGATATATTTTCCTTGGGGAACGTTGTTCAGTATCATGGACTGAATCCGCCCTTAAAATATTTTCAGTATATTTTGTTAGACCCTATATATGTATATCTTCGAATTACTTACTAACTGGCTCTTAGTATAAGTATCCTTATATACTTTAGGCGACTAGAGCGCCAGATACCTAACGTTATTGGAAGATACTGCTTGATGTTGGTAAGAATGTGTAAATTACGGCCGTGCTGAAGTTGCCTTAGCTGAATATTAAGGCCGTAACTGAATTTTCCGGGGTCCAGTGCTGCTCCCATTTAAAATAAATCTTTTCATAGAAAACGGAGACATAATTTAAAATTTTGGTATTACCAAGCCCTAGAAAACCTTTCAAAGTATTTTATGAACTACTATTTACAGTTTAAAGTGAGAACGTTAAGCTTTACTACGCACATTTGCGAAAAACGGCCACTTTTGGCAAATGTGCGTAGTAAAGCTTAACGGTTGGCTATAAATACTTTTAAACTATCGCGTTGCATTATTATTAAATTAATGCATACGGGAATTAACGCGAAACGTACCTTTTATTTATTTATTTTGCTGACGTTTCATTCGGGTTTCACCGAACGTGGGACCACGAGTCAAGCTGGGACCACGTTCGGTGAAACCCGAATGAAACGTCAGCAAAATAAATAAATAAAAGGTACGTTTCGCGTTAATTCCCGTATGCATTAATTTAATAATAAAGCTTAACGTTCTCATTATAAACTGTTTACTGTTTACAACAGTAGTTCACATAATAGTTTGAAGAGTTATCTAGGACTTGGTAGTAGCAAAATTTTAAATGATGTCTCAGTTTTATTTAAAGTGATTTATTTTTAACGGGGGCAGCACTGGACCCCGGAAAATTGAGGTACGGCCTTATCTGTCTTATTTATAAAACCTCTGTGCTTACTTCATCAGTTATAGACTTCGATCAAGAATACAACTAGATACGCGTTACCTACAAAATCAACTTTTACTTTACCTACCTACATTATTTGTACCTCGTAGATGACTGGGTCAAAAATAAATTGTTTGGCACTGTTAAGAAAATAAAACGTCACAAAATAGTGTCACTTGTCATTGATCATATACATTTTCAACATGGTTTTAGATTTTTCAATGCAGAAAAACTGATATTAAGAGCGCTATTTGACTCCAAATATCTATGACGTCACGGTTATGTATTTCATGCAAATCCCATAGGAAATGTATGTTTTAACATTTAGAACAAAGTGTCTGATTTGACTTACTGTCATCTAGTGGTTTGTAATAAAGTTAAATAATTAAAAAGCGCGGAAGCAGGCCCGGATGGACGTAGGGCCCGCCTACCCGCGACGGACGCCCGCGTGGGGCACTTTTTTTTGGAACCGCGTGGGCGTCCGCGTAACGCAGTTTTAAGCCTAAATAGATTATTACAACTGACCAAGTCAACTGATTTGAGAAGCGTAGATTTTTTTGAATAAAAAAATAACGTCAATTTCATTGGAAATATGGCCTTATTAATTAATGGCAAATCATCCTCGATTTGAGCTATTCCAAAAGAATCACTGCCATTTATACAATACGTAAGTAAGCATTTTTTAGGATAATGTAACGACGAGTGCTAGTTTAGTCATACTACTCGCCGTTTGGCTTGTCAATAGCGGATACTTTTAATTTTGTAACCTCATTTATTCATAATAAAAATATTAAATAATACAGTAGTTGAAAAAAAATTAATGAAAAACTAAACTAGATAATATAGTAAACTTAACTAAAATTAAACTAATTTAATCTAATAGGAATCAAAAATTCGCCTCGGATACCTTAAATCAGCTACAATTTTTCTTTTTACCCGACTAAGGTGAAGCCAAAGGGAGGGTTATGTGTTTCGCTGCTATATATGTTCACACTTTTGAAATAACACACTTAGTCGCGGAATCTATATACCACCCACGTCTCTATTCATAGGTCAATGTCCGCTTTTGACATGCAAAACGGCAACAAGTATATTTTTGCTTTAATTTAAAAATAGGACAGGCTGTGCTAATGGTTAAAAAGAGGAAAAGGGGACGAAAGGTTTTAATAAATAGTCCCCAACAATAATTAGTTTTATGTTCATATTTTCACCTCACCTTAATTAAGTATTTTCTCTATACAACGTGGAATGAACATACCCGTAATAAATAGAACAAACAACAACAAAAAAACGACATTTCCATACAAATCGCCCATTTACATACATTTTTATATGAAAATGCCATTTTTTTTTTGTTTTTTGGCTGTTATTTTAATTTCATTAAACTATAATGATTAGGAATAGCTCGTGGTTCGATTTATTACGGGTATGTCCCTTCCCGTTATACAGGCTGACTTTTTAACCACCAGCCAAATTGTTGGAGCAAGTTCAGTCCATGATACTGAACTACTTTCCATAAAAACAAATAACGAAAAAGTAAAATAAAAATTCGCCTTCCCATAAAAAATCAGCGCTCAGCCAAACGGATTTTGTTTGGAAGGACGAAAAATTTTTATCGATTTTTAATAACTTTTTATAGAAAGTAGTTCAGTATCATGGACTGAATTTGCTCCAATAATTTGGCTGGTGTTTAAAAAGTCACCTGTATATGTATATGATCAGGTCACCTATAATATTAATGACAGTAACAAAGTGACTATTATTAAGAGATATTATAAATATCCTATGATAATGAAGATATTTTGAATTGAATTGACAGCTTTATTGTGAATAAAATATACAGTTTTGAACAATTGAATATTATTTTGAAGGCAACTACCTGACATAATACATACCTATGCAAATTATTGTTAAAAATGTTCCTTTATTTTTCATAGTAACATTAAATTATTTCACTCTCTGTAGGTAAGTAAGGTAAGGTAGTTTTTCTTTTAAAATTTTCTTTAAAATAATATTTTTTGTTATTTATCTTATTATCATGTGTATTATAAAATCATTAATAAAGTTTTATTTTATTTAAGTATTTTCGAACAACAAATTAACTTGTGTACAAAAAATATACCTATTGTGGAAAATAAGGATCTAATGCAATTTGTATGATTTATGGTTAAGATGGTACAGGTAGCCACCCAGCGTCGGTAGACAATGAGGATCAATCAGTAAACAGAAAAATCCAATTTTGACTTATATTTCGCATGCCTCGTGATTTACTAAGTACGGCGCGGCACTTTTTGAATTTTAAAATCCGTTCAGAAATGCAGAAGTTATTCAACATTTAATTGACCGCGATTTTAAAACACGCGTCTGCCGACGATGACGTCACTATCTCGAAGCGACACGCCGTCCGCGCGTCATCGCATTCGTTTACGGACACTGTTGGTTTTTTTGCATTGTTTCTGGGACTGTAATAATGAGCAACAAATTGAAAGATGGGTTTGAAAAATGATTACCCATAAATCGGTATTTTATATAATTTTCCATGTAATTTTCCACCTATAAAATAGTTTACATTATGTTGATTGATACAAGAGCTACATAACTAAAATTTAATAATATTATCTAATCTTTTTAGCAAAGTTCTGACTATGCGTAGATTAGGATACGGAATACGTGTAAAATAAAACCGGTCAAGTGTGAGTCGGACTTGTACATGAAGGGTTTCGTACTTTGGTTACGCAAATACCTACGTACAATGTTTTAAACCCCTGAAAAATAGACGTCTCTTGTATGATGACCCCCTTTTATTTTTAACTTTGTTTTATTTTTACCCGACTGCGGCAAAGCCCAAAGGAGGGTATGTGTATAACCTGTATGTATGTCCGACTCTATGTTCCTCCGTTACTACTTACTAAACGGCTGAACCGATTTTAATTAATTATACGTGGTAAGATTCGTCTTAACAACTAGTTTCATCATGGGCTATATTAAAATTATTGGAAATCAAAATGGCGGATTTCAAGCGCCAAATTGCGCAGCATGAAAAATATTTTCTTTTCAAAACCTATCGAGTGGGATTAAAGAATTAAAGAATTTTATTAAAGAATTACAAAAATATACATACTACCACGCCTGTTTCCCACAGGGGTAGGCAGAGACTATGGACCTCCACTTGCTACGATCCTGACAGACCTTTTTATAAAAATATATACAACTTATATCTTAAAATGAAATTTGGAATAATAAATGCTAAAAACAACATGCATAACCATGCATTTGCATGGTAATGTACATCATATATATTTTTTAGTTTAATCATTCTCTTATTTTGGAAGTTACAGGGGCGGACACATTTTACCATTTTGGAAGTGTCTGTCGCGCAAACTATTTAGTTTAGAAAAAAATGATATTAGAAACCTCAATATCATTTTTAAAGACTTATCCATAGATGGATATAGACCCCACAAGTATGGGTTTGATGAAAAAAATTTTTTTTAGTTTCAGATTTCTTATGGGGAACCCCCAAAATTTATTGTTTTTTTTTTCTATTTTTGTGTGAAAATCTTAATGCGGTTTACAGAATACATCTACTTACCAAGTTTCAATAGTATAGTTCTTATAGTTTCGAAAAAAAGTGGCATACGGACATACGGACAGACAGATAGACATGACGAATCTATAAGGGTTCCGTTTTTTGCCATTTGACTACGGAACCCTAAAAAGTACCTACTCTTGCTTGCTAGCGGGTGTCTCTTCATAACACTGATCCACTTTTTTATAGATTTTTGGTCCTTCGGAACACGAAAAAAATAGTTTGGAGTACCTACTATTAGTTGTAGGTATACAATATTTATTGGAAATATTTTACGCTATTGTTGACACCACAACTCAACAATAAATCCACAACAAAACAAAAAAGGCCAAACAATACTCAAAAATGTGGGTAAGTACGGAATATTACCCACAAAACAGGTGAGCGCGCGCGGCGGGTAGTACGGGATGGGTTGAATGACGTCACAGCGATCGAGACTCGTACTCTCGGGCGTTTTTTGAACTGCTGCAGTATAATCGCTGTATATTCGTCATTTTTGGTCGGATTTGGATATTTTTTTCACTGTATGTTGTGGTTTTCTTCATTTTATCAATCTACATACTTAACAAAAAACGTGATTGATCCTCATTACGATCGACTGATTTTAGCGTTTTATACATGGTGATGTGAATCATGATTCATGATAATAAAAATTTAAACGAGATGTTTGTTGTTTTTCTCTTAAATCACCGGAGTGCCATTTTTTAAACTCTTGCTTGAGTCATTATTAGATTCGTTTCGTAGTAAAGTAACTCAACGTTCAAAATGGCGCCCCTGGTCGTTTTTAGGGTTCCATAGCCAAATGGCAAAAAACGGAACCCTTATAGATTCGTCATGTCTATCTGCCGTATGTCACAGCCACTTTTTTCCGAAATAAATAAATAGTGTAATTGTCTAGAGAAGTTTAAATACATATATATTGCACTGATATTTGTGTAAATATTGTCATTAAATGGCAGCTAATTTTATTAAATAAATGTATGTGAGGTCGAATGCACGACAGTGTATGGGAGAACAATACATTAGCTCGGGAGAACCTTCAGCGACAGCCACAGCTACCGGCGACACGTTGGATTTGAAAGTTTTTGAAAATCTAATAGATGGGTTCGAAACTTTTTTTAAAAAGATGAAACAGATGTGTGTAGTCTAATAGGAGGAGGTATGTTGTTCCAACATTTTGTCGCCTGATACCGGAAGCTGCCCCTTAAAGAAGCTGTTTTGTGACGATGTACTTGAAGTGGTGGACGACAAGATTTGCATTACGATTAGAATACTTAATCCTTGAATAAAGATATTCTGGAGTCCTATTTTTTATCACTCCAAACAACAGGGTTGCCAAATGAAGCTGTCTACGGGAGACCATATTCAGCATCGAACCATCGTTGAGATATGGCTTCGCGGCGGGACATTGCAGCAAAATCTACAGCACGCGTTTTGAACACGTTGTATTAGACGCTGAGTGCGCTCTAAAAGTCGAGGCCCGTAGACTAATCGCCGTAGTTAAGTCGCGACAGGATTAATGATTCGCATAGCCTAATTCGTACCTGCTCAGTTAACAAGTTTCTTATTTTATATAATATTTTCAAACGGTAGAAACAGTTTCTAACAATATTGCCGACATGTTTTTCGAACCTAAGCCCGCCGTCCATTATGATGTAGGTACATTAACCATGCAAACTTCCACCGAAAATTGGTTTGAACGAGATCTAGTAAGTAGTTTTTTTTTAATACGTCATAAATCGTAAAATGTTACTTACTGCTACGGAACCCTTCATGGGCGAGTCCGACTCGCACTTGGCCGCTTTTATTTTCTCAGGTTATTTATTGTAGTCGCAAAACTTTCGACTTGAGATGAACGTGTTGAAAAAAACAATAAATCGATATTATGATCGAGTTTTTGTGTATGTCATCATCATCATCCAAGCATATTCTGCTTTCTCAGCAGTTATGCTTCAGAGCCCGGAGTTTGCCCGGAGTCCGCTACGGCTGCCGGTCCACCGAAGCGGATAGGATTGCATAAAATCTCCGCTCCGCTTCAGTGGACAGGGAGTTACGAACTAGTTTAAAAATTCATGCAAAACCGGAAAGCGGAGCAGGGAGACGAAAACGAAAGGGAAAATAGAATTGCTTAAATGGTATAAGGTAACTAATTCGGTTTCTTCTGACTCCAACTCTTCTTCCTCGGGTAATTTAAGGCTACACGATAACATGTTGCTGTCACGCTGTCAGTGAAATCTTGCAGTTAACTAAACCAACAGCCCGCCGCCAGGAGCTCGAAATGACTCGTCGTTTGCTCGCGGCCTAGCTCCGCTTATTGAAAAATAGTCCGCAACTCCGCTCCGAATAACTTCCTCGCTCCGCTACCTTGCTCCACTTCGGTGGACAGACACAGTCCGCAACTCCGCTCCGCATTACTTCCTCGCACCGCTCCGCTACCTAGCTCCGCTTCAGTATTAGTATGTACTAGTACTAGGTGATTTGACTAGGTTACTGGTTTTTACACAGAGCGACTGCCGTCTCACCTCCGCAACCCAAAGGGTAGACCAAAAGCAATCCTAGGATATTAAATTAATGCATACGGGAATTAACGCGAAACGTACCTTTTTTTATTTATTTTGCTGACGTTTCGCTCGGGTTTCACCGAACGTGGTCCCAGCGTGACTCTCTTGAATCCTAGGATAGGTTTAAACAAACGGTAGATACCTACAGTTCGGGACATACAGCTTTACGTGACTTCCAAAGCCCGGAATTATCTTTCTTTTCGGATAATCGGTGATTCAAGCCTGCAATATCCTAATCAGACTGGAAACAACTTTAAACAAAGTATGCTTCCCAGTGGGATTTGAACCCACGATCTCCGGATCACAAGCCGAACGCTTTGACCACGAAGGCAGTGTGTGACGTGAAACAAAACGCAATTAAAATCAATTTCTGTTTTTTTTTTTAATAAATAATTTTACGGCTCTGGATACAAGTCCTTTAGAGCCTATAGATTATCTTTAATTTTGTTCTTTATTCCTAATCCTAACAAGACAATCAAAGGGTGGTGTAGGCCTTTGACTGGTGCAAAGGAGCTTCTGGCGACAAATCTATACGAGTCCACTGGTTTACATAGACGATTGAGTGGCGGACGACGCCCGAAGACGCCCCACAGTCCGCAAAATAAATATCACTACAGCCGTACTATGACTGTCCACTTTTCACACATTGTTCATGTCATAAGCATTTATGACACCAAACAACACCAATTTCATATTATAAAGTCCACTAAAATCAATTTATAAAATAATTTATAGCAAACCCCAACCGACTTCCCCTTGACTTCCCGCCAAAAAAACTCATCAATTTCTGTCTATCAAAACGCTATTGTCATTGTCAAAGTGACATTTGAGTCAAATGTCACTTTGAGCTATTTATATTTATCTGACATTGGCAATTTAGGATTTGTTTCGTTTTGATGTGATTGTTTTCGTGTTATAAATTCCTTGAAGTACTGAATTATTTTCACACAAAATACAATAAATAAGCCTCGAAAATGGTTAAGATTGCTCTCCAAATCAAAGCTACGCTAGAATGCATAGATAAACTGTACACCAACCACCCTCACTACCAGTGGTTCCTTAAGCTTAAGTGCAGCAGCTGTGGTGAGGTTACCGATAAGTTTCACGACCTCACGGAGGCCGACAAGGTGCCGCAGAAACACAACCGGTCGGAGACGAATCTGCTGATCAAATGCAAACTTTGTTCAAGGGAAAATAGCATGGATGTTATTGAAGGAAGCAATGGTAAACATAACCTTATTCGTTATTTGTTTTTAATATCATCATCAGGTCTTTTAGTCTCCACGGCAGGTTCACGATCCTCTGTTATACCAGAGCAATAGCCAGTGCTGTCAGGATTTGGCCTACACTACACGCTGGCCGGACGGGTTGGATAGGTCACATTGATGTTTATAAGCTTTGTTTACCTTGTATTTCCTAAGTCGCCTCCAACGACATCTACGGAAAGACTTGGAGTGTCCTATTCTACTCTACCGGAAACCACGTGACTGTTTTCAATATAATGACTCATATCGAACTGCACCAGCTTCGTCTTTCATTATTTTAAAGCCAGGCATTTGCTGTTATCTAACTACCTTTCTATAGGCCCCAGTTTTATTTCTTCTTCATCTTAGCATGTTCCCGGTTGCAGCTGCAGCCGTTATGCTGCTTTCAGAGCCCGAGATGCGCTTTCCCACTTTTTGTTTTTCAAATATAAAATACCTACCATGAGACAATACTGTATGGATGTTTGGAAAAAACGTTTTGATAAATGTTCAGAGTCAAAAGGTATCTGGTACAAAACCATTCAAACTTCACCAAATCCAGTTCCTTGGTTTGATTATGCTGGACTTCCGAGAGAATATCTTGTGTGTGCATTCAATTCAATTCAAAATTCAAAATATCTTTATTATCATAGGATATTTATAATATCTCTTAATAATAGTCACTTTGTTTTGTTTTGCACAAATGTTGACGTCAAATCGTTACTTAAAGCTAAGTTTACGCCGCTTCCTAGGCGCAAGTGCAGAAGAAGCGGCAACAAACTGCACTGCACGTTTTCTCCAAAGACGTCAACTAACAAACTAAAAACTTAAAAATAGTTATATAGATGGACAGAGATTACATTGTTTATTATGTCATAATTAAATTGAATTATAAGAATTACGAAATTTAAAATAATGTCAATTTGTAAATTTAGTATGTACCAATGTACCTAAATTATGACATGTCTAAGTATACAAACCTTTAAGAGGGACCCGCGCCAAGCTCAAGCCAGACCTTTTTGTCTTTAAGATAGTCATCGGTCCTATAATAAGCCTTCTCACAAAGTACTTTCTTTACATACGCTTTGAATTTTCTGTCTGGCATATCAAGGACCGATTCTGACAATTTATTATAAAAAAGTATACACTTCCCCATAAAAGACTTACTGACTGTATTCAGCCTGTAATACGGGCTAGCTAAGTCATTCTTATTACGTAAATTTCTATCTGTAAAATCACTTACTTTATTGAACATGGAAATATTTTTCCTTACATACATTATATTTTCAAATATGAATTGTGATGCAAAAGTAAGTATACCTATTTCCTTGAATAATTCCCTCAGTGAGTCTCTCGATCCTAAACCGTAAATAGCACGAATTGCTCTTTTTTGTAAAAGAAAAATAGTCTGAATGTCGGCTGCACTCCCCCATAGAAGTATCCCGTAAGACATTAGACTGTGAAAGTAACTAAAGTACACTTGTCTAGCAGTTGCTACATCTGTCAATTGTCTTATTCTCCTAACAGCGTAAGCCGCAGAGCTAAGCCTATTAGAAAGTTTAGTCATATGAGCGCCCCATTGAAGTTTCGAATCAATTGTGATTCCTAAAAAGGTAGTACTTTCAACCAGATCGAGTTTCTGACCATTAATTAGTATGTCAACGCAGGCTTGATTCACATTAGGAAGAGAGAATCGAATGCATTGGGTCTTGTTTGCATTTAACATGAGGTTATTGGCCGAAAACCAATCAGAAATTAAAGATAAGGTGCTGTTCACCGCGCTAGCATCACTGTTATGTCGATCTATTTTAAATATTAGCGAGGTGTCATCAGCAAACAGCACCATGTCAGCCTCTTTCTCAACCATGTAAGGCAAGTCATTGACATAAACTAAGAAAAGGAACGGTCCTAGAATTGAACCTTGGGGTACGCCCATTTTCACATTAGACCCGTGTGATTTTATGCCGTTTATATCAACAGTTTGAAGCCTATCTGTTAAGTAAGATTCTATTAATTTAATTGAATTATCATCAAAACCGTATTGACGAAATTTGAGCAAAAGTGTTGGATGATCAACGCAATCAAATGCTTTAGAAAGATCGCAAAATGATCCAATTGCATCATTTCTGTTTTCCCACGCGTCGTAGATATTAGTAATAAGTGCTACTCCTGCATCGGTGGTCGATTTTCCAGCAGTAAAGCCGTATTGTTGGCTATGGAAAAGATTATTGGTCTTAAAGTGAAGTAGCATTTGATTGAGCATTATCTTTTCGAACACCTTACTCAAAACTGGCAGAATAGAGATAGGTCTGTAGTTGCCAGGGTCTGTTTTTTCTCCTTTTTTGAATAAGGGAATTAGTTTACTACATTTCATTAAGTTAGGGAATATGCCTTCATCAATACATTCGTTAAATATAAAAGCTAAATCGGCAGCAATTATGTGTATAATATGACTTACTACGGCTACTGACATGCCCCAGTGATCTTCTGATTTTTTTAAATTTAACTGTTTAAAAGCATCTATTATATCGCTAGGGCTAACATGCTTAAAATTAAATTTAGAATCACAAGGGCTAACATTACTCTTAAGCAAAGCCTCAGCACGCTGGGCGCTAGAACTCACATTAGAAGTGAGTTCCAAAGGAATGTTAGTAAAATAATCATCAAATATATTTACTATTTCTTCAGTTTTTGAAGTATTTTTACCACTACATTTGATTCGGCAAATATTTTTTTTGGTTTTATTTTTACCTGTTTCCTTATTTATGACACTCCATGTTTCTTTAATTTTATTAGGAGCATTATTTATTTTTTTGCTAATACTATTCGACTTGGCTCGTCTACAAACTTTTTTAAATATTTTAGAATAATTTCTAACATATTCTATAAAAGAAGGATTAAAGTTATATTGTTTTTGGGCATATAGATCATATAACCTGTTTCTACTTATGTAGATGCCGGTAGTAGCCCATTCACTAAACTGTGATTTACTATGAACTACTACTCTTTTTTGTTTCAATGTTTTAGAATACTCAGAGGAAACAGTACTAAATAGTTTATTATAATGGTCGTCAGGATTATTTCCTGTATATACCACTGATAATAATTTGCTATCTAAATTATTTTTAAGTTTTTTTATGTTTTTAGAAGTAATCGGTCTACACAAGATCTTATCTTTTCTCAAATTACTGGTGGACTCTTTGACAAAAGCTACATATACACCAGAATGATCTGAAGGCAATTTATTAATAACAGATTTATCACAATAGGGCTCACATTTAGGGTGAGGGCTGGTCATATTCTGTTGAAGAAATTTCTACTCTTAATGAGAGTGACCCGTTCAGACTTATGCAATTATTGTGATAAGACGGAGGACTTACTACATGTCTTGATGGAATGTGACCAGTATACCGCCCTACGTGACTGATTTTTGGGGGGACTATCGATGTGCAATGGTGAGCTTAACATAATGTTAAGCAACCCACTATCACATATGGCAAAAGCCATATATCTTTTCATAAGAGCTGTGATGTTGCACAGAAACTAGAAATTATCTAATCGAAATCCCCCATGAGGCTGGCATAGTCACACCAAGTGAACTGAAGCCTCAGAAAAAAAAATAGATAAAAAAATATATATATATAAAATAGATCTCAATGGTCAGCCAAGGATGCCAAAGACCTTGCGAAGTGGAGAAGAAATAGGTAGATGAAACAGTTTGAATGATTGCGCTATAGTTTTATGGACCGGCCACCTGCTTGATGTCAACCCTCTTTAGGTAGCACTATCCTCTTTCTAGTTCTATTTGTTCTGTCCTAAGCCTCAGAAAAAAAAATAGTTAAAAAAAAATATATATATAAAATAGATCTCAATGGTCAGCCAAGGATGCCAAAGACCTTGCGAAGTGGAGAAGAAATAGGTAGATGAAACAGTTTGAATGATTGCGCTATAGTTTTATGGACCGGCCACCTGCTTGATGTCAACCCTCTTTAGGTAGCACTATCCTCTTTCTAGTTCTATTTGTTCTGTCCTAATTTATGATTGGAATAGTTGAACTGTTCAATATAAATGAGGAAAATTCTGTTTATGATCAATTACTAACTACCTAGTTATGGAAACTGTAATTTTTTGGCAAAGGCGGCATTCGGATTCTAAAAAGACGCGACCTTTGTGGCGCGCGAATGCATGCACACCACTTTCAAATGAACCATAAATAAATTAAACCATTTAATACTTTTATGGACTGTAACTTTTTATTGTGTCTTAACCCTTTAACCGCGAACGTCGGATTAATCTGACAAACATTTTCGTGCCCATTTTGCGAGCGTCGGATTTATCCGGCCAAAAACTATGGATATTTACTATTCCTCGCGCTGGGAGCACGACAACTGATATAAAGTCTCGCGATAAAAGGGTTCAAGTGCACAAATTATTGTGGTTTCAGGTGTGTATACCAACGATGATGTAAATAAATTCAAAACGCTAGTTATATTTGACTGCAGAGGTGTGGAGCCGGTCGACTTTGAGCCTAAGTCTGGATGGGTAGCTGAAGCTGAGGATAATGGTGATTGTCTTTCTATTTATTTTATACATACTTTCAAGATGAGAGGTGCAAACTTTTAAAAAACCTTCTGGGTGCCTAATTTTAGCCCCCAGTAGAAAAAGTGGGTATTTTAACACTGCAAAAGGTCAAAACAGTGGAAAAAGTTGCTTTTTAGAAAAAGCTTGCCTACCAAATGTAAAATAAAACGCCCAGCAGGATTCTAAAAAATATGATAGTAGGTAGATTTTTTTATTTTTTAACCAATTGATGAAGTGGAGTTGGGAAGTTCATTTCTTCTCATGAGCCTCTGGCCCCGGGCTCCCATGAAGACGGCGCCCAGTTATATGCCTAGATGTGTGAAATTTCTTTGAAATTACATGTGGGTCCTTCCATGCAAATAAGCTCTCACCTGTATGAATTTTTTTAAGGGAGGGCAACAAAAAAAAGTTCTTCCTTGCTGGTCTGGGAGAAAAAAACATAGAATGAATGTTTATGTAGACTTGAGTGCTCTAGTCTTGGGGTCTTGTTGTAATGAGTCGAGTTGTGCAATTTGTCAGCCGAGCCTAAAATTTAGGACTTAAAAGACTCGAGTTCTTTACATCTCTAGCGAGAATCTTAAATCATATCCATAGGCGATGCGGGTAGCAACCCATCACTATTATGATTTCCTTTTTCCACCTTCATGCCCAACATCACGCTAAAAGTGGCCTGGGCCTTACCGCCCTAGGCTCTGTCTGCCCTGTTGGGGATAAAGACGTGATGGTGTAAAAACTATTTTTCCTTAGTCATTAGGGATAATGGTGAAATAGATTTATCACATGGGCATACAATCCCAGCTAATATTATAAATGCGAAAGTGAGTTTGTATATTTGTTTGTTTGTTAGGAACCTCTTCATGCTTTATCTACTGAACCAATCTTCTTGAAATTTCGCATACAAATAGTTAGACATTAGTAGTCCTGAGAGACACATAGTAATCCAGAGAAGGACATAGGGTACCTTTATTTAATTATAAAACTTTATTGTTCCAAAGTAAAAATATACTTTTAACAAATGGCGGACTTAATGCTAAGAGAATTTTCTCCCAGTCAACCATAGGGATAAACAGAAAAATTATGCGGCGCAAAAAAGTAATACAAAATACAATAATTAATACCGGAAAAATGTATTGTTCCTGTTGGATTTGGGATACGAGAGCGAAGCCGCGGGTAAAAGCTAGTAATAAATAATACGAGTACACATGGGTTGACTTTTTGCAGGTAAAAAATTCGAAGATGTGGATCTGACAGAGAAGGAGTGGGTGGAATACGATGAGAAGAACCAGGTGTCCGTCGGTGTGTACGAACTTGAATGGCAGTTCGTGAAAGTCAAGTAATTTAAGTGCATTTACATTTTACTGTTAACAAAATTAATATTTTATTTAAATAAATTTTACACGGGTATTCCCATTTTTTGTCTAGAGAATATTTTCAATTTACCTATAATAAGGTTACAGATACTATAATACTAAGGCAAAGAAATTGTATACAAATCTAGAATGCTTACGAAGTGGCAAAGCCGTTCCCAAAAATTATACCTAAAGTTATAGCTTTCGCCTTCTACTTCATTGCACTGACAGTTTGCGGGAAAGGGACGCCTACAACTTTAGGTACATTTTTTGGGAACGTTAGGTATTTAACATTATGAAAATATGAGCTTTATGTGTGTAGCATGAAGTTAAATTTCAATGCTGTTTTTTTTAGATTATTGGTCGTAGTTATTCTAGATTTTATTATAAATTCTTTGTACTAAGGTCAAGGCCCGTCAAGTAGACTTTAGAGAACTTGGCTTTACACTAGTGGGTCTGTAAGCTGTGACCTCGTGAGTCTGTCTTTGCATAGCCCCTCACATATTGACCCCTCGAAGTATACAGATACACTATCACGTCTTTATCCCTAACGGGGTAGACAGAGCCAAGGGCGGTAAAGCCCAGGCCACTTTTAGCCTAATGGTGGGCATGAAGGTGGAAAATGGAAATCATAATAGTGATGGGTTGCTAACCGCATCGCCTATTCATATGATTCAGATTCTCGCCCATTCCCTCGATCGGCTTTTACGATCTGCACGGGAAGAGAAGCAGCTGGTACATTCTATAAATCCCTCGAAGTATATGGGATAAAAAAGTGGTTCGGACTAAAAAGTTGCGTCTTATTATAGGTAACAAAAAAGATGATATTTGTGAATATTTTTCGAAAATGTTGAAACATATTTTTTTACGTTATTAACCCCTATACAAAAAAATCTACATATTTATGCTCACAAAATTTCACGAGAATCGGATGCGATCTCCAGGCGCGAAGTCCTCGCCTGGATCGCAGATCGCAAAATCTACATATTTATGCATAAATACGAGTATGTAGTTTTTTTTTGTATAGGGGTTGAAAACGTAAAAAAATATGTTTCAACATTTTCGAAAAATATTAAAAAATGTCATCTTTTTTTGTTACCTATAATAAGACGCGAGAACAAACGGAAAACTGGAATCCGGACCAGAACGAAGCTGAAACGAACACCTTCGTTCCCTTCGCTCAATACAATGATTTACTAAGGCCATACATGAATTTTCCGGGGTCCAGTGCTGCCCCCATTTGAAATAAATCATTTCAAAGGAAACGGAGATTTCATTTAAAATTTTGTGAAGCCCTAGATAACCCTTCAAACTATTTTATGAACTACTGTTTACAGTTTAAACGTAAGAACGTTAAGCTTTTCTACGCATTTTTGCGGGAACGGCCACTATTGGCAAAAATGCGTAGAAAAGCTTGACGTTCTCAGTTTAAACTGTATATATATATATATATATATATATATATAACATACATTGAAGGGTTGTCTAGGGTTTCACAAAAACAAATTTTTCCTTTGAAATTATTAATTTCAAATGGGGGCAGCACTGGACCTCGGAAAATTAATGTATCTTAAGAGGGCGCCTGATGTCAATAATCTAAATTTTGCTCCCACTTCCACGCACACAAAACTCTAGCCAAAGCGAGACAGCATGCCATGAGGGGCGTCGGGAATCGCGGTGGGTCAATGAGGCTGGTTCTGGTTTTGAGGTATTTTTCGTTTTACAAAGAATATTTAGTTATCTAAAAAGTAAGACATGTGATGACTGTTTTATACTTAATACAATTATAATCCAAAGTTACAAGTGCTTATTTATTGTATTTCTTAAATACTTTCTGTTTTAGGATAATTCTGAGGTGATTTGGAGGCAACTTCGCAATGTTTTTCTATCGAGAAAATTTTAAGCAATCGTGTTTTCGAAACTTATTATGTTTAGAGTTGTTGTATGAACTTTGCTGTGTTTTTATTTCAATGTGAGTATTTCGTTAATATTGATAATATTTAAGATCGCTCTAAGAACTTTAGGGTAGTACGAGCTGTTAATAAAAACGGATAAGTAACGTTTTAGGGAAGCGTAGTGTCGTGTATCGTATTCGTATAACACGAGACGTAACGATTTCGCGATGCCAACTCGACTGTGACTTCACTTTCGATGGCGCATTTCCTGTTCCGCTGTAATTAAAACCATTATCGCTTTTATTTGACCCGTTTCGTTTACTAAGATACACTCGAATGAGATCCCGCCGTGTGGTGTGGTGACGGCAGTAAGTACGATTTGTCTCCACCCCTTTTCTCCCTCGGGTGTCGTATGAGGCGACTAAAGGAACATAGAAGGGCAACAGCGTCCTCTGACCTGTGACTATACAGGCTGACTTTTTATCCACCTGCAAAATTTTTGGAGCAAGTTCTGTCCGTGATACTGAACTAAGTACTTTCTATAAAAAAAGTTATTAAAAATCGTTAAAAATGTTTCTTCCTCCCATACAAAATCCGTTTGGCTGAGCGTTGATTCGTATAGGTCGAAATTTTTTTTAGGATTTTTAATAACTTTTTTTTATTGAAAGTTGTTCAGTATCATGGACTGAACTTGCTTCAAAAATTTAGCAGGTGGATAAACAGTCAGCCTGTATACAAGGTCTAACAATATATACTGGAACTATTTTAAGAGTGAATTCAGTCCATGATTCTGAACAACTTTCAATATATGTTCTTTGGGGAAAGTTGTTTAGTATCATGTACTGAATCCACCCCCCAAAATTTTAGTATATTTTATAGACTGTAAAGAAAATGATCCTGCTGTTCAGGCTTGTTCAGAAGAAAATTCACAAATTTTATTTATTCAGGGTAGGCCAAGCGCGTGTGGCGTGGCACTCTTACGAATGTTTGCCTCTATTATAAAAAAGTATGCTTTTTCGATTGATACCTACCACGCCTGTCTTAGCAATTGTTTTGCGTGAAGGCACGCAGCACTCCAAAATCAAAGCAACAATACAAAGCCACGCCTAATCCATCGATTATGGATTCCTTCGATCGCTTAATGAAGTCGCTGTAAATGCTGTAATCGGTTACTACACTTTCGTACCGTCGGGGTGACTGACATGATGTCACTCCGCAATTTGCCGCTATACTTGGCGTTGAACTTGAGAACTTGTAATTAATTCTTGTAGTTTCGTTTCCGCAGTTTTACGTTTCTTCTGTTTATAACAAAACTGTGGGAGAATGGTAGATTTGTTCCTCATTTGGGGGTCTTTTGGGAAAGTGTCAGGCTTATGTTCCCAGAAAAGACTTAATTTCACTCAAACAGGTACATTTGCCACTCCAAGTCTTCCCGTGGATGTCGTAGAAGGCGACTTAGGAAACACAAGCTAATCAATGAGACCTCTCCAACCCGTCTGGCCAGCGTGGAGAGTGTAGGCCAAATCCTCTGACTGCTCTGGCTAATATATGGCTTTGTTAGTAAGAGAGGGTCGTACTCCTGCAATGAAGATTAAAAAAGACCTGATGATGAGGTACATATCCGATTTTTTTTATCGCATTACAGAATGTCTCTGACTTTCGCAAACAACTCAAGTGGCTCCCCATCCGTCTTCGCCGGAACACTAGAATCCTTTGCCTCCTCTTAAACGTCCTGTACAATCCCTCATATCCTCTTTATTTGCGTGAACGGTTTTCTTTCGCACGTTCTGTCGACGCTCCTTGTAGATCTGCCCGTAAATCCATCCTTCATTTCCCAACACATAGCACCACTACCTATACTCACTCCTTTTCCGTGCAGGCAGTTAGGCTATGGAATCAGCTACCACCGGGCATTCGAGAGTCTAAAACCATAACGACGTTCAAGAAACGAGTAAAAGATCACTATCTGTATTTATCATCCTAATATATTTAGAAATATTAACATATCTATTTATTGTATATATGCTTTATGAATATATATTTATTTATGTAAGTATATTTATGTAGGTATATATCTTGTCTATTTATTTATTTAGTTTTGTATTGTAGGTACACGCCAATTACCTCTTTTTTTCCCATTTCCTCTGGCGGGTCTACTGGAAGAAATTTCTTTAGAAATAAGTAGCACCTAAGAACTATGTTTTCCTTATTTTTTTATGTGTATGTTTGTAAATTTCCAAGTGTACTTGAATAAATAAAATAAATAAATGTTAACACCAAAGAATAATTGACCCATGACTATTTAAATTCCTTTTTCCATCTTCTCGCCCATCATCACGCTAAAAGTGGCCTTTGGGTCTTGTGGCCCTGGGCTCTGTCAGCTTAGAGCTGCAATACCCAAATTGCTCTGTCTGCCCCATTAGGGATAAAGACGTGATAGTGTATATATATATGACAACATATTAAATGACACGCATAAAATATCACAGCAGCATTTACTCAAGTCGAACAATCATCGTCATCGCATTCAGATGACATCGACATTCAATCGGTACAATCAACTTATAATGATGGACTAACTTCGAATCTTTAATTTATAAATAACTTACATATATTTACAAAAATGTCCGCGAATTCTCAAGGGTCCGCGTGTTCAGTAGACGTGGACGATGATGTAGTCGCCGCTTCAGTGTCATCAGACCGCGATTGCGCCTGTTGGAAACCAGTAAAGCCAGTATTCCCGTGAACTGTCACCGTATGGGGAGGAGTATCCTCTGTCACTGACTCCTCAGACACTGATATACCCCCAGAGACATAGTATCCATCGCCGTAAATCGGCACCGGGTTATTGACGTATACTGGAACCTCATAAGGAACTCTGTAAGGCACTTTTACGGGAACCTGCACGGGATAAGGGACCTTTACCGGCACTGGAACTTTTTTCTCTACTGGGTATGGTTTCGGGATATACACTGGCACCTTTTTCTCGACCTCTACCTTCTGCGGCACTAGTACTCTGAAGGGTACGGGAACCTTTCTTTCCACCTCGACGGGATAAGGGACTTTTTTCTCAACGGGGACAGGGACGGGATGCGGCACTTTAACAGCAAACGGCTGAGGAACGGGCACTCTGACTGGGACATGCTTGATGACTTCCACTGGCTCTCTGACTTGGACTGGGTAAGGCACTTTGGTTTCGACAGGATACGGCTGTGGTACTAAGACCTTCACTGGGACTGGGTACGGCACTTGTTTCTCCACTGTGACGGGCACGGGTACGGGCCTGTCGACCGGAACTTGCACTTCCACGGGGTAAGGCACTCTCTTCTCCACCTGCACCGGCACGGGTTGCGGCACCTTCACTTCCACATGTCTGATCACAGGTACTTGTTGGATGACTGGATATGGTTTCGCAATATATTCCTTTTCAATAACTTTCACAGGAACGGGATGTGGCACCTTTATCCCGATGGGGTAAGGCACTTTTTTCTCCACTGTCACGGGGTAAGGCACTGGTTTTTCGACCACCTTGATCTTTTCGACTGCATACGGGACCTTTTTTTCCACAGGAACGGGGTAAGGCTTCGGAACTTCGACTTTATATGGAACTTTCACTGGTTTTTCGACAGTCTTAATATATCTGTGGTGATGGTGATGATGGTGGTGTTTGACTTTAGTGAGCACCTTCGGTTGATGATGATGCTGATGGTTATTATGCTTGTGGCTATGGCTGTGGCCGTGGCCATGGCTGTGACTGTGACTTCCTTCAATCTGGAGATCGTCGTAATAATAGTGCTGTGTCGTTCCGATTCCGGGTTTGGGACTGTAACCAGAATAATATGGATTCAGTTGTCGCTTACGCTTACGAAAAAACGGCATCTTTTTTCTCGATATTTCGGGCACAGGTGTTTGTAAGTTATTCACGTGTTTCATGGGGATTAATCCAAAAGAATGTAAATACAATAATCGTTTACTTGGTACAGTCGGTTCAGAGTAAGGCTCTGGTCCAGGGAATACTGCAGATCTTTTAGTTATTCTTTTAAGCGTGGGTCTTCCCTGCCTGTACTGCGTTGGCACCAGCGGTATCCAATCGTTATGTTTAATTTCACTCACATTGAACGGCGACGGTGTAGTTGATTTTATCTTGGGAATCCGTGTCACTGGCCTGTATTGCCGTTTCTGTTGTATTTCAGTTGAGTTTGTATTTTTGTATACGTATTTGATTCGGTGGACAGTTTCAGCGGTGTCTGTGTCGTTAATAATATTGTCTGATATCTGCGTGTCGTTACTTTTTGTTGAATTCTGTAGAGTACCATTCATCTTTTCTAAAATCTTCTTTGGCCATATTCGCTTTGTTCTTAAGAGTCTCGTGGTGGTTGTCGCTAGGGTGGTGGTTGATACATTTGTTTTAATTGTGTTTCCAGAATTCGGTGGTCTGACCGTGTCTGTCCTCACTCCGGTAATAGTCTGGACTGGAAGACTAAACTTTGGGCTCTTGGCTATAGTAACTTTGTTCGATGACGAGGCAAAAGCTAGAGGCCTGGATTGCTGTTTTATGTAATACGTGTTTTTGTGAGGTTGGAGCGGTATTACTTGCTGGAAATTATTGTATATCGAGTTCGGTGGGTGATATATTAATGGCGTTTGAGGGTAATGCTGCCTCAAAGGAACTTTTTGGAGTGAGCCGTAGTGCGTTCGGGGTATTTCAATGTAGTACTTTTGTGGTTTATGTGGCGCTTTGTCAAGGTTGATGGGTGGTTTGCTAGGCGGTCTCTGTTCTGGCTTGTGGACTTCAGTGCTTGGCCGTGTTTCAGTCGTTCTGTTTCGAGCTGTGATTTGCTTTTTTACGTACTTAGGGCCATCTGTGATCGTCAAAGCATTGTTTTTGGTCTCTTGAGCTAGCTGGTCATTTTGAGGTTCGCTGTCCGCTGCCGCAACCGCTGATCCTTGATTGACGACGATCACTAACGCGATGATCAGGAATGCCGTCTGAAAACAAAGTTAAATTTAATATCTACTTGAAGAAAATTATTAATTGTTTTTTGGGCGCCAACATTCAGGACATATGTTATAAGTTTTAATTCAATAGTTCTTTATTATATTATAGTGTTTCTTATTAAAAAAGTGTCAACAGTAGTCAAAGACCAATGTCAGTAGTAGCGCATCGCCCATATAATCTTTGTTGGACTTTTTTCCCTGATAAAAAACGTTGCGTGCCTGTAAGAAGCACGCGATCAGTTTTTCCGTGTTCTATATTGGGTTACAGAATTGCATGGTTTCTGCTCATAAATTGAAGTTGTTCCTATGAAGTTCCTTATTATTCAAATGTCGTCATGTTCAACCATGATGATTATTTGGGAGTTAGGAATAGTACGCGTGTAAATAGATCAATTTGACTACCTAGTTAAATTGCTATTATAAGATATCTTAAGACTGCAATCTTCGACCGTGGGAATTTTTGATTGAACACCCGAATCTATATTTTCTAGCTACACATACGCATTGCGCTGTATCGAACATGCACCCTGGAGACGAATTTAGATGAATTCCGAAGCGCAGCGAGCGGTCTCCCTGATCAGCGTTTTCGTCCCCATATTTATTTGAGAATTTCGGAGAACTTTAAATTTTTCTATCTTTTTACATAAGACAAATTATTTTTATTTATTTATTGTACGTGTTTAAGCATGAATCAATCTTCATATAGGTATGTGTATTTTTTATTTTTTAACTTAGTCGTATGCGCAAGAAATCCGACGACGTATTAACTTAAGTATATTTTCTTCAAAGTTTAACCATTTTAACTAAGTTTATGAATGAATTAAAAAAACAATACTAAAATCTTCTCATTCAATTTTTAGGATTTTCCTTTGTCTTTATTTATCTGTAATTAATACACAACTACATGTTTTAAATTCCGTGTAAACAACAAAGACATGAACGTCGCGCACCGTCAAAAATTGAAACACGTCTCAGGTTATTTGTAATTAAACAACTACAATGGAAATAAAAAAATTGTCTTATTCACTTTTTTAATACTTAAATAAACATCAATTTAACATATCTTTACATATTGTTACTAAGATAGTTTGGCTCCAATCAGCTCCGAAAAAACAGTCAATATCACTAAAAGTAAGGACCGGGCCCTTAAAGAGCTTGGACCTTCATATCCTATTTATACAGGGTCTAACAAAATATACTGAACTATTTTAAGGGTTAATTCAGTCCATGATACTGAACAATTTTCCCCAAGGAACATATATCGAAATATGAAAAATTATTTTTGGCCTCCAATAGAAGTAGAGCGATCAGCTTATCCGAGTTTGTATGGAAAGCCAAAAATTCTTTTTCACATTTCGATATATGTTCCTTGGGGAAAGTTGTTCAATATCATGGACTGAAAACTCCCTTAGAATAGTTTTAGTATATTTTGTTAGACGTTATATATTAAATAGTATCATACATAATAAAAAGTAAAAATCGCGTATATTTAATAAATTCATCAAAAAGTTAGTGTTGGTGATAATATAATAAGAAAAAAGTAACAGAACACAAAAAAGTTTTTTTTGTCTGTATGTAGGTACCTACGTGTACTGTAAGTATACGATAATATTCGAAAATACTTAACGGATATTTATACGCGGTTTTTAATAATAGACTAAGCTTAGCTTGGAACAACATTTATGTAAACTTTGTTTCATTTAAATCTAATGTCAGAAAAAAGGTTAACGTTAATTCTGAATTTCATTGAAATTTGACCTTCGTTCCGGTGTTCGATCTGCAATATTCAGTAAACATCCAGTTTCTAGATGTGTACACGTGAAATTCCTGGTAGTTTCGTAAGGAAATTCGGCTCTTATTATAAATAAAATTAAGTCTGTACTCGATAAACTAGTGTGCTGATTTTGATGTGGTTTTTACTAAAATATAGAGCAATTCTCTAAAAAGTTAGTAGTGGTGTAAAATTAGAAATTAAAGAAATATAAATTGGTTGCATCAAAAAACAAAACTTCTAGCTACATTTTGTTTAGAATTATTATATTTAAATAATGTAGCTTTGGAGTGGGTCAGCCAATTCAAATACCTGGGTCACATAATTACTACCGGCCTTGATGACAACGCTGATATCGCAAGGGAGCGGAGGGCATTGTCTATTAGAGCTAATATGATCGCCCGCAGGTTTGCACGATGTTCGCGGGAAGTTAAAATTACACTTTTCCGATCGTATTGTACATCATTATACACCTGCAGTCTGTGGGCGAATTATACCAAACGAGCTTACAATGACCTCCGCATCCTATATAATAATGCTTTTAGGGTGATTTTGGGGCTGCCACGATACTGTAGCGCCTCGGGCATGTTCGCGGAAGCCCGCACAGATTGTTTTCACACAACAATGCGTAAGCGGGGCGCCTCCTTGGTTCGTAGGGTGAGAGGCAGCTCCAACGTCATTCTGAAGATGATCGCTGACCGACTAGACTGTACTTACCTTCAGCACTGCTGCGACAGACATGTCGCAGTACATATGCCACAGAGAAGGTATTTATAGTTTTTTTTTTTTTTTTTAAGTTGTATTTAATTTAATGTAGTTAATGATTTGTGACATTTAAATATTCTAATTTTATTTTTTATTATGTGACATTTTATTGCTATTTTAAATTTTATTTGTGTGAATTTATTTTATATGTAATGTATGGATCTTAGATATCTGAAATAAATGAATTTGATTGATTGATTGATTATGTATGTACCATCAAATAGAGTAAGTATCTTATTATTTTATTAATTCAGTGGCTTAGTTACACTTTGTATGTACATTGAAATAAAACAAAAATACTTACGTGGGAAAATAAATATTGACATAAGTATATGTAATGTACCTATACTGTATTTACATTGCAATGTTTCATTGTTATTCTTTAGTTTATCAAGTTTGTAGCAAGTAAGTATGATTCTTAAGGCCGTACCTGAATTTTCCGGGGTCCAGTGCTGCCCCTATTTAAAATAAATCATTTCAAAGAAAACGGAGACATTATTTAAAATTTTCTACTACCAAGTCCTAGATAATCCTTCAAAGTATTTTATGAACTACTGTTTACAGTTTATATGAGAACGTTAAGCTTTACTACGCACATTTGCCAAAAGTGGCCGTTTTTCGCAAATGTGCGTAGTTAAGCTTACCGTTCTCACTTTAAACTTAGGCCACTTTAGACCCCGGAAAATTTAGGTACGGCCTTAAATATTAAAAGGAACATTTAGGCTTTAGCTTTATCATTAGGTAAATTATTAGGTACAAAATTTTGGCACTGATTTATACAACGTGGAAGGGACATACCCGTCGTACATAATCGAACCACGGTCTATACTAGATCATATTATAGTATAAAGAAATAAAAGCCAAAAACAAAAAAAATCGGCATTTCCATACAAAAAAGTCGAACTATTTTTTGGATTTTTGACTGTTATTTTAATTTGATTATAATTTTGTGATTTAGTATAGCCCGTGGATCCTGTCCCTTCCACGTTGTATATTACCTACGTAGTTATAAGATAAATAAAATAAAATGACTTCACCTGTATTTTTAATTTGTGTATTATCCTTACTAATATTATAAATGCGAAAGTAACTCTGTCTGTCTGTTACTCTTTCACGCCTAAACGGCTGAACGGATTTTGATGAAATTTGGTATGGTGATAGATGATAACCTAGAAATGGACATAGGCTATAAAACAAAACTCAGTATTCCACGCGGACGAAGTCGCGGGTACAGCTAGTATTAAATATTTCATTGTTTCCACAATACACATAACACATCCCCAGAAACAAACAAAATGAATCCCATGAAATTGGAAATCTGCGCCATTTTTATGAGCGTTCAGAAAACTTTTTTCTCATGTATGTTCCTCAATAACTCCTGCGTTTTTTAACCGATTTAGAAAAATCTTTATTTATTGGAAAGGGTATTATACATGTAAGTTGGTCCCATATTGTCACCCGGTGAAGATCTAATGATGGACTCCTCGAGAAATCGAAAAGTGTTTTGGAGAGGTGGAACTGATAGAGACGACAAAAAATAGAAGCGCTTTTTTTTAATTAAAATTATATCTATTTTGGCGCCAAAACTCTTAAAAGTCACGTTTTGTTTATGCACTGTACCATTTCTCACTGCATGCATTGAATTACTTTCTAAACACTGCACTTAACATATCACAATAATCACTTGTTTGCCAAACATAAAATTGTTTGTTATTTGAACACATATCCACCACAGATTATCACTTGTTCCCAATGCTTATTTAAAAATATATATACTTATTCGCGCGAAAACATAGATCATTTTGATTATGCAGATTACACTTTTATATATTTATTTATTTTAAAATTTAAGTTCACTCTAGAGATATTATAGAATCGATCCAGCGATCTTTTCATTATTTCCGGGCGAAAGTTTCGAAAATTCTCCCGTTTTGTTTACCTACCGATAGGTGTTGCATATTGCGATACTGGAGGCCGGTCACTGACATGTACAAGTACGTAATGGTGGGTGCGAGGAAGCGCCACTCACTTAAATAGCATTCGCGTAATGGGTGACTGGGTTTCGGGACAAGCACTTTCTCTGCCAAGGCCAGCATCAGCCCTTATCTTCAAGGACTACCATACTCCCATATGACGAGAACATTATGAGTATTGTCCTTATTAGTATTATTATGGTTTGGGCATGTAGAAATGATGGATGAAAATGGATTAACAAAAAATATTTATAAGACAAGTGTGAAAGGAAGAGAGGGACAGGGTCGGACTCGGCGAACGTTCTGCGATCAGATTGCAGACCTTCTGAAAAAGGGAGAGGTAAGAAGTACCCGTAACCGAAGGGCATATATGAAGAGGTTGATGAGTGTAGGTGAAGCGAAAGAGGTCTGTCAGGATCGTAGCAAGTGGAGGTCCATAATCTCTGCATACCCCTGTGGGAAACAGGCGTGATAGTAAGTATGTGAATCTTTGTTTCACGTGTAAACTAGATTGATTAGAGATCATTATCAGGTCTTTTTTTAGTCTGAGGATTTGACCTACACTCTCCACGCTGGCCAGACGGGTTGAAGAGGTCTCAATTATGTTTACAAGCTTTGTTTGCTTGTGTTTCCTAAGACGCCTTCTACGACATTCTATGATTAGAGATGCTGAATCTAAATAGGTGTTCCTGTCAGTGGCACTAAGTATATCTTGTACTCCACATGTACTTACTTCGTGCTGCGGAAGTAATGTTATACGTCATTAGCCCCAGGCGTTGGAAACCGTCATAGATTCGACAGATGCTTAGTCAAATGTAGGACTACTGCTACCTATATAATTTTTGATTGGCCCCGGTTATTAACAATAATGCAAAAAGTTTTCAAAAACAGCAACGTAAATCTGCAAAGATGCTTGAAGCTAACTCACTGTAAGAAATATCTACTGAGCTAACAACTAACTTCACTAATTAAAAATATGTGATTAAAAAATTTGCCATGACTGAGATTCGAACTCACGCCCCTCACATCTGTACTTAGGTGCACTTCCAATTGTGCTACCGTAATTTCGAATCACCCTGACGAACTCGGCTGTTGAAACAAGGGAAACAGTATGAGTATTTATTTATACTCATTTAAATAAATCCTAATTATAACATCTTTGTCCATGGTTCCGATCAGTTTGTTCCTCTGACTTTATACATCGTTCCCTTGATCAACTTTGTAATCTGCGCGGCACTGATATATTCTACATTTTTTCTTTGCTCCATTATTCAGGCCGAAAAGGAAAACAAAACTAAAACTCACTTGTAAATCACACTCATCACGTGTAATGTCTCAGTCTAAGGTCTAAGTACAAATGTGTCACAAAATTGCCATGCCGCCCCCGCCGGGGCCCGGCAGACGTGGTAGACCCAAGAAATGCTGGCTTGACGTCGTCAAGGATGATATGCGTGCCAATGGTCTTACAACCAAGGATGCTCAAGACCGTGCGAAGTGGAGAAGGAAAAGTCGGAAAGCGTATTCCGGGGTTCACAGCTTTACAGCTGAGAATGCAACTGGGACTACGCTGAGATAAGAGAGAGGTGTGTCACTAAATTAACATGCGTACCTACCTTTTTATTTTACTCTCTGTTTACAAAATAAATTAGAAAATTAATGGGAATTAACAACGTGAAACATAATCTATATAATTATATAAAAGCGAAAATCACTCACTCATCACGAAATCTCGAAAACTACTTAGCCAATGCAGATGAAATTTGGCAGGAAGGTAGATTGTGACTAGGAGACGTCCGTTAAGAAAGGATATTTGGAAATTCGATCCCTAAGGGGGCGAAATAGGGGTTGGCAGTTGGTATGAAACTTCGTAATTTTTAAAGTGAGACACGTGAAATTTTTAATGTATTTTAGTAGTTAGTAGAAAAGAATAATAATGCATTTATTAGATTTTGAAAATTAATCCCTAAAGGGGTTAAATAGGGGTTGCAAGTTTGTATGAATCTTCGTCATTTTTGAAGAGAGACACATGACATTTTTGAATTAGTGGTTAGTAAACAATAATAATCCATTAATTAGATTTTAATAAATTGCAACCCCAGTTAAAAAAAAAGTGTGTAGTCTACGCGAGCGAAGCCGCGGGAAAAAGCTAGTGTAAGTATATTTTTAATTTATTTATCGCTACGTTTCATTATGCACTACATATTGCATTAATTTTGTAATGATGTAAGGTGATAAGTTAATAGTACCTACCTAGTTTATGATACAAGCGTGAACATTCGTGCATTGCAGTTGAGGAGTTTGTCACACAAGCTTGTCACACACCAGGTTTTTACAAAGGATAAGGGCCTCGCAAAAATTTGCCGCTCGGGGACGGTTAAGGCCGCCGCCGCCGCTGTCCTTGGTGTATATAATATTAAAAGTCCAAAAACCCTGGATGAGCGAAAGAACATGATGCTATTGCCAATATCTAATAAGACCAGCACATTGTACCTACACTTGTTATGCAAATTAAGAAATTGAAATTCGATTTGCTATTCAAAGTGGATCAAAACTTCAGATTTAAATTCTCCCATTATGTGGGGCAAAATGGTATCCCCGTTCATCATTTTCAAAAAACAATGAAGAAAAACTTTAAAGGTACTTATGTAAAAAAAATGATATCTGCGATATTTTTTATTTTTAGACTTATTTTTAAAAGAAAGTTCCACAGGCGCATTCTGTTGGTATAATAGAAAATAATTAATGCTGTCTTCTGTGCGTTACGTACGTCAATATCTATTTGCTTCATATTTACGTGATGAGCGAACAAACAAGCACTTTATTTAGTATAGCAGAATATAACTTCCATTCATAATTGGGTATTTTACTGGGTCAAAAATAAATTATTTGGTACCTACTGTTAATAGAATAAAACGTCTCAAAATAATGCCACGTGTCATTGATCACATCCACTTTGAACGTGATTTTAGATTTATTAATGCAGAAAAACGGATACCTATTAAGAGCGCTATTTGACTCCAAGGAACTATGCCGTCATAGTCCGATATTTCATTTATCATGTTAAGAAAAAAATATCCGATTCGGCTTGTTGTAAACTAGCGTTTTCTTATAAATTAAAAGATCATTAACCTGTTTGCATCTACAGTTACCCACTTACCTAAAATACAGAAAACTAATTTGTTTTCGCCAACGTTTGGTTACCCAACGCGTGAATCCATTTCCCATTTCCGCTTTTCCGTACATATACTTATGCAACCATGTAAATAGCACGCAACTTACTAGCAAATATTCATGCTTTATAATTTTATAAATATTGCCATTAACCAACTATTTCCTTTTTAGGGTTCCGCACCCAAAGGGTGCCATCTGGACCCTATTACGTGGGTACGTTATTAAGGCCATACCTAAATTTTCCGGGGTCCAGTGCTGCCCCCATTTAAAATAAATCATTTCAAAGAAAACGGAGGCATCATCTAAAATTTTGCTACTACCAAGTTCTAGATAACCTTTCAAAGTATTTTATGAACTACTGTTTACACCAAAAGTGTCCGTTTTTCGCAAATGTGCGTAGTAAAGCTTAACGTTCTCACTTTAAACTTGCGAACGCGTTTGGAATACGTTTCCCCACCCGGCTACCGGCTTCACCACACCTAAGTTTGCTTAATATGTCAGAAGTACCAATATTTTTACAGAACAGTAGGTACATACAAGTACATTTAATGGGTCCCTAAAATATTTGGAGACGTCCATTAATTACGTGAGGTGATCTTAGAATTTTTCTGACAATTTAACACTATTTTATCGCAATTGAAGTCTGTTGCTTGCGGGTAAAAAAAGTAATATTTGCCCCTCTCCCCAAAGTGAGATTAGATGAGTTCCGGCTCGACCCCGTCCATTCACGTCTCACGTAATTAATGCTCGCCCCTCTTCGCTAAAATACCGGCCTCTGTATTTAAAAAAAAACCAGAAAAGTTCATAAAAATCACTGTATTTCCTTCAATATCCTCAGCCGATATTTATCATCAGGGAACCGCATCTTGACGACCTGCCGCACCTCCTCGCACGCGTAGCTCGCGGCCAGCTCCCTGTCCCCATTCCACAGCTCTGCGGCTTCCAAGAGTTGCGCCTTCAGCAGCAGAGGCAGCTTCGTGAACTTCTTCCACGCGGGGATTTTGCTTTCCAATTGGATTGGTTCCTAAAAATAAAGTTTTGGTAGTTTTCATCTGCGCTTTAGCACCGGATTGTCGACACCGGCGTCAAGACGGTTAAAGTATATCCCATTCGTGGTGGACGTGGGGACGTCCCCCCACTGGGGACAAATGGGTCAATTTTTAGTTTTGTGTTTCGACTTTCACCAGGGTTTTCATATTTGACAGAATGAGACAGATTTCCATTAAAATTCCTATTTGTCACCAGAGGTGACGAATAAAAAATTTTTTTGACCCCAGTGGTGGAAAATGGAACGGATATTATTTCGTCCCCAGTTGTGTTAAATAGAATAGCTGATAATGGCCTGATAATGGGAATCAACAAAACGAAAATTAATATTAGTCACCACTGGTGTTAAATAGGAATTTTAATGGAAATATGTTCAATTCGACTCTACTGGGGACGAATGGGATATAACTGACGGGTAAACTTAATCCGTCTTATTATAAGTGGCGGTATATAGTCTCTCGACTACTTTTGTGTGTATGTATGTATGATTTATTATAAAACGTTGACCAACTAACTTGGATGAAACTACCTTTTATTCACCCAAATAAAGTTGACCATGACAAAAAAGATGCGATCTTTTGTTTTGGGCAGATAATGATTTATACGAAGTACTAGAGTTAGTGCGCGACTTGGCATAGGACGGAACGGGACTGGGCAGGGCGTGTGTGCCGCATGCAATCAGAGAGGAGCCCGGATGACCACACTGTGGATGCAGGCGTAGGCGTAGCTGCACGGAGAGATGGCGAGACGACATTGACTGGCAGCAAGTGGCTTCATCATCATCCGAGTGGTAACGATTCAGAGCCCGCGGTCCGCTACCTAACCTAGGTAATTGGATGAGGTTACTGGTTTTTACACAGAGCGATTGCCGTTTGACCTCCGCAACCCAAACCAATCCTAGACCAAAACCAATCCCAGGATAGGTTTAAACGAACAGTAGATGGCGTTCGAGGCCCACATGTTTACGTGCTTTCCGAGGCACGGAATCATCTTTCTTTTCGGATAATCAGGTGATTTAAGCCTGCAATATTCTAATCAGACTGGAATCAACTTTTTTACAAAGTTTGCTTCCTAGTGGGATTTAAACCCAAGACCTCCGTGTTACAAGGCAATTGCCTTGACCACTGGACCATGTAAGCAGTCATGCGGCTACATGCACTTGGAAATTCATAAAAACAATCTGAGATTTATAAATAATTCTTATTAAACTAAGCAAACGAGCGTAATATGAGTTGTGAGTCGCGTAAACTATGTCGCGTAATTTCCGATGCATTGCGTTTCATACGAAAGTCGCACAAACAGGTTACAGGCTAACGCAAAATGAGTTATGAATTTATGCAGAACATAAATTACGTGCACATTTTATGCGATTCACAACGCACAAAATAACGCTCGTTCGCCTGAGCTTTAATACAAGTAAAAAGTACTGATTTTCGTCTTCACATTTTGCTAATTTTTATCAATATTTATTTTATTTTATTGATTATAGACAAGCAGCTAACAGCTGATATGTATATTTCACACAGTGTGCTGAGAGTCCATAGTCTTTTCACAGTTCATATATTTATTAACGACACTTTATTTGACTTAACCACTTGTTGAGTCTATTTTTAAATGCATTTATGGAAGGCGCAGTGACCACTTCTTCTGGAAGTCTATTCCAATTATTGACCACTCTGTTACTAAGAAAGTGAAAATGTGCAGCTTTGGTTTTAATCGCTGTACAAGTTAACTGGTAGCAGTGTTTTCGTGATGGCTTTTTGCCTTGTCTCATGTTGTAGTTGGTATGCAAGTCAAAGTCGTAGCTGAGAGTCAGGATCTTAATGTCTCAATTAAGTTTATAAAAGTATATATTTACCTCAAACAAAAGTTCCACATCCTTCGCAACATCCTCGATCCGGCCAGCCAACATAAACACGAGCTCCTCGCTGACTGGCCTTGCATCAGCGAATATCCTGTTCAGTAAGGACTGGCACAATGTCTGGATTACGCTGCAGACAGACATCTCGTACATGCGCGAGGGCAGGATGCCGAGCCAGCTGTTCTTCAGGTCTTTGAGCAGGGTGGTGGCTGTGTTGATGGCTATGTCGAACGGCTCGTAGGTTTCTTGAGTCCAAGGAGTGGGTTCTGAAATACGGTATAAATAATAGTACTTATAAAATACTGTACTTTTAAGGTAATACTTTTCGTAAGAACTTCAAAGGCCAAGTTTTACGTAACCAAATTATTTGATCTGAAAATGCTTACAAAATTGAACTGTATTAAAGCTGTACAAATTCCAATTTAGAGTTGTACCTTTTGTACCCATGCCCTTATTATACGTTGGTCTCCATGGTCTCTCCATAGGTACCTACCTACTATTTTCATTTGTATTTTTTTGCAGAAAAAAATTTTTTTTAGAGTTCCATACCCTAAGGGTGCCAACGGGATCCTATTAATGAGACTCGGCTGTCTGTCCGTCTATCTCTTGAACCGAAAAATTTCAAGTGACTAGCACTTTACATTTTTCACCAATCATATATTACTGTAACCGCTATAACAACAAATACTAAAAATAAGGTGAAAGTTTAAAATCTAAGGGGGTTGTCATACAAGAAATGTGTTTTTTTAGCGTTTTCAACATTGTATGGAGGGACGAAATCCTTCATGTACGAGTCCGACTCGCACTTGACCTGTTTATATGACAAATCACGAAAATTTGTTCCATTAACCAAAAAATCAAATATTCAGGAATGTAAGCCTTTGCAGGCTTTTTTTTACGTCAGTACCTATATTACCTACGTATTTTTAATACATACCCATAGTTTCAATACTCTGAGTGATAATATTCTTCTGGTTCTGCAAGTATAGAGACATCTTCTCCAAGCCCAGCACCCTGAGGTTCTGCACCGACTCCAGAAGCACCGTCATCAGCTGGTCCGCGAGCTCTGAGGGCAGGGAGCTCTTCCATGGTGGGCCCACCAGCCCGTGCGCCAGATAGAAGCAGTTGTTAAAGAAAAGAGCTGGAACAAGTACCATCATCATCATCCAGGTCTTTTTTAGTCTCCACTGCAGGAGCACGACCTCTGGCTAAGCCATACTTAGAGCCAGAGCAGTCAGAGAATTCGGCGTACACTCCATGCTGGCCAGATGGGTTGGAGAGGTCTCATTGATGTTACAAAGCTTAATTTAGCTTGCAAGAAGTAATTATATGAAGTCTTTATTAAATGGTAAACAATATTCAATCCGTCTTATTATAAAAACAGGACTAACTTTGTTACTTGGTTTAAACCATTACCCACCAAAATCAAGTTGACATCTAGTGATATCACACTATCTCACCTGTCAATGTCAACTTGATTTAGGCGGATAATAGTATAAACCTGGTAACAAAGTTAGTCCTGTTTATATACGAGGTCGGTTTAAGTTTTTTTGCAATCTTTGCATAAAACATAACTTTTAGTTGCATCATGATCATTATTTCAGTAGTAGTAGCAAGTCCACTGTTTCTTCTTGAGAAAAAATATTAGTAGTGTATATTCTACTACGTAAATCAGCCATACTGGCACGTTTTGAGGCAAAGAACAAAATGTATAAACTCCTTACCCACAGATAATAGAAGTCAATCAATGGAATGGGTGTTAGTCTGTCGTTATATCTGCCTCCAGTTTTCTATCTAATAGCTCGAAGGTCACCAACTTGCTGATTATGGCCTTTGTGTCTTGCAACCTCTAGCGTAATCCCAGAGACAACCTGGCCTAGAATAGGAAACTATCTCTTCCTGTGGATGTCGTAAGGAGCGACTAAAGGACTAAGCACAACCATCTCGTGCGACAAATGCATTCCTAGGGAAGTTTGACGTCGGGTGGCGGACAGTTATAAAAAAAATCACACATACATTCCCAAAAAGGGTTGACTTCAGGTAGGCAGCCAGTCGTATCTATAGCCATATTGTTTAAACTGTTCTCGATATTTCTTATCGATTTTGCATGGCTTTTGACATCCTTGGGTGACCATTGACATGCATATTATATATTATTACAAAAAGAAAAAGCACACCCTGAGCTCAGAAGCATCACAGCTGAGGATGCAACCAGGAAGGTACTAAGATGAAGAGAACCCCTGGCTTACCACATAAGGGATAAAGCAGGGCTTGGTAACGATACCAAATTCACACTAAAAGTAAACATTAATTTCGTGGTAATGTTATAAAGGGTATTGATAATACAGTTTATAACTTATCAATTAACGATATAAGTAACAATACTTTTTTTCAATACTTGTAAAATATTATATAAATAGCTCTAGTAGCCTACTAGACAAACACTCATCAATTTATTCTGTCAAATATCGAAAAGAAATACAGTGTTAACAATACCTTTTACCGTTAATATCATTGGTAACATTATCTGATTAACGGTAAATAGTGGAAAAAATACCGTTAGCCAGCATAACGTTATCTTTGCTGATAACGTTAACGCCATTTGAGAGAATTAACGTTACCAGATTTTTAACCGTATTCCAAGCCCTGGGATAAAGACATAAAAATGTATATGCTGTATATCTTACCAATATCCAATGGACAGCATTCCAAGTTAACTTTGAACTTCTTGGTCACAACACATTGGTACATGACAGCTACATCTTTAATGTATGTCACAAGTTGTCCACTGTACTTTTGAGGTAGCTTCACACTCTCTTCCAGGTGTTCTACAATCATTATCAGGATCTTACGGACATTCTGTGACACTACACATTTAGGCAAAAATAAAGGTTTGTTCAGATCCCAAAATCCTTCCTTATCTGTAACATCCACTACTGAATTATCTGGTACATTTATATCAGTGCCTACAGCTATCGTTCCGTAAGACAAACTTTCCGATAGTAAAGTGCGGACATCAGATAGCAATTTATCGCATTTTTTGTTGTACAATACACATTCTGTGTCATTAATGTAATTATTCAGAGGTGATTCTTCAGCCTTGACGAATTTTATGTCTATGAGGAATTTGTTAAAAGAATCTAACTCAACAACAATGGTTTTATAATGTAGGTAGCTGCTATCACAGGAAGGCAAGTTGTTTCTGATGCAGTCTTCAACAATTTTATTGAAAAACTTATTCCTAATTGAATCTGCAAAGACTTCTATAAACGTCTTCTCATTTTCAAAATGGGAGCCAAGAGTGGACTGAAAGAACTCAAATACTGCGGTTAAATTGTTAAAAATAGTCTGGTAATTTGGTTTCTTGGTGTCATTCAAGTCTATCTTGATGTTAAAGATAAGTGCTCCGATGTGATCGTCTGTGAATATATCGCAATTGTGTCTTATGATGTTGTGTAGAAGCTTATCAATGAAGAAATGAGAAAACAAGCCAAGTTCTGCATTCATTCGATTTGTCACGTAAAGAGTCTGCAGAAATTTTTGTATTAATACTGGATCACTTTGCTGCACAGACAATGAGTATGTCAAGTAATGTACGCTTTTATTTTCAGACCATGTGAATAAATCCTCCCATTCTACGCTAAGACTAGCTGTGTATAATGACAGTTGATTCTCAGCTTGTGCAGTAAGACTTGATAAGGCTTTAGTTAAAGTAGTATCTAATGTTAAGCTCTTCAGTTGTCTTTGCAGTTCCATAACACTCAACATAGCATCGCTGTAGTTAGATCGACCATATTCACGATTAGCTTTTTCTAAAACCTTTTTACCTTCAACTACAACCGATAAATTCTTAAACAATTCATAAGCACTACACATTTTTTTCCAGTATTTTAGAAATTCTTCGTCATTAATGCCTTTCCCTTGTAATGTTTCGAACTTTTCGATCAGGTAGGTGTAGTCGGAAATAATGTTAACTTTTCGGTTTCTGTAGTTGAGTTGCTCCAAACTCTTGGTAGGTGTGAAGTTTACGTATGTGTCGATGAAATTCTGCTGCAGAGCCCATGATAGAAGTTGTGATCTCTCCATGAGATCTTTAACTTTTGGGAGCAACTCATCTTGGCCCTTTTTGAGTTCATCCGTGCTCACTTTATCCACTTCTTGCAATACTGCACTTAGTAAACTCATCGTTATTTTAACTTAACAGGTTTAATAAGCTATTCAACCAATTGTTTTTATTAATTTAGATATCACTTTCATAATAATTAGCAATAAACAAACGAAGTCCGGTGAATTTGAATTCAAATTTGACAATGTGTCAAAGTCAGCTGAAAGTAAAAACGTCAACCTTGAATTTGTCAAAGCGTTTTGTTTTTGCATAGATTTATATTATATTTTTACATACGTAGCAGAGGGTCGGAAAAATCGCACGAACTACTTACTTGAATAATGTAAGTTGCAAGATTCATTTCCAATGGTAAGATTTATATGTAATAAAAAGAACACAAAATGCGTATCTTTGGCAAATTCGCAGATTCTATAGAGATTAGCAAAATTAATATAGATATATATTGGTTGCTATGGTAAATTAAATCAATGTGGATTTGTCTTCAAGGTCAGTCTATTGTAAATAGTCATAAAATATCTAACAAAGTAATTTATATCACATAAGATTTTCATATAAAAATGAACGACAGTGAAATAGACATCTTGAAAGCAGAATTAGAACACGAGAAAGTATGCAGGTATTGTATTTTAATAATATCACTTAAAAATGTAAGTATACTCTTAAGTAGTCTCTTACTTCAAAAGCTTCATAATTATATAAACCTTTTCTATTGGTTTTAAGTTTTATCAAATATATTTTCAAGATTCAAAATGTCCATTCGGTTTGAATATATGAGTGTTAATAATTTGTTTATGAGAAGATTTGACTTATTCGTTCGCAAAAAAAATTCTAATGGTAGATGTTCAAACCACATTTTATAAAGATCTTACCTACCTATTTCTATTTAAAGTCTGAACCATATACATATATACTAGCGCCCTCTATAATTAAAAAATAAACTAGTGCCTACAAAAGCCTTCCTGTATAAACCTATTTATACACCATACTCACAGAGAAACAGCAGCCTGGCAAAATGGGGAGCTGGAAAAGCAGATCGTCTCCGTGCAAGAAGAGCTGCGCCAGACCGACTACACCTGGGATCTTGACAACGACTTGCAGAAGGAGAGCAACAGGCACAAGACGCTGCTGGACGCTATCGAAACGCTGCGGGAGCAACTGCCCGCGCTTAAGAAAAAGATTCACAATGCCAAGATTTGCGGACCTGGTAAGCAAAGCGACGGTAAAGATGGCTCGAAGGACCAAAATATTGCGTTTAGTTTTTCTCATGCAAGTATTTTTAATTTTAACAAATTTTTTACTACTATATTGTTCTCTGCATATATTTTTCTTTTATACCAGTGATAAATAGATAAACCTGAATTTTTCCATTTCTATTACACCATTTAGGTAAATAGTGTAATAGAAATACCACCATTAGGTATTGGCAATCAGATTATTATTATAAAATATAGTATTGTTGAGTTAGTAAGTTTTTTTTAATACAAGTTTTAACTTAATTTGGGGCTAGCTCAATGAGTGTGATTTGTCGTATATTTATTTATTTGGAGCCGGCTCTGTATGTCAACTCCTCCTCCTACATCGTCATAGAAAAATCATAGAAAACTATCATTTACCATATACAGATACAATGGTAAGTGATAGAAAACGGCAAAGGGAGTAAGCGGGACATGAAGGAGAGGGGGGTAAGTACAGACTACTCTCCTTCATGTCCCGCTTCACACATTCCCCCCCCCCACGTCTTTCTATGTCGTCCTCTATCTGTGTGGCTATTTACGTAGTAACTAGTTTCTAATCTGTGGTGGCCATCACCTTCAAGTTAACCATTTCATTAGCCAGATGTTCGGCATCCCGCCTCTTGACATGACCGTACTATGTTAGTCTCAATTTAACTTATTCTCAAAAGATATGGGTAAATGACACTTTCTTTCAGATTGTAAGCTGAAACACGACGATCTCAATATAAACTTGGATATCTTGACTCCGGTAAGATTTTTAACCGTAATAAGAGTAACTATATAGCTTCTAGAAATTTAATAGGAATATATTCTTCAAAACTTTTTCAGGCGGAGTTGTTACGTACCGTGAAGAGGTTCGAACGTCTCAAAACAGACCTAATTAGTACGCTGCGTAGCAAGGAGTGGCGTTTGGACTCTGAATCCAAGGTACCTAATAAAATTCACACGAAGTGCTTCTTATAGAGTGTGGCTAACAATGGTGTCAGACTTTCCGAGCAAAATAGAAAAAATGTCTCCTAGCATTTATTCACAAATATAAATAAGTTTCAGAAAGGCAGTTTGGTTTTAACCAAATAAATCAACTGAAATTCAGTTCAATTGTTAACCGATTTACTCTCAAGCTACATGGACAATAGAAAATTTTACATCGGAGATTTTCTTGACTTGGCCAAAGCATTTTATACTGCCTCAAGTCCTACCCTTTTGCGAAAATTAGAACTACTCGTTACCAGATGACTCACTTTAAGCTGATTTAAAAGCTATTTAGTAAATATGAAGTGACCCGTTAAAATAAACGAACAGTTAAGCAACCCTAGATTAGTCAACTTTGGTGTCCCACAGATACTACCCTGTGGGACTCCAAAGTTGACAAATCTATCCCGGTACTGGGTTTGTAACCTTTTAAGCTCTCATTCATTGCCCTATTTGGAATGCCTCGCTTAGTAAAAAAATATTTTTTGAACCTTCTTGAACAATGTTCGCGAGCCAAAAGAAATACGATAGAATAAAATGTAATACAAGCGAAACTAGGCCCTATTTCCTATTTCATAAAGTCTAGAGTTGCTTGACCATGTTACACTCACACACATACCCGGCGCCTGGATGCTTCGAACCACGTTCGTCGACTAGTATGTAGAATATTCGAGATTAATGTGGACCTATTCGATGGCGCATATAAATAGGGAACCGTGGGTGCGCCACGGCAGAGCACGCCCAAAGCACAGAATACATAAGAGTCAAACAGAATGGTCTCTCACAGCGTCTCCCGCAAATTGGCGTCCCCGCACCTCTCCCCCGCACTTTGTGAGCTTTGACGGCTCCAAACCAGGGTTTAATTACTAGCCGCACGCAATACGCGACGTGTGTTGTCTTGAGAACTGTAAACCAATAGTAACCATCATGGTGAGAAGGTGCGCGTATAATAATTGTTTATCCACCCAATACTCTAAAGAACGTATATTTCATACATTTCCAAATGATGAAAACAGGTAAGCAAAGCAACAATATAATTTTACGTTATTACCCAGCAACCATTTTGATATATATACCCTTCTCGCTCTCTCGCATTGGCGGGAGATACACAAGAGCGAGAGGGGTATTAGCAATCCGGTAATGTTACATTTGCTCCTCGCTCACAGGTAATCACATACACGCAAATGCCAAATAGATTTCCACGGGTTATAGTGTAAATGCCATTGTTGACAATGACAACTTGACATGCTGTGCGTGAAAATGTGTCAAACATTTGTTTATTTTTATTGAATTTATTCATATAATTACCGTATAGTTTTGCGCCGAATATGCAAATTACTATATTACAATAGTGAATTAGTGCGTTACATTATAAATGACTCAATAATAATCAGTAAAGTGAACTAATGGTGAAATGGACAATGGACATAATGAAAAATATTTGTGAAGTGATATTATGTAGCTGTTTCCGACTTTTCTGTAACATTTGATACATATAAAACAGAATATTTTTTACGTCATAGTGTTCGCAAATCTTCAGGTATGGAAAAATATAATCGTAAATATGTCGAACTCGTTAGTAGGTAAGTATTAAATTAATTCTGCGGTGCGACCCTAAGTATAAAACTCACACATCGACGTGTGTACAGATAAATTGTTTCGTTTGTAGTAGTAGTAGGTATATATGTTACTCTGAATCAATGGAGAGTCCTACCAGTGCCCAAAGCCGAGGTTTCCCCCTTGGGAGCCCTTTGCGCTGATGCTAGTAGTATATAAATATAGGAAGCCGGGCCTTGGCCCGCTCCTCAAACCTTGTCCGGTGGAGTAGGATATGCCGTCTGAGGCAAACTATATGTCAATCCTAAAAAAAAAAAAAAGCGCCACGGCAGTTCAATACGAGCTATCAAAGCGATCACTTCGAAGCGAAGGAAACCTACCTTAGTGCGACAAGTGGAAGTACCTGCGACTACCTTGGCGAGATACCTGGACCTCAGCTGCTACGCGACTTGGACCTTGGACGTTTGGAAGACCATCTTCACGTGTCATCTTAGGGTTCCTTAGTGAATAAATCCCTCATCCGAAGTTTGGCGTTTCTCTCCAAATTCGAACCCCAGTTTCGTAACAATAAGTTCACAATTTTGTAAGCAAGAGCGAAAATAAAGACTATATTTAAATCATGATTTCATTTTATGAATGTTAAGACTCGGATAACCATTTAAATTATTTTATGAGAGGGTCTACTGCATCAAAATCTAGCTTATGAGGGAGGGCAGAAATGATTGCAGTCGCGTGCCAGATAGATGGGCGTTCTCACGATCGAAGGACCAAAAATTATAAAAAAATAATTTGGTAGGTACTTATCTGTATCGAACTTATTTTTTGTGTGTTATGTTAAATGCTTACATATATTTCAGTTGTTCGTGAGGGTGAATGACCAGCGAACGTACCTGCAGAACGAGCTGATGATCTGCCAGAACAACATCATGCGGCTGCAGAGGAACGGCTCCTATTGGCAGTAAGAATAGAACTTATTGTACCATCATTTACCTTTAAATTTTTATGTGCAACATCTTTCCTCTCGCTTACCTGTAATCTGTGGAAGTAACTTCTTGAAATGTGACGGAAGTGTGTTACAGGAAGCGGGGAAGCGCGCGCTATTTGATTTGCCCAATGATTTATCACTAAGCAATTTATTTCAGGCAACCTCGTTAATCATCATTCTATAAGCTAAACAGCTGCCTTGAAATTTAATAAATCGTGTTTTTAAGCCCTCAAAATAGACACATATAAATCGTGAACTCGTGACAGAGCGATTCCAAAGGGCGGTAAAAAAGTTTGGGTTTTTTTTACAGTATTTTTTTCTATATAACGGCGTTTTGTTACTACATTAAATTCATTAAGAGGTTCCTTATAAGGATGTTTATTGGTAAAAATATGACTATATTTTGTGTTTTCTACTAAAGGCATTGCATTCCAGAACCGGAAGAAAGAACGACGAGAGAATTCTGGACCCAAAGCGGGGGCCAATAAAGAAGGTGTTCGGCAACGAGCGACTGCCGCCCATCGCCACCTAACGCGGTTGGATGTGAAATACTTGATGCCTTGGCCGAATGTTTTTGGAGCATCAAGATGGTGGAACATTCCAAATATAAATTTATTAATTTTAATAACTATGTTTCGATGAAAGATGTTTTTATGTCATATTACAATACAATACCCTTTATTGCACAAAAGTAAAAAACAGAACATAATTATCTTAAAAATTAGGAAATGCGCAAAAGGCGGCCTTTTCGCTAAGCAATTTCTTCCAGGCAACCTCGTTTATATAGAAAAATATGATGGGAAATTAGGTAGTGCGGTGTGGTCAATATAATAAACATACTTATATACAATAATTATAATAAACATACATACACCTAATACTTACATACACATATTACAGGGGGAAGAGGTGCGGGGACGGGGAACGTGGACGCATATTGCGCGTACCTTAGGAGATTCCGTTCTGTATGTAATACTTTTACTGTCTTCTGTGCCTTAAGTTATTATTATTTTGGTAAATATTTTTTATTTTTACAAAAATAATATTGATTGTAGCCAACATAGTGGGACCACATATGTTACCCATCTTGATCCTCCCAAAACGCGTTTTCCTCTAAACTCAATACATCACACACATATCGTAGTTTATACAGTAAAAGCAAGATTTGGCTCAATTTTAAAATGTAGAAATGCTTATAATGTACGTAGACAATATATGTACCTATAATATATTATACAAGATCTAACAAAATATACTGAAACTATTTTAAGGGTGAATTCAGTCCATGCTACTGAACAACTTTCCCCAACGAACTTCTATCGAAATATGAAAAATAATTATGGCCTCCCATACAAGTTGACCGATCAGCTGATCCGAGTTTGTATGGACAGCAAAAAAATATTTTTCATACTTCCATAATGTTCCTTGGAAAAAGTTGTTCAGTATCATGGACTGAGTTTACCCTTAAAATATTTCAGTATATTTTGTTACACGTTAAAATAGATTGGGTTGTGTTCAAATATGATTCTAGTAGAGTTGGAATTTAAATATTTACACCACTAATAACTTATTCACATACAAATATACTCTTACATACTGATATTTACTTATCTAGAATATACTAGTTGCCAGTTAGCTAGTCAATAGAGGACGTTGACCTACAACTATGATGTATCCCGCGTACATTTTAAATGCTGGCTGCCTGTCCTGCTCGTACAGAAAGAGAGAGGGAAAGAGAGACAACTGTGGACATACGTGAGATCACTGTAGACCATCTGATTAGCAACTCAAAAGAGATGATTATAATGTGAAAACAGATCACTCAGAGCTATTTCCGGGATCATGACGAGTTCAAAGCGCGTGATTGACAGATTTTTACATCGTGTTAGTTATGTGTGATACAACATAACATTACAATTATCTCAATCATCAATTGTTGGGCTACATCTGTCTGCACGGAACAGCACTTTCCTATGCTGCTATCCTTTTCTGTCGCTCAGAACAGTCATTTGCTAGTGCGAGAAAGAGAGCGGGCATGCTGCGGAATCGGCGATGCAGCCGCATTCCCGCTCTGTTTGAAAGGGCGAATTAAAGTGAACGTAAGAAATATCTACTAACCGGATATTTTACTTATAAGATCAGTGCAAATTAGTATCTCAATAAAATTACACTAAGTAATAAATCAAACACTGGAATAGTACAAACGTGTGTTTTATTTAATAACGAAGAAATTGCCTTAAATACCTTCCCATAAATCTCTCAATTTACCATTCTATCTGCGCTAACTATCAAAGACATGTAAGTCAACATAGATTAATGTCCCTTTTTGACTATTTTACAATTTCTTTAAACAAGTTGATATTTGGTATTCACTAAAATCTATTAACAATATAACTAATTACGAGTACAACTTGGCTAATAACCATGGATACATATTTTATTTTATACAGGGTAATTAAACAGGTAAGGGTAATTATACAGGGTAACTTTTTAACCACGAGCACAGAATACAGTAAGAGTAAACAGAAAGGAATCTCCTAAGGTACGCGCAATATGCGTCCCCGTTCCCCGCACCCGCACCTCTCCCCCGGTTCTTGACGGCCAACGTGAGTCATCGAGGCGAAAACGGGGGAGAGGTGCGGGGACGGGGAACGGGGACGCATATTGCGCGTACCTTAGGAGATTCCGCCCTGTGCCACGAGCCAAATGTTTGAAGCTAGTTCAGTCCATGATACTGAACTCTGAACTACTTTCTATAATTTTTTTTTTTAAATCGATAAAAATTTTTCGTCCTCATACAAAATCTGTATGGCTGAGCGCTGATTTGAATGGGAAGACGAATTTTTTTTTCGGTTTTCGTTAATTGTTTTAATGGAAATTAGTTAAGTATCATGAATCTTGCTCTAAAAAATTTATTGGTAGTTAAAAAGTCACCCTGTATTATCTATAGTAATAGCAACAACTTATGTCTATAACTGTTTCCGAATATCAGTTTAGGCATAGACAGGTAGCGCTTCTATTTTCCTAGTGTGCTAACTACGAACTACACGGTCTAATCTACAGGAACCCTGGTGTACTTGACTGGCGCGTCCACAGACGTGCTCAAGTATTGTTCGTTGGTCTCGATGTGGTCAAAGGCGAGCGGCGAGCGGTACAGGGAGGCTGGAAAGAGACATGTGGTTTTTTTTTTTTTACCGACTTCAAAAAAAGCAGGAGGTTGTTATCAATTCGTCGGAATCTTTTATGTTTTTTTTTACATATGTTCCCCGATAACTCGAAGCCGCCTGGACCGTTTTGGAAAATTCTTTTTTATGTACGGTAGTGTGCTTTGTTTCTTAAAAGAAAATAACTAAAAAAATTATGTCATCTAAGTATACAGTTATTTGAATATTTAGCTTTTCTGGTATTAACTGGTATTTAATTTTGTTTTTAAAATCGGTATTTTGTTATGAAAAAATATCAATAATTATATATTATTAAAACTATCAAGAGATAACTTCATACTTAATAAATAAAAACCGATTTACTCACGGTTAACTGAAAATAACGTGTGATGTAATTTATGGATGGACCCTTATGGGGAAATTCTCCCATAATTGGGAGATATCTTTCGACTGATATTGCCTGGCAAAGGAAGAAGAAAGAAATACACGTGTTGTACGTACGTTCGACGCAGTGGTGCCGGTCGACGTGCAGCCTGAGGTGTCTGGGACACGCGCACACGTACCCGCCCGCCACGTTCACGCACGCGTACTCGCAGCCGTGGATGTCTTGGATGCACTCGTTTATATCTAAAATAAGAACAAAATTCATTTAACGTACCTGGTTAATGATATGTAATTCCTTGGTCGCACTGGACCTCTTCTACACTTTAACTGTCATTTCAATACGTTTTTAACCCCCGCGAAAAAGAGAGGTGTCATAATCTAGTTTGACGCTAATGTCTGCTTGTCTGTGGCATCGTAACGCTCGAACGGATGGACCGATTTTGATGCGGTATTTTTTACGTGAAAGCAAGTACTTAAATAAATTATGTTGTCTCAAGTAGCTAATCATTTTTCTTCCTACAAAGCCCTGGCGACTAGGCGACTAAACTGGTGAATAAGTTTCTTTCGGCATTTCTTCTCAACAGTGGTCGTTGCAAAACGCTAGTATTGGTAGCTATTCATATAATATATATAATTCTTATATATCATAATGTTACACGTAATGAATACTAAGCAATGTGGTTCCAGGCAGAGAAGAATAGGTCCTATTCTACTCTGCCGGGAAACAAGTCTCACTTCAAGACTTCCCGTAGAAGGCGACTTAGGAAACGCAAGCTAATTATACACATCAATGAGACCTTTCCAACCTGTCTGGCCAGCGTGGAGAGAGTAGGCCAACTCTAACTGCTCTGGCGAATATATGGCTCTGGCAGTACAGAGAGGGTCGTGCTCCTGCAGTGGAGACTAAAAAAGACCTGAGGATGATGATTATAGCAAGAGTGTACCCAAGCAGCGCCGGCCCGCGCCGAGCGCGCCGTACCCGCGCGCGCACCCGCAGCGGTACGCGCCCGCAGTGTTCGCGCACGTCTGCGTGGCGTGGCAGCGGTTGGACGGGATCGTGCACTCGTCGATGTCTGGGAACAAAATATTACTTTGAAAACCTACCCGACTGCAATTAAAATAGTAAATTACGATATAAGTGCGTTATGGTGGTTATAAATAACATACGAGGCGGAATTTCACCCCGAGTCGAAGGCGAGGGCGTAATAGAGCCGAGTGCGTTTAACTTATATACGCACGTATATCGTACGACGTTTTTCAACACACTTGCGAGTAAAAATACTTTTTTTTTTTTTATACTGCAGTAAGAGTTTATTGTACTCTGTCTTCACCACACGGCTAATGCTTCACTAATTCATAGTGATGATGCTACATTGAGGTTTTTCTACTTCACAAAGTGCAGTGAACTAAGCCAAACCAAAAACGTAAACATGTTTTTTATAATAATAATTCTTTATTCATTTTTAAAGTACAGTAGTGCCAATATACAATTTTATTACAAACAGTAAGTTAAATAGGTACTTATTTGTATGCATAGTTGAACACTTAATGATGATCGTCTACCCGCCGTAGTAGTAATAAATTTACTGTATCACGGTCGGGTAGTGATTCCTCGTTAGTAAACAACTATGGTAAGTAAGCTAGTTGCTATGCAAGGTGATTAGTAAGAAAAGTTTACGAGCAAACTTATTCGAACTATCTTAAAGTCTAATTTTAATTAATAAAATAATTAATTAATTAATTTAAATTAAATAATTAATAAAATTTTGGCGTGCGTGTACAGAGCCAACAGTTATAATACAAGTTTTCAAGTACTAAGAATCAAATTGATTACAAATCAAATTAGGACAATCCACTTGGTACCTATATTATCCATGCCTGCAATTTTTGTTATGTATGTATGTATGTATGTATGTATGTATGTATGTATGTATGTATACGTGTGTATGTATTTGTGTGTGTGTATGTGTGCGCGCTCGCGCGCGCGCGTGTCTGTGTGTGTGTTTATTCTACGACTCTCAATAAGTTCTCTGTTGCCATAAAGTCCAGTTCCAGTAAGAAAGCTGTAATTTCTTTTTTGCAGGAGTATAAGGTGAGTCTGTACAAATCAATTTTAGTTGATATATTATTGTATATATAGGGCCCTAAAAATATCAGGAACTTTTGTGAAAATCTTGTCCTAAATCCTGGTACATTATATATGATATCCGTTCTTCTGTTTGTTGTAGGGGTATCCCGTGGTATTCTATGTTGATATAGTATCAAAGTCTTTATATAAAGTTTGCGAATTGGTAAGATGTTTATTTCATCAAATAATTTATTTGATGGGTATATCATGGGTTTAAAAGTCATGGTCTTTAATACGGCCTTTTGTGCTTGTTCTAAATTGACAAGTGTTGTTTTAAAACATCCACCCCAGATAAGAATGCAGTAGCTTATAATAGATTCACACAAAGATGTATATATTATTTTTAGTAGTTTATGGCTACATATATGTCTAATATTCTTAAATATATAGATAAGTTTCCGCACACGACTGGTCAATGATTGAATATGTTCTTTCCATGTTAGGTGTTGGTTTAGAATAACTCCTAAGTATTTTATAGTTGTAGTGTTGCTTAATGTATAGCAATCACAGACACTTGTGTCTGTGCACTGGTGATTTCTTATTTGAATAATACCTTTATTCGGCAGGGTGCTTGACTGAATACTAAATGTCATGTATTTTGTTTTGCTCTGGTTAAGCGTGAGGAGGTTATTATCTAGCCAATCCGTAATTTTTTTGAACCCGGTATCAGCGTCTTTCCCTAGTTTTTCCCAATCATTACCCTTAAATAATACCACCGTGTCATCTGCAAAAGTCACAATATTAGCGTCAGGAATGTCTAGTCGGCAAAGATCGTCAATATAGATTAAGAACAAGGTAGGTCCTAAGACACTACCTTGTGGAACACCATAGTTTATGGTTCTCTCTTCGCTTATGTAGTTATCAACTTTGACCATTTGCTTTCTGTCCCTTAGATAACTTTCAAAAAGTTTCAGCTCAGTACCTCTAATACCTTTCTTTTCAAGTTTTTTAATTAATAAGGGTATAGAAACACTATCAAACGCCTTATTTAGATCCAGAAAGAGACCGAGGCATTTTATTTTCGAGTCCAGGTTTGTCGTAATAATCGAAGCAACATCTCTGACGGCATCTACAGTAGACTTTTGAGAACGGAATCCATATTGATTAGGCGACAGAAGATTTTGTTTTTCTAAATAGTTTTTAAGTCTGTTGTTGATAAGTTTCTCAATAATTTTAGATATACTCGAAAGGAGCGAGATTGGTCGGTAGTTAGATAGACATTTTTTGTCACCTGATTTATATACCGGTATCACTAAAGACTTTTTCAATGAATCCGGGAATATACCAGTAAAAAAGCACTGATTGACAATAATAGTAAGAGGTTCTGCAAGTACGTGACTTGCTTGTTTCAAGAATATATTTGAGATATTGTCATATCCTGTTGATGAAGTTGATTTTAAACTTTTTATTACTGCTATTACTTCTGATATATCAGTTGGTAGGAGGACGAACGAGTTTAAAGTAGATGGTAGGAGTTTTTGTGCCTTATCTTTTATAGTGCTCTCATTAGTATTAAGTCGTTGTAAAATATTTTTAGCTAAATTATTTCCAACATTTGAGAAGTACTGATTTATGTGATTTACTGACTCCAAAGGATTACGTTTAAGGTTTAATAGTTCTCCTGAGTTATTTTTGTTTTTATCCAAATAACATATGTTTTTTATTATGGCCCATTGTTGTTTGAGATTATTTTGATATTTATTTAATTCTGCTCTATAGTATGTTCTCTTCAGCTTTTTTAAAAGATTATTACAAGTATTTCTATAGCGGGAGTATGTTAAGCGGAGAACGGCATTTTCTGGTTCTTTTTTTAATTTTTGCTGTAGCTTATTTCTGTTTCTTATGCATCTGACTAGGCCTGGGGTAACCCAGGGTTTAGTGTTTCTTTTTCTACGCGATAACTTTATAATTACTGTATGTTTTGCCAGAACTGTCTTGATAACAGATATGAGGGTATCAGTAGCAGCATTAGGATTATTTGTAGGAAGCGTTTGGATCCAATCTATAGAACATAACTCCTCTATCGCTCTTGTGTAATCAATTTTAGTGTAGTATTGGTTCTTATACTTCCTAAATGATGGCTTTTTTGGAAGTGCTAATAGTACACAATAATGATCTGTTATCGTCGTTTGACAAACTACAGTGGTTGTGACGTGCTTAGTTTTTACAAAGCAGTGATCAATGCATTTTTTGTCACGCGTTATTAGTGTATGTGACGGTAGCATACCATGGAAATACAGTAGATCTAAATACTCAGGGGATCTTCTATCTTCGTTGTTAGGTTTAACGTCAATATTTATATCACCTACCAATATTATATTACTGTACATTTTTAATTCAGTAAGTAGTTTGTCAAGGCAGTCTAAGAAATTTTTTATATTATAAAAACAAGGGGGTCTATAGATGCATATTATAGCAAAGTTATTTTGAAAGGTTATGACAAGACAATTTGCATCAATAAAATATTCTGGTTCGGTTACGGTAACATCATAATTATCTTTGACAAACACAACCGTGCCGTCATTTTGATTAATATATTTAGAAGTTTTGAACGAGTTGTAATTGTTTAAGGTTGGTAGTATAATATTATCATTTAATCTGCATTCAGTTAGTACAATAATGTCCTGATCAATCTTAATTTGGTCTAATAAGATTGTTAGTTCATCAAAATTACAATTTATACTTCTTATATTTTGTGAGATAATATTAAAAGAACTAGTAGACTTGGACATAAAGGCACCACACATCTCCGGATCCTTTACAGATACCGCTTTACCGACATTGACACTTCTGTCAATATCAGTCAAAATCTCCTCTAAGTTACTCATCATATTAAGGTTAATGTTATACTTATAAAAAGACAAATGGTTGCGACACTGAATTGGATATGGAGAAGATAGCGAGAATGAGAGTAGTTTTTGCTTGTTTTTTTTTAAATAGTTTTATATAAATATGTGTAGTGTTTGTGTATGTGTATGTATAAATGATGGTATTTGTATAATTGTGTTTTAAGTATTGTAATACAAGAATATGTTTGTGTAGGTAGAACACAGATTGTTAAATAAGGTAGTTCCTGTGTCATCGCAATAGACAGAAGTATCTTAACTAAATTAGACAAAAGCAGATTTAAAATTAAAAGAGAAATGTTTACACTGAGAATTTTGTTGTAAGTTAAACTAACATATAGTCAGGACATTGAGCAAGTACTTTCAGACTGTAATAGTGCTAGTTGCTCCAGTGTTTTGATGTTTATTGCTGGTGAGCCGTCAGACTTCCTTACATAGATCTTACCGCGTTTAATCCAACAGTATTTAAAATTGAAGTTCTTCACAAGGTCTCTAGCATGATAGTGAAGGAGCTTAGCGTTGGAGCTAAGGACTTCTGAGAAGTATACCGCTCTTCTTTCACAATTTAGGCCAAAATTTGTTGAGTTTAGTTTATTATTGTGATTGTCCTTATTGTATTTCTTTGTGGCGTCCAGTACTTTATCACGAATGTTTTCAGACTGGTACTCCACTACTACAGTCTTATTCTTAGCTGTTTTTCTTTGTTTTACTTGTTTTACTTTACCGCTGTCTATTTCAAGACCCAATGCCTCATGTATAGATTTCACTACCTTCTTAACGTCTTCTTGTTCCATTTCTGGTAAATTTCGTATTTCAATTGATAAAGCATTCTGTTTACAATTTAATTCTTCAATCATATTTTCCATCTCTCGTATTTTTACTTTCATAGATTCCTGTTCACTTCTTGTTTCATTAACTTCTTTTTTCAGATCTTCATACTTAGCTGATATAATTTCTAGTTTATCTTCCATGTTCTTCTGAGCTTTAAGGATACCTTTATTTTGCGTCATTATTTCGTTCATAGATTCCTTAAGTGTAGAAAAGTTTCGATCATGGTCTTTTTTCATGTTGGCCAATAATAAGATAATCTCATCACGAAGATCAAGGTCATCTGGATCATGACGATCTTTGCGTTTTTTCGAGTTAGTATCTATAAACTTACGCAAGTCAGTTTGCGAAGACGATCGACTCCCAGTAGAAGATCCTGTGATCGACATGTTGTCTCTGTATTTAAAGTACACTGTGCACTGGCGTATTTTTTAGAATTATATTGTGGACACTGCTGCTCGCCGTGAGTGCGGGGCGAGGAATGAACTTAATAAACTGATTTTTTTGATTTTAAATAAACTTAACCATAAAACTGTGATAATAAAAAAAAAATAGCATAAAAAGTGCACTTTGCACTTTGCGCCATTTTAATTTTTAGGGTTCTGTACCCGAAGAGTGCAAACGGGACCCTATTACTGAGACTCCGTTATCTGTCCGTCTGTCACAGGGCTCTATCTCTTGAACCGTAATAGCAAGACAACTGAAATTTTCACCAATCATATATTACTGTGGCCGCTATAACCACAAAAACTAAAAATAAAAAAGAGTTGAAAATTAAAGGGGGTCGTCATACAAAAACGTGTTTTTTTCAGCGTTTTTAACTCGATCTGTCACAGGGCTCTATCTCTTGAACCGTAATAGCTAGGACACCTGAAATTTTCACCGATTATGTACTACTATGACCACTATAACAGCAAATACTAAAAATAAGATAAAGTTATTAATAATAAATGGGGGACATCATGCAAGAAACGTGTTTCTTCAGCGTTTTAAATCATTGTACGGTGGTACGGAACCCTTCATTGTTTAATTGTTTATTGTGATAAAAACGACTTACATCTATTACATTTATCACACATGCATTATATAAATATAAGATAAAATTAAAAAATAATAATACACAGATACATTAAGCAATAATTTCATGTACGAGTCCGTCTCGCACTTGGTCGTTTATTAAAATCAGCGCGGCGCGCTGCCTACTGGATGGCGCCGCGCGGCGAGCCTGTTCGAAATTTGAAAAAAAAAGAACAAATTGAAGCATAAATAGCAAATAGTGCGGTTATAGAATATAAATTCCATAGATTCACTGTTTGCGTTTATAACAAACGCGTGTTTTATAAGCTGCTTTATGTATCAAAATCTTAATAAATTTCGATGTCGGCGTCAAGGTAGCCGAGCTTAAGGGGGACTGGGCGGCGCACGTGTGCGCAGCCTCCGGGACACGGCGGGGGGCGACCCGGCAGCCAGAAGGGCGCATGCGTAGAGGGAGACCACGAAAGATATAGCGCGACGACATCGACAGCTTCATGAATGGCAGCAGGCTGCTATAAATAGGGATCAGTGGGGGAAGAAAGGGGAGGCCTTGGCCCAGCAATGGGACACATCGACAGGCTATTAAAAAAATATGTAATTTTTAATTAAAAGTACGTTTTAATTTATGCTTACCGTCACAAGAGTTAGAAGTGAGGTTGTACGTATATCCCGGGTCGCAGCGCCCTCTGTCGCTGTGGTCCAGATTCTCTGTCACGTTGACTTCGTAATATGATGGCAGTGCTTGTTTGGGATCTACAACAGGATAGTCAGTTTAAGAAAAGTCTATATATATTCTTACGTATAACTTTCTCGTGGTCCCAGAATGTCAATAAAATGAACGCGAACGACAGAGATAAAAATATTGTCACGAACGAGATAGAATCTTCCCGAACAATATTCGCGAACTGCAAACTACTACGATAGGATGGTGCAAGCTAAATTGTCACATATGTCTTGTGTCATAAAGTCTAGAGTTGCTTGTTCAAGTTACACTCACACACATACCCGGCACCTGGATGCTTCGTTCGAAGTAAGTTCGTCGACTATGTAGAATATTCGAAATTAATGTGAACCTTTTCTAATGTTTGCTTTGGACTCGCTAACTGGTGTCCAATGTAGTTCTGCATAGATTAGAATATGAACCTCATGATGCAGGGAGAAGATTCGAAACCTAAAATTAACATATTGGAATGAGTACTTACATTCGCGTTCACGAGTATGAGTGTTGATTTGGAACTCTTCTATATCATTGGAGTACGATACAGGAACCACTTCCGGTTGCAACTCGAACGTGGCTTCCGGGATATAAGGACTCTGACAAAAGAAAAAAACTGAAATCAAATATACTATGTACGTACATACAAACGCTCAAAAACAATAATACACAATAAATATAAAAAAGTTTTTTTAATTAATTCGAGTCCTTTTACGGACGAGAACTATTTGCCAAATGGACCGATTTGATTTAAGGCATATCTAGATATACAACGTGGAAGGGACATACCCGTAATAAATCAAACTATGGGCTGTATAAGATTAGTATAATGTAGTATATAAAGTATAATGAAATAAAAATAACAACAAAAAACAAAAAAAAAATCGGCATTTCCATATAAAAAGTGTGCAGCCGCCCGGGCGATTTGTATGAGAATGTCGAATTTTTTTTTGGTTTTTTTAATGGTATTTTAATTTCATTATACTAGGTATAATGATCTAGTTTAGCCCGTGGTTCGCTTTATTACGGGTTTGTCCCTTCCACGTTGTATACAATTAATTTTCCATTGTGTATTTTATAACAAGGCCAATCTTTGATCAACAATAAATAAATAAATATATATGGACAAATCACACTGATTAAGCTAGCCCCAAAGTAAGTTTTAAACTTGTTATAGGATACTAACTCAACAGCTAGAGATCAGGTCGGTGTAAAAAATACGGCTCGTCAAAATATAAACGCACATCTAGCAGTCAGCTCTTATTTTGTTTAGTACAGTCAAGGAGAAAAACACTTTATACGTTGTGTAATAAGGTTGACTTCAGAGTGAATGTTATTTGATAGTCAAGCGGACAGAATTTTGCTTTGATTTTTGTAGGTAAAGCGTTATTTGGTTGTATTGTTGATCAAAGAGTTCAGTCCATGCGTGCTAGCTCCCATACTAAATTTGATCAGCCGATTTGTATGGGACAATAAAGTACGTGAAAAGAGACACATACTCGAGGTAATCGGAAATAGGCGAGGCAATATGTTGGGACACTTGATACGGCATGACAATTTTATGCAAATTATAATAGATGGCAAAATAGAAGGAAGGAGGGGAAGAGGAAAGCCAAGGCACAGCTATATGAAGCAAGTCAAGGAAAAGGTGATAGCAGTGTCGTATCAGGAGTTTTTGGCGGTAAGTCAAGGGGTTCGGTTGGGGTTTTCTTTAAATTATTTTGCAAACTGATTTTAGTGGACTTTATAATATGAAATTGGTGTTGTTTGGTGTTATAAATGCTCATGCCCATGAACAATATGTGAAATAGTTAAAGTGGACAGTCATAGTACGGCTGTAGTGATATTTGTTTCGCGGACTGTGTGGGCGTCTTAAGACGTCGTCCGCCACTCAATCGGCTATGAAAACCAGTGGACTCGTATAGATTTGTCGCCAGAAGCTCCCTTAAAGCAATCAAAGGCCTACACCAACCTTTGATTGTAACTTGTTAGGAAAAAAGAATTTCCCACGTTTTATTAACTTGTTCCTTGCTAAAAAATATTAAAAGGGCTATCTAGTGCATGAAGAAGAGCAATATGGAAATTATCACCATATTTACGAGTTAACAATTTATTTTTCACTTCAAGGTCATTTGCCTATATCTTCACCTTAAAGAAACTCCACCGACAAGAGCGTCGCTCTTAAATTTTGCTGATGATGTATACTTACCGCTACTGTAGTATCTTCTCTACTGCTGCTGTACACCTCATTTTCTGCAGGATTATAATTTCCACATTTTGGTAAGTCTGGACATTTTCTTATCTGAAAAGGTAAGAATAAACAAATAAGAAAATATTCATGCCAATTAAATATTAATAATAATGTTTGAAGAACAGTCAACAATCCGCTAGATGACAACAAGTCAAATCGGACACTTTTTTCTAAACGTCAAAAACAAACATTTTCTATAGCAGCCTCCAGACTCACGTCGAGAAGTCTCGCCGTGACTTTGTGCGAGAAGCGAGAATGTGTCTACACTCAGCGACCTTCTCACTTCGTTCTCGACCGTATACCGGAATGGAAGACAGTGCAGCAGATTTATTATTGTGTGCATTAGCACATTTTAATCTTGTAAATATTAAAATTTCGATTCCATGCATCGTGATTAAGGCTTTTATCTTTATAATTACGATTTTCGGCATCCCACAATATGGGTTCTGCCTGGAAAAGGTCAATAAAAGTTAATTCTAATTCGTTATTCCACATAGTAATGGAATAAACTGCAAAATTAAAAAAAAAACTGCACTGCACTTCACTGATCGTAAGAACTACACACGACACGGCCTTGCATTGCACTGAGACTGAAGGAGAATGTGATATCCTTCTCTTTTCTCACCCGAGACACCCTTTGACTCGGGCCAAAATACCGCCACCGATCGGAGAACAGGCGAGCGCGAAAGCGAGACGGGCGAGCAACAGATCACATTCACGCTGCTCGGGTGTTCACGGGGGTTCTCGCCGTGAATCTGGATGAGGCATAAGAGTTGTATGAAAATCAGAACCGTGACGTCATAGTTTTGTGGAGTCAAATAGCGCTCTCAATATCAGTTTTTCTGTATTAAAAAATCTAAAATCACGTTGAAAATGGATGTGATCAATGACAAGTGACACTATTTTGTAACGTTTTATTCTCATAATAGTACCAAATAATTAATGTTTGATCCTGCCATCTACCCAATTGCCATAAATCGATGGGGTTGCCTCGTTTTATAACAGGATCCCTATCTTCCGGCTCCATCATCAGATCAGCTTCTTGTCATAATAATATTTTCATCTGATTTACATTAGCATACAATATTTCATCTTCAATTTAAATATAGTAAATAAAGCCCAAAAGATAAGAAAACTTAAAGAATGGAACCACTCCATCTGTTCCTGTGGATGTCGTAAGAGGCGACTAAAGGACTAAACACTAACATCTCGTGCTATAATTGCATTCCCAAGGAGGTTTAGGGTCAGTTTCCACCGAGACACGACACGACGTAGCGCGTGTGTTGGAAGAAATATAGAACTTGTTTACTAGGCAAAAAGATACTAATTTCAGTGACAGTCCACTTTGCCGCGCTGCGTAGCGATGCATAGCGAGGCGTAGCGGGCTTTCACTCTTTTTGTCTCGTAAACAAGTTCTATATTTCTTTCAAGTGCGCGCTACGTCGCGTCGCGTCGCGTCTCGATGTGAACTGACCCTTAACGTCGAGCGGCGTTTATTTCTTTTCCATTTTGTAAGGTCTTTGGCATCTTAGGGTGACCATTGACAAGCAATGTTATATTTTTTTTTCATATAACTCAGCGCCCATACAAATCAGCGCTCAGTCAAACGGATTTTGTATAGAAGGCGAAATTTTTTTATCGATTTTTAATAACTTTTTTTATAGAAAGTAGTTCAATATCATGGACTGAACTTGTTCCAAAAATTTTGCCGGTTACTAAAAAGTCACCCTGTATTTGGAAAGAAAAAGCGGGAAAGCGCACCCCGGCTCCGAAGTAGCACAGCTGAGGATGCAACTGGGAACGCGCTTAGACAAAGTAGAATCTAGTATAAGTACCTGCACATTATCTCCGTAACAAGGAGTGTTACTCCGGCAGCGCCTGGTCCTGGTCTGCGTGCCCGCGCCGCACGCGGCCGAGCACGCCGCCCAGCGCGACCACTGCGACCAGCGGGGCTGCGGCTCCTCCTGCAAACATTACCAATTGGGATTGTTCATTTTTACTACCGTTCTGTATACTCTTACTGTCGTCTGTGACCTAACCTAGGTGATTTGACGAGGTTATTGAATTTTACATAGAGCAACTGCCGTTTGTCCTCCGCAACCCAAAGGGTAGACCAGAACCAATCCTATGATATGTTTAAACAAACACTAGATGGCGTTCGGGACCCACAGCTTTGCGTGCCTTCCGAAGCACGGTATCGTCTTTCTTTTCGGATAGTCAGGTGATTCAAGCCTGCAATATCCTAAATAGACTGGAAACAACTTTTGCACAAAGTATGCTTCCCAATGGGATTTGAACCGACGATCTTCGGACTCAAAGGCCTTGACCACTGAACCACACAACAAATCACCTAGGTTAAGTAGCGGACCCCGGGTCCTGAAGCGTTACCCAACCGAGAATAGGGTCGAATGATAATGAATAAACTTTTAATAAATAACACGGGAAATAAATTAGGTAGATATATAATTAGGTGTTTAAAAAAAAACAAAAAGATAGTAACCTCACACGAGGGCATGTGGCACTTCCTCCTGTCGGCCCCGAGTCCCTTGCACGCCGTCTCGTCCACCACTATCTTGTCCGGTTTACTCGTCCTGTCTACAAACATTTACAAATGACAAAAAGCTGCTTTGGGTCGCCCGGACCGCCCCGGGTGCCCGCTGGCAGTGATTCCCGAGACTCTTATTTGCACCTCCCATCGCTGGAAATGGACGTTATTTAGATTCTGGGATTATCAGATTCTGGGTGACTATCATTTTATTTTATGGGGTTACTCCATAAAATAAAACGATTTTCGTCCAATATTAACATCCTATGTTTACCCGACTGCGCCAGAAGGAGGGTTATGTTTTTCAAGTGTATGTATGTATGTAAATATTTTGTTTGACACTATCAAAAATTAAAAATATGGCGAATGTTTGGCGCCAAATGATATATCTTTATTTTTTTTTATTCAAAACCTATATTGTGAAGTTCAAAAGAAGGGTTTTTATGCAAGGATTTAAATTATATAGCAGCCTCGCCTGGCCTTCGCGTCGATCTCCTGGTCCTCCTCAGGGATGGCGACGGCCTCAGGTCTCTTCATAGACCCGAGATCAGTGGTGGAGAAGAATTGGGTCCCTAACTAACCCTACATGAGCTCATGCCTTGCCCCAACTAATACGTCGCACTTATAACACCAATTCAAGACCGCACAATCAGTTTCTTGTTCTTCTTTCGCCACTATTGTTCACTTACACTATCTTATAAGGACGCATGACACGCGGTTGACAATTTTCATACATATTTCTTATATGCTTAAATATGATATGGTATGAAAAAATGCTAAAAAACAACATATAATCTCGCTCATGTTGTATCAGGCAGTCGGGTTTTTAGTTTTTTTAATAATTACTTGTTATGTCAAACCAAATTAGACTTTATCATAACAACGCTCAATGTTACTGGACACTGAAACACGGATACGCAGTAACGTACATCTGGCGTACCGCTCTTGGAGTAACCCTACAGGTACTGTTGGGGTGACACCCATGCTAGCTACGCGACAGGACATTCAATCAGATGGGTGGCGTTGACGAAAAGAAGCCTATGCTCAGCAGTGGGCGAAAGAAGGGCTGGGATGATGATGTATGCAACTTACCAACGGTATTGTTATCATCGTCGATGAACTGGCACAGTCGGGAGCGGAGCTGGTAGCCCAGCCCGCAGGTCACGTTGCAGTAGCTCCACTGGGACCAGCCGCTCCATTTGCCAGGCACTGGCAACAGTAAACCAAATACAAGATTATTTATATATATTATCATAATCATCAGGTCTTTTTTTAGTCTCCATTGCAGGAGCACGACCCTCTCTGTACTGCCAGGGCCATATATTAGTCAGAGCAGACAGAGGATTTGGCCTACACTCTCCACGCTGGCCAGACGGGTTGGAGAGTTCACTGATGTTTATAAGCTTTGTTTAGCTTGTGTTTCCTAAGTCGCCTTCTACGACATCCACAGGAAGACTTGAAGTGGTACTATTCTACTCTGCTGGCAATCTGCCGGGACAATGACAAGTACTTAAACCTTAAACAAAGGTCAGTGACTGATGTTGACTCTTTGATTGGTAACTTGAACAGAATAGATTGTAGCTGGTCAATGACCGCTATTGACTCTTTAATTGGAAAATACTATAATTATCTACCTTGCACAGCAACATTGTACCGCCTGTGCGCAGTTCCGGCGTCGTTCTCGACCACACAGATGTACTGCCCCGCGTCGCGGACTCCAACGCTCCAAATTGCTAATAAACTGTTGCCCAAAACGCGCTGGATGTTGGACAAACTGCTGCTCAGCAGTTGGGTATCCTGGAAATATAATTTATTATTAATAATAAACTTTATTTTATCACGAAAGACATCATTAAATGACAGTCGTCAAGCTACGTCAGATCTTACCATATATCCCTTATCTCAGGATCTTACGTCTTTTGACTTGTTGAAAAATTTGACACCTATGTTGGCCATTGCACAAGGAAAAAAATGAAGTATATTAGACAAAAACCGTGTACGTCAAATGACAACGCAAATATAGATTTTTGTATAGTTACTTATCAGCTGAAAGCGAATTTTCTAATATTCATGAAAATTGTTTGTTGACAGAGTCTATATAGGTTGTTGATTCGAGTCTTTGCTAATTTATATTGAAACGCAATCTAAGCCATCATCAGTTGTGTGAGAGAGATAACATAATAATGCAAGAGATGACCGAATGTGAAAGACCGCATACATGGGTAAGAGAGAACCTCGTCTAAAGATTGAAGCTACTATTCTTTCAACCAAGTGAGTAAACGGAACAACGACCATTATTGACTCGCCAACTGGCACCTAGTATACTTCCAAGTGAGTGTAATACGAAGCAACCACCCTTTTAACTCGCCGAATGGCACCTAGCATACTTAATTTCAACCAAGTGAGTGTAATACGGAGCAACGACCCTTATTGAGTCGCCTACTGACTCCTAGAATACTTAATTTCAACCAAGTGAGTGTAATATGGGGCACCGATCCTTATTGACTCGCCAAACTGGCACCTAGCATACTAACTTTCAGCCAAGTAATCTTGGGCATGGGGTGTCCATCCGCCTCACACTTTAGAACAAGACTTCTTCTCAGCGGCACCACGTGACTCTCTTGCCCGACGCCGGCTATCCGCGGCGGCTTCTCCACCGTCACTGAGAAGACCACTTCAGTGGTGCCAACCTTGTTGGTCAAGACGCAAGAGTAGAGGCCGCTGTCTGATACTTCTGTTTTGTTTATAATCTGTGTAAAAAATAACATGTTTTATTCTAGGACTTTGCGGCCCTGGAGTGCTATTTTTCATTCAGTGACTCACATTACGAATGATTTGTGCGAGTGTTTCCAAACGGGCGCATTTTTGAATTGATCGTATGCGAAGGATTTGCAACGAGTGGTCTGAACCACTCGTAATTTTAACATTTGTAGCGTACAAATGTCAAAGAAACGTTCCATGGAGTATCAGTTCCGTTTCACGCTGCTTTTTTATTTTTGTTTAAATGTTTAGAAAACCATTGACAAATTTATGATATTTTCTGCGTAACACAATATTACTTATCCCTCACACGGCGGCTTTAAAAATACGATGCAATGCGTCGGAACGCGAGTGGTGAGTTGGGAAACTACACGTTTTGTGTTTCGCTGAGTCCCTAAATGAAAAATAGCACTCCTGGGCTCTGTCTGCTAAGAGCCGCAACACCCAAAATGCTCTGTCTGCCCCGTTAGGGATAAAGACGTGATAGAGTATTTGTATTTCACTAACTATTTATACTTCCATGTGAAGAAAAATTCTTGGGAGAAAAGAAAAACTTAGAATTTACCTCTTTTTTTTTCCCACTTACATCGTAAAAGCCGATCGAGGTAATGGACGAAAATGCATGTTTATAGGAGATGCGGCTAGCAACCCATCACTATTTTGATTCCTTTTCTCATCATCACGCAAAGAGTGAGCTCTGTCTGCTTAGAGCCGCAAGACCCAAAATGCTGTGTCTGCCCCATCAGGGATAAAGACGTGATAGTGTATCAGTATCTACTGTACGTGTACAAGGTATTACTAACCAATGTATAGTTATCGTTCAACAGAACGAGTCTAGATGTGTTATCCAGCTCCGAGTAAGGATGTTTGATCCACATCGCGTACGGCAACGGGCGGCCTTCCTCTGGACAGTGGAGGGTGAGCGGTTTGCCGACTCGGACCGTGATCGGCTTTGAACTCTCCTTGGGCGTTGGCGGAGGAACTATAAAAAAATTAATGCGCTTTTAATAATTAAATTTTTGAAAATAATTCGCTTCTGTACATTACAGAACTACAGATTAACTATTTATAAATAAATAAATACATAAGGACAAGTCGCACTGATTGAGCTAGCCACAAAATAAGTTTAAACTTGTGTTATGGGGGTATTAACTGAACAATACAATAAGTATTTTCTAATAAAATTTTATTTATTTTGACGCTAATGTTTGTCTGTCTGTCTGTGACGTCTGTCGTAGCGCTCGAACGGATGGACCGATTTCGATGCGGTTTTTTTACGTGAAAACAAGTTCCGTTGCGGTGGTTCTTGTTGTTTAATGAAAATCGGATCATCCGTTTAAAAGTTATTGCTTAAAAGTCAGGGCTTTCTGTAGCAAATAGATGGCGCTACGGATATCAAGTCGTATCGGTAGTTCCGCTACTCATCACTAGATGGAGTTCTTGTCGGCCGGGGGTGTTATTAATTTGCCTAGCAAATAAACTTGTTACTTATTTGTATTGATTGATGTATTGATAAATACCTAAAACATCAACCAAGTAACTAACGCTAGACTTCTTCATCTAAGCGCGTTTCCAGTTGCATCCTCAGCTATGCTGGTTCGGAGCCCGAGGTGCGCTTTCCTGTTTTTTCTTCTCCAAATATAACGTGCATGTCAAATGGTTACCCAAGCATACCAAAGACATTGCAAAATGGAGAAGAAATAGCCGGAACAGTTTAAATGATTTGGCTACAGTTTTACGACCGGCCACCTGCCTGACGTCAACCCACTTTGGGAATGTATTTGTGCGAAAAGTTTTACAACCGGCCGCCGCCCGACGTTAACCCTCTTTGGGAATGCAATTGTAGCACGAGATGTTTGTGTTAAGTCCTTTAGTCGCCTCTAAGACATTCACAGAAAGAGATGGAGTGGTCCTATTCTAACCCGGAACCACACAAGGAACTTACGCTAGTGTTTTTTTATTTTTTATTATTATTTTATTTACGTACCAAAATATTTATTTAATATTAGTGTAGTAGTACTTACTTAAAACGTCAACCAAGTAACTGACGCTAGTGTTCCCGACTTTGTTTCTGGCGACACAGGTGTAGTTGCCAGACTGTCCATACACCGCGTTCTTCGACACTATGACTTCGCCGTAGCCCGTCGAGACCATAGAGTCGTCGAACAGTCTCAGTGGCAGGTCGTCTTTGAACCAGTACACCTGGGGAGACAATAAAATAGATCGGTCATTCTCCAGTTTTTTTATTCGATCCGGTTTTTTGACCCAATTGGGTTGTCAACGTACCCAATATGCTGCCAGCATATTGGGTACGTTGCCTCGATGTGGCGCGTTGGAAGAGATATTTTATTTGTGTTATTTGTCCGTATTTAATTTATTTTTTAATAAAAATATATTTTAGTTTTTTGACTGTTATTGTTATGTTATTAAATTTTTGGAGCAAGTTAGGTCCGTGATACTGAACCACTTTTCATAAAAGCAATTATCGAAAAAAGAAAAGAAAATTCGGCTTCCCATATAAATCGGCGCTCAGCCAAATGGATTTTGTATGGGAGCGAATTTTTTTTATCGGTTTTCGATAATTGTTCTTATGGAAAGTAGTTCAGTATCACGGACGGAAGTTGCTAAAAAATTTTGCCGGTGTATTAAAAGAAAGAGTATACAGAACGGAATTTCCTGCGGTCCCTTGCAATATGCGTCCCCCGTCCCCGCACCTCTCCCCCGCGCTCGCCTTGTCTCAGGGGAGAGCGGGCGAATACACACGCATTGACGTGTGCACGGCGGCACACGAACGGGGGAGAGGTGCGGGGACGGGGGAACGGAATCTCCTGCCGTCCTTTGCAATATGCGTCCCCGCATATTGCAAAGGACGGCAGGAGATTCCGTTCTGTATACTCTTACTGTCTTCTGTGCCTGTATAGTGCAGATTGTACTAGATAAATAAGAATGTGAGTACTTACCTCTGGCAGCGGGTTGCCGTAAGGATGGCAGTGCATGTAGAATACCTGCCCCGACATCACTTCCAGGTGGACCGTGCTATCCGAGTAGTTGGAGTTGTCAAACAATACTTGGAATATTTTTGGCGGCTCTGCAATATAAACAGATAATGAATGACATCATCAACAGGTCTTTTGTAGTCTCCACTGCAGGAGCACGACTCACTCTGTACTGCCAGAGCCATATATTAGCCAGAGCAGTCAGAGGATTTAGCCTACACTCTCCACGCTGCCATATGCCACTTGTGGACTTCCAAATACGGACGACGACCGGGGTTGCTTAACTTTTAAAAGCACTAGTAATAACATAAGGACAAACCTACGTGGTTTATGTAGATATGTTATTTATGTTAACATTTTTTCATGGAATTCTTTATACGGTAAAATAAATAAACGGGCAAGTGCGAGTCGGACTCGTACATAAAGGGTTCCGTACCTACGTACAATGTTTTAAAACGCTAAAAAAACACGTTTTTTGTATGACGACCCCCTTTAATTTTTAACTTTTTTTATTTTTAGTATTTGTTGTTATAGCAGCCATAGTAATACATAATCTGTAAAAATTTCAAGTATCTAGTTAATGTCATTATAAAGATCTAGTTAAAAACGCTGAAAAAACACTTTTTTGTATGAAGACCCCCTTAAATTTTTAACTTTTTTTCTATTTTTAGTATTTGTTGTTATAGCGGCCACAGTAATATATAATCGGTGAAAATTTCAAGTGTCTAGCTATTACGGTTCAAGAGATAAAGCCCTGTGACAGACGGACAGACAGCAGAGTCTCAGTAATAGCGTCCCGTTTGCACCCTTTGGGTACGGAACCCTAAAAATGCATACTCCCACCGGGGGACCGAGTTCCTCAAGCAGCCTACTAAAAGATAATCATCTTTTTGTCTTCGGCCGTAGCCGGGTAACTAACTTACCAAGAACTTCCAATGCCACCCTCCTCTCATCAACCCCCCCGTCGTTCCCAACCACGCAGCTGTACGCGCCCGCTTGTGAGGACTGTACGTCTTCTAATACCAAGTCTGCATAGTTGATGTGTTCGTCGTTCTCACTGAGGGCGTTCCCGTTTTTGAGCCACTGTATTCGAGGGGTGGGGAGCCCTGATGCTGTGCAGGATATTCTGATACGGCTGCCTAGCTGGAAGGGGGGAGAGACAACTTTATTTATTTATTTACCCTCTTGTTCATAAAAATATCACGTCATTCATAAAGAATATACGCTTGCTAAACCTATTTTATATTGTCAAAACAGCTGGCCCGTGGTGTCCAGAATAAAATGCTTTATTAGCGATAAGAATAATTTATTTGCTCAAATACAGTACATAAGATGTCAATTGCATAATTAGTATCATGTATCCAACCTAAACTAAGGCATGCAAAATTTTATGTAGGTAGTCAAATTAATTATCTATTAAAATATTAATTATGTACAATTGAAAACACAATAAATTTTAATTAATAACACAATTTCATAAGTTCCAATATTATTTTTTCCGCTTATTGAAGTCTCTATACTCCGATATAGAGTAAAAGCAATGCTCTAGTAACCATTTTGTCAGTCCTTTTTTAAACGCTCTTCCTTTTTATGATTTAATGTTGGCTGGTAAGTAATAGCGAGCGAAGCGAGATAGGATGCCGTTTGAGAGACAAAGGCTATGATCATCGCTCCGAATGGTAAATACATAAATAAATATATAGGGACAAATCACACTGATTGAGCTAGCCCCAATGTTATAAACTTGTATTATGGGATACTAACTCAACGATACTATATTTTATGATAAATACATATATAGCGTGTTAACCATTACGCCATGGAGGTCGTTAACACGTTAACACGCTAGACCGCTAATCCGGAGATTCTGGGTTCGATCCCCAGCCAGGGCAAGTTGGAAAATGGCCTTTTTCAAATTAACCTGGGTCTTAGGTGTTTATCTATATACGTATTTATGATAAAATATAGTATCGTTGCGTTAGTATCTCATAACACAAGTTTAAAACTTACTTTAGGGGCTAGCTTAATCAGTGTGATTTGTCCCTATATATTTATTTATTTAAACATTACGCCACAGAGGTCGTATCTAGTTCAAAGGAATCCATTGCCATTCAAAGAGGTAATGCCGCAAGTATAATGGGTGCCTTTGAGCCTGGTACTGTCCGGGGTGGTATATTTGACTTTTAATGGTATTATGTGACCTGTTTTGTAAAATTTTATTAAAAATAAAATAAGTAACTTTTTCTACTAAAGAAATGTTTTGTCTCGATCTTACTATATCACGTATTGAAAAGAGAGATAAGGACAAAATATGTTTTAATTAAAATAAAGGTTTAACAAACATTTGATATTTTTTAAGAATAAGAGTGTTATACTCTATTCTACACATGGACTGCCTCCATGGTCTTGTAGTTTCAAAAGTTGTTTCCAGTCTAGTTAGGATATTGCAGGCTTGAATCACCTGATTATCCGAAAAGAAAGATGACTTCGTGCTTCGAAAGGCATGCAAAGGTGGGTCCCGAACGCAATCTAGCGTTTGTTCAAACCTATCCTAGGATTGGTTCTGGTCTACCCTTTGGGTTGCGGAGGTCAGACGGCAGTAGCTCTGTGTAAAACCAGTAACCTCGTCAAATCACCTAGGGTAGGTAGCAAATCCTCTGAAGCGTTGTAAGAGTATTACATACAGAACGGAATCTTCTAAGGTACACGCAATATGCGTCTCCGTTCCCCGTCCTCGCACCTCTCCCCCGTTCTTGTGCCGCCGTGCACACGTTCATACGTGTGTGTTCGCCCGCTCTCGCCCTGAGACAAGGCGGGGACGAGGACGGGGACGCATATTGCAAGGGACCTTAGAAGTACGTTCTGTATGAATACTCTTACTGTCTTCTGTGGCCGCTTAGTATCGCTAGTTACCGCTGAGTATGCAACCGGAAAGACGTAAGGATGACGATATATAAACCAGTAGTGCCGCAGTGACACGTCTGCTACTGCTGTCCGCATTCGGCTCCGAACTTGTACCTTTACTCACCGTAGCTTCCACAGTTTTGTCGACCGTGCTTCCAACGCCATTTTTATAATTCACAATCTCCATTACCCTAGCTGAGGAGACCACACTGACTCTGTACACGAGGTGCGCCGACCCGGCCTTGTTTGTGACGTCACAGCGGTACAGGCCCTCTGAAGCGAGCGATATCCGCGAAGTTACTAGTGTGGAGTTGACTACACGCCAGTTTGTGTTACTGAAAATGAATAAATACATGGTAAATTCAGTTACTTTATACACAAGTAAACGCAGCGCCAGTGGTGGATCTATTTCCATAATAATATTTGAAAGTAAAGATTACTAAAGAACGTGGAAAAGACATTAACGTAATAAATTATACCACAGGCTATACTAGACCACTACTACATATACACTAAAGTAATATAAAATTATAAAAAAGTAAAATAATTTCATTATGTATGAAACAGCAGAAATTTCAAAATTGATTTTCTCTAAAACTACTGCTTGGATTTCAATGATTCTTTGCATACCGTCATTAAATATTGGTATGTGATTTCATTTATTACGCTGTCTTTTGCACTTTGTATAAAAGTGGTAGGTACATACTTGAAACTCCAACTGATCTGTGGCGGGGGTATACCTCTGGCGTCGCACTGTAGGGTAGCATTCATACCTTCCTTCAAACACACATCGAGGTCAAAATCCGATATGAATGGTGGCTCTAGAACAATATAAAGTCTATATTGTTGTACTATTGTTACGAAACTGGGGTTTGAATTTGGAGAGAAACGAAAAATTTCGTATGAGGGTTTTTATTCACTAAGGAACCCTAGGTTGACACGTGAAGATGGTCTTCCAAACGTCCAAGGTCCAAGTCGCGTAGCAGCTGAGGTCCAGGTATCTCGCCAAGGTAGTCGCAGGTACTTCCACTTGTCGCACTAAGGTAGGTTTCCTTCGCTTCGAAGCGATCGCTTTGATAGCTCGTATTGAACTGCCGTGGCGCACCCACGATTCCCTATTTATATGCGCCATCGAATAGGTCCACATTAATCTCGAATATTCTACATAGTCGACGAACGTGTTTCGAAGCATCCAGGCGCCAGGTATGTGTGTGAGTGTAACATGGTCAAGCAACTCTAGACTTTATGAAATAAGACATAGGGCCTAGTTTCGCTTGTATTTCATTTTATTCTATCGTATTTCTTTTGGCTCGCGAACATTGTTCAAGAAGGTTCTGTCACGTTCGCGACAATATGTATATGGAGAAGTTAGTATAATACTTACTTTAAGCACGGATTTCATTTTGGAAACATCGAGATCTAGCCCTCATGTGAACAGATGCTTCCAATTCTCTTGAAAGGCAATTCATCATCATCAGGTCTTTTTTAGTCTCCACTGCAGGAGCACGACCCTCTCTGTACTACCAGAGCCATATATTAGCCAGAGCTGTCAAAGGATTTGGCCTACACTCTCCACGCTGGCCAGACGGGTTGGAGAGGTCTCATTGATGTTTATAATTTTTGTCTAGCTTGTGTTTTCTAAGTCGCCTTTTACGACATTGGGAATACTTGGAGTGGTCCTATTCTACTCTGCCAGGAACCACACACGGCGTATAAATATGATATGATACACTATAATAAATATTCTCTATAATATATGCAATATCTTTAAAATTAGAAAAATTTTGCCGAAATTTCACATGTCGTTTTTAAAAAAAAGCTAAACTACTTATGTATGGGCAAGTCTGATTCTGTCTAACGTAAGGGGACTCTTAGTACTTGGCTGTATTATTTTTATCATATCATATTTTAACAAAATATTTTAAAGTTTCACCAAAAATACTGAATTGCACACAAATTATGCACACTAAATAAATCAAATTTAGTATACTGTTGAATAGTATTTGCAGAACTGTTTGACTGAACGAGTAAGGGTAGTATTTAAACGCAAATCAAATTTACTGATTGCACAGGAAAATACTCAATTGAACTGCAATTTATATTTGTGGCGTAGTAAAATGGATAGAACTTTCCTAGCACTCGCCGGCCGCTGCGGCGGCACGCTTGATTCGCTCGCTCGGCTCGTGCGTGTGTTGGTCGCAGTTCTAACATAACCTAACCTATAAGTTTGCAATCTAGTAAATTTGATGTGCAGTCAGTATATTTATGATGAGATTGTTGATTTATTTGATGGAAAAAAAAATATAAATGATGAGATTAAATTAAATGGGTGATTATTTATTTGATGTGAAATTAATAATATCCCTTATTTTTATACTTATAGGTACTAACCCAAGACATCCAGTGAGAACTGTTTGGTGACAGTGCCATGGCGATTGGTAACCACACACTGGTAGACGCCAGTGTGCCAGATTTTAACCGTGAGCAGTCTTAACCGGGGCTTATCCTCGAACAGCATCGGGCGAGAGTTGAACAGCCATTTTGTCTGGAATTACAATAAACGCATCGATACGCTAACAGTGATTTTAAGGTTCATGAACAGTTTCATCCTTGATTCACTTGCATATTGATATTGGTCAGGCCAGGCGCACTCCGCAGTTTAGGTATGAAGTTACGAGTACATGGCGCGATGCTCTAACGCGATTCACAATCATAAGGTTGAAATTGTTGAAAAATTTAAATCGAAAACCCCGCTAACTAGATATAAAAGGATACGGACCGCCTCGTTTCGCAGACGTAAGGTACATTTTGGTTCGTTGCGAGTGCACCGGCGCTTCAGTAAGCTGATAAGTTCAAGGTCGCTTGCGCGGCGTGCAAACTGAATGCGACTTTTTTGGAGCAAGTTCAGTCCGTGATACTGAACTACTTTCCATAAAAACAATTATCTATAATAAAATTTCGTCCTCCCATTCAAAATCAATTTGGATGAACGCCGATTTGTAGGAATCCAAAAATTTTTTTTCATTTTTTGATGTTTTTATGGAAAGTGGTTCAGTATGACGGACTGAACTTGCTCCATAAATGTTGCCTGTGTTTTAAACGTAACCTACAATACACACATGCTTTCCTGATATGCCATACCTTAGCCGCCGGCTTCGCCTCCACCTCACAGTCGAAGTACCAATCACTCCCCCTCACCACCTCCCCTTCCCCCTGGCCGTCCTCTACAAACACCGGCGCCCATTCCACATTGACCGCCACAGTCGCGTACGCGGATGACACGGCGTTGGTGACCACGCAAGCATACGTCGCGGCGTCGTGACGGGATACGTTGGGGAGGTGGAGATGACCTCGAGAGACAATGCGAGCATCCTGTATGTAGTAAAATAATACTTTCTTTTTTGAAGCAGAACAATAATATTTATATTGAATTGAATTGGAACACATTTATTTTCTGCTATAACACACATATGTACTTACAAAAAATAGACAGATAATACAAATATAACGTCTAAAAAAATATACTGAAACTATTTTAAGGATGTCTAACATAAAAAAAATCATATTTCGATATATGTTTTCTTGGTTAAAGTAGTTCAGTATGGACTGAATTCACCCTTAAAATAGTTTCAGTATATTTTGTTACACCAGGTATTAGTTGACAGTTAGCAAGTCAATATCGGTCATTGACCCATATCTTGGTGTCACTATCTTAAGCTTATATTTTTAGCAACGCATTTCAAAGGAAAGTGGCTGTAAATAAAAGAGTGCAGAAGACTTCTTGTCTTCTGTACTTGCGCTTGTGAAGCGGCACTAAACTTGCTGTAAGTAAATGATCTGACGTCAAAAACTATTATAAAATCCAAAGAAAAAATTACAATTATCAAGTGACAAAGAAAAACATGCCAAGATAAAAAAAAATATTGACTTTGACTATAAGCCGGATCACTACTGACATACTAACTGCTACTTTAGACATATAGTCTGAACATGACCGCAGTACCGCGCCTGAGGCATGCGAGCGGCGAGACGGGGGCTGTCTATGTCAGACGCACATGAGATAGAATATCCAAAGATGGGTCGTGCTTTCGCTCGAGATGTCAAGGCTGTCGTTTTCAAAGTGGTCGAACATTTTAGGAAAAGAAAAGCAGACAAGATAGTTTCGAATAAAGAAGTGATTTTCAAAACGTTTTATATTTCCAATAATTACACATTAATTTCACTTATATTGTTTTTTTTATTTCTGCTTAACAAATCGTATTGAACCATAATAAGAATTGGATATAATATGTATACGGCGTCAAAATATTGTACTTCGATATCTTAAGATCTATCCGACAGTATAATCTCTTGTGAGTCCATGATCCCACCCCTGCCTCCCCGCGCAACCTCAGGCGCGGTACAGCAGTCGTGGTCAGACTATAGACAGATTTTTATTTCGAGCAAAACGCAACAAATGAAATACAACGTACAACACATACAGTAAAACTTTAACGAATCACAGTCAATAGCTGACCTTATACCATTTAACAGAATCCTTGAAGGATGCAGTTATCGGACAGTCAAGATTAATTTCCTTGCCTTCCACCACTGTCACTGTGGTATGAGACTGCTCGGACTGCGTTTGCGAAGCCATAGCTGAAAATAAAGACGTTATTGTACACCAAGCTAAAGCTAGTAAAGCTATATGTTTGGCTACTAAATTAAGGACGCTAAGCACGAAGAATTGCGTACATTGACACGCCATTTCCTATCTCTGTCGCACGCTCATAATTATATTGCTGTCCCGCTCGCACAGTGGCATTGACCGCCGGCATCATAGATTGTAAACCTTTTCGCTATAGTAATCCTTTCTTAACATACCCTTGTAAACTTCCTTCATTCGTTTCTTTTTTATTTCTTTAACAACATAAAATAATTTAAAATAACATTATAAGTCAAGTTAGAAGAATAAAATCGTCAATAAATAAATAAATACAAAATGTAAAGTAATCTCTAAATCTCAATTAGCAAGCATTCATAATTAATTTTACTTTAAATAAAAGACATTATATTATTTAATTCGGAGGACCTTTCACAATATTTTATAAATTCGAAATTTACATAAAAATGTTATTGACCACTGGCAGTAGGCCTAAAGGTCAATATACGAAAATGTGATATAAAATACTGATAAATGTGCGTTCAGCATAAACTTACAATAGATTTCTACGCTGACAGTCCTGTTGAGCTCTCCCAGCGGACTCTTAGCGGTGCACGTATAAAGTCCACTGAGGTCTTCCGTTGGGGTCTTGATTGTCAACGTGCCATCCGTATCCACCTCGAAGCGGGGGTCTGAAACGACGGCCTTCACACTTTTTGTTATGTATTCGACTAATCTACTTCTTCCCTTGTCTTCAAAATAGCAAAGTAAATACTGGACTTCAAATTCAGAAGATTGCTAATTACATAAGTGGATTACGACCTTCGTGGCTTAAGGGGATCATGAATTTTGAAATAAATTATTTGCAGGAAACAGAGATATTATTCAAATTTTGTTCTAGTGAGCCTATTTAACCCTTAAACTGTTTTATGAACTATTGTTTACAGTTTAAAGTGAGAACGTGAAGTTTTTCTTCGCACATTTGCGAAAAACGGCCACTTTTGGCAAATGTGCGAGTGCGAGTCAAAAGAATAAGAGATATTACTGCAATGTTCTGCCGCCAGAGTGCAGCATCAACGCAGACCGTAAACAAATGTTTGACAATGACAAGTACATCAGAGTCGCAATAAATTTGTTAAATAATGTAGGTTGTAGTAGGTATTTAAATGGCCGTAGGAAGCCATTACACCACAGCACAGGTTTTGAATGAGTGAATAATAAAAAATCTATTAAAATTAAATACTTTTATAATAATTATTTGTAATGAAAAAATATGACATGTAGAATGTCAGCATATTGTTTACTGTATGTGCTAGTGCCGCCATCTGCGCAGAGTTGTGCGTAATATGTAGAGATGAAACGGATAGCAGTTTGGCCGGATACCGGATATTCGGCCGACCATGTGGCCGGATGGCCGGATATCTGGCAAAACTTAGCCGTTTGCTTAGGCGGCGCGCTAACGATCGGGTGGACTCGGTTGGATTCGGGTCTTGTCGAAACAAAGTTTTCCAAAATCCACCTTTCTGCACCTTGCAGCAGTGTGTTTAGCGAAAGACTTTTTTCTGAAGCTGGCCTTATTTACGAAGAGAAACGCAACCGCCTGCTACCTCTCAATGCAGAGAAATTAGTATTTATTCACCATAATTTGCACTTAGTGCAGTATGAGTACTAATTCATTAATTTTCTTTGTATTACATTAATTTACTATTGTGTGATTAAAAATTTAAACTAAAACCAATTACATTTAAGTTAAGTGATACTAAGACTAACTAAATAAAGTAAATAATTACTCAAAAATATGTTTCTTTTATCCAGTTTTTTTTATTAGGCCGTATAGACATCCGGCCGCATAGTAGCTATCCGGTATTCGGCCGGATAGTATTATGGCGGCCGGATAGACCGGATACCGGATAGTTACCGGATATCCGTTTCATCTCTAGTAATATGTCATATTGATGAATGTTGAGTGAAAATAAGTGTATAAACTTACCGTTATTTAAATAATATTCGTCTTTGGACCATACAACATAAGGTTTAGGTTTGCCAGCCACATTGCACGTTACAACTAACGCGGAGTCCATATTCGTAGCTATGTATGGTCCCTCATAGTTATCAGGTAAAATTCTGAGTGGTTCTGAAATATAAGAATAACTTTTGAATTTCTTAAACGTTAATTATGCTGAACAAGTTTTCCAATCGACTTGGAAATGTTTCGGAACTCTAGGACCACTTCCCGTATTTTTCTTTCCCAAAGATGATATACAGTTCATTGATTCCACAACCAAGAATGCTCAACACCGTAAAAGTATTTAAGAAAACCCTGACCTATTAATTTTGTCCATTAAAAAATACATGAAATATGAATATTTTTTATGATATTTTGTATTTCAAACTCTTTGTTATCTCTTTTTAATTTATTTGTTTTTCTATGATTTTTTTGTCACTTCCATACTTCTCAAAAAAGTAAAATAAGATTAAAATTTTTATTTTTTCGCCTACCATACGAGCTGACCGATCAGCTGATCCGAGTTTGTATGGTAAGTCAAAAATTATTTTTCATATTTCGATGTATGTTCCTTGGGAAAAGTTGTTCAGTATCATGGACTGAATTGACCATTAAGTTTCAGTATAGTTTGTTAGACGTTATATATTCAATAATTCCACACATACATAATATATATTCAGTAATATAGTCCAAAATACAGGCTAGACCTAGTTTGGCTCTGGAGCTGTCAATTCGTCTGGTTCCCCTCCATCGTGCCACTATCACCTTTTAATTTAATTTTTAATAATTTAGACATATCAGTTATCATTCCATTAAAATTTTTTTAAGTACCATTAATGTTTAGCCTTATAATTTTCGACATAATCCCAGCTACATTTTCCGCTATACACACGTAAAATCCTTCATGCTTCAAGGAGACATTGCTAATAAAAAGGTCGCCAATTTCATTGAATCTGGAACATTTAAATTATAGTATTAGCATCGAGATAATCAGATACTGCAAGTTACCGATTCAATAGCGTACATTGACCTATTTTTACCTTGCCTCTGTTGTTTCTAAATTTAAATACACTATCACGTCTTTATCCCGGGGCACAGAGTATTTTGGGTCTTGCTTCAAGCAGACAGAGCCCAAGGCCGCAAGACTTTAGGTCCACTTTTAGCGTAATAGTAGGCGAGAAGGCGGAAAAAGGGATCAAAATTGTGATGGCTTGCTGGCCGCATCGCCTACATTCCCTCCATTAATTAATTAAAATATGCTAAAAATTAACACTATATTTAGCGGCGTTTTCTCGTTTTCAGTCTTTCAGTTAAGCTATGTGATTAGTGAAACACGAAAAGCCACTTTAAATGTCAATGCCCTCTATTAGCTCGCTAACTTGCAACTAATATAATTTACAATGGGATTTTGTAATACTTAACTTCAAAAAACTTAGTCACTTCATGAAAAATTCTATTCCGAAATAAGTATGTAGAAAGTAAAATATTATTTTACATCTAACCTGAAATCAGTAGAGTTCTCCGCCAGTATGTCATCGTTAAACTCCCACAGAACACTTGGTATTGGAAAGCCAACTACGTTACATTGTAGCGTTACTATTTCACCGATAAGTACTTCTTTGGTATCTTCTAAGGGTGGCTCGATAGAGGGTGGCACTGAAAACGAATCTAAGTTATATGTCTACAAAAAACCGGTCAAGTGTGAGTCGGACTCGTAAATGACATGAAAGGTTCCGAACCTCCGTGAAATGTTTGAAAACGCTGAAAAAAACACGTTTCTTGTATGACAACACCCTTTAATTTTTTAAAGTATTTGTTGTTATAGCGGCCATAGTAATACTTATCTAATCGGTGAAAATGTTTAGTGTCTCGCTATTACGGTTCAAGAGATAGAGCCCTGTGACAGACGGACAGACAGTCGGACCGACAGCGGATTCTCAGTAATAGAGTCCCGTTGGCACCCTTTTGGTATGAAACCCTAAAAATTAACAGCGCCTTGAAACTTTGAAAAAAATATACTCTAAGTATGTTAAAAGCAAAATCTCACCCCACACATAAACTGAAAATTCCAACGACGCGTTTGTATATTCATTTTTAGCGAAACAAGTGTAGGTTCCAAAATCTGTCAAATTTGCGATGAACCTGCAAAAAAATACATCTTATACAAGTTGCCTGTCAGCAAGACAATAGCGGACATTGACCCGTAGCATGGACGAACAAATACTGGACAGACAACCTCATACTTGGAAGCGTAATTCGATTTTTAGTTTAAATGTTGTAGCTAGATGGAGCTAATAGTTCGAAAGAAGTAAGTTTCGTAGTGGTGCCGCTTCAGATGATACATGGAGTTCAGTGCTGCCCCCATTTGAAATAAATTATTTGAAAGGAAGCAGAGATATCATTTAAAATTTTGAGCTATTAAAACCTAGATAACCAAACTATTTTATGAACCACTGTTTACAGTTTAAAGTGAGAACGTTAAGCTTTAGTTTGCATTTTTGCGAAAAGTGGATGTTTTCCGCAGAAATGCTTTTGTTTTTCGTATTTCGCTATATATTTACTTGGAAAAGTTGTTCAAAATGATGGAGTGAATCACCCCTTAAAATATTTCTTCCTAATTAAAAATAAGCATATCTAATCGTCCCTTTTACCTAATACCAGTGTCATCTATACGTCTCCTCAAGTCTGTAATAGGGTGTCCATTCTGCAGCCACTCTATGTGTGGTTTGGGATGACCTTGAGCGCGACACGGTAGTTCCACAAATTGACCTTCAGTTACTGACACTTTTTCAGAAGACAAACTGCTGTGTATTACTGGAGCCTCTAGAAAAAAGTCAAATTGTTAATAAATGGTTGTTTCATCATCCACCATCGTCATCAGGTCTTTTTTAGTCTCCACTGCAGGAGCACGACCCTCTCTGTACTACCAGAGCCATATACTCGTATTAGCTAGAGCAGTCAGAGGATTTGGCCTACACTCTCCACGCTGGCCCTGGCCAGACGGGCTGGGGGTCTTATTGATGTTTATATCACCATCTATTATTTTCTAGAGAAAGCCCTGACTTTCAAGCGTTTACCCCCAATAAGTTTTAAACGGCTTAAACGGAACTGATTTTCATTAAACATAGCTAAGAACCAGCGCAAGCGAACTTGTTTCCACGTAAAAAAACCCGCATCGAAATCGGTCTATCCGTTCGAGCGCTACGATGCCACAGAAAGACATTAGCGTCAAACTTCTTTTTTATCGGGGGTTAAAAATAGCACTTTCCTAAAAATAAATAAAATATATTATTGAAGTACACATACATAATATACCTACAATATACATAATAAAAAAAAAGCTACCTACCATATACGACGAGAGGAAATTCCTTCTGAATGGAGCCGAGAACGCTTGTAGCATTGCAAATGTAGACGCCAGAATCGTGGGGTCTCGCTTTTTCTATTATCAGCTGTTCCACAGATTGAGATGTATAGCTTGGAGTTTCTAAGTATCTAAAATATACAGAAAAGCAGGTATGAACATATAAGATTAAGTTGGAATCGGACTATAGCATACACATTGCCTAAAATGTAATTACTACGAGTCCACGTTGTAGTTTCAACCAATATTTAACGCTACTAAACGATGATAAAGTCTAATTTCGATTGACTATGTCAAGTTATTTGTGACCGAAGCACAAGCGAGCGAAGCATTTCAACCTATATACCTTAAAGAGCACTTCCTTAGTTCCCTTCAAAATATATATGCAGGTTGTGGAGATAAATAAATAATAACCGAACAGTATGTATTTGTCCAAATCCTCTCTTTCTGTATGTGTCATGGTGTATTACTTACCTACATATATATACGTATATTTTTATTGTTTGTGTCTTATATAAGATTTGTATATTAATTGGCGTAAACTTAATTCTTAGTATAATCTCAAACCTTCTTGGTTTTTCTATGCTAAGTCAACTGATTGTTTTGTAAGATCTTTTATGTGATAATAAAAAGAGAAAAAAAATATATATATATATAATGTATCAGTACAATAAGTTACAATGTATAAGTGTTAAGGCTAAAAGTTCAATTATTTTTCAAAAACACGCACAGTATTGGCAAATTGTGAACCCAACTCGGTTCACAATTTGCAATACTGTCGCCACGAGTGGGACTCGAACCCACAACCCTCACGTTAACGCCGTGAGTGCACTACCAATTGTACTATCGTGACTTCAAATCACCCCGACGAATTTTGCCATCATATAGTACACGCATTTGAAGCATGCGTAAGTCTTCATTACTACCCACTATTCAGAAGTGTGGTATTCAACTTAATTCATATTCGATGAATTGAAAGCTGATTAAAGTGAAGAAGGCTTGGTTTCAATTATTATTTTTAATAGCATTACAATGGTCGGAAATTTATCCAAATTGAAAATATGTAATGAAAAATACTACAGTAAATATAAACTACTACAGTTTATTCCTCAAAAATTTTACATAAGAATCTTAAGGCTTTTCTACTGATACCCACAATAGCCAAAACATGATTGAGCATTTTTGGCTCGATAGAAATATTATATTTCAAATTCAGAGGTATGTTTGTGATTTTTTTCTATCGAGCCAAAAATGCTCAATCGTGTTTTGGCTATTGTGGGTGTGGGTGTCTGTAGAAAAGCCTTTAAGATTCTTATGTAAATTTTTTATCTAGATTATATAACTCAAATATTTTTCTGTTTTTATTGTTTACATGCCGAAAGTACGTGTGTGAACTACCAAAAGCACAGCCAAAAGTCAAGTCTGCCAAGAGTTATGTATTACGATTTATGCTAGATTGTAGTGCTTGTTTCTGTGAAGGTTGTATACTAAAATGTATGAAGTTTGGCTCAGTCAATTGTGCGACATCTGACGGGGTAAAAATGCTGTTTTTTTTTCAACTCCTGTATTTTACAAAGTTGATTACCTAAGTGATTACTAATGATCCTAAATAATAGCTTATTAAGTAGATTTTGTTGTGAGGCGGTTTTTATTTGCATTTTCGCTTAAGTGTCTCACATTACCCCATTTTACCCTAGACTAAACAGTAGTAGAATAAACTCACACTCTAGTAGAATAGGCGACCGGCCTTCCGTTCTTGCTCCACGCTATAGTAGGCGGCGGCTTCCCCCCGGCCTCACAGGTGAAGGACACGCGGCGACCTGCCTCCACTGGCTTGCTTTGGATCCCGAGCTCTTGGCTTAGTGAACTGGCAAATTCAGGTGGAGCTGTATTACAAACAACTTCAAATAAATAAAAAAAACATAGTAGTAGTTACAAACTAACTCAAACTAGATCCCCTCGAGAATCTGGGCTGGGATTTTACTTAATAATCGTACCCAGGCCTGTGTTTCGAGGAAGGGAGGAGGAAGACTTGCCAAAATTTTTAAAAGACCGCCAAAATTCTTTACTTCGGGAGGGGTTTGAGCCCCCAGATCACCCCTCGGTACGCCTATGTCAGATAAGTAATTAAAACTAATAACGTATTAGACGACTATACCTACGAACATGGGCGTAAAATGGGGTGTTACTAAGCGATTAAACATTTTACCATGAAAACTGGTATACCATATGCAGCGAATTTGATTTCTTTTAATTTTTTCGTGCATGTAACTTAAGATACATTTTGACAATACAATTCATCACCATCAGGTCTTTTTAGTCTCCACTGCAGGAGCACCACCCTCTCTGTACTGCCAGAGTCATACTTAGCCAGAGCAGTCAGAGGATTTGGCCTACACTCTCCACGCTGGCCAGACGGGTTGGAGAGGCCTCATTGATTTTTATAAGCTTTGTATAGCTTGTGTTTCCTAAGTCGCCTTCTACGACATCCACAGGAAGACAATACAAATAACCTGCCTCTTTTTATGTCTGGGGATAAAAATATATATACTTACACTGAACAACCAACACGGCACTAAAATCATCCTTCCCACACACATTTTCTACTATACACCTATACGCCCCACTATCCCCTTCAAAAGTATTAAACAATGTTAACTTTGTAAGATCATCGTTTGGTTTTGCATTGGCTGGAACTTGTCCAAAATCTTTGTATCCTTGTTTCTTGTACTCCCAAGTTATATGTGGTTTAGGATGTCCTTGGAGTAATCTGCAAAAAAAGAGACATTTTTTTCATTATCATCCTCACGTATTACCTGTTGCATCCTCAGCGGTGACCGCTTTAGAGCCCGGGGTCCGCTACCTTCCCTAGGTGATTTGACGACGTTACTGGTTTTTGCACAGAGTGACTGCCATCTGACCTCCTAGGTCCCTTGGATAGGTTTAAACAAACGCTACTCGTAGATGGCGAGACAAAGAGACATTTTTTATCGTACTATAATATGAATAACAGGCTGTTGAGCAACATTTAAAATAAACCATAATTTCTTGTCATCCTATCAGATGAGGGCGTATAGAAATATATTTAACTTAAGGGCCCAGTCCTTATTTTCAATGATTTTGACTGCTTTTTCGGAGCTGATTGGAGCCAAACTATCTTAGTAACAATATGTTAAGATATGTTAAATTGAAGTTTATTTAAGTATTAAAAAAGTGAATGAGACAATTTATTGATTTTCATTGTAATAGTTTGTTTAATTCCAAATAACCTGAAGTGTTTCGATTTTTTGCGGTGTGCGACGTTCATGTCATTGTTGTTTACACGGAATTTAAAACATGAAGTTGTGTTAAAATTACAGAGAAATAAAGACAAAGGAAAATCAAGTGAATGAGATTTTAATTAAAAAAATTAATTAATTCAAAAACTTAGTGAAAAAGGTTAAACTTTGAAGAAAATATAAGCGAATACGTCGTCGGATTTCTTGCGCATACGACTGAGTTAAAAAATACACATATATGAAGATTGATTCATGCTTAAACACGTACAATAAATAAATAAAAATAATTTGTCTTTTGTAAAAAGATAGAAAAATTTAAAGTTCTCCGAAATTTTCAAATAAATATGGGGACGAAAACGCTGTTAAGGCAGATCGCTCGCTGCGCTTCTGAATTCGTCTAAATTCGTCTTCATGTTGCATGTACAACACAGCGCAATGCTCATGTGTAGATAGAAAATATAGATTCGGGTGTTCAATCAAAAATTCCCACGGTCGAAGACTGCAGTCTTAATGATTATATAAATAATACATGGTTAGTGCGAATTACTTCTATACAAATAAAATTATAATATTTTTTTTATATTTTAGCTGTGACCAAAACGCCATGTAAATGGCTTCTTATCGGATGACGTCACACGAAAGTAAACATGGTTTTTTGACGGACTTTCTACATGCGCGTATTACCTGTGTATGACGTCGTCATCTGAAAAATAACCACCGCCATGACAGAAATAGCGTTTTTGGCGCAGTTGTGGAAATTCAAAGTTCAACCGATTTTTATTGATAACAATAAATATTCCGGTAATATTAATGTTTTGTGCTTTTACGTAAACAATTACATAAAACAATGTTTCTAAATTTACTAAGTACCAATCGTATGTGTCAAATAGGGCGACAATAAAGGTCAAGGTCACAATGTTCAAGTTACCCCTAGTTCTCATTTATTAACTTTACCGCGTATTAGTATATTTTAACGCTAATAAATCTCACCTACATGGTATGACTGCTGCTTCTCCTTTTAGAACTTCTATCGTGTCCGTCTCTTTAGAAATCTCCGGACACACTGAAACAAGAGTAAATATTACATAATACATACAAAAAAGCTATCAGATAGCAAATAAAGTCAATTTTGTTCATTGAAAATGATTATCAACTTATCATGAAAAATATTGCAACTTAATTTTGACTTTGACCTTTATATGCTATATTTCTCCGTCATCCAAAAACAATTTTAGTACCATCTCCCTTCCATAGTTAAATCGGAAGTTGGCGCTATAATTTAATGCAAAAGAGGAAAAACTTTGATGTAGAAAGGGGGCGGGTAAAGTCACATATTAACTAGACATGGGTAACTCCGGATTCGAATATTTAAATGCGCCGATTCATCAACAGGAGCCGATACCCGTACTGAATCCCAGTAATCGTTATCGGCTCCCGCGAGTTGAGTCCGCACCGATCTTGGTCCCGCCGGAAACCGGCGGCGCCTGTCAGGTCGCGAGCCGAGTTTCGGCTCCACCGCGTCTCGCGAGGAATCGGGAGTAGGGAGTCAATATTAATCTGTATTGAAACCGGTACCAGATAGGATGTCTGTATTCTGTAGATTCAATAGCGAAACTTAGCGGACCTCGGAGCTGGAGCCGATAAGGGAGTAGGAATCATTAAGATGAGTCGGTACCAGATGCGGAGTTAGATTCAGTGAGCTGAAACACTCCTCGGAGTCGAGATTACCAATGTTTAATATTATAACACAAACTGGTAACTGCTATACATCTTTTGTTTTTTTTAACGCTTACCTAATATCTTCAAAGTTCCGTTTATGCTTACACTGTCATAACCATTGCTCGCTTCGCACGAGTAGATTCCCTCATCATCAAAGTTCACTCTTTGTACGATCAGTGTAGCATTGTTGCTCGAAATAACAATCTTGTCGGTTGTTGAGATTGTTTTGTTATTTTTTAACCATCTCATTGTAGCGGGCGGGTAGGATTCTACATCGCAATTTAACTCTACTTTAGAATATGCTGGTACTAGAGAATCTGAAAGGAAGTAAAAAAAATGATGATCTAAATTCTAACCAAAGAAATTGTATACAATCTAGAATGCTTACGAAGTGACACAGCCGTTCACAAAAAAGATAAGTACCTAAAGTTATAAGTCTCCCTTTCTACTTTATTGTACTGGCAGTTTGTGGGAAAGGGATGCCTATAACTTTAGGTACATTTTTGGGAACGTTAGGTATTTAAACAGAAGCATTCTATAAATATAAGCTTTATTTACGTGGCATTAAGTTTAAGGCGAAGATATAGGCAAATGGCCTTGAAGTGTGAAATAAATTGTTAACTCGTAAATATGGTAATAATTTCCATATTGCTCTTCGTCATGCACTAGATAGCCCTTTCAATTATTTTATGAACTGCCGTTGAAACTATTATTGGTGATCCGTCTAGCTTTAAAACTTGCCGTGGCCACTTTTGGCGGAAGCAAGTTTGAAAGCTAGACGGACTAATGTAAATACTTTCAACGGTAGTTCATAAAATAATTTGAAGGGCTATATAGTGCATGACGAATAGCAATATGGAAATTATCTCCATATTTACGAGTTAACAATTTATTTCAAATGAGGGCGCCACTTCAAGGTCATTTGCCTATATCTTCACCTTAATTTTCAATGTTGTTTTTTTCAAAGATCATTACTTGCAGTTATACTTCTAGATTGTATTATAATTTCTAAGCAAAAGTAAACTTCAAAACTGCCAAAAAGGTTGCATTGCACCACGCGGATCTAATTCACACACCGTGCGTGCGAAAGAGATAGGCGACTTAAGCACTTCTTCTTGTATTTAAGAGCCGCGCTCTTGTCGGTGGAGTGCTTTCCATGTTCCCTTTCCTCCGCTGAGTTCTTAACCTTCTTATATTTCACACTAGCTGTGCTCGCGACTTCGTTCGCGTGGTTGTCGGAATGTTATATAGCCTAAAGCCTTCCTCTCTAAATGGACTACCCAACAAAAAAAGAATTTTTCAAATCGAACCATTAGTTCCTGAGATTAGCGCGTTTAAACAAACAAACAAACAAACAAACTCTTCCGCTTTATAATATTAGTATAGATTTAGTTTTTCTTTTATTTAATCCAAAAATCTTCTTCTGGATTTTCGTACTCTTCTCTTTCTTTCTTTCTTACGCACGCACGACGTATTTTTGGCCGAGATCTTAGCATTCACGCATGGCAAGCAAAGGCACCCTTCTTCGATATTTGGCTAACAATAAATTTGCCCTTCCCAAAGCATCAAATGCTGACCTGTAAACTGTCGCAGCACAGTGATCTTCCGTCTCACTCTGACGGTCACGTTGTCATGAGCGATGCCTTCAGAATTTAATATAACAATATATTTGCCCAACTTCCTAAAGCAAAAGGCTGACCTGTAAACTGGCGCAGCACAATCATCTCCCGTCTCACTCTGACGGTCACGTTGTCATGAGCGATGCCTTCAGAATTCACTATAACAATATATTTGCCCAACTTCCTAAAGCAAAAGGCTGACCTGTAAACTGGCGCAGCACAATCATCTCCCGTCTCACTCTGACGGTCACGTTGTCATGAGCGATGCCTTCAGAATTCACTATAACAATATATTTGCCCAACTTCCTAAAGCAAAAGGCTGACCTGTAAACTGGCGCAGCACAATCATCTCCCGTCTCACTCTGACGGTCACGTTGTCATGAGCGATGCCTTCAGAATTCACTATAACAATATATTTGCCCAACTTCCTAAAGCAAAAGGCTGACCTGTAAACTGGCGCAGCACAATCATCTCCCGTCTCACTCTGACGGTCACGTTGTCATGAGCGATGCCTTCAGAATTCACTATAACAATATATTTGCCCAACTTCCTAAAGCAAAAGGCTGACCTGTAAACTGGCGCAGCACAATCATCTCCCGTCTCACTCTGACGGTCACGTTGTCGTGGGCGATGCCTTCAGAATTCTCTCCGTAGCAGAAGTACATGCCTTCTACGACTTCACGAGCAGTCAGGTGGAGGTCACTCTTGTACGTGTTTGGAGCTATTAGCTCTACCTGGAAAATTACATTTTAAAAAATCGGTCAAGTGCGAGTTGCACTCGTACATGAAGGGTTCCGTACCACCGTACAATGTTTTAAAACGCTGAATAAAACACGTTTCTTGTATGACGACCCTTTAATTTTTAACTTTATCTTATTGTAAGTATTTGTTGTTATAGTAGCCACAGTAATACATAATCGTCAAGCTATGTCAGATGAATTTAGGCAGCTTATATAAGTTAAAAATCTGACACCAGTGTTGGCCACTTACATAAATATACGAAAAACAAACGACACATAATCGGTTAAAAATTTGAAGTGTCTCGCTATAAGGCGTTTGCCTTGTGATCCGGAGGTCGTGGGTTCAAATCCCACTGGGAAGCATACTTTGTGAAGTTGTTTCCAGTCTGGTTAGGATATTGCAGACTTGAATCACTTAATTATCCGAAAAGAAAGATAATTACGTCTTCGGAAGGCACATGAAGCTGTGGGTCCCGAACGCCATTTAGCATTCGTTTTAACCTATCCTAGGAATGTTTCTGGTCTACACTTTGAGTTGCGGAGGTCAGACGGCAGTTGCTCTGTGTAAAAACCAGAAACTCAAATTTTTTGTCAAATCACCTAGGTTAGGTAGCGGAATTGAGAGGGTACCGCGAGCGAGCCAAAGCAAGCCGAGGTCGCTGAAAAGCGGCCACCGTGCCAAAAAAAAGGTAGCGGACCCCGGGTTCTGAAGCGTTACCGCTGAGGATGCAACCGGGAATACGCTCGGATGATGGATGGATTCACCTACCATCACGTATCAAACAATGATACGCGTATTGCAAATACAACGTGGAAGGGACATACCCGTAATAAATCAAACCACGGTCTATACTAGACCATCACTACATAGTATAAAACAAAGTCGCTTCCCACTGTCTGTCCCTATGTATGCTTAGATCTTTAAAACTACGCAACGGATTTTGATGCGGTTTTTTTTAATAGATAAAGTGATTCATGAGAAAGGTTTATATGTATAATACATACCCGTGCGAAGCCGGGGAGGGCCGCTAGTTACAGTATAATAAAATTAAAATAACAGCCAAAGAACAAAAATAATTTTCGGCATTTCCATACAAAAGTGTGCGGCCGCCCGGGCGATTTGTATCATCATCATCTTCTCCCTCGCCTTCTCCCTATTTGGGGTCGGCTCTGAATGTCAACTCTCTCCATCGTTTTCTATCATTTATTATATCTGTACTAACCCCCCTGTCCATCATGTCCCGCTTAACACATTCCCCCCACGTCTTTTTAGGTCGTCCTCTATCTCTATGGCCATCCACCTTCAAGTTAACCATTTTGTTAGCCAGATGTTCGGCATCCCGCCTCTTGATATGACCGTACCATGTCAAACGGTGGCTTTTTAACTTTTCTACAATTGGTGCCACCTTTAAACTCCCTCTTATATATTCATTCCTGATCTTATCCATCTTCGTCACCCCACACATCCACCTAAGCATCCGCATTTCTGCTACATGTAACTTATGTTCTTCTATCTTCTTCGTAGCCCAACATTCCCCTCCATGCAGCAAAACAGGTCTTATTACTGTCTTACATATCTTTCCCTTTAGTTTCAATGGGAGCCGCTTATCGCAAGTTGTTCCAGTAACTTGTTTCCACTTAAGCCATCCAGTATTAATCCTTTTGGTGACATCTCGATCCACGTCTCCGTCGCTCTGTAAGACTGATCCGAGGTACGAAATGTATGGGAATGTCGAATTATTTTTTGGTTTTTTAACTGTTATTTTAATTTCATTATATTTTAGTGCTCTAGTATAGCCCGTCGTTTAATTTATTACGGGTATGTCCCTTCCACTTTGTGTACATAAAAATCGTATTATCTTTTATTGGCAAAGCTTACTAACCGTATGGTTGAGGAAGGCCTCGGTCTCCCGATGCCAAACGATCCTGGGCGCTGGCTTGGCGACTACCTCGCAAGTCACTGACACTGTATCACCAGCTTTTACAGTAATATGCTGGTTGCCCTCGATAGTAGCAGTTGGTTTTATAACGGTCTTTATCTCCAAGGTATCAGTTGCTGTAAATATATTTAAATAAATACAACAAATTATGGTTTATTTTAATGTTGTCACACAGCCTATATTTTGTTCCGATACCGTAGTTTCGTAGTGGTGCCGCTTAATTTCAGAAAGATGGTGGTATAAGCGTTCATTTTCTACGAACAAACAAGCGCCATCTCTGATTTTTCGTGGATACCGTCAACCAAAGTACTCAGCATCCTTATGGCTAGCGGGCGAGTAGCGACATCTATAAATAATACAGGATTTTGGCTTTCTAGCAAAGAACGCTTTTTTGTACAGGGTTGCCAGCAGGGCTTGGAATACCGTTAAACATCTGGTAACGTTAATTCTGTCAAACGGCGTTAACGTTATCAGCAAAGATAACGTTAGCTGGGTAACGGTATTTTTCCCACTATTTACCGTTAATCAGATAACATTACCAATGATATTAACGGTAAAAGGTATTGTTAACACTGTATTTCTTTTCGATATTTGACAGAATAAATTGATGAGAGTTTGTCTAGTAGGCTACTAGAGCTATTTATATAATATTTTACAAGTAGTGAAAAGTATCGTTACTTATATCGTTAATTGATAACGTTATAAACTGTATTATCGATACCCTTTATAACGTTACCACGAAAATAACGTTATTTAACGTTACTTTTAGTGTGAATTTGGTATCGTCAACAAGCCCTGGTTGCCAGTCCTCTAGTATTTTTCATCCATGATAATAAGTACAGTAATCAGGTTGGAGGATCACGTTCCAAACACCGTAATCCGACATCGTACAGACGGTTGATTAGATACCTGTGCCACCTCACGTAATGCGCGATGCGCGCGGTGGCACAGGTATCTGATTAACCGTCTGTACTAAAGTACGAGATGTTAACACAACGGTAATGCACTTAAAGTGGAACTGGGCTGGGCACCTGGACCGACGGATGGCAGGTGGAGCAAGGCACTGACCAAATGGTGACAACGGGAGAGAGAAGCGTCAGGCGTCCGCCATGAGACGGGTTTTTTTTAATTTTTTTTATTAATGTCCTGACGCTACTGCATATCTAGCCAGGAACAAGTTATTAGGTCCTTACACATGAAATTGCCGATTTTCAATACTGGCAACTTTAAAATCAAATATCTTGCGTTTCATTAGGAATTCCAAATTCAAATTTATTTCGAAATAAAGCCAGAAAAATATTGTTTTAAAATTCGTATTTCATTTGTTTTAACATCATTTGTTTGAGTTTCAACATTGCTATAACAACAACTATGGACAAATTGAAAATTCGCGGTATTTACGAATACGAGTTCCACCGTGGCACCAGTGCTGCAGAAACGACTCGAAGAATTAACGACGTGTATGGACCAGGCACCGCTAACGAACGAACGGTGCGTTTTTGGTTTCAACGTTTCCGTTCTGGAAATTTCGATTTACACAATGAGCCTCGTGGACGACCTGATACTCAAGTGAATAACGAAGAATTGAAGGCGATAGTGGAAGCGGATCCATCTCAAACCACTTCTGAATTAGCAGCAGCCTTCGGCGTAGGTGACAAAACGATACTTATCCACTTGCGCCAAATCGGAAAAATTAAAAAACTCGAAAAGTGGGTACCGCACGAATTGACTGAAGCAAACCAACAAACACGCGTTGCTTGCTGCGTTTCTTTGCTTAATCGCCACAATAATGAGGGGATTTTGAACCGTATCGTGACTTGTGATGAGAAATGGATCCTGTACGACAATCGGAAGCGATCATCACAATGGCTTGACCCTGGAGAACCGGCAAAACCTTGCCCTAAGCGAAAACTGACCAAAAAGAAGATTCTTCACACTGCACATCAAACGATCGCCAAGTTAGAGGAGCTGCGACTGGAACCTCTGCGTCACCCACCATACTCTCCAGATCTTGCCCCAACCGATTACCACTTTTTTCAAAATTTGGATAACTTTTTACAAGGAAAAAATTTCAAATCTGATGAGGCAGTCAAAACCGCCTTCAAACAGTTCATAGACTCTCGCTCCCAGGATTTTTTTTCCAAAGGTATCAATGATCTGCCTATAAAATGGCGGAAGTGTATCGATAACAACGGCGCATACTTCGATTGATTAAATAATAATTTCATTAAAAAAAACTTGTTTCACTTTTTTGATACTAAACGGCAATTTCATATGTAAGGACCTAATAATAAAACGTGAGAAATTCTTTTTTCCCAACAAGTGTTCACAATCAAAGGTTGGTGTAGGCCTTTGATTGCTTTAAGGGAGCTTCTGGCGACAAATCTATACGAGTCCACTGGTTTTCATAGCCGATTGAGTGGCGGACGACGTCTTAAGACGCCCACACAGTCCGCGAAACAAATATCACTACAGCCGTACTATGACTGTCCACTTTAACTATTTCACATATTGTTCATGAGCATGAGCATTTATAACACCAAACAACACCAATTTCATATTATAAAGTCCACTAAAATCAAATTGCAAAATAATTTTAAGACAACCTTAACCGAACCCCTTGACTTCCCGCCAAAAACTCCCATGCGATGGGTTGACGACATAACCAGTCGCGGGTCGCACCTGGATGAGAGCAGCATAGGAAATGAATGGCGTCAGCGAGGAGAGCCTATCCTCAGCAGTGGGTGAAAGAAGTAAATAAAAAAATAACTAAATAAGGATAAACCACACTGATTGAGTTAGCCCCAAAGTTGAAACTTTAAGGGATACTAACTCAACGATACTATATTTTATAATAAATACATATATAGTAAACACCCAAGACCCAGGACTGTTTGAAAAAGGCCATTTTCCAACATGCCATGGCTGGGGATCGAACCCAGAACCTCCGGATGGGGGACTAGCGTGTTGACCATTACACCAAGGAGGTCGTCAAATGGCTGCGTTGATAATGATGATAATACGTACATATCATCTCCCCTTTAATCGCCACACATTTCCACACGCCATCTTCTGTCACCACAACATCTAACGCCGCCGTATAGGTATCTTCCACTGGCACCTCGTACACCACAGTGAGGTTCGGCGCGACCCACTGCATACGATCCGCGTTGTCGACTGTACACACTATTTGAAGGGTTGTGTGCGTGCGCTGTGTGATGGTGTGCGGGCCGAGGATTTGGGCGGCGGGTTGCGATTGGACAGTTATGTGTGTGGAGTTGGTTGTTTCTCCTCCTAGAAACAAAATACAGGTCTAACAAAATATACTGAAACTATTCTAAGGATGGATTCAGTATATGATACTGAACAACTTACTCAAAAGAACATATATGAAAATATGAAAAATAATTATTGGTCACACAAGTTGAACGGCCAGGTGATCCGAGTTTGTAGCCAAAAAATTTTTTCATATTTCAATATATGTTTCTTGGGGAAAGTTGTTCAGTATCATGGACTGAATTAAATTTAAAACCCTAACTAAAAATCACTTTTTTACTTCTGTTTAGTTCCTCATCTCTTTCCCCTACTATTTCTGTTTACATCATTGTGATATTTATTTATTTGTATGTATGTAATAAATTATTTATTATTATGCTATGTATATATAGGTATGAATATGTATATATATATATATATATTCATTTATTTATAGAAATATATCTTTTTTTGTATAATGTTATATATTTTGTATAAGTATTTTAATATCTATTGGTTATTTATAATTTATATTTTAAATTTAACTGCGCCACATGTTATCTTACTCATATACTTCGCACTCCTTCTCTTTATGGTTGCCTGTAAGAGATTGCTTCGGCGATAAGGCCGCCTCTTGTACCTTATTTATTTATAAGTTCCGTAAACTTTGTAATTTTCTCCGTTTTCTTTGAAATGTTTTTATTTGGTGCAATAAAGAATTTTGTATTGTATTGTATTGAATTCACCCTTAAAATAGTTTTGGTATATTTTGTTAGACGTCATATAAAAAACATCGCTCGACGACAAAGATTGCAAAGCATTGTATGAACTGTAACATTAGCTCGTACATAGGAATAGACCAACTCATCACACAAACGTTTCACTAGTAATCAGTTACCACTTAAGAGTCTCCTTACCCCATCAAAATCAGAGTTTCCCATAGAAACGTAGTCTACGTTTTATTTTGAAACGACATGTCAGATTTCGGTAAAAATTTGTAAGTTTAAAGAAATTGCATATATCTTGGGTTATAATTGGTTTTCAAAGTCAAAATATGAACTTGAAAGAGAATACAGTGTATTATATCATTTTTGACCATCAGTATGGAAAAGTTTTACACCCTTATATTTTCTTTCAAGTTCATATTTTGACTGTGAAAACCAATTACAACCCTAGATATATGCAATTTCTTTAAACTTAAATTTTTTTAACGAAATCTGACATGACGTTTTAAAATAAAACGTAGCTACGTTTGTATAGGAAAGTCTAGGGTAAGGGGGTTCTTAACTAAGCAACATCAAACATATTACATGATGTTGCTAAAGTTAGCTGTAAGTACCAGTTTGAAGCCATCGAATTAAAACAAAGTGTTATTAAGAGATAAGTATTTTAAATATCCTACGATAAAATAAACGTATTACCTGTTATATTTGAATTAAATATATTTTAATTTTCACTCATATAACTCGGCCGCTATGACATGAATTACATTTGGATGACATATAAATAAAGGACAATGTCCCCTGTTGACTCGCTAACTGACAAGTACTATACTTAGAAACCTTCTTATTATGACTAAGTACCTACCAATACGTTGGTTTTTATTATTTTCCTACGTACCTCTATTAGCTGCGACGCAGGAGTAAGTTCCACCATCGGTTTCATTGACACGCGCTATAGTTTTGTTGAAACTGTACACTCCGTCAATACTCGGCTCTACCATAATGTTATCTAGAATACAATAATTAAATTTTGAACAAAAAATAAACAACCAACTTAAATTTTTTTTAGGAGTTTCTTCCATGTCTCCACAGTTCTTCATCATATCTTCACCAAATAAAAATGGGACCAACTTGGTAGTGAAGGCTTTCAAATAAAAAAAGAATCATTAAAATCGGTTCACAATTGGCGAAGATATCGCGTAACAAACATACATTAAAAAAAATACAGTTGAATTGATAACCTCCTCCTTTTTTAAGTCGGTTAAAAAGTGTAACATTTCTTTTAATTACGTAATTAAATTTAAGGAGACTACATTGTATAAATTCTACTAAAATCTAATATAGTTAAATAATAAAATGTTAAACATGGGTAGACATTATGACGTATCCATTAGAATAATTAATAATTATTGAAGTACATCTACATCGCTTGCATCTACAGCTGCAACGCTGCGAATTAACTTGCCCAGATCCTCTCTCATCTCACCAGTAGAATAACTGGGGCGCTATATGTATATTTGCCCCTCCTAAAAAGAGTCTAGATCCGGCCAGCTCATACTTACAGTACTTGCCAGGCCCCCCGGCCCCGCGGTGAACGAGCCGGAACTTGTTCAGGAAGGCTTCCGTATAGACTGCGCAGTATATGGTAACGGACCCCCCGACCGGTGCTGTCGCGTTCGCTGGAGAGATCGACACTTGCGGCGGATCCACTAAGAAAAATAATAATACAAGAATAATAATGTCCTCATCATCAGGTCTTTTTTAGTCTCCACTGCAGGAGCACGACCTTCTCTGTACTGCCAGAGCCATATATTACCCAGAGCAGTTAGAGGATTTGGCCTACACTCTCCACGCTGGCTAGACGGGTTGGAGAGGTCTCACTGATGTTTATAAGCTTTGTTTTTTTTTATACTCCACCTCCGATATGATCGGAGCCTAATTAGCTGTATTCTCTTACATACAATTTCTAGCTTTTATACAGGCTGACTTTTAAACCACCAGCCAAATTTCTGGAGCAAGTTCAGTCCATGACACTAAACTACTTTCCATAAAAAAAATTAACGAAAAACTAAAACAAAAATTCGCCTTTTCATACAAATCAGCGCTCAGTCAAACGGATTTTCTATGGAAGGACGAAAAATTTTCATCGATTTTTAATAACTTTTTTTATAGAAAGTAGTTCAGTATCATGGACTGAACTTGCTCCAAAAATTTGGATGGTGGTTTAAAAGTCAGCCTGTATAAGCTCTGTTTAGCTTGTGTTTCCTAAGTCCCCTCCTACGACATCCACGGGAAGACTTGGAGTGGTCCTATTCTACTCTGCCGGGAACCACACGGCTAGTAATAATAATGTAAATTCAGACATCTTCATCAGGAGGCCTTCTTCACGCACGAATTTATATAGCGGTGCACATCCCTGGTGGGCAGACTCCGAGCCAGTGCCAACAGCATCCTAAAAACGTTTGCAAATAGGCTTGATTTTCAGTATGTGAATCACTGCTCAATGATTCATATACTGAAATACAAGGAACTATGAATCCCTTTAGGTATAGTATACTAACACTAGTCTTAAGGTCTGTATCTCTGTTACTAACACTTAAAATGTAATAATATTATGTGACCCTTTTGATGGTTGAAATAAATGATTTTTATTTTTATTTTATTTATTATGTATAAGTAAGTATAAGTTCACTCCTGTGCCCAGAGCCTTGAGTTTGCTGAATTATCTTGGTCAGGAGTGTGTTGACATTGACGTGCTTGACTGTTCGTTGGGAAAATTCACAAATGAGGCATATAAACATATATCTTCTATGTTATATGGTCTATAGCTATGTTGCATTAGGGAAAGCCTGTAAAAACGAGCTGTATTGGAAATAAATAAATAAAAAACTGCAGTCCATTTGTTAGTACATACCAACTTACAACTAATGTTAGTAATTAGTAATAATATACAGGGTGACTTTTTAACCACCAGCCTAATTTTTGGAGCAAGTTCAGTCCATAACTTTGAACTACTTTAGCTATAAAAAATATAAAAACAGTGGCACTCCGGGAGTGACGGAAGAAGTGAAAACTTGAATGTGGTGTTGGTTACGTAACAGTTTCGCGAGTTCAATGGGTTTTCCCCATCTCAAAAACGCTTAAAGGTTTCAAAAAGTTATAAAAAATCGATAAAAATTTTTCGCCTTCCTATCCGTTTTGCTGTACGCTGATTTGTATGGGAATGCAATTTTTTGCGTATTTCGTTAATTAATTTTATAGAAAATAGCTCAGTATCATGCACTGAACTTGCTCCAAAAATTTTATTAAAAAGTCAGTTGTTGTTGTGGTAGTTGTGATATTACAGAGTATAATGGAACATTATTTTACTAGATACAATACAATACAAATTATCTTTATTGCACCATAATAATTCATAAAATAAAAATAACAAACACAAAGAAAATATTGGTACAAAGGAAAGGAATAGGAAGTACTAGATAGTTAAGTATTACTAAATTTTATGGAAAACTAAATGGTACTGTACCTGATAAAGTGAGTTCTGTGGAAGCTTTACCAACGCCTGCCACGTTTTTGGCGACACAGGTGTACGTGCCCACGTGCTCTTCGCTCACGTCGTCTATTACGTACTCGACGGTCGTACTTTGCCTGTTGAAAGCACTCTTATTATTTTAGTAGTTACAAGTTTACCACAGAATAAATAATACTAACGTACAGAAGTCTCACTCAACAAAGAAATTCAAAGAAATATCTACTCAATGTGGCTAGCGATATGGTTTAATTTAGCTCACGTCAGAACTCAGCACCTTTTCGTATAGATACCTAGACATCCATTGCAAGCCAATTTCATTCTTATTACTCTGGACAAACGATTCGTATAACTGAATTTACCACCCGGAGGGGCCGCCTGCGCACATAGTAATAATATAGGTACATTTTCGATACCTAAACGGGGAGTGACACAGGCCTGGTTTACTAGTGACTACTTAGGGAGTCACTTGCGGGCCTTGACCTGCATGTTTTCATTAATATATTTTGAGCTGCTGGTGCTTTGGATCCACTCAAACATTGCAACGGAGGGAGATAGAACTGCAAATATACGCGAACACAAAGCAAATAAATGACCTCAATTGACTCAATAACTGGCGCCTCACATCGATCAGCTGAACCAAGTTGTTATGGAAAGCAAAAAAAAACATATTTCGATAAATGTTCCTTGGGGAAAGTTGTTCATAATCATGGACTGAATCCTCCCTTAAAATAGTTTCAGTATATTTTGTTGTAACGTTATACAACGTGGAAGGGACATACCCGTAATAAATCTAACCACGGTATATACTAGATCATAGTAATATAATTAAATTAAAATAACAGCCAAAGAACAAAAAAAATTCGGCATTTTCATACAAAAGTGTGCAGCCGCCCGGGCGATTTGTATGGGAAAGTCGAATTTTTTTTTGGACTTTTTACTTTTATTTTAATTTCATTATAGTTTAGTGATCTAGTATAGCCCGTGGTTTGATTTATTACGGGCATGTCCCTTCCATCTTATACGGGATATTTATTTGAACGTTCTCTGAAAATTACTATAAAGAAATCAAAACAACTTACAAACTAGACATTTGCGGTTGCACCTTCCCATTATCTTTGGTCCACATAGCGGTGACGGGCACCAAGCTTTCCACGAAGCACTTCAAACTCACTCTCTCGTGTGAACGCGCCTTTACCTACAAATTATCATTATATTAACAAAGAGCTATTTATGTAAACCTAGAGAAGACATCCCCATATCACTGTTTTGTCCCGTTCTATTGTAGCTATCTCCATAAACTTCACTGAGCTCTTATACATCTAATCATTTTGACAGTTTATAAGCGAAAACGGTTAACATAAGTAACCAGTAAAGAAATAAATTTCCATCGGGAAGTAATTAGATTTTATTATTTCAAAATTGAATACGTATGGTTAATTCACGCCACCATATATTCAAAAACAGAACAGGGGCTAATGTTTGACATAGCTGGTCTATACATTCTAAGTCAATAAACGAGTATATTCTTCTTCTTTTTAAAAATTACAGTTACAGGTATAAGCCGTACCAATTATGATACGAATCGAACGAAATGATGAAATCATTCTCTCTCGCTCCCGCACTAGGGGGGGGGGGGGGACACCTTGACAACACAAACTTTTTTGAATGCTAGATCTGCGCCTGGCAAGGTCCATAGTATCTGCCTACCCCTGTGGAAAACAGGCGTTATAATATGTATGTATATTTATTTCAGGTCTATTAACTTAGTTGTCAACAGTTGTGCCGTGTGGTTACCAGCCTAGAATAGGACCACTCCATCTCTTCCTGTGGATGTCGTAAGAGGCGACTAAAGGACTAAGCACAAACATGTTGTACTACATCGCATTCACAAAAGTCGTAAAACTATATTCAAATCGTTTAAACTGTTCCGACTATTTCTTCTCCACTTCGCAAGGTCTTTGGCATCCTTAGGTGACCATTGACCATTGACATGCATATTATATTTGGAGAAAAAAAGCGGAAAAACGCACCCCGGGCTCCGAAGCAGCAGCTGAGGATGCACCCGGGAACGCGCTTAAGGACGACTATATACTCACTTGTATATTACTTATTGCCTTTGCTCGGATGCCAATAGACATTTTTACGATAATATTCGTCTACTTAGTTAAAATTAGGCTTGTACCTGACTCATGTGCACGCGATGGGAAAAAGTGCACTGAGTATGTGTAAAGAATAATTATATGAAAAATAAAATATGACTAGTGAAGTATATTAATAAATGCATAAATACATACCTTTGATGGAGCGGTGATATAAGGAACATCTGAAACAAATCAACGAACGAACATAACTAACATATAATTTTTATGTTGTCCTTACAAGGTGACTTTTTAACCACCAGCCAATTCTTTAAGAGCAAGTTCAGTGCATGATACTGGACTACATTCTTTAAAAATAATTTTTAAAAATCGATAGAAAATTTCGTCCGTTTTGCTAAACGCCGATTTGAGTGGGAATAATATTTTTATTTCGTTTTACGTTAATTGTTTTTATGGAAAGTAGTTCAGTATCATTTGTAAGTAGTATATTATTACTCTGTGGTATCAAACTGTTTGTAATTAGGCTAATAATGTATTTGATTTTAATTGTTATTTCTTTTGTAATGTATAATGTGTGTGACAGTTGTACAAAATAAATGTTTTATCTATCTATCATGGACTGACTAAACGTGCTCCAAAACTAGTGATGTGCCGTTCCCGTTCCCTAGATTTCCGGGAACGTTCCCGGGAATGTTCCCAAAAATGGAAATGTCAGGAAAAGTTGTAATTTTATTTATCAGACATATTTTATATCACTGTTAATATATTTTACTAACGTCACACATCACTATCCAAAACTGGGCTGGTAGTTAACAAGTCACACTGTATAATTCATAGCTATCAAGTACATACCTGGCACTTTCGCTTGCACGGCCGTCGCTCCAATTCGCCTTAGCTCTTGATTATATTGGTCTTTGCCACCAATCTACAAATTATAACCAAAAATAAATATATTTAGTACATGACATTTTCTTCTCCTCAGCATATTTGCGCCCACTGCTGAACATATTGCCACTTCAATTGAGGCCTGAGAACTCTTAAATATTCATTTATTTATTTTATTCAAAAACTTTATAGTACATCAGCGATAGTTACACAAAATAACAAAGGTAATTTTACAAATGATGGACTTATCCCAGAAGGGATCTCTTCCAGTCGACCAGTAGATATTCTTTGTAAAACAAAAAACAAACCACACTCGCGGAAACCACCCGCATTGCGCCGCCGCGCCGCCCGCTCGGCTCTTTGTCTCACTTCGGCTAGAGTAAATTTGTGTGCGGGGAAGCGGGAGCAAAACTTAGATTCTGGCGCGGGGTGCCCTCTTAACTGTTTGACGTGGATAGATTATAATCTATTGAAAACGAATATGTTAAAGTGACGCGAATGAGGTGACATATTTCAGCAGGTCTTGTTTTGGGCGGATAAGGTTTAAAAAATGTGAGAACTAAATTCAACGCGCTATGGAAAGGGCTGTTACGTGATCGAATCAGAAATGAGGCAATTCTTAGGAGAACAAGTCACTAACATATCACAGATTAGCTCGTCGATGTGGCAGTGGGCGGGACACATAGCACGAAGAACCGATGGGGCAAAAAGTTTCTCGAATGGCGACCACGTACTGGCAAGCGAAGCGTAGGACACCCACCCACAAGGTGGTCAGACGACCTGACCAACGTCGCTGGAAAGCGCTGGACGTAGGCCACTCCAAATCGGTCATTTTGGAAAACTTCGGGAGAGGCCTATGTCCAGCAGTGGACGTTATGCGGCTGAAATGATGACAATGATGTAAGAACTAAAGTTAAATCGCGTTTTACAATGAGACGGATTAAGTCTTCCTGCATAGCTCATAAAAAGCCGTCAACACTACAACTTACTGCGATATAAAAGAAGTCATCCGGCGGCACAAACGCATCAGCAATGTAAACCCCGGCCTCCCCTTTGAAATTCTTCAGCGGCACTTCAAACAAAGTCTTGCCGTCCAACGTCACTATCTGCGCGTAGTTTATATCTACTGGAGCATCTAGCGTTAGCGATATCAACATGTGGTTGTATGTACCTGAAACATAAAACAAATTAGAAAGAGTGGGAGAGAGAAGACATATTTAAAAAACTATTGAAAATAGAAAAGGGGAAGATGATTGAACATCTAATAAGAGATGACAATCTCGTCAGAATAGTTGAAGGAAAAATAAAAGGGAGATGGGGAAGGTGAAGACCAAGGAAGAAGTTTTTCCAACAAGTTAAGAAAGGGTTAGAAGAAAGGTGGTATGAGAAGTGAGAAGAGAGAACAGAGGAATGGAGGCATCTTCATATATACAAGATTATTTTAAATTAAGTAACAAATATTTTAAGGGATGATTCACACTGACATTTTGAACAATTTTTCCAATAAATGTATATCGAAATACAAAAAAAAAATGTTCGCCACCCATACAAATCGACGTAATCACGTGATCTAGTTACTATTAATGATTAATACGAGTATTTACCCTTCAACGGCCTATAGCTGGCTTCTTCTACCGAATTGGGAGGCGTGACAGAGAAACCATGATTGAACGTCACGTTGGAGAGGCCCACTACTTTGACGGAGTAGCTCTCCTCGCTGCCCACGGTGATCGACCAGTTGCCAGGCTCAGGGTCCAGCACTTTTACCACCTGAGAAAGTGACACGCACAAAAAGATTAAAATAATACAAACTTGCCAAAAGATGATGATATTAGAACACAAACTCGATGTTTTCGTTCACGTTTTATCCAATCGAACCTAAGTTAAATAAAAAGTCTTGCCATTATTTCTGAGAGGTCCAAAGTGGTGACAAGCTTGGGCGGGCCGGTCACTTCCTCCCCGCTTGGGTTCACCACCCTAATTTGGGGTTTTGCCCCCGAAACCGAAACCGTCACTTCAGCTAATGTGCTGTCCACGGGTATCTGAAAAGAGAAATTGTGGGTCAACGTCCGCTATTGACTCGCAAACTGGCAATTTATCATCATCAAGTTTTAGCACGACCCTCTCTGTACTACCAGAGCAGTTAGAGGATTTGGCCTACACTCTCCACGCTGGCCAGACGGGTTGGAGAGGTCTCACTGATGTTTATAAGCTTTGTTCAGCTTGTGTTTCCTAAGACGCCTTCTACGACATCCACGGTAAGACGTGGAGTGCCGGCTCGTACACAGACGCGTCTCAACCTTATTGCATTGACATAAAAATATTGGCTTCTTGACAAAAAAGAATGGCCTTGGCAGGAGTTAAATAAATAAATAAGAACTTAGTGATCATTAAACATTATTTACTTACCCCTTGTGTATAATTTTGCCCGCCTGGCCGAACGACGGAGCCAAGGTTGACACTTCGTCCCTTTATTGAGCTTCTCACAAAGTCTAGCACCTATAATTTTAAATTTTGTAATTAATAATGTTACTTATTTGGTGGTAAGGGTGCAATAAAGATTTTTGTATTGTATTGTATAATTAATATAAATAGATGATTATGCACCGAGGACGATGAAAGAAGGCTCAGACCTGAGAAATTAGGCTCCTTTATTAATTATATATGAGAATAAGGGTTGGGACACATCTGGCCGCAAGTAACAGCACTTTTCTATGCTGCTATCCTTTTCTGTCTCTCAGAACAGTCATTTGCTAGAGCGAGAGAGAGAGCAACGGAACGCTTCAGCATGGCCGGTGCTGAAGCGTCCCGTCGTTATCTCTCTTTCTAGCAAATGAAGCTTCTAAGCGACAGAAAAGGATAGCAGCATAGGAAAGTGCTGGTCCGTGCTGACAGATGTGTCTCAACCCTAAGAGGAAATCCATAATTTCACCTTGTGTACGCTGGTCTTGTTGAGATTGAACACCTGCCCGGAGCTGGCGGCTGCGATCTGCTGGTACACTTTGTAGGAAGGGCGGTCCAGGTCGTTGCAGTGCCCAGTTAGCACGAACACTATCTGTGAAGTCAGGTCACAGAATAGGATACTAATACTCCGTACAGAAGTCTCACTCAGCAAATAAATTCAAAGAAATATCTACTTAATGTGGTTAGCGATATGGTTTAATTTAGCTCACGTAAGAACTCAGCACCTTTTCGTTTAGATACCTAGACCCATTGCAGGCCATTTTCATTCCTATTACTATACGGGCGGTTCAAAAACGGTTTCTCCAAGAAGTCTCTTCTTCTCTTCGTGTCCCTGCGCGGTAATTAGTAGTCATCCATATATGTATTTATCTATCCGCATACAAATAAAATTAGTTCTTTATGTATTATATTTACATAATTATATATTTTGTATATTTATTTTATCTATAGTTATTGTATTGGTATATATTTATTTGAAATTAATACTTATGTATATTCTTGATTTATTCTTGTAGGTATTTACAGATACTTTTTAATTTTGTTTACACACTCTGTCGCACCACCCAAATTATTTCTCTACTTGGTCCAATGGTTGACTGGCAGAGAACGCCATTTTGTACACTTTTTTATGTGCAATAAAGTTTAAATAAATAAATAAATATGGATAAATGATTCGTATAACTTAATTGACCACTTGGAGGGGCCGCCGCGCTCTTAGTAATAATGTAGGTATATATTTTCGATACCTAAACGGGGAGTGACACAAGCCTGGTTAGGTACAGGTATTTTTTTTTTCTCCCAGACCAGGAAAGAAAGTCAGGAACTAAATATTACTAAAATTATCAAACAATGACCTCCGTGTCGTAATGGTTAACACGTTAATCCGTCACTACCGAGGATCTGGGTTGGATCCCCTGTCAGGGCAAGTTGGAAAATGGCCTTTTCCAAATTGTCCTGGGTCTTCCGTGTTTATCTATATATGTCATCATCATCTACGCGTATTGCTGGTTGCATCCTCAGCAGTAACGCTTCAGAGCCCGGGTTGCTACCTATCTTAGGTGATTCGACGAGGTTACTTACACAGAGCGAATGCCGTCTGACCTCTGCAACCCAAAGGGTAAACCAGAACAAATCCTTGGTTAAGTTTAAACAAACGCTAAATGGCGTTCGGGACCCACGGCTTTACGTGCACGGAACAACTTTTCACAAACATGCTTCCCAGTGGGATTTGAACCCACGACTTTAGGATCACAAGGCAAACGCCTTGACCACTAGTCCACGGGCGCAGTCAACACACGGCCTAATAAGACGTATTTATATGACCAATATGTTTACCTGGCTTTGTTTGCGTTGTACGGCATCAAGCACTTTCCCTACTGAGCGGTGGTCGGCCGCCGTGGCGTCAGTAAACACGTACACGAAGGACCTCGGCCGACTGACGTCCAACGCTAGTTGGATGCCGGTAAGCGACTTCTCGGGGCAGTCCCCACCGCCGTACACACGTATGATGTTTAGTGCGGAGTGGAACACTGCTTTGTCGCGAGTTACTGTTGCTGGGCCTACCACTGGGGGAGAAAGAATAATCATATTTTTTTAGCCGACTTCAAATAATTTATTGATATTTTTTCTTCAATACCCGTAAAGCAAATTTTTTCTAGTTATTTTCGTTTAAACAACAAACCACACAACCGATTTTAATTAAACTTCTATGGGACCTAAAAAGTATAAGGCTAAGGCCCTTTCCGTATAGTTTCCAGGTGGTCCCATAGAAATTTTATTACAATCGGTTGCGTAGTTTGTTCTTTAAACGAAAATAACTAGAAAAAAATTTAAACAGAATAGTGATGGGTTTCGGGCCCATTCCATCGCTTATTAACATATCATGGTTCGCATTTCGCCCATTATCTCGATCGGCTTTCGAGTTGCGCAGGAGGTGAAGCAGCTGGTACATTCTAACTTTTTCTTTTCTGCCAGACTAGCATGAAAGAGTTGAAAAGAAAAAGAATGATTGTAACTGTTCCTAACTTCCATCACAAATGATATGCTAGACCACCACAGACTGGTACTGACAGCAATGGCGTAGCTAGGGCGGCCAAGTCCGGTCACCCGAGACTCCTATTTGGACTCTCCCCCTCCGTCGCTAGACACGTCACTGACTCATCATCAGGTCTCTTTCAGTCTCCACTGCAGGAGCACGACCCTCTGTATGTACTACCAGAGCTATACTTGGCCAGAGCAGCCAGGGGTTTTGGCCTACACTCTCTACGCTGGCCAAACGGGTTGGAGGTCCCATTGATAGTTATAAGCTTTGTTTAGCTTGTGTTTCCTAAGTTGCCTTCTACGACATCCACGGGAAGACTTAGAGTGGTCCTATTCTATTTTGCCGGGAACCACACGTCACTGACTGACAGTATCTGGTCAAATTTAATTAAATTAATAAATAGCCTTTCGACTCGAGAAGAAGAAGTATTTAATTTACATACTGTCTACAAGGTCTAACTACCCATAATACTTTTATTCAACAAGTCAGACACATAAGCATACAAAAACATTTAACGTGTAATTAAGTATTTGCGTACTAACTACTTACAATCTACGTGACCTTACCTGGATCATGAAAGGGCACGAACACAAAGTCACCAATGACGTCACTGTCCTCCAAAGCCGTGTTCAGAATCATCTCTGCGCCTTCCCTCAGCTGCCTCAGATCATTATACATTGACCCTGTCGTATCAAACACAAACACCAAACTACTCTTCCCGTTGTCATCATCTTGCTTCACTGTGTACCTCACTTTCCGACTGTTAACTACATTTTTAGACTGTGACCCGTAACTTTGAGCGGTCAAAATGAAAATTAGTAGGAATAATGTAGTTTTAAGACACATTTTCTCAATTCCGCATTGCAACTGGTACTGAGTTGTAGTTATCAGATACTGTTAACCTCTGACCGAGTGGCGTTTACGCTGGAATCGGTATTTAGGCGCCGATAGAGCTCAGGGTTACTGATGTTTAGACACATCCGTTTTTAATTAGATATTACTTTATATGCTTTATGTATTTAATTATTTCTTACTAATATCTATCGTTTCTAAAATTCCTTTCAAGATAGATTAAAAAAAAACACTTGAGGTAAACTAAAATTCCACTTTCGGACGAGCGAAGAATTTGATGAAATAGTTACGATAAATTCAAAACAATCTTAACATAAAAAAATATAGATTTCTCCTAATCCCCTTTAGGCCCGGGCCTAGGGCGACCATTCCAGCCCTGAATCCTGGGACGGGAGAGGGTGCACGCTGTGCGGCATATTCTGGTTTAGGGTAGGGACACATCTGTCAGCACGGAACACCGCGGAATCGGCGATGCTGCCGCATTCCGTCACTCTCTTTCGCTCTAGCAAATGACGGTTCTGAGCGACAAAAAAGGATAGCAACATAGGAAAATGCTGTTCCGTATTGACAGATGTGTCCCACCCGACCCTTAGGCCAAATGTTGTTTGCACCACTATTGAACAAGGGCATGGTATGTTCTAGCTTAAGGAGCATAGCCCGCCAAGTTAGACAAGGGGGCAGCGAAGAAGTCAAGAAATTCCTGTCTGCACCCTAAAGGAATTAATAGGAAGGGGCGGCTACAGGGCTTAGGATGGCCAGGACTGCAATCCGCCACTGGTTACAGGACCGGTAAATCAATAATATCAACATATTAAGTCGCATTTAAAAATAAAATCTTTATTAAAATTCACACTTCACATTTCTATAGAAGACATTTTATTTAACTTATAAAAAAAAAACAACATAACTATATACCTAGAAAATGCTCAAAATGCACAAAACACATACGTATGCGAGTTAACGTTGAATTTTAGACCCTTATTGATCCCTCATTTTGAAATACGTATAAAATTGCATAAGTTCCATATATCTACACAATGTTTATATATCAGTTATTGTTTAAAAAAAGGTTTAACTCGCTTATAACTATGTATTTTGAAAGAGTGCATTAAATCACGGACAGTTACTTATATAAAGTAAAAAAATTAAAAATAATACTATATCATTTTTTAATTGTTAAAGAAGATTGTACAAATCGTTTATAACATACTCGTACGCTATTTTGCAACAACAAGTCAAATCAGATACTTTTTTCTTAACTTCAAAAACAAACATTTTCTATGGGATTTGTATGAAATATCGATTTACGACGTCATAGTTCCTTGGAGTCAAATAGCGCTCTTGATATCCGTTTTTCTGCATTAATAAATCTAAAACCACGTCAATCACGGACGTGATCAATGACAAGTGGCATTATTTTGTGACGTTTTATTCTCTTAACAGTACCAAATAATTTATTTTTGACCCACTAAAATACCCAATTATGTTTGATTTCGATTATACTGATTGCCAGTTAGATAGTCAATAACGGACAATGACACGACTACACGTGACTCTTGTCAGCGCGCTTTTAATTTTAGCTAGTCTGTTAAAAATGTCGTGATTTAATGCACCTAAAATATGAAATATATTAGATATTAAAAAAGACAGTCCATAGAGATCTTACATACTTTGTCTTTTCTTTGAGCAAGGTACTAGTCAATCTTATCTACATAATAGCCTAAATTACGAGAAAATTGCATTAAAAATAATAATTAGAAAATATATTGCAATAAGTATAGATAAAATTGCCAATTCAATTAATTTATTATCTACGAAACAAATGAGGTACTATGTACTAAAATATAAGTCGCAAATTCGCAATCATTGAAAATTATAAAACAATATTCATATAAAAAGTCCTATTACATTTTATTATTTTGTTTTGTAAGCGCTCTTAGCATGCGATTGAATAAGTCGCTAAACTACTGTCTCTGTCGTGCGCTTGATGTGTGACTGACATAGGCTGAGTTGGATTCGTCGCTTTTTGTCAGAAACGCAACTGGTCAGATAAGCATCTCGTCATCTCTCAGGATAGACTCGCAACTTGTCAGATACGCAACTCGACAGACACAAAACTTGTCAGAAACGCAACTTGACAGATATTTGAAGTTATTCACCTAGATTGACGAAAGCACATGGGTAAAAGCTTGTATATATACTAACATACAAAAACTGTGCAATTCTGACAATACTAGCCCCGGCTTCGCCCGTGGTACATACGAGTACACTAACCTAACTAACACTCAGGGGTCTATCCAACGGTGAAATAATGTTTGAAATCGGCCCATTAGTTCCTGAGATTAGTGCGTTCAAACGAACAAACTCTTCAGCTTTATTATATTAGTATAGATATTATAGATTACAAATCGATAATTCCCTTTTTTTGAAGTCGGTTAAAATTCAAATAAAAGAGTAAATAATAATCAGTGCCCTTTAATAAACATTATCAATATCAAATAACAAGTGCAATCAGCATAAAAACAATGTAAATTATTTTTATTATTTTTGCATGGCAATTTGTCTACCTTGTACTGACGCGCTAGGACTGGCGTGGAAAATATAGTAATGATCAAAAAATCAAATGGTAATTGGGATATCCGGTAATAAAAATATCTCGATAGGTAGGTACTATAGAGGTATAGAAAAATGTCCGTAAAACCGATAAATTGAGATGGAGTTACTATCGTAGATTGATAAATTATAAAGAATTTGCCATCAATTATTAACTAATTAGTTTACTGCTTTTGTTCAGCAAGATACTTTTACAATGGAAAAATCTATACTATAATATTATAAAGCGGAAGAGTTTGTTTGTTTGTTTGTTTAAACGCGCTAATCTCAGGAACTAACGGTTCGATTTGAAAAATTCTTTTTTTGTTGGGTAGTCCATTTATAGAGGAAGGCTATATAACATTACGTTCCGACAACCACGCGAACGAAGTCGCGGGCATAGCTAGTAAAAAATTAATTTAATTACTGTGGAAAATATTAAGATTCCTGTTTTTTAATGATGAAATGTATAAAATAGGAAATAGTAAATTACCTCATTTTACTAGTTGCGTATATGTATAATGACAACAGTTTTTAAATTCTATTTATTAAATTGACTGTCGAGTCGAGATGCATATCTGTCGAGACGCGCATCTGTCAAGTTGCGTATCTGTCAAGTTGCGTGTCTGTCGAGTTGCATTTTTGACGAGTTTCAAATCTGACGAGATGCGTTTCTGTCAACATGCGTTTTCTGGCGAAATGAGTATCTGACCAGTTGCGTTTCTGACGAAAAGCGACGAATCCGCTGAGTTCCGTAAGTTATAGTAATTAATATAACAGATATTTTAATTTAAATCTATACTAATATTATAAAACGAAAGAGTTTGTTTGTTTGTTTGAACGCGCTAATCTCAGGAACTAATGGTCCGATTTGAAAAAATCTTTTTTTGTTGGGTAGTCCATTTATAGAGGAAGGCTTTAGGCTATATAACATTTCGACAACCACGCGAACGAAGTCGCGGGTACAGCTAGTTAGGTTATAAAATACGTTGTTTTCATTCAAGAATCGATAAATTTAAGAACGAATTTCATTCATGATTTTATTATAAAAGCCATATAGTAAAAACTCGAACAAAATCGGTCAATTGATTTACAATAGTTGTAGAGCGCTTACAAAACAGTTTAAAACTTAATTCTATTACATTTTCGGTGGTCGCGTTACAAATATAGTGGCAGGAGTGATTAAAACTGGAAGAACTTGGGCTTATTGCAAAGGTAGCTTAAACTGTAACGGATTGCGGAAAACATCAATACTGGTAGCCATTTCACGTGTCAATAACGGACATTGAATAATTGCTCAGAGGACGGGCAGAGACACAGACATATAGGTCAATATTCATTATTGACACTTCAAATGGCAAGTAGTATAGATTTAAGGATGTGTCACGCAAGTATACAGGGTATAACAAAATATATTGAAACAATTTTAAGGGTGGATTCAGTATATGATATTGAACAACTTTTCCCATAGAACATATATCGAAATATGAAAAATATTTTTGACCTTTCAAGCTAAAAATATATTTCATATTTCGATATATGTTCCTTGGGGAAAGGTGTTCAGTATCATTAACCGAAATAACCCTTAATATAGTTTCAGTATATTTAGTTAGACGTTATATAGCGTTGGTATTCCACAAAGGTATGCAATATGTAGAAACCTTAAGCAATCCCATTCGACACAGGGGCACAGGCCGGAATCTCCTAAGGTACGCGCAATATGCGTCCCCGTTCCCCGTCCCCGCACCTCTCCCCCGTTTTCGCCTCGATGACTCACGTTGGCCGTCAAGAACCGGGGGAGAGGTGCGGGTGCGGGTAACGGGGACGCATATTGCGCGTACCTTAGGAGATTCCTTTCTGTTTACTCTTACTGTTCTGTGACAGGGGTTAATGTTAGTGATATAAACTAACTTTGGCAAGTGTACACTGTGTAGTTTGTACTCGCTTAGAAGAATCTCAGTCATGGAGCAAAGCAACTTAATTAATGTGAACCAGCATTTCTTGATCTCGATTGGTTGATCTAAAATATCGCTGGAGTCATACCCTCTCAATAGGAGATATTACTTCAATGTTCTGCCGCCAGAGTGCAGCATTAGCGCAGACCGTAAAAAATGTTTGACAATGACAAGTACATCAAACTGGCAATACATTTGTAAAAATATATAAGTATTAGATATTTAAATGGCCATTACACAACAGCACAGGTTTTGATGAGTGAATAATAATAAAACTATTAAAATTAAATACTTTTACAATAATTATTTGCTGCGGAAAAAATATGACATGTAGAATGTCAGCAGATTGTTAACTGTATATGCTAGTGCCGTCATCTTATGGAAGAGGTCAAGAAATGCTAATTGAAGAAGAAGCAAATAAATATAAATATTCTTCAACAGTCACACATACAATACATACATCATTTGATACATCCTTGTACACATTGTATACAATAATTTTTGTAAAAACAAAACTAGTTCTAACATCTACAATCATGAATTTCCAAAGTGGCAATATAAACGTCAGATATATAATTAATCATATAATTAGTATATAAGTCGTTATTAAATATTGTTTCTCCTATTTTTTAACATTACATATACCGTCCAGGGGGAGACCCTGGCCAAGAAAGGGCGGGGCCTTTTCACTCGCGTAATGGGCGTAAGGGCTACGTTACGGTAAGGGTCCGCTATTTATTTAATCATAATATCACACACAGTACATAACAATTGATTGCAAATGACAAACAAAAGACAAAAAAGAAAAAGTTACTCAAAAATGTCGTACCGGATTTTACCTATTACGCTAGCTGCGTTTCCTCTCGTATCTCTATTTAACACATTGTAGGACACACTCTTTTGTCTTGCTTAGTGTCCAGCAATGTGTTAAGTTGCTTTAAGTCCACCCGTTTAAGTACACTTGCGATTCGCAAGTAATGTTTAGGGCGTCCGGTACGTTAAGCGGGCGCACGCAACTTGTCCAGTCTATCTCTGTCACAATCTCTACGTGTGTGAAAGAGATAAAAGAATCCATCGCGTGATGCCGTGTCTCTGTCGCACTTAGAGTTTGTGACAGAGATAGACTAAACACGTCGCGTGCGCCCGCTTAACGTAGCGGACGCCCTAAACATTACTTGCGAATCGCAAGTGTACTTACACGGGTGGACTTAAAGCAACTTAACACACTGCTGGACACTAAGCCAGACACAATAGAAATAACAATTGATTTAAGATAGACGTGTGTCCTACAATGTGTTAAATAGAGATAGGAGAGGCCACGCTACTAGCGTAATGGGTAAAATCCGGAACGACATTTTTGAGTAAGTGTTTCTTTTTATGTCTTTCATTTACAATTAATTGTTTTGTTCTGTGTGTGATATGATTAAATAAATATAATGTACTTAAATATTGTGTTAAAATGTGTACAAGGACGAAATACTCACTAAATATAGTACACCTTACCGATATAGTCAATTTAATTATAAATACATTTTACAAATGTCAATTTACTTTACCGAACACAATATGTCCAACGGGGAAAGTTCCCGTTGTGTCGCACTTACACCTATGTTGCTTTTAAAGTCACAATTATAAATGTTGTAAGTGTAGATTGCAAACTTCACTAAGAATTGACACGGATTTTACATTGGCACAAGAAACAATATTCTAGTTTTATTACGTCATACACTTTCAAAAATCGAGTGCCGGAGCACACACCGGTGCGTTAAAACAATTGAAAATGATTTTGTAATAAAAATTCCGCATTGAACGTGTTAAGATTATGGTTCATCTGGATGATATGACTAGATGACTTTCTTATTTTGTTCTTTTTTAGTTACAGTCGTCATAATCAAGGTAAAAAGTTCTTGTGTGACTATACACATAATCACTCTCAAAACACGGATATAAATAGACATTGTAGCAATGTTCCTTCGCGTCAAATCTTATTTCCTCTAATGGAAGCCTTATTTGGCATAGTCAGTATGAATAAGAATATAGAAACCCTAAAATAGATTCGTTCAAACATCTTCCTGTAGTTTTCTATAGAGCAATTGTATTACCATTACATACAAATTAGATGTTGAAAATGAGCACGCAAACAATTTACATTTTATTGCTGTGAAAGTTTATGATTATTTTTTTAGAATTATTTTACGGCCCTGGATACAAGTCCTTTAGAGCCTATCTTTAGTTTTGTTACTTCTTTCTTCCTAACAAATTACAATCAAAGGTTGGTGTAGGCCTTTGATTGCTTCAAGGGAGCTTCCGGTGACAAATTTATATGAGTCAACTGGTTCTCAGCCGATTGAGTGCCGGACGGCACCTAAAGACGCGCACCACAGTCCGCTTAACAAATATCACTACATATCCGTACTACTATGACTGTCAACTTTAACTACAGTGTAAACTCCATATAGCGTCACTGAAGGGACTGCACATTTTGCGACGTTATAGAGAGTTGTAATATGGAGTGAAGAAAAAAATCAATATTATTTTACTATTAAAATATGTTTTTATAAATAAAGTATAAAGTTTAGAGGCTAGAAACATTAATATTACTCTTTTTTAACAACGCATATTGCTATAGTCCATCGACGCATGAAAAAGTCTGTTATCTTCGTGAGATTTTCGGTTGCCTGCCAAAACAACCTAACGACAGTCTAGCGGCCGACGTAAACACGTGCAAGACGTAAACACAACCAACAAAAGAATGAATTTCTTAGAATCTCTGGTGCGTATGATGGGGTCAGTCTTGGTAATTCCATGCTAGACAATAAAGCAACAAACAAAAAACTTGAAAAAAACGGTCCACATGTGCAAAGAAAGTACTCTTTATTGTTTAATGATGACGTATTTTTGACGTTATTTGGAGTGGGTGCGACGCTTCATAGAGTGTATAATTGTATGGAAAACAATGCAAACCAACCAGATCCAAGGAATTTCGACGTTATAAGGAATTGGACGTTAAATCAAGTGACGTTACAAAGGGTTTACACAGTATTCCACATATTGTTCATGAGTATGAGCATTTATAACACCAAACTACACCAATTTCACATTATGAAGTCCACTAGAATCAATTTGCAAAATAAATTAAAGCAAACCCCAAGAGAACTCCTTGACTTCCCGCCAAAAACTCCAGTTTTTAAGGTATGTTTTTGCCATTGACAACATTGAAGATGTCTCTATCACACATTAATAAAAAAAAAAAAGTAGTTTTCAAATTCAATAGTCAGCTCGTGTATGACATTAGGCCTATGTCCATCAGTAAACTTCCTGTGGCTGATATGATGATGGTGACATTATGCGTGCTTTATACAGGTGGCTTTTTAATCACCAGCCAAATTTTTGTAGCAAGTTCAGTAGAAGATACTGAACTACTTTCTGTAAGAAAATAATAAATAAACGGGCAAGTGCGAGTCGGACTCGTACATGAAGGGTTCCGTACCACCGTACAATGTTTTAAAACGCTGAAGAAACACGTTTCTTGTATGACGACCCCCTTTAATTTTTAACTTTATTTTATTTTTAGTATTTAATTTTGATGTTTATGTTTAATTTTGCTGGTGGTTGAAAAGGCACCCTGTAGATACATTTTATTCGGTGCGCACGATTTTACTTAAAAATTGAAGCACTGAAAAGAACTCGGCCTGTATAAGAAACGTACTGAATCATATTAATTAACCGACTTGATAAGAGTGAAGTACAATGTACTAACGTGAGTTTACACCACCTCGTCGGCGGGCGCAGGCTCCCGCGACTTCTCCACCTTCCGGTATACCAGGATGTTCTCACTCACCTCGCCTTCGGGGAACTGGAACAAAAGGGAATATTAATAAATATTTATTTATTTATAATATGTCAGCAGTCGACGCTATGCGGCTGAAATGATGATGATGATGATGAATAAATATTTAGTAGTGGCACTGTGAGCTGTAAACATCGCGACCCACTCTCAACGCATACAAGTTTATCTGATAAAACAGTTGTTCGGACAAAAAAGTTGCGCCTCAATGAGGGTAACAAAAAAGTTTTATGACATAAGTATTTAAAAAAATTTCAAAATGGCTGTAATATGGTTTTCTTAAAGTTTTAAACCCGCATATCTCCGCCATTTTGAAAAATTTCCAAAAACTGAATCTACAATAAAATGTATAATTATCTAACCAGCTTATAAAATTTCACGAGAATCGGTTGATAAATGCAACCTGTGGGCTAGAACAAGCCGAATGACAAATGGACAAAAGCATTTTTCGTCAATCTTAAAACTAAAATGCTTCGCCCGCTCAGTCCATAAGGACAAATCACACTGATTGAGCTAGCCCCAAAGTAACTTTAAACTTATGTAATGGGATACTAACTCAACGATACTATCATCATCATCCAAGCGTATTCCCGGTTGCATACTCAGCGCTAATAGCAATAGTAAGCAATATTGTGTATTCAATATAAATATATAAGGGCTCATATCAATATCATCAATTCATCTCATCAAACTTCACCATGTTACGATCCATGAGGTTGTTGTTACCGGTAATTTTCACTAGATGTCAGCCATAAATGAAATATCTACCTTTTTTTCATCAGTAGTCATTAGAAGTAGGTTAAGTTCCTTACCTGCGTGTGAGGAACTTCATGGATAAGTTTATATCCGCTCAAAACACTCTCAACCCGTCCCTTCAACTTGTCGAACAGCACCACCAACGTCGGGGTTTGTCTCGTGTTGTACAGTCAGCAACAAACGTCACCAAATAAAAGTTTTAACATTAGTGAACGCTTTGGTGTCATACTTTTGATGCTGACCTTACTCTGTCACAGAATACAGTAAGAGTTCCCGTCCCCGCACCTCTCCCCCGCTCTTGTGCGGCCGCGTGCGCCGTGCAGTGTGTGTTCGCCCGCTCTCCCCTGAGACAAGGCGAGAGCGGGGGAGAGGGGCGGGGACGAGGAACGGGGACGCATATTGCAAGGGACCTTAGGATATTCCGTTCTGTATACTCATACTGTCTTCTGTTACTCTGTCCACCGTGCAGAGGATTGTTGAAGAACTTGATATCCAGCATTAATAGCAATAGGAAGCAATATTATGTATTCAATAATGATTAAATATCTTCAATTCATCTCATCAAATTGCAACTCCAGCTCTCTCACTCATGGAACAATGTATAGAAGCGGTAAAGCTACTACTCAGACGTTTATTTTCTGTGAGAGTGTGGTAGTTCCCTGGACGATCCGGCCCATTCTTGCTACTCACAAGCAAAACTGAGTTTTGCTGGTAGCGTGGCTCTTCCACAACTTGGTAGTAGGTTGATTTCCTTACCTGCGTGTGAGGAACTTCATGGATAAGTTTATATCCACTCAAGACACTCTCAACCCGTCCCTTCAACTTGTCGAACAGCACCACCAAGGTCGGGGTTTGTCTTGTGTTGTACTCATTTCGCCACCAGCGTAACGGATTGTTGAAGAAAGCTTCAGCTTCGTAAGTCTCGCCGGGCTTCGGCGGGTCGCAATTCAGGTAGCGGGTCGTTATGTTCATGTGGAGATGGCTGCCAACGAAAAACCTTCGTTATAATGCGAGATGCAAGTCATAATAAATCATCATTATCATGATGACGGTTGCATCCTCAGCGGTAACGCTTCAGAGCCTGAGGTCTACTACCTAACCTAGGTGATTCATTGTCCTATCACTGTCTTTTTAATTTATTGTGTTGTCTTGTATTTGGGAACATAAATTCTAAAATTCTATTCTATTCTGATTTGATGCGGTTACTGGTTTTACTCGTTATAATAAATTTTATTTTATTTTAATTTAATACTCTAAAGTAAAAACATACTTTTAACAAATGGCGGACATTTTCTCCCAGTCAACCATAAGGATAAACAGAAAAATAATTTGTTTTTGCAAAAAGCAAAATTAATCAATTATGACTACCGATTCAATAAATACTTCATATAACATATTAAGAACATATACATAAAACATTACATTAGTACATACTATATAATATATATCAGAATAAATATCTACTAATATATATATACACTATCAGGTCTTTATCCATAATGGGGCAGACAGAGCATTTGGGTCTTAATCTAAGCATACTTAAAGGCCACTCAAAGGCCCAGGGCCGCAAAACCCAACGGCCAATTTTAGCGACATGGTGAGCGAGAAGATGGAAAAGGAATAAAAACAGTGATGGGTTGCCAGCCGCATCACACATTTGTGTTGCGTAGAAACAGAAAGTGCGTTGCGAACACGCATGGAAAATAAGCCCTATTTATATATAGACTACCACACTCAGTGGAAGCATACTGGACCCATAACCGGTTAGGCCAAGATGCCAACGAACACGAAACAAATGTATTTCTCAGACAATTTAAAAAACCCCTGACTTTCATGCGTTCTTCCCTGTTAATTTTTGAACGGCTGAACCGTTTTTCATCAAACATAGCTAAGAACTATATCTACAGACAAGGCTTTCGATTAAAAAAGCCACATCAAATTCGGTCTATTCGTTTAGTTAGGAGCTACGATGCCACAGATACACAGACACGTCAAACTTATAACACCCCTCCGTTTTGTCAGGGGTTAAAAAGGTCATATAGCATATTTACCTGTAAAGCGGCGTAGAGTGGCATGGCATAAGGAAAGTAATGGAGCTGCGGTTGTGTGGTAAAGATTCTCTAAGTAGCGGCATCACTGACAGTGCGCCTGCTTGGTGCACGGTGCCGAAGTAGAGCGCTGGTGCCGCGTTCCCGAGCACAATAGAACCGGCTACTAGGTACAGCTGCCATCTACAACAATCATAATACCATCACAATGTGAACGATTTTTTAAAATGCTACAGAGAATATTTATAATAAACACATAACATACCTATATCATAACAATAATAACATACCTATATCACAGAGTAATCATATACTAAGTACGTACAACCTATATAGAAAAACACCCAAGACCTAGAACAATTTGAAAAAGACCATTTTTACCGAGACTATTTTAAAAAGACTATACAGAGTAACCAAATTTTTAAAGCAAGTTTAGTCCATATTGAACAACTTTCTATAAAGGCAATTAATGAAAAACGAAACGAAAAAATTTGTACAAATCAGAGCTCAGCCAAACAGATTTTGTATGGGTGTCGAAAAGTTTTTATCTAATTTAAATTTTTTTTTTTATAGAAAGCAGTTCAGTAGGATTGACAAAACTTTTCTCAAAATTTGGCTGGTGATTAAAAAGTCTCCCTTTATATACCAAATACACGTAATTATGAACAAAAGTGACCTCTTAGCCTTCCTGCTCCAGGGCGCGATGACGTCTTGCGCGAGGTACAGCAACACGGGCAGCAACGGCAACACGAAGCGGAACTCCTTGTGTGGGACACAACTGGAACAATAGGGAACTTACTGTATTTTTAACCGACTTCAAATGAACGGGCGAATCGGAATCATACATGAAGGATTCCGTACCGCCACCGTACCATGTTTTAAAACTCTGAAAAACACGTTTCTTGTATGACGGACCCCTTTAAGATAAGATAGATATTTTTTTTTGTTTTTAGTATTTGTTGGTATAGCGGCCACAGTAATACATAATCGGTAAAAATTTCAGGTGTCTAGCTATTACGGTTCAAGAGATAGAGCCCTGTGACAGACGGACAGACAGACGGAGTCTCAGTAATAAGGTCCCGTTTGCACCCTTTGGGTACGGAACCCTAAAAACTAATAAAGATACACAACAACAACTAGACATACCTGTAGAGAGCGAGGTGCACGGCGGCAGCGATCAGCAGCAGTACCCCGGTGACGTTCTCCCTGGGCCGCCGCGCTACGGCCGTAACGGCTGCCAGCACGGGGATCACGTTCACTCCTAACACGGCGGGCAGCCCTTGCGTTATGTACCAGTACCTGCAATTAATCCTAACGTGAGACACAGATAGATAAAGATAGATTAACTCATTTATTTGCTGCTATAATACACCTACAAAATATATACAAAAATAGGAAAATCAGACACTTGTGCTGGTTCCGGCTTAGAATAGAACCACTCCATCTCTTCCTGTGGACGTAGTAAGAGACGACTAAAGGACTAAGCACAACCATCTCGTGCTACATTTGCATCCCCAAGGAGGGTTAACGTCGGGCGGCGGCCGGTTGTAAAACTTTTCGCACAAATACATTCCTAAAGAGGGTTGGCTCAATTTTAAATGTGTGTGCTACAGCAACACAAAAAAAACATAAAACACAGCTGGTCAGTGATAATGGACAGGACACAGTAGTAATATTGCCCGGAAGCAATCACTAATTTTTATTTGTGACCTGAAGAGATGCGTAGTGCGGATCCAATACTTAATAATGTAAAAAATAAAGAATAAGAATATATGTATGTTTATATAAATAAATTGTGTGATAGAATAAATAAAGACATTACTTATATGCGCTACACGGGTGTGGTTCCCGGCAGAGTAGAATAGGACCACTCCAAGTCTTCCCGTGGATGTCGTAGAAGGCGACTTAGGAAACACAAGCTGAACAAAGCTTATAAACATCAATGAGACCTCTCCAACCCGTCTGACAAGCGTGGAGAGTGTGTGCCAAATCCTCTGACTGATCTGACTAATATATGGCTTATGTAGTACAGAGAGGGTCTTGCTCCTGCAGTGTAGACTAAAAAAGACCTGATGATAATACATGGGTAACTCGCGTAAAAAGACAGCTACTGGCCGACCTGATTCGACCTCATCCGGAGGCGGCGCACTGATATTAGATGGCGCGGGCTTTTGCCATCTCTCCATAGCCCGCTGAGCGACATTGAGCCTTCTTATGAGACCCATAGTAAGGGACCACGTTTCAGAGCCATAAGTCATCACTGGTAACACACATTGATTAAGCACTTTCGTCTTGAGGCACTGGGGTATTTTGGACGAGAAGACACTGCGTAACTAGTACATACCGTGGTTCGATTTATTACGGGTATGTCCCTTCCACGTTGTATAAATTTCGTAGGGCCATTTATATTATAGTTTGCTGACTGCTACCCAAAATGAAATACATATAGAAAATCGTCATACCACGGATGTTGACCATAGAAGGAGGCGACATCTTGAAGAACGTTGAACCGGAAGAACTCCCATGGCGTCACTATGAGGCTGCCGTGGAAAAAGGAATCCAGAGCTACTAGTGCGCCGCCGCAGATCAATCTGAAATAAAAATAATATGAAATCCACAAACATTTCAGTTTCACAGAATACGTTAGTACCTGGGAACAGTATAATCAATCTCGGATAGGAAACTGGAAATTAAACCCAGTTACAGCGTACTAAAGTCCCTACATAGGCTACGAAAACGACCTTGTACTTACCAGCCTACCAAGCGCCGGTGCGCTCGCAACGAACCACAATGTACCTAATTGTATAGCAGGGTTATCAATTTAAAATTTTCAACAAATTCAACCTTATGTTTGTGAAAAATGGCGCGCCATGAACTCGTAGCTTTATAACTAAACTGCGGAGTGCGCCAGCCTGGCTAGGGAAAGATCTATGGTTTTTTAAACTTACCCAATAGGCAAGTACGTGCTAAGCAGCAGCTTCAGCCGTCCCTGGTTGGTAGTGTACAAGTTGTAAGCTCCAAGGACCACCCAGAGAGGAGCAGACGTGGGGCGCACGAACACTGATACGCAGGCCAGCCAAACCCAGGCGTTGTTTTCTGTTCAACGAAAAATAAACACTTCAATATCACGACCTCTAGGTGGCGTAGTTAGTTAGTAACCACGCTAGGCCGCCTCTTGCGAGGTCTTGCGTTCGATCCCCAGCCAGGGCGAGTTGGAAAATTTGCTTTTTCAAATTGTACTGGGTCTTGGGCATTTATCTAAATCCGTTTTTATTATAAAATATAGTATCGTTGAATTAGTATCCCATAACTCCATAACATTTTTTATACAAGTGGAAACTTATTAATGTCAAAGTTTTATTACTATTTGTTGTTATTGTTTACAAAGATACGAAAAAGCTGTAAGTAAAAAAATAAAACAAGTTTAACACTTACTTTGGGGCTAGCTCAATCAGTGTAATTTGTCCTTATATATTTATTAATTATTTATAACTAGCGGCCCGCCCCGGCTTCGCACGGGTATGTATTATACATGTAAACCTTTCTCATGAATCACTTTATCTATTAAAAAAAACCGCATCAAAATCCGTTGCGTAGTTTTAAAGATATAAGCATACATAGGGACAGACAGGCGACTTTGTTTTATACTATGTAGTGATATTACGGCAGTGCACTATATATTGTACATACTAATGTAAAAAAGTACCTGTAAAGTCCTGGTTCCTTAATATTAGATTTTTTAATAAGAGCTGTGGTACATTAAAGATCTCTGATTATTTACACAACTACTGGATGAACTATCTCTTATTTTACATACTAAAGCTTTAAACAGTATGCATACCTCAACTAGCGGTTTGAAGATGACAAGTGCCGCGATCAGCGTTTTATAGTGTATCCTGTTTCATGAAGTATATCAAACCACTTTAATGTATCACACTGTGGGCAAACTTGCAGCAAAATTTCAATGCGTATTTAGAGATGAATTTATCATTCAATTATCACATCTGTGTGAATAACAAAAGCACAGATGTTAGTGGCGAATTAACAACACCACATGTGTCACATGGTTGCCCATGCCAAATATGCCTATTATCGGTCATTGAACTTTTTGTTTGTGGTTGTTTTCGAATGATGCACACTAAAAGTTGCCAGCAAAAGCTAGTAAAATATGAAAATAAAGCTTTTAAAATAGAAAAATAAAATAGGTTTGCCACTGTCTTTGGCAAAAATGATAATTGGAGTCCTATTTTGTGTGAAGATAAGTAATTATTGTCATTACTTGCCGAACGAGATTGACGTAGAAAGTTGGCAAGCAGGAGTCCCAATACGGCAGATCGGTGCAAACGATACTAGGCCTTATGTCGTACGGCATAAAGTTGAGATAAGTTTGTACGGTTTCTATGATCTAACAAATTTCATACCGGCGCATATAAAAAGGGAACCGAGTCAGTTCCATCCACACCAGTTCAAAGTGAGCTTTCTACTATGACAGACATCAGTGGATATCAGACATTTAAGAAGACTATTTGTATGTCAACCTTTGCTTTCGTAGTGAATAAACCTTAGAAGTGTTTTGGAGTTTTACTTCAAATCACGAACCCCAGTTTAGTAACAATATGAATACTTATCATCCAGTCTGTACATAGCAGCTACAGCAATGTTAACTGGTATAGAAGAGAAATAAATAGTTGTAGAAATATGAAGACCGCGCAAAGTTGTGAAGAAAAGCCGGACAGCAGCAGACCTCGGGGTCCAAGCCAATGCAGCCAAGAATGCAACCAGGAATGCACTAAGATGAAAATGATCGAGAAATTAATAGGTGAAGAGTTAGAACAAGATAACAATCTACATACCTTTATCATAGTATGACAGCTTGCCACCCTTAAATGGGAACTTAGACAAGGCAATAGCCACCAAAGCAGTCTCCAGTGTCTGCAGCAAGGTCCTTCCGGATGTGTAGAACCAGAACCAAGATGTAAGAATGAGGAATAAGCCCCATTTCCGGCCAGTCCACTTGTAGAAGCTGTAGTCGGCTGCCGTGCTGATGATGGCTTGCAGGATTCGGGGGAGGTATATCTGAAATTCAGATACTTTGTTAAATTTACTTGAAATTTAATTTTATCTTTACAACCCCTCAGGCGGTGATCCCACTGCACCGCGTACCTTCGCGGGGCCCGGGGCGGCAGGTTTTGATATTGTATGCAAGTAAATATCACAGTTTGTATAAAAAACTCGCCTAGTCCAACCCACTAAAAACGCGGTAGATTCCGCGCACCGCGGCGGGGCGCGTTACCAGTAGGTGAATCAGTTTGAAACTACGTTACGCGCACGCCCGCGCGGGGCCATAAAGGCCTAGCGTGGACGCCCACGCAAACTTAAAAATTGTATAGGTCTCATCTACATGTTTACACACTATCATGAAGTTCTGATGAAACACACATGTGTTAAACTTATACAAAGGGCATTTTATGTGTGTGATGCTGAACTACTTTCCCTAAAGAAAATATGTACGTTCTTGATTAGTTTCAGGACATTTTGTTAGACATTGTTCGTCTTAGAGCACTACACCGAATCCGATTCATATTCAAATCAAAACCAAAACGAAAAAAATTCGGACGGAAAATTCTTGAGTAGCGTCTGTGCACTGCACCCGAATCCGAATCGAATTCGTGAATTTCGAGGCCACCGATTTCGTTAGTGCACCACCAGACTTTGATTCCAACAGCATGACAAAACAATACTAGAGGACTGACAATCTTCATAATATGAAGCGTAATCCGATATTTTACTCAACTGGAAACAAGTCACTATGAATTTTCACTGAACAATATCAAAGAGGTACTTAGTACATCATTTTCAGAAGATGTGTTATTAGTATCGATTTCGTTAGTGCACCACCAGACTTTGATTAGAGAGGCCGCATTCACTATGTGTCCTGCATTTAACCGCCGTCAGTTGCTGGCACTATTATATAATACTTATTATTTATTTACCCCAATCTACCCGTTGTATGGGAACATACGAATTGACACGTCTAAGTTTACGTTTTTTGCTGGCAAATATTTGTAGACCTAATTATATGTTAAATTAAGCAATCAGAAATCAAACGCGATGTCAACATATGGACACCCTTATACATATATAGAGAGAATTCTTTTTGACTGCTTATTTGAAGGCCAAAACTACTGATTTCGAGGTTCATCCCGGAACAAAAGATATTCGTATTGACGATTTCTTTAATCCCCCATCAACTTTTTTATAACATTTCCCACAAATTACCATGCCGGGTATTTACCCCAATCTACCCGTTGTATGGGAACATACGAATTGACATGTCTAAGATGACATTTTTTGCTGGCAAATATATTTTTAACCTAGTAATATTTTAAAATAAGCAAATAGACCTCAAATGAGATTATATCTGTATATTTAATACGGCTAATTTAGTGATTTTAATCCTTTTTTTTATTTATTATTTAAGATATATTAATTTATTTATACATTAACCTTTTTTTACATTTCTACAGATAATTAGAGGACTCGCACTCATTTATTAATAAATATTTCAATCTACCCACCAAATGGGTAGATACGGGTATTTACCCGGTGCATATTGGGTGTATATCCAACCGTGGATAAATACCCGGGTATATGCCCATCTCAAGTGACAACGTCCGGTGTTCCTAACCAATATTACCTACTTAAATAAAGGTTATTAATTATCTATAATATCAAACTATCAATAGTACTCAGATACACTATCACGTCTTTATCCCTAACGGGGTAGACAGAGCCTAGGGCGGTAAAGCCCAGGCCACTTTTAGCGTAATGGTGGGCATGAAGGTGGAAAAGGGAAATCATAAAAGTGATGGGTTGCTAACCGCATCGCCTATTCATATGATTCAAATTCCCGTCCATTCCCTCGATCGGCTTTTACGATCTGCACGAGGAGAGAAGCCGCTGGTACATTCTATGTTTTTTCTTTTTTTCCTAGACCAGCAAAGAAGAACTATCAATAGTATCGATTGTTATTGCAATAGCAGAAACATTATCAATAAATAACACTGTCGATATAATATAATACATTAATTTCGATATTTTCGGCAACACTATCGGGCGAGACAGGACAGGGGGCAGGGCACGCAACGTGTGCTTCCCTCCCCGTACCTCACTCTTCATCCTTGAAACCGAAATTCGAATGCGAATCGAATTCGAGTGGGTGCACAACCGTACGTACGGTCGTCGGTTTTAATCCGAAATAAATACGACCCAAAGTGAGAATTCTTGGTTTGAATACGAATCGAATTTGAACCATTTACGACTGAGTGCACAAGCGTCCACACAATCACTAGGAAGGCCAACTTGAGTCAGAATTGGATTTGAATCGAATTTGAATCGGATTCGGTGTAGTGCACAAGTGTCGTAACTATAAAAAAGGTAAACATCTGTTGAGCAAAATGAAGCCAAAAATAATACACACAATCGTTTTCGTACTTACTTCGCTAAAACGAGTGTGTATTATTTTTTGTTTCATCTTTACTCAACAGGTGTTCATCTTTTTTGTAGTAAGACAGTGATTGTTTATTTATAATACCTTTATTGTACCCCAATAAAGAGTAAATATGTAATCCCTTCCAGTCAGTAATCATTGAAATACACCATTTATTTCAAGCAACGAAATTAACAAAGGTAAACATTCTAACAAAGTCTAACAATACATCAGTCAAACAAGCAAAAAATTGAGATATGGAAATGTGCATAAATTATGTTAATTATTATGTTGTCTACCTATTCATATGTTATTACCGTGAGTAAAATTTTAATTTATGACAGCAAGATAATTTACTTGAATGTAAAATATGATATCCTTTCTCAATGGTAAATAACAATGCCCATCCAGCATGGTACAGGCCTATCAACTAAGTTTCTATGGGTGTATCATATAAGCAGTGGCCATTTCGAAATGCTAGTAGTTTGTAGCTTAACCATTGTATGCTTATGAGCACAAAAATGCATTGTTTTACTATTGTGTCTGGTAATTGCCGCATACGAGGTGTTTGGAACAAAGTGAACTAGTGCAGTGAAAACGTGTGATACGCGTAAATTATTTTTGGGAGTGACGTCATTTAGGTGGGGCCTAGGTACATAATAATCATTGCGTCAAGCAAGAAGGAAGAGGGAAGGAGTTTCAGACATTACCTGTAAGTGAAAAATAATTATACTTCAGGTTTTCATCCATTCGATGAATAATGCAACTAGAGTAATATAGGTTAAGTGGTTACCGAAACCATAAAATTCGGTGGTAGCAGACTGCGTGGTTTGTAGGTATGTTTGTCTAAATCTCCTAAACACAGGGGGCAATAACCAGATTTATCTCACAGTAAATAAAATTTTTGACTTTGATGCACTTTACTGGTAAATAATGATATCAATAATACTTACAACAGCATGCCTTTATCATCTATAAATACAGTTTAGAACTGTGAATACTACTACAAATGTAAATCCGAGTAAATCATACATTAGTTACTTGAATCTACAATCTAATGCAGGTAATAACTAGAATCGTAAAGAATAAAAACAAATACAAGAACGAGAATAATATTCAATGGGAAATATATTACTATTATAATATAATACTATTATAACAGAGCTGAAAATGGTTCCCTTTTTCGAGTATACCTTAGACAAAATACCATGAGATTAAGTAACTGTTATCTTGAACTGATAAGAATGTAAGATAACATACCACAGCCTCTGGGTAATCCAATCCAGTCAACTTCAGTAAGTAGTAGAGAGCAGCCACAACACTGGGGTACAAGTAGCTGCGTATGCCCTTCTGCCACTCCCAAGTCAGGGCTCCATATCCAAATGCATGCTTGTGGGCCACTTCCAAGGTCTGCCAGTACTCGTCCGGCACATACCACGTCTGCACCAGGAACACAGACAGGATCCTCACAACCAATATCACGGAGACCACCTGAAGCGGCCTCAGCCCCTTTGCCAATGCCATTCTCCCGCCTAAACGAAAGAGGTTACATGTCTATCAAGCTATAAATAGATACGTAAAAAGTGCTCATTTTTCATTGAAATTCTATTTAAAACTTATCGCTATGGTCAAAACATTACATCAATGTTAATTTATAGCATTCTAATAAGATATCGCCAAGTTCAAAAATTTCAGAAGGGAAACAAACTTTCCATAAAAAATTGTCAACTAAAGCGTCACCTTAATTATCGCGAAAAATGAATGAACATGGTATTTTTAAGCCTGTAGAACAATTGGATATTACGTAAAATATAAGAATGATTATTTTCTAGCAATGATTTTCCTGTTTCATTCTATTAAAAACATATTTTTAATAATAAAACTACTAACCTCAACAGAACCCACCGCCACCGCGAAGTAGTGATGTACACTAAAATAATGTAATCGATCGATTATACAATTAATTATTTACGCAATTTTTGCGGCCAATTAAATAAATCTTATTTCCTAAAGTATAATGATGTAATGAGTGTGTTAAAGAGCTGTGTAGTGTACTGTGCAAGGGAAATATTTAGAAATTTTTGCTTTTATTACTAAAATTACAAAATCGATGAAATACTACAAAAAAATGTAGAAGTAGATTCAATCTCATAATCAAGTTGTACAACACTAGCCTGTTGCTGTCAATTGCTTGAGGCAAGTTCAGAATCATTAATTTTAATTAATTTTGCGTGGGTGTAACAAATAAATTAAATTATTGCTTAGCTTACGTTTTTGTCGGAGCATATTGAGTTCCTTGCTAAATTAGTTATATTTCGTTGAAGTTAGTTATTTTGCGACTATATATGACTATTTATTAAATAATAATAAAACGTACATAATTTGACAGCAAATGATTAAGTTTAACTTCCGAACGTGTAATTTACGAATGTTGATTTTTGTAGAAAACTGCATCATTCGTTAAATAAATTAAAAATGCTGTAATAATTCGAAAATGGGTAAGTATTAGCTAATTTTTACATTGGAAATACGGTTAATTTGTCAGTGGATTCTTATATAAAAAAATCCGTAGATGATAGCAAGAATGACACACTGGACCTCTCGAGGCGTGAACTGAAGAAAATAGAGAAAGCGCCACAAGAGGAATCCAATACGATAATTAATCTGATTCTTGATCAGAATGAGCTGCAGCGGCTGGACAATATTGAAACATACTGCCGCGTCGAAAATGTAAGTAAAGGCCCGCCTGTTTTAGAATTTACATACTATTTCAATGTTCATAAAATTACATATTCCTTACAAAAAATATATATTCCTAAATTATTGTATGTATACCCACGTAAGTAAAAAACAAAGTGTCTGTACTTTCCCCATTTAGTATTAACTGGTTAATTTTATTTCATTAGTTAAAATATGTGCCTTAAAAAGACAATGGTGTCAAAGTTCTTCTTCTTCTTCTTATTTAAGAGCTCAGTGGCTCTTTTTGGTGGAGTATGCGCCAAACTTCTCGGTTCTCTGCCTTACTTTTTAGTGCTTGATACGACATGACCCCTGCTTTTTCCTTCAGTTGGTCTACATAGCTCTTTCTTGGTCGTTCTGGACCTCTTCTACCTTTTATCTTTCCTTCTAGTATGTTTTTAATAAAGGAGTCGTGTCGTATTAAGTGACCAATTATTTTCCCTCTCCTATTTTCTATTTCGCCCAGCAGTCTTCTTTTCTCTCTTACTATTTCTAATACTTTTTCATTGGTTTTCCTTTCCATCCAACTGATCTTTTCCATTCTCCTCCAGCACCACATCTCGAAAGCTGCCAGCCAGTCACTATCTTTTTTATTCAATATCCATGTTTCGCATCCATAAAGTGTCAAAGTTTATTTTATTTTAGCTGTCAATATGCAACAATTTTTTGCTACGGATGCATGGAGTGTCCCGCCTCACCAACATTCGGATCTTAGCACTGAACAACAATGGCATCCTGCAGATTGAGGGCCTAAAAGACCTAATTTATTTAAAGGTGTTAAAGTTGGCTGGTAAGTCTTTTATATAAAAAAAAGAATAGGGAAATAATTTGCCCAAAAAGTCTAGCTTTTAAAATTAACATAGAACAGTCTCTTCTTTAGTTATATTTTGCAATAAGATCAAGCAATTATTATAAAGACAGTGATATTATGCACAATCAGTAACTTCAACAACTCAATATGCCTTTCAGTGATATGCTTTTAAAGAGCTCTATAATTTTGTGGTGATGTGTCATGACAAGAGCCTAAACAATTTAGAACAGCTGATACTAACTGGCTCTGTAAAGAACCTAGAGGCTCACCACTAGATTAACAAAGAGCTGATCAATATATCTATATATGGTTTGTGGGCGACAAATTTCCGGCCGGCCCCGGCGATACCCCACGCTACGCCACTGAAGATGGGATATACTGCTTACTTACTTCTTAGGCTTGAAACTGCGTTAGTCGGAGACCTATATGCGACGGAGGCACGTGACCCGCACCAGTTACAGCTATCTCTATTGCACGTAGGGTTTGTGACAGAGATGGACTGAAACTGTCACGGGCGACCGCTCGACATAGTTTCGAGCCTTACTTCGAGAACAGTTTTCCATAATTTTCACCGCATTTCCTGGACCCATTTTGTGTGGGGAGATGTACTGCTATGCCATTACTATCAGAAATATATGTTATTGTTTTTTTAGGTAACAACATTAAATCCATAGAGCATTTGAACCACAACATGCATTTGGAGCACTTGGATTTGTCCAACAACCAAATATCCTTTGTTGCAGATATATCTTATTTGAAAAGTCTGAAGGTAATTAAGGTTTCCTATGTTTTAGCAAATGAGGTACAAGCTGTATATTATATAACAAATTGTTATAGTTGAAAGTCTAATTGTTTTGTTTCTATGTTATATAGACAACTTAGTAAATGAGAATCAAGTACCATATTTTTTAATTGGGGTGAACAATAATTATTCACACAAAAATATCTCAATAAGAATAAATAAATCACAATAATTGAGCTAGCCCCAAAGTAAGTTTGAACTTGTATAATGGGATACTAACTCAACAATACTATTTTTTATAATGAATACATAGATAAACACCCGTGACGAGCGCCCGGTAGTGGGCGGTGATATTCAAGTGGGAGATTTTTGGTATATCTTTGTAGTTTTTTTTAATATGTATTTTATTTTGCTTGAGTTAAGCTACGAGTTTCAAAAACATTCTGTATAACTGAGGCAGCAAACAGGTATAGGTATTGTAGATGGCTATGTAATATAACCTATGGATGCTGAGTGAAGTATATATAATAAATTATTCCCATGACGACCTTTTTGGTGTAATGGTCAATGTGGTTCTAGATTCGATCCCCATGCAGCCAGGGCAAGTAGGAAAATGGCCTTTTTCAAATTGTCCTGGTTATTGAGTGTTTATCTATATATGTATTTATCTATACGAGTATATATAAAGCGAAAATCACTCACTCACCACGAAATCTCGAAAACTACTTAGCCATTGAAGATGAAATTTGACAGGAAGGTAGATTGTGACTAGGAGACGTCCACTAAGAGGATTTTTGGAAATTCCATCTCTAAGGGGGTGAAATAGGGGTTGCAAGTTTGTATGAATCTTCGTAATTTTTAAAGACTTGTGTAGTCTACGCGGGCGGAGCCGCGGGCAAAAGCTAGTTATAAAATATACAGTATAGTTGAGTGCGTATTCCATAACACAAATTAAAAAGAACTTACTTTGGGGCTAGCTCAATCAGTGTGATTTGTCCCTATTTATTTATTTTATTTATTAACTCCAATTCTTCTTTCCAGCATCTAAACCTCGAAAGGAACCGCATAATCGACCTCCGCCAGTGCGACCGCTACCTGCCCTCCAACCTGGAGCACCTCAGCCTCGCCCACAACAACATACAGGACCTCAATGAGATCTCGCACTTGGTGCATCTCAACAAACTGGACAGCTTTACCGTACAGGGCAACCCGTGTGTCGCCATGGCTGGGAAAGATAAACTGTATCCTTTTGTAAACAGGTGTATATGCACAATACGGATGTTATGTGGACTATGTTATGTGAAAAATTGTATTTAATAAAATACAATTTTTCCGACCCAGTCGACATAACTGAAAAATATGGGTCCATTATTTATTAATCATTATTTAGTAGTAATTCACAAAGATCAGCGCGTCGAAGTTTCGGAGTGGGGGTGATTGGGACGTCACCGTCAAGTGAAAATCGTACTTGATTGTTACGTCACGCGGAATTCAAATGCGCTGTATCTTTTTTATTATTTGCTAATCAGATATAATACGTATGCAATATTTCTAGGGTTCCGTACAAAAAATGAAAAAACGGAACCCTTATAGGATCACTCGTGCGTCTGTCTGTCCGTCCGTCTGTCACAGCCAATTTTCTCCGAATCTACTGGACCGAATTAGGTGAAATTTTGTAGGATGGTGTAATCCTATGACCCAAACACATATGTGCAAAGTAAATTAATATAAATTTAAAATAAGGGTCATTTTCGGGGGAAAAATTATCAAATAAAAAAAAAAATTGCAAAACTTATCTATACTAATATTATAAAGAGGAAAGATTTGTACCTATTTTTGTATGTTTGTTTGTTTGTAATGAATAGGCTCAAAAAGTACTGGGCCGATTTAAAAAATTCTTTCACCGTTGGAAAGCTACACTATTCCCGAGTGACATAGGCTATGTGTGTACTACGGGCGAAGCCGGGGTGGACTGCTAGTTATGTTATATATCAAATGAAAGGGCTTGTTATAAGGATCTCAAATATAATTTTTTTATTATTTTAAAATAAAAAGTTTTGATTTTATTCAAGAAAGAAGACGAAAATTGACCATTCCCCCCCTGATCTCCGAAAGTACTAAGCCTAAAATAAAAATACAAAATTTAGTTCATTGCTTGTAGATTACAGAAAAACCTATAATAATTCAATTAATTGTACGGAACCCTCTCCACGCGAGTTTAACTCGCACTTGGCCGGGTTTTTTATAATATACCTGATGAGCTAAAAAAATTTTTTAGTCCCATCCGTATTCCATCTGTCTGTCTACATTTAAGAGCTAAACTCTTGTCGGTGTCATGTATGGAGTGGTATGCCATTGCATTGCCTTCTCCATTTCACACACTAGCACAGAAGACAGTAAGATTATTGCATACAGAACGGAATCTCCTAAGGTTCTGCGCAATATGCGACCCCGTTCCCTGTCCCCGCACCTCTCCCCGAGAGCGGAGGCAGAGAGCGGGCGAACACACACCCACTGACGTGTGCACGGCGATACAAGAACGGGGGAGAGGTGCGGGGACGGGGAACGGGGACGCATATTGCGTGTACCTTACGAGATTCCGTTCTGTATGTAATACTCTGTCTTCTGTGACACTAGTAAACTAAACTTAGGGTCGGGCCACACTGATCTACGGTGATCGACAGTTTGCCTATACAAAACGCGCGCTCGTTTCGCTCGGGCCACACTGTCGATCAGTGTGGCCCGAATAGTCACTAGTATGCAGGTTTCCTCACGATGTTTTGCTTCACTGGTAGCAGGTGGTGGTAAAAGTGATATAAATTGTTTTTTAGGGTTCCGTACAAAAAATGAAAAAATGGATCCCTTATATAGATCGAGAGCTGGCACGAATTTTTGGGTAGGTATTTGAGGCAAGTTGAAAACTTGTCACATACCTCTCCTATTATACCCCAACACGGAACTGCAGACCTGGCTGGTGAGTAGCGGGGCTAAAACATTTTGATTTATTTAGAGTGACCTGGCAGGTAGAAAGTCCCATCAAAATGACCTGTCTTTTAGAGAATCTTATCTTTTAGTTACAAGTAATACCCTATTAAAATTTCAAGTCGCCTCAAATACCTTTTTTATATTTTATGGAAAAATACTTTTGCACGCGCCTGGCAATATGAAAGCCCCGACTAAATCGTCTGGCTTATTGATTTTTTTGTTCTTTAAACATTAAACTACAACATATAAAAAATGCATATTGCCTCAAATACCTCTATTAAAAAAAAAAACTTAAAAATTTATAGGTTGCTTTAGCCCCGCTACTAGTGAGTAGCGGGGCTAAAGCAACCTATAAATTTTGGAACCTATAAACACGGAACTGCACACCTGGCTAGTGAGCCAGGTGTGCAGTTCCGTGTTGGGGTATAATAGGAGAGGTACCTATGTGACAAGTTTTCAACTTGCCTTAAATACCTACCCGAAAATTCGTGCCAGCTCTCGGACCAATAGGATCACTCGTGCGTCTGTCTGTCCGTCCGTCTGTCACAGCCAATTTGCTCCGAATCTACTGGACCGAATCAGGTGAAATTTGGTAGAATGTTGTAATCCTATGACCCAAACACATATGTGCAAAGTAAATAAATATTTTTTTAAAATAAGGATCATTTTCGGGGGACAAATTAGGAAATTTAAAGAAAAAGTTTTGCAAAACTTACTGTGGCATATCAAATGAAAGGGCTCGTTATGAGAATCTCAAATATATTTTTGTTATTATTGTAAAATGAATAGTTTTGATTTTATTTATGAAAAAAGACGAAAATTGACCATTCCCCTCCCCTGATCTCCGACACTACTGAGCCTAAAATTTTGAAAAAAATACAAAATATAGTTCATTGCTTGTAGATGACAGGAAAACCTATAAGAATTCAATCAATTATACGGAACCCTGTTCACGCGAGTTTTACTCGCACTTGGCCGGTTTTTTTTAATAAACAGACACAGCTGCAATTTCTTTGACTAATATTTCTAATATTCAGTGGTTTTGATTACCGTCCTTTCGTCCTCAACTGGATTCTGAGCGTGAAATCTATCGACGGGTTCGTCGTCAGCGCTATCGAAAGGTCAGTTGATATTTTTATAAACTTTATTATTTATTTTAATCTTTATTGTCCATCAAATACAAATTGTACAGAACAATAGGCGAACTTAACGCTAAAAGCGTTGTCTACCAGTCTACCATTGGGTTATACAGAAAGTCTAAATGTGGGTTGCAAGATAAAGTGAGTATACATAAAATACACAATGCACATTGTTACATATATATATATATATATATATATATATATATATATATATATATTTCCTATACATATACCTACATACATACATATAGATATACGCTACATATACTATACATAGAAATAAATAGATAAATGCAGCAATTCTTAAATCAACTTTTATAACTTTAATTTGGCTTGCACTGTTAGTTGTTTATTGTTGTCTGCCCCATTAGGGAAAAAGACGTGATAGTTTAATATTATCAGATACACACTTCTTTGGTCTTAGAAATGACAAACTACAGCATTTATCCAAATTGAAAATACGTGATGAAAATATCCGCGACGAGTGGTATTCGAACCCACGACCCTCACGTTAACACCGTGAGTGCACTACCAATTGTGCTATTGTGACTTCGAATCACCCCGACGAATTTTTCATCATATATTTTCAATTTGGATAAATTTCCGAGCATTGTAATGCTATTCAAAATAATAACTACAGCATTTGTTATGTTTCACAAATAAATAGTACCAAATTATTTAATTATACTGATATAATATCACGACTTTATATCTTCTTTTTCATCTCAACGCGTTCCGCGCGGAGTGCGCTTTCCTGCTTTTCCTTTTTCAAATATATGAATATCAATATGGTCTCACCCAAGGATGCCAACAATCTAGTAATTTGGAGAAGAAATAGCCGGAACAATTTAAACGATTTGGCTATAGTTCTACGACCGGCCGCCTGCCTGACGTCAACCCTCATTGGGAATGCTATTGTAGCACGAGATTTAAGTGCTATTTTTCCTTTAGTCGGTTCCTACGACATCCACAGGAAGAGCTGGAGTGGTCCTATTCTGACCCGGAACCACACGGGTAATATCTAATTGGAATTATTTTGGGTCTTGCGGCTCTAAGCAGACAGAGCCCAGGGCCGCAAAACCCAAAAACCGCTTTAAGCGTAAGTAATTTAATTATTGACCCTAGAAACACATGCACATTAATGAGGTGTAATTAATATCGTACTTCACGCAATACACAAAGTAATTTCGTTTATAATGCTGCTTTGAATAGTAATAATAATATTTATTACCACTATTAAGTCGTAATGAGTATAATAATAATGCTAAATATATGAGAATTGTGAGATTATTATCTCACAATTCTCATATATTTAGCGATAATGGACGGCATTTCTTTAGCACCTTCTACCTATTTATTTCTGATAATTTATTATGGTTGAAGCGGTGTTAGGGCTTGACGTGGTTAAGCAATTCCCATGGGCATTAGACGTGAAGGGGCCTACTTAATGCGCTGACAGGGCCGCGGGGGCAAAACATTCAATTCAAAATGTATTCAGTAATTACGTCTTTACGGGCGCTTTTACACGTCAATAAGTTTTGTATACATTACGTGTAAAATTAATTAGTTAATAATTTAAAGAAAAGTGTTTTGGATAAAAGTACTTATTGTTAGGAGACTAGCGCCATCTGCGTGTGATCTCCACAAAAACGGGCAAGATTATCGATTTAGCGATATTCAGGCTGTGGAGCGCGGATTGTCTTTGCCCAGTCTCGACCGACGCCATTAATGACAGGTTCGCTGGCCCGTCGCGAGAAAGCCGAGGCCGGCATTTTGTACTTGATATATTGCGAATATTTCGTGAAGAATTGTCGCTAATTGTTGTTTGTTTGTGTGTGCCCAATTCGTTTTAAACGGCGTGGAGCCGGGAATAGTTCGTAGTACGTATAAAAACAGTGATATGTGTCAAATGTGAAACGCGTGACATTGCGTCATTATAAATTGTTGGTTTTTGCCTATTGCCCGTGTGGAACGGAAGTATTTGTAAATTGACTATAAAAGGAACCAATTTTGGTGGCGTGGATGCCCATAAATGTATAAACAGTGATAAATGTTTGAATCGGAGCGAGAGACACCGCATGTTACGGTCCGCTGTTAGGTTATACCAATAATAGGTACTTAATCTTGAAGTGTCAAGAAGAAGATGAAATTTGTTGTGCTGTGGTGAAGTGGTGCTATAAATACGACGTATTCGTTTGGGGCGACATACATGAGCACATGGGTAGGTTCGCATAGGGACCCCATTTTCTTCACCACTGACTTGGGACCCGTGGTGGGACCTAAGGCCGTCGCCAGCCCCGAGGTGGACTTCGGGCTCGACGCGAAGGCCAGGCGAGGCTGCCTGAAGACCATTGAGATACTGTAAGTGTTATCATTGTATCTCATTTGTAATTAGTTTAATTACTTTTAATTAGATTTAAGTTTAAGGTATAATTAGGTTAGGAGGTTCTCTGGGCCTTATCTAGGGTGGTAGCAGACTGCGTAGATTTGTTTGTTTGTTGCCGGTGGGATTGCCGGACTCGTACCAAGAGCACTGGTATGACTCTCCATTGATTCAGCGTAACATATATACCTACTACTACTACAAACGAAACAATTTATCTATACACACGTCGATGTGTGAGTTTTATACTTAGGGTCGCACCGCAGAATTATTTTAATACCTACCTACTAACGAGTTCGACATATTTACGATTATATTTTTCCATACCGGAAGATTTGCGAACACTATGACGTAAAAAATATTTTGTTTTATATGCATTAAATGTTACAGAAAAGTCGGAAACAGCTACGTAATATCACTTCACAAATATTTTTCATTATGTCCATTGTCCATTTCACCTATAGTTCACTTTACTGAATATTATTGAGTCATTTATAATGTAATGCACTAATTTCACTAATTCACTATTGTAATATAGTAATTTGCATATTCGGCGCAAAACTATACGGTAATTATATGAATAAATTCAATAAAAATAAACAAATGTTTATCACGCTTACAAACAGCATGTCAAGTTGTCATTGTCATATGTAACATTACCGGATTGCTTATTAGCAATCCGGTAATGTTACAATCTCGCTCTTGTGTATCTCCCGCCAATGCGAGAGAGCGAGAAGGGTATATATATCAAGATGGTTGCTGGGTAATAACGTGAAATTATATTGTTGCTTTGCTTACCTGTTTTTATCATTTGGAAATGTATGAAATATACGTTCTTTAGATTATTGGGTGGATAAACAATTATTATACGCGCACCTTCTCACCATGATGGTTACTATTGGTTGGCAGTTCTCAAGACAACACACGTCGCCTATTGCGTGCGGCTAGTAATTAAACCCTGGTACGGAGGGTTCCGTACTATTGATTGAATTATTATCCATAATATCCACGCGAGTTTAACTCGCACTTGGCCGGTTTATTTTACAATTTGGTTTATTTGAATTTCAAAAGAAAACTTATTAACATTCTCTCTAAAGACAATTCTTTAGATCTAAATTATTTTGTAATATTTTATTTTAACTGACCTTTTTTTTCAGTTTAAAAGCCGAGTGGCTGTACAGCCAAGGCAAGGGCCGCCATTTCCACGCTGGCCAGCATCAAGAACTATGCGAGTACTTAGCAAGTACTTGTCCGTTGACAGCCGATGCCTTAGAGACTGAGGACCAAAGGAAACTGCGCCTTATTCTTAGTAAGGTATGGTCTCATAACTCTTAAAACCTTCATAGCAAATTCAAAGTTCGTCATTTCCACACCTGCAAACATCAGGATTTATGTGAGTATACACTGGACTGGTACGATCGAAGACCAAACGAATAAACGCGCCTTAACTCAGTATGGTTTAGCTTTATTTATCAAGAATTTATATATTGCAAACGACGCGTCAAAGACCGAAGACCAGGGCTTGGAATACCGTTAAAAATCTGGTAACGTTAATTCTGTCAAACGGCTTTACCGTTATCAGCAAAGATTACGTTATGCTGGGTAACGGTATTTTTCCCACTATTTACCGATAATCAGATAACGTTATCAATGATATTAACGGTAAAAGGTATTGTTAACACTGTATTTCTTTTCGATATCTGATAGCTTAAATTGATGAGAGTTTGTCTAGTAGGCTACTAGAGCTATTTATATAATATTTTACAAGTAGGTATTGATAAAAACTATCGTTACTTATATCGTTAATTGATAACGTTATAAACTGTATTATCGATACCTCTTAAATAACGTTACCACTAAAATAACGTTATTTAACGTTACTTTTAGTGTGAATTTGGCATCGTTAACAAGCCCTGCCGAGGACCAGTGGAAACAGCATCTTAATTTTTTTTTTATAAGGACATATCTCACTGATTGAGCAAGCCCCAAAGTTTTAAACTTGTGTTATGGGATACTAACTTACCGATACTATATTTTATGATAAATACATATACTTATAGAAAAACACCCAACACCCAGGACAATTTGACTTTGTTTAGGTGTCATTTCATTTAAACGCAGAACTATTTCATAATTATTGATTTAGACAGCATTGCAATGCTCGAAACAATATCTAAAATAAGAATAGATAAAAAATTTCGCCACGAGTGGGATTCGACCTCACGCCCCTCACATCTGTACTGTGAGTGCACTTCCAATACGCTATTTTCTAACAAGTCAAATCAGATACTTTTTTCTTAACGTCAAAAACAAACATTTTCTATGGGATTTGTATGAAATATCCATTTACGACGTCCTAGTTCCTTGGAGTCAAATAGCGCTCTTAATATCCGTTTTTCTGCATTAATAAATCTAAAATCACGTTCAAAGTGGATGTGATCAATGACAGTGGCATTATTTTGTGACGTTTTATTCTATTAACAGTACCAAATAATTTATTTTTGCCCCACCAAAATACCCGATTGTGCCATCGCGACTTTGAATCACCCTGACGAATTTCCTCATCAAATATTTATCTACTACTTACGCATTTAAAGTATGCGTATTTCTTTATTATTCATTCCATACTTTTTACATTTACATACATACATACATACTATCACGCCTGTTTCCCACTAGGGGTAGGCAGAGACTATGGTATGGACCACCACTTGCTATGACCACTTTTTACATTTAACTTCTTTATTGCGTACACTTTCTTAGTGAAGACTGAGGGTCAATAGAAACTGCACCTTATTGTACTTGCAGCTTTAGGTTTAATTTAATTGAAAAAGTGCATAATCCGTCGTATCCATATTAATTCACTTGTATTGCAGGCTCAACATCACCAACAGCAGCTGAAAGACCAAAATCACAGCCCTTTGAAACCAAAGTTACAATCGCCGCGAATGCAGTGTAAGTTCACATTTCGTAGCATAAAATTAAAAAAATAACAAGCAGCTGATTAATTCATGATTTGCATTTGCATTGATGATTTCATAAATCATATCTTTTTAGGCGGTGATCCCACTGTACCGTGCACCGTCGCGGAGCGCGGGGCGGCAGATTTTAACATTGTATGCAAGTATCTCAGTTCGTATACCCGTGTGGTGCCGGGTTAGAATATGACAACTCCATCTCTTCCTGTGGATGTCGTAAGAAGCGACTAAAGAACTAAGCACAAATATCTCGCGCTACAATTGCATTCCCAAGGAGGGTTAACGTCGGGCGACGGCCGGTTGTAAAACTTTGCACAAATACATTCCCAAAGAGGGTTGACGTCAGGCAGGCGGCCGGTCGTAAAACTATAGCCAATTCATTTCAACTGTTCCGGCTATTTCTTCTCCATTTTGCAGGGTCTTTGGCATCCTTGGGTGACCATTGACATGCATGTATATATATTTGGAGAAGAATAAGCGGGAAAGCGCACCCCGGGCTTTTCGAGGCAGCATAGCTGAGGATGCAACCGGGAACGCGCTTAGACGAAGAATATCTCAGTTCGTATAGAAAACACGCCTAGTCCCACACACTGACAACGCGTCACCGCACGGGAGCGTCAGTGTGTCGATCCGCGCTCAGCGACGGTGCGCGGTGCAGTAGGTTCACCGCCTTAGATTCTATAATACACGGAAAACCGGACAGTCCTGCTAGAAAACTTTTTTGTTTTGTCTTATATGTTATTCGGTAAAATATATCAAGCCGAAAGGGTCAATGTACTGATTAGTATGAACAACTTTTACTTGACAATAACCCTAACATTTCAGTAAGAATCACATAAATCTTAAACACGTAATTTATGTAAGTCTGGCTTTGAGTCTTCTCCAAAATAGTATTTTATTTGTTCTATATCACCGTTGAAATATTGCACCTCACCTGTTACATGACTAAATTTCTTTTGTGTCCATTACTACCCTAAGGTTGCCTGGCAGAGAGCGCTGTGCCAGAAGGCCGCCTTTTATATATTTACATATTTTATCTTTTGTTTTTATCTTGTAATTTTTGAAGTGAAAACATTTTTAGGCGCGTTGGGCATTTTTTGAGATGAGAAAAAACCGCTGAACTCGCAACACTGTTACCGTAACCGACACCACCATGCACAAGTTTTCACTTCTGTCGGCATTCCCGGAGTGCCACTGTATTTTTTGTGAATCGTCTCTTTCCTTACAAGGGGATATAATCCCCTGCGTCTCTTTTTCTCTATGGTCGCAAACCATAGACCACGTTAACGGTAGTTTTTTTACAGCTCGCATAGCATCTCGACACATGGGCCGATCGCCCGACCGTCTCACATCGAGTTACCACGCAGCATTAACCAAAAATAATTCACCGTCACATCAAATGTCCATGTCCTATTCCGGAGATATACCTGCAGCGATGAGTCAGAGCTTCGATTCTGGACTTATGTACGTGGAGAAGAGGGAGAAGACAGGTATATTATGTTATCTCACTCACACACTAGTGTTTTTTCGACCGTTTGACATTAACTTACCACGCAGCATTAACCAAAAACAATTCACCGTCACATCAAATGTCCATGTACTACTCCGGAGATATACCTGCGGCGATGAGTCAGAGCTTCGATTCTGGACTGATGTACGTGGAGAAGAGGGAGAAGACAGGTATATTATGCTATTTCACTCACACACTAGTTATTTCGACCGTCTCACATCAAGTTATCACGCAGCATTAACTAAAAACAATTCACGGTTACACAAAATGTCGATATCTTACTCCGGCGATATCCCAGCGGCGATGAATCAAAGGTTCGATTCTATACCGGGCCGAATTAGTCACATGACTTGATGGGATGGGTTTCTGCAGATGGTTCTACAAAGCTGGGCAGGCAGGCCTAGGAATTTTTCAAATGATGACATCAGATGGTTTGAGAAGAATTGTTTGCAGGTCGCGCTAAATCGGGATGAGCGGAAGGATATTGGGGAAGCCTTTATCCAGCAGTCCGACACTGAAGTTTAATAAACGGGCAAGTGCGAGTCGGACTCGTACATGAAGGGTTCCGTACCACCGTACAATGTTTTAAAACGCTGAAGAAACACGTTTCTTGTATGACGACCCCCTTTAATTTTTAACTTTATCTCATTTTTAGTATTTGTTGTTATAGTGGTCATAGTAATACATAATTAGTGAAAATTTTAAGTATCTAGTTAATGCCATTATAAAGATCGAGTTAAAAACGCTGAAAATCCACGTTTCTTGTATGACGACCCCCTTTAATTTTTAATTTTATCTTATTTTTAGTATTTGTTGTTATAGCGGCCATAGTAATACATACTATGTAAAAATTTCAAGTGTCTAGCTATTACGGTTCAAGAGATAGAGCCCTGTGACAGACGGACAGACAGCGGAGTCTCAGTAATAGGGTCCCGTTTGCACCCTTTGGGTACGGAATCCTAAAAAAAGACTTTTGGTTACAGAAACCACGTCAACCCCGCCCCCGCAGCCGCAACCAACGCTACCGAAACCAGTGAACCAGTCGCTCGAAGCAGCCTCCAAGATGGTGCCAGTACCAGAGTCCCTGATGAGTCCAGACTATCAAGATCCGATCTACGACATCCAGAAAACTATACCCAAACCCACCAACCACTCTGTCAACAGCGTCTCCAATACTTCATCACAGGTAAAAATAACAACTAACAGAAGCGTCCTTGTTTCAGTCATCATCATCATCATCATCATTTCAGCCGCATAGCGTCCACTGACTGATATAGAGCGGCCTGCATCCAGCGGTTTCCAGAGACCTTGGTCAGGTATGTCTGACCACCTTGTGGGTGTGTCCAACGCTTCACTTGCCAGTGCGTGGTCACCATTCGAGAAACTTTTTGCCCCATCGGCCATCGGTTCGTCGCGCTTTGTGTCCCGCCCACTGATTATACAGGGCCGTAAAATAAATTCTTAAAAAAATTGTTGTCTCTTGTCCTCCGGCTAAGTGGCGTTTTAAGCTAGAAGACAGGAAAACAAAATAAATCTTAGGCGATGATAAAGCCTGAGATGAACTCGCCTTCAAGTCATGTAATTTTAACCCTTTCACCCCGAGAATTTATATTAGTTGTCGTGCTCCCAGCGCGAGGAATTGTGAATACCCATAGTTTTTGGTCGGATAAATCCGACGGTCGCGAAAAGGGCACGAAGATGTTTGTCGGATTAATCCGACGTTCGCGGTTAAAGAGTTGATGTCTTTTTTTTATTGCAGTCTAGCAACAGCAGTATACAAGAGGAGAAGCCTCACAGACAGATCACTCAACCGACGAACATACACAAAAATCTGAAAGGCTCTCCCAAGTTGACCAAGAGTGCGACTTCCTCGCCCAAAATGAAGTCGAGGATGGAACAGAGAAAGGGTAACTATAATATTTACTAGCTCTTGCTGCCTGGAGTTGGTTGGAGTCTAACTCAACGTCAACGCTGCATGACTAGGGAAGTTTACTGAGTCAAAAAAGAATCATTCTATTTAGTCCGTCAGTTAGATTTATCATCATCCTCCCGTATTCCCGGTTGCATCTTCACCGGTAACTCTTTAGAGCCCGGGGTCCGCTACCTACCCTAGGTGATTTAACGACGTTACTGGTTTTACACAGGGCGACTGCCGTTTGACCTCCGCAACCCAAAGGGTAGAGTAGTAGTTAGATTATCCAAAAATAATGGACAGGTCTTTTTCGATTTATCAAATTAGTATAAAATCACAAAGATACAGCGCATAAAGGTTGTTGGATGCATCTGATGAGCAAATAATATGAGTATTTTTTCAGTCAACGTTGAAAATCAAGCTCCAAATGTCCGTCCTTCTTTTGCACTTGGTCAGCTATTCCGTCGCCAAACTCCGCCCGGACCACCGCCGCTTCAATTCAGCCTTTTGTAACTGGTCTTTGTTCGTATTGTGAGTCGAGCATAGATAAAAAGTAGAAAAATAAAAAAATCATACTTTTTAAATTCATTATCAAAAAATTAGAAAAAAAAAACAGTGGCACTCCAGGAGTGCCGACAAAAGTAAAAGGGTTAAACAAAGTGGTGTCGGTAACCGTGTCGCGAAAAATGCCCAACGCGCCTATATAATTTTTCACTTCATTAAAAATGAAGATCGTATATGATTCATGTTTATTTCAGGCAGTTTATCAAGCGTGAAAAATGAAGACAGAAAAGTGAACGGTGTCAAAAACGACGACACTCCAGATCACATAGACCCGGACAAGCTGGAAATCATAAAGCTGGCGTCCAACCAGAGGCGGCAGAAGAAGATGAGCGCCGAGGCTGTGGCCGCGGTCACCATCCAGAAGATGTGGCGGGGGTACAGGAGTAGGAACCTCAATAAAGACACGTTGAGAATCCTGCACGCGATACAAGCGGCTAGAGCGAGGCAGCATATACAGTGAGTTATCTTATATACTCGTATAAAATTCTCGTGTCACAATGTTCGTTCCCGTACTCCTCCGAAACGGCTTGACCGATTCTCATGAAATTTTGTGAGCATATTGAGTAGGTCTGAGAATCAGCCAACATCTATTTTTCATACCCGTAATCAACGCGGGCGAAGCAAGGCAAAAGCTAGTTTTATATATATAATTCATATGTTCAAAGCGCGATAGTTTAAAAGCCAATAATATATACAGTGAGTATTGTTTATAGAAAGTTGTGTGGACTCTTTGTGAAGATGACAGAAGATGTCATTGTGTGTTATACTATTAAAAAAGCGGCCAAGTGCGAGTCGAACTCGCCCATGATGGGTTCCTTAGCAGCAAGTAACATAATATAAAAGTTCTAAAGGTAAATTGCGGTTTACGATTTATGACGTATTCAAAATAACTATCTATGACACCGAGACCGCTATAGTTTTAATTGAAAGTACATACTTTGAGGTATACTCGTATACCACATTTTTTTCAGAATTATTTTAGTAATATTTCAAAAGTTACGGTGGGACACCTCAAATTTTAACTTTGTATTAGATTATCTCAAGACTGGGGGGTTTGGTCTACATAGTTTCAAAGCAGTTTTGTTGCATTTGAAAAGACCTTTTCAACGATACCCCACACGTTGGGGTTAGTCCAATTTTTTTTTTTAATTTTTCGTTTTCCGTCACTTTACGGGCTGAAAAAAAAAATTTTTTTCTTAATTTTAAAAGCCAACTTTTGGAACTTCAATATCTATCTCTCCACCAATTTTCGTGACAATCGGTGCAGTAGCGGCGGTGTACGAGCCCGGACGGACGGACGGACATGACGAAACTATAAGGGTTCCTTGTGGACTACGGAACCCTAAAAACCTCGCCGCGCACTCGTGTCTAATACCCCTCATGACAGTGTCATAAACTACTATTATGTCATTTTCACCAGGCGATTGACGTGCGACATGGAAGCTACGAAGGCGGCGCTAGAGAGCGAGCGGAAGATACAGCAGCTGCAGATGCAGGCCATCAACGCGCTGTGGAAGAAGGTGTCCACGCTGCAGGCGGCCGGTGAGGACACTCTTACTAAACTAGGGTTTAAATTGGCAGTAAAAAATCTAAAACCTTAGGGCAGACATTTTAATAATTAATTTCAAAATGGTCAAAATCAAATCAAAATGGCGTATGTAACGCGACATCTTCTCCAATTGTGAACCATTTTTTTTAATGATTCTTATTTTATTTGAAAGCCTTAACTATCTAATTGATCCCATATTAATTTGGTGAAAATGTGATGTCCATAAGTTCTGTTTATGGAAGAAATTCCGTCTTTATAGCATTTCGATTGAAATATTTTTTTTTTGTGTTAAAAAATATTTATTTACTAAAGTTCACCAACGTCAACACCTGAAACGTCTGATTTTCTTCTAATCGTGACGCAGTTTTAGTTTCAAATTGATCTGGAACTTTCTACTGTTTTACGCATGTTTTACGTCGTTCTCGAAATTTATATTTCTATCAATTTCGCTATCTTTTGATGACTATATATATTTGACCGCGTCTTTCATCTTGTGTATCTTTTCGTCGTATTTCTTCCATGCTGGTCTGAGAAAAAAACAACTTAAAAGTACCAGTAGATTCCCTTTCCGCTCAGTTGGTGGACGAAAATGCGAATTATGTTAATAGGCGATGCGGCTAGCAAACCCGTTACTATTTTGATTGCTTTTTTTACTTTCTCGCCTGCTATCACGTTAAACGTTGCCACAGAATACAGTAAGAGTAAACAGAAGGGACTCTTCTAAGGTACGCGCAATATACGTCCCCGTTCCCCGCACCCGCACCTCTCCCCCGGTTCTTGACGGCCAACGTGAGAAATCGAGGCGAAAACGGGGGAGGTGCGGGGACGGGGAACGGGGACGCCTGGGTGACGCATATTGCGCGTACCTTAGGAGTGTCCGGCCTGTGACGTTGCCTTGGGGTCTTACAGCCCTGGGCTCTGTCTGCTTAGAGCCACAAAACTCAAAATGCTCTGTCTGTCCCATTAGGGTCGGCGCACATATGGCGAAGCGCAGCGCAGGGTATTTTTCACTGCCGAAGTATTATCGACTTTGTGTGTGTTGAAATAAGATCGAATACGAACTACAGTAAGGCACAAGTGTCGGCGACAAAATGGCAGATGCCGCCCGAGCTGTGTTAATTAATTTTCTATCTTATTTTAACGCAAACAAATACAATAATGCTATGACAGTTAAAAATTCGCTGTGCTGTGCTTCGCCATATGTCCGTCAGCCCTTAAGCATAGAATACAGTAAGAGTATACAGAACGGAATTTCCTATGGTACTTGCAATATACGTCCCCGTTCCCCGTCCCCGCACCTCTCCCCCGTTTTCGCCTTGTCAACGGGCGAGAGCGGGCTGCATGGCGCACGCGGGCGCACAAAGAACGGGGTAGAGGTGCGAGGGCGGGGAACGGGGACGTATATTGCAAGTACCATAGGAAATTCCGTTCTGTATACTCTTACTGTATTCTATGCTTAAGGGCCGACGGACATATGGCGAAGCGCAGCGCAGCGAATTTTAACTTATGACAGTTAAAAATTTTTAACTGTCATAAGTTTAGTAAGCATTATCGTATTTGTTTGCGTACGGGAACTTAGGAGAGTCCGTTCTGTATACTCTTACTGTATTCTGTACCTTATGGATAAAGATAGTATGTCTCACCCGCGACAAAATATTTACCCATCATTTGTTTACAGACAGCCAAAAGCGTCGTTCGTCGGAGAGCGAAGACAACTCGGAAGCGGTGCGGCAACTGGGCTCCACGTGCGCGGCGCTGCAGGCGCAGGTGGCGGCGCTGCACGGCTGCCTGCGCGACCTGCTGCGGCTGTGCGCGCCGCGCGCCGCGCTCGCGCGCGCCACGCAGACCGACATCAGCTGCGGCGCGGCGGAGCCGGTGGGCATACTCCGTTGTAACAACAGAGAAAGAGAGAGAATCCTATACATCGTGTTAATGAAAGAACGCAAAACCTCCCAGATGGTACCTCAGCCCATGTAACTGAACAACTTATGTTCAACAGCTTTCACTAACACGGTGTATTACGTCGAACAAAATATACTGAAACTATTTTAAGGGTAGGTTCAGTCCATGATACTAAACAACTTTGCCCAAGGAACATATATCAAAATATGAAAAATCTTTTTTTTTGCTTTTCTTACAAACTCGAATCAGCTGATCGGTCAACTTGTATGGGAGGCCAAAAAATATTTTTCATATTTCGATATATGTTCCTTGGGCAAAGTTGTACAGTATCATGGACTGAATCCACCCTTAAAATAGTTTCAGTATATTTTGTTAGACCACACTGTATACTACGTACACCAAGACTAGCAATTGCTAAAGAAAATAGCGAAACAACGCTTCTCTATAGGTTGACGTCCTGCTTGGCGGACTTTTAAACGTTTAGAAATGTGACGTCACCGCCATTACATTTCGCACGTACGGAAGAGAGCGAGATGTCCCCACCACGCTCCCACTTCACACTCTTATTTAAAATGCTAATTACTGCTTCATTTAATAACCAATTTTTATTGCTGTTTTCAGAAAAAGATTACTCTTTAGTGTTGAGGTCATCCGCTACGTCAAGCGGGCGCACGCGATGGGTTCAGTCTATCTCTGTCACAAACTCTACATGCGACAGAGACACGGCATCACGCGACGGATTCTGCTTTCTCTTTCGTACGTAGAGTTTATGACAGAGATAGACTGAACCCGTCGCGTGCGCCCGCTTCACGTAGTGGACGCTCTAAGTGTTGTTTGGTAAAAACAATTGTACAAAATCAAACAATCAAGTACCCAATTGAGTGCAAGCATTGTTGTCATGCGTGAAGCCGTGTGGTTCCCGGCAGAGTAGGAAAGGACCACTCCGAGTCTTCCCGTGGATGTCGTAGGAGGGGACTTAGGAAACACAAGCTAAACAAAGTTTATAAACATCAATGAGACCTCCAACCCGTCTGGTCAGCGTGGAGAGTGTAGGCCAAAACCTTTGACTGCTCTGGCCAAGTTAGGCTCTGGTAGTACAGAGAGGGTCGTGCTTCTTCAGTGGAGACTAAAAAAGACCTGATGATGATGATGATTGTTGTCAGGACGAGCGGCTGGGCTGGCTGCGGCGGCCGCAGTCGCTGGCGCTGTCGGCGTCCAGCGCGCCCGCAACCAGCGAGGCGCAGTCTCTGGGCGACGGCGATACGCCCGCCCACACAGCCCCGCCCCCGTGAGTATTGCTACGTCCAGCGCCCGCCATCAGCGAGGCGCAGTCTGGGCGACGGCGACACGCCCGCCCACACAGCCCCGCCCCCGTGAGTATTGCTACGTCCAGCGCCCGCCACCAGCGAGGCGCAGTCTCTGGGCGACGGCGATACGCCCGCCCACACAGCCCCGCCCCCGTGAGTATTGCTACGTCCAGCGCCCGCCATCAGCGAGGCGCAGTCTGGGCGACGGCGACACGCCCGCCCACACAGCCCCGCCCCCGTGAGTATTGCTACGTCCAGCGCCCGCCACCAGCGAGGCGCAGTCTCTGGGCGACGGCGACACGCCCGCCCACACAGCCCCGCCCCCGTGAGTATTGCTACGTCCAGCGCCCGCCACCAGCGAGGCGCAGTCTCTGGGCGACGGCGACACGCCCGCCCACACAGCCCCGCCCCCGTGAGTATTGCTACGTCCAGCGCCCGCCACCAGCGAGGCGCAGTCTCTGGGCGACGGCGACACGCCCGCCCACACAGCCCCGCCCCCGTGAGTATTGCTACGTCCAGCGCCCGCCACCAGCGAGGCGCAGTCTCTGGGCGACGGCGACACGCCCGCCCACACAGCCCCGCCCCCGTGAGTATTGCTACGTCCAGCGCCCGCCATCAGCGAGGCGCAGTCTGGGCGACGGCGACACGCCCGCCCACACAGCCCCGCCCCCGTGAGTATTGCTACGTCCAGCGCCCGCCACCAGCGAGGCGCAGTCTCTGGGCGACGGCGATACGCCCGCCCACACAGCCCCGCCCCCGTGAGTATTGCTACGTCCAGCGCCCGCCATCAGCGAGGCGCAGTCTGGGCGACGGCGACACGCCCGCCCACACAGCCCCGCCCCCGTGAGTATTGCTACGTCCAGCGCCCGCCACCAGCGAGGCGCAGTCTCTGGGCGACGGCGACACGCCCGCCCACACAGCCCCGCCCCCGTGAGTATTGCTACGTCCAGCGCCCGCCACCAGCGAGGCGCAGTCTCTGGGCGACGGCGACACGCCCGCCCACACAGCCCCGCCCCCGTGAGTATTGCTACGTCCAGCGCCCGCCACCAGCGAGGCGCAGTCTCTGGGCGACGGCGACACGCCCGCCCACACAGCCCCGCCCCCGTGAGTATTGCTACGTCCAGCGCCCGCCATCAGCGAGGCGCAGTCTCTGGGCGACGGCGACACGCCCGCCCACACAGCCCCGCCCCCGTGTGTATTGCTACGTCCAGCGCCCGCCACCAGCGAGGCGCAGTCTCTGGGCGACGGCGACACGCCCGCCCACACAGCCCCGCCCCCGTGAGTATTGCTACGTCCAGCGCCCGCCATCAGCGAGGCGCAGTCTGGGCGACGGCGACACGCCCGCCCACACAGCCCCGCCCCCGTGAGTATTGCTACGTCCAGCGCCCGCCATCAGCGAGGCGCAGTCTGGGCGACGGCGACACGCCCGCCCACACAGCCCCGCCCCCGTGAGTATTGCTACGTCCAGCGCCCGCCACCAGCGAGGCGCAGTCTCTGGGCGACGGCGACACGCCCGCCCACACAGCCCCGCCCCCGTGAGTATTGCTACGTCCAGCGCCCGCCATCAGCGAGGCGCAGTCTGGGCGACGGCGACACGCCCGCCCACACAGCCCCGCCCCCGTGAGTATTGCTACGTCCAGCGCCCGCCACCAGCGAGGCGCAGTCTCTGGGCGACGGCGACACGCCCGCCCACACAGCCCCGCCCCCGTGAGTATTGCTACGGAACTGGGGTTCCAATTTGGAGAATAACGCCTAACTTCGTATGTGGATTTGTTCAGCACAAAACCTAAGGTTAAACGTGAAGATGGTCTTCCTGATGTCCAGGTCCAACTCGCACAGCAGCTAACGTCCAGGTATCTCGACAAGGTTGTCGCAGATACTTCTGCTTGTTGCTTTTAGATAGGTTTTCTTCGCTTCAAAGTAATCGCTTTGGTTACTCGTATTGACTGGCATGGCGCACACTATCATAGAAAAGTCAGATTTCCTAAGGCCAAATTTGATGAAAAGAGAAGACAAGTAGAAAACACATTCCGCGTTTTTTATTTGAATCCAGAATGGAAAAAAAAGCTTAACAAGATATTCCTTTTCAGTGACAAACCAAATGAAATTGCCTCACTGAACATAGAGCGGACAGAGTCAGTCATAGAGGAGCAACCCGAACGAAGCATAGACGAACCCAATCAGAAGGAGGTCGTCACCGACTGATAGCGAAAATGAACCTTACGCCGTCGACGCAACGCCCAATGCGCTAGCAAAGCTTACGTGTGGCTTGGTGAGTTACGTTGCTGAGTCTAGGATCCGTGTTAAAGACTAAGGTGGGGAAATGCGCAGCGAGAAATATTTGATAACATACAGCTAGTAAAAAGTAGAGGGGAGCCTATGTGGACTTGCCTATGCTAAAAAGTGAGTATACATTACTAGCGCTTACAGTTCGTTGGTTAAAATTATTTGCAGACTGTCGGCGCGACACAAAGATGGTGCCGACTTTTTAGACGCTTTTGTGCGAAAACCATTTGAACAACTAAACTGTACCCGTGTTGAGTAACCCAGGATGTGGTCCGCACTTGGATTGGCGACCAAAAGCGGCATAAGATATCTCAAAACATGCTTCAGAAAGCACGCTAAGTTTAGGCAGCTTAAAAAATCAGTCCAGTGTTGTGGTGTGCCGCTGGAAGTATTTCAACGGGAGTTATCCCACTGTACATTTACGAGAATATTCCCAATATTTCCGTCAATAATACCAATATTTCCGTAAATATTCCCAATATTTCCGTAAATATTACCAATATTTCCGTCAATATTCCCAATATCTCCGTAAATATTTCCAAAATCTCGCTATATTCTCGTAAATATTTCGCTAAATTTCCACATTTAGGAATTTTGCCGGGCACGTTTACGGGAATATTTCCAGTTTCCACTTCCATTGTCATTAATAGTATAGCGAATTGGCATCACTATAGTTTTCGCTGCGCAATTTTACTTTCGAGTTGTTTAATGTCAATCTCGAGATGGTTAAAGTAGGTATGTAAGTGGAATGTCTTGTTGCGAATATATTGGTAGCTACTAGTAAGTGTAAATAACGTGTTCCGTTGCGTATTAGCCATTAGGTTTTATTTATTTTGAAACGTTTTCACTCGATTTTCATTTTAATCATTCAATTCATTCACTGGGGTCATTAAAATCGCAAATGCCAGAAAGACAAAGTAGTCCAAGAAAATTAATAAAATCAGAGGAAATAATTCGTGAAGTTTTGAAAATAGTACAGTTATACTTATACCTTGTGGTGTCCAGATGAACATACTACTAACTAACATAGTCCTTATGGGTGGGGGGTATGTTGAGGTTGTGGGGGGGGGGGGGGGGTTTCCGGTTTTTGCTGTTTACGAATTATTTCCCCTGATTGCCTATATTTGGCTTATGTTGACTGAGCTAAAGGTAAACGACAGTATTTTTTTATATAATGAAATAAGAAATGGTGAAAAAATACCACGTGAGCAGGACTTGATCCCGCGACCTTAGTCTCAATACGACTATGCTCTTACCAACTGAGCAGTCAATGAGCAATGAGGGTTCAAGTCCTGCTCACGTGGTATTTTTTCACCATTTCTTATTTCATTATTTAATTTGAATACTTTAGTACTGCATCTTGAATGCCTAAAATAACCCTAATTATTTTTTTATATTTTGTATGCCTAAAATAACCCTAATTATTTTTTTATGTTCAAGTACATACCATATTAAAGCATTATTATAGTACATTATTTTATTGCTCTCTAGCCATGCAATATTGACTCAATGACTTTCAGATTTCAAGATTATTTATTTATTTGAAACTTGTTGTAATGTCATGTGTTTATATTTTGATAAAGATACGTGTTCACAACTGAAATGTCACAAAACCTAAGTATCAATTTAAACTATTTTAAACATCACACTACGATGCATTGTACGTTTTATAAGTCTGCCTTACTGCCTTGTAAGTCTAAAAATACTGGGGCGCCACTATCATGGCAAAAATGATAAAGGTACAAGTTGGGAGCCAACTGCACACAGCAGCAGCAAAACGACGTGTCGTGGCTATACTACTGGTTGCTATGTATTTCTATGTAATAGCTTTCGCAGCTAGCGTCACGTCGCCACAGGTATGGCACTTTATAGAAGCGGAGTATCATTTATGCCTAGACTACTACAAACGAAACTATACATCCGTGTACACGTCAATGCGTATGTTCGCCCGCTCTCGCCCCTCGACAGGGCGAGAACGGGGGAGAGGTGTGGGGACGGGAAACGGGGATGCATATTGCGCAGGAGTTAGGAGATTCCGTTCTGTATGAAATACTCTTATTAATTATGTGACGCACGAATTGATTCGACATGTCGCTCGACCGCAGATCAGTAGAATTCATAACTGCATCGACACGTCGCGGTGACGTGGCATCTGCTGCAGTTGTCTGCAGTCGGCTACGAATTTGTACCTTTAGCATCTCTATTTTGACGTTGTATAGAGGTGACAGGTTTATTTTTTTTATGTTATAGGGCGGCAAACGAACAAGCGGGTCACCTGATGGTAAGTGATCACCACTGTCCATGAACAATTGCAACACCAGGGGTGTAACAAGAGCGTTGCTGGCCTTTCAGGAAGATATAGCTTCGTTTTTTGAAGGTTTCAATATCGTATCGGTTCGGGAACACCGCAGGTTGTTGCCATTCCTAAAATACTGACCCGTTTATAGACTTATCAGTTAGATTGTACATTAGTGCTTAAATTACCTATTCACTTATTTATTTATTTTATGCGACTGCTTATTGTAAACCCAATTTTTTAGATGCACACGTGATTTGGACGGTGTTGACCCAATGCTTAAATAAGATTGTAACGTAAGAGCTATGCATTATAATAAGGATAATTTATAATTACATTGTACAACCAGCAATAGATTCGACAAGTTTCCAAAGATTAGACGTTATAAAGCATTTAACTTATTAAGAAAATAATTAAAAGAATATGTGATGGGAGTTGTTTGAGGAAAACATCCACATTTTGTCAAATATTGTGGATAAAATTGACAGATGCGTGTATGAAATTAAAGATATTTGCAAAATTGATGTATTTTCAATGTAACTCTATTACAATAAAAAAAATAGAGAAGGCTCTGGAAATTAAAATATGTCACAAATGGTTGTAATGCACACTTTAATTAAGCACTTTTATTTAACGAAAAAGAAATCTGTGTATTTTTTATTTTGCTATATTTCAAAGAACACCATTCACTGCCGTTTAAGAGCGATTTCTCACGCGCCACAGAGCCGGTGGCCGTGTATAATGGCGTAAACTGCGTCAAGCGGGACCACGCGACGTGTTTAGTCTATCTTTGTCTACGTGCGACAGAAACACGACTCGTACATCACACGGCGTATTCTGCTACCTCTTTCGCACGTCGTTTCTGACAGAACACGTCGTTTTTGACAGAGAACATGTCGTTTCTGACAGAGAACACGTCGTTTCTGACAGAAAACATGTCGTTTCTGACAGAGAACACGTCGCGTGGTCCCGCTAGACGCAGTTTACGCCCTAAAGGTCCATATAAACGCAAATAAAATTATTAGTGCGCGGCGCCGCAGCGGCGACAGTGTCGCGGCTGCTGTGACGTGTGTGAGAACGCTCTAAAGCTTGTAACTACGTCAAGCGGACGCCTCGGACGGGTTCAGTCCGTCTCTGTCGCAAATTACGTTCGACAGACACGTGACCCGCGACGGTTTCAACTATCTCTATCGCACGTAGGGTTCTTGACAGAGACGGACTAAGTCCGCCGGGGGCGTCCGCTTAAGGCGAAGATATAGGCAAATGGCCTTGAAGTGTGAAATAAATTGTTAACTCGTAAATATGGTGATAATTTCCATATTTCTCTACGTCTTGCACTAGATAGCCCTTTAAATTATTTTATGAACTGCCGTTAAAACTATTATTGGTGATCCGTCTAGCTTTAAAACTTGCCGTGGCCACTTTTGGCGGAGGCGAGTTTTAAAGCTAGACGGACTAATGTAAATACTTTCAACGGTGGTTTATAAAATAATTTAAAGGGCTATCTAGTGCATGACGAAGAGTAATATGGAAATTATCGTCATATTTACGAGCTAACAATTTATTTCAAATGAGGGCGGCACTTCAAGGTCATTTGCCTGTATCTTTACCTTAACGTAGTTTCGAGCCTTACTTATAACTTGAATTTTGTAAGTATATAAAACTAAACAATGTTATAAAAATAAGCGCAAAAAAGTATTATGTATTCACAATAATTAATAATTATGTCATTTATGTATTCAAAACTAACAGTTTGAATTTATGTAAATGTAGCAATGTTTGAGAGAAGCTTTAATTTTAATTTTTTCACAATAAGGTCACAAACTAATGTTATTTTCAAGTACATTCATTTAGCTGTCACATTTTAATGTAATTATTAAGTTAGCAATATTCACAATTTTTTTGTATGTTTATTATTTAATTTTTATAGGTGCAACTGAATCTCTTACGCTTGATTTTCGAATAATTTTATTTTTTAGTTCTAATCCAAAGAGCAACTGCATAACATCTTGTATCTGTTTCATAATGATTTAATTTTACAAACACGTATAATAAGTTTATTTGCTAGGCAAATTAAAAAAAAATCCCCGACTGTCAAGAACGCAATCTAGTGATGAGTAGCGTACCAATACGACTTGATATCCGTAGCGCCATCTATTATTTGCTAGAGAAAGCCCTGACTTTGTTTGTTTATAAAGCTTTATTGTACACAAAACAGAACTTGACTTTCAAGCGTTAACCCCCAATAATTTATAACGGCTGAACCGATTTTCAACAAACAGCTAAGAACCACCGTTAAGGGAACTTGCTTTCACGTAAAAAACACCGCATCGAAATCGGTCCATCCGTTTGAGCGCTAGGATGCCAAGGACAGACAGACAGACCGACAGACATGAACGTGAAACTTATAACACCCCTCTTTTTGTCTAGGATTAAAAATATACAATAAAGTTGGCTGTTGTGGCATTTATCTCTACGAGTATGCTATCATGGACGAATAATTCTAGAGAACTGACAACCTCATACTTTGAGGCGTAATTCGATTTTTAGTTTAAATGTTGCAGCTAGATGGAGCTACTAGTTCGAAAAAGGTAGTTTCGTAGTGGTGCCGCTTAATAGGCCCCCCGCCACCTTGCGGGCGTTGCTGCTGAAAAGCTTTAAGGTGGAGTCTTGTGCTTCGAAAATGTGGAACTGCCTTTAGACCCGCAAGAAACTGGGGAGGTCTATGTGATGTGCAATTTCAGAAAGATGGCGGTATAAGCGTTCATTTTCTACGAACAAACAAGCGCCATCTCTGATTCGTAGGTTCCATCACTCTAAGTACCCAGCGTCCAGTGGTAAGTACAGGGTGGCAAGTCGGCAAAATGCCACGGGCCCGGAGGCCCCTTCTGGCTGGGGAGCCAGAAGGGGCCTCCGGGCCGGGGGGCCGTTTCGATGAATTTGCCACGGGCCTCGAACGGTATAGTTACGCCACTGCCAGCGTCCTTCGTATGGCTAGCGGAGAGATAGTAGCGACATCTAAATAATACAGGATTTTCGGTTTCTAGCAGAGTACTTATTTTTTATGGGGTTTTTAGTAGACATGGGTAACTCCGGATTCGAATATTTAAATAAGTCGATTCATCAACAGGAGCCGATACCCGTACTGAATCCCGGTAATCGTAATCGGCTCCCGCGAGTTATTGAGTTCGCACCGATCTTGGTCCCGCCGGGAACCGGCGGCGCCTGTCAGGTCGCGAGCCGCGTTTCGGCTCCACCGCGTCTCGGGAGGAATCGGGAGTCGGGAGTCAATATTATTCTGTATTGAAACCGGTACCAGAAAAGACGTCTGTATTCTGTAGATCCAATAGCGAAACTTACCGGACCTCGGAGCTGGAGCCGATAAGGGAGTAGGAATCATTTAGATAAGTCGGTACCGGATGCGGAGTAAGATTCAGTGAGCCGAAACACTCCTCGGAGTTGAGATTACCCATGTCTAGTTTTTAGTCCTTTAGTATCTGTGCGTCCTGGCTGACCTGGTTATTTTGCAAAATTTATTTATCTTAGATAGTAACCGTGCTTGCTATTCTTGCCTTCAATAAGGTGTTAGTTAAATTAAAATTATTTTGAGACAGCTCTAGCTATTACTATGTACTAGTCATTTTTAACAATTCATGACATCGCCTTTTTTAGGATTATTTTACCTAACAAAGTGTGTACAACTTTTTATGTATATATTTTTAAGCCATGTAAATCATTGTATTCAATTGTAACTGTTGTAGACTGTGAACTATGCTAGATGACAGTTAGCGAGTCAATAACAGGTCATATTTCTATTTAATTATTTCTTAAACTTAAAAAATTTTCTTAATATAAAATACAAAAATAAAAGATAGAAAATTATAGTTTTAACACTTTTAACACCGTGATATCAATAACGCACCATAAATGGTTCCACTCCGCGAAGGATGCAAAAAACACTGGCTTTAAATGCTATAGTGGAGAAATAAATCATAATTTGTATGTTTTTTTAAATCGGTATTTTTAAGCGACTCCAAAAAATGAGGAGTTTCTCAATTCGAATGTATATAATATGTTTTTTTTAATGTATGTTCCCCGATAACTTCTCCGTTTTAGAACTGGTTAAGAATTGTTTTTTTTTAACCTATATATGCGTGTTGGTCCTATTGTCACTAGGTGAAGGTCTGATGATGGGATCCTCGAGAAATCGTGGGAAATATAATATAATGATTTTAATGTTTTTGTGAATAAATCAAGCATTTGCATTCAGGAAGTGTGTTTTGGTGAAGTGGAACTGATGAAGGAGACCAGAAATCAAGTCGCTTTTTTTGTTTAAATTATTTTTTTAAATATCTAAAGATTTTTTCTTTGGCTTCTTTCTTTTTTCGGGACCTGAATGGCTAGAAAAAAAATTGTTAACAAGTGACACTGCCATGTATGCAAAGAAATCATCACGATAGATCTCATAGATCTATATGATTGGGTAGCAGGAAGATCACGTCGCCGATGAGAGTTCTACCCGGCGCTAATGTATAAATCAATGTCCGTTATTGACTCGCTGACCGGCATGTAGCATACACCGATTCTGCCGAGATGTGTCCAGTGATTAAATAAAACGCTTATATAAGTTTCATTTATAGTATGTCATGTGTCTAGCTAATAATTCATATTTCTATCGCACGAAGCAATGGGTTCAGTCGCAAAATGTCCCCTAGTCGTAAAACGTCTCTTTCTCATAATGTCTCTTTCGCAGAATGCTTCTTTCGCAGAATGTCTCTTTCGCAAAATGTCGCGACAGGGACTTAAATTAGAATAACAACGTCAGGGACTTTCGCGAATGAGACATTTTGCGAAAGAGACATTATGAGAAAGAGGCGCTTTACGACTAGGGGACATTTGGCAACTGAACCATGCAATGTTATGCTTAAAAAGACAAAGAAATGTTGTTGACGAAGACTTTTGTTTTACGAGTAGCAATGTGAGAACTGAGCTCTGTATGGTTACAAGCGGCACGCAACCTCGTATGCGCGTTTCAGTGTAAAGCAACATTGAGCGTTATGATAGTCTAATGGTTTGACATAGAAAGAAAGAGCCGGAAATAGAAGTGATTGGAAACAGGGGAGGCTTTTGCCTAATTATGGGACCTACTCGTATGTGGCTAAATGAAAAAAGAATATAACGTCTTAACAAAATATTCTGAAACAATTTAAGGGTAGATTCAGTCAATGATACTGGACAACTTTCCCCAAGGAACATACATCGACGTATGAAAAAAAAATGCTTTTCATACAAACTTACATCAGCTGGCATAAAAATATTTTTCATATTTTGATACTGACTGAATTCAGTCTTAAAATAGTTCAGTATATGTATTTTGTTATACTCTGCTAAATATTTCACCACTGATATCTTGGCAGTTTTGAATTTGGTTTTGTTTTGGTTATATTTTCAACTTCTTTATTACCGCCCGAGGAAAAAATACAATTTTACGTCCTTTCCTGGCTAGGAAGTGGCTTATTAGAGCGAAAAACACCTCTTGCGGCCCGGGCAGACAAAGTTCATTACAAAGCTTATTTTTCCGTGCATAAGATATTTCTTGTAGTGTGGCATTAGGGTTGCTACACACTTATTCAGTTCGGCAGTATTTGAGCCGACCCGAAGTTCGGCCTTTCCCCTGAACATTCATCTACATATATAACGTCTAACAAAATATACTGAAACTATTTTAATGGTAGATTCAGTCCATAATACTGAACAACTTTCCTCAAGGAACACATATCGAAATAGGAAAGGAAAATTTTTGCTTTCGAACTTGTATGAGACCAAAAATTATTTTTCATTTTTCGGCATATGTTCCTTGGGGAAAGTTGTTCAATAACATGGACTGAATTCACTCTTAAAATAGTTTCAGTATATTTTGTTAGACCCTGTATACGAATATCCACCCGGCTGTGTCAATTAATGCCGGCACGAATAAGTGTGTAGCAATCCTTACAATTTGGTAATTAATTAAATTTTGGTACAGAGTTCAGTTAACCTTGCAAGTGGAAGGCAAAGGATTGTAAGTGGAAAGACATTGATGGAATGACACTATATGTAAACAATTAACTGTATTATATTAATAAATACTATGTACTGTGGTTGGTTACAGCTCCTAAATTGCACCTAAGTCCTTAGGGGGCCAGGGGGGGAGGCCTGGATCCCCCTGGGTACGTCCTTGGAGCTCATGTTACGTGAGGTACTAATAAAAAAATTACACTGCCATTGACCTGGGCCCTTAAATATTTTGTTACTTAAAATGCATGTGGTGACCCCCTGGACCCCCATCCCCCGGGGTTCCGGGGTACGTCCTTGGAGCTCATTTTACGTAAGTCACAACAAAATTACACTTTGTTTGCCTGGGCCCTTGATTTCGTTACTTAAAATGCATCTATGCATTTGGCCCTTGGACCGACCAGTACACAAATACTAATTGTAAGTTATGGAATATACAAAAAAAAATTGGAGACTTGTTCAAATCTTGAAAGTTTTTTAGGAGCTGTATACTCCACTGGTTTCAAAGACACTTGCCGTCCGCCACAATTTCAGCGTACCCACCTTATTTGTTGTCCATTACTTTAGAGCCTGTATTTATTATGTTTTATAAAACAATTTTAAAAATATAAGTCTTTTATTTACGAACACCTGCATCACCTTTTCAAAATATTTTAAAGCTGTACCACAACGCACACCATCCTCATATCAGCCACAGGAAGACCACTGCTGGACATAACTTCTACGGACAACGTACGTTACAATATTTAATGCCGAAACTCATTGATTAACTACCAAACACTTTAAAAAATGAAATAACTGACAAAAACTTTAAATTGAAACAACACTTTCTTAACAATTAAACTGTCATTATAATAAAACACAACACTTACCCTTACACTACTTCGCCATAATTATCATATTCGTCGTAATCATAATAAATGCATCATGCTGTATGTTGTGACATCGCGCGGGCTCCAGCACTCCTCCGCCCCTCTTTGGCGCAGCGGGGGGGCCCATGCCCATATATAAGGCGCGGCGGCCGGCGCTCGTCCTCTTTCATCTTCGGCAGCATCTGAAGCTAAGTAATTCTTCTACCTAGAAGGGCTACTCAACTGATCTAGTGCCTATAACTCACGAACCTGACTACCTAATCTGTACCTAGTGTTCTTGTGAATCTTTGTAACTAATGTAATGTAATAGTTGTTCATTATACCTATCTCATTTGCCGATATCTGGTCTTTCTTTTATCTCATCTATCTTCCAAGATCCTAAATCTAGGCTTTACTAACCGAAACGGTACAATGTGCTGCGCTCTGACATTTTTTACCGATGTGATTATAACCGAGATTGTTGGAGTGATGGTAACCTGCTCTGGGCCCGTTGCTCTTTACACTACCGTGATTGTGAAGAATATTTGTTCACCCTCACATAAGAATAAAATAACTTTGTTTAGTGACTTGTATTAGTTAAAAGTTCCAGCTCATTTAGTGATTGCTTATTTAGCTTATTTTAACTTCGTTTGAATAATTAAATATATAAATTTAAGCGACAGATAACGGTATCCGATGTTCGAAAAAACCAAATCTGGTTTATGAAACATTGTATAGTGCATATATATATATATTGTAACTTGTAAGAAATAAATAAAAAAAATAAACATAGGCCAAGGACCGATTAGAAGCGGCCTGCATCCCATAGCACAATTAAAACTACATGAAAGGATAAGGTCACCTATTTTGGTTAACACTGGACGAACAGGGCTGAATTACCCAAAGAACAATAACGGATTACGCTTGTAGTTAGTATAATTTTTATTATTCTTGATTTTTTTTAAATTAATTTGCTCAATAAAAATTCAAGTACTTAATATAATATAGGTAGTAGAAATTAATTAGCATGAAGTAAAAAAAACTTCGCGGAAATACTCGCGTGTTGCGCGGATTTTTTTTGTGTTCTTTTTGTTGACATAGGTAATTTTACTACCTTTAAATAGACTTCAATATGTTTTGTAAAATTTTAAAATTAGCGTCCACTCCGCGCTATTTCGCACCGAATTAGGCATAGTAGGCAACTGTTGTTGCCCCCGATTCTGTTTTCGCAAACTCCGCATTTTACGGCGCTCCATAAGTTCCATAACCAAGAACCTATGAACAGTGAAGACTGTGGACTCAGCACTGTCAAATAGACAGCAGCTCTTAGCTGCTCGTCTATAATCAATAAAATAAAATAAATTTGGTTTGCTTGCGCAACATGGCTAAAGAAAAACAAAATTATCATTGATATAATTTATTCAAATCATAATTGAGTACATTTCTTTGCAATGATTCGATTTTATAAGCTGTTTTGATTCTATTGCACGTAAGACGTTACTAGTTGTTAGGTGAAAAAGTACCTGTAATAAATTATGGAATATTTCACCTAAATAAGGAAGTAAGTTTACCCCCTATTACAAACGTTTGCTAAATCCATTTTATTTAAAATATTGTTTGTCCCTATTACTCTTTTCAATATTTGACATTGCAAGAACAAGACAAAACATAGGGGCAAGTTTATTTGCTAGACAAACTAAAAAAAACTTCAACTACTTTCAAGCGTTCACAATAACTTATGAACGGCTGAACCAATTTCCATCAAATATAGCTGAGAACCATCACGACAGACAAGGCTTTAGGGTTAGCAAAGGTTTGTAACATTTATAAGGGTTGGGACACATGGGCGCTCTCTCGCTTTAGCAAATGACGGTTCTGAGCGAAAGAAAAGGATAGCAGTATAGGAAAATGCTGTTCCGTGCTGACAGATGTCTTAACCCTAAATATATCATGTGTATTAGATATAGCAAGGCTTAAAGAAGTTAAGCTTTAGTAGAGCTTGTATCATTTACATCCGAATACATTATATTTTCGTTACTATCCTCTTGGCAATGGAGCTATTTTGATGGAGTTCCCCTGGGGATCCGTGTGGAGGGTCAGCCCCATTTCCTGAAGGACCTCGTTGTCTACTGGTCCTCGGAGAGTCATTTTGGAGATCACCTCCTAAAACCCAAGGTAACAACAAGTTCAAGGAGAGGTAAGTAGATTCTAAGAAAATTATTTTGTGGGCGTCCAAGCAAAAACGGTCCAGTTGTGGGCATTTAGTTTCCGAGATATACGCTATAAGTTTTGTAAACTTGGGTGAAAAAATTGCATTTCGCGATTTTAATTATTTAATAATTAAAGAAAATAAATGTAGCATGTAAATGACTTTATATGATGTTTGTAAGTACCTTTAACAAGTCCTTTTTTTCGAACACTTTCTGAGTTTCAACTACAAATGTCTGATAAAAAAAATGTGCCAATGAATATTTTGTAGATACCGAATATAGTCTTAACTCATTACTACCATTACCCCACTACTGAACCCTTTTTGCTTGGACGCCCACATTTACATGCAACATCATTAGAATAATTTCTAATATTTATAATTATAATGTAAATCAAGTACAAACAGGTTGGTGTTGCGCCCCTACACTATATTGAAATAATGGAATCTGAACCACCGATAGATCAAAATTACCGTAAAAAAAAATACTTGTCTACAATTTATTTTTCTCCCAAATTTCTAAACTAATGACTACCATACGCGCAGCCATTGCCTTTCCCGCTCGCCATCTGCTAGTCACCTGGTAGGCGGCGGTGACATCCGAATTGGAGATTTGTGTTATGCTTTTATTGCCTGATATCTTTGATTTTATTATGATACTCGTACGATGTATTGCTACGAGTATTCGTTAGTCTCGCTAAAACTCGAGACAGACGACCGATTTGGCTAATTTTGATTTTGAAATAATTGAGGAAGTCCAGGGAAGGTTTACATGGTGACAAAATATAGAAAAAGAATGGCAGAATAACTAGATTGGGAACGGGAACAGGCGGAACGAAGATCGTCAGCTAATTTTAACCCTTTAAACGCGAACGTCGGATTAATCCGACAAACATTTTCGTGCCCATTTCGCGAGCGTCGGATTTATCCGACCAAAAACTATGAGTATTCACAATTCCTCGCGCTGGGAGCACGACAACTGATATAAAGTCTCGCGGTGAATGGGTGAAATAAATTCCTAATCTGGTACTATACTACTATTACGTACCTGGTTCTCTGGACAATTTTCGCAAAGGCTGCGGACGGCGAAGATAACCCACTGCATGATTACTGTGACATCGATGTAAGGAGTATTATTCGTGCGTGAATGTTTGCCTATTTTTCCCCTTCTAATGGCTGAGTGGCAGAGAACGCCATATGGCGTTAAGCCTGCCTTTTTGTTAAACATTCAAAAAATAAATAAATTCTATTTTAGCACGGGAACAATATTTGTAATATCCATTCAGACAGTTAGTTCTTTTACCTTTAATTACTTCTACAAATTAAAATCAATTTTAAATCTATTACATCAGAGCTTACTTTTTACCTTTAGCAATGGAACATAGAATAGTGTAATAGTCATCATCATCATCATCAGGTCTTTTTTAGTCTCCACTGCAGGAGCTCGACCCTCTCTGTACTGCCAGAGCCATATATTAATTAGCCAAAGCAGCTCTGGCTGGATTTGGCCCACACTCTCACGTTGGAGAGGCCTCATTGATGTTTATAAGCTTTGTTCAGCTTGTGTTTCCTAAGTCGCCTTCTACGACATTCACGGGAAGACTTCCAAGTCTTCCCGCTATAGCTATACACTCCAGTGTATAGCTAAAAGTAGCAAGTCTTATTAAGAGCCCGTACTACGCTAAAGTTTTTTATAGGGTTTTTTAGGCATTCAAGATGCAGTACTAAAGTACTCTGGGTAGTAGTGTTGGTGACGCAAGCCTAGTGCGTGTAGGAATATCATACGCTAAAGTTCTTAGTGATCTTAAATATTATCAATGTTAACGAAATATTCACTTTGAAATAAAAGCACAGCAAAGTTCAGGACTAATTCTATACATGTTTCGAAAACACGATTGCTTTAAATTTTCTCTATAGAAAAAAATTGGGAGGTTGCCTCTAAATTACCTCAAACTAAAACGGAAAGTATTCGAGAAATACAATAAATTAGCCCTTGTAACTTTGGATTATAACTGTATTAAACATAAGGCAGTCGTAATATGTCTTATTTTTTAAATAACTCTTAAATATTCTTTATAAAACGAAAAATACCTCAAAACCACATTGACCTACCATGGTCTTTCCACCCCGCATGGTCTCGCTGTCTCGCTTCGGCTAGAGTAAATTTGTGTGCGTGGAAGCAGGAGCAAAACTTAGACTATCCACATCAGGCGCCCACTTAAATTCACAATAAAAGGATACGTGGATTTCTAGCATCAATGTTAGCGCAGTCTAGAAGAACGGGTATCACTTCCAACTCTCGCATCTGGAACATTTTAAATTCAGTTATTATTGGGATGTGTACAGAACGGAAACTCGCAGCGTCCCGTCGCAGTTTCGTTTGTAGTAGTATAAATATTACTCCGTTTGTATGAGGCGCCAATACCTGTTCGCAATTTCGTTTGTAGTAGTGGTAGGCATAAATATTACTCCGCTTGTATAAAGCGCCCATACCTGTTCGCAGTTTCGTTTGTAGTAGTACTCGTAGTAGGCATAAATATTACTCCGCTTGTATGAAGCGCCCATACCTGTTCGCAGTTTCGTTTGTAGTAGTAGTAGGCATAAATATTACTCCGCTTGTATGAAGCGCCCATACCTGTTCGCAGTTTCGTTTGTAGTAGTAGTAGGCATAAATATTGCTCCGCTTATATGAAGCGCCCATACCTGTTCGCAGTTTCGTTTGTAGTAGTAGTAGGCATAAATATTACTCCGCTTGTATGAAGCACCCATACCTGTTCGCAGTTTCGTTTGTAGTAGTACTCGTAGTAGGCATAAATATTACTCCGCTTGTATGAAGCGCCCATACCTGTTCGCAGTTTCGTTTGTAGTAGTAGTAGGCATAAATATTACTCCGCTTGTATGAAGCGCCCATACCTGTTCGCAGTTTCGTTTGTAGTAGTAGTAGGCATAAATATTGCTCCGCTTATATGAAGCGCCCATACCTGTTCGCAGTTTCGTTTGTAGTAGTAGTAGGCATAAATATTACTCCGCTTGTATCAAGCGCCCATACCTGTTCGCAGTTTCGTTTGTAGTAGTAGTAGGCATAAATATTGCTCCGCTTATATGAAGCGCCCATACCTGTTCGCAGTTTCGTTTGTAGTAGTAGTAGGCATAAATATTACTCCGCTTGTATCAAGCGCCCATAGGTACCTGTTCGCAGTTTCGTTTGTAGTAGTAGTAGACATAAATATTACTCCGCTTGTATGAAGCGCCCATACCTGTTCGCAGTTTCGTTTGTAGTAGTAGTAGGCATAAATATTACTCCGCTTGTATCAAGCGCCCATACCTGTTCGCAGTTTCGTTTGTAGTAGTAGTAGGCATAAATATTACTCCGCTTGTATCAAGCGCCCATACCTGTTCGCAGTTTCGTTTGTAGTAGTAGTAGACATAAATACTGGGTGGCGCAAAAGTAAAGACCCTATTTGGTTCAGCTATAACATTTTTTCTAAATTAGAAAACTAGATTTAGGTTTTTTTAAATGTATATTTGTGCCATTAAATTTCGTACCATTAGGATTTGAAGATGATGTCTTTTAAATGGTGACCTCCAGAGTTGATACACATTTGAGCCCTATTTATGACATTTTGCATAACTTGCCGTAACACTTCCTGCGATATGTTCGTTATTTCTTGACGAATGTTTTCTTTTAGAGCTGCGAGAGTCTGTGGCTTGTTCACATACACCCGAGATTTCAAAAAACCCCAAAGAAAGAAGTCTGGACTGGTCAGATCGGGTGATCTTGCAGGCCAAGGCAAATCGCCAAAACGAGAGATAACTCGGCCTGGAAAAGCGTCCCTCACTAAGTCCATAGTGTTTATTCCACGTTCTTGGGGAGTAAAACGGTCCATGTTTATTTTCAGTGTATTTTACATTTGTTCACTACACAATTTTCAACAACAGAATGACAGAAAATGTCATATAAAAAAAATAATAGTATTTTCTTTAGTGCCAGTACTTTTGCGCCACCCAGTATTACTCCGCTTGTATGAAGCGCCCATACCTGTTCGCAGTTTCGTTTGTAGTAGTAGTAGACATAAATATTACTCAGCTTGTATGAAGCACGCGCGCACAATAACGTCCCTAACGTTATTGTGCGCGCGTCTCAAGTCACATACGCCCTAAGGAAGGTCGAAACATGTCGGCCAGTATCTGACTCTCTGCCTGAGTTACCTGTGTGATACTGTGAATCGTATGTGAAATATGTATCAGGTTAGTTTTACCCAAAAGATGTAATATACCTGCTTCTTGTTCTCCTGGTTCTTCCAGCACAGGTTGGCCAGCGTCCGCACCAGCGTGGCCTTGAACCCGAAGGCCACGTGGCGCTCCACCGTCTCCACTGACGTCACTGCCTTCTTCGGAGTCGTCGTGTCGACCGCGCCCAACCTGAGTCCAAAACAAATTGTTTTTGCCTAAAAATTGGTTAGAAATGGTTTTGGAAACCTCATGTTTTTAATAAAAACGGGCAAGTGCGAGTCGGACTCGTACATGAAGGGTTCCGTACCACCGTACAATGTTTTATAACGCTAAAGAAACACGTTTCTTGTATGAAGACCCCTTTAATATTTAACTTTTTCTTATTATATCTTCTTATATCTTCTCTTATATTTTTAGCATTTGTTGTTATAGCAGTCATAATTATACATAACCTGTGAAAATTTCAAGTATCTAGTTAATGCCATTATAAAGATCAAGTTAAAAACGCTGAAAAAAACAAGTTTTTTTTAAGACGACCTTAATTTTTTTACTTTTTCTTATTTTTAGTATTTGTTGTTATAGCGGCCACAGTAATACATAATCGGTGAAAATTTCAAGTGTCTAGCTATTATGGTTCAAGAGATAGAGCCCTGTGACAGATGGACAGACGGACAGACAGCGGAGTCTCATTAATAGGGTCCCGTTTGCACCCTTCGGGTACGGAACCCTAAAAAAAATAGTAAGGTTTAGTAAGTAAAACTAAGTTCAAACTTGTATTATGGGATACTAACTCAAAGATACTATATTTTATAATACTATTACGTCTTTATCCCTAATAGGGCAGACAGAGCATTTTGGGACCTGTGGCTCTAAGCAGAGAGAGTTCAGGGCCGCAAGACTGGGCCACTTTTAGCGTGATGGGGGCAAGATGTTGGAAAAAGGAATCAAAATAGTGATGGGTTGCTAGCCGCATCGCCTATAACCATGATTCGCATTTTCTTCTACGATCTGCGCAGGAAGAAAGCAGTTGGTACATTCTAAGTTTTTTTTTTTCCCCAGACTACTTTTAATCTTCGATAGACCGGTTGTGCACTGCACCGAATCCGATTCATATTCAAATCAAATCCAAAACGAGAAAAATTTGGACGGAAAATTCTTGTGTAGCGTCTGCACTGCACCCGAATCCGAATCAAATTCGTGAATTTCGAGGCCACCGATTTCGTTAGTGCACCGCCAGACTTTGATTAGAGAGGCCGCATTCACTATGTTACCTGCATTTAACCGCCTTTAGTTGCTGGCATTATTATTATACTTATTATTTATTTACCCCAATCTACCCGTTGTATGGGAACATATGAATTGACACGTCTAAGTTTTTTGCTGGCAAATATTTGTAGACCTAATTATATGTTAAACTAAGCTATCAGACATCAAACGCGATGTCAACATATAAACACCCTCATACATATTATAGAGAGAATTCTTTTTGACTGCTCATTTGAAGGCCAAAACTACTGATTTGGGGGTCCGTCCCCGAACAAAAGATATTTGTATTGACGAGTTCTTCGATCCCCTTACAACTTGTTATAACATTTTCCACTAATTAGCATGCCAGGTATTTACCCCAATCTACCCGTTGTATGGAAACATACGAATTGACACGTCTCAGTTTAAATTTTTTACTGGCAAATGTTTGAAGACCTAATTATATGTTAAACTAAGCAACCAGACATCAAACGCGATGTCAACATATGGACATCCCTCATACAAAACATAGAGAGAATTATTTTTGACTGCTCATTTGAAGCCCAAAACTACTGATTTCGAGGTTCGTCCCGGAACAAAAGATATTCGTATTGACGAGTTATTTAATCCCCCATTAACTTTATATAACATTTCCCACAAATTAGCATGCCGGGTATTTACCCCAATCTACCCGTTGTATGGGAACATACGAATTGACATGTCTAAGTTTACATTTTTTGCTGGCAAATATATTATGTAACCTAGTAATATGTTAAAATAAGCAAATAGACATCAAATGAGATTATATCTGTATTTAATATGGCTAATTTAGTGATTTTAATATTTTTCATTAAATACTAGCTGTGCCCGCGACTTCGTTCGCGTGGTTGTCGGAATGTTATATAAAAGAATTTTTCAAATCGGACCATTAGTTCCTGAGATTAGCGCGTTTAAACAAACAAACTCTTCCGCTTTATAATATTAGTATAGATTTGAGATATATTAATTAATTTATACATAAGATAACCTTTTTATACATTTCTACAGAGAATTAGAGGACTCGCACTCATTTATTAATAAATATTTCAATCTACCCACCAAACGGGTAGATACGGTATTTACCCGGTATATGCCCACCTCTAGTGAAAACGTCCGGTGTTCGTAACCAATATTACCTACTTAAATAAAGGTCCTTAATTATCTATAATTTCAAACTATCAATAGTACTCAGATACACTATCACGTCTTTATTCCTAACGGGGTAGACAGAGCCTGGGGCGGTAAAGCCCAGGCCACTTACGTAATGGCAGGCATGAAGGTGGGAAAGGGAAATCATAAAAGTGATGGGTTTCTTACCGCATCGCCTATTCATATGATTCAGATTCTCGCCCATGCCCTCGATCGGCTTTTACGATCTGCACTGGAAGAGAAGCAGCTGGTAAATTCTATGTTTTTTCTTTTCTCCCAGACCAACAAAGAAGAAATAGCAATAGTATCGATTGTTATTGCAATAGCAGAAACATTATCAATAAATAACACTGTCGATATTAAGTATACATTAATTTCTATATTTTCGGCAACACTATCGGGCGAGACGGGGCAGTGGGCGGGTCGTGCAACGTGTGCTTCCCTCCCCGTACCTCACCCGAAATTCGAATACGAATTGAATTCGAGTGGGTGCACAACCGTACGTACAATTTCTACGGCGGCCAATTCGAGTCGGTTTTGATCCGAAATAAAAACGAACCGAAGTGAAAATTATTATATATTACGTCGTAATGCTAAAATACTCTCGATGCTATTTTCTATCTTGAACAATCCGCATTCTCCTAGCTATCTTAAATCTAAATTCAACCCTCTCAGTTCCACTCACTCTCGTTCACTTCGCTCCTCTAGCACTCTCATCCTTAGTTTTCCTCCTCATCGCTCTACCTTCATGGACAAGTCTTTTCAAGTCCAGGCTATCCGGCTATGGAATGCCCTTCCGGAGTCTATAAGAAGAGCTCCCAGTCGTTTGGCTTTTAAGCGAGCGGTACATAAATTTTTCCTCCAGCAGTCCTAGTCCCAGTCATCCTGATTATATTTATTAGTATTTATATTTATGTATTTATCTATTGTATTTTATCCATGTTAGTATATATGTATAGTTATTATATGTTTAAAAGTATATTTGTGTATAAGTATACCTATGTGTCTTTGATTATATATAGTTTATTTATATTAAGTTTGCTTATTTTTGTGAATTTTATTACGCCAGCCACACATATTTTCTGCTTGGTCTAATGGTTGACCAGGAGAGAATGCCATATGGCATTAGGTCCGCCACTTGTACTTTTATTTTATTGTGCAATGAAGATTAAATAAATAAAAATAAATAAAATTCTTGGTTTGAATACGAATCAAATTTGAACCGTTTACGACTAAGTGCACAAGCGTCCATAAAATCACTAGGAAGGCCAATTTGAGTCAGAATCGGATTTGATTTGAATATGAATTGGATTCGGTGCAGTGCACAAGCGTCCATACTGGGAAGATCCAAATAAATAAACATATAGTTTAACACTATACATCGTGTTAATGAAAGAACGCAAAACGTCTCAGATGGTACCTCATGCCCGTTAAACTGAACAACTTTTGTTCAACAACTCTCACGAAATCCAAAAAAAATTTGAATTTTCATACAAACTGATCAGCTGATCGAGTCAATTTGTATGAAAATTAGATTATTTTTTTTGGATGTATTTTGTTCAGTTTCACGGGCTGAGGTACCATCTGAGAGGTTTTGCGTTCTTTCATTAACACGATGTATATTTTGAACCACCATATAGTTAAACCTGGTTCTTGCCCAGGACAATTCGAAAAAGGCCATTTTCCATCTTGCTCTGGCTAGGGATCAAAACTATGTTTGAACACTTGCCTGGTTTTCTGACTTTCTGGCGAATCAATTTTAACCGAAGGCACTTTGGAGATGGGATTCTCATCTATCTTCACTTCCTTCACTGCCTCAGTCTTCTTCTCCGCACTGGATTCACCACGTGTCTTCTCCGACGAGATACCTAAGATTTTCTGCAATTGCTCACTCAAATCGAAATCAGTCGACAAATTCTGACTTTTCTTAACCTCTTTAGGAGTATCCGGAGATTGCTTTTGTGATTCCGTCTCTGTAACCACGTCGGCTAAAGGAGGAGATATCTCACTCGGAGATGCTTTAACTTCAGTCTTTAATTCTTCTTTCGGTAAATGTATTTCTGTAGGAGGATCGTTTGGAGAACTATCTTGTGATTCTGTTCTGCTCGTTGCTTGTAAATCCAATCTTGGTTGTAATGCGACTGGTATAACTTCAGCTATTGTATTCATACTGCCACTAGGAGAGGTTGTATCTAGAATAAGTTGGGGGTCTGTGTCATCACCAATGTCTATCTTATGTTCTAAACTTATTCTTCGTGTTGGCAATGGCTGTATACGGTCATCTGCTTTAGGCAACGAACTGCTTCTTTTATAAGCTACTTTTGAAAGGTCGTTATCGATTTTGATGTTCCGTTCAGCACTTCCGTTTCTGCTGTTGATTTCTAATGTATCGAACTTTAGAGGTTGTGTGAGACTGTCTATGGTGTTGATGGTCTCCAGTCTGTCTATGTAGGGCGCGTTGTCGTTGCATTCGAAGAACTGTTCACTGCTCTCGGACTCTGTGCATTCGGATGTAGTTTCGTTGCAAGACAGCATGTTGTCTGCAGAGTCGTTTTTGGTGAGAGGGTCTGAAATATAAACAGTGAACTTAATTTAAATCCAAAAAGCCATTTAAATCTTTCTCTCCATTTCCTCCATTGAACAAGTTCCTTCTATTGATAAGATTAAGGCGAAAAACATACAGAAGAGACGTGGCGGAGACGTGTGGCGGTGGCGGATGGTCAAAGCAACACAATATAAGCCTTAATACAATTAGCATAGTCGTGTTTGTCGTAAGAATTGCGGCGCGCCACCAAGGCAAAGAAACAAAATATGTGTGCACGTAAAATCGCTTGCAGCTATGTGTGGGTGTCTGGATGTGCGCGGGGGCCTTGAGAGGCGCACGGGGCCAGTTGATTTGGCCGAGGGCTAGTACCTAGTTCGCGTCTCTCTCACGCCCCGCACGATATTCCCTTTCGGTACGGAATCAACCCTGAAATAATGATGATGATGATGACAATAGGTATAATCTTTAGCTAAGCGCTGTCTAGAGAATACAATCCCGGGATCCCGAGCATTTTCTGGCCCCGAAAATCCCGGGACTGTACTTGGCTAATCTCGGGATTTTCGGGATTGCCACAAACAAGTCTAGTTTGTATTCCGTAGTCCGTTGCGCCTTGAAAATAACCTTGCCTAGATTATTTTAATACATTACGACAAAAAGCAACGCGTACAATACGTAGATACCCACTATTTACTACACAGGTACAGTCCTAATAATATGTTTGTCGTAGAACTTAGAAGGGACTTCCCCACTCGGAATACTTTAATACAATACTCTTAAGGTAATTCCCCAACGAACCACAACAGGGGAATCACCCGATCATCTCATATCATAATATTGTTGCGGGTATTTCCCGTCGGGGATTCCCTGTACGAAAGTATAAATATGCAAATCAGGTTTTATTTTTTTCATTTATTGTTCTGTCAGTGACGGGTTACGTAGGATACGTCATTAAAATTTAAAAGTCAATTATCTGAAATTAAGTATTTCAAATGGCGGGAGACTTTGTTAATCATAAAAAAGACAGTGATACGACGTCAGTGTGGAGTTATTATTTAGTTGCGAAGGACGGGAATAGTGCTAAATGTAAGCGATGCCCAACCATCCTCAAGACTTTGTGTGGATCAACTAAGGGATTACATACACATTTGTTATCAAAACATAACATCAAGGTTATATCAGCTTCAACAAGTCAAGATTCTGAAAATCTGAACACAGCACCGCCGCCAGCCAAGCGAAAGTTAGATGATTATTTTACTAAAAGTGCCGACGATAGCCTGGATGATATTTTGGCAAGAATGATTGCATTAGATGGATTTCCATTCAGTGTATTCATAACCTTAGATGATTTGAGAAAATTGCTCTTAGCAAAATACACGGATTTACCAAAGTCAGCCGTCACTGTTCGAAAACGTGTTATAAATTACAGTGAAAAAATCAGAAAGCAAGTAACTGCAGAATTAAAATATTTGAAAAGTGCAGGTGAAAGATTGAGTCTTTCTTTCGACGAGTGGACTTTAACTTCCAATAAACGATATATGGCGGTTAACGTTCATTCATATGAAAAATTTTGGAACTTAGGACTTGTTCCTATTTACGATAGTATGACAGCTGAAAATTGTCTTCGTATATTGCAAGAGCGTCTAAGTAAATTTGACATTTTCCTAGAAACTGGCTGCTTATGTTGGCAATAAACTACGAAGCAGGCTCGGAAGTCAAACATTGGATGCTTTGATATTTCTGCGATTATATTTTTGAAATTCTAAATAGTTATTTTGTGCTGTTTTTTAATTTCTTGCAAAAGTTTAGTATTTTTTGGTTTGTATTTTTTCTTTTCTTATTATTATTCTGATTTGTGTTGTGCAAAGACATTAGACATTTTTTTTTAATTACTCGTGTTTTTTTTATTTTAGCCCAATTAGAAACCACATAGTCTAATCCCGGGATCCCGGGAAAAGGCTTCAAAAATCCCGTAAGCCCGGGATTGTATTCTCTAGCTGTCACAGATACCATAATACTAGCCAGTGCTGTCTTCCAAAAATACCTTCGGGACGTTTATGAGAGGGAGACATAAATGGGGTGAATGGGGTGCAAGTGTATAGGGAAAAAAATACATTAAAAAATATATATATAGAGACAAATCACATTAATTAAGCTAGCCCAAAAGTAACTTTTTAAACTTGGGTTATGGGATACTAACTCAACGATACTATATTTTATGATAAATACATATATAGATAAACACCCAAGACCCAGGACAATTTGAAAAAGGCCATTTTCCAACTTGCACTGGCTGGGGATCAAACCCAGAACCTCCGGATTAGCGATCTAGCGTGTTAACCATTACGACACGGACGTCGCCACATATGTACATGTTTTCTAGAACAGAACGGAAGATTTTAATTTAAGACTTACTTTCGGTTTGAATAGGAGTAGTAATGTTTTCGTCATTGATTAGCTCCTTCCCAGTAGCGGCATACAGTTTGTTTATAGACGAGAAGAAGTTGTTGCTCTCTCTGCCTAACTTGTGGATGGCACGCAGGAGGACTGCAATAAACAATTTTTAGAATCTGTACTCAAACAAATAGCATCTCCACTTAACTCCACCGACAAGAGCAGAGCGACGAGAGCTTAAGTAAAAACAACAATATATTTTTTTTTCTAAGCTGTTTTTGTCTGAGTGAGAACTTAACTTGATTTATTCAACCAGCTTTCTTCTTCTTCATCATCATCTTAGCGCATTTGCATTCTCAGCTGTGCTGCTTTGGAGCCCAGGGTGCACTTACCCGCTTTTTCTTCTCCAAATATATTAAACATGTCACCCAAGGATACCAAAGACCTTGAGCTGACAGGCATTGAAAATGCATTTGTGCAAAAAGTTTTAGAACTGTCCGCCGCCCGGCGTTAAACCTCCTTGGGTTCCTTATACAGTTGTAGCACAAGATATTTGTGCTTATTCCATTAGTGGCTTCTTATGACATCCACAGGAAATGTAGTGGTCCTATCCAAGCCCCGAAGCCACACAAGACCCCTTTCAATCAGTTTTCATCAGTATTGATCCAAATCTCTATTGTATTTATTTCTTCCTTCAATCAGACTCTCAATGCAGGGTTAATCCCATACATGCTTATAACTTCTATTTGCTCCACTTTCATTACTTTCAAAATCAAAACATCATCGGGAAAAAATGATGAAAATGTTAAGCACTCTTTTTATTTTCAACATTCAGTTTTAATTAAATGAGGCCACTTCCACAAACAAAAAACAAACAAAAACAATAAAATGTTAATTTTAAAATAATTATGAGGATACTTACATGCACAGTTGATGAATAAGGAAGGGTCACTCTGCAGACAGTCCATGTATGCATCCATACTCGAAGCCGTAGCTAGGATCTCCAGAAGAAACACCACTTCCTGTGGCTCTATAGTGTTCACATACTTGTCTACAGTCTTCAAAATACAGTCCGATTTACTCTTAAACTCATGTGCCATAAACTTCACAAAGTTCACGGAAACATTAATGTCTTGTGACTCCGTAGACATGAGAATGTTATATGCCAAGTTTAAAACTAACATTCGGCACTCAGGCTCTAACTTGGAGTATAGTTTCTCAATGTAACTATTCTCAACTCCTATCAAATATTCAATGATCAAATGTGGATAGTCCGTGTTGCCATTGTTATACATATATGCTAGGGAATTTAATAGCAAGACATCATCTGGCAATACATTTGGCTGTCCTAGTAGTATGTTGTAGACAATCATGGCAGCGGCCGATGCAATTTTATCATTCTGTCCAATCAAGCAATTCAAAATGGTTGCATCAAACTTATTCCAAATCATGATTTGATTGAAAGGATTATTCACGACTAAGTTTCCTAAAGTTTGTATGAGGACTGTCATACAAGTTTCGTATTTCTTTTGTAGTTCTTCATTTAGGAAGTCTACGCTTGGGTGCTGGTACTCTGTAGCTAGGACAAGCATGGAGTCTAGGATAGACAGCTCTTTAGAGATGTAGGTTTGCATTTTGGTGCCGGCGGCGGCGCAGGAGCGGACGAGACGCAGGCATTGTTCGGCGACGGCGAGAGTGCTCCGGTTGTATGAAGCTTGTTCAACGTCCAGCCTCATTATATGTAAAACCTCAGCAATGAGTCGCAATGTGTATTCCGATGCTTTTTTACTAAAAAGAAGAATAGAATTACATAATACAAATAGTTAGAAATGTTTACCTATGTTAGGCGAGGTTTAAAATTATAATATTTTAATAAAAGTACAAGAAGCGAACATCTATCCACCCAGTGAAGTCAAGAACCCTAAGATCTTCATGAACCTTTCATAGCTAATATTTGATGCTGAAGACCGGAAAAGACAAACTTGTTGGTATAGAGCTGTAATTTTTATAGCTTACGGCCTGAGTCGTCCGGTTTCTGCGTCGCGAGACAGCTGAGCCTCCGCTCTCAACATTTCCTCCACTGCATCCCATTCTCCCGTTTCAAGTTGGAAATTTATCAACTTCGCATCTAGTAGTATTTCCTCAGCAAACCATACGCTTTTATCGCGTGACATTCTGACGGAAATTGAGAATAATATCAACAAAATTCGCGAAATTTACATTACACATTCGCATTCGCACATTTTTATTTTCAATTTTTTATTTTGACAATTGACAGTGAAAGAATTAACTTTTTTATTAATCTGTCAAATATCATAGACAACATTTTTTTACGGTCGAACTACTAGTTATTTTACATGCAATTTCATATTCTCCGTGTAAATCAGCTATAACTGCCATAAGGTGTTTGACAATAGACCATAGACTAAAAAGCTGATGCCACAACAAAAAATTCAAAGTGACCGTGGAAGTATTGATTAATTAATTAATTAATTAATTGATTTTTTTATTATATAATATTTTTTTTATAATGTTATTTTTGATCCATTATTTTAAGAGCAATGTGTCACACCACACACACAATCACAAAATCTCACACATTACATGATCACAGTGTTACTCACTATAGTCACTCACTACACTACACTACACTACACTATAGTGCTATAGCACCACAGCACAGACAGACTATAGTCAAGCAAGTCACTATCACTGCTAGATTAGATACTAATGTCAGTCAATGATACCAATATTTTTCTTTATAAATTTATAATAAAATACTTACGGAAACTCCTATTATAAAACTCAGACTAACTGGATGAAAGTTATCAGTGACGACGAATGCAAACGTGATTAGTGGGTGACTGACATATAGCGGGAGGTCTTTTTGAATTGGCGGATTCATTTTTAAAACGAGAATTTAACTTAATCCGCATTTTATATTAAAAATAAGATAAGAGATAAGACGGAATATTTTGGTTAACATTTGGTTTATCAAGAACAGTTTTAAAAATTAATGCAGTAAATCGATTCGTGAATTTCGTGATATAGTATTATAGGTCATATAGGTACCCGTGATTAGGCCCTCCCTAACCTTAACCTTAAATAGTATAAATAAATGAGTTTTAAAGGCATCAGGTAGATGCCTTTAAAACTCCTATATCAGTATTAAAGTTAGTTTGAAATTATTTAAAATTTTGGTAGTTATTTTATTGCAATACAACTCTGGCAACATTTTAAGTGATAGTTGCTCGCTTGCTCCCGTCGCCCTCGCTTCACCGTCGGCTCGGCTCGTCGAGAATGGCATTTGTGCGTGAAATTGTATTATTTTTTGTGTGAACAAGTGTATATTTCTAGTGGCAAAACTTAACCAGTCTCGTTGAATAAAGTTGCGTAATTCTTAAGTTTAAGTGATAAGTTATGTGTCGACTAAAAGGTTTGGTGCGTCGAAAAATTCGGTTGTGATTGTGACAGACAGGGTGGTATCCTAAGGATTTCATTGTACCGTGCAATAATGGACAGGCTTCCCGCTAAACTCGTTGGAATTTAAAACATTTGGTGAGTCATTAACGTTTTGAACACTAACTGCACGGGCGCAGTCGTGTGAAGGTCTAAAAATATCGAAATTCTTGAGACATGTCTCAGTCTTAGTGGATATCATGTTCGGTTCGTGACTATTTATAACAATTAAATTGTTTTCTCTTCTCACACTTCCGCGTCAAGCTGTTGTTAGAAATGTAAACAATCATCAATTTTGCTGGAACAGGCAATAAATATACTGTTTATGTTCTAAAGTTGAGGGGGAATAAATATTTCTTAGCTCACTCATGTTTATTTATTAAATGTTCAAACTAAATTCATTACATTAAGTGGACGAGACTGAAGAGAGATACTATTTAAGATTATTCTTATTTGGTCACCATTTTGCTATTTCAGTATAACAATTTTAGTGAACTTTTTTTGTAGTTTATGGATGGACAGTAAGAACTGATCTATCCTTTGTCCGTCTGTCTAGAACTGAATTTAGTGGCAACAATGTCAGCAATTCTAGCAAGACATTCTTGACAACTGAAGATAACACAGTTGGATTTACCGCAGTGTCAGGGTTCTCTTCAGTCCACAGGAGTATGAATTAAAGTAAAACTTTGTACGTTGGTACAAATGCCAAGTGTTACACCTAACTTTTGGCATTTGTAGTTTGTCTAGCCTAAAAATTAACTTGCTGCGTCATGTGTTCATGTCATTTCTGCACTATTTGGTCAACAGTTCGGCATTTAGACAAGTTTACAGTAACTGAGCAATGACTGAATTGAGAATATACACCTATTTTGTTGTAAGCATAAACTGAGGAGTGGGGCAAGCATTTTGAACTATTAAACAATCTATACTTGCTAATCTAATTTCATACTTAACAATACTACTGATTATATGTAGGTATATAATGATGATATCAGCCTATTTATGTACAGTACAGACACAGTCTTGGCAAAAAAGCTTGTCCTTTGATAAAGTTACTTAGTTTTTATTACATCCTTGTATTTACTTAGATATGATAATACTGTTTATTTTTATTCCCTTATCAAAATTGTGCATTCTAAAAGGTCATACTCAATAATTTGCCATGTGGTTCCCCGGTAGAGTAGAATAGGATTAGTCTTTCGTGGATGTTGCACAGGGCAACTCAGGAAACACAAACTAAACAAAGCTTTAAACATCAAGAAGACCTTTCCAGCCTGTTTGGCCAGTGTGTAGAGTGTAGGCAAAATCCTCTGACCGCTCGGGCTAATATATGGCTCTGTTAGTACAAAGAGGGTCGTGCTCCTGCAGTGGAGATGAAAAAACACCATATAATTATCAGAATAAGTTTAGTGATCAATAAATCAGGTGCTTATTTGCCTAAACTTCACGTGGTATTTTTTTTGTGGTGGAAACCACACTCCTGCGATGGATGTCAAATAAATGATTGAGAGTACATCAGCTGAAATTGTATTGCATGAGAGCTAAAAGGAAACTATCTCAAAATGTTCCCTCCAATCGAGTATTAACAGACTGGAATAAGCTACCGGAGAATGTTGTTACTGCACATTCAGTAAACAGCTTCAAGAATAGACTGGACAAAAACAAAATCTCCAAACATTGAGATCGGCATAAAAAGCTGCTAGCTTGTTCAATAATCCCAATCCCATCCCAACTAATATTATAAACTAGCTGTGCCCGCAACTTCGTTCGCGTGGTTGTCGGAATGTTATATAGCCTAAAGCCTTCCTCTATAAATGGACTACCCAACAAAAAAAGAATTTTTCAAATCGGACCATTAGTTCCTGAGATTAGCGCATTTAAACAAACAAACAATCTCTTCCCTTTATAATATTAGTATAGATGCGAAAGTGAGTTTGTATATTTGTTGGTTTGTTACCTCTTCACGATTTATCTACTGAACCAATCTTCTTGAAAATTTGCATACACATAGTTAGAAGTACTGAGAAGGACATAGGGTACCTTATCCTTATCCCGGAAAAAAGTAATGTTTCCGTGGGATACTTAAGCGAAGCCGCGGGCAAAAGCTAGTAAATAATAATGTCAGAAGAAACTAAAGGAAAGCACAAACATCTTGTGATATAACTGCATTCCCAAGGAGGATTGACGTCGAATGGCAGGTGGTTTAAACTCATTGCATAAAGGCATTCACATGGAAAGTTGCCAGGCAGCTGGCTCAGATGGCCGTTCATAAAACTGCATCAAAATATATAATCCTTCGGATCCTGGTTGTGAACTCCATCATGTTGTTATGGAGTGTGGGTCTACTTTCTGGCTGTATCTTGGTTTTGTGAAGACACAGCTGAAGATTTTACTGGGAAGGATTCAAGACAAGGAAGAATAGATCAGTATTACACTACAGGTATTTGCGTAGTTAGTTTTTGAAAAAGTTTGTAATAAAATTAGTGTACAGGTAGTAGGCCTGCCATCCATCCGAGTTTCCCCCAATTTGCCCTAGTTTGTAGGGCGCGGAGATCTGAAATATTGTATAGGCACAGAATACATAAGAGTTCAAAAAGAATGGAATCTCACAGCGTCTCCCGCAAATTGGCGTCCCCGCACCTCTCCCCCGCACTTTGTGGGCCTTTTTGTGCTCTAAACTAGGGTTTAGTTACTAGCCGCACGCAATACACGACGTGTCTTGTCTTGAGAACTGTCAACCAATAGTAACCATCATGGTGAGAAGATGCGCATATAATAATTGTTTATCCACGAATTACGACAAAGAACACATAATATTTCATAGATTTCCAAATGATCAAAACAGGTAAGCAAGCAACAATATAATTTCACGTTATTACCCAGCAACCATCTAGATATATATACCCTTCTCGCTCTCTCGCATTGGCGGGAGAATACACAAGAGCAAGAGTGGTTATCAATCAGTGTTCAAACTGTATGCTGGAGCAGTATAATCCGAAAAAATTACCTAGGCACCTCGCTTGCAGAGAATCATATACACGCAGATGCTAAGTAGATTTTCGCGGGTTATAGTGCTATAATGCCATTGTTGACATATAAACATTTGTTTATTTTTATTGAATCTAAATATATATAACTCAAAGGTAACAGACTGACTGACAGACATAGTGATCTATCAACGCACAGCCCAAACCACTGGACGGATTGGGCTGAAATTTGGCATGCAAGTAGATGTTATGACGTAGGCATCTGCTAAGAAAGGACGCGAGCGAAGCCGCGGGCAAAAGCTAGTTTATTCATATAATTACCGTATAGTTTTGCGCCGAATATGCAAATTCTTATATTACAAGAGTGTATTTAGTGCGTAACATTATAAATGACTCAATAATAATCAGTAAAGTGAACTAATGGTGAAATGCATATGGACAATGGACATTATAAAAAATATTTGTGAAGTGATATTATGTAGCTGTTTCCGACTTTTCTGTAACATTTAATACATATGAAACAGAATATTTTTTACGTCATAGTGTTCGCAAATCTCCCGGTATCGAAAGATATAATCGTAAATATGTCGAACTTGTTAGTAGGTAACAATTAAATTAATTCTGCGGTGCGACCCTAAGTACAAAACTCACACATCGACGTGTGTACAGATAAATTGTTTCGTTTGTAGTAGTAGTGGGTATTTATGTTACTCTGAATCTATAAAGTATCATAACAGTGGTATAGGATGGAGTTTTTAAATAGTGTATAAAATAAATAGTGGGTGAAACCCGGACATTATTAAACACCTCGCCCCCCACATCCCTCCGCCCCCCGACCCCAACGCCCCCCGCATCCGGGTAAATTCTTTATTTCTATGAAATTTCCCGGGTTTATAAAATTTTTGTCCTGAGTGTTCATAGTTTAGGTAATGGCAGGCCTATGTACATGTAGTATAGGCACCAATCCAACTCCTTAGGGTTAATAACCGTACACAGAGTTGACACATTAATTTTCAAGAAAAATAGGAACTCAAAGGAACCAATGCGCGCATACATACAAAATATTTATAAGAACACAATCTTTTGTTGTGAAAACTTTTCCTGAGCAAGTGTTGTTGTGTGCAGTAAACATCCTGATACCCAAAGTTAATGTTAAATTATTTCTTGTGAAAATATTACAAATGGTTCTTAAATGTAAAACTTATCTGTCATTGCATTTTTAATATTCTAATTAGGATGCAATAAATATTTAATCCCACTTCAGCGGTTATTACACTATCCAATTTGTAGGAACTGTTATGAACAGTAGGCGGTGATCCCACTGCACTGCGCACCATCAAGGAGCGGCAGATTTTAACATTGTATGCAAGTATCTCAATTTGTATAGAAAACACGCCTAGTCCAACCCACTGAGAACGCGCGTGAGCGTTAGTGTGTCGAACCGGTGCAGTGGGTTAGGCTCAATTTAAATTGCGGCAGAGTCGCAGCGATTCACCTAAATCGTACATAGCATAACGAACCTTATGTCAATCGTATAATGTTCAAACTAAATTTGAGCTCAAAAAGTCGTCGCGCGTGAAGCGTATAATGTTCAAACTAAATTTGAGCACAGAATAAATAATACTACCGGACAGAAGTCTCACTCAGCAAAGAAATTCAAAGAAATATCTACCCAATATGGCTAGCGATATGGTTTAATTTAGCTCAGCAGCTATAATACTCTGGACAAACGATTCGTACAACTGAATTTACCACCCGGAGGGGCTGCCTGCGCGCATAGTAGATAATAGTGTAGGTACGATACCTAAACGGGAAGTGACACAGGCCTGATTTGAGCTCAAAAAGTCGTCGCGCGTTAAGGTGAATATATGTAAAAGCAAATGGCCTTGAAGTGGCGCCCTCATTTGAAATAAATTGTTAACTCGTAAATATGGAGATAATTTCCATATTGCTAATCGTCAGGCACTAGATAGCCCTTTAAATTATTTTATGAACCACCATTGAAAGTATTTACATTAGTCCGTCTAGCTTTAAAACTTGCCTCCGGCCAAAAGTGGTAACTTTTGGCGGAGGCAAGTTTCAAAGCTAGACGGATCACCAATAATAGTTTCAATGGCAGGTCATAAAATAATTTAATTTAATTTAATGCCATTTGCTTCTATATTTACCTTAAGCGGCAAATTCTCGCGAAGTCGCCGGAAGACGCCGTTTGAACACTATACTATTGACATAAAGTTCATATTGCTATGGATGATTTCGGCGAATCGCTGCGACTCTGCCGCAATGTAAATTGAGCCTTAACCGCCTTAGGTTCCTAAATTGTTAGCTAGGTGGTCAGTGATCACACTATACTAAATTGCATCCTAAATCGAGGCGCGTGACTGACGGCAACGCATACAAAAACTATCTTTATTGCTTTGTTATATGGTTATTCCTGTTTATTTATATTTATGCCCCGTGTGGTTCCGGGTTAGAATAGGACCACTCCATCTCTTCCTGTGGATGTCGTAAAAGGCGACTAAAGGAAAATTGGCACTAAAAGCTCGTGCTACAATAGCATTCCCAGGGTCGGAGGGGGGAGGGTTGGCGTCAGGCAGGCGGCCGGTCGTAAAATAAAGCCAAATCATAATTCATGGAACGTCAGAAAAGGATCAGGAATAGGGATAGGGCGCCACCGCAAAATGGCGCGCAGGAGCCCCCCGCCCGACTCCTGTGACAAGTGGGCCAGGGCTACCGTGTCAGGGGTGGACACGGCCAAAGACGCACACCCAGAAACTCCGCTTCGCAACATGGAACATTGGCACGCTGACTGGACGCGCAAGGGAGCTGGCCGATGTACTTTCCAGGCGAAAAGTGGCCGTAGCGTTCCTGCAGGAGACTCGATGGAAAGGCAGCAGATTCCGGTCCATTGGGACCTGCTGCAACAAGCTGATCTACACTGGTGCACCTGGTGGCGAGGATGGGGTGGCCGTAGTGCTGTCCAGGGGGCTTCAGGATAGCGTCTTGGAGGTAAAACGCTTCAGTAGCCGGCTTATGGTCGTGGTGGTGCTTATCGAGGGGGACATAACTCATCTGATAAGTGCCTACGCGCCATAGGCTGGCTGTAGCGACGCCGAAAAGACGCGATTTTGGGACCTACTCGGCGAGGTTCTGCGTGGCATCCCGTTGTCGCAAGTGATCGTTTTGGGTGGTGACTTAAACGGTCACGTGGGTGAGGCGTGTGTGGAGTTTGAGCGTGTTCATGGTTGCTACGGATACGGTAGCCGCAACCCGGAGGGCGGAGAAATCCTCTCAACGAGTGCGGCGGCCGAACTCACCATCGTAAACACGTTTTACAATAAGAAATCCGCGCACCTAATCACCTACAGGAGCGGGAGGTACGCTACCCAAATCGATTACTTTCTCACCAGAAGAGACCATATCGGCAAAGTAACCAACTGCAGAGTCATACCCGGTGAGAGTCTCACTGCACAACACCGTCTCCTTGTCATGGATCTTCGCGTGAAGGCAGGTGGCAAGCCCACTGAGCGCTGTCGACGGCAAATCAAGTGGTGGCGGCTCGGAGAATCCAAGTCCCAAGAGTTCGCAACTGCGATTGGTACCAAATGCGCCGAAACCGATGGCGAACCAGTCCAACTTCACTGGGACAGGATTCAGGGAGCTATCACTGGTACGGCGAAGGCAGTGCTTGGGATGTCAAAAGGCGGACGCAAGTGTGACAAGGAAACCTGGTGGTGGAACGATACAGTCCAGATGGAGATAAGGGTGAAGAAAGCACTCTTTAAAACGTGGCAAGCGTCCGGATCTCCTGAAGACCGCGACGCATATAGGGTTGCGAAACGGGCCACTAAGAAAGCCGTTGCCCGGGCCAGGCTTAACCACGTACAGCCATTGTACGATAAGTTGGAGTCGTCTGAGGGGCAGAAGCTTATCTATAAGTTGGCCCGTTCCAGGGTCAAAGCGGCACAGGACATCTCCAAGTGCCGCTGTGTTAAAGACCCTAACGGCAACCTTTTGTGCGAAGACCTCGCGGTGAAGGAGAGATGACGCTCGTTTTTTTAACGAGCTACTGAACCAGCAGCATAAAGAGGTGCAGCCACCGAACCTCCCTCATAATCAAGGACTAGTGCCCCCAATAACGCCTGAGGAAGTCCACACAGCTCTTCGCTGCATGAAAGACCTGAAAGCTGTCGGAGCCGATGGAGTCCCCATCGAAGCCTGGAAGGCTATGGGACCCCATGGTGTTTACATCTTAACAAACCTTCTCAACCGCATACTCTTCACCGGCAAAATCCCTGACCAATGGAGGCTGAGTATTATTACTCCAGTCTTTAAAGGAAAGGGGTCGGTGCACGAGTGTAGCAACTACCGCGGGATAAAGGTTATGTCCCACACTATGAAGCTCTTCGAGAGGATAATAGACTCTCGGCTCCGGCAGGAGAGTTCAGTCTCGGAGTGTCAGTATGGATTTCGCCCCGGCCTAGGCACTACGGACCCTATTTTTGCCCTAAGGATCATCATGGAGAAATACAGGTCAAGGAATACGCCCCTCCATTTTCTGTTTCTGGATATGGAGAAGGCCTTTGACTGTATTCCCCGAGAGATGATCTGGTGGGCACTGAGGTCCAAAGGGGTGCCAGAAATCTATATTGACATAATCCGTGACATGTACCGCGACATGTACCGCGATTCCGAGTCTATAGTTAGGACTGCTGATGGTGACACAAAACCCTTCCCCGTTACAGTCGGGGTCCACCAAGACTCGGTCCTCAGTCCCTACCACACTACACTGAACACAGTGTGATATTAGACGAAGTGTCGAATAGCATCAGAGTTACACAGGAGCAACCCCCTTGGTTGCTCATGTATGCTGACGATATCGCACTGGCTGATGCGGACAGAGGGAGACTGGTGCGACGCGCAAATACGTGGAGGGAGTCGCTTGAGAACGGTGGTCTGAAACTGAATGTGGCGAAGACTGAATACATGGCCTGCAACTCTACATATCCCCCACCCGTACGCATAGGCGAAGACTTGGTCAAGCGTACGGACCAGTTTTAATACTTGGGATCTGTACTTCACGCGTCCGGAGACATCGATGCCGACGTCAAGGCCCGTATATCTGCCGCATGGGCAAAGTGGCGTGAGGTGACAGGTGTCATTTGTGACCCCAAAATGCCGGTTTGATTAAAGGGACAGGTCTACAAATCCATCATTAGACCTGTCCTTTTATATGGCAGCGAAGCGTGGCCATTGCTTGAGCGACACAAGCAGGAATTGCGTGTCACGGAGATGCAAATGTTGCGCTGGATATGCGGAGTAACACGGAGAGATCGCGTGAGAAACACCCGCATCCGCGGCAGCCTTCGTGTCCGTGACATAGCAGACAAACTGCAAGAAAGTCGCCTACGCTGGTACGGTCATGTCTTGCGGAAACCGGCAAGTTACGTGGGAAACAAATGTATAGCCATGCCGCCTCCGCCGGGGCCCGGCAGACGTGGTAGACCCAAGAAATGCTGGCTTGACGTCGTCAAGGATGATATGCGTGCCAATGGTCTTACAACCAAGGATGCTCAAGACAGTGCGAAGTGGAGAAGGAAAAGTCGGAAAGCGGACCCCGGGCTTCGCAGCGTTGCAGCTGCGGATGCAACTGGGAATACGCTGAGATGAGAGAGAGATGGTTATTCCAGTTTAAGACTGCAGTCTCCGACCGTGGGAATTTTTGATTAAACACCCGAATCTATATTTTCTATCTACACATACGCATTGCGCTGTATTTTACATGCACCATGGAGACGAATTTAGACGAATTCAGAAGCGCAGTGAGCGGTCTGCTTTATTAGCGTTTTCGTCCCCATATTTATTTGAGAACTTCGGAGAACTTTAAATTTGTCTATCTTTTTACATAAGACAAATTATTTTTATTTTTTTATTGTACGTGTTTAGGCATGAATCAATCTTCATATATGTGTATTTTTTGGGTGCCCCTTGTTTCACAGACTGAAATTTCATAGAATTTCGATTCACAGAAAATTTTTCATAGAATATTTAATTCCTATATTTTTATTTCAAATATTATTGTTTCAAAGACTATTTACTTGAATGAAACACATTTTATAGAAACACAGTTCAATGAATTTTAGAATCTCATATTTTCATTTATCAAACTAATCAAACAGTAGAATATTTCTTTAAAGAATATTGTTTGTTCTGTATAATCTTTCATGGAATTTTATTTTACTGAAAATTATTATTTAAGGAAGTATTATGTGAAAACATTGTATAATCAAATTAAATACCATATAAAAAGTTAGAATACATTATAAATCGCTACCACAATATAGGTTAGGGCAAACTAATAGGTTAGGTTAGAACTGCGACCAACACACGCACGAGCCGAGCGAGCGAAGCGAGCGTGCCGTGGCAGCGGCCGGCGAGTGCTGGAAAAGTTTTATCCATTTTACTAGAATAGTGCAAACTTATAGGTTAGGTTAGAACTGGGAAAGTTTTATCCATTTTACTACAATAGGGCAAACTTATAGGTTATAAATATTATATTAAGTAAACTTATTAAAAATAATAATATTTAATTTGATATTCTGATGTTAGAAACATCGCAAAAGTAAATGTTATTTGTAATAAAATTCTATGATTTTAAATTATTCATAACAAACATTCTAATTATTGATTTTCTGTGCAACGAAAATCTATTATTAAAAATTCTTTATACTGAGTAACCTACATATTGATTATTCTATGACATGATAATCTCACGATTTTCTAAATAACGAAAATCTGTTAAACTTTTGTCTGAAAGTACACCCGTATTTTTTATTTTTTAACTCAGTCGTATGCGCAAGAAATCCGACGACGTATTCGATTATATTTTCTTCAAAGTTTAACCTTTTTAACTAAGTTTTTGAATGAATTAAAAAAAAATTATTAATTAATTATTAATTCTCATTTAACTTTTAGCATTTTCCTTTGTCTTTATTTCTCTGTAATTTATACACAACTTCATGTTTTAAATTCTGTGTAAACAACAATGACATGAACGTCGCGCACCGCAAAAAATCGAAACACGTCTTAGGTTACTTGAAATTAAACAAACTGTTACAATGAAAATAAATAAATTGTCAAATTCACTTTTTTAAAATTTAAATAAACTCAATTTAACATATCTTAATATATTGTTACTAAGATAGTTTGGCTCCAATCAGCTCCGAAAAAGCAGTCAAAATCATTAAGGCGACGTGGGTTCACAATTTGCAATACCGTGCTTGTTTTTGAAAAATCACTATTATTAAACTACTACAGTTTATTCTACAAAAAAATTACATAAAAATCTTAAGGATTTTCTACAGACACCCACAATAGGCAAAACACGATTGAGCATTTTTGGCTCGATAGAAAAAAATCACAAACATACCTCTTAATTTGCCTAAATTTGTCTTTATAATACATTATTCTTTTTTATACAATCACTTTTTTATATGAAAATTATACCAAAAAATGTATTATCTAAATATCTATCTGTTTTGGCTACAAAAAAAAATTATAAATACAATACAAAAAAAATAATAAATAAAACACAGTGAAATATTTGTCGAGAGCGAAGGAAGGGTCGGAGCCGGGCTCGACGATATTTCGCAGTGTTTTATTTATTATTTTGTTTGTATTATATTTATAATTTTTATGTTATGTTATAATGATTATTAGATAATACATTTTTTGGTATGATTTTCATAAAAAAAGGTGGTTGTATAAAATAGTAACATGTATTATAAAGGCAAAATTAGGCAAATTTAGGGGTATGTTTGTGATTTTTTTCTATCGAGCCAAAAATGCTCAATCGTGTTTTGGCTATTGTGGGTGTCTGTAGAAAATCCTGAAGATTTTTATGTAAATTTTTTGAGGAATGAACTGTAGTAGTTTAATAACAGTGATTTTTTAAAAACACGCACGGTATTGCAAATTGTGAACCCACGTCACCTTAAAAATAAGGACTGGGCCCTTAACATGTTGCTTGTGACCTATTGTGTTTTGAAATGAATTCACAGATTATAGGAAGTAGAGGGGTCGGAACGTCCTTTTTACTCTAAATCGGATCCAATCAGTCCTAACTGCGATTACATCTTCCGATTTCCTAGTTAGGATTCCTTCAAATTGGATAGTGTAATAACTGCATTACTGGTTTGAGATATACGTGTTAATGAAATAACGCAAAACCTCACAGCCCATGAAACTGAACAACTTTTGTTCTACATGAATGTGAATGTTTGTATGAAAATCCGAATTAAATTTTAGGCCTTTTGGGAATGTTGTAGAACAAAAGTTGTTCAGTATCGTAGACTGAGTTACAACCTGAGAGGTTTTGCGTTATTTCATGAACTCGTATATACCTAAAGGCAATTTGCCTTAAAAAAAAATAATAAAAATGTTGTAAAAAAATAATTTTTTTTTAAATATTTAAAAGCAGAAAATTAATAAGTTCTGTTAGGTGATTTTATTAAGGAAGTGTTTGTTAATAACGTGTTATTACGTGAAAGGACCACATTGTAAAATGTAAAATATGCATTTCACACATTTAGGTAGTGAATGGAACAGGTTTTAAGCGGTAATGGGGAGTGCACCGAATTCGAGAGTCGTGTTTGGCGGCGGCCACAGCAAATTGTGGACCAGAAGGCATGCTTCAGCTTTGAGATAGAAGCAGTACTATAATAAAACTATCAAAAAAAGTGATTATACTAGCTTTTACCCGCGATTTCATTCGAATATCTCGTGGGATTTGCGGTTTACCTGTGACTCGAGTATCTGCATAAAAAATAAACACATTGCTTCGACTTTTCGTGGAGTTGGAAAAAATAAATTAAATTTTTCATTATTATAATATTAGGTAGAGCAGTGTTTAAAATTTTACAATTAATAAAATTATTTTTTTAAGCAACCCCCCTTTAGCTGAGAACCATCTCGATCACGTCAGCTTTCAAATTAAAAAAAACGTATCATAATCGGTCCATTTGTCTAGGGGCTACAGTGCCACAGACAGACAAACAGGCATGTCAAATTTATAACACCCCTCTTTTTGCGTCAGGGGTTAAAAATAGACTAGTTTGAAATGTCCAATTCATTTTAGTATTCTCTACCTAAATCTCTTTCTCCACCAACTGCAACAAAGATTAAATAATTTATAGCACGCAGCTGTTATTAACGCTATAAACTGGAAGTAATTTCATTTTAGTCATTTATTTATTTATTTAATTTATTGCACTATAAAATTAATGTACAATAGGTATAATCTTAACGCTAAGCGCTGTCTACCATTTATCATATTTATCAGAATACCTAAGTATCCATTATATTTCCTCAATTTTAGACCATGGCGACTTTGGAACTGGAAATCAAAAGCTATTTTAAATACCTAAATTAATTAAACCTAAAACTTTGACAGGAAAAAGTTATCATTTTAATTCAACCAAGTAACGTAAATAACCTATTGCTTGTTTGATCGCGTGATATTCGTATCGTATATTAAAGGCCTTCTGTGCCTACTTATGATGTGGTTGTCGACCACTTTCTACCTGCCTTTATGGAGGACAGGTGGAATTTTCGCGCCCGATCGAAATGTCACATAGCCTCTGCTACGAATAATTCAAATGCTTTCGCTGCGACGTTCGAAAAGTTCGTTACATTTGGAGATGCCGTTAGGTTGGGGTCGATACAGATATGTCTTTTCATGAAAACGTGTTTCGTCCTTATCCTTTTCGGTGTATGGCACGTCAGTTTTTTACCCGCGTACGGCGAAGCCAAAAGGAGGGTTATGTGTTTCGCCGCTGTGGCTGCATGTTCATCTGTTCCCTCGTATTTATAAAGATTCTATGATATCTTGACAAATGCGGTCGTCCGTATAGAAATTACCTTTGTACACATTGCTTTCTTTACAGATTCCGTCCACAGATTAAACAGTATTTTTGTAAAACCGTTATAACACAGTTTTTATTAAACAGTGTTTTATTAAACAGTATTTAATAAAACCTTTTTTCTTACAGGTCCCAACCGGGATGGATGAGGGGTTGCTCAACGACCTTCTAGAATGTTCCGTGTGCCTGGAGCGGCTCGACACCTCCTCACGAGTCCTGCCGTGCCAGCACACTTTCTGTCTCAAATGTTTGAAGGTAAGATAAAATATTTAAATCCATATCCATACTTACAATAAATTGAAATCCCCTATGCGTATATTTGTCTGTATATACTCGATAAACTACTGTGTTAATTTGGTGTTTTTACTAAAGTTGCGAGTTTCTGCGGTAAGGTTTACATTTACTCGTATAATACACACCGTATAACAAGTGTAATATATTATATAATTTTGGTGTCTACCTACCTAATATTTTACGTATGATTAATTATTCAATAAATTTATTGTACCCAATTCCATTATAAATGTACTTTTAATATTCCATGTGACAATAATGGCTCCAGTTTACCTCCCTGGGGAACACCCATTGACATGAATATATCTATATATTCTCGGCGTCTTCAAACACGGCCATGTCCTTTTTGGTAATTGATACTTATAGCGCTGCAGGAAGGCTGCAGTGCTAAGTTCCCTTTTAAGTAATTCTTTAAAACCACAGCGCTAGATTCGCTAAGTGTCATTAATATTCATTCATTCTTCATTCTCATAGACTAAGCACGAGAGTAGTACAGAAAGGTCAATATATTTTTACCTACCTACGAGTACGTGGTTCAAATTAAATCCTATATATCACTACATAGTATAAAACAAAGTCGCTTCCCACTGTCTGTCCCTATGTATGCTTAGATATTTAAAACTACGCAACGGATTTAGATGTGGTTTTTTTTAATAGATAAAGTGATTCATGAGAAAGGTTTATATGTAAAATACATACCCGTGCGAAGCCGGGGCGAGCCGCTAGTATTTTAATAAATGTGAATGTTGGTAAGTATGGCTGGATATACAGATGGGTGTATGGATGGTTGTATGATTGTATAGATTTTTAGATTGTAGACCTCCGACTAGCTTTTACGATCTTCGCGGAAGGGGAGGCGGCTGGTGCATTCTTAATGTGTTTTTTCTTTGTTTTTTTTTCTTATCATAGTTATAAAGGTAAAAGTTAAACTGCATATATCTGTTTCTTTGGTAACCTTATATTATTCTTACTTAAATTCTTTACATAATGTTTTGCACTAGAAGAAAGTGATTTCTTGTACTTGTATACCTTTTTGTTTTTTTTTCTTTGTTAGCTATCTACGTATTTAATGTATTATATAATCATACACGTAGGTATTGGGTCTAAATTACATATGTTTATTTAGATTACATATATGAAAAATTGTAATCGGCTTATAGATATACATATAAGTTCTTATATATATTTTATATTGATGCTGTTAATCTTCTGAATAAAATCAAATAAAATAGATGGTCAAATAATAATAATAATTATAGGGACAAACATAATAAAACATCAAAACTGTAAGCCGCCATCAATAGCATAGATAAAAATTATAAATATAAACATTTTCAAACGATTTACAAACATTAATAATGGAAGAGATCGCTGTCAGCGATAAGACCGCCCATTGTACCTATGTACTGGGTGGCGCAAAAGTAAAGACCCTATTTGGTTCAGCTATAACATTTTTTCTAAATTAGAAAACTAGATTTAGGTTTTTTTAAATGTATATTTGTGCCATTAAATTTCGTACCATTAGGATTTAAAGATGATGTCTTTTAAATGGTGACCTCCAGAGTTGATACACATTTGAGCCCTATTTATGACATTTTGCATAACTTGCCGTAACACTTCCTGCGATATGTTCGTTATTTCTTGACGAATGTTTTCTTTTAGAGCTGCGAGAGTCTGTGGCTTGTTCACATACACCCGAGATTTCAAAAAACCCCAAAGAAAGAAGTCTGGACTGGTCAGATCGGGTGATCTTGCAGGCCAAGGCAAATCGCCAAAACGAGAGATAACTCGGCCTGGAAAAGCGTCCCTCACTAAGTCCATAGTGTCGCGCGCTGTGTGTGCCGTAGCGCCGTCTTGTTGAAACCAGATGTGCTCCAGCCCCAATTCGTCCAAACTGGGTATCAAAAACTCTCGTAACATGGTTCTGTAGCGTTCTCCAGTGACAGTTATCGCATTGCCTCCAGCGTCTTCGAAAAAATAGGGTCCGATCACTCTGTCAACACAGATGCCACACCATACAGTAACTTTTAGTGGGTGTAGAGGTGTTTCTTGAATAATGCGCGGATTATCAGTGCCCCAGAACCGAGTATTCTGCTTATTGACATGCCCTGAGAGATGGAAATGCGCTTCGTCACTCATAACCAATTTTGAAGGAAAATCATCCTCTTCAAGGTTGAGGTTTATGACGCGCTGGCAGTAATCTAGACGAGCTCGGTGGTCAGCAGGCAGCAGCTGATGAGTCATTTGAGTTTTATACGGGAACATCTTTAAGTCTTTCACCAAAATACGCTGCAGGGTCCGTCTGGAAATGCCCAATTGCGTGGCACGTCGCCTCGTTGATGTTTCTGGACACTCTTCCACATCTTCGCGCACAGCATCGATATTTTCAGCTGAACGGCCTGTTCTTGGTCTCCCAGACTTAGGTCTATCCAATGTTGAGCCAGTTGCTTCAAGGCGTGTGGCAAAGCGTCGAATTGTGCGACCAATCGGTGCCGGACGGTGGTGAAATCGTCGACGAAATTCACGTTGTGTTCTTATCACTGATGAATTATTCCGTAAGAACATTGACACAATTATTCCACGTTCTTGGGGAGTAAAACGGTCCATGTTTATTTTCAGTGTATTTTACATTTGTTCACTACACAATTTTCAACAACAGAATGACAGAAAATGTCATATAAAAAAAATAAAAGTATTTTCTTTAGTGCCAGTACTTTTGCGCCACCCAGTATATATGTTTACAATTTGTGTTTTGTTAATTTTTTTTTTATTTATTTTTTAGGTAAAGAGTTATTCATTCATTCATTAATTCATTCATTAATAACTGAGTAGCAAACAAATAGTTTTTCGATACTTCCATGAAGAAAGTGAAATGTAGGCATATTTATGATGTCTACATTTCAATTCTGTTTTGTTAGTCTATGACGAATCATTTAATCGGTTGACAGATCTTTCACTCAACATTATGGCAGCCGAAATTTTGCAATCCGAATTTTATTTTCAATCAATGAAATCTAGTTACTTACCGATGGGAAGTTATTCCTTCATATTTTGCTTTGTTCTTTGAATTACTAGTGCAGTATCTCAACACACACCAAGGCATTTTTGACTAAGTTGACAGTGTTTTCGTGGAGTGTATTATGCGCGTATTGCTAGCGAGTGACTATTGTTAGGTGAACAGTGATAGCATATGATGAACAGAACAACTGTGGTATGTGGCGTCTTCTCTAGTACGTAAGTACATAGATCACGTTGGGAACACCCATGATTGTATGAAAGACTAGTTGTGCCCGCGACTTCGTTCGCGTGGTTGTCGGAATGGTATATAGCCTAAAGCCTTCCTCTATAAATGGACTACCCAACAAAAAAAGAATTTTTCAAATCTGACCATTAGTTCCTGAGATTAGCGCGTTTAAACAAACAAACAAACTCTTCCGCTTTATAATATTAGTATAGATTAATTATGAAATTATTTATTAATAAAACAATACATACAGTTTCGCAGAAATTATTTGTTAATCGCGGGACCCTTTTGAACTTAACATTTAAATTGGTAAGTATAAAATTTTGCCAGTGTGTCGATTGGTATATTTTGGTGTAAAGGAACGATATTTGACAGCAGAAATAAACATCTGATTGCATTATGATGACTAACAGTGAATAAAAGATTTCCCGAAAGTATTATGTCATGTTTTACAAAGAGACGTGTCTTCATCGCAACAGATGATTACGTCAAGCAGGCATAATAAAGCCGTGACCGACACTGTGGAGCTCGAGGAATATGAAAATAGTACGCGTTTACAGCTAAATGGGACAACGTAAACAATGTACGTAGAGACTGGAGAAAAATTGTGGGAAGAAATTTTAAGTACAGTACGATTTACTAAATATTTCGCCAAAAAGTGTCTGAATTGTAGTCTCGACCACTTTTCAAGAAAAAATGCGCTCCATCTTTATTGTCATACTTATCGTAATAAATTATCTAGAGATACTTAGTACAGGGTATGGTCATAGGATCAACAAAATAATAAGATCTAACCCGGTCCTCAAGTAGACAACTATAAGAGTCAAAGTCAAAAGTTTTTATTCAATGTAGGATAAATATATCACTTATTGAAGGTCATTATTTTTAAGAAGACGATGTAACTTCAAGACACGCGACAATGCGTCATTCAAGGTAAGGTTTCAAACTCAAATAAATCCTCTTACTAAACCAAGAAAATAAGAAATGGACCTTCAAACTGAGCTAGGTAAAATTCCGCTGAAATTCTTATTGGTCCTAGGAAATGATTCTAATTTAATTTTGTTACATGTCACGACATTTCACAAAACTCAGGTACCTAGCTAAAAATCTCGTAGTTTTTAAATTCTTCATATATAACATATCTAACAGTGTTGTAAATGTCAGTAGAGCAAAATAAAAGTAGCTTCTCAAAAATCCAGATTTACCGGTGTAGTTGCAGCTTTCAGTAAACAAATATGAAAATAGTTCGTGGAACTTTACAGCTGACAAAGTGGGCCAACGTAAACATACCGTTGGACGGTCGGTACAGACTGCAAAAATGATTTTTTATACTTAAGGTGAAGAGGTAAGCAAATGGCCTTGAAGTGTGAAATAAATTGTTAACCCGTAAATATGGTGATAATTTCCATATTGCTCTTCGTCATGCACTAGATATCCTTTTAAGTTATTTTATGAACTGGCGTTGAAACTATTATTGGTGATCCGTCTAGCTTTAAAACTTAAATAATAATAATATTAATACTAATGTAAATACTTTCAACGGTGGTTCATAAAATAATTTAAAGGGCTATCTAGTGCATGACGAAGAGCAATATGGAAATATGTAGATATATATATCACCATATTTACCAGTTAACAATTTATTTCACACTTCAAGGCCATTTGCTTATCCCTTCACCTTAAGCAAAAAAATTACATCAAAAAAATTACATCCATTTCTGAAAGATTTTGTCATAGATTTATATGTATAAAAATATTTTCAGAATCTTTTATTTGGCAGATTTTGATTTAATAAGCATAGTTCTTGTTACAAAATACAGGAATTACCACCCAGAGGTGATCTACCGTAGCGTAGCCTGCTTGGAAATCGCTCAACAGTCTACGCACCCAAGTCTCTTGTCTCTTGGAGATCTTTAGTCTAAGCAGTCTAAGTGGAGAATAATTAATTTCTTACAAAACGTGTGCGAGTGTGGTTTCGCCGCGGAAACTATGGCCCACCTGCTTTCTGGTCCAGGGTACAATCTCCTCCTGATACCTACACTCATCATTATCATCATCCGAGCGTGTTCCCGGTTGCATCCTCAGCGGTTACGCTTCCCGGGGTCCGCTACCTAACCTAGGTGATTTGACGAGGTTACTGATTTTTAAACAGAGCGAGCGACTGCCGTTTGACCTGCGCAACTCTAGGGTAGACCAGAACCAATTATAGGAATAGGTTTACAAACGCTTGATGGCGTTCGGGACCCACAGCTTTACGTGCCTTCCGAAGCACTGCATCATCTTTCTTTTCGGATAACAATATCCTTACCAGACTAGAAACAACTTTTCACAAACTAATGCGGTTGTAGTCATCCTGTCACCGACGCTCTCGACTATTTCTTTGGATACTGTTACAGAGGACCCCGCCGTCGAAGTGGCCATTATTGGGCTGATATGTTCTATATATGTATATGGACATGGAAACTACTTCACCTACAAGAACGTAGTTCTTAAATTATAGATAGATAGATATTCTATATAGTTAATATATACATACATTAAAACTTATTGACACGCAAACAAGAAAAATAAATAAATATATAGGGACAAATCACACTGATTGAGCTGGCCCCAAAGTAAGTTTTAAACTTGTGTGACGGGATACTAACTCATCGATACTATATTTTATAATAAATACATATACATCGTGTTAATGAAAGAACGCAAAGCCTCTCATGGTACCTCAGCCCATGTAACTGAACAACTGTTGTTCAACAACTTTCACGAAACAAAAAAAAATTGATTTGACATACAAACTGATCAGCTGATCGAGTCAATTTGTATGAAAATCCGATTTTTTTTTTGATTTCGTAAAAGTTGTTCAGTTACAAGGGCTGAGGTACCATCTGAGAGGTTTTGCGTTCTTTCATTAACACGATGTATAGATAAACAGCCAAGACCCAGGACAATTTGAAAAAGAACAATATAATTTAAAAAGAAACTTATCACTTGTTACTCCAGTTGTACATATCGAGTAAATGAAAAGTTGCTCGTCGGTCGTGTACGGTAGCGCTTGTTACAGAATATTCAGTGCATCCTGGGACCGTCACCATTGTATTTCTCAGCGTTAGATATCCTGCGCTATATTTTAAAACAAAGGGCTACGGGGAATAAACTTTGACCGTATGTTTTTCGGAACATTCAAGTTTCGGCTTTTAACTTTGACTATTAGGTCACTACTAATTAAGGTAAAGATATAGGCAAATGGCCTTGAAGTATGAAATAAATTATTAACTCGTAAATATGGTGATAATTTCCATATTGCTCTTCGTCATGCACTAGATAGCCCTTTAAATTATTTTATGAACTGCCGTTGAAACTATTATTGGTGATCCGTCTAGCTTTAAAACTTGCCGTGGCCACTTTTGGCGGAGGCAAGTTTTAAAGCTAGACGGACTAATGTAAATACTTTCAACGGTGGTTCATAAAATAATTTAAAGGGCTATCTAGTGCATGACGAAAAGCAATATGGAAATTATCACCATATTTACGAGTTAACAATTATTTCAAATGAAGGCGCCACTTCAAGGCCATTTGCCTGTACCTTCACTTAGGTAGGCAAGCACACAGGAACTAGTGAAAAAGTTCCTAGATCCGTAGACTTGTTGTAAAAGAGTTATTATTTTATTATTATTTATTTCTTTATCAAAGTTTATTGACCAAAGTAAAAATACAGAGTGACTTTTTAAACACTGTCCAAAATTTTGGAGCAAGTTCAGTCCATGATACTGAACTACTTTCTACAAAAAAAGTAATTAAAAATCGATAAAAATTTTTCGTCCTCCCATACAAAATCCGTTTGTTTGAGCGCTGATTTGTATGGGAGGACGAAAAATTTTTACACTGTAGCCTGTATACTTTTAACAAATGGCGGACTAAATGTTAATAGCATTTTCTCCCAGTCAACCATAGGGATTAGCAGAGAAAATTGTGCGGCGCAAAAGCCATAAATATACATACATCAAAAATACTAAGTACTTCATACACACTATATAATACATAAATATATCAGAGTAAATACCTACTTACAATACATACAAATAAATATTATTCATTGATTGATTGAATTCTATGGATTCATTAAAATATATAAGACTAGGTCACACGAGGTATAATTTTGTTTGGCTTTAAATGTACTCGTAATAAGCTTGAACTGCAGTTGTCAAATAGGTCTAAAACAAAAATAAAAAAGCTTGCTGAAGTTTATCTCATTGCCAGTACGTACGGCAATGGAAATAAAATGATCAGACTATAACTTAGAACCCTTGTGTCTAGAAACTAGACCGCTATGAGGTCACACACAGGTTTACTTAGTTAGGATAGCCTACCAAGTAATTCTATCCTTCAGCAAATACCATCGCTCAAATCTTGAGGAAAGGATGGGACCCACCTAAGCCGTATTGTTTGCTCAGCAACGTATCATAATACGTCAAGTAGTTTGTATTTGTAGAGCTACGATGCTCAAACTACAAGGGCCACACCGAAAAGATCGGGAATAGAAAAAAGTACAAAGATAATATAATAATGTTTACTTTTATTGTTTTTTTCAATGCTGAGGGAAACCCGAATCTGCTCGTATGTCACATGTCTATCTGCTTTTATTAATTGGCGTACAGCATCGATGTTATCTTGTGTTACCGCTGTTTTTGGCCGACCAGTAGAAGACTGTGGTAAGAGAGGAACGTCCACGACGTAACACAGAATACCAACGATATATAGTCGTTTTACTAGGTGCTTCAAGTTCATAAATAGAAACAAGCTCGGCGAGACATTGTTCTTGAGATAAACCTCGACGAAAGTTATGAAAAATTATTGCACGAAAATGTTCCCGCGTGAATTTTTCTCACCGACTTTTCAAATTCAAATGGTCAATACTCTTTTCTTTTTTACTTTATTTATTATTTACTTTATTACATTCAAAAATGGAATTGTGTTCGAAATAATACTACATTTCAAACACCAAAAAGGTTTTACTCTAATTTATTCCTAAGTATTCTATTCCCGATCTTTTCGGTGTGGCCCTCGTACCACAAATCGCAGCCTATAACCGAAAAGAGCTTGATTCGTATCGTATCGTAGTAGATCGAAGTTCGTTCGTTTGTCAATGTTCGTTGAGCACCACTTGCTTGCGGCGTAGAAAATATCGTGACGTAAAAAAACACCAGTCAATTAATTGTTGAATGGATAGGAAAAGGCTAGAGGAAATTAAAGCGTTGTGTGTGATCGACGTCTTCTTCTGCCTTATTCTTATTCAACTCTTTATGTGGGGTTGACAGAGCTCCTCAGCATTTTCCACCTTCTTTTTTCGCTAAAGAATAATTTTCCGTATAAGCTTATTGTGGGGCCTAAGTACTTATCAAGACAAATGTAATAAGCCCAAACTCGATGGGGTTGCGTCGTTTTATTACAGGGTTCCTATAGCCACCTTCCGGCTCCATCATCAGATCAGCTTCTTGTTATAATAATATTGCATTGTCATCTGATTGAAACTTTTTTTTTTTAGCCATTTATGTCCCATAGTTGGGCAAAAGCCTCCCCTTTTCGTTTCCAATAACTTATATCCTCGGCTAATTCCCTCCATTCTTTATCGAAAGCGGACAACTCGTCTCTCCATCTTATCCTAGGTCTTCCTCTCGACCTGTTTCCGTCTGTAGGTACCCATGCTGTTGTTGTGTGGGTATTAAAATAAGCATAAAAAGCATACAAAATTTCATCTCAATCGAAAACCGGAAAGTAGCTCAAATTTAACTTGCAAGATTTGACCCAAACAAATAAACAACAAAGATGGCAGAGAGAAGAGAGGAATGGAGGCATCTCCACTTAACTCCACCGACAAAAGCAAGCTCTTAAGTTAAAGAAGAGGGCAAGCTGAACAAAAGCTTGTAAAAATGTCAGTACCCTTCCTACCCATATCTTCTTTACACTTTCCATGCACTGTTTCTTTGATTTCCCTCTATAGTGATCAACTAATTCTTTAATATGATTACAAAAGCTGATTAGGATTGAGGTATTTCTTACGACGCGCAAGACTAAAATTGATCTGGGGAGCAGTTTTCGATATCAAAATACCTAATCTTAATCAGGACTTTTTTTGTGTCCACTGCAGCACGACTGTTTGTACTACCAGCCATACTTGGCCAGAGCAGCCAGAGTATTTGGCCTACACTCTCCACGCTGGCCAAAAGGCCAAAAGGGTTGGAGAGGTCTCACCGATGTTTTAGTTAGCTTGTTAGATTTCCTAATTTGCCTTCTACGACATCTACGGGAAGACTTGGAGTGGCCCTATTCTACTCTGCCAGAAACCACACGGCATAAAATAAAATTCTTAAAGCTTCTCTTTATTTAGTGCACAATTTTCTTTTCGAATTTACCTAGACGTTTTTATGAGATCCATAGCTGCCTCAGCGTTGCTTTTCACGCCCATTCGTCTAAAAATGTCCTAATTAGCCGCTTAATCTCGTCTTAATTTTACAGTTTATTTCTATTTCTGTGGCGCGGCTGCGTAACAGTATCCTGCGTTAACAGGCCCTTCCTCTATCGTAAATAAACACTTCATTCCGGCGCTGAGTCAGGAGTGACTCAGTGGATACTTGCGCTTATCGTGTCTCATTGACTGATCGAAGTCGGACGATTTGAGACCACTTAAAATTGATAACTTCTTTGATGTGATGAAAGGGTTCTATCAAATGCAAATGATTAGTGTTGTCGCTTTGAAATCTTATGGGGTGAGCTGGCTATCATCATCCGAGCGTATGGTTGCATCTTCCGCGGTTATGCTTCAGAGCCCGGGTTCCGCTAACTAAACCTAGGTGATTTGACGAGGTTACTGGTTTTTACACAGATCAACTGCCGTCTGACCACCGCAACCCAAAGGGTAGACCAGAACCAATCTAGGATAGGTTTAAACATACGCTAGATGGCGTTCGGGGTCCACAGCTTTACGTACCTTCTGAAGCACAGAATCATCTTTCTTTTTGGATAGTCCGGTGATTTAAGCCTGCAATATCCCAAACCAGACTGGAAAAACCTTTTCACATAGTATGCTTCCCAGTGGGATTTGAACCCACGTCCTCCGGCTCACAAACCGAACGGCTTGACTGCTGGACTACGGAATACGGAGGCATGGGGTGAGCTGAGCTGGCTATATGGCTATCATCTAGTCATCAATATTGAGCATTTCTCTAAGGATGTTTATGGTCAATTTGTTACGATAACGGATGTAAAGCGTCCCTGAGTGCGGGCTAATCCAGATTCAGTGCGCCTGCTAACCGGCAAGCTTAAATCGTCGGTCTCGGTTGATGTCGATAACAGTCGATAATACGTTATGTATGTCACCTGATTTCTACCTTGTGGTCTGGGAGAAAAGTAAACGTAGAATGTTTCAGCTGCTTCTCTTCGAGTACATATGTATGTGAGTAGATATTTACAACCACTCATTGAACAAGTTACGGCGGCAAATAATCATTCACCTCACCAAGCAAACTAATTAATTAATGTTTTCTATCTTTTTCATATTTTTATTTTCTTTTTCTCTTTTAAGGTGAAGGGATAAGCAAATGGCCTTGAAGTGTGAAATAAATTGTTAACTTGTAAATATGGTGATATATATATATACATATTTCTATATTGCTCTTCGTCATGCACTAGATAGCCCTTTAAATTATTTTATGAACCACCGTTGAAAGTATTTACATTAGTCCGTCAAGCTTTAAAACTTGCCTCCGCCAAAAGTGGCCACGGCAAGTTTTAAAGCTAGACGGATCACCAATAATAGTTTCAACGGCAGTTCATAAAATAATTTAAAGGGATATCTAGTGCATGACGAAGAGCAATATGGAAATTATCACCGTATTTACGAGTTAACAATTTATTTCACACTTCAAGGCCATTTGCTTACCTCTTCACCTTAAGGTGACGTGGGTTCACAATTTGCAATACCGTGCGTGTTTTTGAAAAATCACTGTCTTTAAACTATTGTTATATACACTGTTCTTTAACTGTTTATTCCTTAAAAAAAAATACACAAAAATTTGAAGTATTTTCTACAGACACCCACAATAGCCAAACAATTGAGCATTTTTGGCTCGATAGAAAAAAATCACAAACATACCTCTAAATTTGCCTTTATAATACATATTACTTACAACACTATTTTATACAATCACCTTTTTATATGAAAATTATACCAAAAAATTTATTATCTAAATATCTATACGTTTTGGCTACAAATAAATATAATACAATATTTCACTGTGTTTTATTTATTATTTTTTAATAAATTATTCACAGTGAAATATTTGTCAAAAGAAAAGAAATGCCCGAGCCGTGCTCGACCATATTTCGCAGTTTTTTTTTTTTTTTTTATTATATTTATAAATTTTTTTGTTTCAAAAACACGCACAGTATTGCAAATTGTGAACCCATATCACCTTAATATTTTACTTCGATAAAAAAAATGTTAGAATCTAGCGCATTACCTTATTAATGATTTGTTATTAGACTTTTTAGGCATACGTATTTATGGAAAACAATCAAGAACAACACAAATAATCTTTAATGTACTTACCAAAATATGGTTGTTATCTGTTCTGTGTGCTAATAAAGAAATGAAAAGTATGGGCGAGAACCTGAATCATGTTAATTGGTAATGCGGCTAGTAATTCATCACTAGTTTGATTCCCATTTTTCACCTTCACGTCTACCATTATGCTAAGAGTGACCTGGATCTTGCGGTCTCTGTCTCTCCGTAGGGGATAGAGACGTGATAAATGATAATGTTACTGAATCTAAGCTGTGGTCGTTGCGTAACGCTAGTATCGGTAGCTTTTAAACAAATAAAAAAAAAATATATAAATAAACATTACACGTAATGTTCACTCAAATTTTGACGTGTAAAAGTGCCTGCAAAGGCCTAATTACTGAATAAATATTTGAAATTGATTTTGAACATGTTGTAGAAGATTAAACGGGCAAGTGCGAGTCGGACTCGTACATGAAGGGTTCCGTACCTCCGTACAATGTTTTATAACGCTGAGGAAACACGTTTTTTGTTTAATTTTTAACTTTATCTTATTTTTAGTATTTGTTGTTATAGCGGCCATAATAATACATAATCTGTGAAAATTTCAAGTTTCTAGTTAATTCCATTATAAAGATCTAGTAAAAAAGGCTGAAAAAACACGTTTTTTGTATGACGACCCCCTTATATTTTTAACTTTTTTATTATTATTAGTATTTGTTGTTATAGCGGCCACAGTAATACATAATCGGTGAAAATTTCAAGTGTCTAGCTATTACGGTTCAAGAGATAGAGCCCTGTGACAGACGGACAGACAGCGGAGTCACAGTAATAGGGTCCCGTTTGCACCCCTAGGGTACCCCTAAAAAGTATATAACATGGTGCTACTGACTCATCTCAGTTTAAACCCAATGTTAGGAATGCGCGATATACTGTGTGGTAAACAGTGCTCTAGTTGTGAACCTGGTCACGTTGTCAATCAAACCAATGACTCAGTCATAGTCAGTCATAAATCTTAGTAAGTATGGGCGATAACAAGTGAAATGAGTTTATTTACAGAAGCAGTCTTCTTGAAGGGTTTGATATCTGTTTAGTTTCCGCAACTTCGTCTGCGTTTTTCCAGCGACTTCATCCGCGTTTTTTTTATAAAAATATAAGTATTTTCAGATTCGCCTCATAGAAATATAATCAAAATGGGTTCAGTAGTTTCGCTGTTAAATGAAAAATAAAACTAGTAAACAATTTTATTAAGAATTTGACTTTCCTGAGAATTAATTATTTTTTTTGGAAAATTGTTAATGTCTTGTCCTTCTTCAGCCCATTGTCACCCAATGCTGTAGCCATTTCGTACGATCTTTAGCTTTCTTCATCCAAGTCTTTCCGGCAATTCTTCTTCTTATCGAGTTGAAATGGTTACACTGTAGCTTCAATTTCAAATCACCTGTGACCAGTATGTGGCCACGGCGATCCCTCTGTCGTTAGCTTTATTAAGGTCCTCTATGGTACATGACGTAGGGCAGCCCGGACATGACAAAAGGTGGTCCATCGACTGAATGGCACCGGCAATTTTGATCAGATCAGTCCATCTTGTAATTGGTCTACCAACGCGGCGGCCAGTTTTAGGTCTCCACTCACTTCTTTTCCCCAACTTTGGTCTATGGTTCGGCATATATGGCTCGCTCATCGCCATTTCCTTTGCGCTACCACCTTGGCTATGTCGGTGAGTCTCGTCCGTCTACGAATTTCCGTGTTCCTTATTCTATCCCTATAGGATAGAATAGAATTGTTAATCTAAGTACATAATTGAAATTCGTTTTCGTGTGTGTAAGTGGCCAAGTCTGGTGTAAGATTTTTCACGCTGCCTAAAGGCATCTGAGATAGCTTGTCAACTGCCATACAATGTTAAAATGTACTTAAACAGATGACATGAACTCAAGAGTGTTCAATATCCGCCTCACTACATTGTATCCGGTGACCGGTCTGACTGATCCACGCTGCACCAAACCTTTTTTTGCTTTGTCTGTGTCTCGTCTACACAAAAAGGTATAAAAAGGGCTCTGACACGTTGACACATGTTTAACTTTTCAGTTTTAGTTTTAACGAACATTTTAGCTGCTACACATAACTGTTCTGATAAAGGCTACACCAAGTAGAGAACGGTTTTAAAATTGAGTATTTGATTCATGTTTTCATTGTCAATAGTAAATATACAGGATGATTTTAAACCTCGTAGCAATGTTTAGGGAAAGTATGTACTCTTTAAGCAAAGTAACTACTTTTTTGTTTTTACTACCTTTTTTGCTACATCCCTAAAGTAAACTGGTAGACAATGCTAAGCATTAAGTTTTACCTTTTGTAACATAATCGTTAGATTATTGTGCAATAAATATAAAATAAAATTAAAATAAAAAATACATGTTCTATCATATACAGGCTGACTTTTAAACCACCAGCCAAATTTTTGGAGCAAGTTCAGTCCATGATACTGAACTACTTTCTATAAAAAAAGTTATTAAAAATCCATGAAAATTTTTCGTCCTCCCATAGAAAATCCGTTTGACTGAGCGCTAATTTGTATGAAAAGGCGAATTTTTATTTTAGTTTTTCGTCAATTGTTTTTATGGAAAGTAGTTCAGTATCATGGACTGAACTTGCTCCAAAAATTTGGCTGGTGGTTTAAAAGTCAGCCTGTATAGCTTGTCCTAACTATCCTATCCTAATCCTCATTTCCTAACTAATATTATAAATGCGAAAGTGAGTTTGTATATTTGTTTGTTTGTTTGTTACCTTTTCACACTTTATCTACTGAACCTACCGTTTTAAAAATTCGCATACACATAGTTAGGAGTACTGAAAGGGATATAGAGTACCTATCATCCCGCAAAAAGGAATGTTCCCGTGGGATTTGGGATACGCGAGCGAAGCCGCGGGCAAAAGCTAGTTTCATAATAAAAACCAACGAAAACAGCCGACAAATATCTCCTGCATTATCGGGACCCGTTTTGCGTGGGGAGCCAGGGCCGGCCTCAGCTCCTGCTGGAAGCTCAGGACGTCTGTAGGCGCCCTGATCGCTTCCGTCATGGTTCCCTGATGTTCCAGGAACCTTCTCACGTCTGCGACGCCATCGTCGGTTTATAATTATATCATCCGTGTTTAAATGTAATCATAACATCATTGTTACGTTAACGCCTCTTATCTGAATCTCAAACAATGAGCTATTTATCTTACGTGATATTATGATACAATATTAATATTATAATACATTTTTGATGTGTAGTCGGGAGGCAAACGGAAGGAAGTTTGTTAAGCAGAATATTATGGATGAAATGAGTCTGGGTTTTTAGGGTTGCGTACCCAAAGGGTTCAAACAGGACCCTATTACTGAGACTCCGCTGTCTGTCCGTCTGTCTTTCTGTCCGTCTTTCACAGGGCTCTATATCTTGAACCGTAATAGCTAGACACTTGAAATTTTCACCAACTATGTTTTACTGTAGCCTCTATAACAACAAATACAAAAAATAAGAAAAAGTTAAAAATCAAAGAGGTCGTCATATAAGACATGTGGTTTTTCAGCGTTTTTTAAATATAACTTTATAATTACGTTATCTAGGTACTTCAGATTAAGTATTACTACATTATGGCTACTGTAACAACAAATACTAAAAATAAGATAAAATTAAAATTAAATGGGGGTCGTCATACAAAGCGTTTTAAAACATTGTACGGAGGTACGGAACCCTTAATGTACTAGTCAGACTCGCACTTGCCCGTTTATTGTTATTGATTTGCTGATTGAAAGTGCCAAGGCTAGATGAAATAATAATTTGGTTTGTTTCAGCTTTATTGCAGGGATCATTTGTTTTAGATCGCCACCTTCGATCAACAATACAAGTAGATAACGAGTTACCTACAATATCTATTTTTTTTATTGGCTTTCCATTCCAGCTCTGATCAGTTTTCGTATATATAAAAAGATGGATCACACGTATTCATCTATCTAATTTTCAAGGAAATACACGAATTTTTCGCGGTCCAGTGGGCAGCACTGGACTGGACTTGATACAAATTATTTTAAGGGAAACGGAAATATCATTTCAAATTTTGTCTTTGTGAAGCCGAAGAAGAAGTGTTAAGGGCACTTATGGGCAATGCCATGTTAAGGCCGTACCTGAATTTTTCGGGGTCCAGTGCTGCCCCCATTTAAAATAAATCATTTCAAAGAAAACGGAGACATCATTTAAAATTTTGCGACTACCAAGTCCTAGATAACCCTTAAAAGTATTTTATGAACTACTGTTTACAGTTTTAAGTGAGAACGTTACTACGCACATTTGTGAAAAACGACCACTTTTGGCAAATGTGCGTAGCAAAGCTTAACGTTCTCATTATAAACTGTAAACAGTAGTTTATAAAATACTCTGAAGGGTTATCTAGGACTTGGTAGTAGCAAAATTTTAAATAATGTATCCGTTTTCTTTGAAATAATTTATTTTAAATGGGGGCAGCATTGGACCCCGGAAAATTTTGGTACGGCCTTAATCTTAGTTCCGATTTTTCCGCAATATGGCGAGGTCAACAATTTTTTAACATTTGCGTACGCTTACGCCAAAAATAAATCTCGATTGCTATGCGTGACTGGGTACCGTTTGTATTGGTTACCAACTTACACTTTTTCTTGTTGCCTTTTTGTCTTCAACAAACGTTACGCATGGGCGGCTCGATCGCCGGGACACAGTGCCGGGAAGTCAGTGTGTCAATTCATAGAGTTTTCTCACTGTACCGACCGGGACGGCCGTCCGGTGTCGCGTTTCCGGTTATAACTATAATGCATTATGCTACAAAATAGTTAAAGTACGGAAGACGCACATACCTATGTACACTTAATTTTAATTTTATTGGTTCAAGTACACCTAAAATATTACAATAAATACTTAAAAAAAAGAAAACATGGTACTTGTGCTTCCTTTAATGTACAACTTTCGACTATAGCGCTCCTTCTTCGGAGTAGATTGGCAGTATATATTTCTTTTCGTTTTTATAATCTACTAGCTTTTGCCCGCGGCTTCGCTCGCGTATCCCACGGGAACATTACTTTTTTCCGGGATGAAAGGTACCCTATGTCCTTCTCAGTACTCCTAACCATGTGTATGCGAATTTTCAAGGAGAGTAGTTCAGTAGATAAAGCGTGAAGAGGTAACAAACAAATATACAAACTCACTTTCGCATTTATAAATTAGTTGGGAAGATGGGATTCATTACGTGTTGTTTACTATGTTTATTTTATATATTTTTTTGTACTTGTACTTAATTTGCGCCAGTAGTGGCTACTCTAGTGGAGCTCGGTGGCCCGTCGGGAGTACGCATAACTAGCGCCTTCGCAAGTTAAGCAAAACCGGGCGTGGTCCACACTTAGATGGGTGACCACAAGTGGCGTAAGTAAAAATTTCACGTGCAAACAGCCGTTGGTCCTGGCTATCATCATTGTATGGCAGTCGACAAGCTATGTCAGATGCCTTTAGGCAGCTTGAAAAATCTGACGCTATTGGCCACATACACACACGAAAGATAGACTGCCTACTTAACTTCATCAATCTTGATTCTACTTGAAGTTTGCAGTAGGAGCCGTCCGTAGTCCCTATTACTGAGACTCCGCTGTCTGTCCGTCTGTCTGTCCGTCTGTCTGTCCGTCTGTCTGTCTGTCCGTCTGTCTGTCTGTCTGTCCGTCAGTCACTGGGCTCTATCTCTTGAACCGTAATAGCTAGACGCTTAAAATTTTCACCAATTTTGTATTACTATGACCACAATAACAACAAATACTAAAAATAAAATAAAGTTAAAAATTAAAGGGGGTCGTCATACAAGAAACGTGGTTCTTCAGCGTTTTAAAACATTGTACGGTGGTACGGAACCCTTCATGTACGAGTCCGACACGCACTTGCCCGTTTATTTAAGTTCAAACAGACGTGAGATAATTTCATATCTTATCTATAGTAGGCATTGTTTACATAATTGTTAGATTGTTGAATGACGACCTCCGTGGTGTAGTGGTTAACACGCCAGTCCGCCACACAGGAGGTCCCGGGTTCGATCCCCGGTCAGGCCAAGATGGAAAATGATCTTTTTCAGATTAGCCTGGGTCTTGGATGTTTATCTATATATGTATTTGTTATAAAATATAGAATCTTTGAGTATCCCATAACACAAGTCTCGAACTTACTTTGGGGCTAACTCAATCTGTGTGATTTGTCCCTATATATTTATTTATTAGATTCAATGCAATTTCTGCCTACAATTTTTTTATAAAGTCAAACGTTCTACGAAACGTATTTTCAAAACGATGAACGATTAAAATCTTTCTTGAACAGTCAGCTAGAGCCCATTTTTACGAAGTGACAATTCTACACTCTTTTTATTTATCACAGTGCACATATGCAGTGCATTATGCCATTTCATAATATTAAAAACAGCATTAGCCGTAAGCGTAACGGTTTATGAAGTAATAGATTTTATACTTTCAAGAAATTCGAACTGCGGAAGTTTTGTATGACAGGTAATACTAAACGTGATAATTTCAAAATGCTGGTCGAGAAATATTATCTGGAATCAAATTAAACTCTCTCTGCTGTATATAATATATAAATATGTGTATGTATGTATATGGTTTAGTATATACGTATGGTATTTATTCTTCTACCAACTTCTCGGTGTCCCAAAGGCAAGGCGAAGATATAGGCAAATGGCCTTGAAGTGTGAAATAAATTGTTAACTCGTAAATATGGTGATAATTTCCATATTTCTCTACGTCATGCACTAGATAGCCCTTTAAATTATTTTATGAACTGCCGTTAAAACTATTATTGGTGATCCATCTAGCTTTAAAACTTGCCGTGGCCACTTTTGGCGGAGGCAAGTTTTAAAGCTAGACCGACTAATGTAAATACTTTCAACGGTGGTTTATAAAATAATTTAAAGGGCTATCTAGTGCATGACGAAGAGTAATATGGAAATTATCTCCATATTTACGAGTTAACAATTTATTTCAAATGAGGGCGCCACTTCAAGGTCATTTGCCTATATCTTCACCTTAAGTTTGACCCATTGTAATCAATCAAATATGAGATTGTGTGCAATAATTAAATAAATAAATAAAGTAAATAATACATTTTAATATAAACCTTTCTTTGCTTTCATCTTAGCGTGTTTCCGTTTGCATCCCCAGCTGTGCTACTTCGGAGCCCGGGGTCCGCTTTCCCGCTTTTTCTTCTCCAAAAATAATATGCAGTTCAGGTCACCAAGGATGCCAAAAACTACGAAGAAATAGCCGAAATAAGTTAATTAATTTGGCCGCCCGCCTGACGTTATACCTCTTTGGGAATGCATTTGTGCGAACATCCAGAGGAAACGATGGAGTGGTCCCGTTCTAGGCCAGAAGCCACGTGTTGTATAAGATTCTTTTCGTTTTCATAAAGTGGATGCAACAAACTTTTAGTTTTTAGGGTTCGGTACAAAAAATTAAAAACGGAACCCATAAAGGATCACTCGTGCGTCTGTCTGTCCGTCCGTCTGTCACAGCCAATTTTCTACGAATCTACTGGACTGATGTAAAATAATAGTCTTGAGTTTATTCAAGAAAGAAGACGAAAATTGACCATTCTCCGCCCCTGATCTCCGACACTACTGTGCCTAAAATTTTGAAAAAAATACAAAATATAGTTTATTGCTTGTAGATTACAGGAAAACCTATAAGAATTCAATCAATTGTACGGATCCGTTTAACTCGCACTTGGCCGGTTTTTATTATGTTTGTTACTTTCCCTCATAGTTAGTTTTTGGAATTCTTTTTTATTGTCACTCATGTACGGACACTTTCCGAGAATATAGCAATTGGCGCCCACGGGACCATTTGAACCATTAAAATCGACGTCATTTTATACCCAATAAAATCAATTATTCCCCGAGGGCCTAAACTTCGAGATAACTGAAACGACCTCTACGGACAATTGTATGGTGTATTCATCTAGTATTACTAATGTCTAACATATAGTTATGTATTTTAAAATTTAACATGGCTCTTGAGAAAATCCGAAACCGGAGGCGCGGTTTGACTCACAAGCACCTGATATTTCACATAACATGTCATAGGGCCTTCTCATTTTAGTTCAGTCCAAAACAGTCAAATCATCATCATCCGAGCGTATTCCCGGTTGTATCCTCAACGGTAACGCTTCCGAGCCCGGGGTCCGCTACCTAACCTAGGTGATTTGACGAGGTTACTGGTTTTTACACTGAGCGATTGCCGTCTGACCTCCGCAACCTAAAGGATAGACCAGAACCAGTTCTAGAACAGGATTAAACAAAGGCTAGATAGCGTTTGGGACCAAAAACAAAACAAAACCAATCGGTCACTTAGGGTTTGATCTCATCTGTCAGCACGGAACAGCACTTTCCTATGCTGCTATCCTTTTCTGTCGCTCAGAAGAAAAGGATAGCAGCATAGGAAAGTGCTGTTCCATGATAGATAAGATCCAACCCTAAGAAAACACGCCGACAGAATGGAAAATCAAAATGCTAGTTCTTCTATTGCTATTTTTTTGTCGGTTGGACTGAAAGTTATTTATTTGACTTTGTGAATATCTCAGCTGGCTCCAGAAAATGTTGAGGAGCATTTATTTTCAACCGCATCGATCAAGATTCAAGTCAAGACCGTCAATTTATAAAATAACTAGCTCGCAGAAGGATACCTCATGCATGCTTGAACTTTTAAACCATAATTTTATTTATCACATACAGCTATGAGAAAGCAAATAAGGTAGTTTTAAAAAACGTGAAAAAACGCGTGTAAATTATATAACGTCGTATGTGACGCTAGGGCTAGTGGATGGTCATCATACAAGAAACGCGTTTTTTCCAGCGTTTGAAAACATTGTACGGAGGTACGGAATCCCCTGTACGAGTCCGACTTACACTTTACACTTGACCGGTTTTTATCGTGTTTTCGTGCTTATTAACATTTCCAGTAATTACCCTGAAACTAGTGAAACTGTGTGCCGTTTTCTCTCCTAAAGTTCTCAGAAGGAACGGGATCTCTTGCTAGTTACAAGCTTAGCTGGACCACTTACATACAGGCCATACAGCATTTATTTTATGTATAGGCTAAGTTAAAGTTGTTAAGGCTGGGCCTGATGTAAATAATCTAAGTTTGCTCCCGCTTTCATGCACACAAATTTACTCTAGCCGATACAAGACAGCGAGACCATGCGGGCTGAAAAGATCATGGTAGGTCAATGAGGCTGGTTTTGGTTTTGAGGTTTTTTCGTTTTACAAAGAATATTTAAGAGTTATTTAAAAAGTAAGATATATTATGACTGCCTTACGTTTAATACAATAATAATTCAAAGTTACAAGGGCTAATTTATTGTATTTCTTGAATACTTTCTATTTTAGTATAATTCTGAGGTGATTTAGAGGCAACTTCACAATTTTTTTCTGTCGAGAAAATTTTAAGCAATCGTGTTTTCGAAACATATTATGTATAGAGTTAGTCTTGAACTTTGCTGTGTTTTTATTTCAAAGTGAGTATTTCGTTAATATTGTTAAATATTTAAGATCACTCTAAGAACTTTAGGGTAGTAAGTCGGGCTCTTAAGACATAATTGTTAGATGGTCGCATCTGTACCTATTTATTTTGTGACCTTGTCTAGACTCGAGACGGCACGTGAGACCCAAACGAGTCAAAACCGAATACATCACACTACATATACTCGTAGTATATCTATAACAAGTTTTATTTAAACAACCAAGATGACTCACTAACGGTCATAGTTGTTTAAATTTTAGGCGATTTGTTATGCATTATTAAATGTTCAAAGACCCTGAGTTACGTTGGAGGCAGTTTCTTGCAGTGGTAAAAAGTTGGTGTAATAAATCTATATACAGGGTGGCTTTTTAAGCTGTGTCCAAATTTTTGGAGCAATTTCAGTCCATGATACTGAACTACTTTCTAGTTTTGTTTTTTTTTTTAAATCGATTATAAAATTTTGTCCCCCCATACAAAATCCGTCTGTCTGAGCGCTGATTTGTATGGAAGAACGAAAATTTTTTATCGATTTTTAAAAACTTATAGAAAGTAGTTCGGTATCATGGACTGAACTTGCTCCAAAAATACTTTTCCAATGAAGATGAAATTTGGGGTCATTCCAGCGAACATGACACCCCAGGTCAAAAATATAAATTACATAATTTGTGCTTAAATCTGTGACTAAAGTAAAGCCAATAAACTAATTCAACATTACCATTTATTTTTATAATTTTACGATTTTCATAATTTTTATTGTTCATGAACGCAGCCAGTGTGGTTGTATTTGGTAGCATATTTTTTCTTTAAGTTGGCAACACTTTTCTCCGCCATCTATAGGACCGGTGTAGTAAATGATTATCTTGAAAGAAAATACAATTTAAGGAATGTAAAACGGTGGTAAGTTATTACATGAGAATATTTATCGTGGAAAGTTGTAAGAGTTTGACTAAATGCTTACCTCATGTCCCACCCGTCACTGCAAAACGTTTTTTTTTTATCCTAACCTAAGAATATCTAACTTATTGTTTGTCGGCTTTGCAATAGTAACAATTATGCCATGGGCAATGGTTTTGGCTTGAAAGGACATTGAAAAGTCGAATATGTACGGAAATATTGAAATTTGAATGTATGTCCCACCCGTCACGGTGACGGGTGGGATCAAATAAAGTTTTTATGAATTCGTGTTTTGCTTGTTCATTTATTTATTTATTACTTTTGGAAATGGGGTTTTATAACAATGTTTTATATTATTGTTTTTTTTAATGTACAAGCACGCAATTTGCCAGTTTGCTTTTATGGGGCTTATTTTGGTTTTGGTATATATTTATTTTCAGAACATGAATCCCGAAGTGTGGAGCAAAATAAAGTGTCAATTATATTTTTATAAACACAGGTATAATCAAATCGGCTTGTAATAAATAATAACGAAACTAAGATTGATAACAATTTAACACGTCACATTTAGCATGACCCCCTCCTCCCCCCATTGCTGTGACGTAATATGTGGATTGCCCTCGGCATGCGTAAATGCAACTTGTTTTTTACAAACTCTGTACAACAAGCACAAAAACAATAATCAGGTGCACAGAGGACAATTACCGTGATGCAATGCCAACAATGGATTGCAATGCCATAAATGGTCAATATCGTGTCTCCTCCATTGATTTCCAGTAAGTAACTTGGTATCATCATCTTTTTTAGTCTCCACTGCAGGAGCACCATCCTCATTGTACTACCAAAGCCTTTTTCTCCAAACATTCATCGTCTACATAAATTCGATTTTACCTATTCCCGGCTGTGCCAGTTAATGCCGACCCGAATAAGTGTGTAGCAACCCTAAGAAGAACGGCGGAAATAAATAAAAATTAACGTATAAACGTAATAAATAGGTCTGCTCTTTATTATCGTATTCCCTGTTTTATTTTTAGAAAAGATAAGCAATGTAAGAAGAAAGAAGGAGGGGAAGCTTTTGCCCAGCAGTAGGGCACAAATAACTGATAAAAAAAGCAATATAAACTAAACTTGCTTAAAAAAAACGCACAATTAACAAAAACTTACCTGTTTAAGGACATGTCATTTTGTTCTTTTCAAAAATTCATAATATCTTTATTATCATAGGATATTCATAATATAGGGGGTAGGCAGAGACTATGGGAAACAGGCGTGATAGTATGTATGTATGTATGTATTCATAATATCTCTTAATAATAGTCACTTTCTTTTGTTTTGCACAAATTTTGACGTCAAACCGTCACTTACAGCTAAGTTTAGTGCCGCTTCCTAGGCGCCAGTGCAGAAGAAGCGGCAACAAACTGCACTGTAGCATTTTCTCCAAAGACGGCAATTAACAAACTTACAATTTAAAGTTAGATATGTGGATGGACTGAGAATACATTGTTTGTTATGTCATAATAATTGAAATTGAATTATAAGAATTACGAAATTTTAAATAATGTCAATTTGTAAATGTAGTATGTACCAATGTACCTAAATTATGACATGTCTAACTACAAACCTCCCGCGCCGAGCTCAAGCCAGACGTTTTTGTCCTTAAGATGGTCATCGGTCCTATAATAAGCCTTCTCACAAAGAACTTTCTTTATATAAGCTTTAAATTTTCTGTAAGGTCCATGCTGGTCTGGGAGAAAAGAAAAAACGTACCAGCTGCTTCTCTTCCCGCGCAAATCGCAGAAGATCGAGTCGAGAGCGAGGGAATGGGCGAAAGCGAATCATATCAATACGCGATCATCTCCCCGCACATCATCACGCTAAAAGTGGCCTTTGGGTCTGGGCTTTGCTTAGAGCCGCAAGACCCAACATGCTTTGTCTGCCCTATTAGGGATAAAGACGTGATAGGGTATCACTTTTGTCCAGCTAAAATTTGTTCCAGTTTCATACAAAAGTTCAATAACATTAAATGACCCCCAGTGAGATCACTTGGAATTCAGTCGCTTACGAACGCTGTCATGCCACCAAGGAACAATGATGCTATAAACGTAACGTCGGTGTCGGTCGACGTGGTATTGATCACTAATTGTCCCACATACGATGTACCTATTTCAAACCAAGCTGAATTTAGACCACTGCTTCTAGGGTCGTCTGTGCATTCGTATTAATTCGTAATATTTATTCAAAATTCAAAATAATTTATTCAGTACTCAGGTATACATTATTCTGCGTGGCAATGGGAATCACTTTTAACCCTTTAACCGCGAACGTCGTCGGACTAGTCCGACAAACATTTTCGTGCCCATTTCGACAGCGTCGATATAAAGTCTCGCGGTGAAAGGGTAAAGCATGGATATGCTTGTGTTAGTGATACCCGCTCTCTATACAAAGTTGTATACCACTACATTAAATAGGTACTCGTACTTAAATAAAAAAAAAAAAATGATAATCTTTATTGACCACAATGGTACAAAAGGTGAACTTAACGCTAATGCATTCTCTACCTGTCAACCTTTAGGAAAAACAGAAACGGCAAAAAGAGGCCGTTTTCCGCAAAAATGCGTTGAAAAACCTAACGTTCTCACTTTAAACTGTAAACAGTAGATTATAAAATAGTTTGAAGGGTTATCTAGGGCTTCACAAAGACAAAATTTTAAATGATATCTATGTTTCCTTTGAAATGATTTATTTCAAGTGGGGGCAACACTGGACTCCGTAAATTCATGTTCGGCCTTGCTACATGCATTTTTCGGGGTCCAGTGCCTAAAATGTTGTCTCTAGTAAGCCCTAGATAACCCTTCAAACTATTTTATGAACTACTGTTTACAGTTTAAAGTGAGAAAGAAGTTTTTCTTAAAGAGAAAAAGTTAAAATTAAGTTAAAAAATTAAAATTATTTATGATAGATAAGTGAAGAGTTGAAGACCAATAGTTGAAACGTCATGCACCTTTATAAATGAATAAATTTATTATTGCTATTTTTATTCAGAGAGAATTGAACATTCATATTAATTCAGCATTCCGAATAGGTGCAAGTATTGACAGACCAATGATAAAATAGATTCAGACGAGGGTCTCCTAACGAACAGCAGTTAAATGTCATGTCACGACCAGCTGACTGCTGTTGTGCTCGAAATGGACCGACCTTAAGCCCACCCTGTGCCTTGTTTATTTCGGTATGCGAGCGTGCGAGGGGTCGTCTAGGTAAACCACACTAATATGCCTCTCCCCTTAGATGTGTTTATTTACTGGGTAGAGTAGTTCAGTAAAGTTTTTGTAAATTTTGCTTGCTAATTTCAAGGTTCTTTTTTCCATTATAATTAAAATACTATGCTAGCTAAAGTTTTGTTCGTTCACACATCTGTTAACTTTGAGTCTAGCGCTTTGGTATATCATTCATCATCATCATCATCAGGTCTTTTTTTGTCTCCACTGCAGGAGCACGACCCTCTCTGTGCTACCAGAGCCACACCTGGCCATAGGATTTGGCCGACATTCTCCACGCTGACCAGACGGGTTGGAGAGGTCTCATTGATTTTCATAAACTTTGTTTAGCTTGTGTTTCCTAAGTCGCCTTCTATAACACCCACGGGAAGACGCTCCTATTCTACTCTGCCGGGAACCACACGTTATTGATATATGTCTTATTCTAATCTGTGATGCATTAGTACGTGCATCTTCTATTTTTAAATCAATCACTTGCAAACAGACCCTTAATTATATGTATAGATCCATTACATGTTTTTTCCTATCATAAAATAATAGTTGTTCCCGCTAAGTATAGACACACCCAATGACTGATCATCTTATCGTGGTTGAACTCTACCTTGATTTGTGTCACTGCTAGATTTATTACGTCTATACGACTGCTAGATGGTAGCTGGAGGTGCTTGAGGGTCTGCTGCTTCTTACCTTTTAATTTATTTGTTCTCTTTTAACGATCTTATATTTTATTTTGTAAAGATCGGGTACTCCTTATTATCCTTCCATGCTGGTCTGGGAGAAAGGAACAAACTGAATGTACCAGCTGCTTGTCTTTCCGCGCAGATCGTAGGAGCCGATCGAGGGAATGGGTGAAATTACAAAACATGTTAATAGGCGATGCGGCTAGCAACCCAGCACTATTTTGATTCCATTTTTTCATCTCCACGCTCACCATCATGCTAAAAGTGGCCTTTGAGTCTTGCAGCCGTGGGCTCTGCTCTGTAAAACACTGCGAAATATCGTCGAGCACGTCTCCGGCCTTTCTTCTCTTTCGACGAATATTTCAGTTTTATTTTTTTGTATTATATTTATATTTTTTTTGTAGCCAAAACGGATAGATATTTAGATAACACATTTTTTGGTATAATTTTCATATAAAAAGGTGATTGCATAAAATTAGTAATATGTATTATAAAGGCAAATTTAGGCAAATTGAGAGGTATGTTTGTGATTTTTTTCTATCGAGCCAAAAATGCTCAATCTTGTTTTGGCTATTGTGGGGGTGTCTGTGGGGTCCTTAAGATTTTTATGTAAATTTTTTGAGGAATAAACTGTAGTAATTTAATAACAGTGATTTTTCAAAAACACGCACGGTATTGCAAACTGTGAACCCACGTCACTTTAATGGATTTTATACTTTTCAGTTTTCTATTTAACTATACAAAGTGGAAGGGACATACCCGTAATAAATCGAACCACGGGCTATGCTAGATGACTAAAGTATAATGAAATAAAAATAACAGTAAAAAAAAAATTTTTTTTTCGACATTCCCGCATACATACTCGTATCGCCCGGACGCACACTTTTGTATGGAAATGCCGAAAATTATTTTTGTTTTTTGGCTGTTATTTTAATTTTATTATACTACTAGCTGACCCGGCGAACTATGTTTCGCCCTTTCCCGTTCCCTTTTCCATAATTTCTCACCGTCTAAACCTTCCCTGGACATTCATGAATATTTCAAGACCAAAATTAGCCAAATCGGTTCAGCCGTTCTCGAGTTTTAAGCAGACTAACGAACAGCAATTCATTTTTATTTATATAGAAATGGTCTAGTATAGACCGTGGTTTGATTTATTACGGGTATGTCCCTTCCACGTTGTATACGCCGGCTTGAAATCCATTACTTCGTTTTGACGTGATGACCGGACAACCACTTACACCCCCCTTCTACTCTTTTCTACTTCTCAACAAGTCCCAAAGGCAAACTGGTAGATAATGCATTAGCGTTAAATTTGACCCATTGTAATTACTAAACAATCAAATATAAGATTGTGTACAGTAAACTTAATGAATAAATAAAACCAAGCAGGTTGAATCCTAAATGTACATATTATGGATTTGCACACTTTTGCCCGCGATATCAGGGAAAATTAATTACTTAGTAGGCGTGATGATGTATGTTATTTGGGCAATCATAATGTAAACACCAGATTTCCTAGAATAGCAACTGTGGCGATAGCGGTGGGCGGTCGTATGACATTTCTAGAGAAAAGAGAATTAGTACAGGTATGAGTAGAGTTTCAAATGAAAATTTAATTTAATTAATAATTTAATTCAATTTTCAACGCCCGACGACGAAGAAGACAATAGGCGGGTTTTTTAACCGACTTCAAAAAAGGAGGAGGTTATCAATTCAACTATGTTTTTTTTTTAAATGTATGTTTGTTACGCGATATCTTCGCCAATTGTGAACTGATTTTGATGATTCTTTTTTTATTTGAAAGCCTTTACTACCAAGTTGGTCCCATTTTAATTTGGTGAAGATATGATGAAAAACTTTGGAGATATGAAAGAAACTCCTTAAAAAAAATGAAGTCGGTTGTTATTTTTGTAAAAAAATTTATTATTATTTTGTCGCTATGTATGTATGTATGGTCATCTGTTTCCTCGAACATATCTCCCAAAGATATCCACGATACCTTGACAAATGAGGCAGCGTCGGAAGCATCTTGGCTGTCCGCTGGGTATAGGCTATGTGACGTTACAGTAAATTCACAGCGGCGCCCTCTATAGGCTGCTAGGAACAAAAAAATTAAATCCAATAATGCCGAGTCGTATCAAATGAAAGGGCTTAATAATAACACATTTCAATAATTAAATTTTTACCAAAAGAAACAACCGACTTCAATTTTTTTAAGGAATTTCTTCCATATCTCCAAAGTTCTTCATCATATCTTCACCAAATTAAAATGGAACCAACTTGGTAGTAAAGGCTTTCAAATAAAAAAAGAATCGTCAAAATCGGTTCACAATTGGCGAAGATATCGCGTAACAAACATACATAAAAAAAAACATACAGTCTAATTGATAACCTCCTCCTTTTTTGAAGTCGGTTAAAAATATACTTAATAAAAGGCAGCTTTTATACTAAATAAACGAGTGTAGGCCAAATCCTTAGACTGCTTTGGCCAAGTATGGCTCTGGCAGTACGGAGAGGGTCGTGCTCCTGCAGTGGAGACTAAAAAAGACCCGATGATGAATGTATGTGCCGAATTACAAAATTTAAAAAACTCGGACTGTAAATTACACACTAAATAACAGATTTTTTGCACAATAAAACTGAACGCGGACGAAGTCGCGGGCACCAGCTAGTACTAAATAAAAGGCAGCCCCCTGCTGTGCTTGCATTAACATTTATCCATAATGTACTTTTCAGTATGATTTTTTTTCCGTAGTCGGGTCTGGTTTTTTTTTATTAGTTTTTAAAACTATATCTTGTATTGTAACTTTGTAACCAAACGGTAAGGAGACTTGTATCGCGGTAATCACTAAACACATAACTAATTTAGTTAAATAATTTCTGTTTTTCCTAAAGGTTGACTGGTAGAGAATGCATTAGCGTTAAGTTCACCTTTTGTACCATTTTGGTCAATAAAGATTTTAATAAATAAATAATAACTTTTTCCGGCCTTATCCCATCTCTAATTAAAAGAAGAATAAACTATGAAAAGTAATTGAAATGTTTTTTTCTTGACGAATAAATTAATCGCGGAAGCTAATAAATGTAATTATAATAAATTTATTATAAATAAAAGGAGGCCAAGGTTTGACACAAATTTTTTTCCTAGAAGATAGTAGGCAACTAAAGGATATCACCTTGAATTCACCGATGGCCGAAGACAGTTCGGTAGTGATAAGATAGGAGCTGATATGATAACTTTCTTACATTATTTTACGTCATTGGTTTCCGGCCTAGAAAAAAAACAGTGGCACTCTGGGACTGCCGACATAAGTTTAAACTTGAACAAGGTGGTGTCGGTTACGGTTTAATTCTGTGCGGTACCGGTAACAGAGTCGCGAGTTCAATGGTATTTCCCATCTCAAAAAATGCCCAACGCGCCTAAAGAAGTAAAAAGACCTCTGTCTTATTGAAGATAATTAGGGTTGGAACACATCTGTCAGCACGGAACAGCACTTTCCTATGCTGCTATCCTTTTGTGTCGCTCAAAAGCGTCATTTGCTAGAGCGAGAGAGAGCGACGGAACTTTTCAGCATGAAGCGTTCCGTCGATCTCTCTCGCTCTAGCAAATGACTGTTCTGACAAATGTGTTACAACCCTTATATTTCCTCCCTGTTGATCCACAACACAACTGCATGCCTGGGGTGATGTCGTCGCGTATATGGAAACCCTTCCAGTATTCAGAACCCCAGTACTTCTGATCTGCTGAGCCTAAGATTAAATGCTACCCTGCTATTAGATCTGTAAAGCAGCTTTACAAATGCAATATTAGCGTTATGGATGCGGTGGCCAGCTTTTGCACAAATCCATCCCCAAGGATGTTTGGCACATCAGGCAGGCGGCTGGTTGTAAAACCTTTTCGCAGTTCCTTATTTTACTTTTTTACAGATATAGATACATTATCACGTCTGTATCCCTAACGGGGTAGAAAGACCCCAGGGCCGTAAGATCAAAGGCCACGTTTAGTGTCATGGTGGGCGTGGAGATGGGAAAATGGAATCAAAATATGTAGGTAGATGGTTTGCCCATTCCCTCAATCGGGTTAACGATCTGCGCAGGAAGAAAAGCAGCTGGTGCATTCTAAGTTTTTTCTTTACTCTCGGACTGGAAGATCCAAAAGACGGAAAGCGGCCCTGTGATGCCCTGGGCTCCGAATCAGCACAGCTACGGATGCAACCGGAAACGCGTTAATAATGAGAAAGAGAGAGAGAGGGAGCTTTGTTTGCAACTGCAACTAACAAGGGCAAACTTGAACACAAGTTGTAGAGTGGAAAACTTTATAACTTTGCAACCGATGATTGAGACACGATAGCGTAAATTTTGAATAACTTTCTTACATTATTTCATATCATTGGTTTTACTAAATGCAATAAGATTATTATCTTCACACTTTATTAACTAGCACACAAGTTGTGACACAAGTTAAAAGTGTCGTGAAACTAGGTCTAATTAAAACATAGATTCAGTCCATGATACTGAATAACTTTCCCTAAAGGAACATGTATCGAAATATGAAAAATAAAATTTTGCTTTCCATAGAAACTCGGATCGGTCAATTTGTATGGCAGGCGAAAACTATTTTCATATTTCGATATACGTGGGGCGCACTAAAAGTTTCCGGAATGAATATGAAAAAATACTATTAAAGGTACAAAATTAATTTATTGTTTTTCAAAATAATCTCCCTTGGCGTCTATGCACTTTTTCATTCGATGAAACCAGTTTTGAAAACTTTTGTGCCACTCCTCTGTGGTGACCTCTGAAACGTGTTTTTCATACTCCTCGACAGCCTCTTCTGGTGATGAAAATCGTTGACCGCGTAATTGGTTCTTAATTTTTGGGAACAGAAAAAAGTCACAAGGTGCCAGATCGGGACTGTATGCAGGATGACTCATGAGTTCTACATTTTTCGCCTTCAAAAAGTCGTTTGTCTGTCTGGCCGTGTGAGAACTAGCATTGTCGTGGTGCAGGATGATACGGCGTTTACGGTTATTTTTACGGAGTTCGTCAATAACTTCCGGCAAACAAATGGTCGTGTACCAGTCACTATTCACTGTACGACGATTCTCTAAAGCAACAGTAGCCACGTGTCCAGTTTTATTAAAAAAAGAAGCAATCATCCGCTTAGATGCACTTTTCACGCGCGCCACTTTGGTTGGTTTCGGCTCATCTTGAAAGACCCATACGCTCGATTGCTGCTTTGTTTTGGGGTCGTAGCAATAAATCCATGTTTCGTCACCTGTTACTACGAGGGGGGGTCAAAAAGTTCGCGGAACGGAGGGGAAGGGGGGTGAAATAAAATACTGTACTATTTTTCTTTTTCAATATATTCCCCCTTAAGTCGAATACATTTTTCAGATCTCTCTATTAACTTATTAATACCGTCGAAAAAAAATGATTTGTCTTTGTCCTCAAAATAGGCCGAAATCGCCGACTTGACTTCTTCATCATCGGAAAATTTCTTCCCCCGAAGCTCTTTTTTTAATTTGGGAAATAAAAAATAATCACAGGGGGCTAAGTCTGGACTATAGGGAGGATGGTTTAACATTTCGAAGCCACAGTGATGAAGGGCAGCCATCGCAACGCGGCTCTTGTGTACCGGTGCGTTGTCATGCAAAAGCAGCACACCCTTTGTCAACTTTCCCCGCCTTTTCTCCTTGATTGCTTCTTTTAATTGTCTTAGTAGATTAGCGTAGTATTCTCCCGTTATAGAAACACCCTTATCTTTATAATCTATTAATAAAATACCCTCTGTATCCCAAAAAACAGTTGCCATGATTTTTCCAGCCGATTGTGACACCCTGTATTTCTTAGGGGGGGGCTGACCCTTTTTATGCCACTGCATAGACTCTTGCTTCGACTCAGGCTCATAATGATGAACCCAAGTTTCATCTGCAGTAACAAGTCTTGCAAAAATTCCTTCCTTGTCGGCGCTACAGAGGTCTAAAAACTCCTTTGAATACTCGACGCGCAGCTGTTTCTGTGGTGGTGTGAGCATTCTTGGCACCCATCTTGCGCTGACTTTTGACATCCCAAGATTGTCGTGTAGAATATTTAAAATGGTTGTAGGTGATACTCCAACCATTTCTGCAAGTTGTTTCTTCTTCAAACGAGTATCCTCCAGTATAAGATTCTCCACTTTTTCAACGATGTTTGAGGTGGTGGCCTCAATCGGCCGTCCTGAGCGAGGGTCGTCTTCAAGAGACTCTCTGCCTTGCTTGAAAAGGCTATTCCACTTGTACACCATGGTTTTCCCAGGGCAAGAGTCCCCGTATACTGATAACATTTCTTCCAAAATTTTCTGAGGTGGTTTTCCTTGCTTAGTGAGGAACTTTATGACGGCACGAAACTCGATTTTTTCCATGTTCAAGTTTTTCTTCCGGATTCACTTGTTTGATCGACGACAGGTCAAAGGTTATTGACACAATCAGGTTCAAACTTGGCATATATACTCACAAAGAGTTGCTCATTAGTTACTACCTGCGGCAGGTCCCCCACCCCCCGCTATCCCCTCCATTCCGCGAACTTTTTGACCCCCCCTCGTATGTCCCACACCAAATTTGACGCACCTTCATTGAATCTGGTAAGCATGGCACTGCACCAAGTGACGCGGTCCGTTTTTTGAGCCTCGGTCAAGTTGTGTGGGATCCACCGCGAGCACAGCTTTCTCACACCCAAATGTTTGGGTAGGATTAATTGTATTTGACTCATGCCTATGATGCGCGAATTTCATGGTAGGTCACATGCCTGTCTGTTTCAATCATACGGCGCACAGCATTGATGTTTTTGTTGGTCACAGCGGTGGACGGCCGACCATCGCGAGATTCGTCACTGAGATTGATACGACCACGCTTGAATTCTGCAAACCAGCTATAAACAGTTGTCTTGCATGGTGCTTCATTGCCAAAAGCTGTTTCAAGCCGAGCGATGCTCTGTTGAGCTGTCAAATTACACTTAAAATCGTAGAAAATCATACTACGAAAATTTTCCCGAGTTAAATCCATGTTGATGCAGACACACAATTTTTTAAATGGCGCCACAAGGTAAAAACAAAAGACAGTCAGATGAAACAAACTGCATTCTACAGCCAAAGAGTTCTATTTTCAAATGTTGCAATAAATTTTTAAATATTGTTTATGTAAGTGGCCAGTTCCGGAAACTTACAGTGCGCCCTATGTACCTATGTCTAACACCGATATCTACACTAATATTATAAAGAGGAAAGATTTGTACCTATTTTTGTATGTTTGTATGTTTGTAATGAATAGGCTCAAAAAGTACTGGGCCGATTTAAAAAATTCTTTCACCAATAGAATGCTACATTCTTCCAATTTGACATAGGCTACAAAATTAGGGATCCTTGGTAAAATAGATAATTGTCTACCCCGTGCGAAGCCGGGACGGGCTGCTAGTGGATTAATAAAACCCGTGGATGATAATAATCTTAAACAGTAATTTAGGTATTTTTTTTTCTATTTTATTAGAAGTTAAAGCGCCGAGTCAGCGCTAAAAGCGATTCCGTGTCAAGCGCGGCTTGAGCCGGCGCTGACTCGGCGTTTGTCTAACTTCGAGATTAATGTCGATTGCCCGACCCGACACCGCAACTTCTCGTCTTACGATTATTGGATCTTAAAGTACCTACTATACGTACATTAAGTGGGCCTTATGCCTGTTTAGTAGAAAAATAAGATAAAAAAAAAACTGGCACTCCGGGATTGCCGACAGAAGTGAAAACTTGAAGTAGGTGGTGTCAATTACACGGTTACAGTGTCGCGAGTTCAGCAGTTTATTTCCATCTCTGAAAATGCCCAACGCGAATATAGTTTTCTCTTCAAAAAATTTTTTTCTTACTAGCTTTTACTGTGAGGGTTGCTACACACTTATTCGGGCCGGCATTGTCAGTTCGGCAGTACTTGTCGAATAACGAGGCCGAAGCAATCATATCGGCTTTTCCCCGTACGGGGGAGAGAAGCGGGGACGGGGAACGGGGACGCATATTGCGCGGGACCTTAGGAGATTCCGTTCTGTATACTCTTACTGTCTTCTGTGTCGCTAGGTTTGACCCAAAAAACAACAAACAAGGTAAGCGAAATAAAAGCTTGTGTAACAAAACGCAAAAGGGGACAGGGTAACTGTGCACTTCATATGGATTAGACCACAGGATGAGACTATTAAACTCTTTGTTTCACGTTTGAATTATCCATAAAACATTAACCGTTTTACTACATAAAGAAAAACATCTGTTGAGCAAAAATTATACCAGAAATATACTCATTTTAGCAAGAAAAGTGCTATTAAGAGGAAACCTCAAGGGCTAGAGTAATGAAAAATAGGTATTTTTAAAATCTATTGCTGTCGCGCTGTGCCTGAACTACAACCGAGCAAGTGCGATAGAGAGATACTGTAGCTTGGACTGAAAATACCTATTAAAAGAACAGAAAATCAACGATTCGTAGTCTCCTGATTTCTTCTCCAAAACTAAACCAATATAAGTACTTTTTTCATTACGAATTAACAAGGACTTGATCGGTGTTCCTATGTTTTAATTTTTTTTATATCATGTACTCAAATTTGTTTTCTGGATGTTTGAACACAGCGGAAAATCTGGCAATTTTTTTAGGTTTTTGAACGTTCATATCTCTTTTAATAAATAAATTATGAAAAAAAAAAGAAAACATAGGGACATGCTAATAGTGGCTATAGATATTTAGGAAAAAAAATATAACTCTACCGGCACTATCCAGGAAGGAAACAGGGGACTACGTTTGTATGGAAAAATGGCCTCTCTATTTCGTCTTAAAACGAGTGTGTATTATTTTTGGTATCATTTTTGCTCAACAGATATTTGTTTATCTTTTTTGTAGTAAACGGTATTTAAAAAAAAACTAGGCCTTTGCAATTGTCAAATGCCACAATCGAAAAATGTTTTTTAAAATTAATTTAGTTAAATTCATCATTATGAGATTGAGAGTACACTTGAGTCTACACAACAAACAGTCAATAAGTTGTGTATAGTGATTACGTTTAATTAACATCAATTGTGTTGCAGCGAGGAAAAAATTAGTCATTGTTTTTAAAAATAAAAATTGAATCATGAATCAATTGGACTTCAGTAGAACCGGCGTTAGTCATTGAAGTCCTGCGTGAGAAATGCCTAAAGATTATATTGAAGTTACCTGTTATCGTAACTTTCATAATAAAATTAAAATTAAAATCAATTGTGTTGTAGTAAGGGCAAAGTTAGTCATTGTTTTTAAAGAATAAAAATTGAATTATGAATCAATTGGACGTTAGTAAAACCCGCGTTAGTAATTGAAGCCCTACGTGGGAATACCTTAAGATTATGTTGAAGGTACTCGTACTTGTTATCGTAACTTTGATAATAAAATTTAAAACAATTGTGTTGTGGTGAGGGTAAAGTTAGTCATTGTTTTAAAAAAAAATTGAATCATATTACTAAAACCCGCGTTTGTCATTGAAGTCCTGCGTGGGAAATACCTTAAGATTATATTGAAGAAGTTACTTGATAACGTTATCATAACTTTGATGATAAAATTTAAATTCATTGTGTTACACGAATCATTTCAATGGACAACATTTCATTTTCAAAAAGGTAAAAAAATACGAAAACCGTTTCGAGATTTGGCGATTCTGACCACGTTAAATATTTTTTCAGATTTTTTTGCGTTATATTTTTAGAGGTACTTGAAAAAAATCTGAAAAGTACAAGGAGAAAGGAATTTCACAGGTTACGCCTTTGCTTTAACATCTAAAAGTTAAAAAATAATATACAAGCTGTCAGCTATCAATTTGTCATTTTAGACTTTGCGTGCACAGTGGTCACAGTATAACTATTATACAGTAGTGTGTCTCCATACAAACAGTCGGAATGTAAATCATACCTACCGCCTCGGAATGTGGTATGCAATGCAGTGGGTATGCAAAATGCAACAGTCGTGGATGCGTAATAGTAAACAGTAAGCGTGCAATTTGTGAATATTCACTACCATTTTTGGGGAATAATATGGCAAAATATAGACTAGGTATATTGTGCTGTTAGTAATTGCTTGAATTCTTCATTAACGCACCCAGAGATATCATTTTTAAATTATCAAGATACTTTCAAGGGTTTCGACGGGACGGGATCCTATTACTGAGACTCCGCTGTCTGTCCGGTTGTCCAACTGTCTGTCCGCACTTAGATAGGTGACCAAAAAGTGTCACTTAAAATTCTAGAGTTGCTCCGTGTTTCGGAAGGCACATTAAGTCGTTGGTCATGGCTATCTTCTCCATCCGTCTGTCCATCTCCGGCTGTCCGTCCGTACTTGGATGGGTGACCCAAAAGTGTCACGAAAAATTCTTGATATGGTCCGTGCTTCGGAAGGCACGTTAAGCCGTTAGTCCCGGCTGTCTTCATTATATGGCAGTCGTCAAGCTATGTCAGATGCCTTGAGCTTGAGAAATCTGACACCAGTGTTGGACACTTACACACACGAAAAACAAAAACAAACAAGTGAGTTGCGTACAAATACTTTCGCATTTATAATTAGTATAAAAAGTATAAAAATAACAAAACTAGAAAGAAACTCAAGTAGGTAGATAAAATAAAATACTGTAGGTGGGCAACCCTAGCGCGTGTTTATATACTGCGTTGCTCTAGGTATATAAGTCAAGGTGAGGGCCGAGTCATTATACTGTATAATAGTTATACTGTGGCATGGTCGTGTTGTTTGTGAATTTCGCTTTAAGTGCAAATAAACTGTGCATATTAGCTGCATGCCTGGATTCTCTCAAAATGAAGGTTTCTGAGGGGTTTTCTATGGCCGACAGTCGCAACTTGCCTAAAGTTGACCTCATGATGCTACTGGAATACCTATATGCAGGAAAACGACAGCTTCAATGTAGCAGAAATTCGAGGGGCTGATGTGATGATATCGTCGAGAGATTCCTATGTGGAAACTTCAGTTGGATATGTTGAAGTGAAAAGACAAACTACATTTGTTACTCTAAAGGCAGAGTTACTCCAGAACAAAAGTCCGTTGTAAACTTTATACGAATATAGTAACATAAATAATTATTACATACTTGTTAAAATTATAAATAAAACAATGTTATAAATTGGCAAAACAGCAAATTTTATTTTCTCTGTATAATATAACCCTACCATTTCAATATAGGACTTTGCAGGTTAATGAATCCACAAGCTATTATCACTGAATCATCCAGTGTGGTTTTAATAATTTAAATAATCGAACTCTTCTTATAACTCTCTCTATATGTATGTATTCTTAGCACTTTTTTTATTTACTGCAGAACACCATTCAATCCGTGTTGATTTTGGTATGTGAAATAAATATTTTCCTGGACACAATAATACTCTGTTTTTTCATACAGGAACAAAATACGAAACTGGGAACATTGAGGTCGATTTTCTATCACGAATTCAACAATATATAAGTCAATGCACGAATTATAAAAAGCACAGACGAGACGAACGGTACCAAATTTATTTATTCATGAAGTTCTTTGTTTTGTTATGGTTTTGTTTGTCCAACTGACAACTGACATCAACAATGATAGTGTTGGAAGTACTCGTACGTCGTAGTTCGATAGAAAGACCATCTAATATCGATAGTTCTTTCAGTACTTATAGTAGAATGAGGACCTATCCAAATGTTTGGTGACGAAATGATAATATTTGCTTTATATAAAAATAATTGTGTAGCCAACGAGCAGCAAGTCACCATCTACCAGGCTAAAATTGTTGTGAGAGATTTTTAGGTAGATGTCCGTATCTCACTCCATAACCCAGTTATCCGGTCCACTATCATCCCATCCACATAGCCCAAACCAAGTTATTCCCTCCCTGGCAATAGTTCGGCAGTTATGGAGGACTGTCCGTTAGTGCATCTCAATGGTACATTAAGGGATAGACCTCCATAGATGCAGCCATCTCACTTTTAAGATAAAAAGGTACTAAAAGGCCTCTTCATGTTGGCTTTGGCCCCATGAACGCCTCAAAGGACCGGGTCCCCATGGACCCGTGGCTGAAAAGCGTACCGACATAATAATAATAATTCTCTTTATTTCGGACCAACTTGATCCATATTGTGTTAGTAATTAACAGAGGTAACTTAATCTAGTGTTGATAACATGAATACGAAAAAACAACATAACAAAATAATCATACTTACTAACAGCTAGGTTCCCACCTTCTGGTATCTTAACATCCACCTCAGTGTGAAGGCGCATCCAGTGGCCCAGTAGTGGGGAGTCCCATCTGTCAGTCAGTACGCACTACTACTAGAATACTATTTGAGCTAGCACGTAAGCGACTTAATAGCGCCGCACACCTCTTTCTAATAATTGCATAAATATATATGATTAACGTTTCAGGTAATAAAAAAATAATTTTGATATCAAGGTTTTAGAAACCATACAAAAATTAAGTAAGGAAAATTTGCTAGGTACGTTAGTTTTTGTTAGTTACTGTTTAGATAAAAATACTAAGATCATATATAACTATCAATATCGATATCCAACTGCTAAAAAGAAAACTCTATAGACGTCAGTAAATGTTTTATTTTTTAAATTATAAAATATGACAAAGACGTGAACTCGTTATTTCCTCTCTCTTGTACTTACGCTCTTTTAGAATGGAGAGATTTTAAATAATTTAATTTTAGGGGAAATAATGAAAAGAAATGAGAAAGAAAATATACGTATGTCTTGTTTTTTAATGTTCTTTAAGGAAAAAAATTAAAATATGCATATAATTTTTTTTAAATGTTGTCAATTGAATTAGATCAACTAATCTTCTTATCGAGGTGTCATGGTCATAGGTAAAGGTCGGGAAATATATTTTCCGGTTAAACCGGCACCAAAATTAGGGTCCATTCAAATATTACGTATGCACTAAAAGGGGCGGGAGGGGTCAAAAGGGGTCTTTGATTTACTTATTTTGGATGACATATGGTTTAGGTTTTTCTTTTGTTTTTACATTTCTTGGCAATTTTTTGTAATTTTGATTTGAAATTATACAATCATTAAAATAATGTCTACTGACAATATACTTGCTCATGAAAACAATAAAAAAATCTTGAACAGATTTAGTAAAAATTATATCAATGCTTACGTAAGCATGCTTACTTTTCTTACTATTGCTGTAAGGGGGACAGGTGGGTTAAAATTACTAAAATTCTGCGTACGTAATACATGAACGACCCCTTACTTTCTCATCGCCCCCACATATTCAAAAGTGTTCAATGGCGCCATAGTTTTAGTTCTTTAAGTATACTAGTCGACCTTTATCTATAAAATAATTTGCATTATTGCCTTGACCTAGACTGGGATCTTTTTGTTGTTATCAGTGGTCAAATAAGAAGTGTTTATCAATACAATTATAAATTCGTAAAGCAACACAGTTCATAAGTAGAATATAAATAACTGGACTACTGAACTAGTGGGAACATAGGAATTTCATTTATTGCCAAATAATACACCAACACAAAACAGTAAAACTACATACAAAAATAAATGTGTTACATACATCACAAACTTCCAATCAATTTATTAAAATATTTGACTTCGAGTATTGAACTTGAAACCGCACGCTTAAAACGAAATTGTTATGCAAATTCATATCTACTGACCCATTTTTTACAATACTACCTGCGTGGTAACCTGTGGCAGGTAAAGTAGGATTTCTGTGTCGATGGTCTTTTTATGAAGTCGGTTATGTGTCCCTCCCGCTGCTAAATGGCTTGTGTTTTGTGATATGAACATCTTTGTCGTAGTTGTTTCTCGGCTTTTACTGCTTTCGAAACATAAAGAGTATAAAATAATATGTTACTACATCAGCCGCGTGGTACCCGGCTGAGTAGAATAGGAATACTCGCAAGCTTTCCCGTGGATGTCGTAAAAGGCGACTTAGGAAATACAAGCTAAATAAAGCTTATAAAAAACATCAATCAGACCTCTCCAACCCGTCTCGCCGGCGTGGAGAGTGTAGGCCGAATCATCTGACTGCTCTGGCTAATATAATATGGCTCTGGTAGTACAGAGGGTCGTACTCCTGCAGTGGAGACTAAAAAATACCTGATGATGATGTTACTACGCTTTCTATTGCCAATAAACATATTAAAGGCCACGTGTTCAAGTTACCTAAAATTATTAGAAATTGATTAATAAATATTTGAAAATGTTTGAATAATATCCACATTACGAACATGACAAAATGGAAACGTCAATTAAGAATATTTGCGGCCATTAACAAACTTGTTAAAAATCGTCAGATTCATCCTTCACATTTTTAGGGTTCCGTACCCATAGGGTGCAAACGGGACCCTATTACTGAGACTCCGCTGTCTGTCCGTCTGTCACAGGGCTCTATCTCTTGAACCGTAATAGCTAGACACTTGAATTTTTCATCGATTATGTATTACTGTGGCCGCTATAACAACAAATACTAAAAATAAAAAAAGTTAAAAATTAAAGGAGGTCGTCATACAAAAAACGTGTTTTTTTCAGCGTTTTCAACTAGATCTTTATAATGGCATTAACTAGATACTTGAATTTTTACCAATTATGTAACATTGTACGGTGGTACGGAACCCTACATGTACGAGTCCGACTCGCACTTGCCCGTTTATTCAAAATTGATTATGTTTGTTATAATGAGGCGTTTTCTTAAAAAAAATATATTAGTACAGTAAGTTAGGATAGATGGCGCAGCTATAACTTAAATCGGTCTGTCAATGTCAAATTCATTTAAAATTTTCATGGTGTGTTTGCAAAGAAATTGTATTATAAATTCTTTGTGTGTTTGTTTTTGGAATTGACAGTACGATTTAAATTTTATTGAAAACGTTTAACGCCATCTATTGAGAATGTTTTTAATCTCAATTTTTTTTCACATGAAAACGCCTCGTTTGAATAAAATAATGAAAGATCTCTTTATACTAAAGTTGCGTTTAAATTGCTCTCACTGGCAAAAAGTCTCGTTTACGAGTAGAATGTAAGTTTAAACACCAGACCAGACTGATATAGGACGCTATAATAGAATTAATTTAAGTAATTAATGTTATTGTGATTTTTAAAATTTGGTAAAGTATGAAAAAAAGCGCTGAAAAGTAGATAGATAGATAAACTCTTTATTGTACACCAAAAGAAAAAAACAATATAAACAAATAACTTAAAATAACATTAGTACAATGGGTGGTCTTATCGCTTAAAGCGATCTCTTCCAGACAACCAGTGGATGGAGAGGACTATGAGAAAGACAATGACGGTGGTGTAACTAACCAAGAAGGGAAAAGAAAAAAAGCTGTAGTAAAGTTAGACTTAAAAATTTAGCATAAACTTACACATAATTACACACATTTTACAAACTTTTATAAAATACATAAAACATAAACTATACAAATAATATAACATAAAATTAATTCGATTAGCCTTACATATATTTAATATTTTTATTATTATTTCTTCTTCTGTTTTGTTTTCTTTGTTTAATTTTAGTTAAGTTTTCTATTTTGTTCACTTATAGTTTAGTTTAATTTTAGCTTTTAACATTATTAAAGTATTTGAAAGTATTCTTATTTACTTAAATAAAATTTTTAATACAAATTAAAATTAATAAACTTACTGATACCTATAAAAATCTCAATTTCTATGGACAATTTAAGGCCGTACCTAAATTTTCCGGGGTCCAGTGCTGCCCCCATTTTAAATAAATCATTTCAAAGAAAACGGAGACATCATTTAAAATTTTGCTTCTAGCAAGTCCTAGATAACCCATCAAAGTATTTTATGAACTACTGTTTACAGTTTATAATGAGAACGTTAAGCTTTACTACGCACATTAGCCAAAAGTGGCCGTATTTCGCAAATGTGCGTAGTAAAGCTTAACGTTCTCATTATAAACTGTAAAGAGTAGTTCACAAAATAGTTTGAAGGGTTATCTAGGACTTGGTAGTAGCAAAATTTTAAATGATGTTTCCGTTTTCTTTAAAATAATTTCTTTTAAATGGGGGCAGCACTGGACTCCGGGAAATTCAGGTACGGCCTTAAATAACTTTTGTTAGGTAGTAATCTACTACCATTTTCTTAAAAAAAGAGAGAGACTGCACGCCGTATTGAGACCGGCGATTCATTCCACAGACGCACAGCTTGAACCGTGAAGGACTTATCATAGAAGTTGGTTCGATGCAAAGGCATATTCAAAACTAGATTTTCTGATGACCTTAAATTATGCATATTATTAGAATGCAGAAATTTAAAACGTTCCTTAAGATAACAGTAAGTAATTAATTTTCAAAATGGGCGGTAGACAAAAATAAGTTTTAAACCTCTGGAATGCAATATGGAAATTGGCTTACTGTCCTATCAAATTAGGATTTCATTTGTTTTCTCTGTGTACCATGTACATCAAGTTTCTTCTCTTTTATTCCAGGTTATAGTTGAGTCCCACAAGGAGCTGCGATGTCCGGAGTGCAGGATCCTGGTGGAGGTGAAGGTGGAGGAGCTGCCGCCGAACGTCCTACTCATGAGGATACTCGAGGGCATGAAGAACTCCCAGCCCAGGAAGATAGCTACTGGGCAGCGCACTCAGCGGTCACACTTGCAGGTAAGGAGCACAGAGATAGCGTGATGCCTCGGTCACTCTCGGTCGCACAAATGACAATCAGAGATGCCCCATTAAATTATATTTGTTAATAAAATGAGATGGATTCATAGCTCAGTTCATTGAGGATGTGATGAGGAACTGAAGCGTAATTACGGTGATTACGACACTATTTAAATTGCGTACAAAAGTGGGCACCCTGATGGCTACTATAATTTCTAATATCGAATAGGAATTAAGAATTATTTGTGTATTTTTTTTAAACCAACCAAAGGCAAAGCAGATTCGCTAAGTATATAGTCCTCGGGAACACTAGTCGCAGCTGATAGATCTATAAAATACATGATATGGTTTTATATGCGATCAACAGCGTATGGTGAGATTTAGCCTTTCAGGTAGCCATTTTATTTATTTATTTATCAAACTTCATTGTTCCAAAGTAAAAATATACTTTTACAAATGGCGTACCGTACTTAAGACGAAACATAAGGGCCGTTTTTCCATACAAACGTAGTCCCCTGTTTCCCCCCTGGATAATGCCGGTATAGTTATATTTTTTTCCCTTAAATTTGAATTTACATTTAAAATATTGAGGGTAATCAGGATTTTAGTCTTGGATGTATCTGATACTTTACTGTTATTTTTCTGTTCGCAGCAATCTGGCCTTCAGACTCGTGACGGCAAAACACTCCCGCCACACGGTCGAGCTATGTACGACTACATCTCCAAGGAGCCGGGGTGAGTTGATGATAAATAAATATTGTTCAAAATCATATAAATAACACTAACGGAATTAGACAATTGCTAAAAAACTTGGCGCGGACCACTTCTTATTGCTTCTTATTGGTTGTTTTGGAAATCCCTGAGGAGGCCAGTAGCGGTTTTACACCCTTGTCGTCAGAAGCCTAATCATATTTCGCCGTAGGCACAGGCGAGAAGAGCGGGGGAGGTGGGGGAAAAATGCTGACCCCATTCTATGTGTGGAAGGGGAGAGGTGGGAAATATTCAATTTTGCTGCCCTAGGCTTCAGCCGAATCAGTTGGTAAATCCGCCAAGGATCCTGGGGTCCGTAGCAGGATGGCTAAAGGCGCAAACCGCTAAGATGGGGGGAGAGGACTCTTTCTACACTGAATGTAAAGCACTCGCAGAAATGCAATACTATTGCTACGCCTCGCAAGCTGATATATTATTACCTGAGCAGTGGAATGGAGTGTGGGCGGCAAATTTCCGGTCGGCCCCGGGCGCCGAAAGACCACGCTACGCCACTGTACCTGAGATGATTACATGTCCCATGTTAAGGCTAGTATTAAAATACTAGCCTTAACATTCCTAGCACTCGCTGGCCGCTACCGCGGCACGATCGCTTCGCTCGCTCGCCATTGCCACTTCGTAGGCGTTCTAAATTGTATATAATTTCTTTAGATAGAATGTTCAACAACTTCTCTAGCCGCATGGATGAATACAAGTCGTTCATTCCATTCCGCGTATTAGGGTTCGCTGTTTTACAAAACCGAGCTGTAATGCCAAACAACTAGAGGTTTCGTGTATTAGCGGTTTATAACATCCAACTGCGACATATATATTTATCTTTGCCCATGTATAGAATATGCACTGAACTCATTGTAAGAACAGTTTTATCAGGGCCTTGTCCTTATTCGCCGTGCATAACGTTTTCTTAGTCACACTGTGGGCAGATTTCATGAGTTGCAAGCCCACACAATTGATCCATCAAACTCCATATTTAGATTTCAAAATGCATGGAGCATTGCATATATTGTATGGTCCTGAACCTGGTCCAGTGATCTCTTTTAAATAAATAAATAAATTGTTAACAAAGCTTATAATAATTAAGGGGCAATATGTTGGGCTGGTATGGTCTCCTCGTGTGGTTCTGGGTTAGAATTGGACCACTCCATCTCTTCCTGTGGACGTCGTAAGAGGCGACTAAAGGACTAAGTACGAACATGTCGTGCTTCGGCGGCCGAATGTGAACTTTTCACACAAATACCTCCCAAAGAGGGTTGACGTCAGGCAGGCGGCCGGTCGTAAAACTATATTATAGCCAAATCATTTAAACTGTTCCGGCTATTTCTTCTCCACTACGCAAGGTCTTTGGCATCCTTGGGTGACCATTGACATGCATGTTATATTTGAAGAAGAAAAAGCGGGAAAGCGCACCCAGAGCCCCGAAGCAGCACAGCTGAGGATGCAACCGGGAACGTGCTTAGACGAAAAAGATGTTGGGCTGGTATGGGCAAAACAATGACTCATAACAATGAGGTGTTAGGAAATATTTAAATTATCTTTTGTTTGTTTACAGTGACCTATCGTTCAAGAAGGGAGAGACGGTATTACTTCAGAAGAAACTGGACTCGTTCTGGTACCAAGGAGAATGTTCGGGCAGGAGTGGCATGTTTCCAATCACTTATGTCCAGGTTTGTTACTTTTTCCTGTGTGGTATCTAATTCAATTTAATTTATTGCATTCATATTATACATCAATTCTTAGTCTTACAATAGACAAATAATAATAGAGGACTGACAATCTTCATACTTTGAAGCGTAATCCGATTATGAGTTTGAATGTTGTAGCTAGATGGAGCTACTAGTTCAAAAGAAGTTTTGTAGTGGTGCCACTTAATTTCAGAAAGATGGCGGTATAAGCGTTAATTTTCTACAAACAAACAAGCCGGGCCACCGAACTCTTCACCGTACCGTTTATCTCTAGCGTAAAAATTATAACAATTTCAACCTTATGAACTAATAGAAGGCAAAATAGAAGAAAGGAGGGGAAGAGAACAGCTAAGGCACAGTTATATGAAGCAAGTCAAGGAAAATGTGATAGCAGTGTCGTATCATGATGGCAGGAGGTTGGCGAAAAATAAAAAAGAATGGAAGAAACACCACCGACAAGCGCGTCTTAAATTTTGATGACGATGAACTTATGTTTGTGAATAAGCCGCATTGGAGCGGCCTATCTTCATACCCAAACTGCGGAGTGTGCCGGGCCTGTTAGTTAATAATGAATGGTAATGATTTGCAGGTGGTGGTGCCGCTGCCGGTGCCGACGGCGCTGTGCAAGGCGCTCTACGACTTCCGGATGTCCGCGCCCGACGAGGAGGGCTGTTTGGCCTTCGACAAAGGTAACATTGGCAGTTGACACTTTGTCACAGATTAGTAAGTGATTCGTTTGGCGCGCATGTAGGTAGATGGAAAAGGGAACCAATAGGACATATACGCAAAACCCGGCGTAGATGGCGGCACTAGCACATAGAATAAACAATCTGCTGTCATTCTACATGTCATATTTTTTTCGTAACAAACAATTACTAAAAGTATTTAGTTTTACTATGGGTAACTCACGTGAAAAGTCAGCTACTGGCAGACATGTTTTGACCTCATCCGTAGGCCTTCACAGGGCGAATGTGATACGCCCCCACGAAGACGTCTCGAGCCACAATTATTCCGATGAGATGAGCCTTTTGCAGGCTTGCTAGTAATTTTTAAAAATAAGAACGCTTTTAGTGTTACGTTCGCCAACTGTTGTGGACAATTTGAATGTGGAACCATAAAGTTTGAAAATAAATAAATAAATAATTTGTGTGCTGCCATCTATGTGAGCAGATGGTACTAATATGTATTTATTCTACAGCTTTGCTATTTAAGTGCCTTTCAATAGTTTGTATGACGTTGGGTATCTGTTATATTAATAATTATATTATACTAGCTTTTGCCCGCGGCTTCGCTCGCGTATCCCAAATCCCTCGGGAACATTACTTTTTTCCTGAATTAAAGGTACCCTATATCCTTCTCAGTACTCCTAACTATGTGTATGCGGATTTTCAAGATGATTGGTTCAGTAGATAAAGCGTAACAAACAAACAAACCAACAAACAAATATACAAACTCACTTTGTCATTTATAATATTAGTTGGGAAGTTGGGATTGGGATTTAGTAATGACGTTCAATTCAATCCTTGTCTCCATTGAGGTGGAAAGCTACTTCGAAGATATACATATCTATTTGTAGATAGAAGATATATCGATTACATTTAATTTGTATTCCCAGGTGCGATAATAACGGTGCATCGTCGCGTAGACGAGAACTGGGCGGAGGGTCGCTTGGACCAGCGCGTGGGGATATTTCCCATAGCGTTCGTCGAACTCAACCAGCCGGCTAGGCAGCTCATGAACAGGTCAATATTGGAACAGGGGCTATCCATAAATAACATCACACGTTAAGGTGAAGGTATAGGCAAATGGCCTTGAAGTGGCGCCCTCATTTGAAATAAATTGTTAACTCGTAAGAGACCGGACGGCCTAACTTTGGTGCCATGGAAGCACGGGAAGTGCGTAGTCTGGGACGCCACTTGTGTCAGCACAGTGGCCACCAGTCATCTAGGTCGCACTGCCAGCATGGCAGCGGCGGCTGCTGAGGCTGCTGCAAATCGTAAGCGAGTAAAGTACGCGGCTATGGAGCCACATTACTCCTTTGTGCCAATAGCTGTGGAAACTATGGGCTGCTGGGGCGCGGACGCCAAGCGTTTAATTGGCGAATTAGGGCACCGCATAGCCGAGAAGACTGGACACTCTCGCTCCGGCACGTTTTTGGTCCAAAGAATGGCCATTGCAATACAACGCGGCAATGCCGCTAGTGTACTAGGCACCTTTGCACCGGAAACGTTAAAGGGCGGGTTTTAAATTATTATTGACTGTACTGTAATTGTCAATTTGTGTGTATTTTAATTTATTTATTTAATATTGATTTATTTTATTAACATTTAATTAAATACTGTACTCGTAAATATGGAGATAATTTCCATATTGCTCTTCGTCATGCACTAGATAGCCCTTTAAATTATTTTATGAACCAGCGTTGAAAGTATTTACATTAGTCCGCCTAGCTTTAAAACTTGCCTCCGCCAAAAGTGGCCACGGCATGTTTTAAAGCTAGACGGATCACCAATAATAGTTTCAACGGCAGTTCATAAAACAATTTAAAGGGCTATCTAGTGCATGACGAAGAGCAATATGGAAATTATCACCATATTTACGAGTTAACAATTTATTTCACACTTCACGGCCATTTGCCTATATCTTCACCTTAAGGGGGAGGGAGGGGATCAATGAAGGTTATAGGGTTCGTGACGTCACATTACATTACAAAATCTATATGTAAGCTTTAAATTGAGATGCCGAATGCTGAAAATTTAAAATTTTACTTAATTGTTGGTCGGCAATGGCATTGGAAGGAAATAGTAGAGACCTTTGCCCAGTAGTCGGACGAAATAGGTTAAAAAAAAGAGGTATAATAATTAGGTAAAATTTTCGGCAAACAAACATGGCACACAAACTGCCAGTGCAGAAAGAGAGGCCTTAAAATTTTGGTACATCTTTTGGGTATGGCTTGTCCACTTCGTAGGCATTCTAGATTCTATATAATTTCTTTGCCTACATGGATGTGATCAGCTATCATGCTAAACTTAATTTTAATTCGTTCAGACCTTTTTAGAATTAACAAAGGATAGGGTTAAGAGATAGTTGCATATACATATTATTAAAAACAATATATTTTTTTTCACTTCATGCAGAGATATTATCAAGACTTATTCGAACTAAATAAGGTTTGAATAAATCTTGGTAATCGATCAAAATATTATGTGTATTGATATAAATGATATATGTTGTTGGCAGCACTCCTCTAAACCGGCCGCTCCCCCCCACCCCCGCCAGCGCCGAGCTCGCGAGAGCGGGGCACTCCGAACATCGACATCATGGACAGGTAAACTTCCATATGTTTCCAACCCCTATTTATACAAGAAAAAAAAACTCCATTAAGTCTTGAAACGCCATGGCAGTCACTTGGTGACCGACAAACAATAAAAATCGATTGCGTCTGCAATGCTAGCATTCAATGTGTTAAACAGATGTTCTGGTATCATTCATAGCTGAGAATACGCCAAGAATATCGTCATTTCGTCACTTTTTTAACAACAAAATAAAGTGTCACATGTACCTAATCAGATATACACGTAAAACTTAATTGCGTAAAACCTATCTTATTATAAAAACAGGACTAACTTTGTTACTAGATTTAAACCATTATCCGCCCAAATCAAGTCGACATCTAGTAATATCACACTATCTCGCCTGTCAATGTCAACTTGATTTGGGCGGATATTGGTTTAAACCTAGTAACAAAGTTAGTCCTGTTTTTATAATAAGACGGAATAAGTCTAGTGGCCGGGTGATCGGACGCTTATTAGCCTAAACTTCACGCGGGTACATAACACAGCGTTGATACAACCACCAATATGATAAAAATAAATACCAATCTCCCTTTCAACTTTGTTGTTCTGGTTAAAAACTTGTTTGGAAATAGCCCCTTGAAAGTATGTGAGCAGTATTTAATTAAAATATTATAGTTTTGTCGTAATAAGTTCTACAAAATTTTATACTTATAGTAATTCTATATACAAATAGTATCTGGCGTCTTAATAAGCCATATTAGCAAAGTTAACTAAAGGGAGATTTATATTTATTTTAATCAGGTTGGTGGTTGTATCAACTCTGTGTTATGTACCCCCGCAAAGTTTATTCAAATAAGCGTCCGATTATTCGACCACTATTAATAGCCCATCTCTTTTTGCGTTTGAAGGCTTATTTGAATGAGATAAAACAGGCGAGATTAATTGACCGCCACTATATTTTGACGGTATTTTTAATTCCATTACAGCATTCGCACCGCTACCAGCCGATGTCAATGTCAACGCCCACCACTGTTCAAGGGAACTACCAAAACATGGCGGCCATGAGCCAATCCCACCCCAACTACCCACAACCCATCCTCTCGCAACCCCAACTCATACCCCAACCCGTGACCACCATCTCCCACGGCGGTTTAGTAACCACCACCGCCGTTCCCAGAAATATCGTCGAACCAACAAAGCATTCTCTAGATTTAATTCACTTCACAAACATGCATATCAAGTCCCATCAAGGCACTATGGGGCTACAGAGCGTCTCAAGAATACCAGACAACTTCACCGAAAGAATAAGAACGGTCAAATACGACACGTACAATTCTACTCCAATACATAAAGTCGATACGACATACCAGAACGTACGCGCGGAACATTTCCCAGTTCCCGTCGCAAATTTTAACACAAATAATGTCTCTTCCGACTCAAGTTCGAGTATGAATACTCCTTCAGTTGTTAGTTCGACAACTACCCCCAATACTAGTTCGGATACAAGTACGTGTGAAAGTGCTGAACCTAGTTTACCAAGCTCTCCAGATAACAACACAGAAAGAAACCAAACGGTAGTAGCCACTGTCACTAACCCCGAAGAGGAGACTAATAACGAACAAGAATCTTCACTAAACACTTCCATGGGAGTGTTGAGTGTGAATGAGAGTTCTACCGCGACCAATACATCTCTGAACGTTAGTCTACCCCCAGCGGAAAGCCCAAAATTGAATGCATCAACTGCGAGTAATACATCGCAGAATCAAGCGGAAAATCAGGAAGCTGCAAGCAATAATGAGCCTAGGCTAGATGCTCCATCTTCTTCGAAGAATCTGAGAAATAGTGGGCCTGACTCGCTATTGACGTTTGGTCTTGGATTGCAAGCGGCGCTGTCGCCATCCCACGGGAAAGACGGGAACTATATGGTGTCGAGGGGCCATAGAGAACACCATAGAGACAAGAGACATAGTCTGACGCCGTCGACGCATTTACAGGGGAATCACAATTCTCAAAATAGGTATGTATAGTTTATTTTTTCGTGCGTGTAAGTGGCCAACACTAGTGTCAGATTTTTCAAATTGCGTGCTTGTCATTGCATCATACGGGAATCAAAACTTTTTGTAACGCCATAAAATGATGAGCCGCGTAGACTAGCATTCCATTAACAAAAATAATTTGATCTCCAAGGAGGCCCCCTTTAATAACTAGGGATTCGGACAGCATAAATGGTGTCACCAGTTTTATGAGGCTCAAATGATGTATCCCGTAACAAAAATTAACCTGTATCGTAATGGTAACAAACTTACTTTATAACATTATTTCGTTCGGGAAGAAATGTTATAAAGTGAATCTATTTTTAAATTTTGGTATTGTGTTCATAAAGTACGTCAGTATAAAATCGTTCTAAAGTTTATAATTGGAATTTACGACATGAGATTAGATAAACTACTATAACTAACTCGTTGTGCAGTAAAGAGATGACAAACAATGACTTGGCAGGCACTCGGCGGAGATCGTGGCGACGTCTCTGCTGGACCAGACCCCGGAGCGGCGCCGGCGGCGCTCGCGCAGCAGCGAGCGGCCGCTGCCCGCGCCCTACGTGGCGCTCTACCCCTACAAGCCGCAGAAGCCGGACGAGCTGGAGCTCAGGAAAGGAGGTAACACTTCATGGCATATAGGAACTAATTCACTCAATATCTTTGAGAAACCGCCATTTTTATATACAACGTGGAAGGGACATACCCGTAATAAATCGAACCACGGGCTATACTAGATCATTATATGAAATCATTGAAATAAAATTAACAGGAAGACAACAAAAAAAAATTCGGCATTTCCATACAAAAGTGTACAGCCGCCCGGGCGGTTTGTATGGGAATGTCGAATTTTTTTTTGGTTAATTGACTGTAATTTTAATTTCATGGTGAAGACTAATTATGTGGTAAAATGTGAAAATAATTAATTTTAAAACCAAGAAAATAATAAAAAAGACTGAGGATGATTTTATTTCTGCACATCACACATTACGTCTATAAACTATTAAACATAAACAAATTAACTAAAACTATTTTAAGGATGAATCCAGTCCATGATACTGAACAACTTTCCCCAACAAACATATATTAAAGTATGAAAAATAATTTTTGAGTTAAATAATGAAGTAAGAAATGGTGAAAAATTACCACGTGAGCAGGACTTGAACCCGCGACCTTAGTCTCAATACGACTATGCTCTTACCATCTGAGCCATCACGTGTTCAACTCCGCACGCCGAATTTCGCCACCATTTGATATTCCTACACGCACTAGGCTTGCGTCATATCAAACATATTCAACATGTTCTATGAGATTTATATGAAATACAAAACCGTGACATGGATTTTTTGAGTCAAATAGCGCTAATAATATCAGTTTTTCTACATTAATAAGTCTAAAATCACGTTGAAAATGGATATGATCAATGACAAGTGACACTTTTTTGTGACGTTTTATTCTCTTAACAGTACCAAATAATTTATTTTTGACCCAGTCATCTACCTAATTGCAGCGATCTACACGGTGACGGAGCGGTGTCGCGACGGTTGGTACAAGGGCTGCGGCGAGCGCGCGCAGCGCTGCGGCGTGTTCCCCGGGAACTACGTCGCGCCCGCGCCGCACCGGCACACGCACAAGGTCGCCACATCTCACTACTTGTTTATTTTTTTATTAATGGCTTGACGCTACTGCGTATTTAGCCAGGAACAAGTAATAAAACGTGGGAAATTCTTTTTTCCTAACAAGTTACAATCAAAGGTTGGTGTATGCCTTTGATTGCTTTAAGGGAGGGCTTTCTGGCGACAAATCTATACGAGTCCACTGGTTTTCATAGCCGATTGAGTGGCGGACGACGCCCGAAGACGCCCACACAGTCCGCGAAACAAATATCACTACAGCCTTACTATGACTATCCACTTCAACTATTTCACATATTGTTTATTTGTTTGTTTAATTTCTTTATTGCACTAAAATTACATTCATGAGCATGAGTAATTTTAGTGCAATAAAGAATTAAGTCCACTAAAATCAATTTGCAAAATAATTTAAAGAAAACCACAACCGAACCCCTTGACTTCCCGCCAAAACCTCCACAATTTGTTTTCATCATCAGATTTTTTTAGTCTCCACTGCAGCAGCACGACCCTCTCTGTACTGCCAGAGCCGTATATTAGCCAGAGCAGTCAGAGGATTTGGCCTACACTCTACACGCAGGTTGGAGAGGTCTCATTGATGTTTATAAGCTTTGTTCAGCTTGTGTTTCCTAAGTCGCCTTTTACGACATCCACGGGAAGACTTGAGTGGTCCTATTCTACTCTGCCGGGAATCACATGGCTTTTTTTTGCACTGACATTTTTTTTTACTAGCTCTCTATGTCCCAGTGCTGGATAAAACCCTCTCTCTTTCATCACAGCGCATTCCCATATTAATCCTCAGCTGTAATGCTGGGGTCTGGTTTTCGGCTTTTTCTTCTCCACTTCGCTGTCTTGTGTTTCCTTACTTAGTTCTAAGTCTCCGCTCTATGCTCTCAAACACTACTGTCAGAGTTTTTTTGGCTTAGTCAAGGGGTTCAGTTGAGGTTTCTTTAATTTATTTTGCAAATTTATTCTAGTAGACTTTATAATGTGAAATTGATGTAGTTTGGTGTTATAAATTCTTATGCTTATGAACAATACGTAAAATACTCGTAGTTACAGTGAAAAGTCATTTTACGGCTGTAGTGATATTAATTTAGCCAACTGTGGTGATTAGTGGCATAAGGATAACTATAAGGTTTCCTTGTGGATTACGGAACCCTAAAAAAACACTTCTGTCGTATGTCAAATCTTTAAATTTTAAAGAATATTTTGTAGTTTTATTTGACACATGTGGCCAGATTTAACACATGACATTTCTTTCAATATTTTTATTTTTTAATTACATAAATGTATGTGTTTAAATGTTATATGTGTATTGATCAGGCGGCAGCCCCCACAGCAGCCCCCACGGCCGCGCTGAAGCCCGCAGTGGCGGCCGTGGCGGCGCCGCCCACCAACTGCAGCACGCTGGCCCCGCCCGACGCGCCGCCCCGGGCACAGTCTCCTGTCACGCACGGTAACTACAGGGCATGATAATACGAAAGAAATATATTTTATTAGGGTTGCTTATTCGGCCCGACGTTGTCGGTTCGGCAGTGTTTGTCGAACAACAAAGCCGACCCGAATTTTTGCTATGGCTTTTCCTCCGAACATTCATTTACATATACAACGTGGAAGGGACATACCGTAATAAATAATAATAATAATAAAATGCATTTATTTTCCTCGTACAAATTAATTACACATAAACAATAAATAAGTACAATGAGAAATAACATATTGACTAATATATAATAAGTATACATTACATGGGTAGGTATTTATATGTTAGTGGAGGACTGGTGCCCATGCTAGGTTTCCGAAGAACCTGTAATTACGGGTCACCAGGACTCGTTAACTTATCAAAATAATTTTTATTTGCTTGTAACATAATTACATAATAAAAGTTTCAAACAAAAACAAGTACTTAGGTTATAAATTAATTTCTTAACAAGGACATGATTTACCTAAAACGTATCTAAATAAAAGTGTAAACAAAAAAAAATAACTTTATTATAATAACAATAATAGTAATAAATTAATTACTAGAAGTTATATATATTATGCATAAGGTCAAACCACAGTTTCCATAAATCGTTCAGTCTCCTCATATGTTAGTTTTTGTAACCACTCACTTACAACCTTTTTGCAATCATATCTATTCAGAGTAAATATAAGCACATTGCTGTTAATTTCCTTGTAAAGAAAAGGGCCAAAAAACAGAAGAAATTTTTTAAAAATTCAGTGTTAAATGATGGAGTAGAAAGATTAATTATTCTGTTACTTCTAGTGAGATGTTGCGGAAGGAAAGGGAGTCTTGAATGCTGCTGCATTATTGTTGCAAGAAAAAAGAGCTGTCGTACCGTTAGTACCTCACAAAATTTGTAAAGGTCTGATGTAGGGTATCTGTATGGCTTGAAGGTACAGACTTTCAGAACGGCTCTTTGCGCTCTTTCGACTAAAAGTAGATGAGACTTGGCAGCTCCTCCCAGGATGTAATACAATATGTTATAATTGATTGACATAAGGCAAAATAAGTCATTCGAAGTATATTGGCATCCGCTACATTTTTTTAAAAATATATAATTCGAGCAGAGAGTTGCATTGTATGTGGGGCAAAGCTAAGGTTGTAATCAATTAAGACTCCTAGATATGTTGTGGTGTTTGTCATCTCTAGGGTAGGGCAGTTGCAAGACCCATTTGAGCAATCTACTGTTGTTTGAGAATGGGCAAACAACTTATGTACGTTGGGATCAGGGCGATTTATATTTCTAATACTGAAGGCTATGTATTTAGTTTTACTGACATTCAGTGTAAGGAAATTTCATTCAACCACTGTTTTACACGATCCAAACCTATTTGAGCTGATTTAAATGTATCAAACCACGGTCTATACTAGATCATTAAAGTATAATAAAATTAAAATACCAGAAAAAGTAAAAAAACACTTCGGCATTTTCATACAAAAGTGAGCGGCTGCCGCCCAGGCGATTTGTATTGGAATGTCGTTTCTTTTTTGTTTTTTTACTGTTAATTTAAATCATTATACTTTAGTGATGTAGTATAGCCCATGGTTCGATTTATTACGGGTATGTCCCTTCCACGTTGTATATCGATTTTAATGGATCTGGTTGATCCATCTCCGTCTATAGGCCAGGAGTGGCGACGGGATAATGGATGATTTATTATCATAACAACTGGTTTTTATATAAAAATATTTACAATGTTAACCTTACATCTACACGTCCGTTTAGTACGTGATGTGCTATATTAGCAAAATATAAAATGCTTATTAATTAACTATATATCCTAATTCACATCACGTACGATTATAAGGGTACCGCCATAGTCAGGGTTCTTTCTCGCTCTGACCATAGACGAAAAATACCAAAGGCTCTTGTATTTTTCGTCTATGTTATCAGTATAGCCCCACACAAAAAGCGTGCTCTGCTACAAAGCCAAAATCCTGTGTTATTTCTAAATGTCGCTACTAACTCCCCCGCTGGCCATGCAAAGGGTTCTGGGTACTAAGGCTGACGGTATCCATGAAAAATCAGAGTCCTCAGAATCAACTACCTTGTTTCAAATTAGTAGCTTCATCAAGCTACAACATTTAAACTAAAAAAATACAAGTGCTAATTAACAATCTGAATACAATTTCGCAGGACAGCAACCGCTGACGTACCCGTGGAACTCGCAGTCAGCTCAGCCGCAGCACAGCACGCCGAGATCTGAAAAAGTGAGTTTTAACATTTCAAACAGTATTTACTTGCTTACAGGCTTATAAGTAGCGTTTTACGCCCGCTACTCGGGACCGCACATCACGATCACGCTTTTCGAATTACTTTTACTTTCTGTTCTAGTGTGCTATTATTATACATGTACTGTACGTGTAAGTCTTTTGACAGATACGTTTGCGAAATTTATTGTTTTGACAATGAAAAATTATAGGACCTCTCGCTCACTCAGTGACGTTCGAAGTTCTTTCGTTGATCCATGATTGGTCAAATAGTCGAAATAACAATAGCCGGAGCGGATTTGCTTCGTAAATTCCTACGGCATGTCCGGAGTCCGTATTTGGTTCCGTATTTGGTTTGTTTGTCAAACTAAGTTGTAACATTGTGAAACAATCTTGAACAAGCACTTTATTGTTTATATGCTTTGAGTTTTTAATAAGTTTACAAATTATCAGCAAAATTATGTCAATGAAACACATTTCTTTTGAAAAATTGTGTACTTGAATTGCGAAATGGAATAAACCGGTGAAATAAGCTTTTTGGTTATAATTACCTACTTTTGAAGAATGTTCGCTATAGATACCGTTACCCTGGACAACTTATCAAACTCCATTTTTTAACCCCGCAAGTGACCAGACTACGATTGGCTTAAAAACCCACCATTAGGTATTTATTTAGGATTCATGCAGTAACATATGCCATACGATATGACATGATGATGATATGGGTGGGTCTTGGGTGTCTATCTATGTAATGTATTTAGCTTAACATACATATAGTACCTAGGTATGGTTGAGTTAGTAGGTACTAACTTGTTACTTTGGGTTTGGGGCTAGCTCAATCTGTGTAATTTATCCTTCTCTTTAATTATTTATATAATAATTATTACGAGTAGTACCTTCCCCCGTGTGGTTCCGGGTTAGAATAGGACCACTCCATCTCTTCCTGTGGATGTCGTAAGAGGCGACTAAAGGACTTAAGCATAAACATCGTGTGCTACAATTGCATTCCCAAAGAGGGTTAACGTCGGGCGGCGGCCGGTTGTAAAACTTTTCGCACAAATACAATCCCAAAGAGGGTTGACGTCAAGCAGGTGGCCGGTCGTATAATTACAGCCGAATCATTTGTCCGTATAAATAATTTTTATTATTATTTATAATATTTAATTTATCGTTATTTTAAAGAAATGCTACCGATACCACAGAATACAGTAAGAGTAAGCAGAACGGAATCTCCTAAGGTACGCGCAATATGCGTCCCCGTTCCCCGCACCCGCACCTCTTCCCCGGTTCTTGACGGCCAACGTGAGTCATCGAGGCGAAAACGGGGGAGAGGTGCGGGGACGGGGAACGGGGACGCCTGGGTGACGCATATTGCGCGTACCTTAGGAGATTCCGGCCTGTGCCGATACTCGCGTTTTGGAATGACCATTGCAGAGAAGATACACCGAAAGAAACTCATTAGCACAGTATTGGGTGGGGCCTACTCGCCAGAAGAGCTTTATAGTATTATCTGTCATTACAAATATACTGTTTCATTCTACAGTCAAAAGAGAAGTCAAAAGCGGAGAAGTCTTCAATATCCACGGGCGTGAGCCTGATGAAGAAGCTAGCTGCGATGAAAAAGTGCAAATCCCCCCCGCCGGCGGGGTACAGCATGGACAACCCCGTGTTCGAGGACGGCCCGGGGACTTCGCTGATGGCCTCGCTGGCGCTGCACACCCAGCACCACCCTGTGCATGTCAGGTATGTTCAAATGTGATACCATTGGTATTTTTATTGTGACTGGTAGTGTGCCCCCCTCCCCCCGAAATAAAGACACATTGCGGTCCTTTTATCTAGTTAGGTCTAATACCACCATTGTATTTTTTTTTTGTATCTTTATTTTGTTTGTGTTTGGTAGTGTCCGCGGTCACAATCACAACCAAGCGCAATGAAAATACAGACATGCATAGGCGTACAGAGGGGGAAGGTGGATCTGGGGAGTTAGTGTGGGCCCTGTAATTGTAACAAACCGTTTTTTTTAGTTACAGTTGTTACTAAATGGACATAATGTGTCAAAATTAAGACCCCTCCCCCCCTCCGCAACGTCGTTCCGGTACGTCTATGAACAATTTTTTAATTCTGGGAAACTTTACGTCTATACATAATCACAAAAAGGGTTAATTAACGATGTATACGTACTTATTAAAATTTCACTTGAATTTAAATAGTAACATGATAATGTGGACTGACAGATTCATATTTAAAAAAAATACTGACATCATTTACAATACATTGCATTTCATGGTGATACGCATGTGTTTGTGTTTTAACATTGTATGTTTGTGGTGCTATCTCAGGTGGAAATTACGTCTTTTTGAAATAAATTAAACATCTTTCAAGCTTTTTTTTTTGCAAAATACATATAGACAAACTTTACTTTTAGTTTTTACAGTTACATTTAGTTTAGTCATAATTAGCGAACTAATAATACTATGGAAGCATAATCATGCTCAAAAATGACCCTAACAAAAGATAGTTGCCGCTTCGTCAAGCGTTATTTTATATAAATTTTCTTGGGTCTGTTTGCGCTATGATAAATTTTTGTTACTCTTCCATTAGCCCTTAACCCATCGTAGGTATATTTTTTTCATTGGATATGAACGTCGAAGGCATAAGGTTCAATTTTATGTGGTAACCCTCTACCATTGCCCTATCAAGGGTTAATTAAAGCTGCTGAAAAAAATGTGCACTGTATAAAAAAAAATTACGTTGCTTACCGTATATTCGGCGACGTAATTTCTGCCTGGTGTAGCTATGTACTTGTTGATTTTACATCGCACTCATCACGTTGCGTTTGTGTGTGCTCACTTGTTTGTACTAAACCGACTCGTCGGCAAGTCACACTCTTTGTTTAAAAGGTTTCTTTGTTGTATAGTTTTATTTGTTGTACCGTGTATGACCGTATGTGTTTTGAAGCGTTGGTCGCCAAACCACAGATTAATAAATAGGTATTGGCCAAACGTTTGACATATGGCCTCACAAACGCACAGGTTTGTGAGGCATGAGTTTGATCCTTACTAGGAGCTACTTGTACCTCTTGAATATAGATAAACACCCAAGACCTAGGCTAATTTAAAAAAGGCCATCTTCCAACTTGCCCTGGCTGGGGATCGAACACAGAACCTCCGGATTGGCGGACTAGACTAAACTTTGACGTACAAAAAAGAGCCTTTGAAACAAGAAGTATGCGAGTTGTGACGTGGTCGGTGGGTGGCGCGCAGGTCTGGCTCGTGCCCGTCGCAGCTGCTGCGCGCGCTGCCGCACTCCGAGCGCGTGCGGCACAAGGAGCGGCCCGCGCTCGCGCTGCACGACCACCACACACAGTTGCGGTAAGTTCCTTCCCCTTGCACCCCCCTTTTAGGTTTGAAACTGCATTATGTAGTGTAGTAGCATAGTTGTAAGTGTGTGTGTGTAAGAACCTCTACAACGTGTTAATGAAATAACGCAAACCTCTCAGATGGCCCATGAAACTGAACAACTTTTGTCCTACAAATTTCACGAAACCCAAAAAATAATGATTTGAATTTTCACACAAACTGATCAGCTGATCGATTCAATTTGTATGAAAATACCGAATTTTAGTTTTGGCATTTTAGGAATGTTGTGGAAAAAAAGTTGTTCAGTTTCATGGACTTGAGTTACAACCTGAGAGGTTTTGCGTTATTTCATTAACTCGTGTATAATTGATGAACTTTATGGCGATGATGCAAGACTCGCGGCCGCGCCGGCGCAGGGCTGCGCCGACTGGCAGGGTCGCCATCATGTAGAGATGAGGCGACTTAATGAAACGAGTGTTGAATTGATACCCCTAGAGAGTATGCATGCATTTTTTTTATATTTTTAATCGATAGTCCTTGTCGAGAAATAGCCGCAAAAAATAAATCAGTGCCGAAAAACATGTATATGGTGTAGAAAATAAATATTAAAAATAGCAAGTAGATTATAACAACTAAAACAGGCCATTTTAAAATATGACGTCAATGTTTGCAATATCCGCTAGAGACAGAAGCTGTCAATGCATGTTTTTCTTTTTTGGGTACTTTCGATATTATCAGCCAGTGATGTTTGTTAAAACCTCTATATAAAAGTACATACATTTCGAATGTCATCGATAGTCAAACTACATGGACGGACAGTCCTACCGAACGCACCCGAACTTGTCACTTCCTTTTTGTGAACTTTGTCGTCATTTCCCTTTTGTTTGTCAAAAGTTCCCGCGCAAAATTTGCATATTTTCAATAATTTATTTCTAATCCAAATAAGAGTCAATAAGAAAAATAATTAACTAGGCGTGGTAACGTATTAATAGAAATTGTAAAATAAAAATATGAGCCGGATTGGTATTACATGCATATTCCTTATTATATACGTTCTTACACACACTTACAACTATTGCTACTACACTAAATTAAGCGGAGACCCGTGACGGGTTCAGTTCGTCTCTGTCGCAAACCCTATGTGCCATAGAGATAGCTGAAACCGTCGCGGGTCACGTGTCAGAGACAGACTGAACTCCGCTTGACGTAGTTTCAAGCCTAAGGACAGGTTTTACTAAAACTGTGCTGTGATTTAACAATCAATAAGTTTATTATTGGGAGACACAAGCTAAACAAAGCTTATAAACATAAATGAGACCTCTCCAACCTACACTCTCCACGCTGGCCAGACGGGCCAGCGTGGAGAGTGTAGGCTAAATCCTCTGACTGCTCTGGCTAATATATGGCTCTGGTAGTAGGAGGGTCGTGCAGTGGAGACTAAAAAGACCTGATGATGACGATGAAGTTTATTATAATGTCGTAACAAAATATATTGAAACTATTTTAAGAGTAGATTTAGTTCATGATACTGAACAACTTTTCCCAACATTTATCGTAATATAAATTTTCTTTTTGGTTTCTCATAGAAACTGATCAGCGATCGGTCAAGTTGTATGGGGGGCCAAATAATATTTTTCATTCGAATAATTTTTGTTTACAAGTAGACCGATCTCCTGATTCAAGTTAGTATGCAAAAAAAAATACACAAAAGTTGTTCAGTATCATGGACCGAATTCACCCTTAAAATAGTTTCATTATATTTTGTTAGACGTCATAACATATATATGTATATTATATCATATTATATTGTTATTGCTATCCTCTTAAGGTAAATGTGACAATACCTACATAACTTGCACCTCCTTCTAAAATGTTCTCTTTCTCGGCATCACCAGTGGGTTGACTGGTAGACAAAGCCTATAGCTTTAAGTCCGCCTATTACATTTATAAAGTTAAATAAATAAATAAATAACATTTCGTTATTGACAGAAACAGATAATAACAGATAATATAACTGTCCTGTAATAATGAAACTATTGGTTGTTAAATCACAGCATAGCTCCGTTTAGCTTCTGTGGAGCCTGGCCCTTTTTATTCCCTGGCTGACCAGACGTGCTATGTAATATTTTGTTTATGTGCTTTTTGTTTTTGTTTGGTACACACGCTTTGGTTTGTTGCTTTTCATTCACATTTCACGCTCACGTACTAAACTCATTAATTTTAATTGGTTCTTAATTTTTAAGTAAATAAATCATCGTTGGCATTTCTCGGAATACACTATCACGTCTTTATCCCTAACGGGGTAGACAGAGCCTAGGGTGGTTAAGCCCAGGCCACGCGTAATGGTGGGCATGAACGTGTAAAAGGGAAATCATAATAGTGATGGGTTGCTAACCGCATCGCCTATTAATATGATTCAGATTTGAAACGATCTGCACGGGCTTTTTCACGGAAAAAGAATGATAAAACTGATTTTTGACACTTTTTTTTTTCATTCTGTTTTTGTTTTCACTACATAACATTTGCGACATTCCTTTACAAATTATGAATATTGTTAAACGGTTTACTTACGTAATATAATCGTAAAGGTCGGCCAGGTTTCGATCGATTTAGACGATCATTATTAGGGCGAGTATTAGGCGCGGCGACTTGACAGTTTCGCTGTACTCTCTGTTTCTACACACTTATTCGGGCCAGCATTCATCGGCACAGCCGGGCGGTAAAATCGAATATATGTAGATAAATGTATGGGGAAAAAGCCGATATAATTGCTTCGGGTCGACTTTGTTGTTCGACAAGTACTGCCGAACCAACAATGCCGGCCCAAATAAGTGTGTAGCAACAGAGAGTACAGCGGAACTCTCAACTCGCCGCGCCTAATACTCTCCCTGATGATGATCGTGACCCTAAACGCCGCCGCCAGCGTCGCTCGACTCGAAACGATGACCGCTGGGGTCCGCAGATACTGGCGCAGTTCTAGTCCTAATCCTTGCATGTGGTATACCACATGCAAGGATTAGGACTAGAACTGCGTCTAGAACCAAATTGTCTAGTTGGCTAAACATTTGTATAGAAACTCGTCAACAAAGATGAAAGGTTACCGCGGAAATTACCACCTCCTGAAGTACTTTGTTTGCGTCCACCCAAGGGCATTCACTGAAAATCAGTGCTTTGCTTTTCGAGTAAATGTATTAAACGCTGAGTTGCTTCCTATTTGTATCACTGAGTCACATATTCGCAGTCCCCTGTTCATATTAGTTTAGTCTCATTTATTATGTACTAGCTTTTTCCCGCGGCTTCGCTCGCGTATCCCACGGGAACATTACTTTTTTCCGGGATGAAAGGTACCCTATGTTACTTCTAGTACCTCCCAGGATATGTGTACAAAGTTTCATGATGATTCGTCAAGTAGTTTTTGCGTGAAAAGGTAACAAACATCCACGCTTTCACATTTATAATATTAGTAAGGAAGTAAGGATATCTATTGTATTGGATGTGAATTTGTACCCTGTTTAATACAAATAAATAAATCTAACCTAAAGTATTTGTACCTAATATCAAGTTACAAATATACGATAACCGCTGAAATTTAAACCGATCGATACAATAAGTTATGGTGCGTTTTGTATGTACCTCTAACTCAATTAAGATCCCTTCCACCCGGGCCCTTAAGGCCCACTCCGACCCTGGTGTCAACGGTATATTTACACTCGTTATGTTTACTTTTAGCAGCGCAACGGAAGGTCCGTGGCAGTCGCAACATCGCAAGTCGCAGTCTTTGGACGTATCGTCGGCGAGGCGCGACAGACACCATTCTCAGCCTGTCAAAGAAAGGTAGGCTTAAGAGCCCATATTACCCCAAATTTCTTAAAGCGATCCTCAGTATTATCAATATTATATAATGAGTAAAAACACAGCAAAGTTCAAGACTCTAGTCATAATATCTCTCAAAAACACGATTGCTTAAAATTTTCTATATAGAAAAAGTCCAGATCACCTCCGAATTATACTAAAACGACTAGTTTTCAAGAAATACAATAAATTAGCCTTGGATTATAATTGTATTAAATATAAGGCAGTCATATGTTTTATTTTTAAAAAAAGCTCGCTGTCTCGCTTCGGCTGTGTAAATTTGTGTGCCGGAAGCGGGAGCAAAATTTTGATTCTGGAGTCAGGAGCCCTCTTAAGGACTGTATGCACAAAGCCACGTGGTCGGATTTGGCTCTGAAATATGCAAAATTTTCCCGCTAGGGGGATAAAAATGTCAAGATGAAGTCACATAGAGTTAATAATGTGTAAACGGGACAATAGATGTAGGTAATCATAAATTGTAACGTAGAATTAGTATACAGCTTACTTTTTCTTTTCGTCAAGACTTCCAGTCCGTAATACTTATTAAAATTTTCAAATCAATCAAATCAAAGAATTATTTTGTTTGAATTATTATTTCTGAATTAAGGCCTTGGCAGACGTCATTATATTGTACTTAACACTTTAGTAGACAGGCTATCAGTAGAAAAAGTAAAGTCGAAAATACAGTAGTGTGCGTGAATGCAAGACGTTTATTTAAAAAGCGATTTTAAATATATGTGAAATTCATATAGCACTTTCTAAAAAATCCAAGTTATAGTTATTCGAATCTTGCGTAAAATTTATTACTTTTTCAATTTATTAGTCGACCTCCGTCGCGATTCCTTAACACGCTAGTCCGTCACTCGGAGGTTCTGGGTTCGATTCCCAGCCAGGGCAAGTTGGTAAATGGCCTTTTTTAATTTATCCTGGTTCTTAGGTGTTTATTTTATCCCATCAAAAATATAAATGTAAAAATGCCAAGTTCAAATTCCGACAAAACATTGAAATCCGACAAGATTGAAATTTAAATAGCTGCCAAGTTATGTAGGTAGAGAAAACTGAAATTTATTCATAAGAATCTCAACATTTGACTTGGACAACATTAAAATTGAAAGCACGGTCACCCATCGTAACTGTGACCAAGCTAGAAGTTGCTTAACCTGTAAAAGCACGGTCATTCATCCATCAATTTTTGAATTTATCGTATGCGAAGTGGAGCGAAATATTTGCACAAGTGGTTTTGATTACTCGTATTTTGAAATTTGTTAAAGCGCAAATGACAAAGACCCCTTAGAATAGAGAATCTGTTTAGTTTCACGCAGCTTTTTAGGGTTCCGTAGTAAACAAGAAACCCTTATAGTTTCGTCATGTCTGTCTGTCTGTCTGTCCCCAGTTTTACTCATAGACTATTAGTACTAGAAAGCTGTAATTGGGCATGGGCATGGATATGTGGTAGTAAAAACTTGAAAAAAAAAAGTGTGGTGTGAGACGTCGTTGAATAGGTATTACAAAAATATTGTAAGATTATGAACACCCTTTTTCGTTTTAGAATCCGTTTGTGAAATATTTGGTTTTTGATTGGAAATTTTTGTTAGAATTATGTGTCTCTCTGTCAGTTAAACGGTTGTATATGGACACTTAAAAAAATTCACGGCAGTAGTATATAACGTCTCCCTGACTAAAACTAATTTAAGGTGGATTCAGTTCATGATACTGAACAACTTTTTCTAAGGAACACATAATTAAATATGAAAAGAAAATGTTTGCTTTCCATTCGACCTCCGTGGCGTAATTGTTAACACGCTAGACCGCTAATCCGGAGGTTCTGGGTTCGAGCCCCAGCCAGGCCAAGTTAGAAAATGGTCTTTTTAAAATTTTCCTGGGTCTTGGGTGTTTATCTATGTATGTATTTATCACAAAATATAGTATCATTGAGTTAGTATCCCATAATACAAGTTTAAAACTTACTTTGGGGCTAGCTTAATTAGTGTGATTTGTCCTTACGTATTCCATACATATATTACATAAATTTTACATAAATATTACATTTTGCCAAATCTTGTCTGTAAGAGATCAAAAATAATTTTTGTATTTCGTTTGTTCCTTGGTGAAAGTTGTTCAGTATCATGGACTGAATTCAGACCTAAAGTTAGGCAGTTGTAAGCTACATAAAACAAGTAGGTACTGACTACGGAACCCTACACTGCACGTGGCTCGTCACGGCACGTGGCCGGTTTATTTTGGTTAAGTTTAAATTTTAGGGAACCATAGACAAATTTATGATATTTCTGCGTAAATCAATATTACTTATCGCTGACAGGACGTTCTCAAAAATACAATCAAATAGTATTTTACGCAAGCGGTGACTTGGAAAACTACACGTTTTGTGTTTCACTGACAGAAAAATATATTTAAAAATATATATTAAAAAGTGTCATAAAAAGTTCTTTCATTTGATATGTCACACGATTTTGTTATTAAAACTTTTTTTAATGTCTAATTAACCCACCATAAGTGGCCCCCTTTTTTAAATTTCATTTATTTACGTTATACGTCTATCTTTGGGTCACTAAGTTACATAAGTGTAGGTACTAAATCTCAACTAAATCATTCTAATAGTTTCGTAGCAGATTGGCTGTGACTTACGGACAGACAGACAAGCGAAACCCTAAAAACAGTAAAAAAACCAAAAAAATCGGTTCCTATACAAATTTCCCGGGCGGCTGCACACTTTTGTATGAAAACGCAGATTTTTTTTTTGTTTTTTGACTGTTATTTTAATATCGTTATACTATACTAGCAGTCCACCCCGGCTTCGCCCTTGGTACACACAAAGCCTATGTCACTCGGGGATAGTGTACATTTCCAACGGTGAAAGTTTTTTTTAAATCGGTATAGTAGTTTCGGAGCCATGCAATGCAAAGAAACAAACAACCAAATCTTTCCTCTTTATAATATTAGTATAGATAAATAGCCTACTATAGCCTGCCTGCCTAGCCAAGTATAGATCTAGTATAGCCTGTGGTTCGATATATTACGCATAATGTCAATTCGTATTTTGATATATATTCATGGGGAAAAGTTGTTCAAAATTTGAGACTGAATCACCCCTCAAAATAATTGTAAAACCCTAATTAAACAGCACCATTTATTACAAAAACCGTTAATATGATTCCGCGACCCGAGAAAGTTCCAATCCGATTTTCACCCTAATCGCCAATTAAAAGATATAGGTAATAAATCAAACCAAATTATTTTTTTCATTGACTTAATTTTCAATAAAATTTAAAAAAAAAAGTGCGATGCCGTATCTGCGATAGCATTACATCTTTACTTGAACGTCATCAAAATGTCAAAACTTTACCATAGTGTAGCAAAAGTATGACATAATTTGGCAGTTTGTACATAGTTTTTTATTGAAATATTTTAGACTGTAATGCAATTTTACGTAATTCGAAAATGGATTTTTTTGAAAAATTCGGCACGGCCTCCTTCCTGAACGCCCGGCGGGCAACTGAATTTGTATGAAAGGAACATGGCCGCCATTTCAGATAATTCTGTCAAAAACGTTGCAAAACATCCAATTTTTAAAATTATTTTTTTTATTATTGCGTGATTGCATTGTAAGCAAATATTAAGAATAATGTTTCAAAATAGCCTTTATTTTTATAAAATATATGCAATCCCTTGTTAGAATATTTCTTTACGCAGAAAAACAAGCCAGTTTGTAGCAAGATTTTCTAAAATATTTCTTTCAGGTTTCTTTACAATTATCTTACTTTTTCTGAATGAAAATTAAAAAAATACGGTTTTCGTCTACTGGCTAGTCTATTCACCTATAACTAGGTATGTAATTTTCTTAGTGGTCTTTTCTACTTAAGCCATAACTATTGCCCGCGCAAAGTGCGTTTTGCATGTTTTTGGGTAAATTCAATGCTTGTTTTTAGGAAAACTACAAAATATTTTAATAAATCCTTTTTTTCGTCTACTGTCCCAACTCTTTCTCTATCTATGTGTATACATTATTTGACTTAAATCAAACGCTTTCTGTACAAACTTGTTGCCCGCGCAAACCCAGTTTACATGGTGCCGACCCTTAAGGCGAGGCATTTCAACGCCCGAGGGGGATTAGGTTCGGGGCGATCCCGCGCGCCTTACATTTTGCGACTGACGGGGAAGCGGAAAGAGCGGAATGAACGCGTAACGAAGATCTTATCAGGTTTAAACAAACGCTAAATGGCGTTCGGGACCCACAGCTTTACGTGCCTTCCGAAGCACGGTATTATCTCTTCGGATAATCAGGTGATTCAAGCCTGCAATATTCTAACCAGACTGAAAACAACTTTTCACAAAGTATGCTTCCGGGTGGGATTCGAACCCACGACATCTGGATCACAAGGCAAACCTTAACCACTGGACTACGGAGACAGATGAAGACGTGATAATATATCTGTATAATCCCTTGTTTGTTTTCCACACAGATTCCGTTGCATAGTGCCCTACCCACCGAACTCGGAGTACGAGCTCGAGCTGAAAGTGGACGATATCGTGATAGTGTCGAAGAAGCGCGGCGACGGCTGGTACAAGGGCACGCTGCAGCGCACCGGCCGCACCGGCCTGTTCCCCGCCTCCTTCGTGCAGAGCTGCCCGCTGCAGGACTGACACACACCCTCCCACAGGTATGAAACTTCATAGAAGCGGAAGGTGAGAACGGGGGAGAGGTGCGGGCACAGGGAACGGGGACGCATATTGCAAGGGACCGCAGGAGATTACATTCTGTATGAAATACCTACTGTTATTGATTTCTGTGCCCCCGCTTACTTTTATTATTTTCTGTCCACAGGTTCGGGACCAGACTCTGACCAACCCGTGGTTATAACCTGTACTACCACAAGTCTCTGTAGTCGGACGGGTGGTTACGGTTATTAACCGAAAAAACTTATTCGAAATTTAAGTAGTACCTAATCAAATTCTTAAGAGGAAATGTGAGGGACGTATTTCCATACAAGTGTGGTCCTCTGATTTCTCGCCGTGATTTTTTCCCAAAAAATTATGGATATTTGTCTTTTTTCATAATTTAATTTTTTAAAGAGATACGATATATACCTATAAATACCGAGAGATACATATAAATACCTGAAAAATTGGGATTTTCCACTGTGTTCGAATATCTAGCAAACAAATTTGACGAGATTATATTATGAAAAGACAAATTAGGAATACATGCAAAGCTTTTCTTAAAATTAAATTGGTAAAGTTTTGGAGGAGGAATCAGGGGACCACGAAACGTTGATTTGATGTCCTTTTTATACGTATTTTCGGTCCGAGATGCAGCTATATCTATTGCATAGTGCAACAGGTTGTTCGGGCACTGCGCGACAGCAATAGATTTTACAAATTTACCTATTTTTCAATTCTCTCGACCTTAGTGTTTCCTCTTAAGACAAAGATAGAGGGGATAAGAGGGTCTGGCAAAATATACTAAAACTACGTGGAACATTTTTGTCATATTTAGATGTTTTTTCTTTGGTAAAAGAGGTTGAGGTAGAGTCAGTACCATGGACTGAATCAACCCTTAAAATAGTTTCAGTATATTTTGTTAAACGTTAGAGTGCAATTTTCAAAATTGGTAATCAAGACTATGACAAATGTATAGTGTATTTTTCACACTAATGTTATCTATCACATAACATTTATTGTTCGCAAAGGGTAGTGCACCCAGGGACATGGTGAAAGGAATACCCCTGGCGCTCCCTGGTGGGAGAATAGCAAAGTAAATCATCAGTAAACGTCAACGCCCGTTTTTTATAATGAAAAAGAAACATCGCCATTTGCATTTATTCGAATTTTAACATCAGAAGAAAATAGCGGTGACGACAGGGGTCAGAAAAGTATTACTCTAATTAGTCCGTCTTGTAGATTATTAAAAAATAATGGACCCATATTTTTCAATTTATCAAAAAAGTAAAAATTCACAAAAATACAGAGCATCTAAGTTCCAGAGGCTTGTGACGTCACCGCTACGTAAAAATCGTACTTAGCCGTGACGTCATGCGAATTTTAAATGCGCTGTATCTACGTCAATTTTTGTTTCTCATAGAAAAGAAAAAATATGTGTACAATATTTTTTAATAATGTAACCGATGGGCCCAAAATATTGTTCCAGTCGTCATGCCTGTTACTTAACCACCATAAAATATGTGGTACCTTTTTCATGTTTACTTATTATGTTCTTCCAGTATGAAGAGAAACTGGGAAACAGTTGACGGTACTGCAGCGAACAACAATACTGTGGAAGCATAATCAAGGGCAAAAAATGGCCTCATGTAAAGCACATTCATTTACGTGGCACATAGTTAAACACTAACGGTCTTATTCATAAATAAAGCGGCCAAGTGCAAGTCGGACTCGCCCATGAAGGGTTCCGTAGCAGCAAGTAACATAATATATTAATGAAAAAACATTTTTTCATAATTTTAAAAGCCAACTTTTGGAACTTTAATATCTATCTCTCCACCAATTTTCGTGACAATCGGTGCAGTAGCGGTTGAGTACGAGCCCGGACGGACAGACGGACGGACGGACGGACGGACGGACGGACGGACATGATGAAACTATAAGGGTTCCTTGTGGACTACGGAACCCTAAAAACGCGGTTTTCCCTTTAAAATGCATTTTGTTTAAAATATCTATTAAGTCTTACTTACAAAGCTGTTAAAATACTCATTAAAAATTTATATTCATAAACGTATATCAATCTAATGTTTACTTACAAACCCATTAAAATAGACTTATATCAAAATTTCCATAGATAACAGGTATTTTTTTGCGAAAACCTGTCAATGCAAGCAAAAACCATAGACATTTTTCAGAAAAACATTGAATTTTGTCTATGGCTACTGAGTATCACCCTGAGATAAGGGATATATGTTTTATTGTTCTAAGGTATCACCACCGTGACGTGAAACTGACATTGAAAATTGGAAAAGTTCGTGAATACGCGCGATTTTTTTTTGCTGTTTTACTCATGTTTTACTTTAAACTTTACATAATATATATAGCTTTTGCGTCGCACAATTTTCTCTGCTTATCCCTATGGTTGACTGGGAGAAAATGCTCTTAGCATTAAGTCCGCCATTTGTTAAAAGTATATTTTTACTTTGGACAATAAAGTTTGATAAATAAATAAAATAAATCAATAATATCATTTATATAGGTAGATAGTTTATTTGTGCTGTCACCATGGACGGAACAAAAGCTAGATCAGAAAATTGGTTTGCGAAAGATAAAGTAAGTTATTGCACTTTATTTCACGCAAAGCGTTCATTTTCTTGTAAAATGTAGACAGAAGTACAAATCACAATAAACAAATTTGGGCGAGCACAGGCATTGCTATCAAAAACTAAAAACTAGGGGTAAAAAAAATGAACAATCCCATTGGATGCATATTTACCTAAAGTAATTTTTTTGCTGACAAAATATGAAAGCGGCTTAAGATATTTTTATTGAAATGAAATCCCAGAATTCTGGGCAACCATATTACGTTGTACAAGGTCGCGCCAAACTTCTAGATCGCTCTGAAGTTGAGGCGATTCGCGTCGCAGTAGTAAAATACAGATACCCATAGCAGATAGAATAAAGATTTTATCTATCTATCTATCATAGAACTTGCTTTATTTTTTTTTATTGTGTAGGGCAAAACTTGGGTACTCGGTGATAGTTTTGTTTTTTAATTGTAAAATCCGATTCACTGATCAGATTATTTTTTTAATTTACTGTGACACAATAGACTAAAAAAGCTTTACTAACTTATATCTGAAAGTATGGAAAACAGTATATTTATTTAGAAATATCCGTTTATTAAGTCAGTTCCATAAACCAGTTGATTTGGTGATACTCATGTTATTGTGTGATATAGACTTGGTTAAGTTGTGATATGAGTCTGGTCAATATGTGATAGTAATACAATTAGTAAATAAAAAACAAATATATCATAATATTACTTTATTATCTCTTAATCAAAAGAAAAATCTTATGCATATAATTGGCACACATATTTGGTTATCATTTTATAAAGATTACTGAGATCAATATAAGCAGAAATAAAAAAACAAGATGTCTAATCAGATAATTCACAGTTGGAACGAAGGAAAAATGTAGGGTTTGTTATATTTTGGCCCAGCACATGATACCATGTGTGGCAGAATTGACATTCTATCCACTCTGCACCATTCTTTAATTTTACATCATTTGCAAAATGTCCTCCGCAAGTGCCACATATATTTTGGTCAGATACTCTCTTGGAAGAAGAGGGCAGAGGTTCATAAACCTTCCCTTTTTTTTTCACTTCTTTTCGTCTGAGATTTCTTGCCTGTTTTTTTCTTTTGGGAATGAGGAATCTTCAAAACCTCTTGATCTTTTGAACACCCTGGCTGTTGATTTTCTGGGTCAGATTCTGGTTGGTTTTCCTTATCTGAAACATCACTGGTAACCAATGATGGTGCAACAGCATGCTCAGGAATGGCATCATAATTAACTGGATAAATGCCTGCTTTTGCGAAAGCTTTGGCTATCAATGACCTTTTATCAATGGTTTCTTGATATGCTGTAGAAAACATTTTCAGAAAATCATATCTCGTAGGCTTTTCTCCAGGTTTTTCCAGCTGAAACTTGTCTAATTGATTTCTCCATTTGGCTTTCAAGGGGCTAAATATGCCCACATTCAGAGGCTACAGCAGATGAGTGATATGTGGAGGATATTTAACAATATATACTGGGTGGCGCAAAAGTAAAGACCCTATTTGGTTCAGCTATAACATTTTTTCTAAATTAGAAAACTAGATTTAGGTTTTTTTAAATGTATATTTGTGCCATTAAATTTCGTACCATTAGGATTTAAAGATGATGTCTTTTAAATGGTGACCTCCAGAGTTGATACACATTTGAGCCCTATTTATGACATTTTGCATAACTTGCCGTAACACTTCCTGCGATATGTTCGTTATTTCTTGACGAATGTTTTCTTTTAGAGCTGCGAGAGTCTGTGGCTTGTTCACATACACCCGAGATTTCAAAAAACCCCAAAGAAAGAAGTCTGGACTGGTCAGATCGGGTGATCTTGCAGGCCAAGGCAAATCGCCAAAACGAGAGATAACTCGGCCTGGAAAAGCGTCCCTCACTAAGTCCATAGTGTCGCGCGCTGTGTGTGCCGTAGCGCCGTCTTGTTGAAACCAGATGTGCTCCAGCCCCAATTCGTCCAAACTGGGTATCAAAAACTCTCGTAACATGGTTCTGTAGCGTTCTCCAGTGACAGTTATCGCATTGCCTCCAGCGTCTTCGAAAAAATAGGGTCCGATCACTCTGTCAACACAGATGCCACACCATACAGTAACTTTTAGTGGGTGTAGAGGTGTTTCTTGAATAATGCGCGGATTATCAGTGCCCCAGAACCGAGTATTCTGCTTATTGACATGCCCTGAGAGATGGAAATGCGCTTCGTCACTCATAACCAATTTTGAAGGAAAATCATCCTCTTCAAGGTTGAGGTTTATGACGCGCTGGCAGTAATCTAGACGAGCTCGGTGGTCAGCAGGCAGCAGCTGATGAGTCATTTGAGTTTTATACGGGAACATCTTTAAGTCTTTCACCAAAATACGCTGCAGGGTCCGTCTGGAAATGCCCAATTGCGTGGCACGTCGCCTCGTTGATGTTTCTGGACACTCTTCCACATCTTCGCGCACAGCATCGATATTTTCAGCTGAACGGCCTGTTCTTGGTCTCCCAGACTTAGGTCTATCCAATGTTGAGCCAGTTGCTTCAAGGCGTGTGGCAAAGCGTCGAATTGTGCGACCAATCGGTGCCGGACGGTGGTGAAATCGTCGACGAAATTCACGTTGTGTTCTTATCACTGATGAATTATTCCGTAAGAACATTGACACAATTATTCCACGTTCTTGGGGAGTAAAACGGTCCATGTTTATTTTCAGTGTATTTTACATTTGTTCACTACACAATTTTCAACAACAGAATGACAGAAAATGTCATATAAAAAAAATAAAAGTATTTTCTTTAGTGCCAGTACTTTTGCGCCACCCAGTATTTGCTCCTTACTTGCTAGATCCAAAACCTCTGGAGTCAAATGAGATTTGTGTGAGTCCATAAAGAGCACAACTGGTCTTGCCACAGGAATGCTATCTATAAAATGTTGGAAAAATTCCAAAAACAAATCATTGTTTATCCAGCCCTTATCACTAAGTTTAATAAGACAAGGGAAATCAGAACTTTTTAGTCTGTCATCCCATCGTTTCCCTTTTAAATATAATCATTGGCGGTATTGCATCACCAGCCACATTCACACAGGGTAACACCGTCGTTGTTGTTCCTCTTTCTCCAAACATTTGCTTGTAAACATGCGACTTTCCTGTCATCGAACTATTTTTTCCACTTTTCATAACAAACATAAACCCACTCTCGTCTAAATTCCAATTTCTTTGAGGATGATTTTGCACTCCCAGCTTTGTATATAAATTTTCAACCATTTTATAGAAATCATTCAGTGCTTCTCTTGTAGCAGACTGGGCTCGATTAATGGACAAACTTTCTGGCATTCTCAAACTCAAATTATAGCGCTTTTTAAAGAAAGCCCACCAATACCAACCCGTGCACTGCTTGGTTTTAGAAAATGGGTGTTTTATTTGGCTCTGTTCAGCTAAGCGATATGCCACAAGTCGAATCTGCTTAACAGTTAGACCAAAACCTAATTCCTGCATTTTATTTATGTAGTTCAAAAGATCAACCTCCAATTTAGCTGGTAATATAAATGGTTTGCCACGTTTCAGTTCAGATGTAGATGTGTGATCTTGATGATAGCGAGTACAATACGCTTTTAAAGTGCTCCAAGGGACACAGAATTTTTTTGCTGCCTTATAGACAGTGCTTCCATTCTTTACTTCTAATACAGCCGCCCTTAAACTGGATGAGTTGTAACCCTTTTCTTTTTTGGCAGAATGATCAGTTTTTCGCAAAGATTTCTGCTTGGGTTTGTTCTGCAAAAAAAAATTCGTTCGGATACACTCTCCAATAGGTTAAATAGTTTAAGAATAGCGCCATCTATTGGTATTAACGTTAAACTCCATCTCCACATACTAATTCGGGTATAAAACACATTAACTATCACCGAATAGCTGTATATCACGAATTAACCAAGTTTTGCATATATCATATCGACATTCTTGCAATCATTCTGAAAAAAATAGTATTGTGGTAAATATTCTGTCCCTGTTTGTAACCTGAGAGAGGCAAATTCAGAGCGATCTAGAAGTTTGGCGCGACCTGTAACAGGGCAACTGTCATTTTTGTCAAATTGGGAATATTGTGTCTCACGGACACTTAAATTAGAATTTCCCGGGGTCGCGGAACTTTTTCAATAAAAATGCGTTTTTTATAATAGCGGTGTTCCCGAACCGAGACGACATTGAAACCTTCAAAAAACGAGTTTATATCTTCCTGAACGGCCGGTAACGCTCTTGTTACACCCCTGGTGTTGCAGTTGTCTATGGACAGTGGTGATCACTTACCATCAGGTGACCCGCTTGTTCGTTTGTCGCCCTATAACATAAAAAAAAATAGCCAACATCTCAACTTTAGGGAAATATGTATGTATGAGATCGGATATTCGGTATCCGATCTCTAGTCATTTTATAAACCTACCTACATTTCGTGGGGCCGTTTTGCGTGATGATAATGTCTTCCAATGTATTTGTTCGCTGCAATACTCATGTAAATGTGTAAAGTTCCATTGTACATTGATTGAAGTGGTAATGGTAGTTTGTTTGTAAGGACAAAGCAGGGAGCTTGATTCTTGTACAGCACATCTGGTAGGTCGTTTGTAGGATACGTGTTTTACAACTTTCAATTCTGTTGCCATTTTAAATGTCACAAAGTTTTGAAATCTTGTATGAATTATACTGCAGTTGCGTACTATCCAATGTTAAGTTCGATATTGACCAAAATAGAGATACACTTCAAAATGTATTAAAATACTTTTTTTTTATTTTTTATTAATGTGGTGATCTAGTATAGCCTTTGCTATCATTTACTACGCTCATGTCTTTTCCACATTGTATACTTGACTGGAGCCAAAATACAAGTTGCTATCGTATCCTGCCCCCGTAGCATGGCAGCGTTGATAACAGATAAACTGCGCGACGGCACAGAATACAGTAAGAGTATACAGAACGGAATTTCCTAAGGTACGCGCAATATGCTCGTACCTCGTACCCCGTACCCCGGTCCTTATCCTCGTACCCCGGTCCTTATCCTCGTACCCCGGTACGAAGAGGCATATTGTATTAGTGCGGGGGCGGGCCCCCGCACCTCTTCCCCGTTCTTGTGCGCCAACTTGCGCCATGCAGTGTGTTTTCGCCTGCTCTCGCCCGTCGTCAAGGCGAAAACGGGGGAGAGGTGCGGGGACGGGGAACGGGGACGCATATTGCGCGGGACCTTAGGAGATTGCATTCTGTATACTCTTACTGTATTCTGTGGCGACGGACTAGTGCCATCCCGCTCGTTATCATGACTGAGAGCTAGATAGTGATAGATGATATCGCTCGATTAACGCTGTCGCCGTTACCATTATAAGGGGCTGGACTTTATATACAGGCTGACTTTTAAACCACCAGCCAAATTTTTGGAGCAAGTTTAGCCCATGATACTGAACTAATTTCTATAAAAAAAGTTATTAAAAATCGATGAAAATTTTTCGTCTTCCCATAGAAAATCCGTTTGACTGAGCGCTGATTTGTATGAAAAGGCGAATTTTTATTTTAGTTTATCGTTAATTGTTTTTATGGAAAGTAGTTCAGTATCATGGACTGAACTTGCTCCAAAAATTTGGCTGGTGGTTTAAAAGTCAGCCTGTATGTGTTCGAACTAAATAAAAATAAAAAAAATTATAAAACCGTTGGTTAGTATGAAATTGTATTTCGATTTTCGACTATTATACTGTCGTTATCTTTTCGATCCAATTTGTGGGCCAATCGCACCACAAAATTATTTTTATAGAATTTAAACATACAACAAAAAGTTATATGTTTGTGACGTTTCTTAACATGTTGTAGTATTTTGAAAACATAGTCTTGCCACGTTTGTTCCATTCGTGATTTTGTCAATTTCGTGACAATTTTCGAAAAGAATTTATTCGTCGATTTTATACTTTAAATTCTATGTGTTCCAGAAACATAATTTTTAATGAATAACTAAAAAGTGGATTGCTTTCGAGTATTTATTTTCGTTTTTTTAACATAACGTATTATTTATTCTATGATTATACATTTATTTAAAATAAATTCTTGGGGTTAAAGACTTGAGCCCGACGTAATTTTCAGTTCTCCTAAGTATTTTATAACGATTTTGGTTGTTCATTCTCTATTATTTAGAGAAAAATACGCTTATTATGAATAATTATGTTTTATTTGTAAGACACTGCCATATTAATTTGGTTAAATCGATTTCAAAAGGTTTTTTTTGATACTTATAGTTTTAATGTATTAAGGACGATATAACTTTAAACATTAGTTTAAAAACGGTCAGTTTATACACGATGATAATTTATATATATAAATTGAAATTTTAACATTTTAAATCAATTTGGATTTCAGTAGCGAAATTTTTAACATGTAATGGAATTTAAGACTGTATAAAATAGTTCTGTTATTATATAGGATTTATTTGATGAGTAAGTAACATTCTAAAGTTAGTTATTTTAGTGAAATGTATAACCGTTGTTAGGTAGTAATTATTCTGTAAGATTTTTTAAGTCGGGAATTTTTGTGATACTTTTTGCGTACATCTAAAAGATAAACAAAAGATGTTTATGTATATTTGCGCTCTTTTGTTGATAATTTATTCATTAAGGTTTGTATGCTGGAAATAAGAAGGCGGTTGGGATAGAAGGAGGGTAAATATGGGTAAAAATTGAAATGACATCGGATTATCGGATAGGGAAGTTGAGAAGATTCACATGCTGTTGTATGCATGCACCTCTCGTGAAGTGGGATAAGGCGAGGAATAAATATAAAGAATACGGTACATAACCTCGGGTGCCATTTTTGAAACGCTGAGTCACTAAACGAACTGTTTTTTGTATGGGAAAACCATTCATTTACTGACTCCGCATTTCAAAAATGGGTCCTCTAGGCTTTTTGTAACAAAACTCACATAATGTACGATTTTTTTAGATGTATGCAAAAAGAAAATATTACATACTATTTATACTTTTTCAACGACTCTTTGACCTCTATCTATAATTTATATTACATGTATATAATTAAATTGTACCTATATTTGTATTGAAAATGCATGGATGTTGTATACAATATTTCATTGTCACAAAATGACTGATTTTCTACTATTTATTTCGTGATTTCTTTTAGAATGTAACAAACAACGAATTTTTCTCTAAATGTGACTTGTTTATTAACCAATGTAAATTATAAATTAATTCTTATTTAATTTCGATGTATACACAATAGTGTGAATAGATGAATGACATTTGGGGCCACAGAACAAGTGTATAAATTTATAATTTTACAAAATAGCTGGCGCACTTTTAGTCAATTTCGTCTTTCAGAGGTGTAGTAAATTTTATTACTCATTCCTCAAATAAATTGTTAGGTAGATTTTCAAACACTGTTGAAGGATTTTTGGCCCGGTCCTGTATTCGCCAAAATGTTGGTGTAGTAACTTGTTTTTCATTGAGTGTATTGTAATTAAGGGAATCATATCGAACGGTTGAATTAGGTAATTTTGGAAAGAAATAAAGATTTCTTCATACGCATCTTGTTTTATTCCAACTATCGATCCAAACGCTTACAGCTTTGATCTGGCAGCGTCGGCAGATACGTTTATATGTACAGTCGGCCATACAGAAAATATACCACCAATAGTATAATATAATAGTACCTACCAACAGTATAGAGATAGTATACTTTTCTATGTGGTCCACTGTACATCATCATCAGGTCTTTTTTAGACTTTACAGCAAGAGCACGACCCTCTACTACCAGAGCCGTACTTGGCCAGAGCAGTCAAAGGATTTGGCCTACACTCTCCACGCTGGCCAGACGGTTTCACTGATGTTTTTATAAGCTTTGTTTAGTTTGTATTTCCTAAGTCGCCTTCTACGACATCCAGAGGAAGACTTCGAGTGGTCCTATTTACTCTGCCGGGAACCACACGGCAATATTTATTGGTACCTACTTACCTAGAAATATTTGTTTTTATTTTCATTACTATAATAGTAACCATTTAGAGTGTTAACACTAGTCTGGACGTTGACAACACTTATAATGAAATAAAGGACATGCGCAGAACACATGAAAAACAAAAGTAAGTAAGTATTAATTTTAATCACTGAATTGACATAAACACATTGTAAAATTTGTATACTCTGGCACAAGTACGATTTAACATAAATTCAATGTGAACATTTGTCATTTTGTCACTACAAAATTTTAACAATTTAATTTTGTACATTTTGACATTTACACAATCGAACCATTTGGATTCAAATCAACCTAAGTAAATTGAATAGACAGATGTATATATGAATTTATTACATAATATGTAAAAATACACTTATACAAAAACACCACAATGAAGAATTTTTCAACCGGTAGGCAAGTTACAAATATTGTCTTTCTATTCACACCGAGACGGACGCAACGCGACGTGGCGTGCACTTGAAGTTTTGAGCTGCAGTATTTTATGTATGACATGCTTGTCAATCTATAGAAAAATTTAAAAACTTAAAAATTACTAAATGTCTTCCATTGTAAGACTACAGCTCATCTTTGGCTAATCTAAAGATTTCCTCCTCCTCCTCGCTCCAGTCCTCGTGCACATTCATCTGCCCCAGCGCCTCCATCCGCCTCTCCATGGTCACTTTATCCAGAATATGCTCCATCTTCATATGCATGCAGTCATTGAACAGCGACGCGTACTCACAAATCTCAAATATACCCTCAACTACGTCCGTGCACTCTGTTATAGCAGTATTCAAGCGCGACATCACTTCATCGTCTCCTCCATAAACTGCTCTATTAGCATCTAGGAGACTATTCTTATCTATTTTATTCTGCTTTATTATCGAATTCCTCTTCAATATACATGCGACTAAACACTTTCCCTGCATCGAAGACTGTGGAATTCTTTTCAAAAAGTATTCTATGTCAGCCATGGACGCTTTGACTTGTCGCGCGCATTCTGACAGATTCTTCCGGAACGGTTCCACTTCCTGGTTTAGCCTGTTGATGCGTTCGATGTGCTCGTCTTTGGTCAGTGGCTTGAAAGATATAACGAGGTAGAAGGCCGAGATGAATATCAGCGTCAGCATAACAATGACGAAATTCGAGAAAGGTTTCATTGTGGAGTCGGTCTGCTCTCGCGGCCTCTGCGCTCTGTTAACCCTCATATTTTCAACTGGAATTTTAGTTTCGCTTAATTGATTGTTAGCGCGTCGTAATTTGAATGTATATGACGTGTCGCTACCACCGGGCCGGGTTTGTAGTAAAATGTTGGCAATAAACTGCGATCTCGATAGCGATAGGTAAATGTGCGCACTGAATCGTGTGGTAATAAATAATTGGGGTTAGGTTGTTAACACACTTCCTACGATTAAATTACGATTTGCGTTCAAATACTGGCCTAAATAAATAGGCACCTATTTCAATGCTAGAGTCATTTCCGTCCGGGGCCTGTTGCTAGTTGTTCAACAACACTCAAGTAGGTATTCGATAGGATGGCTCAAAAATTATATTCAACTAGAACAAAAGGATTAAATAAATCACACTAATTAAGCTAGCCCCAAAATAAGTTTAAAATGGTATTATGAGATACATTTTATAATAAATACATGTAATATATACATCGTGTTAATGAAAGAACGCAAAACTTCTCAGATGGTACCTCAGCCCAAATAACTGACAAACTTTTATTCAACAACTGTCACGAAATGCAAAAAAAAAATCGGATTTTCATACAAATTGACTCGAAATTGACTTTTTTTTTAGTTTCGTGAAAGTTGTTGAACAAAAGTTGTTCAGTTACATGGGCTGAGGTACCATCTGAGAGGTTTTGCGTTCTTCCATTAACACGATGTATAGATAAACACCCGAGACTTTAAAAAAAGGCCATTTTCCAACTTGCCCTGGCTGGGGCTCGAATCCAGAAAGAACCTCCGATTCGGCGCACTAGCGTGTTGACAACAAATCTTTTCATACTCGCAGCAGACAATTCTCAATCGTCTCAGCAGGTCATCATTCACACCACTTAAATATATACTGATGTGGGGAACTGGGGAAGTACCCCTACATATTATGCGTTAGGCATACCTAGCGACCGTTTCGACCGCACATTTAGGTACACCCTGTATGTTGTCAATGTTTTAGACCCGCTATTTATACTGCGAACATTGTAAGTAAGAAATAAATAAAACATTGTGTATTCAACTTCGAATCACATTATAGGGAACCACAAAAATAAATTAACAGAAATTGCATTACCTTCAATAAACCATGGTTATTCGTACTTATCAAATTGTTATCTCAGAAATTAAAGTAAAAAGCAATAAAACTAAAGAACCCATTAATATTATATAACTACTTACCTATTAATAGATACGTGGTAGAAATTATTTATAATTCTATTGCAGAAGGTTATTCATCTCCCTAAGGACTAAGCACAAACGTCTCGTATGAAACAACTGTATTAAGGAGGGTTGATGTAAAGCAGGCGGCCAGCCATAAAACTTCCACCAGATCCAGTGGTAGTTACTAGCAGGAGTAGGCTGGGACCTAGGGAAAGACTTGAGGCTACAAAAATATTCGAACTGTCAGCGTACCCAATATTTTTTGTCATTAATGGTTTTAAAAGGTGACGCCAGGATTATTTTGTGAAGTTTATTTAATAAACATTGTTTAGCAAAAGCCAGAACATAGACGGTTTACTTAGAGCAACACGGAAAATTCTGCTTCATAATATAATCCATTACTGGACCCAGTGGCGTAACTGTGGCCTCCACTACTGCCACTCCTTTTCACCCAAATTTTGTATGTACCTAGCCATAGTACCTAAATATTCCCGTGTTTGGCTTTACTACCACGACAACGCGCTTTACCTATAGCTAGCATTGGTGGTACCCGGTGCGCTGATACATAATATCCAACAGTACCAGATGTAGATATGCCGCCCCATGTCCAGTTATTTCTAGAGATGGGAGGGAGTGCAAATAGGAGACTCGGATGATACCCGACCGGGGCGGTCCGTCCCTCTCGCCCCACACTATTTGCCACCACTGCCTGGACCCAAGCTTACTACCTACATCAAAGAGGGAATTTATACCCATAATCACCACGCTGGGCATATGGGTTGATGAGGAAAATAAGTAGTACTTAAGGCCGGGCCCTTAAGTACTACTTATTTTCCTCATTTCATTAAGTCGCCCACTTTAACACTCGTTTCATTAAGCCGCCTCATCTCTACATGATGGCGACCCTGCTAGTCGGCGCAGCCCTGCGCCGGCGCGGCCGCGTGTCTCGCATCATCGTCATGTAGCGATGAGACGACTTGAGGGACTTAACTCCTTATTTTTAGTGATTTTGACTGCTTTTTCGGAGCTGATTGGAGCCAAACTAACTTAGTAACAATATCTTAAGATATGTTGAATTGAAGTTTATTTAAGTATTAAAAAAGTGAATGAGACAATTTATTGATTTTCATTGTAATAGTTTGTTTAATTCCAAATAACCTGAGACGTGTTTCAATTTTTTGCGGTGCGCGACGTTTTTGTCTTTGTTGTTTACACGTAAATTACAGAGAAATAAAGACAAAGAAAAATCCTAAAAAGTGAATGAGAAGATTTTAGCTTTTTTTTTAATTCATTCAAAAACTTAGTTAAAAAGGTTAAACTTTGAAGAAAATATAAGCGAATACGTCGTCGGATTTCTAGCGCATACGACTGAAAAAATAAACATATATGAAGCTTGATTCATGCTTAAACACGTACAATAAATAAATAAAAATAATTCGCCTTTTTTAAAAAGATAGAAAAATTTAAAGTTCTCCGAAATTCTCAAATAAATATGGGGACGAAAACGCTAATAAGGCAGACCGCTCGCTGCGCTTCTGAATTCATCTAAATTCGTCTCCATGGTGCATGTACAATACAGCGCAATGCGTATGTGTAGATAGAAAATATAGATTCGGGTGTTCAATCAAAAATTCCCACGGTCGAAGACTTAAGTCTTAAGTGCTTTTAAGCTTTTCTGTAGGACATATATTTTTTTTTTCTTTTTCTCTACTTCTGTTGATCGCTTTTCCACATACTTTGCCAGCCGATCAGAGGGGGAAAACGTAAAAAATAATACAAGTAAATAGATTTGATAAGGGGTTTATAAATATTAAGATCATTTTTAATAAACTTATTTTGTTTAAGTAATAAAACAAAGAACTGTAAAGAATCGCAGGGGCCAGGGACAGACAAGGGGAGGCTACGCACAGAAGTAGAATTTTAAAAGCTGATGATGGTGAATAAAACAAATTTAAATACATCTATTCCTTTATTAAATAATAGTAATTATACATTTCTTCATTGAATTAAGACAATCACACAAACCTAATAATATCACATTGCTGCTCTCTATTCTTCTCAATAGAAAAGCAAATGACTACTCGGTAGATACGAGTACATTTAGATACATAAATAAATAGGGACAAATCACACTGATTGAGCTAACCCCAAAGTAAGTTAAACTTGTATTATGGGGTATACTAACTCAACGGTACTATATTTTATTATATATATATATATAATATAATGTCTAAAAAAATATACTGAAACTATTTTAACGGTGAATTCTCCAAGGATTATATTGAAATATGAAAAATATTTTTTTGCTTTCCATACAAACTCAGCTAGCTGATTGATCAACTTGTATGGGAGGCCAAAAATATTTTAATATCCATTAGGTACCTACTTGGGGAAAGTTGTTCAGTATCATGGACTGAAACTTCCCTTAAATAGTTGCAAAATATTTTGTTACATCCTGTATAGATAGATAAACACCCAACATATAGATACATACTACTTATACCATACATGTTTGCTCGTCCGTTTGTTTATTCTTGTTACATATTTATTATATAGTCGTTTGTTTCATAATCCAAATAAACTATCCATGTGAAAAAATTGTATCTATTGCCTATGATTCTCAGATTTAGCCCCAAGGTTTGACTCTTATGTATTCTGTGCCCAAGGATCTAAATCTTAGGACCATAGGCATAGAGTAGACGTATCCTGTCTCGCTAATTCTGAAAATTCTTTAACACAAGTGATAAAAAAAAGACGGGCAAACGTGAAGTATTACTAGTAATACCATATATACATATTATACCAGGTATGTGGTTCTATTTCCAAGAATACTAGTACAAGAGACTTTACTGATTTACACATATATATTGGTTGATTGATATTATGTCAGATAGAATTATACAATTATTATTTTAGACTTAGGCTCTATATATAAATCTATTGGGAAAAAAATCCCAAGAGTAACTCTAGTCAGACTAAGGGAGAAAAATCTCAATAAGACTTTACGACCAAGGAAAAACTAGGTAAGACTCCAAAGAACATATTATAACAATATACGATATTTTCTGGTAAGAATTAAGCTTTTTTGCCATTTGTAGTCCATTTACTTTATCACAAGTTTTGTGCTGGTAGACAATTTTAGTGACCTACTGACAAAAATTGTCTACCAAAAAAACTGCATTATTTATCAGACAAAGAAATACCTACTACTCAAATAGATGCCAATTTCCTAAATTACGTGGTGTTCACCATCTTGATTTTTTATATTATTTATATTGGCACAAATATGAACAGATAAAAGCATTTTGCAAATGCATATATTAATTTTGTAAGTACATAGGTATGTTAAAATAATCTAAAAGAAATGGTATTGTAAAGTAGAGCAGCTTTTCACCACATTTCCCATTTGGAATTTTCATAGTGAATATTTTACAAATATTAGCGCAGTGGAATATAATGTATTATCCACTGGCTATAAAATAAAAGATTATTTACATTTACGTATTGTATTCCTAAGAAAAGTCCAAGGAAAAACGGTACAGATACATTATCACGTCTTTAGTCCTAACGGGGTAGACAGAGACCAGAGCCGTAAGACCCACAGGTCACATTTAGCGTAATGGTTGGCATCAAAATAGTGATGGGTTGTTAGCCGCATCGCCTCAAGAAAAGAAATCAAATCTTATGTCATACTATAAACCTAACTGGTCGCCTGGAAGAGATCCCTTCTGGGATAAATCCACCTTTTGTACCATTGTGTTTGAAACTATGTGTAATTGCTGTGTTAAGTATATGTATCTACACTATAATTTTTAAAATAAATACTTAAATGTCAATGTCTATTGACGTTAATCGTATATTTTCTGTTTGAAATCACTGTATTGTAAATGATGCAAGATTTTTATACAACCTCTAAATTTTCACCCATATAACGTTGAAACGTTGCCTGTGATTATGTGGCAATTTACCTACATACAATTAGTGATGTGCCGTTCCCGTTCCCCAGATTTCCGGGAACGTTCCTGGGAATGTTCCCAAAAATGGAAATGTCAGGGAAAGTTGTAATTTTATTTACGAGTATCCGACATATTTTTTATCACTGCAAATATATTTTACTAATGTAAATGCATCACTTGATTTGGTTATAATACAAATACATACGAGTATATCCAATATTCCGTAACATTCCCTAGAAATACGGGAACGGCACATCATTACATACAATCACGTCTGTATCCCTAACGGAGCAGACAGACTATTTCGGGTCTTGCGGCTCTAAGCAGACAAAGCTCACGGCCGCAACATTTAAAGGCCGCGTGATGGTATGCGAGAAGGTGGAAAAAGGAATCAAAATAGGGTTGCTAGCCACATTTTGCATTTTCGCCCATTTCCTCGATCGGCTTCTATAATCTGTGTGGGAAAAGAAGCAACTGGTACATTCTAAGTTTTTATTTTCTCCCTGACCAGCATGTGGGCAAGTATGTAGCAATTTGTCTCACAAAAATTTAAAATACTTTTAGTCGGATAAATTAAAATATGTTCAGCTATTAGTGGATATGATGTTAATAAGCTTTATAAGGAAGTTAATGTTTATTTCGTGTTACGCCTTGAAAATTGTGCATTATTATGGATTAAACTTGCCCCAAAAATATTTACATTGGAAAATATTCTGTAATATATAGATGCTGACTGGTAAACCAAACATACTTTAGCCGTGGAACAGTGGAACCAACACTGAAATCATGAAATATAAAGACTCCGCGTCATATTTAAAGTTGGTTATCTCATCCTCCTTCAGTCGTCTGCTCACTGCTGAAGTGCTGAACGTCGCGTTGTGCCTGACCTAACTTTCTTACGATTTGCCTCCATTTGTTGCGATCTTTGGCCGGTTCCAGTGCCTTGGAGATCATATGACACAAACACAGATGTTCCAGTGCTTTGGTCGTCTCATAAAGAAAGGAAATTGCTATTTGTAATTTAATAGTCAATCTACATTACCTAATACAATGTACTTTTCAGGAGGTTGATTGGAATACCAATTATTTTTACGATTTTTTTCTTAGTTATATAAACTGTACATAATAAATAACTTTAAACTTGTGAGTTCACAATTTTTTTCATGCTGGCCTGGGGAAAAAGAAAAAACTTAGAATGTACCAGCTGCTTCTCTTCCCGCGCTGATCGTAGTAGCCGATCGAGGGAATGGGCGAAAATGCAAATAATGTTAATTAGCGATGCGGCTAGTAACATATAAGTATTTTGATTCCTTTTCCCACCTTCGCGCCCACCATCACGTGGCCTTTGAGTCTTGCGGCCCTGGGCTCTGGCTGCTTAGAGCCGCAAGACCCAAAATGCTCTATCTGCCCCATTAGGGATGAAGACGTGATATGTATGTATTTACAATTGGTATACAATACAATACAAGTGTTAAAACATGCACTTAAGTGCGAAATTCTCTGTGACATAACACATGACTAAGTACATAATGGTCAAACAGATTTATCATTGCACCAATATTTCGTAAAGTTTACATAGTTTTGGTTAAACCGTAACGTTATGAAATGTCAGCCATTTTGTGTATTTACGAGGTAATTTGTATGCAATAGTTTTTGTTACATACCTATTGTCGAAACGCTCAATTTACGTACTTGTGACCATACAAGTATTGTGTTATTTTTCTCAGCTTTAGAAGTCATGAGAAATATAGTTTTCCCATAACATTCGCGAGCACAATGACGACTTGTATAAAAGAATTTCTGCAAATTAATATAAATACAATTCACACAATTTCTGTCCGTTAAAAGTACAGTAAGCAAAAGAAATTAGAAAGTACTTAGTAACGTAGTATGGTAGTATGTATTGTTATGTTACATGATTCTCAACCAATTAGTAAATTGGAAGTACATACTTCATAAAATTTTCAAATATATACTTAGCAGTATAATGTAGTTTATTACATAAACATAATGTAAACATGAAAGAATTTAGGTATGAGTTTAAAATGAAAAAATTATAAGCATAGATATATTCGTCATTTTTCAATAGAAACATTGCTTCCATGCTGGTCTGATAGTAAAAACCTACAATATGCTTCCATGCTGCTTCACTTTCCCTGCAGATCGTAAAATCCGACTGAGGGAATGGATGAAAATCTAAATCATGTCGATTGGCGATGCGGCAAGCATCCCATCACTATTTTGATTTATTTTTACCACCTTACCACACCCCATCATCACTGCCAAAAGTATTGTGAGACAGCCAGTTCTGTCTACCCCGTTAGTTATAAAATCGTAATATTGTGAGTGTGTGAGTGAGAAAAAAGTTAATATAGGTACAAATAATAAATTGTTCAATAGATACTTTGATATAACTTTGGACAACTTTGTATTTCGTTGTTTCGATTCTGTTCGACATTTTCATTGTAACTTGTACAGTTTGGTCGTAATTTATATTTCCGCCTAGCAAAGCCAAGTACCTTATATACATATAAAGAAACATTATTCTTTCCGAGAACTGTTCCAATGTCACGCCCACACTCCACCTACGCTAGGCGAAAAACAGTTGTAAGTAAATAAATACAAGTAAGTATGTAGTAAATTATTAGGTACACCAGATATAAAAGTGGACAAAAGAATATTGAGCTTTATTGGGTACTTCTATTAATATACCTATCTCTATTGTACTTAGGTATACAATAGTGATAGGTAGAACAAGAGGAGATTTTTGCCCAGAAGTGAGTCATATTATGAGGTTAAAAAATATCGGTTGGTATACTAAACTTCGGTCTGGGGTTGGAAGAGACTAGGCTGATCATTATCAGCCTAGTCTCTTCCAACCCCAGACCGAGATAAAGCCGGGCAAAAATTGAGTTATTTTAGTAATAAGTTGTATGTGACTAAACCACCAGCCAAGTTTTTGGAGCAAGTTCAATCAATGATACTGAACTGCTTTCCAAAGAAATAATTATGAAAATCGAAAAAAAAAACGACCTTTCATAGGAAATCCGTTCAGCTGAGCACTGATTTGTATGAGACAGCGATTTTTTTTTCGTTTTTATAAATTCTATGGCAAGTAGATCAGTATCATGGACTGGTGGTTGAAAAGTGAGCCTTTATGTGACTGCGGGACATGTGCCATGTCCCAGGTAGGTACTTGACTCCTTTAAAGCCACATATGTATATACTACTAGATAAAGAAAGTCCTTCAAATTGTATGAAAACATGGCGTGCCAATTTTCAATACAAATGTTTAATAAGAAATTCACTTACAAACGGAAACAAACTTTTTTATTACTTCCTCCAACGTTTTTTGACGAGTTTATATGGCTCAAAACGGCAGATTTAGGTATTTTACAGTAGAAAATGAATGTCCGATCTAATGAATTGACATACACGGACTAAAAGTGACGACCCTAAATGAAGTTAATTTGACGTCAGATAGACACGCAAGTTCACACAGGGGCTGTGTCTATCTTGATACATGGTCTGTGTTTAAAGCCGCCGATCGATTGTTAATATACATTTATTGACTTGAATTTAAACTCGCATTTACATAAAAGTATGTACACAAAACACGATAATAATTTTGGCATACCTAGTTCAATAGGTAGTTTGGTTCTTACATACAGTCATAAAAGATATTATTGTAATAAAGATAAAAAGTACATTATCGTGATGAAAAATTGTGTATGACAACCCGATTAATGTGTGGAAATTAATGTTCGTTATTTCCCATTAATTGCAAACTTTATTGTATGCGAAATATGCGAAATAATTTGGTTTAAACTCTTTGTACCGTTATTACGGATTTCTGTACAAGTTTTAAAAATATTTTCTAACTTCACGGTATTAAATATGTAACTGTATAATTTTGTGAAGGTAAAATTCTAAATTAAAAAACTTCGACCAAAACGATTTGTCTACACGAATTCATACATTTATTATCAAAAGTTTTTCACTATGTTAAGGTAAGGTATTTTTAGACAAATCTGAAAGTTACGTATATTAAAACTAATTTTAGTTCTGCTGCACCGCCGTTTTTTCTGCACTTGGGCCTAGGAAGCGGCACTAAACTCTGTAAGTAACAATTGACGTTATAATTTTGTGCAAAACAAATAAAATATCCATTATATGATAGTAAAGATATTTTGAATTTAATTAAATTTAATTTCATAACTACTAATGGTCAAACTTTTGACATTGTAGGTCCTATTCGTATTAATAGTAAGGAGTAAGTAACAATAATTTTACGTGGGAATTATACGTAAGTAAGGATTTAAGTATTTATAGATCAGGAAATTACATATACAAGTAATTTAGGTAAAGTAAGAAATAATAGGTAAATAAAGTACCTATATGATTTAACTCTTTTTGTTTACAATAAGTATTTACTATGGCGCTCTCTCAAGAAGATCCACTGCGAGTCGCTTAGCCATTATTTAAGTAACTCTTTGAAAATCTTTCATTTTTTACTGTTAATAAGTCATAGAAAATTTTAATTTCTACTTCCTAAAATTTGGGCATTTATAAAACATTAAGTAGAATATCTGATTTTAAGGCCATTAGACTTTACAACTACCATACAAGTACTGTGAACTTTCCTACGTACCTACTACTTTCTTACATGAAAATCTTTTTTTACGAATTTGTTATTTAATTAAGTATTTGGAAATTTCTAATAACACGTAGAGGCAAAGGTTCTAGGGCCCATTTGGAATACACATTTACATCAAATATCTTTTTTGGCTTATTGTAAATAAGAAGATATCTATTAAATTATTTTTTATCCTTCAAAAGCAAAAGTATACGGATCTCAAAGTCTACAATATATCTAATCATATCCATTTAACATGGTACATTCAAACACACAATTACATTACAAGGTATAAGCTCATTCAATCGTAACTTCTAAGGTAGGTACAGTGTCTATGCAGTCTGAGGAGAGATAAGAACAGAGAAAACTAGACAATTTTAGCCTATAAATTGACGGTGAGTCATGGCTCACTCGCTTTTATACCTCGTACCTGTACACAATCATTGCGAACTGGCACTTCATGCGCAAAAAATTTGCTTTCACTTCTCGCATCTCGCAAAACAAACACAACCTCGTTCTGATGTCACAGTTGCAGACGCAAACATGTCAATCACAAACCGATAGATCGGTTGAGTAACGTGCAGTTTAACTCTCCTCGGCCTCGACTAGCACGGGCAGACTCGAAGAAAGACAATGGGGCGAAGATCTAGAAGTAAAAGCTGACATCCACGATTCCACGTCCCGTTCTGAACAGTGGAACTTAGCCATCACTGTATTGTCATAACCCTTTTGCCGGACGATGATGCCGCTGCCTTCTTGCTCTGAAGCCGTGTTTCTCAAGCTTATCACCGCTATAGGCTTCGACAGTCTCTTCCTCGGGTACACGACCGCGAAATGCTCCAGGGTCGTCCGGTACACCACCACGCGCACGTCCTGCCGCATCCCGCGGGCTCCGATCAGCACCAGAAAGCCGGCCTTCACCTCCGCATCGCTCGTCTTCTTTAAACCCTGGCCGAAATTCTCGGCGCGACATGTAGCTGACATAATGTCGGTTGGCATTTCACTGTTTGGGTTTCAACAATGAACTGTTCTCATAACAATCTTGTTTGGTTATGTTGTCGAAAGCGGCGCGGCTTCGTAACTCGCGTGCGCTCCGCTCGCGGTCTGAAAGGTACTGAGGAGGCATTTTCCGAAGAGGCTGTATTTATAACCTCAGAGGGTCGAAGTCGGCTCGTGCACTCTCGGAGTTGATCGTTACTTTGCATTCACTTGCAGGCTCTGGATACTCGTTGGGCAGACGGTGATGCGGCCGAATTCGAAAGCAAGTCTGTGTAAATGTCGACTGTTGTACACAACGTGTTCAGTAATTTATCAGTTTTACAGGGTCGAATATGAATACTGAAGTTTACCTTTCCAATGCACCTCTGTCTAGTCTAGATAGATAAAATCATTCTGGGGTATAGCTTAAAGGTTATTGTCACGTGGGTTAAGACACTTACCTAAGTAAAGTTATTGTACTTTTGATTCTAGAACTACTTTTAGAATAAGTTATAAAGAGCTACGCCCTTACAGGGCCCATGTATAATTTCATTAAGTGAAACTATCATCTGTGTACATAAATGTATGAACATGTGCATTAGAAATAAATGGTTAGTTCGATTATACAGGCTGGCTTTTTAACCACCAGCTAAAGTTTTGGGGCAATTTCAGTCCATGATACTGAACTACTTTCCATAAAAACAAGTAACGAAAAAAAAACGATAAAAAAATTCCTCTTCCCATACAGATTAGCGATCAGCCCAACTGATTTTGTATGGGAGGTCGAAGCATTTTTATCTATTTTCAATACATTTTTTATAGAAAGTAGTTCAGTATCATGGACTGAACTTGCTCCAAAAATTTGGCTGGTGGATAAAAAGTCACCCTGTATGTAAGTTTTTGGGAAATCCCAGTGTATTTATTTTAATATCATGCCCCAGCTGTCCAACCCCTTGTACAATAGACGACCTAAATTCGGCAAATTATAGGGGAGTAAGTAAGTGTGGCCACACATTGGTCCACACTCATATAATAATTTCAGCCATTTCCGACTCGCTAAGAAGAAGAATACGAGTATCATATCATTCATGCGGGGCTCATTAGTTTGAAACAACGGTGTGACGGCTTTACAAAGTGACCTTTCTTCATAAAGTTATTAACTTACCAACGTTAAAATATGTATTTGATTTGATCTAGTTTCTGATTTCAGTTGCTGTGTTTGGTAACTAAGAGTAAGCTACAATTTAGCTTTATTTTTAACTCATTTTAAGTATATGAACTAAAAAAATATTTCATTAAATTATACGTCATATTCCTAACTATTCTTCAAGTAAGCAGTAAGCTTGTGATGTGACATAAAGAGAGATAAAAGGTCGAATATGAACATAAAATATTCCATAATAAACGGGCAAGTGCGAGTCGGACTCGTACATGAAGGGTTCCGTCCCACCGTACAATGTTTTAAACGCTGAAGAAACACGTTTCTTGTATGACGACCCCCTTTAATTTTTTACTTTATCTTATTTTTAGTATTTGTTGTTATAGAGGTCATAGTAATACATAATTGGTGAAAATTTCAAGTATCTAGTTAATGCCATTATAAAGATCGAGTTAAAAACGCTGAAAAAACACGTTTCTTGTATGACGACCCCCTTTAATTTTGAACTTTCTAGCTATTACGTCTAGCTATTACGATTCAAGAGATAGAGCCATGTGACAGACGGACAGACAGCGGAGTCTCAGTAATAGGGTCCCGTATGCATCCTTTGGGTACGGGACCCTAAAAACTAATCTATTTTACTTACATTTTCAAACACTAAAAAGCTAAGGACGAAAAACAAGAAAAATTAATTTAACAAGAAAGTCTGCAAACTATGCGAAAAATCTCATTACGAAAAAGCTTTAGGCAAAAATTGAGAAAAAATTTAGAGATTAGATTAAGGTTCCGACAGACTGGCAAAGGAATTTGATAGCATTGACCTCGAGATTGAAAAGCCGGGGGGAACACCGAAATCATTTCGGAATTAGCGACGTGAAAGTATATTTTTCTAGAACAAGGGGTAGATAACCCTGAGATCAAAGCCTCCAGAAGCAGTTCAACTGGTGCTATGCCCGCATAAAATGTACCTTGGAAACAATATTACTGAAAACTTATTGTAGTTTTTAATAGTAACCTCGGCAATAATTACTATTTTGAGCCGTTTGGGGTTGAAACTTTGGGGCCGTGGGGACCATCACACACAACACACAAATATTTAATACTGTCGCCCGAAAATTGACAAAAGTCACACATGACCAGAAAGCTGGCCTCTATCTGGCTCAAAAGATTAGCATTGCTATACAACGTGACAATGCTGCCAGCCTTCTGGGCACATTACCACGGGGAAGCGATTTGCCAGGTCTTTTTTATTTATAAGTAGTTTTAATTAAATAGTTTTAGTTAGACTTTTTTCTTTTTTTAAATTCATATGTTAATATCTTCATTACAAATAATAATACTTATAGTTTTATAATTTTTAATTAAGGTGAAGATATAGGCAAATGACCTTAAGGTGGCGCCCTCATTTGAAATAAATTGTTAACTCGTAAATATGGAGATAATTTCCATATTGCTCTTCGTCATGCACTAGATAGCCCTTTAAATTATTTTATGAACCACCGTTGAAAGTATTTACATTAGTCCGTCTAGCTTTAAAACTTGCCTCCGCCAAAAGTGGCCACGGCAAGTTTCAAAGCTAGACGGATCACCAATAATAGTTTCAACGGCAGTTCATAAAATAATTTAAAGGGCTATCTAGTGCATGACGTAGAGCAATATGGAAATTATCACCATATTTACGAGTTAACAATTTATTTCACACTTCAAGGCCATTTGCCTATATCTTCACCTTAATAAAATTCTTAACGATCTTCTATTGTTTGTTATGCTTCTTTCAATGTGATTATATTTAGACTTAATCTTATTGAAATAAAATACAAAAAAATACGTGTAACTTCTAAAAGAAGTTTGAAGCAGTTGAGTTTTTCTGGTTCAATAAAAATAAACTACCTACAAATCTTTAAGAAGATCGAATAGACGACCAAAGATTAAAAGATTGCAAAACGAACTCTACATAAGATTTCTTTCAGTTCGCGTATGGGCGCTACATTGAGCGTCAGTTTGCTGTGAGGCTCTCGAATGGAATACCTTGTAAGTACTCGTACATTGCATTCCCGAACAATCCCAAAGTATTATCCTATTAGACATTTTTAGGGTTCCGTACCCAAGGGTGCAAACGGGACCCTATTACTCAGACTCCGCTGTCTGTCCGTCTGTCACAGGGCTCTATCTCTTAAACCGTAATAGCTAGACACTTGAAATTTTCACCGATTATGTATTACTGTAGCCGCTATAACAACAAATACTAAAAATAAAAAAGTTAAAAATAAAAGGGGGTCGTCATACAAGAAACGTATTTTTTTAGCGTTTTTAACTCGATCTTTATAATGGCATTAACTAGATGATTGAAATTTTCACCGATTATGTATTACTATGACCACTATAACAACAAATACTAAAAATAAAACATCGTTTTAAAACATTGTACGGTGGTACGGAAACCTTCATGTACGAGTCCGACTCGCACTTGCCCGTTTATTTTTCTTCATCGAGTGTTTTTCAAATAGTATTCGAGTGAAATACGATAAGGTCCTTTCTTTTTTGGTTAAAACTAACGTGAGACATTATACATAGTTACTGCCAACATGTTTCGACCTCATACGGAAGCCTTCTTCAGGGCAAAAGTGACTCGCGACGCATACACGAAGACGACCCGAGCCACATTGATGATAATGAGGTACTTTCTTGTTTAAATATTTAATCATGTCAATATGTAAATACTTATTGACATGACTGCCTCCGTGGTCCAGTATTCGAGGCGTTTGCCTTGTGATCCGGAAGTCGGGGCCTCAAATCCCTCTGGGAAGCATACTTTGTGAAAATTTGTTTCTAGTCTGGTTAGGATATCGCAGGCTTCAATCACCTGATTATCCGAAAAGAATGATGATTCCGTGCTTCGAAAGGCACGTAAAGCTGTGGGTACGAACGCTATCTAGCATTTGTTTAAACCTATCCTAGGATTGGTTTTGTTCCGCCCTTTTGATTGCGGAGGTCAGACGGCAGTCGGTCTGTGTAAAAACCAGTAACCTCGTTAAATCACCTAGGCACAGGCCGGAATCTCCTAAGGTACGCGCAATATGCGTCCCCGTTCCCCGTCCCCGCACCTCTCCCCCGTTTTCGCCTCGATGACTCACGTTGGCCGTCAAGAACTGGGAGAGAAATGCGGGTGCGGGGAACGGGGACGCATATTGCGCGTACCTTAGGAGATTCCCTTCTGTTTACTCTAACTGTATTCTGTGACCTAGGTTAGATAGCGGACGGGCTCTGAAGCGTAACCGCTGAGGATGCAACCGGGAATACGTAAAGATGATGACTCAAAACCAGGTTGGCCGTTTCATATAACTACAAGACAGAAATTACTTCGAAATCATAACCACATTTAAAAGCAAAAGTAGTCCCATATTTTATTCTTTCAAATTGAACAAGTTTTGCGCCCACTCACACTAGCAATTACTCTTACTTTTCCCACATTACCTGTCGTTACACTGGTGTAGAAAGTTCATGTATTTGTACAAAAATTGTGACGAAATTAAGCACATAAACAGAATAAAAGCTTGGTAAAGTTCGAAAGCGTTAAACCTAATCATATAGTGTGGCTTTTTAATCGACTTCAGAAAGGAGGTTATCAAATCGCCGGAATATTTTTTTCTCCGATTAGTCGAAAATGCCTGGACCACTTTGGATTTTTTTCTGTTTGAAAGAATATACTTTCCAGGTGGTCCCATAGAAATTTTATTATAATCGGTTGTGTAGTTTGTTTTTTAAACGAAAATAATTCGAAAATTTATGATATAAAAATGTTTGGATATTTAGCTTTTCTGGTATTGAAGTCGGTTCATTGTTTAAAAAAAAATCAATAATTAGGTATATAAATTTCTGACAAGGTATTTGTTCTATATCCTCGTTGCTAGTCTGGGAGTAAAGATAAATCATAGAATATACCAGCTGCTTTTCTTCCCGTACAGATTGCAAAAGCCGATCGAGGGAATGGGCGGAGAATCTGAATCATATTAATAGGCGATGCGGTTAGCAACCCATCACTACTATGATTTTCCTTTTCCACCTTCATGCCCACCATCAGTGGCCACCGCTATAAGTGGCCTGGGCCTTACCGCCCTAGGCTCTGTCTTCCCCTTTAGGGATAAAGACGCGATAGTATATCTGTGTATGTTTAATGTAAGTTCAATATGTATTATGTCATAGTGTTGTCAACTTCACCATCAAATATTAGGCTACTGCGCATTTGTATTTTGAAGAGTACTACAGATCGCATCTTACCTTCGAGTGACCTCGCAAAGGGCGCTCCACTGAAGGTCGAGCGGCTGCGGGGCTCCGAATTAAGCACCTTGACCTTCGCTCTCCAAGGTCGGGTATGGCCAATGACAGTCGAGTAATTCTCTTCCGGCAACATTGCTTAATTATGTAAATCGAACAGAGGTACCACCGATAGTGGTTTTATCAAGTAAAAACGACCTTTTAGAAACCCATTACGATCGACTTCTTTCTAATGAGACACGTCAGCCAAACCAAATCCTTTGCCAGACAATTTTTATGTCTAACTCATTTTCGCTAATAGCGTTTGATAAAAACACCTAAAACTGCGATTCAGTATTTTTTAAAGGCAATCAGGCTTTTCCCCCGGGTTTTTATTCACTTGACAACCCTAGTTGCAGTGTGCAATATATTGTTTAAAATGATCTCATTATTTTAACTATATTTGTGACACAGAATCGACCGTAGTGATCTGGGGTCCATTTATATCATAATTTAAGTCTATAGTTTTCTATTTATTTAATTTGTATTTTAGGTTTTAGTTGTATTTATTTATGTACTAGCTTTTGCCCGCGGCTTCGCTCGCGTATCCCAAATCCCACGGGAGCATTACTTTTTTCCGGGATGAAAAGTACCCTATGTCCTACTCAATACTCCTAACTATGTGTAGGTATGCGAATTTTTAAGAAGATTGGTTCAGTAGATGAAGCGTGAAGAGGTAACAAACAAACAAATATACAAACTTACTTTCGCATTTATAATATTAGTTAGGAAGTTAGGATTAGGATAGGATTAGGATAGGATTAGGATGGGATTAGGATAGGATTAGGATAGGATTCGGATAGGATTCGGATAGGATTCGGATAGGATTAGGATAGGATTAGGATAGGATTAGGATAGGATTAGGATAGGATTAGGATAGGATTAGGATAGGATTAGGATAGAATTAGGATAGGATTAGGATAGGATTAGGATAGGATTAGGATAGTATTAGGATAGGATTAGGATAGGATTAGGATAGGATTAGGATAGGATAGGATTAGGATAGGATTAGGACAGGATTAGGATAGGATTAGGATAGGATTAGGATAGGATTAGGATAGGATTAGGATAGGATTAGGATAGGATTAGGATAGGATTAGGATAGGATTAGGATAGGATTAGGATAGGATTAGGATAGGATTAGGATAGGATTAGGATAGGATTAGGATAGGATTAGGATAGGATTAGGATAGTTAGGATTAGGATTTTAAAACATGTACTCTTATGTATTCTTTCAATAAAAATAAAAAAATGCCATATATTTTATACATATATTTAATACAGATTTATACTTTTCCTACAAGTTCTTGATTTTCAAGTTTGAACATCATTATTTTCATATAAATATTGTATGTATTGCTTTGTGTCGTATTTTATTTGTGGAAAAATACATTTTCACCCCCATGCACTCGTAACATATCACAATGTCACGGACATCTTTTCTTCTCGACTTGAATGCTTGTTATCTATACTAATATTATAAAGCGGAAGAGTTTGTTTGTTTGAACGCGCTAATCTCAGGAACTAATGGTCCGATTTGAAAAATTCTTTTTTTGTTGGGTAGTCCATTTATAGAGGAAGGCTTTAGGCTATCTAACATTCCGACAACCACGCGAACGAAGTCGCGGGCACAGCTAGTCGCTTATATAAAGATGGATGATAGGCCACAAAGGGATATATCAATGTGAATAACTTCCTTGAACTTTGGAAATGTCTTGCGTAACCCATAATTACGAGTAAATAGGCAAAGTGTAACAAATTATAATTAATTAATATAATTCGATTGGACATTTAATAAGACATGACAATCTATTCAGAATACCAGTAGAAGGAAAAATAAAAGGGAGACGAGGAAGAGGAAGACCAAGGATGAAGTTTTTCCAACAAATTAAGGAAGGGTTAGGAGTAAGGTCCTACCAAGATATTAAAAAGATGGCAGAGAAAAAAGAGGAATGGAGGCATCTCCACTTAACTCCACCGACAAGAGCAAGCTCATAAATTAAAGAAGAAGAAGAATATAATTCGCTCCCTACGTATACTAAAATGGCATCATCCTTGGGTTCCTCTAAAAACAAAATTTTGAATTCCTTTCAGGATTCGTGAGTTTCTCTGAGCTCCCTGATTTCTTTTTCATGTTTTTAGTTTATATTATGTGTAGGTTTATGTATACTTAGTTATATGTAAGTTTATTTTTACTTGTATGTATGTAGATTATAGAAAGATTCTGTGCATATTTTTTGCACAGAATCTTTCTATAATCTCTAATATTGTACCAACCACTTCTGCCCCAAACGCATAATATGTAAACATGACTGGAAGAGATCCCTATACGGCATAAGTCCACCATTGTATGTTTGCTTTTCTGTTTTTGTATATGTTTCTCTCTTGTACAATAAAGGTTTATAAACAAATAAACACTTTCAATTTAATTTGCAAACTAATCTACTCTGATAGTTTTCTTTTTAACTTCGTTATATCAACGTGGAAGGTTATATCACGGGCTATAGACAGGTACTAGATCAATATATAGGTAGTATAATGAAATTAAAATAATAGCCAAAAAAATTCTGGCATTTCCATACAAAAGTTTTTTTTATGTGTACTTATGTTTGTTAATTTTCCAAGTGTACTTAAATAAATACAATAAAAAAAAAGTGTACAGCCGCCCGGGAGATTTGTACGGGAATGTAATTTTTTTTCGTATTTTGACTATTTTTTTAATTTCATTATACTTTAGCAAAGAATTAATTTAATTTAATTAATTTAATTACACTTTAGTGATCTAGTAGAGCCCGTGGTTCGATTTATTACGGGGATGTCCCTTCCACGTTGTAAGTACTTATACTACTCCCGTGATTTTTTTCACGTGTTCATAGTTTCATACACTACCGTTAAAAGCTGATAAAGGGGACACTTAACTCTAACAAAAAATTGCAAATATTTATTTTATTATTTTTGAAAGACCTATTCAATGACACTACCATAGGTTATTCGAGGAAAAAAAATATTCCCATTTTGTATACCTATTGTATATTTTGCAACCCTAAAAATATATTTAAAGACTTTACTTTACCACTTTGTCGGCGTGTTGAATATACATACCTATGCCAAATTACAGCCACGCAGACATGGCGAAACTATAATCCTTGTTTACTACGGAACCCTAAAAACATGAACTAAGGTGTTTGTAACAACCATCAATATATAATTTTCCCCGTAAACAAGTTACAATACAAACAATGATGACCGTGATATGCACTGAATGCAACGAGTGTTAATAAAATGCGGTTATGGAAGTAGCGCGGCAGAGTCCGGTTTGCAAAATATATCAGTTGTGCGAACAACGAACAATAATGTTTTGTGAGCCGTCTGCTACGGATTACTGGGAAATCGAGGACAGTAGGTAGGTAGGTACTTTACTATAGTGCGTAGGCCTAGAATAGGACTCCATTTCTTCCTGTGGATGACGTAAGAGGCGACTAAAGGACAAAGCACTTTTATATCTTGTGCAATAATAGCATTTCTAAGGAGGGTTGACATCGGGCGGCGGCCGGTCTTAAAACTTTTTGCACGAATGCATTCCCACGAATGCAGCCGGCTGTAAAATTTTCAGCCAAATATTATTCAGCATGGAGAGTTAACAGACTCACATGTATCCCACGTAAAGTGGGATAAGGAGAGGAAGAAGAAGAAGGCCTATCCAAAATCCTAATATTTAAGTTTTGCCCTTTTTTTTTAGGGTTCCGTACAAAAAAATAAAAAACGGAACCCTTATAGGATCACTCGTGCGTCTGTCTGTTAGTCTGTCCGTCACAGTCAATTTGCTCCGAATCTACTGGACCGAATCAGGTGAAATTTGGTACAATGATGTAATCCTATGACCCAAACACATATGTGCAAAGTAAATAAATATTTTTTTAAAATAAGGGTCATTTTCGGGAGACAAATTAGGAAATTGAAAAAAAAAGTTTTGCAAACCTTACTGTGTCATGTATCAAATGAAAGGGTTCGTTATGAGGATCTCAAATATATTTTAGTTATTATTGTAAAATGAATAGTTTTGATTTTATTCATGAAAGAAGACGAAAATTTACCATCCCCCCCCCTGATCTTCGAAACTATTGAGCCTAAAATTTAAAAAAAAATACAAAATATAGTTCAATGCTTGTAGATTCCAGGAAAACCTATAAAAATTCAATAGGTATATAATAATGTACAGAACCCTCTCCACGCGAGTTTAACTCGCACTTGGCCGGTTTATTCTCTGACGAAGTTTCGTCAGAAAAAAAGAAAAGTTATATAGTTATACTCGTATAGCGGCTGCAGCTGCGGCGACGACGACGGCAGAAACCAAAGAGGCGCAAATATGCGGATTTGGGAGAGCGGTACATACCTGTACTCAAATATGCGGATTTGGGAGAGCGGTACATACTTGTACGCAAATATGCGGATTCGGGAGAGCGGTATATATTTGCGCCTTTTGCCGTGGAGGCCTTGGGGTGCGGAAGCCTGTCAGCTGTACTAGGAGATTTCCGCACGCCTAATAGACCTCATCCAAGGGCTGTCGCGCATTTTGGCCAAAGGTTGAGTCTGGCCATTCAATGCGGCAATGCCGCCAACGTCTTGGACACCCTACCCTGCGAGTGTGCGTGTGATTTGTCTTTTTTCTACTAGCTACTTAGTGGTTTTAGTTTAGTGGACTTTTGTTGTCCCTCGTGGTCTGGAGGAGATCATGACAGGCAGTGTATCCGAAATTCAAAGAAGAGAAGAATAAACTTATATACTGAAAAAAACCGGCCAAGTGCGAGTCGGACTCGCGCACCGAGGGTTCCGTACAAACCTGCAAGGTTTAGTATTTGGTATGAATTTCAATTTAATACCTCTACGCGTTTATGAGGAAATGGGTAGTAAGTTTAAAATTATTAAAAAAAAATATATTATGTGATGTAACTAAAAATTTATGGTTTTCGTAATTTTTCCTTTATCTATGCTATAAGACGTTGCTTCGTACCAAATTTCAAGATTCTGAGTTCACGGGAAGCACCCTGTAGGTTTTGATTCCCTTGCAAGTGTCGAAAATTTGCGGCATAAACGGCTGTATCTTTTGATTGCGTTGGCTTAGAAGTTTGATTTTTTCACAGCTTCAAGGGACAGTAGACCTGAGTAATTGATATAAATTTCAGCTTCATACCTCCACGCGTTCCTGAGAAAAAGCATCTTGACAGACGGACGGACGGACGGACAGACGGACAACAAAGTGATCCTATAAGGGTTCCGTTTTTTCCTTTTGAGGTACGGAACCCTAAAAATATATTTAAATATAGATAAAGTGTAATAAACTTATTATGTAAATAACAGATGTCTCGAAGGTCGTTGTCCTGCGGGAAGTGTCAATTACCACATTGAATTTTAGGAAAACATCAGAAATGTTAGCAAAAGCTAAAATTCAGTTACAGCGTCTTCGAAAATTCCAAGCCTTCTGGTCTTCCGATACCTATATCTTCGATCTTGAATGTATGGCTGTAAATCTTTCGGCTAAATAAGGTGAGCTCGCTGAAAACAAAATTTTTTTCACAAAAGATCACATAATACGTTAATACTAACCACTGTATGAATCTGTATTTAGATATACAAATTCGTTTTTGAGAATATTGACCTAAGACTTAATCTGAAAGAAATCAAAGTTCATTGGATCCTTTGTTATTGATCCCCTAAATTTAGAGTCGTTAATCTCGCATTGAAAACTTTGTGTCTGCATCAAATTAAGACTTTGAAGGATGGATGATTATAGCATGGTGAAATGGTAGCATAAGTGGCGCCCTCATTTGAAATAAATTGTTTAAAACTAAATATGGTGATATTTAAAAATTTGATTTGTATTAATGTCTATAAAGACCTTCAAACTATTTGATGAATAATGTTTAAAATTATTACTAATAGCCGTTTTAAAACTAGACGGACTACCAATATTACTATTAAAGGTTATTCATAAAATAGTTTAAAGGTCTTTTTAGACATTGATACGATGCAAATGTTTAAATATCACCATATTTAGTTTTAAACAATTTATTTCAGATGAGGGCGCCACTTATGCTACCACTTCACCTTAATGGATAAGAATGATTTTTTATAAGCATTCTCTATTTAGTTTTAATTTTGTAAAATGATACTCTTATTATTTTATTAAAACTAATGTGAGATAACTCCATAATTATTTAATTTCAACAGTTTTCGGCAGTATTTTGTAATTTCACAGAAATTGCATATACTCGTAGGTACGTTAGTATTATTTATTCTGTGATAAAATGACATATAATGAAGACATAAAATGATATAGGTATATATATTCAATTTCATTGACAGTTTTAGCACAGAATATAGTAAGAGTATACAGAACGGAATCTCCTAAGGTACGTGCAATATGCATCCCCGTTCCCCGTTTTCGCCTTGAACACGGGCGAGAGCAGGGCGAACACACACTGCATGGCACAAGTTGGCCCACAAGAACCGGGGGCATTATTCTGTGCCGGGGGAGAGGTGCGGGTGCGGCGAATGGAGACGCAAATGGCGCGTACCTTAGGAGATTCCGTTCTGTTTACTCTTACTGTATTCTGTGGTTTTAGTTTTCGATCAAGGGATAAACCAGTTATACATATATTATATATGTCTAGATACCTATATGCATTTCATTGAAATTATTTTTTTTGCCTAAAATATCAGATTTAAAATAAAATCTACACTACCTCTGTATGGGAAAGTCTGATTCTGTCTAGGGTAAGGGGACTCTTTAATGTTAAATATTTCATATTACTTTAACTTTGACTGCCTCCGCGGTCCAGTGGTCAAGGCGTTTGCCTTGTGATCCGGAGGTCATGGGTTCAAATCCCACTGGGAAGCATACTTTGTGAAAAGTTGTTTCCAGTCTGGTTAGGATATTTCAGACTTGAATCACCTGATTATCCGAAAAGAAAGCTGATTCCGTGCTTCGGAAGGCACGAAAAGCCGTTGGTCCCGAACGCCATCTAGCGTTTGTACCTATCCTAGGATTGGTTCTGGTCTACCCTTTGGGTTGCGGAGGTCAGACGGCAGTCGCGGTTATGTGGTGCTACCTCTAAAAACTCCGTGGTGTCACCTTTCAGCCGCTGTGAGCCGGGGTCGTGTGCATCTCCATGCTCCACAACACAACCCCGGCGCGGCCGGCCGCTACCTCAGCGGCCCCGGCTTGCTTACTGCCTCACGGCACCCTCTGCTTCATCAGAGGGGCCGGAGCAGCTATTGCCCTGGCCTCTTGGCCCGACAAGGACAGGCGTGCTGGCACGACGCTCGCCTGCCTTCCACTCCGGAGGGCTGTCCGTAGGACGATGGAATCCCGTTTCCACCGTCCAAACAGCCCTCATAATTTGGGGCCTGCGAGGCCCTGCCCCAGTTCTATGAAGGGCCATACCTGTGCCTGAATTAACAGAACGGGCAGCATTTTGCTGCGATCGCCAACCCGTCTGCCCACCGTGGTGATATATGAACAAATCGTCCCTTTTTCTTCCATGCTGGTCTGGAAGAAAAGAAAAAACTTAGAATGTACCAGCTGCTTCTCTTCCCGCGCAGATCGTAAAAGCTGATCGAAGGAATGGGCGAGAATCTGAATCATGTAAATAGCCGATGCGGCTAGCAACCCATCACTATTTTGATTCCGTTGATCACGCTAAAAGTGGCCGTTGGGTCTTACAGCCTGGGCTCTGTCTACCCCGTTAGGGATAAAGACGTGATAATGTATCCATATCCTTCCTTTGTTGGAAGGTGACTCCAAAACCTTCTTTTTCTTCTTATATTTAAGAGCTGGGCTCTTGTCGGTAGAGTGCTTTCCTGGTCTCTCTTTCTTCCGCCAAGTTCTTTACCTCCTTATATGTTTTATTCCATATTTGTCTCCTCAAGACAATAATTTTTGCGAAAATTTACCAATGTTTACTGAGCAACAGTCCATAATGTTTGCTCTGAAGTAAGCCTAAATATTTGGCAGCCACTATATGTCAGGGCTCCAGGAGTAGACCGTTGAAACCAGAGACACCACTCTGCCAAATAGGTCAGTATACTAAGATGGAGTGGTGTCACTATGGGGAAAGGAACGCGTCGAGATAAAATATATCAACACACAGGTAGTAGCTCAACCTTTTAGTACCTATTGGTACTAAAAGGTTGAGTAACTACTTACATGGTACAAGAATATAGGGTACCTATACCAGGCATGTCTGTGTCACTCCCCGTTTAGGTATCGAAAATGTACCTACATTATTACTATGCTTGCAGGCGGCCCCTCCGGGTGGTAAATTCAGTTATACGAATCGCTTGTCCAGAGTAATAAGAATGAAATTGGCTTGCAATGGATGTCTAGGTATCTTTACGAAAAGGTGCTGAGTTCTGACGTGAGCTAAATTAAACCATATCGCTAGCCACATGGAGTAGATATTTCTTTGAATTTCTTTGCTGAGTAAGACTTTTGTACGTTAGTATTATTTATTTTGTGCCTATAACTACTCGTACTCTTCCCGCAACGCCCAAGACTAACGAATGTCACGGTAAGTATTACCACTGATTGTTCTTTTCAGTAAATTTTAGGAGTTACTAACTAACATAGACATTATCACGCCTGTCTCCCATATGGGTAGGCAGAGACTACGGATCTCCACTTACTACGATCCTTGCAAACCTCTTTCTTAATTATGAATATAAAATAAAATACTAACTTAACTATTTCGTATATCGTGTCGTGTGCAATAATTACATACGTCTTAGATGATGTAGTAAGATGCCTATCAACAGCTAGAAAAATCAGACACCAGTGTTGGCCACTTACTCATACAAAAAACAAAACTATTTATTATGAAACAAATACCTATACATATGACAGAAGTACATATTTTATAATAATACATAAATAAATTTAACTAATACCTAATACGTACACAAAATAAATAGAAAATTATAGACTAATAACTACCTGAGTAAAAATAAAACTTTATATTTTATATTGACCCCAGATCACTACGGTCGCAGGGCAGGGTAAACAAACTTACATCTATTTTTGACTTTACTTTTTTTGAGTAAGTAGGTATCTATGATTAATTACAGTTGAATGTCAACAACTATATAAATATACTTAGGTACTCTAAAAATCGCACACTAGACAACCAGCCATCTGACGCATAGATTAATATTGTATATACTGAAATAGATAAGAAACTGTAGCTTTAACATTAGATCAAGCCAGTGGCGCCATCTGGTAACATGCTTTCGCAACACGAAAGGACTACAATATGAAATAAAACAGTGAAAAAATTACTCCGTAAGTTGAGACTTGAACTCGCGATCTCAGTTCAAATACGACTATATTCAATAGCCTAAACAACTGAGCTATTAAGAGATTAATCGCGTATGTCGAATTTATCCATCATTTAATATTCCTAACAAATAAAAAAATGGTGTAAAAAATATACTACGTGAGTAGGACTTGAACTCGCAACGGTGCTCTTATTTAACTGAGCTATCACGTGATCTACCTTGTATGGCGAATTTCTCCACCATTTGATATTCCTATTCTATAACAAGCATTAGGAGTTAGGTCAGCTTATTCGTGACTAGATGGCGTTTTATTGAATTTTTTTATCAATATTCTGCAATGTTCTAAGTTTCATAGGCATGATCTGACGCTCGCGTAACTAGGTAGATAACATGACCTTTTAAGGCATTTACTTACATCCCCTTCCTAGATTCCAAAAGGAAATTTTAAATTAAAAGATTACAAGCAGCTGCAATACGTATGTGGACTGAAAACTTTTGGCTCATCAGATAGATAAAAAAAAAACTAATATTGACGAGGATCATTGACATGAATATACGTACGTAAGTTCATAGATCTCGTTGACGAGGATACAGTAGCGGATTTTCTCATTACGTCACGATGGTCTAGTAATCGTCACTAGCCCCCGCTTCGGAACTTCACTGCGCTGTATCTTTGTGATTTTTTTTTTTTTTATCTCCGTTTACTTTGAAATGATTTATTTTAAATGGGGGCAGCACTGGACCCCCAAAAAATTAGGTACGGCCTTAAGAAATTTTAAAAAACTTGGATACATATACACGTGTATTTAATATACACGTGTATTTTTTTCCATGGATATCATCATCATGCCGAGGGAACAGATGAACACGTACCACGTACACGATTTGTAATAATGATAAAACTTTTGCCTAAAAAATAACAGATCGACGCTTTTCAAATTATTTCTGGATGTGAATAGAAACTAAAAGCAAGCATTTTCAATCGTAAAGCAACACAAGGATATCCTATACAGTATATAAATATTTCAAAACTTCACGTTCTATATTTAAGCCAAAAAATTTGCCCAAAATCACTTCGTTTACACGGTTTCTCTTATGTCTTCACCTTAAAAACGGGCGGCGCAGCGGCGGCCGGTTGTAAATTTTTTCCCCAAAAGGGGGTTGACGACAGGCAGGCAGCCGTTCGTAAACTCGTTGAATTAGTATCCCATAAACTTACTTTGGGGTTAGCTCAATCAGTGTGATTTGTCCTTATATATTTATTTATTTATAGCCAATGTCTCTTCCGGCTTTTTCTTCTCTATATCTTGTCTATTTATTTATTAAGTTTTGCTTTGTTGCTTTCTCGCGGGTCTACTGGAAGAAATTTCTTAAGAAATAAGTAGCACTTAATCACCTACCTACTATGTTTTCTTTTTTTTTACATTTATTGTTTGTAAATATAACCTTTGAAATTATTACTAATAGTCCGTCTAGTTTTAAAACTGTTTTTCGCCAAAAGTGGCCACTTTTGGCGAAAAACCGTTTTAAAACTTGGCGGACTACCAATATTACTTTCAAAGGTTATTCATAAAATAGTTGGAAGGTCTTTTTAGACATTGATCCGAATCAAATTTTTAAATATCACCATATTTAGTTTTAAACAATTTATTTCTAATGAGGGCGCCACTTATGCTACCACTTCACCTTAAGAACACGCCGCCGTCGCCCTCGCCGTTGCCGCCACCGTCGCCATCGCCGTGCCGCCGCCGACGCAGTCGCTGTCGCGTATATTTGTGGCCGAGCGGATAAAGTGCCACTGTTTTTTTCACAGATCTGTATATACTAGATAAATAACACCTTTCAATTTGTATGAGAACCGCTCGTGCCTATTTTGAACTGTCAAATGTAATGTCAGTGGTGACATTTAGTGATGAGAACATTCTGTTCGCGCTAAATCGATTCAAAGACACCGACCAAGTGAATGAAAATTAATGCAAATCCGATTTTCAGTCGATTATCACGATTTCGAATCACGATTACAAGTAGCTTCTCGCCGTTTGCCCCTCTGTATGTATGTGCACTTAGAACTACGCATGGATTTTAATGCGATTTTCTTTCATAGATAGAGTGACCAAGCGTATGAAAATATTAGCGCCGAAGAACATGTTACCAAAGAAATTGTATACAAATCTAGAATGCTTACGAAGTGGCAAAGCCGTTCCATAAAATTATACCTAAAGTTATAGCTCTCCCCTTCTACTTTATTGCACTGACAGTTTGCTGGAAAGTGACGCCTATAACTTTAGGTTTTTTGGGAACGTTAGGTATTTAAAAATAAGCATTATGAAAATATGAGCTTTATATGCGTGGCATTAAGTTTATTTTCAATGTTGTTTTTTGAGATGATAACTCGTAGTTATTCTAGATTGTATTATAAATTCTTTGCATGTTACGAATATATTAGGTTATTTGATATCCGAGTACCATGATACCGAGTAACCGTTAAATAACAGATAAGTATCTCAAACCGTGCCTGTGCTCGCGGAACGTGAAGTTCTGACGTTCCTCCACGTTATCCGTTACCTACTAGATACGATACGTTATTAAGTTATCCTAACGAATTCGTATCTAGAGTCCGAGCGCTGCACCGGCCATTGTTCGGCAGACACGATTGAAGCCGAACGAACCATTCTATCTCTTTCTGTACCCAGCACAAACGTGATTAAGCGAGCGTAACAATATATAACTTGAACTACTTCTTACAATTTAGTACTCTCTGGCGTTCATAGAGTCACTGACCAAAACCAGTCGAAGTTGGCCTCCCGACTCATGCGCTGCATTTCTTTTGTTTTGCCCTAGATTTTATTTGATTTGGTTTAAACTAAACTTACGACTATTACGAGGGCTGTTTGATAAGTACCCGTTTTCTAAATATATTAATATCACTGGCCGCAAATAAGTGTACCACCTTTTTAAGCCATTTTTCAGAGGCGGGAAAATTTAAAAAAAATGGCATTCTTTTGTTTTTTTTCTCATTTGACAACGATTCAGTGAAGGCGTGAACTTAAAATTGTTAAAATGGAGAAAGAACAGTATCGGTCTGTAATTAGATTCTTATTTTTGGAAGAAAAAACATGTGATGAAATAAAAGTAAGAATGCAAGCGGTTTACCATGAATGTGCTCCTTCTATGACAACCGTCAGATATTGGTATAACGAGTTTAAGCGGGGGAGAACAACCGTCTTTGATGAGGATCGCCCAGGCCGGCCAGTTGAGGTGACTACAGACGATATGGTTAAGAAAATTGAAAATATCGTTTTAGCCGACCGCCGAATTAAACTTCGAGATATGGTTGATGCTGTAAATGTTTCAATCGAGAGGGTACAACACATATTAGAAGAAAAATTGGGTATGAAGAAAGTATCGGCGAGGTGGGTGCCGCGTTTACTCACGGAGGAGCAAAAACGGAACTGACTGACTACTTCGGAGCAGTGTTTGGCCGTGTTCAAACGTAACCCGAAGGAGTTTCTGCGTCGTTTCGTGACCGTGGACGAAACGTGGGTCCACCTCTACACCCCGGAAATGAAAGAGCAGTCGAAGCAGTGGATTTTACCGGGTGAACCTGCTCCAAAGAAAGCAAAAACCGTCCCATCGGCTGGAAAGGTCATGGCGACCGTTTTTTGGGATTCGCAGGGTATTATACATATTGACTATTTAGAAAAGGGAAAAACAATAACAGGGCAGTACTATGCCAATTTATTAGATGAATTTGACGCTGTGTGAAAGTACTGTTTCATCACGACAACGCCCCGGTTCATTCGTCCAGAGTTTTGACGGCTAAATTAGCACAGTTACGCTACGAACTATTGTCTCAATCCCCCGTATTCTCCAGATTTGGCCCCATGCGATTTCTTTTAGTTTCCCAACCTAAAAAAATGGCTCGGTGGCAAGCGATTTGGATTAAATGACGAAGTCATTGCCGCCACAGAGGCCTATTTTAATGACTTTCCAAAATCATACTTTTTGGATGGTTTATTGAAGCTTGAGTATAGGTGGAACAAATGTATAGAGTTAAAAGGTGACTACGTAGAAAAATAAATGCATATATACAACAAAAAAATGATTTTTTTTTCCATAAACAGGTACTTATCAAACAGGCTAGGTACTATGTGGGTAAATATTGTTATAAAGTGTATATAATAAGTTAGTTTTAAGTGTAATTAGTTTAATTAGTGGCGTAAATATAGTTGCGTTTAAGACAATTTTTTGTAAATATGAAGCGTTTGAAATGTCTTGTTGATAGATGTGAGTAAGTACTTAATTGATTTGCTTGGATGAATAATAGGTAGTGTGGTAGGTATCACATAATTAGCATAAAAATACTTGTAGTCTTCCCAGTCTCCGAATATAGTCTTTTCGATCAAATGGATGGCATGCCGCGTGACCGGCTTAGAATAGAATAGGACCACTCCATACTCTTACTGTCTTCTGTGGTTAAGTATAAATTATCCAAAAATTTTTGAAGAATCGAAATCCGTCCGTCTTTAATGCTATTGCAAACTTCCCCCACTTCTTCCCCTTATTTTCCCCCCAGTCAAAAATCACGATTGACTTAATAATTTAAATAAATCACGGAACTAACGTGCCAATTTTCGTCTAAATCGGTTGAAAAACGCAATCTGTAGACGAGAACAGACAGACAAAATAATTTTTCGACTAATCTCGAAACTCAAACGCTTCGCTCGCTCGGTCAATAAATGTTAGTTTCTAAAAATATATTACAAACACACTTATGCCACAAAATATCTCAAAGCAAACATTAGTTACCTCTCAAATCAATGTTTTCCTAATCGATTTAGAGTCATAACATAACACTGTACAACACTATCGTTAAAATAACGCTTCATTTGAACGATTATTGACAAGTGTTTGACAACGAATGAATGTGAAAGTATCTAATCGTTTTATTTTCATTGCGTGTTATAAATACTAGGCCATCAAAATTTTGTTACTAATGTAAGCAATGGATTTTGAATATGCGGTTTTCACTCAGTCGGCAATTTTCAGTATAAAAGTTAAACAAAACACGAAATAATTAATTTTAAAATAAATCGAATACTATTTAATAAGAAATTTAAGTACCGATGAAAGAAAACTTTTTCTTTACGTCCTCCAACATTGTTGACGTGTTTCTGCAGCTCAAAACTGCACAAACAGGCATTTATCTGCAGAGCGGTCTAGGTAAGGTGCTGTAAGTTGTCATACGCTTAGTCCGCGTAAGAAGACAATTTTGAATGAAGTGAATTTTACTTCAGTTGGACACGCAAAGTACATTCATAGGCTGTGTCTGTGACGTATTTCGCGGTTGCCCTAGTTACAAAAATGATTAGAGAAAAAACTTGTACGTCAATATAGTTAAAAAACCCTCTCTATTAAATATTTTATTATTTTAAAACTGTGTACGTATTTCTTCCATCCGAACCATCAAATTGTGGCGACCGTGATGGAATCATGGAAGCGCAAACGTACTCAGTACAGGAGAGAATTTACTTGTCTCGCCGATAAAGTACGAAAGGCCGTCAACATAAAAGATGAAACCGCCGGCCCAACATATGAACTTTTATCGGAAGCCGCCTCGAATCTATTTGAAGCGGAGGCGACAATACGAGACCTTTGGTGTGTGGACGAAAACTTCGATGAAGCCTTGTATCAGGCAGATCAAGACAAAGCCATGTCGTATAAAATAAGATGGCACGAGATTAGATCGTTGTTTCCGAAAATAATTGCGCATACAAGTACACCATCATGTCATTCTGCAGAATCAAGCTTAAAGAAAGCATCACATAAGCATGAATTGCCAAAGCTGCCCAAATTGGAGATGGCGAAGTTTGACGGCAATGTTAAGTCTTGGCTGTTGTTCTGGGGACAGTTTAAAAAGATACATGAAGATGAACAAATGGACTCCTCCGATAAGTTCCAGTATCTTCTCCAGTCCATGACACCGAACAGCAGCGCACGACAACTGGTCGAAAGCTACCCACCGTGTGCAGCAAACTACGAGAAGGCTGTCGAGGCTTTGAAATCAAGATTCACACGAGATGACGTATTAATTGAGACATATGTCCGAGGTCTGCTCTCCCTGATGCAGCAAAAGGGAGAAACAAAGGACTTGCCAGTTCTATACGACAATCTTCAGACACATCTGCAAGCACTGGAAACACTCGGCGTCGCAAAAGATAAGTATGCTTCAATGCTATTTCCTATGATTGAGTCGGCATTACCTGAAAGCATACTAAGTGCTTGGCACCGCAGCCAACCAAACACCAGAGACCTGTCTGAGCTGATGAAATTCCTAAGACAAGAGGTAGAATCAGAGGAACGGATTCAGCTAGCTAGGCGTGAGTTGAATGACATGACCCTAGTTGAGGCGAAACAACCTACTGCCTGTTTCATAACAGAAGCTAAGCGTGATAATAACAAAGATAGTTCTGGCAAACAAGGCGCAATAACATGCATATGGTGCAGCAAGGATAATCATTCAGCCGTAGAGTGCTATAAAGCAGCCAAAATGATACTGAAGGAGCGCGTGGAATATATTAAAGGCAAGAAAGCTTGTTTAATTTGCTTAAAAAGCAATCATTTTGCAAAGAAATGCAAAAGTTTTCCCAAATGTCTGTTCTGTAAGAAAAGACATTATACGATAATGTGTACAGATATGGCGGCTGGTCAAGATAGCAGTAAACAGTCGGAGATATCGAGCAATTTGTCATGCCAACAGAAATCTACAAAAACGACCTTATTACAAACTTTGGCGGTAAAACTTGTACATGGCAAGAAAGAGGTCTGTATCAGAGCGATTTTTGACAGTGGTGCGCAAAAATCCTATATCAAAAAGGATTTAGTACAAAAAATTGGCATGAAACCTTCGTCAAAAGAGGTGATAAACCATTGTTTGTTCGGCGGGTTCGAGACGAAGAAAGAAGAATGTCAAGTGTTTAACATATACGTCAAGAACATCGAAAACAATTTTTCTATGAATTTATCTGTTATAGGACAAACAAATATTTGTGGTTTTTTACCTAAATTAAAATCGCGTGTGATACTAGAGCAACTAGCAGAAAGTGGTATTCGTTTGTATGACTCAACTGACTCTCCGGACGACGTAAGTCTATTAATTGGTGCTGACTATTATGGCTTACTTTTGACTGGTAATATACTGCAACTAGAGAATAACATGACCGCTATAGAGACAAAATTGGGATGGACTATTCAGGGTCCTATTACAGGGGTTTACAGTTCCATAACAAACTCTACAATGACACTTCACTGTTTAAACCAAATTGATCTTGCAGATTTGTGGACCTTGGAGGCAATAGGTATAAATGATCCCGCAGTACAAACAACGAAGGCTGCACATGACCAAGAAATACTAACAACTTTCAAGGAAAATATTAAGGTCAATGAAGAAGGTCGTTATGAGGTGAGTTTACCATGGCGTGATGTTCCTCGTCCAGAAACAAATTATGACTTTGCCAAGATGAGGATGAAAAGTACTATGAACCGTCTCAAACAACTAGGTAAGTTGAATGATTACGATAATGTATTTCGCGAGTGGTTACAACTAGGCATAATCAAAGAAGCCCCTGACCAGTCTGTCCAAGGCCACTATATGCCACATCATGCGGTCATTAAAGAGTCAAGTTTGACAACAAAAATTCGGCCAGTTTTTGATGCATCGGCTAAGGACAGGAATGGTATTTCCTTAAATTCTTGTCTAGAAAAAGGCGTGAACCTACTCGAAAGAATCCCTAAACTTCTGATTAATTTCAGGAAGTACAAGATCGGAGTGACTGCTGATATATCAAAGGCGTTTCTTCAAATTTCACTTGCGCCGGATGATCGAGATTATCTACGGTTCTTGTGGTGGTCTAAGATTGACGAGGAAGAGATAACGATGGTCACCTATCGTCATAGACGTGTTGTATTTGGCGTTACATCGAGTCCCTTTCATCTCATCGCTACCATCAACCACCACTTGGATAATTGCTCAGAACGGTATAAGGAAACAGCGATGGAATTGAAGAAATCGTTTTACGTCGACAATTGCGTCACGAGCTTAGCATCAGAGGAGGATTTAGAGAAATTCATGACCGAATCGAAACAAGTAATGAGCGAAGGTATGTTTGACCTTAGAGGTTGGATCGCAAGTCCCTCTATCGTAGACAAAAATGTGGAGAGCACGTCTATATTAGGCATCATGTGGAACGTTAAAGAAGACACTTTAAGATGTAATGTTAATTTGAGTAACATTGACGTCAAGCTAACAAAAAGAACATTACTATCTGTAGCGCAAAGGGTCTTCGATCCCATAGGAGTAACTTGTGCCACGACCATAGTGCCGAAGATGATTATGCAAAAATCATGGTCGAGAAAGCTGACTTGGGACCAAGAATTACCCAAAGATCTTGCTAAAGAATTTAAAAGGTGGCTAGAACAAGCTTACGTTATCAATGATTGCATTATTCCCAGGCGGCTGACGAGTATGTCTTTTAAGCAATGTGAAAACTCGTTGCATGTGTTTTGTGACTCGAGTAAAGATGCCTATTCAGCCTGCATATTTTTGCGATCATAACACGGTGAAATCGTTGACGTAAGTCTTGTGCTGGCGAAGTCAAGAGTGACACCTGTCGATAAAATAACCATACCAAGGCTAGAGCCTATTGCTGCGACGCTCGCTAGTAGACTGTCTACAACAGCAATTGAATCGTTGGCCTTACAGAGATGCGCCGTATATTATTGGACAGACTCTAGTGTCGTACTAACGTGGATCAAGAGCGACGGCCCTTGGAGCGTGTTTGTGTCCAATCGAGTAAGGGAGATAAAAGGCTTGAGCCCTACATCTGCTTGGAGACACGTACCAGGCCACTTGAATCCCGCTGATTTGCCTTCCAGGGGCATAGATCCCAAAGGACTTCTTGAGAGTCGTTGGTGGGAAGGTCCAGCATGGTTGCGGTTGGACGAAGTAAGCTGGCCCGCTGCAGACATCATACTAAACAGCTCAGAAGTCAATAGTGAACGAAAAAAAACTGGCATTCATACAATGCTCGTTGAAGAAGAATCGTTCCTAGACAGATTAACTTATTTCTCGAGTTACACAAAGATAGTAAGAATGTTATGTTGGATGCTACGTTTTAAGTTAAAACCTGTAACTAAAGAGCTTACGTACGATGAGTTTGAATATGCCGAGAATGTACTGATACGACTGATACAACAAAAATACAAGGACTCAGTCAGTAATCAGAATATTCAAACTTTCATTGACGACAAAAACATCGTACGCCTAAATACGAAGCTGACCCTTGGAAGTGAAGATTATGACTTCAAGTTTCCAATCATTCTTCCAGGATCAGATACTATAGTAAGACGTCTTGTGGAGCAAAGACACGTCGAGTTGAAGCACGCTGGTGCGCAGACTTTGCTAAACAGTTTACGACAGACGTTTTGGATTATAGGCGTCAGGAAACTTGTACGTAATATTATACATAAATGCATAAGATGCAAAAGATTTAAGGCTAAACGATGTCAAGCGTCTACCGGTGTATTACCAAAGGAGCGTATGGAAGCTGCCGCTGCGTTTCAATTTTCAGGAGTGGATCTAGCTGGCCCTCTAATATTACGCTCAGGAGCTAAGGCATGGATCGTCTTATTTACGTGCGCCTCGTATCGTGCTGTGCACTTAGAAGTTGTGGAGTCGCTCTCAACAGGGGAGTTTTTGATGGCTTTAAGACGATTTGTGGCAAGAAGAGGCCGGGTGGAGCAATTATTTAGTGATAATGCTACAAATTTTAGAGGTTTGGATAATGCGTTTAGTTCCTTAGGCTGGGACGAAATTCAACGTTTTTCGTCAATCACGAAAATAAAGTGGATTTTTTTGCCGCCGGCTGCTCCTTGGTGGGGAGGTTTCTACGAGCGGTTGATTGGATTTTTGAAACAAATTCTCCGTAGAGTGCTCGGAAAAGCCTGTATCTCACTAATTGAACTGCAGACGGTATTGTGTGATTGCGAAGCCGTTATTAATAGTAACCTCTTACATACGTTGGTGGTTACACGGAGCTACGACCGTTGATGCCCTCAATGTTTGTTCAACCATTGGCATCCCAACATACAGCTGATTTTGATGAAGTCGATAGACGTTAAACGTAAGACATCGATATTGTCAAAAGTTACGCGATGATCTAAGACAACGTTTTCGGAATGAGTACATCGCCTTATTAAAGCAAAAGCACGAGAAGATAAACCACAGTCGAGAGCCGCTTCAAAAGGGAGATATTGTCCTCATGGAAACTGATGGTAAGCGAGTAACGTGGCCGTTAGCTGTCGTCGAAGAATTATGCACTGGCGCCGATGGTATCGCTCGGGTGGTGCAGATACGAACTTCATCCGGGAAAAAGGTAAGACCTATCCAGCGCATTTTCCCACTAGAAATTCGAGACAGAAATTTTACAGAATCATTTGACTTGACTGAAAGGGTAACTAGACTAGACTGCACAAAAGAGATTGATGATACAGACACACGGTCAAAACGAGTCAGAAAGTTGCCGCAGCATCTTTTTGATTATATACTGTAATCACTAAGCAGCCCCTGCTTTTCCCGTTTGGGAGTGTGACGTATTTCGCGGTTGCCCTAGTTACAAAAATGATTAGAGAAAAAACTTGTACGTCAATATAGTTAAAAAACCCTCTCCATTAAATATTTTATTATTTTAAAACTGTGTACGTATTTCTTCCATCCGAACCATCAAAGTGTCTATCTTGATCCATGGTCTGTGGTTTTTTTAGTCTGCCCAGCGAGTCTCTGCTCTGCACAAGCATTTTAAAATTCGAATTTGAATTCCTATTTGGCAACAATTTTATCTGTCAAACTAATTGTCAACCTTATTTTGTACATAACCTTAACTATCTTGACACTTGAAAAAAATCGTATATTTTTTTGAGTTCAAATAAAAGGCAAAAAATCTATAACCACTATCTTCAAGATAGACACAGCCTCTGTATGAATTTGCGAGTCAATCTGACGTCAAATTGACTTCATTTAGGATCGTCAATTTTAGTCCGTGTATGTCAATTCATTAGATTGGACATTTATTTTCTACTATAAAATACCTAAATCTGCCATTTTTAATAGTAGAAACTCGTCGAAAAACATTGGAGGAAGTAATAAAAAAGTTTCCTTCCGTTAGTAAGTAAATTTTTATTAAATATTTGTATTGAAAATTGGCACGCCAGGTTTTCATACAGATTAAAGGACTTTCTTTATCTAGTATATACAGATCTGTGCTATCCTAATTAGGGTTAAAAAACGAAAACTCATACAATAAAAAGGTCGTATGAGCTTAATAATAATGTTAGTTTCTATATTGATTAAAAGTGAAATATTTCGTTCATACTACATTAACGAAATAAGTAATTCAATTACATTATATACCGCAGACCGACAACGATTGTTCTAATAATCCCTCTAATTTTCTCTACTAAACATTAAAAAATATGATTGAAATAAATATTAACACTAAGTATCAAATTATCTTTTTCGCACTATGCTTTGTGTTACCAGTTAAATATTTTTTTAATATGCCGCTCTTTTTTTGTGCAGATTCGTTGGTTTGGTTGGCAGTAGGACTCTATCTATCTATGGTTTCAAAATGGTGACCCCTTGTTTGTTGACTTGTTATTTTGTTTGTTAGCTTTTGGTTAGCTTATTAGCTAGATAGGCGTAGCGTGTTCGGTGCTCTTTGCATTATTTTCTTTCATGAATGAGCCCTTTGCTAAATATTTTCTTTTGCAATTTTGTTTGTTGTGTTCTGGTTGTGATTTTCTGGTCGTGCTGTGAATTTTTGTGTTAAAACTTGAAAGCAGGATTTTTCGCTGAGATTTTGCGTTTCTTTGGTCTCTGATAGTTCACGATTTTTACGAAAGAAAATAATAAGTACAATTGTATAATTTGTACTTGATCGTAAAAAGTAGGGCGCATATTTTTTTCGGTTAGACACGAAAATTCTTGTTTTGGTTTTGTAGTTTTTGCTGGGTTGGTGATGGTGGTGGGTTATTTTGTTTGTGCACTCTCAAAGTTGTTTTTCATGCACACTCAACATCTTTATATCGTTTGTGACACTCAATAAATAAAGTATGACAAAAGTCTGCATCTGCGACGGTAAAACTAATTAACACGAGGCCGTGTAGCCACATGTGCTATCAACAAATTGTATCAGGTATGGATCAATCGAATCAACCAAGAACACTTTTTAGTTCTGGATGATTTTTCGATCGGCTAGCAACTTAGGTATCTATCAGTATTCCTGCATAGTTAGTGTGCCTAATAGGTAGGGTCTTGGCTATGTTTTGTCTGCGCTGAATAGCAATTGATTTTATATTGTTTTAAAGTTATTTCAATCAAATGCTGCAATGCTAAGGCTAGAAAAGTAAAAAAATAGTTTTGGAGCCTAAGTACCTAATAATTTAGAAATTTTTCGGGTTCCCTATTTAGTATTAAATCAGTCTTACAATTTAAATATGAAACTTCATAAAGAAACAGATGTTTGGAAATAGAATCACTTGTCCTTGGTCGGCTCAAAATATGGCTACCTAAGAACAGGACCAGGGGCTCCCTGGTCACTACCAATTTGCCTATTTATTTGCTTTTTAGTTTTTAATTTAAATTTCTCTCATGTAATGCAGGACTTCGCTACCCATATTTTGGATGGACTTCTTATTACATAAATCGGGGCAGCTTATATCTTTTTTTTTACCAATATGGTGCCACAGGTAACAACCTATGTGAACTGTCGAGGTCTTTGTCGGTGGAGTATGAATTCTCTTCCATTTGTCTCTTTCATCTGCCATCTACTAGTTGTTATTGAGTACTAAATGTATCATATCGGGGTAATAATAAGCCAAATATTATTTATTGTCATCCCATACACATAATTATATTATGATGCTTAAGGCTGTGCTTCAGTGATCTCAGCATTTTGACTCCGATAAATCAGTTGCTTCAACGTTCTTTCTGGATCTCTGCAGACCTTTTTCAATCCGTTGATTCTGTTATGTACAGTTTGATACCTTTCTGAAGACTTCAAATTTGCTTGGCTAGTTGGACCGTTGATTGATCCAGTGACAGTCTGTGGCTGCTCAATCCCTGACGGGAACCAGTTGGGCAGATGTACCTCGGTTTTGCCAACTTTTCCAAATGTGACATACTTGTCAGTTTTTTTGGTTACGGACTCACAGACGTATTGGATGCCTTCAGTTGAGTTGTTCGGGCTTGGCAGTTTTCCAACTTTTTAGGAGTTTCCAACCTGCATGTTTTTAGATCCAAAAGATGGCCTCGGTCCCTTGAAAGAAATAAAACAATTCGTTTAGCAACCAAAAATCCTTTTGTTACTTTTCAATTTAAGTACTATTTAGTACTTAAATTGAAAAGTCTGACAAGCGTCACGCACGTTATATGTGCTAAATACGTAAAATGCGTTAAATATGGTGCCACAGCAATCTTTGGGCTTGGCCTGTTGTACAGTGGACTCGAAGCAAATGTAACATTGCAACCGTCAGGGTTGATAAAAATCATGACATTTAAAAAAAAATAAAACAGCGGATTTATTTGATTTAAATCGGATTTATTTAATTAAAATCGGATTTTTTTGATTTTATTTTAAATTCTGATATTTTTTAAATTAGGAATTCAGTTATTAATTTAAAAAAAGACATATTCCATATTAAGTAAAATTATTTATAAAATTAACAAAAATCACTTCATTTAAATAAATCGCAATTTTTTTTCAACAAAACAGTTGTTTGGCACATATGTTTGCCATGTAACAAAAAATAATATAATATAACAAAAAACAAAAAGTTCTTCCAAAATGCCAAATAACATTTAAATAAACACACAATCATTTTAATGACGAAGGAAAATAATTAGTTAAGTATTTTCAAAAGGAAGACTAATTTGGCTGCCTTCTCGGTGCCTAATCTATTTCTTATTTTGCTGTGCACTAATTTAAATGCTGGAAATATTCATTCTACCCCAGCAGAAGAAGCAACTGTACATAGCAGTTGCTTGATAATATTTAATTCTTCTTCGGTTATACATTTTTTCATATTACGTATCCACCAATCAGTAGGGGAAGTATTCTGTATAACTTGATTATCAAATAATACTTCCGAGAAAGGCTCAACTTTAGCATTCAAACGAATAATGTTACTCATCAAACTGATTCCAGACTCTCCATAATGTTTTTGCAAAAATTGCAACCCTGCATCACTTTCATCGGTTGACAACTTTTCTTGGGGCAATTTTGGATTAACCATGTAAGCTAGATAATGAGCCGGTGTCATGGCTTGACGGTAACGATTCATAACAATCTTCATTTGTATCATGATTAGTTCTTCTTCCAGTTGATCTATTAATTCTCTCCAGATAAGAACACTGACATCTGAAATAGTACACTTATCACTTTGAACCTTGTCTAGAGCTTTGGATATTGGCTCCAGTCGTGCCAAAAGATCCTCTGCATTTCTTTTAATATTCATATTTTGAATGAGGTTTCGGATGTCAGAGCTAATTTCCTCTTTATTTTCATCTGCTATTTGCATTAATATCGGCCAGTTTTTAATATAACTCTTTAGTGAATCACACATTGTGTTCCATCTCACTTCTTGTGGCATTACTAAACTGTTCGCCTTGGTGAGTGAATATTTAGTATGCGCGAAATGATTATTTCTGAAGTACTTGATCACATTCAGGACATGTACTGTAGCATCTGGAATTTCCAAATCTTTAGCCAGTAAGTTGAGAATATGCGCCGAACATCCGTACGTAATTATAGGTACATTAACTTTCGCGTCAATATCGTCACCAGTGTTTGTTTGGAGCTGTCTACGCATTTTTGCCATATTGGCCGCCTTATCTGACACAACACTTCCGACTTTGCAATTAAACAGTTGTTCTGCTTTTTGTATACTCGAATTTGCCACAGTTTCTAAGTAATCGGCAGTATGGTGATTGTCGGTCGTATCAATGGTATCAACCAGAATAGTTTTACCATCATTCGTTGTGACACACGAGCAAACGATAGGATCGTTTCGTATGTTGGACCACCCATCAATTGCAACAAGCATACAGTTTTATCCATCTTGTAGTAAGTATTCACTTTCACCGATCAATCACGAATGACCAAAGGCTAAACGGACGGATTCAGTCGAGAGTTTAATTTTTGGTGAATCCCCGAAAGGTGTACGTAAACAGTATTGGGCACGTGTGTGCGTGCCGGAGTTAATTTCGGGGGAAGTCCCTTGAAACATTTTGGCTGATTTTAATCACTTGATTTAAATCACTGATTTAAATCAAGTGATTAAAATCCTATCAACCCTGGCAACCGTAAAAGGTGCTAACACAGTATGGTTGGCACCATAGTTGGACTGTTGCGCTTGATTAGAGACCTAATGTACATACTCGTAGACTCAAGTCCACTAGTTGTTATTGAGTACTAAATGTATCGGGGTAACAGTAGGCCAGATATTATTATTTATTATCCCATAGACATATATGATGCTTAAGGGCCTTCCTAACAGTTTCATTCAGCCAGTTATCATCATTTTCCATAAGTTTTCTAAAAAAATAGAAAAGGTTCAGGTTTTCTAAATATGATTTAAAACTTGATTTAATGACTTATTAAATAATGGGTTTATTGTACAGCAAGGCACTTACAGAGCATAATAGGGTGATTGTAAAAGGCACTAACACAATATGGTTGGGACCATAATCAAACTGTTATGCTTAATGAGTGGCCAAGCAAACAGTGTGACCAGATAAAATTTTACGAAAATAATTACATAGCCCTTTAAGACCGACAGCGAAACTACGCAGAATCTCAAAAAAGAAACCAGTGTTCCTACCTAAAAATGTTACGTGGATGACAAATATGAGGTCTATTTTCTATTTTCCAGCCGCCATTTTGGAAAATTTTAGGGGTATCAATTGTATCATCCAGGGCCCAAGGTTCTAAAGCTACAATTGTGTGGAGACACAATTGTGTTTGATCGGGCCTAATCTAACAATCGCACAATTGTGTAGTATCAATTGTATCTAATCGGGCCCAAGTAGATGGTCAACAGGAAAATAAAACAACAAGTATATTAGTAATAAACGACTATCTATTCAGTCTGACACGGCTAAATCAACATTTAAAGAAAAAATCTTAATGATATATCAGTCTCCACAAATGAGATCACAATCATAATAAAATATTAAATCACGCGCATGACTTATTGATGAAAAGTGAAAAAACAATTTCTGTCCTTAGTGAGGCACAGGTACACGTCGCATTTAGTGCAGCGACAGTGGGATCTGCTACTGCAATTCAGTGCACGGCAGCTGCGAGGCTGTTTCAAATCATCGAATGTAGGCCAATGATTGTATCCGTCTAATTGAATATCTAGAGCTGGAAGTGGCTTTGGTCGATATTTTGAATCAGACGGCATTTCTGCAAATTCAGGGCCAGTTCTGTCTGCTGCAGCTCTAGGCGATCCAGTCAGTAAGTATTCGCTGACACTAAGCCGAAATTCCATCAAGTCCATGATATCCTTTTGCTTCATTTTCGCAGCTCTGCAGTCTGTTCGATACTCCATCCAGGAGTTAACGATTGAGAGATCGAATAAATGTAAAATTACTTTCAAAGTCCATTTGTTAGTTTTGATCCAGGTTCGGTAACTTTCCATCATTTGATCGCAGGTGTCAACACCGCCCATAAAACTAATATAATTCTTAACAATTGCAGGACATGACACTGGTATATATTCCTTTTTTTTCTTTTCCCATCTTTGTACAGTGGAAAGAGGCTCAGAGCCGAAATCGGTGGAAGCCATTAGTACTTCCTTGTTATCTTTCCACTTAAGGATACAAAGATCTTCACTACCACTGACTATCTCTTCATGTTCACCTCTCTTCATTGATGTATCTTTTTTAAATTCATATTTAGTCTGTTTCTTTGTATTAAATCTGTTAACCATAAGTGTACCTGTGCCTTCCAGTTTTCTTCTTAGCAACTCTTGCATTAAAGGTATAGTAGTGAAATATCTGTCGAAATAAAGAAAACTGCCTGCTGGTAGCGTGCTAGAAAGTCTTAAAATAACCGCTGGTCCCGTTCCAAATTTCTCAATGTCAGGTAAGTTTGTAATACTACCCTGTTGAATCTCAAAATCTAGAACTAGACCTTCGTGGGTGGTAAGGACATAGTTTTTGAGCCCTTCAGGACGCGGTTTATTCTTAACAACCACCTTAACTGGACAGCGTCCTCCGAACGGGATCATTTGTTCATCTATGGAATAATTGACGGACTCCCGAGTTAATTTCAAACAACGATTTCGCACAGCATCAATTACGGGCTGAATGCGCCAGAGTCTGTTTTTCCGCTGTTCTTCTTCTTGATCTACATCATTGACATTCAATACATGAATATTTACTCGAAGAAGAAAAATTCGATCCCTAGACATGGCCGACGCTATAGGGTCAAACTTGTACCGCTGGTTCCAAAATAACTTTATTCTTGGGTATCTGAAACACCCCATCATTCCATGAATACCGAAGAATTTTTTAATTTCTCCAGAACTACAGGCAGGTTTCATTGCTTTGCCTCCATTTGTTGTCATGTAATATTGGCCTGTACACAAGGAAAACATTTCGAAAAAACCTGGAAAATAATTCTGAAAATACTCAGCTGGACTCAACACTGGATTAGGCTCTGGGGCTGCATTAATCGGGATTGGTTTGCTGTTGAATTTCTTTTTTTTCCATTTCAGTCTGCTTAATGGCAGGTCGTCATCCGAATCGTCCTCAGTGTCATTTTCTGATGCTGATTGCACTGAATCAGAACTTACTTGCACTCCTGAAGGTCCTGAAATAGCATCAAAAAGCTCTTCTTCATCACTTCACTCGTCCCCAGATCCATTCAATGTAGCCGCAATCTCTTCTTCTGATAATCCAAACGGCATCATGTGTGTTCTGTTAAAAGTAATAATGAAAATACATAAATGAGAATAGATCAAAAAGTACTGTTATGGCCCGGGTAGACACAATTGTTTCAGTAAAATTCGTTAACGGCTGCGTACGATCATTAAAGCTATTTTAAAGCAAAAATTCACCAAACACACAGGTAATCTATTTAATATTACGTTTCTGAGTAGTAAACACCAGTGTCGCAAAAGTCAAAAATAAAAAAACGGTAGATTTTCCAGCCAAAAATCGGGAGAAATCGGGAGGTTTTAAAAAAATAAAATAAATGTATTTTGCGCTCTAATTACTTTATTAAAAAGAAACATACATAGGTACATTTTAAGATTTTTAGGTTCAGTGATCCTCATACCATTTCTTGGTAGAAATTTTTTCGAAAATTTTATTTTCTATATTAAAATTATAACAAGTTTGGTTGTTTTCTGTTATAACTCGTTTGGTGTGTAGGAGACCTATTATCGATTCCGTGGATAGGTTGTTGCGTTGTTTAGTTTTCATTAAATTTATTGAAGAGAAAATTCTTTCCACGTTGGCAGATGAGTGTGGCAAACTTAGTATTTTAAAAACAAAAGAACAAATGTTTTCAAATATGAGTGTACCATCACCATACTTCATGCTGCCAATGCTCGCCCAAAATTCTTCAGTTTTTTCACTAAACGACGCAATTTCTTTCGTGTTCCGAAGCAATCGCCATTCTGTGTCAATACTTTGATAATTATTGTTGTCTATTAAATTTGGGAATTGTCTACATATTGGTACTATTGATGACAGATCACCTTTTTTTACATTTTCCGGAGAGAAAGCTCCCAAATCTTTTAAAGGGTTATTGCTAATTGGGAACCTTTGTATGATTTGTCCACAAGCTTCAATAAAGAATTGAATGCATCTCGTTTGGAATAAGTGGATTTGTTCAGAAGTCAATCTTTTATCTGTAAGCAAAGTATTAATGGCATTTGCTCCGTAATATACATCTTCTATAAGTAGAAAATTACGTGGGTTTTTATAATCAATGCTTTCGAGATTGTTTTTTTTCTAAATATTCTTTTTTCAGAAAACAATCAAACAAAGTTCTTAAACTAACACAAACTTGGGAATACAAAACGTGTACTCTTGCTGATTCAGATTGCATTTCTCGATTTAATTTATTGAAAATAGGTAAAACAAAGTCTAAAAATTGAAGAAAGAGTAACGTTAATGGATCGTTTAATTTGTGTAATATATTTGTAGCTGTTGCAATATCGTCATTTAGCGACGCATCAATGAAATATAATTTCAAAGCTTGATATTGCTCCAAAATTCTTGATATAGCTGCGTGTACTAACAGCCACCTCGTCTGACAAGGATGTAATAATTTATGTATTTTTAAATTACAAAATAATTGAAATTCTTTAAATTCAGCTGATCTTTTGGGACTAGAAGAAAAATAATTGTATATTTCCCTTACAACTTCTTCAATAAACCGAGGTATTTTGTTGCAAGCGTAGGACGCACACAAATGGAATGAATGACATATACATTTCATTATAAATAAATGTTGTACATCAGCTTTTAGTAACGTCATTACTGAATGATTACGTCCCATCATAACACTTGCACCATCAGAAGCAAAACCTATGAGATTTTGTCGAAATCGAACGCCATGTTGTTCAAAAAAGTCTACAATGCTTTTATGTAACGTAGTTGCGTCTGCAGTCACAACAGGGATAAGCCCAAAAAAATAATCTCCTACATGATTTTTTTTTGACATATCTAACGACGAGACAAAGATGTTTGGTGGTACTCCTATCGGTGAACTCTTCATATTTTCAGCTACTTTTGAATCTGGACAAATCTTCTGTATTAACTTGCCTAGATGGTCAGTTATCGCATATGGCAAGTTGTGTTCAGCGACAAAGCCGGCAATCCGAATTTCACCTGAAACAATTAAATAATGCAATGAGATGAAATAGTTTAAATGTTTTTGTTTAAAAACAACTTGCAAATCTATACCAAGTATATATGTAGTCAAAAACACTTATATCCATTAAACATAGACCTGATAAAAATTGACAGAGTTGAACAATTTTTTTTTAATTAAGTATGTACATTGTCATAATAATATATTTTGTTATTTACCTTCCCTCACTTGATGTTTAAATTGGATCACTTCTCGATTCACAAAATTGGTCATCTTAGGTTGATCCGCAATGCATTTTATACTTTTGATGTGAAGTTGGGAAGCGGCATGTCTTTTAACAGCGTCGAAGCCAGAAGAAATATTAATATCTTTATTACAACTTTTGCAATGTGCGTAGTTTTTTTCTTTCAAACTTTTTTTAAGCCAATTAGAGCATTCTGGTCGTGATTCCCATTCCACTTTATAATTTTGGGCATATTTTTTACGTTTAGCTCCAGTACTAGTGCTTGGGGTATTCGTATTTCCATCCGAATCATCGCTATCGGACATTGTAAATAAATGGAAGGTAAAGCACAACAAAACCAGTACACTTGCGAACGGACGAAACGATAATAAAGTGTAAAAAAACATCTCAGTACATTCACCAAACAACTCGAACTTAAACATTTATTTTTAGGGAATTTCCCCCATACACTCACCAAACAATAATGAACCTTATTTCAAAGGCATTTCGATCTTATATATTTTATGTATACTGCGGTATTGAAAGGACGTGCGAGAAGTTTTGGGGAATCCCATTGAATTGTTTTAGTGTTACCAGGTAAATTTTAGTGTTGTCGGCTTAATAATATTTTTGCCACCATAATAATAAAAAAAAAAAACAAAAAAAGCAAAACTGAAATTCGGGAGATTTGGTCGTGAAATCGGGATATCGGGAGGGAAGAGCCGAAATCAGTAGATCTCCCGAAAAATCGGGAACTTTTGCAACACTGGTAAACACTCATCTATGAACAAAAAAGCAACAATTTTATACTTACAATCGTAAAAGGCGGCACCGCGAAAATCCACTAAACTTGATAGGTTGACACTTGCTCCGCAACTGATTGTGGCGCGAAATTCGTGCGTAAGGTCAGTGTACGGTTCACGCGCAATCGTGTGATACCGGGCCCGTCCATATAATACGAATACATTTTGAGAAAAAATGAACTTTGTGAACCGCACAATTGTATTGACCAGTTCTGAAAGGGATAGGACAGATATACCAATATTTTTACTGATTTTCTTAACACGTTTTATTTATTCATACTCACAATAAATGTTAGAGTTATATTTTAACATCCTTTTCAAAGGATTAAAATTTACACAACCTCCTTCATCCTTAACACCTTGCTTTGTTTTAAAAATAGCTGACACATTTTTGTTTATAAATCTGTTTCTTTGGTCCGTTTTTATTACATTTATCTGTGAAAATATGCGCTCGCATGCAGCATTCGACACCGGTATACATAGAAGAGATTTACTAAAACTAGTTATATTTTCGTATTTTAACATGCCATCACTGTTAGAAATTTTCCCAACTTCCACCCAAAATTGTTCACACGAGATGGGTGAGCCAGTGCTGGAAGATTGTAACAAATCACTTACTTCGCGATCAAACTATAGGGTTCTATATTCTTCGTCAATTAACTGCATTTGTTCTGGCTGTACTTCGCATGGGAAAGTTTCTATCACATTTCGTAAACTGCGAAATTCATTATGCACGGCAGTGTGTGGGTCAAGAAATTTCAGTTCTCGAAAAACTGGATTTTCAAAAGGCAAACGTGATTTCAATTGCGTGCTCAACTCAATTAAAAATGATTGGCACCTTCTGAAAAACTCCGCAATCTGTTCTTTCATGTTTACATTTTCCCTGTGTTTGATTAATTCTTGGCCTACTTGAATACCTAAGTACATACGTGGGGCGCACTATAAGTTTCCGTAATGAATATGAAAAAATACTATTAAAGGTACAAAATTAATTTATTGTTTTTCAAAATAATCTCCCTTGGCGTCTATGCACTTTTTCATTCGATGAAACCAGTTTTGAAAACTTTTGTGCCACTCCTCTGTGGTGACCTCTGAAACGTGTTTTTCATACTCCTCGACAGCCTCTTCTGGTGATGAAAATCGTTGACCGCGTAATTGGTTATTAATTTTTGGGAACAAAAAAGTCACAAGGTGCCAGGTCGGGACTGTATGCAGGATGACTCATGAGTTCTACATTTTTCGCCTTCAAAAAGTCGTTTGTCTGTCTGGCCGTGTGAGAACTAGCATTGTCGTGGTGCAGGATGATACGGCGTTTACGGTTATTTTTACGGAGTTCGTCAATAACTTCCGGCAAACAAATGGTCGTGTACCAGTCACTATTCACTGTACGACGATTCTCTAAAGCAACAGTAGCCACGTGTCCAGTTTTATTAAAAAAGAAACAATCATCCGCTTAGATGCACTTTTCACGCGCGCCACTTTGGTTGGTTTCAGGTTCAGTGCAATGGACCAAATTGCGGAAAAGAAGTCCTCGGGAGAAGTAAGTAAGTTGGTTGGTTTCGGCTCATCTTGAATAGCAATAAATCCATGTTTCGTCACCTGTTACTATGTCCCACACCAAATTTGACGCACCTTCGTTGAATCTGGTAAGCATGGCACTGCACCAAGTGACGCGGTCCGTTTTTTGAGCCTCGGTCAAGTTGTGTGGGATCCACCGCGAGCACAGCTTTCTCACACCCAAATGTTTTGTGTAGGATTAATTGTATTTGACTCATGCCTATTTCTAAGGATGCGCGAATTTCATGGTAGGTCACATGCCTGTCTGTTTCAATCATACGGCGCACAGCATTGATGTTTTTGTTGGTCACAGCGGTGGACGGCCGACCATCGCGAGATTCGTCACTGAGATTGATACGACCACGCTTGAATTCTGCAAACCAGCTATAAACAGTTGTCTTGAATGGTGCTTCATTGCCAAAAGCTGTTTCAAGCCGAGCGATGCTCGGTTGAGCTGTCAAATTACACTTAAAATCGTAGAAAATCATACTACGAAAATTTTCCCGAGTTAAATCCATGTTGATGCAGACACACAATTTTTTAAATGGCGCCACAAGGTAAAATCAAAAGACAGTCAGATGAAACAAACTGCATTCTACAGCCAAAGAGTTCTATTTTCAAATGTTGCAATAAATTTTTAAATATTGTTTATGTAGTGGCCAGTTCCGGAAACTTACAGTGCGCCCTATGTATCTTTCAATGGCAAATAATTTACATTAGACTTTGGGTCTAACGTAAATACATTGTCCGTACGTTTGATGTAATTAGCTTTCATGAAGCAACCCAAAATCGACAAGTACATACTAGATGCATCATCATACAGTCTATCAATGCACGGATAGTCGCCTTGAAAAATTATGTTAAATTTGTTTACAATCGGCAAAATGAAGTCCAAAAAGTAAAAGTACAATTTGTTAATATCAGTGATAAAAGAATTAAATAAAAATTCTGATGACATATTGCGATAACTCAAGTATTGGTCTTGAAAGAACAATTGCAATGCCCTCCACTGCTCAATTATTCTACTAATACAGGCATGAAGTGAAAGCCACCTTATGTCGTAATGACGCAAAATTCTGTGAGTTTCAGTGTCTGTGAAATTTTGGAACTCAGCAAATTCTCTTTGACGCTTGCTGCTTTGAGAAAAATATCCATATACTTCTTTTACTATTTGTTCTAAATTTCTAGGCAGTATTTTACAGGCGTGGCTAACACTTAATGCTGCAGAGTGACAAACACATTTTATGAAAAAGCACTTTGGGTTTACTTCTTTAATTTTTGCAACAATGCCAGAATGTTGACCAAACATCACATTCGTAGTATCAGCAGCGAATCCTATTACGTCTTTTATTTCTAAACCTAATTCGGATAATTTTGATGACAACGAATTAAATAAATGACCTGCGGTCTTACCACTTAAATCAACTAAATCAAGGAATTTGGTTTGTACAGTACATTTAGTTTCAGAGAAGTATTTAATTACTACTGCCAATACTTTGACTGTTGCAACATCTGTACGAGGGCTGTTTGATAAGTAGTACTTAATAAAAAAAAAGTTTTTTTTTTCCATAAACGGGTACTTATTAAGTACCCGTTTATGGAAAAAAAAAACTTTTTTTTTGTATATATGCATTTATTTTTCTACGTAGTCACCTTTTAACTCTATACATTTGTTCCACCTATACTCAAGCTTCAATAAACCATCCAAAAAGTATGATTTTGGAAAGTCATTAAAATAGGCCTCTGTGGCGGCAATGACTTCGTCATTTGATCCAAATCGCTTGCCACCGAGCCATTTTTTTAGGTTGGGAAACAAAAAGAAATCGCATGGGGCCAAATCTGGAGAACTGGGGGGTGAGACAATAGTTCGTAGCGTAACTGTCCTAATTTAGCCGTCACAACTCTGGACGAATGAGCCGGGGCGTTGTCGTGATGAAACAGTACTTTTTTCTTTTTTAAATGGGGTCGTTTGTCCTTCAACACGGCGTCAAATTCATCCAATAAATTGGCATAGTACTGCCCTGTTATTGTCTTTCCCTTTTCTAAATAGTCAATATGTATAAGACCCTGCGAATCCCAAAAAACGGTCGCAATGACCTTTCCAGCCGATGGGACGGTTTTTGCTTTCTTTGGAGCAGGTTCACCCGGTAAAATCCACTGCTTCGACTGCTCTTTCATTTCCGGGGTGTAGTGGTGGACCCACGTTTCGTCCACGGTCACGAAACGACGCAGAAACTCTTTCGGGTTACGTTTGAACACGGCCAAACACTGCTCCGAAGTAGTCAGTCGGTTCCGTTTTTGCTCCTCCGTGAGTAAACGCGACACCCACTTCGCCGATACTTTCTTCATACCCAATTTTTCTTCTAGTATGTGTTGTACCCTCTCGATTGAAACATTTACAGCATCAACGATTTCTCAAAGTTTAATTCGGCGGTCGGCTAAAACGATATTTTCAATTTTCTTAACCATATCGTCTGTAGTCACCTCAACTGGCCGGCCTGGGCGATCCTCATCAAAGACGGTTGTTCTCCCCCGCTTAAACTCGTTATACCAATATCTGACGGTTGTCATAGAAGGAGCACATTCATGGTAAACCGCTTGCATTCTTACTTTTATTTCATCACATGTTTTTCCTTCCAAAAATAAGAATCTAATTACAGACCGATACTGTTCTTTCTCCATTTTAACAATTTTAAGTTCACGCCTTCACTGAATCGTTGTCAAATGAGAAAAAAAAAAAATGCCATTTTTTTTTTAATTCTCCCGCCTCTGAAAAATGGCTTAAAAAGGTGGTATACTTATTTGCGGCCAGTGTTATTAAGGTAGCATTCGGATCCAGGCAGCTGCGACCCAGTACTGGCGACTAGCTGCCGCGACCCAGTGTCGCTGCTGTGCGGCGCTGCCAGAAACCTTCGGAAAGCAGCGTCTGCGACCCGGGCAGCGACGGCCGCGCGCAGTAGTCAAACAGCAGTCAGTGTGAATGCTTGTGTATTCCAGTCGTGTATCGAACTTTAACTATGTCTGACAATTTAAATATACGAAAGCGAGAACTCGTGAAGAGACTGATAGAGGACGAAGAAGAAGATGATGAAATAATGTTGGTCTTTAGTACTTATCATCAAAGAGAAATAAAATTGATTCATTATATACGTCTAGAATTGATGAAGGCAGCTATCAAACCCTGATCAAACGGCACTTAAATGTTAAAGAAAAGAAATTCAGGAGGAGGCAGACTAAAACTCAATATGAAAAATTATCTAGCTGGAAATATGTATTAGATACGTTTTCTGAAGTATTAAATGTATTTGAAATACTTAAGTCAGTAGCTTCACAGTGTGAACTGGTTGTTGCGACGGAACTTATCGGAGAAGGGTTTGTTGAAGAAAATTTTGAATTTTCATCAAACGGGGGACTGCTTGAAGAAGTACTAAAAGCACTAGAACGTTCGTTTAGGCTCCTTAATTGATACGAGGGGGGGTCAAAAAGTTCGCGGAATGGAGGGGATAGCGGGGGGTGGGGGACCTGCCGCAGGTAGTAACTAATGAGCAACTCTTTGTGAGTATATATGCCAAGTTTGAACCTGATTGTGTCAATAACCTTTGACCTGTCGTCGATCAAACAAGTGAATCCGGAAGAAAAACTTGAACATGGAAAAAATCGAGTTTCGTGCCGTCATAAAGTTCCTCACTAAGCAAGGAAAACCACCTCAGAAAATTTTGGAAGAAATGTTATCAGTATACGGGGACTCTTGCCCTGGGAAAACCATGGTGTACAAGTGGAATAGCCTTTTCAAGCAAGGCAGAGAGTCTCTTGAAGACGACCCTCGCTCAGGACGGCCGATTGAGGCCACCACCTCAAACATCGTTGAAAAAGTGGAGAATCTTATACTGGAGGATACTCGTTTGAAGAAGAAACAACTTGCAGAAATGGTTGGAGTATCACCTACAACCATTTTAAATATTCTACACGACAATCTTGGGATGTCAAAAGTCAGCGCAAGATGGGTGCCAAGAATGCTCACACCACCACAGAAACAGCTGCGCGTCGAGTATTCAAAGGAGTTTTTAGACCTCTGTAGCGCCGACAAGGAAGGAATTTTTGCAAGACTTGTTACTGCAGATGAAACTTGGGTTCATCATTATGAGCCTGAGTCGAAGCAAGAGTCTATGCAGTGGCATAAAAAGGGTCAGCCCCCCCCTAAGAAATACAGGGTGTCACAATCGGCTGGAAAAATCATGGCAACTGTTTTTTGGGATACAGAGGGTATTTTATTAATAGATTATAAAGATAAGGGTGTTTCTATAACGGGAGAATACTACGCTAATCTACTAAGACAATTAAAAGAAGCAATCAAGGAGAAAAGGCGGGGAAAGTTGACAAAGGGTGTGCTGCTTTTGCATGACAACGCACCGGTACACAAGAGCCGCGTTGCGATGGCTGCCCTTCATCACTGTGGCTTCGAAATGTTAAACCATCCTCCCTATAGTCCAGACTTAGCCCCCTGTGATTATTTTTTATTTCCCAAATTAAAAAAAGAGCTTCGGGGGAAGAAATTTTCCGATGATGAAGAAGTCAAGTCGGCGATTTCGGCCTATTTTGAGGACAAAGACAAATCATTTTTTTTCGACGGTATTAATAAGTTAATAGAGAGATCTGAAAAATGTATTCGACTTAAGGGGGAATATATTGAAAAAGAAAAATAGTACAGTATTTTATTTCACCCCCCTTCCCCTCCGTTCCGCGAACTTTTTGACCCCCCCTCGTAGTCTGCTAAAATATTGAAAACTAGTTTTAGCTTCCACTCTTAAAGTAGGAGTAAGTTTTTTTAGCATTGTCCCAACGTGCGAACAAAACGATGTAATGCCATCCACATCTTCCTTGTCTTGGTTTGAAGTTGACTGAGGTGTGAGGGCCTGAATTTGGGCCAAAAATTTGGCTGGTGGTTTAAAAGTCAGCCTGTATTCATATATATTTTAATTTTTTTTTCTATTTTTAGATTACTAGCAACTGGTGAAACATACGCATCTTTAGAATTTAATTATCGTATATCGGCAAGCTATATAAGCAGAATAGTCCAACAAGTTCTCGCAAGTTTGCGATAAAATTCAGTACCAATTTTCCTTTCCGTGCCAACAGAAAATCAACTAAAACAAACTGCGGAACATTTCTGGAATAGGTGGAATTGTCCAAATTGTTTTGGAGCAATTGATGGGAAGCATGTACGTATTAAATGTCCGAAAAACAGTGGATCGATGTTTTTTAACTATAAAGACTACTATTTTACTGTATTATTGGCTATTGTAGACGCAAACTGCAAATTTATTGCTGTTGATGTGGGTTCATATGGGAAGGAAGGGGACAGTGGTATATTCAGAACGTCAACTATGGGCCAAAAAATAATTTTCGAACAATTTAATGTGTCTCAACCGGCAGCCTTACCAGGGACAGATACCTTAACCCCACACTATCTAATTGGCGACGATGCGTTTGGATTAGACGTCTACATGATGAAACCCTATTACAGAACTCATATTACAGGCGATCGTGATAAAGCGTATAGAGCGTAATAGATGTATTTATCTTGAATCATAATTTTTACGCATTATTATACAAGGTGTAAGGAACAGTTCTCCGAAAACTGATAGCATGCATATATCACATCATTTTAAGCTAAAAACTACATGACATTATTTCCGGAAAGTATAGGTAGGTATGACAAAAAATAAGTATTTATAATTTTTTGGAGAACCGTCCCACCCTGTTTACTTAGTTTAATAATTAATAAATCAGGGCATTCATCAGCCATACATAACGTCATTAACTGTAGTCATTATCGCCTTCCCTCCGTTGCCGCGTCGTCATCCCAATCGGCAATGGTATGTACGGTGAAGGTGGCAGGCTCGAGATCTTCTATACGATAGCTCGAAGAAGTGCTATTTTCGAACTGATTAATGGTTGTGCTGTTGGTACTGGTTGACGTATTTGTAGAAGGAGTATAAGTGGTTGGTAGCTGTGTTGTATAATAGCCGGTATTTGGCTGCATTGTATATGTGTTAACATTATAGTTAGTGGAATTAGATTGCAGCTGAAGACTTTCTGATTCGGTTCGTAGTTCTGTTGTATAGCCACTGGATGAAGAAGTATTTGCTTGCCTTGGGTTGATATTAGTTGTTTCAGGTTGAAAGGAAGCATTGGAAGCAACTTTTATTTCCGCGTCAGTTACTAAAAGTAATATCTGTCGTTTCAGTTGCGCTTGCATTTGTATTGGCATCTGTTTAACGGTTTTAGTCATAGAGAGAAAAAATGTGTCTGTTGGATCTTCTTTTTTCTTATTTTCCTGATATTGCGCGAATAACAGTTGTGATAGTGGTTGGGACTTCTTTCGGGTAGTATCGGAATGGTTGGATAATTGTGATTCGGGTCGAGATGGCGACGCAGCGGACAAGTTGGTGTCGGTATCAGTGTTTAGGTCAGTTTCTTCGGAGCTATCTAAGTTACACGTCTGTGGTTTTTTCTGCAAGTACGATTTTAAAAACTCCAATTCTTTTTCAAATTTTATTGGCTTATCATTTGATCTAGCAGAACCACTCTTGAACTGCCTTATTCTAATAGCCTTTTTGTAGCAATCTCGAATTCTTTTCCACCGCTTTTGACACTCCGCCTCTGAAAAAGGAACACAAAATTGTAACTTTTATTTTAATCTAATAAAATGTATTATTTACGTGTATTTATTAAATTGTTACAGATTTCTGACTACGGCGATTAGCTTTCAAGCCTTATGCCCAGGCTACACGAGGCTAGTTTTTCAAGCTAGGATAGCAAGCTAGTTCTTTTTCAAAACTGTGTCGGCTAGCTGCCTGGCTTGGAATATGCTAGTTCTGTTTACATGAAGCTATTTATTATTTTAAGCTAGTATTATTGCTCCGAGGTGACCACACGTCCAAAATGAACTGCACGCGAAAAAAAAACACTATTCGACTGAAACAGTTACTTCGAAAACTTTGCCAATTCGCACTAGACGAACTAGAAGATGAATTACAAAAACGGGTGTGGACAAGACCGTGGATTTTAAGAAGAGACGAACGTGGATCATCTGCTTTACTTTTGGAAGAATTTCGCAACGAAGATTTAGGCGAATATAAGAGTATTTTGCGAATGACGCCTGATTTGTTTGATATTGTGTTGAGTCTTGTGACGCCAAAAATACAACGAATGGATACAATTATGAGAGAGTCACTACCAGCAAAAGTAAAACTGGAGATCACACTAGATTTTCTGTCGTCCGGCATTAGTTACAGGAGGCTCAGTCACTTTTATCGAGTGGCAAGATGTTCTATATCAAAATTTATACCAGAAGTCTGTGATGAAATCTACAAGGCATTGAAAAAATACATTGAGGTTTGTATTACGTTTATTATAATATCAAGCATCATCATTAGACAAGTAACACGTAAGCAAAATTAAAATTCTTATTCAACGCGGCCAATCAGCATAATTAAGCATTTTTGAATGCAATGAATGTAATCATATCAAATTCATCCGTAGAAGCTTGTTGTGCGTCATATTCGGTTGTTGTAAAATTCGTATTATTTTCAACTATTTGTATACTACTACCAATTGTCGTGTTTGAAGAGTCTTCGTGAGTAGGTGTCTGGTAAGAAAATGTTGTATTGCTCAAATTTAAATCTGCCATTCGACAACGAGATAATACACTATTGATTCCGTCCCGAGCAATAATAGCCTGTAGAGGTGATAATATTTTAAGTTGGCTAGCTACAAATGCTCCAAAAATATCATTCTCATTTTGTTGTGACACTGAACCACATGTGGGTGCACTATGTAAATCATTCGTGATCGACCGAATTTCGTTGACCAATGTTGCTACTTGGGTAATTTTTTTCTTTTTTGGAGCTGGTGCACTAGATATTTCGGTAGACAGTTTTGCCGATGGTGCTGTAGTTTTTGCGGATATTGCCTCAGACTCGTAGCGTTGCATCATATCATTTGATGTAGTCGTAGATGGTTGTGTTGATAAATTAGAATTTTCAACATTGTCATCATTGTTAACGTTATCAATATTGTCTTCTTTTTCAGTATTGGTTTGTTCTTGTGATTCTTGACTGTCCTAAAAGAAAATAAAGAAAATAAGAATCATTTGACTTATTATACTGGGTGGCGCAAAAGTAAAGACCCTATTTGGTTCAGCTATAACATTTTTTCTAAATTAGAAAACTAGATTTAGGTTTTTTTAAATGTATATTTGTGCCATTAAATTTCGTACCATTAGGATTTAAAGATGATGTCTTTTAAATGGTGACCTCCAGAGTTGATACACATTTGAGCCCTATTTATGACATTTTGCATAACTTGCCGTAACACTTCCTGCGATATGTTCGTTATTTCTTGACGAATGTTTTCTTTTAGAGCTGCGAGAGTCTGTGGCTTGTTCACATACACCCGAGATTTCAAAAAACCCCAAAGAAAGAAGTCTGGACTGGTCAGATCGGGTGATCTTGCAGGCCAAGGCAAATCGCCAAAACGAGAGATAACTCGGCCTGGAAAAGCGTCCCTCACTAAGTCCATAGTGTCGCGCGCTGTGTGTGCCGTAGCGCCGTCTTGTTGAAACCAGATGTGCTCCAGCCCCAATTCGTCCAAACTGGGTATCAAAAACTCTCGTAACATGGTTCTGTAGCGTTCTCCAGTGACAGTTATCGCATTGCCTCCAGCGTCTTCGAAAAAATAGGGTCCGATCACTCTGTCAACACAGATGCCATACCATACAGTAACTTTTAGTGGGTGTAGAGGTGTTTCTTGAATAATGCGCGGATTATCAGTGCCCCAGAACCGAGTATTCTGCTTATTGACATGCCCTGAGAGATGGAAATGCGCTTCGTCACTCATAACCAATTTTGAAGGAAAATCATCCTCTTCAAGGTTGAGGTTTATGACGCGCTGGCAGTAATCTAGACGAGCTCGGTGGTCAGCAGGCAGCAGCTGATGAGTCATTTGAGTTTTATACGGGAACATCTTTAAGTCTTTCACCAAAATACGCTGCAGGGTCCGTCTGGAAATGCCCAATTGCGTGGCACGTCGCCTCGTTGATGTTTCTGGACACTCTTCCACATCTTCGCGCACAGCATCGATATTTTCAGCTGAACGGCCTGTTCTTGGTCTCCCAGACTTAGGTCTATCCAATGTTGAGCCAGTTGCTTCAAGGCGTGTGGCAAAGCGTCGAATTGTGCGACCAATCGGTGCCGGACGGTGGTGAAATCGTCGACGAAATTCACGTTGTGTTCTTATCACTGATGAATTATTCCGTAAGAACATTGACACAATTATTCCACGTTCTTGGGGAGTAAAACGGTCCATGTTTATTTTCAGTGTATTTTACATTTGTTCACTACACAATTTTCAACAACAGAATGACAGAAAATGTCATATAAAAAAAATAAAAGTATTTTCTTTAGTGCCAGTACTTTTGCGCCACCCAGTATAAACACCTCAAGTATGGAAGGATTGGGAGACCTCCAAAATTTGATGGCCACATTAAACACAGTATTACCTCATAATCTGATAATTCTGGAAATCTATGGTCAAATTCCACTAAATAAGTGAGAAATATTATTACTCCTATTAAATAAATAACCCGATGGTTAGGTCCATATGCCATCGTTGAAAGAGTTTCTGACATACAACCCTTTAAATACTCTAGAGGTAAGTCCCCGATTAAATTTGCAAACCCGTGAATTTTAGCAACCTTTTTAAAAGGTATTTGAGCAGAATGCTGAGTCATAGATATATATCTTCCCGAAACCTAACAATTGGGATGAACTATAAGTTTCTTGCAATTTAAGGTGAAATCCGTACTTTCTATATTCAGATTCAAATTGAGAGCTTAATTCATCAAGATAATCCTTAAGTTCATCTGGTCGGACTTGGGATTTTGGGATCATTAAGATGACTCTGAGATCATCACCATTAACCATAATGAAGAATGGAAAACGTGTAATAAATGCTACTCTGTTAGCAACAGTATCATAAATCCAAGTCCAGAATTTTTGTGCCAAGCCTTCAATTCCTCCGTATTGCCCTTCCCAAGTATATTCAAATAATCCGTCTGAGACAAGATACCTTGAGGCTTCAAAGCACGTCATTATATTAGAGTAATGGTTAATTCCAAATATCTTATCAAAGAATTCCTTTCCGACTGGTTCACAAAATGCTCTAATAAAATTGTTATTCCATGCTTCTACATCAATTGAAAAGTTGACAACGTAATGATCAATATTATCATGCTCTAATCTGCTGAAGGTGTACATCAATGATCAATATTATCATGCTCTAATCTGCTGAAGGTGTACATCTTTTTAAACTTTTCTAATTCATTTAATGTCATTCCCTGATCCGTGTTATAATGTTTCATGAGATTTTCTCTTTCTTTTCTTTGTTTCACATTTTCTTCTAGTATACACCTTCTAGCTCTCTCAACATATGGAGACTGTCCAAAGAATCGTCCCTCTAATTTTAATTCTCTTTCTTTCTGGGTGAGCTTTATTACTAAGTACTCAAGACACAGAGGATCATCTTTTGCAACTCTACTGAGGTGCTTAAAAACTTCCTTTGATGGATCTGTTGTGAGAAGAAAGTATAGAAGTGTTCTTCTATTTTTAGGATCATATTTATGGAGTGCTGGATTCTCTATCTCTGATCGAAATTGAGCAAGTGCTGTATCCTTCAAAAATGGAAATTGAGATTCACAATATTCAAATTCTATGCATTTCTCAAGGTTAACATGATTAAAGTCATCAATACTAACAAGTAGAGTATCAGAGGGCAACTCGGGATTGTCAATCTACCTACATATTGGCAAGTATAGATTTTCTAAGACGGATTGGGCATGATTTATTATAGGTAACATGTGGCCATTTAAGGTGTTTTACATAGTATTCTGTACAAAAGTTATGTTTCATAGCTGATAATAATGAAAGAACCTCTTCATGACTAACTAAATTTTCTTTAAATGTTCTCTTCCGTAACTTATCTATGCCAAATAAAGATTCTATATCAGGATGTCCTAATAATTTTGACAAAGCTGACAGCTCAATTAACATGTGAGGTGGACCTTCAAATAGATTTAGTAGAAATTTTAATTTATATCTCGTTATCATTTTATCATTAACTAATTCACTTAGCACATTAAGATACTGCTGAGAGTTCTCAAATAATTTCTCATTTCATAATATTTTTCCAATAAAAATCCCATCAAAATTCTTAAATAGACTGTAAGCCAAATTTCCATATGAGATGACATTATTAGCCATAAACTTGATAATTTCCACTACACTATGATGGAAATGTCTGGGAAATGTTGTTCCTGATAATTTCAAGGATGTAATTATAACATTAAAAATCTCATATATTTTATTATGAATCATTAGGAATTGATCATTAGATATTAGATATTACTGGCTATTAATACATATCACATGATGATTTCTTCCGAAATAAATATCCATATTAAGTGTCTGGAATTTATGACACAAGTTATCAGAATATTTACTTAGGTTGCACTTGATTGCATTATAAGACTTCTTAGCAATCTTCCTTAATTTATTCATACATATTCCAAACTCTTTCATTGCATCATGAAATTGGGATGTTGGTTTGTCAATTGATAATAACTTTTCTGATGATTCATCAATACAATTTGATATTTTCTCTTTGATTGATTCAGGAGCATTTTTCATCAAGTGCTCTTCTTGCATTAGTAAAAACTGATTTCAGTTGTTAATCTTCCAGGATAATTCCTTGAGGTGAAGTTCTCCAGATGATAGAAATACATTAGTTATTACCTCCCCAATAATGTTGACACCACATTTCAACTTCTTATTCATCAGTCCTGGTTCAATCAATAATATTCTCTGAATATCTAGATCTGAGATATCCCCTGAATTAATTCTTTCTCCAAGTAATTTAGTTTTAGATAAGTTAAGTGCTATATCAAATTTGACATTTAGTAAACCTACTTCACTTGGCAAAGTCTTTCCCTGACTCATCTTTAAGTAATTTCCAGATAGCAGCAGTGGGCTTGAATTGGACGGTTGATTGAGGGACTATTAACGGCGGAGTCACACTTGTTTTCATTAAAGACTCAACTAGATCTATTATCTTGTCTTGCTTGGTTTGAATAGTCTCAAGTGTTTGCTCAACTCTAGACAATCTTTCATTCAATTCTCCTATCTGGTCTGCAGGTGTACCTCGGGTGTATCTTGCCCTCTTTGCTGGCTGGTCACCCTGGAGAACACTGTTTAAATGAGCAATATTAGGCCTTCTTGACATTGCTATGAATCAACGAGAACTAACTTTTAAAAATGATTTGTTGATTCATAGCAATGTCAAGAAGGCCTAATATTGCTCATATAAACAGTGTTCTCCATAGAAAATATAGTGTATAGTGATTTCAGATGAGTATGTGATCCAAGATACATCTTGTAAGGACCATGATCAAAGTTTATGTCTTGGTCAGGAGTCGATGAAACTCGAGTGATTCTCATAGCACTAGGGAAATCACTTTTTGATAACTGATCTAAGGTTAGAAAATATATCTGATCTGCTATGCAGGGGTAAGTGACTCCTACAATCTGTTTATTCCAACACCAATCTCGAAGATTGCTCATAAATTCAGTGGGACACCTATATCCATGATGATTATTTTTCAATATTAGATTTCTCAACATATAATATATTCGAGATGCCTAGGTAAATTTTCGGCAGAAGCATGAGAAACTGCTAGTTGAATTGAATGGCACGAGCATTTAATCATGACGAGATGGGGTACCTCCTCTTTAAGTTTCTGGTATACTCCGCTATGTACTCGTAGTCTGCTAAAATATTGAAAACTAGTTTTAGCTTCCACTCTTAAAGTAGGAGTAAGTTTTTTTAGCATTGTCCCAACGTGCGAACAAAACGATGTAATGCCATCCACATCTTCCTTGTCTTGGTTTGAAGTTGACTGAGGTGTGAGGGCCTGAATTTGGGCCAAAAATTTGGCTGGTGGTTTAAAAGTCAGCCTGTATTCATATATATTTTAATTTTTTTTTCTATTTTTAGATTACTAGCAACTGGTGAAACATACGCATCTTTAGAATTTAATTATCGTATATCGGCAAGCTATATAAGCAGAATAGTCCAACAAGTTCTCGCAAGTTTGCGATAAAATTCAGTACCAATTTTCCTTTCCGTGCCAACAGAAAATCAACTAAAACAAACTGCGGAACATTTCTGGAATAGGTGGAATTGTCCAAATTGTTTTGGAGCAATTGATGGGAAGCATGTACGTATTAAATGTCCGAAAAACAGTGGATCGATGTTTTTTAACTATAAAGACTACTATTTTACTGTATTATTGGCTATTGTAGACGCAAACTGCAAATTTATTGCTGTTGATGTGGGTTCATATGGGAAGGAAGGGGACAGTGGTATATTCAGAACGTCAACTATGGGCCAAAAAATAATTTTCGAACAATTTAATGTGTCTCAACCGGCAGCCTTACCAGGGACAGATACCTTAACCCCACACTATCTAATTGGCGACGATGCGTTTGGATTAGACGTCTACATGATGAAACCCTATTACAGAACTCATATTACAGGCGATCGTGATAAAGCGTATAGAGCGTAATAGATGTATTTATCTTGAATCATAATTTTTACGCATTATTATACAAGGTGTAAGGAACAGTTCTCCGAAAACTGATAGCATGCATATATCACATCATTTTAAGCTAAAAACTACATGACATTATTTCCGGAAAGTATAGGTAGGTATGACAAAAAATAAGTATTTATAATTTTTTGGAGAACCGTCCCACCCTGTTTACTTAGTTTAATAATTAATAAATCAGGGCATTCATCAGCCATACATAACGTCATTAACTGTAGTCATTATCGCCTTCCCTCCGTTGCCGCGTCGTCATCCCAATCGGCAATGGTATGTACGGTGAAGGTGGCAGGCTCGAGATCTTCTATACGATAGCTCGAAGAAGTGCTATTTTCGAACTGATTAATGGTTGTGCTGTTGGTACTGGTTGACGTATTTGTAGAAGGAGTATAAGTGGTTGGTAGCTGTGTTGTATAATAGCCGGTATTTGGCTGCATTGTATATGTGTTAACATTATAGTTAGTGGAATTAGATTGCAGCTGAAGACTTTCTGATTCGGTTCGTAGTTCTGTTGTATAGCCACTGGATGAAGAAGTATTTGCTTGCCTTGGGTTGATATTAGTTGTTTCAGGTTGAAAGGAAGCATTGGAAGCAACTTTTATTTCCGCGTCAGTTACTAAAAGTAATATCTGTCGTTTCAGTTGCGCTTGCATTTGTATTGGCATCTGTTTAACGGTTTTAGTCATAGAGAGAAAAAATGTGTCTGTTGGATCTTCTTTTTTCTTATTTTCCTGATATTGCGCGAATAACAGTTGTGATAGTGGTTGGGACTTCTTTCGGGTAGTATCGGAATGGTTGGATAATTGTGATTCGGGTCGAGATGGCGACGCAGCGGACAAGTTGGTGTCGGTATCAGTGTTTAGGTCAGTTTCTTCGGAGCTATCTAAGTTACACGTCTGTGGTTTGTTCTGCAAGTACGATTTTAAAAACTCCAATTCTTTTTCAAATTTTATTGGCTTATCATTTGATCTAGCAGAACCACTCTTGAACTGCCTTATTCTAATAGCCTTTTTGTAGCAATCTCGAATTCTTTTCCACCGCTTTTGACACTCCGCCTCTGAAAAAGGAACACAAAATTGTAACTTTTATTTTAATCTAATAAAATGTATTATTTACGTGTATTTATTAAATTGTTACAGATTTCTGACTACGGCGATTAGCTTTCAAGCCTTATGCCCAGGCTACACGAGGCTAGTTTTTCAAGCTAGGATAGCAAGCTAGTTCTTTTTCAAAACTGTGTCGGCTAGCTGCCTGGCTTGGAATATGCTAGTTCTGTTTACATGAAGCTATTTATTATTTTAAGCTAGTATTATTGCTCCGAGGTGACCACACGTCCAAAATGAACTGCACGCGAAAAAAAAACACTATTCGACTGAAACAGTTACTTCGAAAACTTTGCCAATTCGCACTAGACGAACTAGAAGATGAATTACAAAAACGGGTGTGGACAAGACCGTGGATTTTAAGAAGAGACGAACGTGGATCATCTGCTTTACTTTTGGAAGAATTTCGCAACGAAGATTTAGGCGAATATAAGAGTATTTTGCGAATGACGCCTGATTTGTTTGATATTGTGTTGAGTCTTGTGACGCCAAAAATACAACGAATGGATACAATTATGAGAGAGTCACTACCAGCAAAAGTAAAACTGGAGATCACACTAGATTTTCTGTCGTCCGGCATTAGTTACAGGAGGCTCAGTCACTTTTATCGAGTGGCAAGATGTTCTATATCAAAATTTATACCAGAAGTCTGTGATGAAATCTACAAGGCATTGAAAAAATACATTGAGGTTTGTATTACGTTTATTATAATATCAAGCATCATCATTAGACAAGTAACACGTAAGCAAAATTAAAATTCTTATTCAACGCGGCCAATCAGCATAATTAAGCATTTTTGAATGCAATGAATGTAATCATATCAAATTCATCCGTAGAAGCTTGTTGTGCGTCATATTCGGTTGTTGTAAAATTCGTATTATTTTCAACTATTTGTATACTACTACCAATTGTCGTGTTTGAAGAGTCTTCGTGAGTAGGTGTCTGGTAAGAAAATGTTGTATTGCTCAAATTTAAATCTGCCATTCGACAACGAGATAATACACTATTGATTCCGTCCCGAGCAATAATAGCCTGTAGAGGTGATAATATTTTAAGTTGGCTAGCTACAAATGCTCCAAAAATATCATTCTCATTTTGTTGTGACACTGAACCACATGTGGGTGCACTATGTAAATCATTCGTGATCGACCGAATTTCGTTGACCAATGTTGCTACTTGGGTAATTTTTTTCTTTTTTGGAGCTGGTGCACTAGATATTTCGGTAGACAGTTTTGCCGATGGTGCTGTAGTTTTTGCGGATATTGCCTCAGACTCGTAGCGTTGCATCATATCATTTGATGTAGTCGTAGATGGTTGTGTTGATAAATTAGAATTTTCAACATTGTCATCATTGTTAACGTTATCAATATTGTCTTCTTTTTCAGTATTGGTTTGTTCTTGTGATTCTTGACTGTCCTAAAAGAAAATAAAGAAAATAAGAATCATTTGACTTATTATACTGGGTGGCGCAAAAGTAAAGACCCTATTTGGTTCAGCTATAACATTTTTTCTAAATTAGAAAACTAGATTTAGGTTTTTTTAAATGTATATTTGTGCCATTAAATTTCGTACCATTAGGATTTAAAGATGATGTCTTTTAAATGGTGACCTCCAGAGTTGATACACATTTGAGCCCTATTTATGACATTTTGCATAACTTGCCGTAACACTTCCTGCGATATGTTCGTTATTTCTTGACGAATGTTTTCTTTTAGAGCTGCGAGAGTCTGTGGCTTGTTCACATACACCCGAGATTTCAAAAAACCCCAAAGAAAGAAGTCTGGACTGGTCAGATCGGGTGATCTTGCAGGCCAAGGCAAATCGCCAAAACGAGAGATAACTCGGCCTGGAAAAGCGTCCCTCACTAAGTCCATAGTGTCGCGCGCTGTGTGTGCCGTAGCGCCGTCTTGTTGAAACCAGATGTGCTCCAGCCCCAATTCGTCCAAACTGGGTATCAAAAACTCTCGTAACATGGTTCTGTAGCGTTCTCCAGTGACAGTTATCGCATTGCCTCCAGCGTCTTCGAAAAAATAGGGTCCGATCACTCTGTCAACACAGATGCCACACCATACAGTAACTTTTAGTGGGTGTAGAGGTGTTTCTTGAATAATGCGCGGATTATCAGTGCCCCAGAACCGAGTATTCTGCTTATTGACATGCCCTGAGAGATGGAAATGCGCTTCGTCACTCATAACCAATTTTGAAGGAAAATCATCCTCTTCAAGGTTGAGGTTTATGACGCGCTGGCAGTAATCTAGACGAGCTCGGTGGTCAGCAGGCAGCAGCTGATGAGTCATTTGAGTTTTATACGGGAACATCTTTAAGTCTTTCACCAAAATACGCTGCAGGGTCCGTCTGGAAATGCCCAATTGCGTGGCACGTCGCCTCGTTGATGTTTCTGGACACTCTTCCACATCTTCGCGCACAGCATCGATATTTTCAGCTGAACGGCCTGTTCTTGGTCTCCCAGACTTAGGTCTATCCAATGTTGAGCCAGTTGCTTCAAGGCGTGTGGCAAAGCGTCGAATTGTGCGACCAATCGGTGCCGGACGGTGGTGAAATCGTCGACGAAATTCACGTTGTGTTCTTATCACTGATGAATTATTCCGTAAGAACATTGACACAATTATTCCACGTTCTTGGGGAGTAAAACGGTCCATGTTTATTTTCAGTGTATTTTACATTTGTTCACTACACAATTTTCAACAACAGAATGACAGAAAATGTCATATAAAAAAAATAAAAGTATTTTCTTTAGTGCCAGTACTTTTGCGCCACCCAGTATAAACACCTCAAGTATGGAAGGATTGGGAGACCTCCAAAATTTGATGGCCACATTAAACACAGTATTACCTCATAATCTGATAATTCTGGAAATCTATGGTCAAATTCCACTAAATAAGTGAGAAATATTATTACTCCTATTAAATAAATAACCCGATGGTTAGGTCCATATGCCATCGTTGAAAGAGTTTCTGACATACAACCCTTTAAATACTCTAGAGGTAAGTCCCCGATTAAATTTGCAAACCCGTGAATTTTAGCAACCTTTTTAAAAGGTATTTGAGCAGAATGCTGAGTCATAGATATATATCTTCCCGAAACCTAACAATTGGGATGAACTATAAGTTTCTTGCAATTTAAGGTGAAATCCGTACTTTCTATATTCAGATTCAAATTGAGAGCTTAATTCATCAAGATAATCCTTAAGTTCATCTGGTCGGACTTGGGATTTTGGGATCATTAAGATGACTCTGAGATCATCACCATTAACCATAATGAAGAATGGAAAACGTGTAATAAATGCTACTCTGTTAGCAACAGTATCATAAATCCAAGTCCAGAATTTTTGTGCCAAGCCTTCAATTCCTCCGTATTGCCCTTCCCAAGTATATTCAAATAATCCGTCTGAGACAAGATACCTTGAGGCTTCAAAGCACGTCATTATATTAGAGTAATGGTTAATTCCAAATATCTTATCAAAGAATTCCTTTCCGACTGGTTCACAAAATGCTCTAATAAAATTGTTATTCCATGCTTCTACATCAATTGAAAAGTTGACAACGTAATGATCAATATTATCATGCTCTAATCTGCTGAAGGTGTACATCAATGATCAATATTATCATGCTCTAATCTGCTGAAGGTGTACATCTTTTTAAACTTTTCTAATTCATTTAATGTCATTCCCTGATCCGTGTTATAATGTTTCATGAGATTTTCTCTTTCTTTTCTTTGTTTCACATTTTCTTCTAGTATACACCTTCTAGCTCTCTCAACATATGGAGACTGTCCAAAGAATCGTCCCTCTAATTTTAATTCTCTTTCTTTCTGGGTGAGCTTTATTACTAAGTACTCAAGACACAGAGGATCATCTTTTGCAACTCTACTGAGGTGCTTAAAAACTTCCTTTGATGGATCTGTTGTGAGAAGAAAGTATAGAAGTGTTCTTCTATTTTTAGGATCATATTTATGGAGTGCTGGATTCTCTATCTCTGATCGAAATTGAGCAAGTGCTGTATCCTTCAAAAATGGAAATTGAGATTCACAATATTCAAATTCTATGCATTTCTCAAGGTTAACATGATTAAAGTCATCAATACTAACAAGTAGAGTATCAGAGGGCAACTCGGGATTGTCAATCTACCTACATATTGGCAAGTATAGATTTTCTAAGACGGATTGGGCATGATTTATTATAGGTAACATGTGGCCATTTAAGGTGTTTTACATAGTATTCTGTACAAAAGTTATGTTTCATAGCTGATAATAATGAAAGAACCTCTTCATGACTAACTAAATTTTCTTTAAATGTTCTCTTCCGTAACTTATCTATGCCAAATAAAGATTCTATATCAGGATGTCCTAATAATTTTGACAAAGCTGACAGCTCAATTAACATGTGAGGTGGACCTTCAAATAGATTTAGTAGAAATTTTAATTTATATCTCGTTATCATTTTATCATTAACTAATTCACTTAGCACATTAAGATACTGCTGAGAGTTCTCAAATAATTTCTCATTTCATAATATTTTTCCAATAAAAATCCCATCAAAATTCTTAAATAGACTGTAAGCCAAATTTCCATATGAGATGACATTATTAGCCATAAACTTGATAATTTCCACTACACTATGATGGAAATGTCTGGGAAATGTTGTTCCTGATAATTTCAAGGATGTAATTATAACATTAAAAATCTCATATATTTTATTATGAATCATTAGGAATTGATCATTAGATATTAGATATTACTGGCTATTAATACATATCACATGATGATTTCTTCCGAAATAAATATCCATATTAAGTGTCTGGAATTTATGACACAAGTTATCAGAATATTTACTTAGGTTGCACTTGATTGCATTATAAGACTTCTTAGCAATCTTCCTTAATTTATTCATACATATTCCAAACTCTTTCATTGCATCATGAAATTGGGATGTTGGTTTGTCAATTGATAATAACTTTTCTGATGATTCATCAATACAATTTGATATTTTCTCTTTGATTGATTCAGGAGCATTTTTCATCAAGTGCTCTTCTTGCATTAGTAAAAACTGATTTCAGTTGTTAATCTTCCAGGATAATTCCTTGAGGTGAAGTTCTCCAGATGATAGAAATACATTAGTTATTACCTCCCCAATAATGTTGACACCACATTTCAACTTCTTATTCATCAGTCCTGGTTCAATCAATAATATTCTCTGAATATCTAGATCTGAGATATCCCCTGAATTAATTCTTTCTCCAAGTAATTTAGTTTTAGATAAGTTAAGTGCTGTATCAAATTTGACATTTAGTAAACCTACTTCACTTGGCAAAGTCTTTCCCTGACTCATCTTTAAGTAATTTCCAGATAGCAGCAGTGGGCTTGAATTGGACGGTTGATTGAGGGACTATTAACGGCGGAGTCACACTTGTTTTCATTAAAGACTCAACTAGATCTATTATCTTGTCTTGCTTGGTTTGAATAGTCTCAAGTGTTTGCTCAACTCTAGACAATCTTTCATTCAATTCTCCTATCTGGTCTGCAGGTGTACCTCGGGTGTATCTTGCCCTCTTTGCTGGCTGGTCACCCTGGAGAACACTGTTTAAATGAGCAATATTAGGCCTTCTTGACATTGCTATGAATCAACGAGAACTAACTTTTAAAAATGATTTGTTGATTCATAGCAATGTCAAGAAGGCCTAATATTGCTCATATAAACAGTGTTCTCCATAGAAAATATAGTGTATAGTGATTTCAGATGAGTATGTGATCCAAGATACATCTTGTAAGGACCATGATCAAAGTTTATGTCTTGGTCAGGAGTCGATGAAACTCGAGTGATTCTCATAGCACTAGGGAAATCACTTTTTGATAACTGATCTAAGGTTAGAAAATATATCTGATCTGCTATGCAGGGGTAAGTGACTCCTACAATCTGTTTATTCCAACACCAATCTCGAAGATTGCTCATAAATTCAGTGGGACACCTATATCCATGATGATTATTTTTCAATATTAGATTTCTCAACATATAATATATTCGAGATGCCTAGGTAAATTTTCGGCAGAAGCATGAGAAACTGCTAGTTGAATTGAATGGCACGAGCATTTAATCATGACGAGATGGGGTACCTCCTCTTTAAGTTTCTGGTATACTCCGCTATGTACTCGTAGTCTGCTAAAATATTGAAAACTAGTTTTAGCTTCCACTCTTAAAGTAGGAGTAAGTTTTTTTAGCATTGTCCCAACGTGCGAACAAAACGATGTAATGCCATCCACATCTTCCTTGTCTTGGTTTGAAGTTGACTGAGGTGTGAGGGCCTGAATTTGGGCCAAAAATTTGGCTGGTGGTTTAAAAGTCAGCCTGTATTCATATATATTTTAATTTTTTTTTCTATTTTTAGATTACTAGCAACTGGTGAAACATACGCATCTTTAGAATTTAATTATCGTATATCGGCAAGCTATATAAGCAGAATAGTCCAACAAGTTCTCGCAAGTTTGCGATAAAATTCAGTACCAATTTTCCTTTCCGTGCCAACAGAAAATCAACTAAAACAAACTGCGGAACATTTCTGGAATAGGTGGAATTGTCCAAATTGTTTTGGAGCAATTGATGGGAAGCATGTACGTATTAAATGTCCGAAAAACAGTGGATCGATGTTTTTTAACTATAAAGACTACTATTTTACTGTATTATTGGCTATTGTAGACGCAAACTGCAAATTTATTGCTGTTGATGTGGGTTCATATGGGAAGGAAGGGGACAGTGGTATATTCAGAACGTCAACTATGGGCCAAAAAATAATTTTCGAACAATTTAATGTGTCTCAACCGGCAGCCTTACCAGGGACAGATACCTTAACCCCACACTATCTAATTGGCGACGATGCGTTTGGATTAGACGTCTACATGATGAAACCCTATTACAGAACTCATATTACAGGCGATCGTGATAAAGCGTATAGAGCGTAATAGATGTATTTATCTTGAATCATAATTTTTACGCATTATTATACAAGGTGTAAGGAACAGTTCTCCGAAAACTGATAGCATGCATATATCACATCATTTTAAGCTAAAAACTACATGACATTATTTCCGGAAAGTATAGGTAGGTATGACAAAAAATAAGTATTTATAATTTTTTGGAGAACCGTCCCACCCTGTTTACTTAGTTTAATAATTAATAAATCAGGGCATTCATCAGCCATACATAACGTCATTAACTGTAGTCATTATCGCCTTCCCTCCGTTGCCGCGTCGTCATCCCAATCGGCAATGGTATGTACGGTGAAGGTGGCAGGCTCGAGATCTTCTATACGATAGCTCGAAGAAGTGCTATTTTCGAACTGATTAATGGTTGTGCTGTTGGTACTGGTTGACGTATTTGTAGAAGGAGTATAAGTGGTTGGTAGCTGTGTTGTATAATAGCCGGTATTTGGCTGCATTGTATATGTGTTAACATTATAGTTAGTGGAATTAGATTGCAGCTGAAGACTTTCTGATTCGGTTCGTAGTTCTGTTGTATAGCCACTGGATGAAGAAGTATTTGCTTGCCTTGGGTTGATATTAGTTGTTTCAGGTTGAAAGGAAGCATTGGAAGCAACTTTTATTTCCGCGTCAGTTACTAAAAGTAATATCTGTCGTTTCAGTTGCGCTTGCATTTGTATTGGCATCTGTTTAACGGTTTTAGTCATAGAGAGAAAAAATGTGTCTGTTGGATCTTCTTTTTTCTTATTTTCCTGATATTGCGCGAATAACAGTTGTGATAGTGGTTGGGACTTCTTTCGGGTAGTATCGGAATGGTTGGATAATTGTGATTCGGGTCGAGATGGCGACGCAGCGGACAAGTTGGTGTCGGTATCAGTGTTTAGGTCAGTTTCTTCGGAGCTATCTAAGTTACACGTCTGTGGTTTGTTCTGCAAGTACGATTTTAAAAACTCCAATTCTTTTTCAAATTTTATTGGCTTATCATTTGATCTAGCAGAACCACTCTTGAACTGCCTTATTCTAATAGCCTTTTTGTAGCAATCTCGAATTCTTTTCCACCGCTTTTGACACTCCGCCTCTGAAAAAGGAACACAAAATTGTAACTTTTATTTTAATCTAATAAAATGTATTATTTACGTGTATTTATTAAATTGTTACAGATTTCTGACTACGGCGATTAGCTTTCAAGCCTTATGCCCAGGCTACACGAGGCTAGTTTTTCAAGCTAGGATAGCAAGCTAGTTCTTTTTCAAAACTGTGTCGGCTAGCTGCCTGGCTTGGAATATGCTAGTTCTGTTTACATGAAGCTATTTATTATTTTAAGCTAGTATTATTGCTCCGAGGTGACCACACGTCCAAAATGAACTGCACGCGAAAAAAAAACACTATTCGACTGAAACAGTTACTTCGAAAACTTTGCCAATTCGCACTAGACGAACTAGAAGATGAATTACAAAAACGGGTGTGGACAAGACCGTGGATTTTAAGAAGAGACGAACGTGGATCATCTGCTTTACTTTTGGAAGAATTTCGCAACGAAGATTTAGGCGAATATAAGAGTATTTTGCGAATGACGCCTGATTTGTTTGATATTGTGTTGAGTCTTGTGACGCCAAAAATACAACGAATGGATACAATTATGAGAGAGTCACTACCAGCAAAAGTAAAACTGGAGATCACACTAGATTTTCTGTCGTCCGGCATTAGTTACAGGAGGCTCAGTCACTTTTATCGAGTGGCAAGATGTTCTATATCAAAATTTATACCAGAAGTCTGTGATGAAATCTACAAGGCATTGAAAAAATACATTGAGGTTTGTATTACGTTTATTATAATATCAAGCATCATCATTAGACAAGTAACACGTAAGCAAAATTAAAATTCTTATTCAACGCGGCCAATCAGCATAATTAAGCATTTTTGAATGCAATGAATGTAATCATATCAAATTCATCCGTAGAAGCTTGTTGTGCGTCATATTCGGTTGTTGTAAAATTCGTATTATTTTCAACTATTTGTATACTACTACCAATTGTCGTGTTTGAAGAGTCTTCGTGAGTAGGTGTCTGGTAAGAAAATGTTGTATTGCTCAAATTTAAATCTGCCATTCGACAACGAGATAATACACTATTGATTCCGTCCCGAGCAATAATAGCCTGTAGAGGTGATAATATTTTAAGTTGGCTAGCTACAAATGCTCCAAAAATATCATTCTCATTTTGTTGTGACACTGAACCACATGTGGGTGCACTATGTAAATCATTCGTGATCGACCGAATTTCGTTGACCAATGTTGCTACTTGGGTAATTTTTTTCTTTTTTGGAGCTGGTGCACTAGATATTTCGGTAGACAGTTTTGCCGATGGTGCTGTAGTTTTTGCGGATATTGCCTCAGACTCGTAGCGTTGCATCATATCATTTGATGTAGTCGTAGATGGTTGTGTTGATAAATTAGAATTTTCAACATTGTCATCATTGTTAACGTTATCAATATTGTCTTCTTTTTCAGTATTGGTTTGTTCTTGTGATTCTTGACTGTCCTAAAAGAAAATAAAGAAAATAAGAATCATTTGACTTATTATACTGGGTGGCGCAAAAGTAAAGACCCTATTTGGTTCAGCTATAACATTTTTTCTAAATTAGAAAACTAGATTTAGGTTTTTTTAAATGTATATTTGTGCCATTAAATTTCGTACCATTAGGATTTAAAGATGATGTCTTTTAAATGGTGACCTCCAGAGTTGATACACATTTGAGCCCTATTTATGACATTTTGCATAACTTGCCGTAACACTTCCTGCGATATGTTCGTTATTTCTTGACGAATGTTTTCTTTTAGAGCTGCGAGAGTCTGTGGCTTGTTCACATACACCCGAGATTTCAAAAAACCCCAAAGAAAGAAGTCTGGACTGGTCAGATCGGGTGATCTTGCAGGCCAAGGCAAATCGCCAAAACGAGAGATAACTCGGCCTGGAAAAGCGTCCCTCACTAAGTCCATAGTGTCGCGCGCTGTGTGTGCCGTAGCGCCGTCTTGTTGAAACCAGATGTGCTCCAGCCCCAATTCGTCCAAACTGGGTATCAAAAACTCTCGTAACATGGTTCTGTAGCGTTCTCCAGTGACAGTTATCGCATTGCCTCCAGCGTCTTCGAAAAAATAGGGTCCGATCACTCTGTCAACACAGATGCCACACCATACAGTAACTTTTAGTGGGTGTAGAGGTGTTTCTTGAATAATGCGCGGATTATCAGTGCCCCAGAACCGAGTATTCTGCTTATTGACATGCCCTGAGAGATGGAAATGCGCTTCGTCACTCATAACCAATTTTGAAGGAAAATCATCCTCTTCAAGGTTGAGGTTTATGACGCGCTGGCAGTAATCTAGACGAGCTCGGTGGTCAGCAGGCAGCAGCTGATGAGTCATTTGAGTTTTATACGGGAACATCTTTAAGTCTTTCACCAAAATACGCTGCAGGGTCCGTCTGGAAATGCCCAATTGCGTGGCACGTCGCCTCGTTGATGTTTCTGGACACTCTTCCACATCTTCGCGCACAGCATCGATATTTTCAGCTGAACGGCCTGTTCTTGGTCTCCCAGACTTAGGTCTATCCAATGTTGAGCCAGTTGCTTCAAGGCGTGTGGCAAAGCGTCGAATTGTGCGACCAATCGGTGCCGGACGGTGGTGAAATCGTCGACGAAATTCACGTTGTGTTCTTATCACTGATGAATTATTCCGTAAGAACATTGACACAATTATTCCACGTTCTTGGGGAGTAAAACGGTCCATGTTTATTTTCAGTGTATTTTACATTTGTTCACTACACAATTTTCAACAACAGAATGACAGAAAATGTCATATAAAAAAAATAAAAGTATTTTCTTTAGTGCCAGTACTTTTGCGCCACCCAGTATAAACACCTCAAGTATGGAAGGATTGGGAGACCTCCAAAATTTGATGGCCACATTAAACACAGTATTACCTCATAATCTGATAATTCTGGAAATCTATGGTCAAATTCCACTAAATAAGTGAGAAATATTATTACTCCTATTAAATAAATAACCCGATGGTTAGGTCCATATGCCATCGTTGAAAGAGTTTCTGACATACAACCCTTTAAATACTCTAGAGGTAAGTCCCCGATTAAATTTGCAAACCCGTGAATTTTAGCAACCTTTTTAAAAGGTATTTGAGCAGAATGCTGAGTCATAGATATATATCTTCCCGAAACCTAACAATTGGGATGAACTATAAGTTTCTTGCAATTTAAGGTGAAATCCGTACTTTCTATATTCAGATTCAAATTGAGAGCTTAATTCATCAAGATAATCCTTAAGTTCATCTGGTCGGACTTGGGATTTTGGGATCATTAAGATGACTCTGAGATCATCACCATTAACCATAATGAAGAATGGAAAACGTGTAATAAATGCTACTCTGTTAGCAACAGTATCATAAATCCAAGTCCAGAATTTTTGTGCCAAGCCTTCAATTCCTCCGTATTGCCCTTCCCAAGTATATTCAAATAATCCGTCTGAGACAAGATACCTTGAGGCTTCAAAGCACGTCATTATATTAGAGTAATGGTTAATTCCAAATATCTTATCAAAGAATTCCTTTCCGACTGGTTCACAAAATGCTCTAATAAAATTGTTATTCCATGCTTCTACATCAATTGAAAAGTTGACAACGTAATGATCAATATTATCATGCTCTAATCTGCTGAAGGTGTACATCAATGATCAATATTATCATGCTCTAATCTGCTGAAGGTGTACATCTTTTTAAACTTTTCTAATTCATTTAATGTCATTCCCTGATCCGTGTTATAATGTTTCATGAGATTTTCTCTTTCTTTTCTTTGTTTCACATTTTCTTCTAGTATACACCTTCTAGCTCTCTCAACATATGGAGACTGTCCAAAGAATCGTCCCTCTAATTTTAATTCTCTTTCTTTCTGGGTGAGCTTTATTACTAAGTACTCAAGACACAGAGGATCATCTTTTGCAACTCTACTGAGGTGCTTAAAAACTTCCTTTGATGGATCTGTTGTGAGAAGAAAGTATAGAAGTGTTCTTCTATTTTTAGGATCATATTTATGGAGTGCTGGATTCTCTATCTCTGATCGAAATTGAGCAAGTGCTGTATCCTTCAAAAATGGAAATTGAGATTCACAATATTCAAATTCTATGCATTTCTCAAGGTTAACATGATTAAAGTCATCAATACTAACAAGTAGAGTATCAGAGGGCAACTCGGGATTGTCAATCTACCTACATATTGGCAAGTATAGATTTTCTAAGACGGATTGGGCATGATTTATTATAGGTAACATGTGGCCATTTAAGGTGTTTTACATAGTATTCTGTACAAAAGTTATGTTTCATAGCTGATAATAATGAAAGAACCTCTTCATGACTAACTAAATTTTCTTTAAATGTTCTCTTCCGTAACTTATCTATGCCAAATAAAGATTCTATATCAGGATGTCCTAATAATTTTGACAAAGCTGACAGCTCAATTAACATGTGAGGTGGACCTTCAAATAGATTTAGTAGAAATTTTAATTTATATCTCGTTATCATTTTATCATTAACTAATTCACTTAGCACATTAAGATACTGCTGAGAGTTCTCAAATAATTTCTCATTTCATAATATTTTTCCAATAAAAATCCCATCAAAATTCTTAAATAGACTGTAAGCCAAATTTCCATATGAGATGACATTATTAGCCATAAACTTGATAATTTCCACTACACTATGATGGAAATGTCTGGGAAATGTTGTTCCTGATAATTTCAAGGATGTAATTATAACATTAAAAATCTCATATATTTTATTATGAATCATTAGGAATTGATCATTAGATATTAGATATTACTGGCTATTAATACATATCACATGATGATTTCTTCCGAAATAAATATCCATATTAAGTGTCTGGAATTTATGACACAAGTTATCAGAATATTTACTTAGGTTGCACTTGATTGCATTATAAGACTTCTTAGCAATCTTCCTTAATTTATTCATACATATTCCAAACTCTTTCATTGCATCATGAAATTGGGATGTTGGTTTGTCAATTGATAATAACTTTTCTGATGATTCATCAATACAATTTGATATTTTCTCTTTGATTGATTCAGGAGCATTTTTCATCAAGTGCTCTTCTTGCATTAGTAAAAACTGATTTCAGTTGTTAATCTTCCAGGATAATTCCTTGAGGTGAAGTTCTCCAGATGATAGAAATACATTAGTTATTACCTCCCCAATAATGTTGACACCACATTTCAACTTCTTATTCATCAGTCCTGGTTCAATCAATAATATTCTCTGAATATCTAGATCTGAGATATCCCCTGAATTAATTCTTTCTCCAAGTAATTTAGTTTTAGATAAGTTAAGTGCTGTATCAAATTTGACATTTAGTAAACCTACTTCACTTGGCAAAGTCTTTCCCTGACTCATCTTTAAGTAATTTCCAGATAGCAGCAGTGGGCTTGAATTGGACGGTTGATTGAGGGACTATTAACGGCGGAGTCACACTTGTTTTCATTAAAGACTCAACTAGATCTATTATCTTGTCTTGCTTGGTTTGAATAGTCTCAAGTGTTTGCTCAACTCTAGACAATCTTTCATTCAATTCTCCTATCTGGTCTGCAGGTGTACCTCGGGTGTATCTTGCCCTCTTTGCTGGCTGGTCACCCTGGAGAACACTGTTTAAATGAGCAATATTAGGCCTTCTTGACATTGCTATGAATCAACGAGAACTAACTTTTAAAAATGATTTGTTGATTCATAGCAATGTCAAGAAGGCCTAATATTGCTCATATAAACAGTGTTCTCCATAGAAAATATAGTGTATAGTGATTTCAGATGAGTATGTGATCCAAGATACATCTTGTAAGGACCATGATCAAAGTTTATGTCTTGGTCAGGAGTCGATGAAACTCGAGTGATTCTCATAGCACTAGGGAAATCACTTTTTGATAACTGATCTAAGGTTAGAAAATATATCTGATCTGCTATGCAGGGGTAAGTGACTCCCACAATCTGTTTATTCCAACACCAATCTCGAAGATTGCTCATAAATTCAGTGGGACACCTATATCCATGATGATTATTTTTCAATATTAGATTTCTCAACATATAATATATTCGAGATGCCTAGGTAAATTTTCGGCAGAAGCATGAGAAACTGCTAGTTGAATTGAATGGCACGAGCATTTAATCATGACGAGATGGGGTACCTCCTCTTTAAGTTTCTGGTATACTCCGCTATGTACGAGGGGGGGTCAAAAAGTTCGCGGAATGGAGGGGATAGCGGGGGGTGGGGGACCTGCCGCAGGTAGTAACTAATGAGCAACTCTTTGTGAGTATATATGCCAAGTTTGAACCTGATTGTGTCAATAACCTTTGACCTGTCGTCGATCAAACAAGTGAATCCGGAAGAAAAACTTGAACATGGAAAAAATCGAGTTTCGTGCCGTCATAAAGTTCCTCACTAAGCAAGGAAAACCACCTCAGAAAATTTTGGAAGAAATGTTATCAGTATACGGGGACTCTTGCCCTGGGAAAACCATGGTGTACAAGTGGAATAGCCTTTTCAAGCAAGGCAGAGAGTCTCTTGAAGACGACCCTCGCTCAGGACGGCCGATTGAGGCCACCACCTCAAACATCGTTGAAAAAGTGGAGAATCTTATACTGGAGGATACTCGTTTGAAGAAGAAACAACTTGCAGAAATGGTTGGAGTATCACCTACAACCATTTTAAATATTCTACACGACAATCTTGGGATGTCAAAAGTCAGCGCAAGATGGGTGCCAAGAATGCTCACACCACCACAGAAACAGCTGCGCGTCGAGTATTCAAAGGAGTTTTTAGACCTCTGTAGCGCCGACAAGGAAGGAATTTTTACAAGACTTGTTACTGCAGATGAAACTTGGGTTCATCATTATGAGCCTGAGTCGAAGCAAGAGTCTATGCAGTGGCATAAAAAGGGTCAGCCCCCCCCTAAGAAATACAGGGTGTCACAATCGGCTGGAAAAATCATGGCAACTGTTTTTTGGGATACAGAGGGTATTTTATTAATAGATTATAAAGATAAGGGTGTTTCTATAACGGGAGAATACTACGCTAATCTACTAAGACAATTAAAAGAAGCAATCAAGGAGAAAAGGCGGGGAAAGTTGACAAAGGGTGTGCTGCTTTTGCATGACAACGCACCGGTACACAAGAGCCGCGTTGCGATGGCTGCCCTTCATCACTGTGGCTTCGAAATGTTAAACCATCCTCCCTATAGTCCAGACTTAGCCCCCTGTGATTATTTTTTATTTCCCAAATTAAAAAAAGAGCTTCGGGGGAAGAAATTTTCCGATGATGAAGAAGTCAAGTCGGCGATTTCGGCCTATTTTGAGGACAAAGACAAATCATTTTTTTTCGACGGTATTAATAAGTTAATAGAGAGATCTGAAAAATGTATTCGACTTAAGGGGGAATATATTGAAAAAGAAAAATAGTACAGTATTTTATTTCACCCCCCTTCCCCTCCGTTCCGCGAACTTTTTGACCCCCCCTCGTAGTCTGCTAAAATATTGAAAACTAGTTTTAGCTTCCACTCTTAAAGTAGGAGTAAGTTTTTTTAGCATTGTCCCAACGTGCGAACAAAACGATGTAATGCCATCCACATCTTCCTTGTCTTGGTTTGAAGTTGACTGAGGTGTGAGGGCCTGAATTTGGGCCAAAAATTTGGCTGGTGGTTTAAAAGTCAGCCTGTATTCATATATATTTTAATTTTTTTTTCTATTTTTAGATTACTAGCAACTGGTGAAACATACGCATCTTTAGAATTTAATTATCGTATATCGGCAAGCTATATAAGCAGAATAGTCCAACAAGTTCTCGCAAGTTTGCGATAAAATTCAGTACCAATTTTCCTTTCCGTGCCAACAGAAAATCAACTAAAACAAACTGCGGAACATTTCTGGAATAGGTGGAATTGTCCAAATTGTTTTGGAGCAATTGATGGGAAGCATGTACGTATTAAATGTCCGAAAAACAGTGGATCGATGTTTTTTAACTATAAAGACTACTATTTTACTGTATTATTGGCTATTGTAGACGCAAACTGCAAATTTATTGCTGTTGATGTGGGTTCATATGGGAAGGAAGGGGACAGTGGTATATTCAGAACGTCAACTATGGGCCAAAAAATAATTTTCGAACAATTTAATGTGTCTCAACCGGCAGCCTTACCAGGGACAGATACCTTAACCCCACACTATCTAATTGGCGACGATGCGTTTGGATTAGACGTCTACATGATGAAACCCTATTACAGAACTCATATTACAGGCGATCGTGATAAAGCGTATAGAGCGTAATAGATGTATTTATCTTGAATCATAAGTTTTACGCATTATTATACAAGGTGTAAGGAACAGTTCTCCGAAAACTGATAGCATGCATATATCACATCATTTTAAGCTAAAAACTACATGACATTATTTCCGGAAAGTATAGGTAGGTATGACAAAAAATAAGTATTTATAATTTTTTGGAGAACCGTCCCACCCTGTTTACTTAGTTTAATAATTAATAAATCAGGGCATTCATCAGCCATACATAACGTCATTAACTGTAGTCATTATCGCCTTCCCTCCGTTGCCGCGTCGTCATCCCAATCGGCAATGGTATGTACGGTGAAGGTGGCAGGCTCGAGATCTTCTATACGATAGCTCGAAGAAGTGCTATTTTCGAACTGATTAATGGTTGTGCTGTTGGTACTGGTTGACGTATTTGTAGAAGGAGTATAAGTGGTTGGTAGCTGTGTTGTATAATAGCCGGTATTTGGCTGCATTGTATATGTGTTAACATTATAGTTAGTGGAATTAGATTGCAGCTGAAGACTTTCTGATTCGGTTCGTAGTTCTGTTGTATAGCCACTGGATGAAGAAGTATTTGCTTGCCTTGGGTTGATATTAGTTGTTTCAGGTTGAAAGGAAGCATTGGAAGCAACTTTTATTTCCGCGTCAGTTACTAAAAGTAATATCTGTCGTTTCAGTTGCGCTTGCATTTGTATTGGCATCTGTTTAACGGTTTTAGTCATAGAGAGAAAAAATGTGTCTGTTGGATCTTCTTTTTTCTTATTTTCCTGATATTGCGCGAATAACAGTTGTGATAGTGGTTGGGACTTCTTTCGGGTAGTATCGGAATGGTTGGATAATTGTGATTCGGGTCGAGATGGCGACGCAGCGGACAAGTTGGTGTCGGTATCAGTGTTTAGGTCAGTTTCTTCGGAGCTATCTAAGTTACACGTCTGTGGTTTGTTCTGCAAGTACGATTTTAAAAACTCCAATTCTTTTTCAAATTTTATTGGCTTATCATTTGATCTAGCAGAACCACTCTTGAACTGCCTTATTCTAATAGCCTTTTTGTAGCAATCTCGAATTCTTTTCCACCGCTTTTGACACTCCGCCTCTGAAAAAGGAACACAAAATTGTAACTTTTATTTTAATCTAATAAAATGTATTATTTACGTGTATTTATTAAATTGTTACAGATTTCTGACTACGGCGATTAGCTTTCAAGCCTTATGCCCAGGCTACACGAGGCTAGTTTTTCAAGCTAGGATAGCAAGCTAGTTCTTTTTCAAAACTGTGTCGGCTAGCTGCCTGGCTTGGAATATGCTAGTTCTGTTTACATGAAGCTATTTATTATTTTAAGCTAGTATTATTGCTCCGAGGTGACCACACGTCCAAAATGAACTGCACGCGAAAAAAAAACACTATTCGACTGAAACAGTTACTTCGAAAACTTTGCCAATTCGCACTAGACGAACTAGAAGATGAATTACAAAAACGGGTGTGGACAAGACCGTGGATTTTAAGAAGAGACGAACGTGGATCATCTGCTTTACTTTTGGAAGAATTTCGCAACGAAGATTTAGGCGAATATAAGAGTATTTTGCGAATGACGCCTGATTTGTTTGATATTGTGTTGAGTCTTGTGACGCCAAAAATACAACGAATGGATACAATTATGAGAGAGTCACTACCAGCAAAAGTAAAACTGGAGATCACACTAGATTTTCTGTCGTCCGGCATTAGTTACAGGAGGCTCAGTCACTTTTATCGAGTGGCAAGATGTTCTATATCAAAATTTATACCAGAAGTCTGTGATGAAATCTACAAGGCATTGAAAAAATACATTGAGGTTTGTATTACGTTTATTATAATATCAAGCATCATCATTAGACAAGTAACACGTAAGCAAAATTAAAATTCTTATTCAACGCGGCCAATCAGCATAATTAAGCATTTTTGAATGCAATGAATGTAATCATATCAAATTCATCCGTAGAAGCTTGTTGTGCGTCATATTCGGTTGTTGTAAAATTCGTATTATTTTCAACTATTTGTATACTACTACCAATTGTCGTGTTTGAAGAGTCTTCGTGAGTAGGTGTCTGGTAAGAAAATGTTGTATTGCTCAAATTTAAATCTGCCATTCGACAACGAGATAATACACTATTGATTCCGTCCCGAGCAATAATAGCCTGTAGAGGTGATAATATTTTAAGTTGGCTAGCTACAAATGCTCCAAAAATATCATTCTCATTTTGTTGTGACACTGAACCACATGTGGGTGCACTATGTAAATCATTCGTGATCGACCGAATTTCGTTGACCAATGTTGCTACTTGGGTAATTTTTTTCTTTTTTGGAGCTGGTGCACTAGATATTTCGGTAGACAGTTTTGCCGATGGTGCTGTAGTTTTTGCGGATATTGCCTCAGACTCGTAGCGTTGCATCATATCATTTGATGTAGTCGTAGATGGTTGTGTTGATAAATTAGAATTTTCAACATTGTCATCATTGTTAACGTTATCAATATTGTCTTCTTTTTCAGTATTGGTTTGTTCTTGTGATTCTTGACTGTCCTAAAAGAAAATAAAGAAAATAAGAATCATTTGACTTATTATACTGGGTGGCGCAAAAGTAAAGACCCTATTTGGTTCAGCTATAACATTTTTTCTAAATTAGAAAACTAGATTTAGGTTTTTTTAAATGTATATTTGTGCCATTAAATTTCGTACCATTAGGATTTAAAGATGATGTCTTTTAAATGGTGACCTCCAGAGTTGATACACATTTGAGCCCTATTTATGACATTTTGCATAACTTGCCGTAACACTTCCTGCGATATGTTCGTTATTTCTTGACGAATGTTTTCTTTTAGAGCTGCGAGAGTCTGTGGCTTGTTCACATACACCCGAGATTTCAAAAAACCCCAAAGAAAGAAGTCTGGACTGGTCAGATCGGGTGATCTTGCAGGCCAAGGCAAATCGCCAAAACGAGAGATAACTCGGCCTGGAAAAGCGTCCCTCACTAAGTCCATAGTGTCGCGCGCTGTGTGTGCCGTAGCGCCGTCTTGTTGAAACCAGATGTGCTCCAGCCCCAATTCGTCCAAACTGGGTATCAAAAACTCTCGTAACATGGTTCTGTAGCGTTCTCCAGTGACAGTTATCGCATTGCCTCCAGCGTCTTCGAAAAAATAGGGTCCGATCACTCTGTCAACACAGATGCCACACCATACAGTAACTTTTAGTGGGTGTAGAGGTGTTTCTTGAATAATGCGCGGATTATCAGTGCCCCAGAACCGAGTATTCTGCTTATTGACATGCCCTGAGAGATGGAAATGCGCTTCGTCACTCATAACCAATTTTGAAGGAAAATCATCCTCTTCAAGGTTGAGGTTTATGACGCGCTGGCAGTAATCTAGACGAGCTCGGTGGTCAGCAGGCAGCAGCTGATGAGTCATTTGAGTTTTATACGGGAACATCTTTAAGTCTTTCACCAAAATACGCTGCAGGGTCCGTCTGGAAATGCCCAATTGCGTGGCACGTCGCCTCGTTGATGTTTCTGGACACTCTTCCACATCTTCGCGCACAGCATCGATATTTTCAGCTGAACGGCCTGTTCTTGGTCTCCCAGACTTAGGTCTATCCAATGTTGAGCCAGTTGCTTCAAGGCGTGTGGCAAAGCGTCGAATTGTGCGACCAATCGGTGCCGGACGGTGGTGAAATCGTCGACGAAATTCACGTTGTGTTCTTATCACTGATGAATTATTCCGTAAGAACATTGACACAATTATTCCACGTTCTTGGGGAGTAAAACGGTCCATGTTTATTTTCAGTGTATTTTACATTTGTTCACTACACAATTTTCAACAACAGAATGACAGAAAATGTCATATAAAAAAAATAAAAGTATTTTCTTTAGTGCCAGTACTTTTGCGCCACCCAGTATAAACACCTCAAGTATGGAAGGATTGGGAGACCTCCAAAATTTGATGGCCACATTAAACACAGTATTACCTCATAATCTGATAATTCTGGAAATCTATGGTCAAATTCCACTAAATAAGTGAGAAATATTATTACTCCTATTAAATAAATAACCCGATGGTTAGGTCCATATGCCATCGTTGAAAGAGTTTCTGACATACAACCCTTTAAATACTCTAGAGGTAAGTCCCCGATTAAATTTGCAAACCCGTGAATTTTAGCAACCTTTTTAAAAGGTATTTGAGCAGAATGCTGAGTCATAGATATATATCTTCCCGAAACCTAACAATTGGGATGAACTATAAGTTTCTTGCAATTTAAGGTGAAATCCGTACTTTCTATATTCAGATTCAAATTGAGAGCTTAATTCATCAAGATAATCCTTAAGTTCATCTGGTCGGACTTGGGATTTTGGGATCATTAAGATGACTCTGAGATCATCACCATTAACCATAATGAAGAATGGAAAACGTGTAATAAATGCTACTCTGTTAGCAACAGTATCATAAATCCAAGTCCAGAATTTTTGTGCCAAGCCTTCAATTCCTCCGTATTGCCCTTCCCAAGTATATTCAAATAATCCGTCTGAGACAAGATACCTTGAGGCTTCAAAGCACGTCATTATATTAGAGTAATGGTTAATTCCAAATATCTTATCAAAGAATTCCTTTCCGACTGGTTCACAAAATGCTCTAATAAAATTGTTATTCCATGCTTCTACATCAATTGAAAAGTTGACAACGTAATGATCAATATTATCATGCTCTAATCTGCTGAAGGTGTACATCAATGATCAATATTATCATGCTCTAATCTGCTGAAGGTGTACATCTTTTTAAACTTTTCTAATTCATTTAATGTCATTCCCTGATCCGTGTTATAATGTTTCATGAGATTTTCTCTTTCTTTTCTTTGTTTCACATTTTCTTCTAGTATACACCTTCTAGCTCTCTCAACATATGGAGACTGTCCAAAGAATCGTCCCTCTAATTTTAATTCTCTTTCTTTCTGGGTGAGCTTTATTACTAAGTACTCAAGACACAGAGGATCATCTTTTGCAACTCTACTGAGGTGCTTAAAAACTTCCTTTGATGGATCTGTTGTGAGAAGAAAGTATAGAAGTGTTCTTCTATTTTTAGGATCATATTTATGGAGTGCTGGATTCTCTATCTCTGATCGAAATTGAGCAAGTGCTGTATCCTTCAAAAATGGAAATTGAGATTCACAATATTCAAATTCTATGCATTTCTCAAGGTTAACATGATTAAAGTCATCAATACTAACAAGTAGAGTATCAGAGGGCAACTCGGGATTGTCAATCTACCTACATATTGGCAAGTATAGATTTTCTAAGACGGATTGGGCATGATTTATTATAGGTAACATGTGGCCATTTAAGGTGTTTTACATAGTATTCTGTACAAAAGTTATGTTTCATAGCTGATAATAATGAAAGAACCTCTTCATGACTAACTAAATTTTCTTTAAATGTTCTCTTCCGTAACTTATCTATGCCAAATAAAGATTCTATATCAGGATGTCCTAATAATTTTGACAAAGCTGACAGCTCAATTAACATGTGAGGTGGACCTTCAAATAGATTTAGTAGAAATTTTAATTTATATCTCGTTATCATTTTATCATTAACTAATTCACTTAGCACATTAAGATACTGCTGAGAGTTCTCAAATAATTTCTCATTTCATAATATTTTTCCAATAAAAATCCCATCAAAATTCTTAAATAGACTGTAAGCCAAATTTCCATATGAGATGACATTATTAGCCATAAACTTGATAATTTCCACTACACTATGATGGAAATGTCTGGGAAATGTTGTTCCTGATAATTTCAAGGATGTAATTATAACATTAAAAATCTCATATATTTTATTATGAATCATTAGGAATTGATCATTAGATATTAGATATTACTGGCTATTAATACATATCACATGATGATTTCTTCCGAAATAAATATCCATATTAAGTGTCTGGAATTTATGACACAAGTTATCAGAATATTTACTTAGGTTGCACTTGATTGCATTATAAGACTTCTTAGCAATCTTCCTTAATTTATTCATACATATTCCAAACTCTTTCATTGCATCATGAAATTGGGATGTTGGTTTGTCAATTGATAATAACTTTTCTGATGATTCATCAATACAATTTGATATTTTCTCTTTGATTGATTCAGGAGCATTTTTCATCAAGTGCTCTTCTTGCATTAGTAAAAACTGATTTCAGTTGTTAATCTTCCAGGATAATTCCTTGAGGTGAAGTTCTCCAGATGATAGAAATACATTAGTTATTACCTCCCCAATAATGTTGACACCACATTTCAACTTCTTATTCATCAGTCCTGGTTCAATCAATAATATTCTCTGAATATCTAGATCTGAGATATCCCCTGAATTAATTCTTTCTCCAAGTAATTTAGTTTTAGATAAGTTAAGTGCTGTATCAAATTTGACATTTAGTAAACCTACTTCACTTGGCAAAGTCTTTCCCTGACTCATCTTTAAGTAATTTCCAGATAGCAGCAGTGGGCTTGAATTGGACGGTTGATTGAGGGACTATTAACGGCGGAGTCACACTTGTTTTCATTAAAGACTCAACTAGATCTATTATCTTGTCTTGCTTGGTTTGAATAGTCTCAAGTGTTTGCTCAACTCTAGACAATCTTTCATTCAATTCTCCTATCTGGTCTGCAGGTGTACCTCGGGTGTATCTTGCCCTCTTTGCTGGCTGGTCACCCTGGAGAACACTGTTTAAATGAGCAATATTAGGCCTTCTTGACATTGCTATGAATCAACGAGAACTAACTTTTAAAAATGATTTGTTGATTCATAGCAATGTCAAGAAGGCCTAATATTGCTCATATAAACAGTGTTCTCCATAGAAAATATAGTGTATAGTGATTTCAGATGAGTATGTGATCCAAGATACATCTTGTAAGGACCATGATCAAAGTTTATGTCTTGGTCAGGAGTCGATGAAACTCGAGTGATTCTCATAGCACTAGGGAAATCACTTTTTGATAACTGATCTAAGGTTAGAAAATATATCTGATCTGCTATGCAGGGGTAAGTGACTCCTACAATCTGTTTATTCCAACACCAATCTCGAAGATTGCTCATAAATTCAGTGGGACACCTATATCCATGATGATTATTTTTCAATATTAGATTTCTCAACATATAATATATTCGAGATGCCTAGGTAAATTTTCGGCAGAAGCATGAGAAACTGCTAGTTGAATTGAATGGCACGAGCATTTAATCATGACGAGATGGGGTACCTCCTCTTTAAGTTTCTGGTATACTCCGCTATGTACTCGTAGTCTGCTAAAATATTGAAAACTAGTTTTAGCTTCCACTCTTAAAGTAGGAGTAAGTTTTTTTAGCATTGTCCCAACGTGCGAACAAAACGATGTAATGCCATCCACATCTTCCTTGTCTTGGTTTGAAGTTGACTGAGGTGTGAGGGCCTGAATTTGGGCCAAAAATTTGGCTGGTGGTTTAAAAGTCAGCCTGTATTCATATATATTTTAATTTTTTTTTCTATTTTTAGATTACTAGCAACTGGTGAAACATACGCATCTTTAGAATTTAATTATCGTATATCGGCAAGCTATATAAGCAGAATAGTCCAACAAGTTCTCGCAAGTTTGCGATAAAATTCAGTACCAATTTTCCTTTCCGTGCCAACAGAAAATCAACTAAAACAAACTGCGGAACATTTCTGGAATAGGTGGAATTGTCCAAATTGTTTTGGAGCAATTGATGGGAAGCATGTACGTATTAAATGTCCGAAAAACAGTGGATCGATGTTTTTTAACTATAAAGACTACTATTTTACTGTATTATTGGCTATTGTAGACGCAAACTGCAAATTTATTGCTGTTGATGTGGGTTCATATGGGAAGGAAGGGGACAGTGGTATATTCAGAACGTCAACTATGGGCCAAAAAATAATTTTCGAACAATTTAATGTGTCTCAACCGGCAGCCTTACCAGGGACAGATACCTTAACCCCACACTATCTAATTGGCGACGATGCGTTTGGATTAGACGTCTACATGATGAAACCCTATTACAGAACTCATATTACAGGCGATCGTGATAAAGCGTATAGAGCGTAATAGATGTATTTATCTTGAATCATAATTTTTACGCATTATTATACAAGGTGTAAGGAACAGTTCTCCGAAAACTGATAGCATGCATATATCACATCATTTTAAGCTAAAAACTACATGACATTATTTCCGGAAAGTATAGGTAGGTATGACAAAAAATAAGTATTTATAATTTTTTGGAGAACCGTCCCACCCTGTTTACTTAGTTTAATAATTAATAAATCAGGGCATTCATCAGCCATACATAACGTCATTAACTGTAGTCATTATCGCCTTCCCTCCGTTGCCGCGTCGTCATCCCAATCGGCAATGGTATGTACGGTGAAGGTGGCAGGCTCGAGATCTTCTATACGATAGCTCGAAGAAGTGCTATTTTCGAACTGATTAATGGTTGTGCTGTTGGTACTGGTTGACGTATTTGTAGAAGGAGTATAAGTGGTTGGTAGCTGTGTTGTATAATAGCCGGTATTTGGCTGCATTGTATATGTGTTAACATTATAGTTAGTGGAATTAGATTGCAGCTGAAGACTTTCTGATTCGGTTCGTAGTTCTGTTGTATAGCCACTGGATGAAGAAGTATTTGCTTGCCTTGGGTTGATATTAGTTGTTTCAGGTTGAAAGGAAGCATTGGAAGCAACTTTTATTTCCGCGTCAGTTACTAAAAGTAATATCTGTCGTTTCAGTTGCGCTTGCATTTGTATTGGCATCTGTTTAACGGTTTTAGTCATAGAGAGAAAAAATGTGTCTGTTGGATCTTCTTTTTTCTTATTTTCCTGATATTGCGCGAATAACAGTTGTGATAGTGGTTGGGACTTCTTTCGGGTAGTATCGGAATGGTTGGATAATTGTGATTCGGGTCGAGATGGCGACGCAGCGGACAAGTTGGTGTCGGTATCAGTGTTTAGGTCAGTTTCTTCGGAGCTATCTAAGTTACACGTCTGTGGTTTGTTCTGCAAGTACGATTTTAAAAACTCCAATTCTTTTTCAAATTTTATTGGCTTATCATTTGATCTAGCAGAACCACTCTTGAACTGCCTTATTCTAATAGCCTTTTTGTAGCAATCTCGAATTCTTTTCCACCGCTTTTGACACTCCGCCTCTGAAAAAGGAACACAAAATTGTAACTTTTATTTTAATCTAATAAAATGTATTATTTACGTGTATTTATTAAATTGTTACAGATTTCTGACTACGGCGATTAGCTTTCAAGCCTTATGCCCAGGCTACACGAGGCTAGTTTTTCAAGCTAGGATAGCAAGCTAGTTCTTTTTCAAAACTGTGTCGGCTAGCTGCCTGGCTTGGAATATGCTAGTTCTGTTTACATGAAGCTATTTATTATTTTAAGCTAGTATTATTGCTCCGAGGTGACCACACGTCCAAAATGAACTGCACGCGAAAAAAAAACACTATTCGACTGAAACAGTTACTTCGAAAACTTTGCCAATTCGCACTAGACGAACTAGAAGATGAATTACAAAAACGGGTGTGGACAAGACCGTGGATTTTAAGAAGAGACGAACGTGGATCATCTGCTTTACTTTTGGAAGAATTTCGCAACGAAGATTTAGGCGAATATAAGAGTATTTTGCGAATGACGCCTGATTTGTTTGATATTGTGTTGAGTCTTGTGACGCCAAAAATACAACGAATGGATACAATTATGAGAGAGTCACTACCAGCAAAAGTAAAACTGGAGATCACACTAGATTTTCTGTCGTCCGGCATTAGTTACAGGAGGCTCAGTCACTTTTATCGAGTGGCAAGATGTTCTATATCAAAATTTATACCAGAAGTCTGTGATGAAATCTACAAGGCATTGAAAAAATACATTGAGGTTTGTATTACGTTTATTATAATATCAAGCATCATCATTAGACAAGTAACACGTAAGCAAAATTAAAATTCTTATTCAACGCGGCCAATCAGCATAATTAAGCATTTTTGAATGCAATGAATGTAATCATATCAAATTCATCCGTAGAAGCTTGTTGTGCGTCATATTCGGTTGTTGTAAAATTCGTATTATTTTCAACTATTTGTATACTACTACCAATTGTCGTGTTTGAAGAGTCTTCGTGAGTAGGTGTCTGGTAAGAAAATGTTGTATTGCTCAAATTTAAATCTGCCATTCGACAACGAGATAATACACTATTGATTCCGTCCCGAGCAATAATAGCCTGTAGAGGTGATAATATTTTAAGTTGGCTAGCTACAAATGCTCCAAAAATATCATTCTCATTTTGTTGTGACACTGAACCACATGTGGGTGCACTATGTAAATCATTCGTGATCGACCGAATTTCGTTGACCAATGTTGCTACTTGGGTAATTTTTTTCTTTTTTGGAGCTGGTGCACTAGATATTTCGGTAGACAGTTTTGCCGATGGTGCTGTAGTTTTTGCGGATATTGCCTCAGACTCGTAGCGTTGCATCATATCATTTGATGTAGTCGTAGATGGTTGTGTTGATAAATTAGAATTTTCAACATTGTCATCATTGTTAACGTTATCAATATTGTCTTCTTTTTCAGTATTGGTTTGTTCTTGTGATTCTTGACTGTCCTAAAAGAAAATAAAGAAAATAAGAATCATTTGACTTATTATACTGGGTGGCGCAAAAGTAAAGACCCTATTTGGTTCAGCTATAACATTTTTTCTAAATTAGAAAACTAGATTTAGGTTTTTTTAAATGTATATTTGTGCCATTAAATTTCGTACCATTAGGATTTAAAGATGATGTCTTTTAAATGGTGACCTCCAGAGTTGATACACATTTGAGCCCTATTTATGACATTTTGCATAACTTGCCGTAACACTTCCTGCGATATGTTCGTTATTTCTTGACGAATGTTTTCTTTTAGAGCTGCGAGAGTCTGTGGCTTGTTCACATACACCCGAGATTTCAAAAAACCCCAAAGAAAGAAGTCTGGACTGGTCAGATCGGGTGATCTTGCAGGCCAAGGCAAATCGCCAAAACGAGAGATAACTCGGCCTGGAAAAGCGTCCCTCACTAAGTCCATAGTGTCGCGCGCTGTGTGTGCCGTAGCGCCGTCTTGTTGAAACCAGATGTGCTCCAGCCCCAATTCGTCCAAACTGGGTATCAAAAACTCTCGTAACATGGTTCTGTAGCGTTCTCCAGTGACAGTTATCGCATTGCCTCCAGCGTCTTCGAAAAAATAGGGTCCGATCACTCTGTCAACACAGATGCCACACCATACAGTAACTTTTAGTGGGTGTAGAGGTGTTTCTTGAATAATGCGCGGATTATCAGTGCCCCAGAACCGAGTATTCTGCTTATTGACATGCCCTGAGAGATGGAAATGCGCTTCGTCACTCATAACCAATTTTGAAGGAAAATCATCCTCTTCAAGGTTGAGGTTTATGACGCGCTGGCAGTAATCTAGACGAGCTCGGTGGTCAGCAGGCAGCAGCTGATGAGTCATTTGAGTTTTATACGGGAACATCTTTAAGTCTTTCACCAAAATACGCTGCAGGGTCCGTCTGGAAATGCCCAATTGCGTGGCACGTCGCCTCGTTGATGTTTCTGGACACTCTTCCACATCTTCGCGCACAGCATCGATATTTTCAGCTGAACGGCCTGTTCTTGGTCTCCCAGACTTAGGTCTATCCAATGTTGAGCCAGTTGCTTCAAGGCGTGTGGCAAAGCGTCGAATTGTGCGACCAATCGGTGCCGGACGGTGGTGAAATCGTCGACGAAATTCACGTTGTGTTCTTATCACTGATGAATTATTCCGTAAGAACATTGACACAATTATTCCACGTTCTTGGGGAGTAAAACGGTCCATGTTTATTTTCAGTGTATTTTACATTTGTTCACTACACAATTTTCAACAACAGAATGACAGAAAATGTCATATAAAAAAAATAAAAGTATTTTCTTTAGTGCCAGTACTTTTGCGCCACCCAGTATAAACACCTCAAGTATGGAAGGATTGGGAGACCTCCAAAATTTGATGGCCACATTAAACACAGTATTACCTCATAATCTGATAATTCTGGAAATCTATGGTCAAATTCCACTAAATAAGTGAGAAATATTATTACTCCTATTAAATAAATAACCCGATGGTTAGGTCCATATGCCATCGTTGAAAGAGTTTCTGACATACAACCCTTTAAATACTCTAGAGGTAAGTCCCCGATTAAATTTGCAAACCCGTGAATTTTAGCAACCTTTTTAAAAGGTATTTGAGCAGAATGCTGAGTCATAGATATATATCTTCCCGAAACCTAACAATTGGGATGAACTATAAGTTTCTTGCAATTTAAGGTGAAATCCGTACTTTCTATATTCAGATTCAAATTGAGAGCTTAATTCATCAAGATAATCCTTAAGTTCATCTGGTCGGACTTGGGATTTTGGGATCATTAAGATGACTCTGAGATCATCACCATTAACCATAATGAAGAATGGAAAACGTGTAATAAATGCTACTCTGTTAGCAACAGTATCATAAATCCAAGTCCAGAATTTTTGTGCCAAGCCTTCAATTCCTCCGTATTGCCCTTCCCAAGTATATTCAAATAATCCGTCTGAGACAAGATACCTTGAGGCTTCAAAGCACGTCATTATATTAGAGTAATGGTTAATTCCAAATATCTTATCAAAGAATTCCTTTCCGACTGGTTCACAAAATGCTCTAATAAAATTGTTATTCCATGCTTCTACATCAATTGAAAAGTTGACAACGTAATGATCAATATTATCATGCTCTAATCTGCTGAAGGTGTACATCAATGATCAATATTAATTTTATGCCTTATAGTACATCGTTCAAAATCATCCAGTTCATGAGTTTTGCGTCGAGGACCAATTTTGCGCGGTGTCGTAACTTTTTTCGACGTTGAAGCTGCCTCCTTACCTTCTTTGCTGATTTTCGACACTGTTTTTTCAGATATACCTAAAACAACGTCAAATTATTTATTATTATATAATCATGACGTAACTCTCTATTTTTCTATTATTTTTCTGAATACGCTATAGATGAAGAAGATATGATCGCATCCTTAATTTTAATAACAAAATTATATATCATCAGAAAATTAAACGAATTTGGACTTATGAACAAAAATTAACTACTTTTTTCCACTGGTGGCATTAAACAGCAAGGGTGATTAAACTGATGCTGGTAACCCTATTTCACTAACCTGTAATGGCGGCGACCCTAGCTTGTACACATCTTAATGGAATAATTAGGGCATCGTTACGTTTTTCACGTTCACAAAACTCCTTCACTTTCAACACCATCATTCTTTCACCACTTTTCAACGTTTTCGGCATGATTTTCTCTAGGAATTACAATTATAGTAATAAAAACTCGCAGCGTATGTTCACCGTGTTGACGACACTGGTGCCAACATGACGACAAAGGAACTATTTGATGAAACGCACTTTAGACTCTTCTTCAGAGTCAGTTTCGTCGTCACTGTCATCTTGTAAATTTATTATTAATTCAAAATCAGTGTTAAAATATTTCATATATTCAGTTTCTTTTTTAATTACACTATTGCAAGTATTACGCCATGTCTCACTCGTTATTTTTGTGATACTCTCTTCAATAAGTTTTTCTGTGTTGGTCATATTTTGCTCAACGTTTCTTAGAGCAATGGCAATTTCTCAGCACGTGTGTTGTGGTACGATGCATTATCTAGTACTATTACGGAGCGATCTGGCAAATTTGGCAGCAACTTTTTATTCAATCATTTTACGTAATTTTCAAAACTCATGTTGGAATGGTAGTCTCCAGCTGTGGAATTAGCTTTGTAGATTAAGCAAGCGTTCTCAATAAATCCGACATCGGTTCCAGCGTGTACTAAAATAAAACGAGTCCCTGTACTAAGCTTTTTTAAAAATGGAGATGGTTTGTCTTTTTGGGCCCAGGTGTTATTTCGAACATGTGTTGTCAGTACATAGCTTTCGTCAGTATAGACAATAGGCCGTCCTTGAGAGCGGTATTCCTTCATTTTTTTAAAATATTTCAATCTCCACATCTGGATATCATGCCGTTCAACTAGAACTTTCCTATTGTTATCGGTTTTACGCCACTTGTAGCCCAATTTATTTACTAATTTACGAAGCGTTGCCAGACATCCATCGAAACCTTTGAATTTAATTTTTTTTCATTTAAGACTGACCTTAGTTTTGCCAAAGTTGGAATTTGTTTTTGTATGATATGAAAATCTTGTATGGTGCTCCGAACAACGTCAGCCAGAAGTCCATCTATGTCTACTTTATTTTCTCTCTTTCTTCGATTTTTCATCGGTGAAATAAAATTCGAAGATGTGCTTGCTTTTGACATGTCTCTTTCTTCTTGTAATATTTTTTGCACTGTTCTTTCACTAACTCCCGTCGCTGCTGCAGTGCGCTTTGTAATATTACGCAAATGTGATATATCACAATTTGGTTCTCGATGAAGTTCTGTGAATTCATATTCTCCTTTGAGAAAATGATAAACATTTGCAATCATTTGACGACCCTAAAATAAACAATACATGAATAAAATCAAGTTTAACATGTTATTACTAAACTAACTAAATACATTAATTAATCACACACAACATAAATACACACCAAACATAAACATTAATTTGCCTTACCTCACTGCGAACAACTTTTCTTCGTTTACTCGTACCTTCCATGCTGACGGTATTCGATGAATAATTCTGGCGTGAACCAAATAGCACTACTGACTCGGCCGGCGACTCGGCCAAAACTGAGCTCTCCCGAGCTTACGCATGCAAAGACAGTGTGCATGTACATTTACACACACAAACGTGGCTCACCCGCGCTCGTTTTTTTTTTTTATTTTTTTTATTAGAAATTTGAGTGCGTTTGATCTCTATCTAGCCTGATGGGAAGCTAAGATGAGGTCTAAGGTGTATCACGCAGACTCAAAAAATGCCTGTTCACTCTTGCCTTGAAAATCCCTAAATTATATGTATGGGGAAACATCGACGCAGGGAGGGAATTCCACACCTTAGCGGTTCGCACAATGAAGGAGGAGGCGAATCGAGAGGTACGATGAGGAGGAATATCGACCACAAATGGGTGGAATCCCTGTCCACGTCGTGTTGTCCGATGGTGGAATGGTGCAGGGGGAATTAAATTATGTAATTCCTGCGCACACTCCCCGAAGTGCAACCTGTAGAAGACACACAGACTTGCTACCAGTCGGCGATGTTCGAGGCTGTGGAGCCGTCCTGCCGTAAGCAACTCATCACCAACGAGTCTTCTGGCACGTCTGTCGATAGCTTCCAGGGCTTCGAGCTGATAGCGGGCAGATCCATCCCATAGGTGGGAGCAATACTCCATACATGAGCGGACTTGAGCTGTGTAAAGGCTCAACAGTTGGTCAGGGGTAAAATATCGTTGGACCTTGGAGAGGATGCCCAGTTTTTTAGAAGCCGTCTTAGCCCTGGACTCAATATAGCTACCGAAGTTAAGATTTGATGAGAGATCGATACCGAGAAGTTCGAGATGACGGGTGATAGGAACAGGCACACCCCGGAAAGTGGGAGCCAAGTTGAAAGGGCTCTTTTTAGCAGAGAAGAGACACGCCTGTGTCTTAGAGGCATTGAATCTCACAAGGTTGGCATCACCCCAATCGGAGACAGCTTGCAGAGTAAGATTGGTATGGAGCACCATTGCCTCTCTTAGTTCGTCTATTTCCGGTTTTTTTGCCCTTGCACTAGAAAAATATCTTTCCGTAACGGTGCTATCGTCTGCATACCCAAAAATACCGGGCTTTAGCAGATCGTTAATGTGAAGCAGAAATAGCGTTGCGGAAAGAACAGATCCCTGAGGTACTCCAGCATTAATTGCCAATAGGTCAGACGAGCAGCCGTCAAGAGTTACTCGAATAAACCGTTCCCTCAGGAAATCGGAAATCCAAGCACAAAGGGTGGGAGGGATACCGTAAGCGGAAAGCTTCGCTATAAGAGCGTCATGCCATACCCTGTCAAATGCCTTTGAAATGTCAAGTGAGACAGCAAGTGCCTCACCGTATTTTTCAAGGGCTTCACCCCAAAGATGTGTAGCGTACACAAGAAGATCCCCAGTAGATCGGTTCTGGCGAAATCCGTATTGCCGGTCACTGAGGAGATCATTGTCCTCAAGGTACGCAAGTAAGCGCTTGTTAATAACACGCTCCATTACCTTACACAGAATGGAGGTGATTGCAATTGGGCTCGCAATTGCTCGTGAGATAAAACATCTGTAAATGTAATAATAAACAGTTAGTACTTACCAGAAATTTGCATTTCACCGCTTACTTTTTGCCAGGCATTTTTCCTACAATTTTTATCACTGTAGGTTTTCGCCTTGACGTTAAACAGACATTCATATTTCTGTACTAAAAAAATTAATTTTTCAACTTCGTCCATTGTCGTTTAGTTCAGCACTGTCGTCCGTCCGTAGTGGTCGGCGTCTGACGCGGCACTGCGGCCGAGTAAGAGCCAGGCCACATTGCTGCGTTGCGTTGCGCTGCGTTGCGTCGTCGCAACTGATCAACGCAATCTATGCCACACCTGCGTTGCGTCGACGCACGACATCGCAACGTAAGAGGGCAACGCACGCCGTTGCAATCCTAGTGAAGCGTTTCAGTTCAGCCTTCGCAATGGATCGATACAAACGTGTTCTTTTGTTGCTTTTGTTACGCCACCGCCGAAACAAACTTAGAAACAAAAGAAGATTCTGGATATCTCCCTTGATTGCATTAAGAAATAGTGATGGTCAGTTTTTTATGCAGGAATATAGAGAGTTGTTGTTGGATGAACGTAAATTTTTCAAATTTTTTAGAATGAGTGTGGCCTGCTTTAAGTATTTGGTGAAAATCTTAGGACCACATTTAAAGAAGCAGTATACTAATTTTAGGAATCCCATAGAACCAATTGAAATGATTGGTATTACATTGAGGTAAGTAATAGAATATATTAATCTGTTATTCATTTATTATATTTTAACACAGTTTTATTTAAGTATTGGTATTAGAGATTTGCAAAATTATATTCTTCTTCTTGACTATCATCAGTGAAGTTATGAACTGTAGTGTTTGATGAGTAGGTAGTTTCCAAATCAGTTGTTTGATACCCCGATGGTGACTGGGTCTGTAGTCCAGTTTGGTATCCGCGTGACTGCCATATTGTTGATTGAGCCTGTTCCCCGAACCGCATTTCGGTAATGATATTTATAACTTTGCTCTGGAATGTCAATGTTTGTAATTCCGTAAAGTCGTTCAAAGAAGGCAGAATTCCTTTAAAAAATGATAAGTGGCGATTTTCTTTTTCTTGCAACGCCTCTAACGCTTGTGCCTCGAATTCGTCTATTGCTGGGTTTGATGTCTTGCGTTTTGCAGGCACGTAGCGAGAAGGACCTGGAGGTAACGATGGCACTTCTGTTGTCGGTGTTGTATTGTCTTTTCGTTGCATATCTTCAGGCTCCATGTCAAGGCTACTGTCAGTTTTATTTTGAGCAACTTTTAGCAAAAACAGCAACTGATTGTAATAATGATATTTCTTAAATTTATTTGCCCCTGATCCAGATGTACTGTTCTCCTTTACTTTTTTTACGTATCGAAAAAAATTGTCCTTCACGCTTCTCCATTTTTTAACAACCTCATTACCTGCAAAAAAAATGTGTATGTAATATTTTTTTTTGTGTTTCTGTTTTAGATACTTGGGCAGCGGAAATTCGATGAACGACATGCACTTCAAATTTAAACGTGGAAGGTCAACAATTTCTATAATTATTTCGTCAGTTTGTCAAGTTATATGGAAATATCTTCGACCACAGTACATAGAAGATTTCACAGAAGAAAGAATAAAAAATATTGCATCAGATTTTGATCTCAAAGCTAACTTTCCTCATTGCTTCGGAGCAATTGATGGAAAACATATACGTACAATAAAACCTGCAAATAGTGGCTCTATGTTTTATAATTATAAAAATTATTTTTCAATCGTTTTGCTGGCGGTTGTAGATTCCAATTATAATTTTATATATGTAGACGTGGGTGCATACGGAAAGGAAAGTGATTCTACCATTTTTAGAAATTCGACACTGTACAAGATTTTAATGAGAAATGAACTACCATTGCCTGATCCTCGACCACTTCTAGATGAACATGGTAACGAGCCACCCGTCCCATATGTACTCGTCGGTGATGAAGCTTTTGGCTTAAATAAGCATGTTATGCGTCCATACGGCGGCCAAAATCTCGATGTGAAAAAAAGAGTTTATAATTATCGCCTTAGCAGAGCTCGTAGATACGTGGAATGTGCATTTGGGATTATGGCAAATAAGTGGCGTATTTTACATAGGCCAATCGATACAGCGTATAATTTAACTACTGATATTGTGAAGGCTTGTTGTGTTTTACACAATTTGGTCACAAGACACGATGGTTTAAGGCAACAAGACAAATTGACAATAAATATGTTCCCACAATTGCAACCCAATATCAATGAAGAATCATTAGCTGTAAATTTTATCAGAGATCAATTCGCTAATTATTTTATGAGTCCCTTAGGGGCTTTACCATGGCAGATGAAGAAGATATAAATTAACATAAGTATTAAATTAATAAATATAATATAACATATAACTCACCAATTTTGTTCTTTTTTGTATCCTCCAATTCATCGTAATCTTTAAATAAATTTTTAAAAACAGCTGTCCATTCATTTGCTTTCCGAAATTTATCACTGTAATGTTCATGTCCTTTATCCCAAATGATCGGTCGTTCTTGTACCAGGGAGATGAGAAAATCTATATCGATATCGTCTACACTCATTCTCAGATAAAAAATGTCGTTGCGCTACGCACGTCAGTGGAACACTGTCCGTCGTCGCACCGGAGCTCCGACAGCGCAGCGCATCACCCTGCCTCCCGCTTCGTCTCTTGTCCGTCGCTCCGTTGAAACGTCGCATGCGACGACGCAACGCATCAGTGGGGCATGTCATAAAAAATATATGTAAAACGTCGCAGCGTTGACGCAGCGACGACGCGACGCGACGCAACGCACCAATGTGGCCTCTCTCTAAGAGCCAGTCCACACGGCGCGTTGCGTTGCGTTGCGTCGTCGCAACGCAAATATTTTGACGCATAGCCGGCCACACGGGCGCTGCGCCATCGCAGCGTTACTATGACGCAGTCTTCGTTCCGTCGGCGCAGCAGTCTATAGCAAATCATGGATCGGAAAAGACGTCTAGCATTGCTCCTATTACTACGTCACCGCCGAAATCGACGCAAGATCACAAGACGGTACTGGATCAGTCCTTTCATTTCATTAAGAAATCGTGATGGACAGTTTTTTTTTTAGAATATCGGGAGTTGCTATTAGACGAAAAGAAGTTTTATAATTTTTTTAGAATGAGTGTATCCAGCTTCGAATGTTTATTGAAGTCCTTAGAACCACACATACGAAAAAACTATACTAATATGAGGAATCCAGTGGAACTAGTAGAAATGCTGGGAATTACTTTAAGGTAACTATATAAATATATTTAAGTAATAAAAATATAACAGTTTTTTTGGTTTGTTTAATTAGTAATCAACTCACAAATAATCAGCAATTGTCATAATTTTAAATTTAGACATTATTAAGAGAGATATCATCCAGTAATTACAAATTAGAGAAATCGTATTCAGTTTCTTCACTTGCTTGAGATGTTTCTGGAGATGTAATTGAATTATTATAATCAGAAATGTATGTACTTTGAAAATTTGCTGTTTGATACCCATATGATGGTTGGTGAGACGTTGATGGGCCACTCACATATGATGATGTTTGTCCATACCGCATTTCATCTATAATTTGTATAACTTTACTTTGGAAACGGAGAGTTTCTCGGTCGGAAAATTCTTGAATAGATGGCAATATAGCTCTGAAAAAGGACATATGGCGATTTTCCGGCTCCTTGAGAAGTTTTAGTCCTTCTCTTTCAAACTCATCCATTTGCATTGCCCTTTTGCGCGCGACTGGAACATAGCGCGGAGTGTTGTCTGTGGTAATGTCATCATTTGTAGACGTAGATTCATTGTTGATTTCTCTAGGCGAGTCTAAGCTAGATTCGGTGGCATTTTGTTCCACTTTTCTCAAAAAAAGAAGTTGATTATATAAATGATACTTCTTTAGTTTCGTAGCGCCCGAGCCCGATTTTGATGCTTCTTTTAATTTTTTTGAATATCTGAAGTAATTATCTTTTACACTTCTCCATTTCTTTATTAAATCATTACCTGCAAAACCAATAGTAAACATGATTTAATAATTTATACATAGTGAATTACTCGATAAAATTTAATGACATATTCAGATATCGTTAACAAACACTATGTGACCGACTCTGGAATCGTGAAAATATAACAGCTGTTACATACAAAAAGCAATACCTACTGAATCAAAATGTATGCAACAGCTGCTATTTTTTTCGCGATTCCAGAATTAATTGGTTACATAGAGAAAGTTATTTGCTATCGATGTCTGAATATGTCAGTATTTTTTTTCGGGTATCTATCTATCTCATAAATGCATATTATAATAATTATTTTCGTTTCAGATACCTAGGAAGTGGAAATTCAATAACTGATTTACATTTCAAATTCAAACGGGGAAAATCTACTATTGCATATATGATACAAAGAGTTTGTCGTGCTATATGGACCAATCTTCTTCGAGACAACATCCCTGAACTGACAACTGAAAGTTTCCAAACAATAGCGAGGGGTTTTGATGTAAAGGCAAATTTTCCTCACTGTGTTGGTGCCATCGACGGCAAACACATCCGCGTGTGTAATCCTGCAAATAGTGGCTCACTTTTATTTAATTATAAAGCCTTTTTTTCGATTGTGTTGCTAGCTATTGTGGATTCAAATTACAAATTCGTATTTGTCGACATCGGTGCATACGGAAAAGAATGCGATTCAACCATATTACAAAATTCTAAACTGTACGAGCTAATGATTAACAACAACTTACCACTACCTCAACCCCAGCCAATCTCTGGTAGCAATATACCAACCCCGTATGTATTTGTGGGTGACGAAGCTTTTGGACTGAGCAAACATATTATGCGTCCATATGGCGGTCAAAATCTCGACTTACAACAAAAGGTTTTCAATTACCGTCTAAGCAGAGCCAGAAGATATGTCGAATGCGCTTTTGGGATTATGGCTAACAAATGGCGCATTTTTCACAGACCGATAGACGTGTCCTATGACTTCGCTACTGACATTATAAAAGCATGTTGTGTATTACACAATTTTGTCGCTGATCGAGATGGTTTTAGACAAAGAGATAAATTTGCTATAAGTGTTGATGAATTTCTCCCAATACAACCCGCACATGAAGAACAGACAGCACCGAATGTCATAAGACAGCAATATGCGACCTATTTTATGACTAGAGGAACTCTGCCTTGGCAGCTAAATAAGGTATAATTGTATTATGAGGGTTTTCAAGATTTTCTTGCACCGCCAATTCCGCGATCAGTAAAAAAATAATATTTTATACCTACTCAGCGTAGTCTAGGTTAGTTTTGAGCTAAGTAATAAAATAGTACTCACGCTAATCTAGATTCCCTTAGTTTTAAAATTTTAGAGTGTCGAGATATTAATTTTGTACTGATCGCGGAATTGACGGTGCAAGAAAATCTTGAAAGCCCTCTTAAATAAAAAAAAAAAACATAAATATCTGTACTGTGAACTCACCAACTTTGTTTTTTCGTTCAGCTGTGAAATTCTCGTAATCAGGAAATAAAACTTTTGATATGTCTTCCCAGGCTTTTGTTTTTAAATTTTTATTTTTAAAATCTACGTTTGACTTGTCCCATATAATTTCCCTTTCCTGTATCAATGTAATCAAGTAATCTATGTCAAGTTCTTCAATGGTATTCATTTTACCCTGCAAATAAAACTAAATACAAAAACGTAAACGTAAAACGAAATGAGCTTCCGTGTATCCTCTCTGTCAACGCACAAGCAACTAGCGCTGGCGCTCCGACGTCGCACGAGTACACCCCCTCTCGCTTCGTCTCGGGGGCTGCTGTCCGTCATGTGTGCCTTGCGACGACGCAACGCGCCGTGTGAACACCTTGGTTATTTGTATGTAAAACAACGCAAGGACAGCGCTGCGACGACGCAACGCTGACGCAACGCACCATGTGGACTCGCTCTAACGCGCGGCGACTCGCGAATCCGCTCGACTCCAGCCGAGCGTCGAAGCGCGAATGCGCGCGTCAACGCGCGTCGACGCGCGCTTCCATATTTACATAGCACAAATTTGTACTTAAATAATGAAACAATAGAGATGAATATGCTATAGGCTGAAAAATATGACGCGTCGCGTCGCTTCGACTCTGTGCCAGTGTGAGTTGAGCCTAACCCTAGTCAAATTATACTTTTACAACAGTCTTGACTGTTAAGTATCTTGGCCGGCAATTAACTTTTTATTTTTTAAAAAGCTTAATACGTCCGCTCTTCCCCCTTACGAAAATGAAACAATAAAGTGGCTCTCAAACTTTATAAGGAATGACTTTTCGCCAAAATTATTATTTAAAATAAAACAAATTAAATCAAATAAATTTTGAAGTACACATAGGCCACAAGCTGGACGGCAGCGGTGACGTGCGTCACTTAAGTGTACGATCTAATTCGCATAACAACTTTACCTAAAATTTTAATATAGGTAACCCGAACTGGCTGTTTAAGGCATTTAAGTAAAGAAAAAAATTATTAAAATCACTATAAAAGTATGTAGGTACATAAATGTACATAATTTAACAAAATAATGTAGAAATAAACGTAAGTAGCAAAAGAGCTACCTCGCGTAACAATGAAGTATGTCTTAAATTCTTATATAAACTGTTATGGCAATGTAGATTATACTCCAAGTGGCGTTTGTTATCTAGAAGCATCGAAACGGATATTCAACTAGCTGATAAGATCAAGAAAACTATGTGTTTGTTGCACAATATAATTATTGATAAAGAGGGTTTTGATCGAAACTTGACTTCGGTAAATATTGTTAGACGAAGATGGCACAATCAAAGACTGAGTCCGCCTAGTGATGTTGCTACAAACGTCAGAAATAATTTTGTTCAATATTTCAAACATAATCACTTGATATATAATTAAAATAGGTACAAATACTTTATTATTAATATTTTATAACTACAAAATTAAAATAAATCGAACCGATTATTAAAAGTACTTACCATCCTGTTTCATTTCCAAACTGATCTCTTTCCAACACTTATCTGTAACATTTCTGTTGCTGTGGAACTTATGAGTTTTGTCCCATAAACATTGTTTATCAAACACCAAGGCTATCAAAACTTCGTTATCCAAATCCATTTTCAATAATTATTTATAAACACACACCCTACACCAGTAAATGCTTAAACCCGTATGGCTCGGTCCAGGTAGTCGGCACCGACAAGTTACAACCTGTTTCTTTATAAGTGAGTGAATAGATTATTATTGAAATATTATACCTGCGCCGATCGGTACCGACCCGTACAGATTTGTCTGTACCGGAAACCTGTTTCTTTATGTAAGCACCCTAAGGGTTCTTTGTCATTTGCGCTTTAACAAATTTCAAAATACGAGATATCAAAACCACTTGTGCAAATATTTCGCTCCACTGCACATACGATAAATTCAAAATTTGTGGGATGAATAACCGTGCTTTTACAGGTTAAACAACTTCTAGCTTGGTCACAGTTAGGATGGGTGACCGTGCTTTCAATCTTAATGTTGTCCAAGTCAAATGTTGAGATTCTTATGAATAAATTTCAGTTTTCTCTACCTACATAACTTGGCAGCTATTTAAATTTCAATTGTTTTGTCGGAATTTGAACTTGGCATTTTTACATTTATGTTTTTGATGGGATAAAATAAACACCCGAGAACCAGGACAAATTAAAAAAGGCCATTTACCAACTTGCCCTGGCTGGGAATCGAACCCAAAACCTCCGAGTGACGGACTAGCGTGTTAAGGAATCGCCACGGAGGTCGACTAATAAATTAAAAAAGTAATAAATTTTACGCAAGATTCGAATAACTATGACTTGGATTTTTTAGAAAGTGCTATTTGAATTTCACATATATTTAAACTCGCTTTTTAAATAAACGTCTTGCAGTCACCCACACTACTGTATTTTCGACTTTACTTTTTCTACTGATAGCCTGTCAACTAAAGTGTTAAGTACATTATAATGACGTCTGACAAGGCCTTAATTCAGAAATAATAATTCAAACGAAATAATTCTTTGATTTGATTGATTTGAAAATTTTAATAAATATAACTGGAAGTCTTGACGAAAATAAAAAAGTAAGCTGTATACTAATTCTACGTTACAATTTATGATTACCTACATCTATTGTCCAGTTTACACATTATTAACTCTATGCAACGTTATCTTGACATTTTTATCCCCCTAGCGGGAAAATTTTGCATATTTCAGAGCCAAATCCGACCATGTGGATTTCTAGATACGGTCCTTAAGCAGACAACACTCAATATACCAGGATAAAACGGTTTTGATAATTGGTTATTTATGGACATTGTTTAAAATTATAAGAACTGCTATTGTTCTTTTGTGGGTGCGTGCTGTCAGACGACCTGAGTGGTTCAGTAGTCAACATGCAAGAGGTCCCGGGTTCAATTCCCGGCCGGGACAGAAATTGAAATGAGTTTAAATTTCTGCTAAAACCACTGACATGACAAAAAGCTAACAAAATATTAAATTATAATGACATTTATTCATAGCCTTGCCTGCTCACAACCTCGCCATTGGTTTCCATAGAAAGAGAACACACATTGGAGCACTATTCAACTTCCATTGAAATATAAAGTTTAAAAAAAACAAAGTACTAAAAATAATAACATTTTATTCATCATAATCAAAATCAGATTCGAGAAACTCAATACCAGAGAGGGAATCGTCACTCACTATCGTCTTCACGAACATTTATAATAAATGGTTCCAGTTCAGTCTCTGTAATTCTGTCTCTAGTTTTATATTCATTTTCCACATTAATTATGTGGTCAAGGATTTTCTTCCAGTCGCTTGCAGTGATGGTTGAGAAACATTCTCGAATTAATTCTTCGGTGTGAGTGCCATGCACGCCCAAATTTTTGCTTGCAATCTTTCGTTTGACCAAGCTCCATATAAGTTCTATCGCATTGAGGTCGCAGTGATACGGAGGCAACTTTAAAACTTCATGCCCATGCTGTTTCAGTAACTCTTCTGCTTTATATAGAGGAGTTGGTTTATTTTCTTGCACTAGACATAAGAGCTCAGCCTTTGTAAAGCATTCGTCAAACGAAATATTATTATCATAATCCTCCTTCTGACGCAGTCGGGTAATTATGCTATACTTGAATCAAAATCAAATATTCAGTAATTCAAATATTTATTTAGTTATTAGGCCTTAGCAGGCACTTTTACACGTCAAAATTTGAGTGTACAATAAGTGTAATCTTTATTTATATCTAAATTATTTTTTCTTTTTTTTAATAGCTACCGATACTAGCGTTTCGCAACAACCACTGCTGAGAAGAAACTCCGAAAGAAAATCATTTACACAGTATTGGTCGCCTACGCGCCAGAAGGGGTTTGTAAATTTACAAAGATATGTCTAAAACAATGTTATCACATATTACAACTATGAACAAATTATCTGTAATATTCTCATTCTCTTGCAACATTGTGCTACGCACAATTCAATTCAATTCAATATATCTTTATTATCATAGGATATTTATAATATCTCTTAATAATAGTCTGTTTTGTTTTGCACAAATGTTGACGTCAAATCGTTACTGTGGGCGCTTTTAGTGTCACGCGGATTTGCTCACGCACGCGGGATTGGCCCGCATGCGTAAAATTTCACGCTGCGGATCATACGCAGCATGAGTTTCAGTTTTCTACGGGCTGCGTAACGGTATAGACGTGTTCAAAAATGATCAATGTCAGAAGAATATCTGTCGCTTACATACTTTACAAACGACGAAACAAGAAGACAAGAGTACATGTTGATCCCTTTCTTGAAAATAGGCTTCTTGCTGGGGCGTTTGTTACACACTTTGGAAAACTACAAAATAATGAACGTAAATTTAAAAATTACTTTCGAATGTCCATTCGTTCTTTTGATGAACTGTTGTGTAAAATTGAGAATAAGCTACAAAAAAGCAGTTTACGAAGGATTACAATACAACCGATTGAGAGGCTCGCTATTACATTAAGGTAAGTTTAAAATTTTAAATATTTAATTTCCTGCTATGATTTAGTGGAAAGGGATTTGAACAGGTAGGATAAACGTACCAATCCCAAACCAGTAAAGGACTTTTTTGACTTCAAATTACTGTCATGTGTAAATTTACATGTGCAAAAAAAAAATTTGTCATGTACTCTGGTCAACTGCAAAAATGTTAAACAAAAATCAAATCAATGATTTTTTCGGTAGTTGACCATCGTGGTCAACTATTGAGACATCATACAACACATGTTCTAGTAATTATCCAGTCTAAATAAACGGTATAATAATGATTTTTTGTTTGAAATATCGTAAAGTAACGCGTCATTGGTTATTAATTGTTGAAATTTCATAAAATAAGATTATTTCACTCATAAAATGTCACCATTAAAGTGGAATCATTCCTACCTTTCATCACACGCTACTTATTATAATATAGATAAAAGTTATAGGTTTGCACATGACAGTAATTTAAAGTCAAAAAAAGTCCTTAATTGGTTTGGGATTGGTACGTTCAACCTACATACACAATCCTTTTTTTTATCTGATAAAGTACACATGGCCACAGATCAAGTTACCCAAAACCAGCATAAATGGAACTCGCGCCTTGCGTATTATCATACTTAGGTAACCCGTCGGAGTCCCGCTTATACTGGATTTGAGTAACTTGATCTGTGCCGTGTGTACAACCGCACTCATATGACTAAACAAACAATTAGAGAGAAACTGGAGAAAAAAAGTTAATCGTACTCATTTTAATAAAAAGAGTTTTATTCATAAATTAAAAAATCAAATTTTACATCATTCATTTCTTTGTAAATTTGTATCCTGAGCGTTGACATTTCTTTCGCCTGTAGATGATGTTGTTGCTGGGGTATAAATTACGTCATAAGATGTGATATTAAACAAGCCGCTTTCAGTCGAAATAAGAGTTTCATTGTCATTCACTGCAGCAGAACTAATAGCATTGTCGTTAAGACTCGAAGTATCCTGGATTATACTATTGGTTTGGTAATCTTGATTTATCGGTGACAAACTGTCAAGCTCAGTAAAAGCACTAGAACTTGTTGTAGGTATGGGACTGTAGTATGCAGGTTGTGTTTGACTTTCCATTTCCATAACTATATTTAACACTTTTGTTCTGAACATTAGTTTTTGATATCTAGTGAATCCTTTTAATGAAGGCTGCAGAGACTGAAAGAAAGCCAAATCCTCACTTTCTAGCTCCAGTTGATTAGACTTTAAGCATTCTAATAACTGTGCCTCAAATTCAGATGGTGCTTGCTTTTTAGATTTTACTTGTTTTTGTTTTGATGTTGGGTGAGAACTTTCTTGACGTGAAGTATCTGGTTGCGTGGACTCATTACGTGTTTCTAAATTACGTTGTGATGTTAGTTGAGAACTTTCTTGACGTGAAGTACCTGGTTGCGTGGACTCATTAGGTGTTTCTAAATTACTTTGTTCAGACATTTCTTCACAGAGTGACTCTTCTCCAACAGTTTCCGTTGTACTGTCTAAGAAAGTCAAAATGTCATAGTAAGAATATTTCTTCTTCTTCTTACTCCCAGAGCCGGATGGCTGATTTTTTTCAGATATCTTGTCTTTCTGGTAAGTGTCCCTTGCTGTTCGCCAGCGTTGTTGTATTTTCTTGTCTGAAATGACAAAATATAATAAGTAAGTGGCAAAAGTACACACAGTTTCAGATCAAGTTACCCAAAACCAGTACCAATAAACGGAACTTGCTCGGGCCTCGCCGGGCGGCGAGTCGTCTACGATAATAAACAACGCATGAGTCCTGTTTATACTGGTTTTGGGAAGCTTGATCTGTGGCCGTGTGTACAAATCTGATATTAGTTGGAAATTTAACTGCATTCGATTAAAGGCCCTCCTTAATTCACACATGTTGTCAACTTTACACTGTCTCATGAAGCATTAGATAAATCAAGCAATATATATATACCTATACAGAGTGGAAAAATAAGGCCGCAGTTGAAGGAAAAGTACCCATAATATTGATGATGGCAAATTTTACTGAATGGAAATAATTCATTTTTTACAAAAATAATTAGAATTTCATTTAAGGATTTTTGGAAAAACACCGGATTGAATCGGGAAATTTGTTTATTTGTTACAGTAAAATTTGCCATCATCAAAATTAAGGTGAAAACTTCCGGAAGTCACTAGCGCTGTAAGTTTTTAATTGTTTTAACAAAAATTTTCTTTATTTGCATCTGTCAACCTTCATGAAGGAGGACTTCTGGCCGCAGGGTGTCGTGTTTCGGAAGTTCCGAGGGCGGCTGCCCGCTGACACCGTGCACACGTCGGCGACATTACGTGTGAAATAATTAAAATAGTTTTTGTATATAAAATAATATGTATGTTAGTCTGTAAGGTATATATCTATGGGCCTCTGTTTACATTACCATCTTGTAATGTAAATATTGCCTGAAATAAACGATATTTTATTATATTATATTATATATATTTATTAGATTCCTTTCATTTGCCGTAAATTTTACCATAGGGGTTAATTTATACAAAGAAGATTTCTTATAAAATATTTACAGCATAGTTATGTGTCTCAAATCTGCTAAAAGTGGCCACTTTTAGCAGATATGAGATACATAACTATACTTCGAACTTTTCATATGAAATCATAACTGCATAAATACCCCCCTATGATAACATTTTCGGCAAATCATAGAAATCTAACGTAGCTATAGTACTGTAGTTAAAACGAATTAAAAACTTCTAGCGCTAGCTACTTCCGTGCCCTTTCACCTTAAGGGTATTTATTTTTCTTCTGAAGTAAAATTCGAGCGGTGCATGCTGTCTTATGTCTGATGTCAGCATTATTAATATATTATGTTATCATATTATTAATATATTGTTTTTGTTTTCAGATATTTGGCAACTGGTAATACATTCACTGATCTACACTATTCCTATCTGATTGGAATTGCAACAATTAGCGAAATAGTAAGACAAGTTTGTTACATAATATGGATTGAACTAAAGTCTGAATGTATTCCACAGCTTAATGGGATCAAATGGAAAGAAATCGCAGAGGGATTTCTCACATATACAAATTTTCCTAATTGCTTGGGTGCTATTGATGGAAAACATATAAGAGTGATTCGGCCGCCGCACAGTGGATCACTATATTTTAATTATAAGAAATATTATTCTGTAGTGCTCCTCGCAATGTGTGATGCTGATTATAATTTTACATATATTAATGTCGGTACCAGTGGAAGCAACGCCGATTCAACCATCTTTAGAAGGAGTCAATTGTATACGAAACTGGAAAGTAACACGTTGGGTATCCCTGACCCGCAAGAGTTGCCTATTATTTGCCCCGAAGTAGCTTATCCATCTAGTGTAAGAGCAAAGTTGCCGTTCGTGATAGTGGGAGATGAGGCATTTGGTTTATCATCACATGTGATGCGGCCTTATGCTCGTGATAATTTACCTTACAAAAAGAAAATATTTAATTACCGTCTGTCCAGAGCTAGAAGGTACATAGAATGCACTTTTGGAATTATGTCAAATAAATTTAGAATATTTCACAGATCCATGACTGTCAAGTTAGATCTAGCACAATTAATAGTCAAGACGGCATGTGTACTTCACAATTTCATAAGGAAACGGGATGGCTACATGGTCAGCCATACATTTGTCACAAATGGTTTTACGGGACCACTACCCAGGCAGCAGACTGAAAGTAGTAATACGTCGGCAAGTAATATCAGAGATATATTTGCAGATTACTTTATCAATGAAGGAAAAGTCTCCTGGCAACACCGATATATAATTAATTAACTAAACTCAAAAGGTTTTAGAAGGTTTTTGATGTTATTTGTGAATTAAATAATTATGCTTATATTAATAAAGTAATGATGGTTGTATAAATAAAATAATGAACCAAACACATACCCGCCACTTTTCTTTCCTCTTCGCTCAAATTTTCGTAGTTAGGTGCCAATTCCTTCAAAATATCTCTCCATGCAGCCTCCCTCGCGTCCCTGTTTTTGTATAATTCATTGCGTTTATCCCACAAAACGGGCCGCAGATGAACTTCAATGATTACTCGTTCTGTATCGATTTTCATTTCGGTAGTACAATACGGCGCGTGCGCCCCGCTCGACTCTAAAATGGGCACTGAAGTTGTAGGCAGCGCTTACGCATGCGGATACCCCGCACCGGGGTGACGCCCCGCACAGCGCCCCGCGTCCCGCGTGCGTTTATCACGCTTTACAATAGATACCTATATGAAATTGTTCTTTGCGGATGCTACGCATGCGGGCCAATCCCGCGTGCGTGAGCAAATCCGCGTGACACTAAATCCGCTCGACTCCAGCCGAGCGTCGAAGCGCGAATGCGCGCGTCAACGCGCGTCGACGCGCGCTTCCATATTTACATAGCACAAATTTGTACTTAAATAATGAAACAATAGAGATGAATATGCTATAGGCTGAAAAATATGACGCGTCGCGTCGCTTCGACTCTGTGCCAGTGTGAGTTGAGCCTAACCCTAGTCAAATTATACTTTTACAACAGTCTTGACTGTTAAGTATCTTGGCCGGCAATTAACTTTTTATTTTTTAAAAAGCTTAATACGTCCGCTCTTCCCCCTTACGAAAATGAAACAATAAAGTGGCTCTCAAACTTTATAAGGAATGACTTTTCGCCAAAATTATTATTTAAAATAAAACAAATTAAATCAAATAAATTTTGAAGTACACATAGGCCACAAGCTGGACGGCAGCGGTGACGTGCGTCACTTAAGTGTACGATCTAATTCGCATAACAACTTTACCTAAAATTTTAATATAGGTAACCCGAACTGGCTGTTTAAGGCATTTAAGTAAAGAAAAAAATTATTAAAATCACTATAAAAGTATGTAGGTACATAAATGTACATAATTTAACAAAATAATGTAGAAATAAACGTAAGTAACAAAAGAGCTACCTCGCGTAACAATGAAGTATGTCTTAAATTCTTATATAAACTGTTATGGCAATGTAGATTATACTCCAAGTGGCGTTTGTTATCTAGAAGCATCGAAACGGATATTCAACTAGCTGATAAGATCAAGAAAACTATGTGTTTGTTGCACAATATAATTATTGATAAAGAGGGTTTTGATCGAAACTTGACTTCGGTAAATATTGTTAGACGAAGATGGCACAATCAAAGACTGAGTCCGCCTAGTGATGTTGCTACAAACGTCAGAAATAATTTTGTTCAATATTTCAAACATAATCACTTGATATATAATTAAAATAGGTACAAATACTTTATTATTAATATTTTATAACTACAAAATTAAAATAAATCGAACCGATTATTAAAAGTACTTACCATCCTGTTTCATTTCCAAACTGATCTCTTTCCAACACTTATCTGTAACATTTCTGTTGCTGTGGAACTTATGAGTTTTGTCCCATAAACATTGTTTATCAAACACCAAGGCTATCAAAACTTCGTTATCCAAATCCATTTTCAATAATTATTTATAAACACACACCCTACACCAGTAAATGCTTAAACCCGTATGGCTCGGTCCAGGTAGTCGGCACCGACAAGTTACAACCTGTTTCTTTATAAGTGAGTGAATAGATTATTATTGAAATATTATACCTGCGCCGATCGGTACCGACCCGTACAGATTTGTCTGTACCGGAAACCTGTTTCTTTATGTAAGCACCCTAAGGGTTCTTTGTCATTTGCGCTTTAACAAATTTCAAAATACGAGATATCAAAACCACTTGTGCAAATATTTCGCTCCACTGCACATACGATAAATTCAAAATTTGTGGGATGAATAACCGTGCTTTTACAGGTTAAACAACTTCTAGCTTGGTCACAGTTAGGATGGGTGACCGTGCTTTCAATCTTAATGTTGTCCAAGTCAAATGTTGAGATTCTTATGAATAAATTTCAGTTTTCTCTACCTACATAACTTGGCAGCTATTTAAATTTCAATTGTTTTGTCGGAATTTGAACTTGGCATTTTTACATTTATGTTTTTGATGGGATAAAATAAACACCCGAGAACCAGGACAAATTAAAAAAGGCCATTTACCAACTTGCCCTGGCTGGGAATCGAACCCAAAACCTCCGAGTGACGGACTAGCGTGTTAAGGAATCGCCACGGAGGTCGACTAATAAATTAAAAAAGTAATAAATTTTACGCAAGATTCGAATAACTATGACTTGGATTTTTTAGAAAGTGCTATTTGAATTTCACATATATTTAAACTCGCTTTTTAAATAAACGTCTTGCAGTCACCCACACTACTGTATTTTCGACTTTACTTTTTCTACTGATAGCCTGTCAACTAAAGTGTTAAGTACATTATAATGACGTCTGACAAGGCCTTAATTCAGAAATAATAATTCAAACGAAATAATTCTTTGATTTGATTGATTTGAAAATTTTAATAAATATAACTGGAAGTCTTGACGAAAATAAAAAAGTAAGCTGTATACTAATTCTACGTTACAATTTATGATTACCTACATCTATTGTCCAGTTTACACATTATTAACTCTATGCAACGTTATCTTGACATTTTTATCCCCCTAGCGGGAAAATTTTGCATATTTCAGAGCCAAATCCGACCATGTGGATTTCTAGATACGGTCCTTAAGCAGACAACACTCAATATACCAGGATAAAACGGTTTTGATAATTGGTTATTTATGGACATTGTTTAAAATTATAAGAACTGCTATTGTTCTTTTGTGGGTGCGTGCTGTCAGACGACCTGAGTGGTTCAGTAGTCAACATGCAAGAGGTCCCGGGTTCAATTCCCGGCCGGGACAGAAATTGAAATGAGTTTAAATTTCTGCTAAAACCACTGACATGACAAAAAGCTAACAAAATATTAAATTATAATGACATTTATTCATAGCCTTGCCTGCTCACAACCTCGCCATTGGTTTCCATAGAAAGAGAACACACATTGGAGCACTATTCAACTTCCATTGAAATATAAAGTTTAAAAAAAACAAAGTACTAAAAATAATAACATTTTATTCATCATAATCAAAATCAGATTCGAGAAACTCAATACCAGAGAGGGAATCGTCACTCACTATCGTCTTCACGAACATTTATAATAAATGGTTCCAGTTCAGTCTCTGTAATTCTGTCTCTAGTTTTATATTCATTTTCCACATTAATTATGTGGTCAAGGATTTTCTTCCAGTCGCTTGCAGTGATGGTTGAGAAACATTCTCGAATTAATTCTTCGGTGTGAGTGCCATGCACGCCCAAATTTTTGCTTGCAATCTTTCGTTTGACCAAGCTCCATATAAGTTCTATCGCATTGAGGTCGCAGTGATACGGAGGCAACTTTAAAACTTCATGCCCATGCTGTTTCAGTAACTCTTCTGCTTTATATAGAGGAGTTGGTTTATTTTCTTGCACTAGACATAAGAGCTCAGCCTTTGTAAAGCATTCGTCAAACGAAATATTATTATCATAATCCTCCTTCTGACGCAGTCGGGTAATTATGCTATACTTGAATCAAAATCAAATATTCAGTAATTCAAATATTTATTTAGTTATTAGGCCTTAGCAGGCACTTTTACACGTCAAAATTTGAGTGTACAATAAGTGTAATCTTTATTTATATCTAAATTATTTTTTCTTTTTTTTAATAGCTACCGATACTAGCGTTTCGCAACAACCACTGCTGAGAAGAAACTCCGAAAGAAAATCATTTACACAGTATTGGTCGCCTACGCGCCAGAAGGGGTTTGTAAATTTACAAAGATATGTCTAAAACAATGTTATCACATATTACAACTATGAACAAATTATCTGTAATATTCTCATTCTCTTGCAACATTGTGCTACGCACAATTCAATTCAATTCAATATATCTTTATTATCATAGGATATTTATAATATCTCTTAATAATAGTCTGTTTTGTTTTGCACAAATGTTGACGTCAAATCGTTACTTACAGCTAAGTTTACGCCGCTTCCTAGGCGCAAGTGCAGAAGAAGCGGCAACAAACTGATTACATTGTTTGTTATGCCATAATTAAATTGAATTATAAGAATTACGAAATTTAAAATAATGTCAATTTGTAAATTTAGTATGTACCAATGTACCTAAATTATGACATGTCTGAGTATACAAACCTAGAAGAGGGACCCGCGCCAAGCTCAAACCTTTTTGTCTTTAAGATAGTCATCGGTCCTATAATAAGTCTTCTCACAAAGTACTTTCTTTACATAAGCTTTGAATTTTCTGTCTGGCATATCAAAGACCGATTCTGGCAATTTATTATAAAAACGTATACACTTCCCCATAAAACACTTACTGACTGTATTCAGCCTGTAATACGGGCTAACTAAGTCGTTCTTATTACGTAAATTTCTATCTGTAAAATCACTTCCTTTATTGAACATGGAATATTTTTCCTTATATACATTATATTTCCAAATATGAATTGTGATGCAAAAGTAAGTATACCTATTTCCTTGAATAATTATCTCAGTGAGTATAGCACGAATTGCTCTTTTTTGTAAAAAAAAATAGTCTGAATGTCTGCAATCTAATCGCAGCTACATGATTACAAAAAGTAATCGAAAAAAGGGTATGCGTAACCCCAGCACAATGTTGCGCCTTAGAGAAATGAGAGTATTACAGATAATTTGATCATAGATTTATATTAGCATTAGCAGCCATTGTTGAGACCAGAGTTGGGGATACCAACCCTGTTTTCGACAATGGATGCTAAAGTCGCAACCAATGACTCTATAGAGTTGGCTAGGCGTTGGTTAGACCTAGCCATAGACTCTATAGCGTCAGCGACGCGTTCTTCCGCCTGCAGTCGGCGTTCATCTAGTGCCCGCCGATCCTGCTCAGCCTCCCATGCCCACCGAGGCTGTGGTATTTCCACAGTACCTAGAACAAGACATAAGTACATACAATAAGATTTAATAAAATCACACACAGTCATCCGTCCCAAACTAGGCAAAGCCACTGTATACGATGGGCATCACAGACTGATAACCATACTTAGATGCAAATATAACAACCAGATAAAAAACACTGATGTTGTTGGTTAATGCAAATCAAAATAAACTAACTTGCTGCCCCAGGAGCACCACTCCTTCTTCTTCTTTTGGCGGCGGGTGAGGCGGCCTCAGCAGATGAAGATCCTAGAACATACAACAAAAAAAAACAATTACTAAATAAGATTATCAATTCATAAATACTAGTTTTTTTTAATGCCGTTTCTTTTAAAATAAGACATGTCTATGTAAATGAACAATTACTTAGGGACATAATATTTACATTAATGTTCATATTTAACATCAAACACATGGTTCACTTTTTTCTGCATTATAATTTATTCCTCGAATTTTTAAAAATCCGTTTACCTGCTTGAACCGGAGGAGCACGGCTCGTAGAGGGTAGGGGCGACATGGGGCTATAAAGCGGCACATCAAACTCGGTATCGGCGGGGTGTTCGTGGCTAGGCGAAGGCGGTTGGGGGCTAGGCGAAGGCGGATGGGGGTCTAATTCAGGCTGTAATTGGATAAATAAAATAATTTTTAATGAAATTGCTATTTCAAATTCTCCTTTCGTTTTATTTATGAAATGATTATGTGTTCCATCATATATCATAAACATCTTCTTCATCTGAACGCATTCCCGGTTGCATCCTCAGCTATACTGCTTCGGAGCCCGGGGTGCGCTTACCCGCTTTTTCTTCTCCAAATATAATATGAAAATGATGAAAAATCTAGCGAATTGGAGAAGAAATAACCGGAAAATTTTTAACGATTTGGCTATAGTTTTACGACCGGCTGCCTGCCTGACGTCAACCCTCCTTGGGAATGCTATTGTAGCAAGAGCTTTGAGTGCTATTTTTCTTTGGTTGCCTCTTACGACATTTTTATTTTTTATTTTTTTTTTATTCAGAAGATTAACAGCATTAATATAAAATATATTCAAGAACTTATATATCTATATGCCGATTACAAATCTTCATATATGTAGTCTAAATAAACATGTAATTTAAACCCAATACCTACGTGTATGATCATATAATACATAGATAGCTAGCAAAGAAACAGAAAAAACAAAAAGGTATACAAGTACAAGAAGTCACTTTCTCCTAGTGCAAAAAATATAACAAACATGAAAAAACACATTAAGAATGCACCAGCCGCCTCCCCTTCCGCGATCCAAATCATATCGATAGGCGATGCGGCAAGCAAATACGCAAAAGTATATCTGATTGTGCATTATTTGTCACATATGAAGAAAGAATTTGCTACTGTGCGCTTGATGCAAGGCACAGAAGTGTTGAAGAGGTCAAAGTCGTGTTCACTGATATATTCATTATATTTGCGACAGCCACGGGTAAGAAATACATTCTGTCTATAATTGGTTGAAGCCGATGGTAGGCTCAAGATAGGACGATTACGGAGTCTGAGCAAGTTTGTGCTAATTTTTAACTTAGAAAGTAATTCAGGGCAAGATATTGATCCATTAGCCATTGTGCTGATGTAGCAGGCATCACTAATTTCACGTCGCAACTGTAATGGTAACAGATGATGTATTTTACAACGCTCTTCATAGTCCCTAGATCTTAATTTTGCTTTATAGTCTATAAAGCGTAAAAATTTTTTTTGGACATTTTCTATTCGCTTAATATATACTTGATACTGGGGGTTCCAAACTTCTGACGAAAATTCTAAATGACTTCTTACGTACGCACAATACAAAATCTTTATTGATTTTATAGTTTTGAAATCCTTGGATATTCTCATAATAAAGCCTAATGTCTTAGGCTGGCCGCATACATACGTTTACCGTATTCGTTTTCCGAATGCGTAATTTCGAGTTGGAATTCCGTAAGACTACCGCAAACGTTCGTTTTTCTTCATTCGGAATGTATCCACTTCAGTACAGATAGTGATAGCGTAACGTGAACGCACGACGATGGAGGACGACGATTTATTAGCAATTGCATTTCTGTTATCAATAAATAAGAAAAAGAAACGTCGTCGGTGGATACATCCACTAAATACTCGGAAGAGTCTATGAGAGTCCGTATTATTTGAAGAGAGCTAAGTTACGAGCACACCCAGATAAATTCTTTGATTTCTACAGAATGTCAATAAATTCTTTTGATGAACTTCATAATGGCATACGCCATAAATTAATGAAGCAAAATACCTGCATGATCATTATCTTTGGATACGGAAGAAAAACTAACCATAACGTTGAGGTAAGTTATCTTTATTTTTACATCTGTACTTGTTTAAAAATGAAAACAAATCAACAATCTTATTCAATGATTAAACTTTAGGTATTTTTCAATATTATTTTCCTCTTTTTGTCCTTGAGATTGTACTAAATAAGTTGCTGCTTCGGTATCCTCGGTATGTTGAATATTATCAATATGGAGAGATGTGGAAGGTGATGTGTAGAGATGACGTGGTGATTGAAGTGGTGGCAGATGTGTAAGAGAGTTAATAACCACTCTGGAATTGTTTGGGGCAGATTGATAATTCTTGGTTTTATTTTGAGAAGAAGATGAACTAAGTTTGGAAATGGAGTTTGCGTTTGATATATCATATTAGGTGATGTTTCTGGTACAGGAATATATGAATAACAGGGGGCATAACCACGGCTTGATGCTGGTGTTACTGAACGTGGACTGAAGTTATCATAACTCAGTGAAGAAGATGGAGATGAACTGTAGTCAGTATTAATTTTTTTTACTAACTGCAACGTTCCCAATTTAAAATCATTGTTTTGATTTTCATGCATATTTTTCATATGTGTTCTAAAGCTTAATAAAAATTTCATGTCATCGTCTTCTACTTCTTGTCGTTTCTGATTGGCTTTCTGTTGGTTTTGATGTAAGATACTGAGTATTTCGGAGGGGATATCTTTTTGTTTCGTTTTAACTTTTTAGCAGGTGGAGTTGATATAGGTGATGGAGGTTGTAATATATTTGTATCCTCTTGTTCCACGCTGTGTTCTTCTTGGGTTTCAGATTCTTGTGAAATATTATCGTTTAAATCATCGGATTGATAGTTTCCTTCGGTATTTCTTTTATCAAAGACTGGTATAAGAAAATACAGCAGATCTGCATAAACATATTTTTTAACCTTTTTTGCGGCACTGCCTGTAGGAGCACATTTATTTTTTTGGTAGTCTCTTCGAAAGTAGTCTCTTATGTGTGTCTATTTTTCCTTGCCTCAGCACCTGAAATATAATTAACATTATTTTAAATGTCTTTTTTTTCAGATTTCTGGCAACTGGTAAAAATTTTGAAGAGTTACACTTTGACTATTTAATGGGGAGCAGGACTGTATCAGCCGTAGTTAAAGAAACCTGTACAGCAATATGGGAAGTTTTTCAACCTTTGGAAATAAAGCCACTCATCAAAAGAACGTTGGCTAGAAATCGCTGAAAATTATTATAAAAGAACTAATTTCCCTAATTGCGTAGGTTCAGTGGATGGGAAACATATTCGATTGATTTCTCCTCTGCATAGTGGATCTGCCTTTAATAACTATAAAAATTTCTACTCTGTGGTACTACTAGCAGTAGTAGATTCTGACTACCGTTTTATAGCTGTAGATGTTGGTGCTTATGGCAGAGACAGCGATAGTAATATTTTCAACAACTGGAATTTTGGAAAAAAGCTAACTCATAATCGCCTTAATATGCCTGAAGCAAAACCTCTGCCGAATACCAATGACAAACCTCTACCTTTTGTGTTTCTTGGCGATGAAGCGTTTCCACTCAATAACAATTTTATGAAACCATACCCGAGAAGTAATCTCAATACTCAACGCAGAATCTTCAACTACCGCCTCAGCAGATCACGACGAGTAGTGGAATGTGCCTTCGGCATTCTCTCGAATAAATGGAGAATTTTTCACACTAGCATGACGATTCCACCAGACTTTGCAGTATTAGTTACTAAGGCAGCGTGTGTATTACATAATTTTGTTCACAGACGAGACGGCTATCGATTTGAAGATACTCTGACACATTACTTTGAAGATATACCTTTTCGTAGTCCACAACATAGATCTACCAACCGAGGTCGAAACATAAGAGACAGTTTTGCCGAGTACTTTATGACACCCGCAGGTGAAATATCGTACCAGTATAACGAGAGAATAAGTAATTTACAAGAATAAATATGATATGTAATACTCGCAAAAGTAAAGACCCTATTTAGTTCAGCTATAACATTTTTTCTAAATTAGAAAACTAGATTTAGGTTTTTTTAAATGTATATTTGTGCCATTAAATTTCGTACCATTAGGATTTAAAGATGATGTCTTTTAAATGGTGACCTCCAGAGTTGATACACATTTGAGCCCTATTTATGACATTTTGCATAACTTGCCGTAACACTTCCTGCGATATGTTCGTTATTTCTTGACGAATGTTTTCTTTTAGAGCTGCGAGAGTCTGTGGCTTGTTCACATACACCCGAGATTTCAAAAAACCCCAAAGAAAGAAGTCTGGACTGGTCAGATCGGGTGATCTTGCAGGCCAAGGCAAATCGCCAAAACGAGAGATAACTCGGCCTGGAAAAGCGTCCCTCACTAAGTCCATAGTGTCGCGCGCTGTGTGTGCCGTAGCGCCGTCTTGTTGAAACCAGATGTGCTCCAGCCCCAATTCGTCCAAACTGGGTATCAAAAACTCTCGTAACATGGTTCTGTAGCGTTCTCCAGTGACAGTTATCGCATTGCCTCCAGCGTCTTCGAAAAAATAGGGTCCGATCACTCTGTCAACACAGATGCCACACCATACAGTAACTTTTAGTGGGTGTAGAGGTGTTTCTTGAATAATGCGCGGATTATCAGTGCCCCAGAACCGAGTATTCTGCTTATTGACATGCCCTGAGAGATGGAAATGCGCTTCGTCACTCATAACCAATTTTGAAGGAAAATCATCCTCTTCAAGGTTGAGGTTTATGACGCGCTGGCAGTAATCTAGACGAGCTCGGTGGTCAGCAGGCAGCAGCTGATGAGTCATTTGAGTTTTATACGGGAACATCTTTAAGTCTTTCACCAAAATACGCTGCAGGGTCCGTCTGGAAATGCCCAATTGCGTGGCACGTCGCCTCGTTGATGTTTCTGGACACTCTTCCACATCTTCGCGCACAGCATCGATATTTTCAGCTGAACGGCCTGTTCTTGGTCTCCCAGACTTAGGTCTATCCAATGTTGAGCCAGTTGCTTCAAGGCGTGTGGCAAAGCGTCGAATTGTGCGACCAATCGGTGCCGGACGGTGGTGAAATCGTCGACGAAATTCACGTTGTGTTCTTATCACTGATGAATTATTCCGTAAGAACATTGACACAATTATTCCACGTTCTTGGGGAGTAAAACGGTCCATGTTTATTTTCAGTGTATTTTACATTTGTTCACTACACAATTTTCAACAACAGAATGACAGAAAATGTCATATAAAAAAAATAAAAGTATTTTCTTTAGTGCCAGTACTTTTGCGCCACCCAGTATAAAGTATACTTAAAGAAAATATATTACCTTTGTTTTCTTTGTCCACTTTAGTGCACGTGTCCCAATCCTTTATAACCTCTTTGAAAACATTCTCCCAGGTCAAATCTTTGACATCTCTATTGTGATAATCGTTGTCATGAATATTCCACAGGCAGGGGTATTTTTCAACCGCTAATATTAATGATTCTACCTCACACATTATCGTATTACAAATTTATGCGTAACCAATACAAAGAAAACGTACGCGCGCGGCGCGGGCGCGGAACTGAATAGAAGTTTCCGAACGTGTGCGCCGGCACGAACAAAATGTATGCAAGCGCCGCGTTCCGCATGACGTCATTAGGTTTTTTCGAGTAGGTTTCTCCGAACGCGCCGGCTTGCTTACGAAACGTACATGCGGAATTTATTCCGTTCGAGAAAAAATTTTTCGCTTTGGATAGGTCCAAGGATTCAAGAATTCTTTTCAGTTTGTCAGGACTAACAGATATGCTGGATATTCCACTTTGGCTATGGGATAATGACGGGAGAGGCTGATTCGATCCAGGATTATCACGTCTTACAAAGGTTGACTGAAAATACGTAGCAAACAAATTACTTACATCTTCACCATTACTGGCCGATACATCTTTATAATGCATGATATTTGGATACGCATTTATAGCACGTTTCGATTTTACATACGACCAAAAAGACTTTGGATTATGCGTTATAGAAGACTCAATACTGTTAATATAGCTATTGTAACATTCATTTTCTAGGTTCTTAGCCCTAGCACGAAGAATTGAAAATGATTGATAATCGGATAGATTCCCATATTTTTTGTATTTTTTATGAAATTTGCTTTTCTCTTTTAAAACTTTTATAAGTGCCGGGCTAAACCATGGTGGATGAGACTTTGTTTTAATTGACTTACACGGAACATATTTGTCACGAATTTCATATAAGATGGTATAGAAATTATCGACGGCTTCATCTATCGTTTTGGCTAGCAGTCGTTCGTTCCAGTCTATGCCTTTCATTTCCGAGACGATAGCTGAGTAATCCGCTTTATGGTATAGGAATTTTGTAACGCCAGTATTATCATGCAGGAAAGGCGTATCAATGTATTGAGCTAAAACGCACAATGCTTTGTGATTCACATCCTCCCGTATTAACGGGTCGGCACAGTCAGTGACCTTGATATCATGGTTACATAAAACTAAATCCAATATTCTATTAATAACATTAGGCTGATTATTATATTGATTTAGATTACAGAAGTTTATCGTATCCAGGAAATCCAGTATATATTCTTTCGTGTAATTATCAGGTTTTAAATAAATATTATCATGTGACACTATCCAGTGAATGTCATTACTAAAATTAAAATCTCCCATTATAATAAACTTATCAGAAGGATGAGATGAAACTAGATTTATCAAGTTGTTCAAAAAATTATTTAATTGATGCTTATATGTGTTACCGCCCTTTTCATCTATCAGATAAAGTGTACAAACATGAATTTTGTGTTGTGTCGACTTACCTTGTTCCAAATTAACAGTTATCCATAAATCCTCCGCCGAAGTACTCCATTCGGGCCGGCTGATAACATTGAGATGCCGCTTGGTGGCTATCATTACCTCGCCGCCGTACTCTTGCTGGGTGCGAGCATAGTCACGATCCCGTCGAAACACTAGATAACGCTCGTCGAACAATTCACTACTAGATATGCTGTCCACCAGCCACGTCTCAGTGATCGATATTATGTCATACTCATTAACACAAACATTTCTATACAATTCGGTAGTTTTCGTACGTAGCCCCCTAGTATTTTGGTGATATAAACTTAACTCAAACACTTGAAATCCGTAACTAAAACCACATACACTGCCGTCGTACGAGAGAAGGGCACATGTATCATTTTGATCAAACCGAGATATTTAGGATTAAAGTTTTCATCATATTCTGCTCTATAGTGTGAGAACCTATTGCTATATAGAAAAAAAAATACTGATTATATTTGCGTAAAGGTTAGTACTATTATATTTTTAGCTTTTTAGTTTTTAAATATAATTAATAAATTCAATAATTTCAAAAATTACTTTCAACTAAAGAAAAAAATATTAAAAAAATACCCTTTACTACAAAGAAAAGGCTTAGTTAACCAAATGTGACCTTTCTTTTTAATATTTCTAACAAATTTGTCATCGTGTCATAAAGAAAGGGCATATTTGTCTAATTGCGCCTTTTTAATTTAAATAGAACTAATGTGTGCCACAAAAAATAAAACAAATAATCATGTTAAGAAAGTTTAATAAAATGTAAAACATATGGTCATGCCATTTGTAGTTAGCTTATCCAAATAACTGAAACAAAACTTAGCAAGTCACCTTCTAGAACACCAAAATTCAAACAAAAAAAATATTAATCTTCAATAGTTTTTTATAAATCATTGGAGATAAGCATCTACTTACAATTTTGGCTGACAAATAGAACATAATATGAATTTGAAAAAAAAGTGAATCAGTAAAATTTTTGAATTCAATAATTCTTAAACACTTTTAAGTTAGATACCTAAGGAAAGTGTTTAAGAATTATTGAATTTAAGAATTTTACTGATTCACTTTTTTTATAAATCATTGGAGATAAGCATCTTTTGGCTGACAAATAGAACATGATATGAATTTGAAAAAAAAATTAAATTCAATAATTCTTAAACACTTTTAAGATAGAAATATTTTTTTTTAGTAATAGGTTGTATGCCAGACTTAAAAATCTGTAAAAAATAATATTTACTCTAAATCACAATATTAAAATAAATCAAAATATTCTATATTAATAGAGGTAGTAATAGGAACATCAATTATGGTTTTGAACCTATGTTAGAGCTTATTCTAATTATTTATTATTTATTTACTAAATAGCTCACAGCCAATATTATTAAAGGCACCGTAGTTAAATATTCTTAAAAGTATTATCAATATTATTATAAAAAAATAAATGTCACAAAAAACATAACAACGCACTTGGTTGAATTATCACGATATAACGTTAAAAAAGTTAAGAAATTAAATCATCACTTTGGCTTAAAATATAAATTTTAAAATTAGTCTTTAAATTTCAGTCTTCATAAATTTCTGTGAGATCAGCTGAACTATCGTTAACGGGTAGGTTTTTCCAAAAACCTCTTCTATTGTCAGGCATAAGTGGCCCAAGCTTGGAAAGTATAGCTGATTTCCTCTCAGATGTTATACCACGTGGAGAAAGCTTCTGCTTAGGCGATGAAATACCAATTTTAAGATTTTTAACTCTCAAGAAATCCAATTCTATTTGCTCTTCAGTGTCATGGCTGTTCTTGTAGAACATCGATTTGCTTCCTCGCTGAAAAGTAATTTCAGACATGTTTCTCAAATAAGCTCGTGGCACAGAATTTTGTAATTTATACGATGAAGAGCAGTCTTCAAAGTCGTGAAAATCTTGGACAGTCATTTTTTTCACTACAGTATTTGGACCAGTATCGGAGACAGCTTTGCAAAAGTCTTCAAAGTCATACACTCGCTTGTTCTTCTTAAGTGATTGCTCCACTCTATGGTGAAATTCATCTGCAGCCATAAATGTATGACCGACTTCCAGATAACGCAGTACAACAGTTTCAATATTTACATCCTTGGAATTGACTAAGTAAACTAAATAGGAAAATAGGCACCAATTTTTGTTTTGGGCCGCGCAGTTATCCAGCCACAAAATCACATGTTTGAAGTCCCGGTTTTCAAGAAAAAATGCTTGAAAACAGCTAATTATATCTTCCTTTTTTCTCCCTGCAATAGCTTCGTGCCATAAGACTCCCAGTGTTTTGCCAACTCCATGTAACCTTTTGTCACCTACAGGAACAAAACTCTGATTGAAAACGATAAGTCTTGGACAAAACATTACCGTTTTGAACTCATCCATGCGAGGTAACATAATAACTTTTTCCAAATCAACTGCAAATATTATAGTGTCAGTACTTTTTTGCTTCGTTTGGCTTTGAACATCCTCTTCATATTTCTTTCTCGCTGAAATGTACCTAGTGTGATGATCTTCATATTTTTTGCATTCTTCGCAATTTCTGTGCCTTATTTCTGCGTTAGGGTTGTGAATAGAAAATTCTTCGCACAATTCACATTCCTCGTGCCCAAGCTTTGTGAAAGATATTTTAAGCTCATTTACGACATTCCTATAAAACCCATAGGACACATTTATTTCAGGCTCTTTCTCACAGTAATTGTCATACATCATGCGGATATTGATATCCGAGGGCAAATATTTCCTATTTGGTGCATGAACTCTCCTATAATGCGACACAACTGGACGAAAAGACATAATATGTTCTTTTATCTTAGTCCTGTCTATTTGTGATGGGTTTGGGTTATGACCTCTGCCGTCAATAATAGGCTCTGCGTATTGTGTTTTATAGTAAGTGTCAATTATGTTTCTGACAGCCTTACAGTTATTTTTCTTGTAACCCAAAGTTGTAATAAAAAACGTTTTACACACCGCAACTTTCTCACCGTTTTTATCACAAAAGAAATACGAAACACTCTTAGTACGATCATAATGTCTACCATGCTCATCATCATAACTTTTTTTCTTTGGTCTTACTGGCTTTTGCTGCATAGTATTAGCTAAAAAAAAGTGTTTTTGTTCCGTCCAAGACATTTTCCAGAAATTACGATTAATGGTTTTGCGATAATCCTCTGAGAATTTCATTGAACATTTTTTTTTACAAATGTTCTCTTGGCATCCGGGTTTCACGAAATATTTGGTACATATTTTTTCTTCTCTTTTAATTTGCTTTCGTTCTTTAAGACTAACATCATATCTTTTGCGCTTTCTTACTGTCCCTTTTTTTGTAAGTACATCTTCTTTTGTAGATTCATCTGAAGATTCTGGAATCGTTTTTTCCAAACACGGTTGAGAACATGGAATGAAGTCTGATTCGGAGCCAGAATCATCCAATAAAATATTGGCCTCACGAGGTTCATAGTTTTCGTTATGAATCCTCATATTTAGTTTTTTAATCACAGATTGTTTTGAGCATTGAGCGGCAATATTGTACGTTTTTTGGTTTTTCGGTGGCTCATAATCTTTATCGACTACTGAATCGTCCGAATCAAAATCTAATTCTGATGCCAGAAATTGTGGCGACCAGTTTTGTAGACCACTAGTGGACGGAATTTGTTCGTCAATATCAGGCTTGAGATTTTGTAAGGCGGCGCTTACTAACCTTTTGCCACGTGACTGCATTTTTTAAATTATCTGAAATAATGGAAAAACAAGTGAGATGAATGATAACGTATGTTTACCATATTCCTACTACAATAGTTAAATATTACGACATATCACATAGTCAGGCCTGTCTCACTCCGCGATAGGTATTAAAAACGCAAGTACAAAAAAAGTACGTACGGCGCCCACGCCAGCTTGGCTAATCAGTGCGACAGAAAAGGTAAACGTTACGCGATAGAAAGAGACGAGAAGAGATGGAACGTATATAAGTGAATATAACTGTAGGTTATTAGCGTTGTGCGATCTGAATTGAACTTAATTGTGTCGTAGCGGGAGTCGCTATTCCTTTAATTGATTTTTCGGAGTGAATCTTCCGTGCTTGTTCTAGTATGTATTCTGTGACATGGTGATAAATTAAGGTGAAAAGGCACATTGTTTGACACATCTGGCTAGAAACCGACAGATAACTATTGCGATTACCTAGGCGTACGACCTACCTACAAAGTCATGTACTTACATAAATAAAAACAACACGTTAACATGGATAAAACGTAAATAAACTTACCAAGCGCGGGCGGGCTGCTGACAAGCGTGGAGTCGCTTCGACATCGCAGGCACAACTGGCGCAATTCACTGAAACCCTGCCCTCCTTTCCTCACCTCTCATTGTAAATTATTTAAAGAAAAGGCACAACTGGTTATTTGTGCCTTTTATACGTAAATAATTACAATATGCATGGATGAATAATTAAGTAAACAGGGCACATCTGGCATTTGAGCCTTTCCTTTATGTTATGTTGTACGTTGTGCCTTTTCAACGTAGTTTTTAGTAAAATCCTAAATGAAGAATTAGTCACAACTATGTATTTGTGCCTTTTCAATTAAATATTAAATAGATATGCCTTTTTATTCAATAAAACATGAATATAAGTCTCATTTGTGCCTTTTGCGCCTACTGTAACTCCGAATTCCTTTAAGTTAAAATTCTACAAAAAATTGAGCAGATGCGCCTTTTTTTCCTGATTCTAAATATGTATATAACTCAATTTTTTTTAAAATGTTAGTTGTGCCCTTTTTTCGTACGACGGCAGTACATGTAAATTCGTGCCATATTTATTTTACCGCTATCATAATTACGATGACACGACATATTCGTATTTAAATACCATACTTTAAATAAAATTAGTAGTGGGTTAACTATAAAAAAATGCATGTAAGATAGGCCCCGTGCTATGACAACACAGAGTACCTTGTTAGTACTTAATACTATTCGAGACGTAGGCTTATAGGCCAGACGACAGGTGGTTTCAGATAGAAAAAGGTCGGAATTTAATGAAACTTGGAGATGTTGTTCAGGGATGGTTAATTAACATTTTGTCAAGTTTTGGACCTCGACGACCCTGTGCAAAAAGAGGAGGGGGGGGGAGAACTGCAAAAATCTCGACGACGTAGTCCTTTCGTAAACAAAATTAATGATATTAACAAAATTAAGGTTTTGACAAAGTTTACACTAGAGGCAACAGAGATATTGTTGAAAGGTCTCTCATACATAGTAGGTACGCATTTGTACTTATTACAGTTCCTGTCGAGATTTTTTAGCCGTTGGTTCTGCTTCTAATTGCTCGTCGTCCTCCTGCACAATCAGGCTGTTAAGGACGTCCTCGCCGTCGTCGTATTCGTCGATTATGTCTGACGAGTCCTCCTCGTTCAAATCAGTTGCAGGGGCGTTTTCGCAGGAGTGGCCTGTGCAGTACTTGCACATAGCTGAGCATCTAAGACCTGCTTTCTTGCAGCTGCAAGCTCCGGTGCTACAGCCTTTGCTGCACTTGCAGGAAACAATTTGGAGGATGTTATCTGGCGCAGCATTTTTCGTTGTGGGGATTGGTAGTACCCCTCGCGTGGTTAGGCTCCAGCCCCAAACTGATGGGCGAAGTTCATTACCTAACCACGCTTGTACTTGCTGGTAAGTGCGGAGGGAGTGGTAATTGGCAGCGTCCCTTGTCGGTGGTAGGCGGGCTAGTTCCAATTTAGCCTTCGTCACTGATCGTGTAAATAATCGGTACCGCAAGTCGTCAAGGTTGTCATTGTCAATATTGCCTCCATAAACTACTACCAGGAACTTTTCTCCAGCGTCCTTGATTTGCTGAGGAGTAGCGTTTGATGTAAGAAACGGAGCCACTACTGCAGAGAGGGCGGTATTCTTCATATAGGTGCTGCAAATTTTCTTCTTCCCCAATCCATACGGTGCTGACGTGGTATCACACCCACTCACTGCGTGGAGGAAAAGTATATCTTTGGGAGGAAAGGAACAGGAACTTGGTGAGTAGAGGACACTAGGACCACCACCTCTTCCACTTTTCTGAAGATAGATGTTCTTTATGGACATACCCAATGCCGTCAACAGAATAAGTATGTCCACATCTTCAGCAATAATAATGACGCTGTCGAATTCGCTAGCTTTGGATATGGCGGTGTTGACGATCAACACGTCGGCGTCTTCATGTGCTTGCTTCACTTCGATGCTAGCATTCGCCATTCGTGTCATCAACATCGAAATGAATGCGCTCTTATTGTGATCGTTTGCCAAAAACTTTTCTTGTGCTATAGTCACTTTGGTAGACGAGGAGAACACGATTTTGGTTGCTGTTTGTAATGCAGAACGGCGAGCTCGTTCTGCGGCTTTGGTGCTTTCATAGCCGGCATTAGTTGGGTATCCATCAAACACAACAATCACATTGCCACTGAAGTGTTTTTGCACGTAGTTGATGTATGTAGAGCATAGCATCTCGAATGTGGTTGTGGGAGTTTTGTTCCACACCACTTTATGTAACAAGTAACCTCCATCAATCACGTTACATTTCTTGTTGCCAAGGTTGACTTCCTCTATGGGAGTGAAGAGTGAGTACATTGCAGACTTCGTTCCCTTGCGCATTCCCTCCTCAGTGAAGAGTGCCATAGGAAAAGGTGCGAGTTCAAATTTCAAGAGTTCTTTCAGATCTTCTTCTGATTTTTTGGCAATGCAGACACGTTGGAAGAGAGTGAGAGGATTGACAGTGATTTTTTTACCAGCAATTTTCAACGAGCAGGAAACAGAAGCGAGAGTCACGACCTTATCCTTCCGTTTCAGTTTCAATTCTCCAAAATTTCCCCCCACGACTTTCTTCACACAGTGAAGACAGTTCACTTCGTCATGACCAATAATTCCTGTACTCAGAGAAACTATTTCCTGGATGTGAAGGAATGGGGGGTGTTCAGTGAACCATGCGCGCAGTTTCCCAATGTCCATGTTGTCTCTCACTACTCGGGTTGATCTCATGTCCACGTGCTGTTCAGATGTCTCTGAGCGAATATCAGCGAACAATTCTATTTGTTCACAAATGCTTTGAAGGCACAGCATGCCCAATGTCCATCTAGCAAGCACAGAATCGCTTACACCGCGTCCACGAGTAAGTCCACCATAGCTCTTCATAGCCCGCATGAGAACTTGCTCTATAGTCATGTCGGACCAGATGCCCGACCAAAATTTTTCTGATCTGCGAATAGTGAAGTAGCCATCTTTGGTGAACCTCATATATTCGTGAGGATCCATCCTGTCCTGTAGGGTAACCATATCTTGGTAATAGAGATGGGCACTTTTGGCATAATTCAGGTGCCCAGCAGCGTGAAAGTAGGGTATCATTTCCTTGACACAATCTAGATGGAGTTTCCAACTACCCATTCTTTCTGCTTTTATAAAGTTTTTCAGAAGTGTACACATTCTAAAATACTGAACCCATAGAGCAGCCGTTGGGCCTTTTCTTTCAATTGCGGTCAGCATCTCTGGAAATCGCTCAGTCAAAGCATGGAAATCGGGATTATCTGCTTCCCTGAAGATGTTGGATTTATCCGGTAAATTAAGCACTTGATCTAGCGCTGCCAATTCTTGTTCAGTGAAGTCAACTTGTTCAAAAATTATACCTGCTAAAGCAGCATGTGTCAGGATATGAGCACGAACAGCCCTGGCATACGCATGCCCTGTTAGGATTTTGTCAACACTTAGTAGCGTAGATTGTGCTGAATAGCTCCTTCAACCCACTCCCATCCATGATTGTGCCCATCGCCCCCATGAATGACATTAACAGGTGAAATCCACCTAGCCTGACAACCACATTTTTTAGTAGAGTGTCGTTTGCCACTATATCACATGCTTTCCAGTACAATGGCTGGTCAAAAGTCACAATGCAAGTATTCTGTTTAATCAATGTACATTGTTTAAGAGCAGATACAATAGATGTATATACTGTATTATATTCACTAGGTGGAGCATTGATGAACGGGAGGCAAACTACTTTCGAGCATTCATACTTTTCACCACTGGTTCCAAGCTCCATAAAACCATTCCACCCAGGTACGGATGGTGAAGAAGCAGAGTTTTTTCCATATAGCCAAACAATGTCATCGGGCGAGGGTACAACACCTTGTGAATATCTGATATCGATATCCGCTTCTTTAATTGTTTTCAGACCTGCATTGGGTGGTCGGTGGTATGACATCAAATCTACTGTACCAGCGTCAGCAATGACTTTGGCTGCTGACGACACCTTCAATCGAGCTACTTCAGATTCAGTGGCTACAGCTTCCCGGGGAGTCACAGCCATGATGCCTCCCATAGCGTGGAATGTATGATGTCCATCCAAAGTATTAACATTAAAGTCCGCATTGTCAAATATAAACTGACTGAATGGAACGGCAGACTCCACAATTTTGGCACCTTGCCTAGCTTGCAATACGTACGACCCTTCTAGCCTATTAGTTTCTAATAGGCTAGAAGGGTCGTACGTTGAAAACTCGTGCTGAAAAGCCCATGGAAGATAGAAGATGCAGGAGATGTTTAGAGCCAAATTTCTTATAGATAAATACGGAAACAGCAGTCATGATGGAGGAAAGAAAAGATTTGGGTCGCACTGCTATCATGATTGCATGAGCCAGAGCGAGGCATTTCTTTTTCCAAGAGTCCAAGGATCCTCGTTTGTTTGTCAAAATCAAGACGTGGAGTAGAAGAAGCAGCGTCTCTGGAACCGCAGTACGTGCACTATCCAAGTAGTTGTCAATCGGAGGATACTCATCTGTGTTGAACACTTTGGCGCGGATGTCCTCAAAGATTATTTTTCCAGCTGCCTCCACAATCCGAAGTCTTTCTTCCTGTTCGTCTCCTTTCTTTTCGTTAGAGTACCAGTTATCATACAGAATTTTGTCACCAACCCTCTTGAGACTGACGACAGGCCCTCTCCTTGATTCTGAAATGATGATTTGGTCTCCATATTTCTCCTGAAGACGACTTTTTACAGTTTTGCTGTGTGGTCGACTGTCTTCCTCAATCAGCTCCAACAGCTGCTGAATGGAAAATTGGCATTCATCACTGTTCTCGTCGATATATGAAAATATCACCTGCATGGCTTCGTCAACACTCGGCGATGGGCGGAATCCTCTTTTCTGCGCTGACTTAGGTGGATGGTAAAAACTCTTAAGACACTTTTGGTGATACTCAGCATTGACAGCAACTAAATCAGTGTTCAAATCGAGTAACTGGCTGATGCGTTCTTCTATTTTCTTCCCCCACTCGTCTCCACGCATTCTCGCCTTTTCTATAATTTTATTAGCCATTTCAGGTATAGTCACTTTGACCGGAACATTGCGCCTTTCCAAAGGTAACTTTGCCTGCTTAGCTCTGTAATCATCAGATATAGCTTCCTCACAAAGAAAACACGCGTTGGTGAAGTCGAATTTTTGAACTTGTGACCGGGTAGGTACAAGAAAACGAGATTCGGATGTGTCATATCCTCGACGTGCAAAGGCAGCAATCAATTTCTCATTGTTATACCTTGTTTGGCAAGCACTGTGCACTCTCACTTCACTCAACCCTCGTAGGAACTGTTCATCTGCCGAAAGTTTCCGTTTCACACTGGACTCCAACAGTCTGGCAACTCCTCTGGCTTTTACTACACTTAGTTCACCAGCTTCAACTCCTCCTTTACAAATAAAACATAAGTCTGATCCACTAGATGTTGACGCCATCTCCGAAAGGCACTCGAATTTGCACTAATACAGATTCACCAGGCTCTCTTGAAACGTGAACTCAACAAATACCTGCAACAAAAGGAAATGAATATTACTACTTTTTTTCAATAATTATTTCATGGGGAAGGGGGAAGGGTGAAGGGATATGAAGGGTGAAGTAAGAAATAAGGTTGGTTTCTGCTTTTTTGAGGTATTTTTACTGAATTTCGGAAAAAAATATTTTCTGCGAAGCGCCATATCTCAGTAAGGAATTGACATACAGACATATGTGAGTACTCAAATTGTAGATAATTTCACGTACTACAAAATGTTTCTGAACGCTTTTGTCGTAGGATGTAAGGAAAAAAGGTAATTGACGAAAAACTGACGAAAGGTCGAGATTTTTGCAGTTCTCCCCCCCCCCTCCTCTTTTTGCACAGGGTCGTCGAGGTCCAAAACTTGACAAAATGTTAATTAACCATCCCTGAACAACATCTCCAAGTTTCATTAAATTCCGACCTTTTTCTACCCAACTCCACTTCTTGCGACTTGTCGACCGGACTATTAATGGAGTCAATATGTTGCCCAGACCGCTGTAACAAAGTCCTAACATTTGATAGGAAGCAAATGAATTTGGATCTTACACCGCACGATATAAAGATGAGTTTATGTTGTCTTACTGCGCTAATAATAAGTACTTGCACAAACCTGCCTGATACCCAGTGTGGCATGTCGCACAATGAATCACATCAGCTGAGCGGACGCGCTCCTCGCTATGCAAACTGCACTTAATATTAAGATAGGTACACAAACGTATTAAATGATTGAGTATAAAACTAGTAAGTATGTGATAAGTTAACACTATTGAATTTTTTCTAAATCTTGTTTGGATTTGATACAAATTATTGGCGACGTGTCGTTTTTCCCCAAGAAAATCTTCGCATGCTTGACCCACGTATAAGCAAAATTCTTCTCCTTGGCAATTCCCTTTGCTTTTTGAAGGAGTTCCTTATTCTGAGTCGTCAAGTGGTCATTGACGTAGATATTGTTGACTTGGCCCCGGAGGCCAAGGTCCGATGACGTCAGCAATTTCTCCTTGCCGGCCGCTCTGCATGCCGCAATAAAGTCTTCTTTAACGTAACGATTGGCAAATGATGCAATAATTGGACTCGGCTGCCCCTTTACTCTGGTCGGTATCCTTGCAATAAAATTTACTTGCTGTTTTTGTATTGAGTAATTTACTTTTGTGCCGATAGTCTGCAACACGGTGAAAAGGTTCTCGTTGCTGGCCTGGGGAACACCTTTGACTTCAACATTATTGATGCGCAACCACTGCTCCCTTTCGTTGGCTTCTGTCTTTAACACCTCAATTTCCTGACGAAGCAAGCCGACCTGCCCCTGAGCCTCCTCCACATGTAACACTCGTACTTCTAACTTACTGACCCTTTCATTAAATTCTTTAATAGAATTGTTAGCTTCCAGAACCTGATCCCTAAGGTCAGTTACTTCCGCACGTAGTGCCTTCATATCCGTAGCCATAGACTCCAAAGGCTGCAACTTCATTGCCATAGCCTTTATTTCACTCATAATATCTGTGCTGGAAGGAGTTGGTTGTGGTTGCGGTGATTGGAGACCCGGCTGTCTACACTTTGGGCATTTCCAAGTAAGCTTTCTGTCACCTAACTTCCTATAGCCACCTTCTGTGATTCCTGCGCACACATAATGAAACTCAAGATGACAAGCCGAACAACGAGCCCCATCAGTTAAAACATCATTACAACTACCACACGACGTAGACATCGTATCTAATTTAATTATATATTATAGTCGGGTACGCAACAGCGCGTCTGACCGGCTTCACTCTTAAACGCAAACTGATCATCCACAGGAAGAGATGGAGTGGTCCTATTCTGACCCGGAACCACACGGGTAATATATCACAAACATATTTGCTATAAATACAAGGCATAAGAAACAAGCAAAAAGACAAAACCACCTCAAATGGGATCTGCACATGCTCGTCCCCGCACACTGCCCGGGTGCCAATGATGGCATATACCCGCTGCTCTTGCTCGCTCAAAGGGGCTCGAGCAGGGGGGCCACCGCCCGTCCTTCGTCTGTCCACCACCAGCTCGCCAGCCTTCTTTTTGACGCGATATTTCATATCGCGCCAATACTAGCCCACACATCAAACATGCAAAAAAGCAGTAAAATTAATTGCAGAAAATAACAGGAAAATATAAAGTGCACCGAAGATTTAGTTTCATGCAACAGGCATAACAGAAAAACATTGTGTTACTAAAAACAATACACTGCTTTAAGAGACAACACTTAAAAATATACATATTATGGGTCTATGTGCGCCAAAGATTTAATTTTATGCAACAAACATCACAGAAAAGAAACGCTTAAAACATACTCATTATGGGTCTATATAGGAAATAAACACACTTAGAAAGATTTGTATACACTTACGTCCCGCCACTCCGAAAAAGTTTTATGTACGGCCGTGCCTTGGGCGTTAAGTGAGGCCGCTAACTCCTCCCACAGCCTCCGAACTGCCACCTTGGCTTGTGGGGTGTCAGCGGCCTGCCCCTTCGCCATAGCCATGTGCTCCTCCAGGTAATTCAGCAGGATTTCCACCTGCTGCAGGCTCACTTTCCTTGATGCCGGCATCTACAAATTATAAAGGAATAAAGTCCCAGAGGTCTGTGCAACTACCTTTGTTTTATCATATAATAACAAAAAAACCAAGTTATTTACTTACAGTTTTTTAATTCACTACACAATCACTATAATCACTACGTTTTATGTTAGGTACGTGCAATAATATTCACAACTTCACAAAGTGAGGTTAAGAGAGAATTTGTAATTGTCAAATATTACCACGTTCGGTGACGTTCGGTTTTACGGAATGCATTTTTGATAATGTGATAAAACACAATTATATATATATATATATATATATATATAATATATATATATACGCAATTGTAACACCTTCCAATCAAGTTTTTTTACTTATTTAATCAAAACCATACCAATAATTGTTATTTTTTAACATTAATATTAAATTAAAAAACAAAGTACTATAAAAAAAATTGTACCTAAATTGAGTAAAATGGATCGCAAACCGATGCTACTTTTTTTATTCATTCAGTAATCGACGGTCTTCAAGGCGACGCCGCTATCTTTGCGCGATACCAATGAAATGACATCGTGGCATCGGCGTCGTAATCGGAATACGACGTCGGCTTGAAATCGACGCCAGTTGCGCGGCAGAACCCCAGAGTTGGGGATACCAACTCTGTTTTCGACAATGGATGCTAAAGTCGCAACCAATGACTCTATAGAGTTGGCTAGGCGTTGGCTAGACCCAAGCGTCAGCAAAGCGTTCTTCCGCCTGCAGTCGGCGTTCATCCAGTGCCCGCCGATCCTGCTCAGCCTCCCGTGCCCACCGAGGCTGTGGTATTTCCACAGTACCTAAAACAAGACATAAGTGATATTAAGTATTGATAAGATCATAAACATACAATAAGATTTAATAAAATCACACACAGTCATCCGTCCCAAACTACGCAAAGCCACTGTATACGATGGGCATCATAGACTGATAACCATACTTAGATGCAAATATAACAACCAGATAAAAAACACTGATGTTGTTGGTTAATGCAAATCAAAATAAACTAACTTGCTGCCCCAGGAGCACCACTCCTTCTTCTTTTGGCGGCGGGTGAGGCGGCCTCAGCAGATGAAGATCCTAGAACATACAAAAAAAAAACTAAATAAAATTATCAATTCATAAATACTAGTTTTTTTAATGCCGTTTCTTTTAAAATAAGACATGTCTATGTAAATGAACAATTACTTAGGGACATAAAATTCACATTAATGTTCATATTTAACATCAAACACATGGTTCACTTTTTTCTGCATTATAATGTATTCCTCGAATTTTTAAAAATCCGTATACCTGCTTGAACCGGAGGAGCACGGCTCGTAGAGGGTAGGAGCGACACGGGGCTATACGTAAAGCGGCACATCATACTCGGTTTCGGCGGGGTGTTCGTGGCTAGGCGAAGGCGGTTGAGGGCTAGGCGAAGGCGGATGGGGGTCTAATTCAGGCTGTAATTGGATAAATAAAATATTTTTTAATGAAATTGCTATTTCAAATTCTCCTTTCACTTTATTTATAAAATGATTATGTGTTCCATCATATATCACAAACATCTTCTTCTTCATCTGAACGTATTCACGGTTGCATCCTCAGCTATACTGCTTCGGAGCCCGGGGTGCGCTTTCCCGCTTTTTCTTCTCCGAATATAATATGAAAATGATGAAAAATCTAGCGAATTGGAGAACAAATAACCGGAAAATTTTAAACGATTTGGCTATAGTTTTACGACCGGCTGCCTGCCTGACGTCAACCCTCCTTGGGAATGCTATTGTAGCAAGAGCTTTGATTGCTATTTTTCTCTCTTCTCTTACGACATCCACAGGAAGAGATGGAGTGGTCCTATTCTGACCCGGAACCACACAGGTAATATATCACAAACATATAGGCTATAAATACAAGGCATAAGAAACAAGCAAAAAGACAAAACCACCTCAAATGGAATCTGCACATGCTCGTCCCTGCACACTGCCCGGGTGCCAATGATGGCATATACCCGCTGCTCTTGCTTGCTCAAAAGGGCTCGAGCAGGGGGGCCACCTCCCGTCCTTCGTCTGTTCACCACCAGCTCGCCAGCCTTCTTTTTGTCGCGATATTTCATATCGCGCCAATACTAGCCCACACATCAAGCATGCACACAAATTAAAAATTGCAGAAAATAACAGGAAAATATTAAGTGCACCGAAGATTTAGTTTCATGCAACAGGCATAACAGAAAAACATTGTGTTAATAAAAACAATACAATGCTTTAAGAGACAACACTTTAAAATATACATATTATGGGTCTATGTGCACCAAATATTTAGTTTTGTGCAACAAGCATCACAGAAAAACATTGTGTTAATAAAAACAAAACACTGGTTAAAAGAAACACTTAAAACATACTCATTATGGGTCTATATAGGAAATAAACACACTTAGAAAGATTTGTATACACTTACATCCCGCCACTCCGAAAAAGTTTTATGTACGCCCGTGTCTTGGGCGTTAAGTGTGGCCGCTAACTCCTCCCACAGCCTCCGAACTGCCACCTTGGCTTGTGGGGTGTCAGCGGCCTGCCCCTTCGCCATAGCCATGTGCTCCTCCAGGTAATTCAGCAGGATTTCCACCTGCTGCAGGCTAACTTTCCTTGATGCCGGCATCTACAAATTATAAAGGAATGAAGTCCCAGAGGTCTGTGAAACTAGCTAAATGTTTGTTTTATCATATAATAACAAGAAAAGCAAGTTATTAACTACTGCTTTTTAATTCACTACACAAGTACACAATCACAATAAACAAAGTGAGGTTATGAGAGAATTCGTAATTGTCAAATATTACCCCGTTCGGTTTTACGGAACGCATTTGTTGATAATGTGATAAAACGCAATTATATATATATATATACGCAATTGTACCACCAATCAAGTTTTTTTACTTATTTAATCAAAACTATACCAATAAATGTTGTTTTTTAACATTATTATTAAATTAAAAAACAAAGTACTATAAGAAACGTTGTACTTGAGTGATGATTGAGTGAAACGGATCGCAAACCGACGCTACTTTTTTCATTCATTCAGTAATCGACGGTCTTCAAGGCGACGCCGCTATCTTTGCGCGGTACCAATGAAATGACATCGTCGGCATCGGCGTCGTAATCGGAATACGACGTCGGCTTGAAATCGACGCCAGTTGCGCGGTAGACCTACAGGTCCGTGTAACAAAAGCCGGGTCAAAGTTTAGTAGATGAAAAATGTAAAAGTAGCATAAGTTAACTGTACGAATCGCACAAACTGACTAGCAGTAGCACAGTGGCAATAACCTTTTTTTTTTTTTTGACGCGGAGAAAATCCCTTCGGATACCTTACCGGTTACGGGACACCGGTAAGGTTATGTGGTGTTACCACTAAAAACTCTGCGGTGTCACCTCTCAGCCGCTATCGGCCGGGGCCGTGTGCTTCTCTTGTTCCACAGCCCCGGCGCGGCCCGCCGCTATCTCAGCGGCCCCGGCTCGCCAACGGCCTCACGGCACCCTCTGCTGAATCAGTGGGGCCGGAGAAACCGTCACGTTGGCCTCTCGGCCCGACAAGAACAGGCGCGCTGACACGCACACGCGCCTGCCTTCCACTCCGGAGGGCGTTGGAATCCCGTTTCCACCGTCCAACCAGCCCTCATAATTTGGGGCCTGTTGAAGCAGGCCCTGCCCCAGTCCACCTGACGGTGACCGGGGCCCACCAAGCCGGCCGCAGGGGATAGGGAGAGCGGCAACGTAACACCGACACTCCTCTTCCCCTGCGGCCCCACCGTTGCCGTGCCAAGCGCCACGGCCGCGCTTGGTCGCGGAGGATAGGGCGAGCGGCAACGACACACCGACACTCCTCTTCCCCCGCGACCCCTACCACGGCTGTGAGAGTAGGGAGTAAACCCCCTTCTCTCACAGCCAGGCCATTCCCACCAGGAATGGCCTCCTCCGGGCCCGGGGAGGACTAAGCCTCAACCCGGGCAATGGGTTCCTCTTGGCTTCCCTGCGGATGAGGCAGTCCGCAGGTACTGAGCCCCCCCATCGCGACAAGATGAGAACCCGGGCGGGGGGGACAGTAGCAATTACCTGACTGAACCAAGACAACTTCCCATGGGATAATTTGGGGGTTACTTTTGTTAATGCTATCTCACTCACACATAGGGCAAGTGCGAGCGAGATAACAAGATAATGTGTCGCACGTGCAGGACCGATATGGCAGGCAGGTAGAGACACCCGACCCTATTGCTATTGTTCATTGCATTCTTAGAAATGTCCACCAGGTTCGTTTCTTATCGTAAATTTTTGAGAATAATACAACTTAAATAAAATCTTTATACCTTGTTAGAAAGCTAATGAAATGTATAAGTTTTTCTAATAGTCTGCACAATCAAGCATTTTTATGAGATAATTTACTTTTTTTGAAGCATTTTTCAAAAAAATGGACTATTATGTTATGTTTAGAACTCCTATTCCGAAACGGTTAACAATTTCTCTGATATTAGAGCTAATAATGAATGCTACATAGTCAGTCACCCTTGATAAACTGTAAAAAAAAATGATTTGGATGGTAACTTTAAAAAAAAAAAGATTGATCACTAAATAAAAAAATAATTGAAAAAAAAAACTAAAATATTAAATATCTCTTAAACGGTTAACTTTTGGATAATACATTATAGGGTTAAATCAATTCCAAATAACAGTACCTACAACCCCCTGAGATTGATTTCAATATAGCTCAGGGTACCAAAATAAACCTGTATAGTGTATATAGATAAACACCCAAGACTCAGAACAATTTGAAAAAGGTCATTTTCCAATTCGCTCTTGCTGGGGATCAAATCTAGAAACTCCGGAGTGGCAGATTGACGTGTAAACCACTACGCGACGGAGGACCTCAAAATACCGTTTCACTAAAAGACCGAATTTGTAGTTTTTTTTAAATTATATGAAGCTCTTTCGTTCGTTCGCTTACTATTATGGTCATTGCAAACCAATTACTTAACCAACTGACAGTAACAAAGTCTGCTTTTACCAGAAAGTCGCTTCTGTCACAAGCTTGGTAGCTCGCTTGCTTCGCTCGCTAGCTCTCTGTAATGGTAAATGCAAACCAATAACTTAACCTATTAACTGTCACAGAGTCTGCTTATGACAGCCAGTTGCTTCTGTCACAAGCACGGCAGCTCGTTTACTGTTATGGTCACTGTAAACTAATAACTTAACCCACTGACTGTCACAAAGTCTTTTATTGTTAGCTAGTCGCTTCTGTCACAAGCTCTGTAGCACACTCGTTCGTTTACTATTATGGTAATTGCAAACCAATAACTTAATTAACTGACAGTCACAAAGTCGGCTTTTACCAGAAAGTCGCTTCTGTCACAAGCTTGGTAGCTCGCTTGTTTCGCTCGCTAGCTCTCTGTAATGGTAAATGCAAACCAATAACTTAACCTATTAACTGTCACAGAGTCTGCTTATGACAGCCAGTTGCTTCTGTCACAAGCACGGTAGCTCGTTTACTGTTATGGTCACTGTAAACTAATAACTTAACCCACTGACTGTCACAAAGTCTTTTATTGTCAGCTAGTCGCTTCTGTCACAAGCTCAGTAGCACACTCGTTCGTTCACTATTATGGTCATTGCAAACCAATAACTTAACCAACTGACAGTCACAAAGTCGGCTTTTACCAGAAAGTCGCTTCTGTCACAAGCTTGGTAGCTCGCTTGATTCGCTCGCTAGCTCTCTGTAATGGTAAATGCTAACCAATAACCTAACATATTAACTGTCACAGAGTCTGCTTATGACAGCCAGTTGCTTCTGTCACAAGCACGGTAGCTCGTTTACTGTTATGGTCACTATAAACTAATAACCTAACCTAGTGACTGTCAGAAAGTCTTTTATTGTCAGCTAGTCACAAGCTCAGTAGCTCACTCGTTCGTTTACTATAATGGTCATTGCAAACCAATAACCTAACTAACTGACAGTCACAAAGTCGGCTTTTCACTGACAGTCGCTTCTGTCACAAGCTCGGTAGCTTCCTTGCTTTGCTCGCTCGCTCACTGTTATGGTAAATGTAAATTAATAACCTAACCTCACAAAGTCAACTTTTGACAGACAGTCGCTTCTGTCACAAGCTTGATAGCTCGCTTGTTTCGCTCGCTAGCTCACTGTAACGGTAAATGCAAACTAATAACCTAACCTATTAACTGTCATAGTCTGCTTATGACAGCCAGTTGCTTCTTTCACATGCACGGTAGCTTGTTTACTGTTCTAGTCACTGTAAACTAATAACTTAACCTACTGACTGTCACAGTCTTTTATTGTCAGCTACCTAGTCGCTTCTGTCACAAGCTCAGTAGCTGACACGTTAGTTCACCGATTATGGTCATTGCAAACCAATAAACTACTCTACTGACTGTCACAAAGTCTGCTTTTGATAGCTAGTCACTTTCGTCAAACTACCGTCCGTAAACCGACTTTACAGACAACCAATTTTTTTTTTGTTAAATATAATTCTGGGGTATAATATTCCGAAATTATAATAGACTTTCGTACTTTAAACAAGTGGCATACTGTTTTTTGGAATAAATATACATCGGATGTTCTATTTTTTATGATCGTGGCGTAAAAGTTAATACCGCCGCCACTCCGCCACTCCGATACATCGGATGTTCTATTTTTTATGATCGTGGCGTAAAAGTTAATACCTAATTTTCTTTTTATCTACACTATCTACACTAATATTATAAAGAGGAAAGATTTGTACCTATTTTTGTATGTTTGTATGTTTGTAATGAATAGGCTCAAAAAGTACTGGGCCGATTTAAAAAATTTTTTCACCGTTGGAAAGCTACACTATCCCCGAGTGACATAGGCTATGTGTGTACCACGGGCGAAGCCGGGGTGGACTGCTAGTCTGATATAAAATGTATCTGGTATTTTTATAAGACCAAGAATAATTGTAACAAAAAAATACTTGAATCTGTTGTCTATTCAGTGATTGATTGTTCGTACTCGAAATGGCCAATGTTACCATCCTAAAGTGTCATGATGACCTTATAGTTCGTCATATGTGTTATTCTTTAAAATTTAAAATTATAGATTTTATAACAACAGGGTAACTAATTGAAGAAGAAAAGCCCAACACGCGTCAGATATTTAGGAGTTAACACTTAAAATGTAAAGATATGACATGGTTTATAGTTTTTTGTTTATGAATGAACGTGTTGGAGGATTACTGCACTTTAAATATACCATTCACTATTAATTTAAACTCTATAAATGGATTTTTATATATGACACTGAAGTGGTGCGTTGTACCACATTTAATTGATTTCGTTATTAAAAGTGAAAATATGTTTTTGTTTTATATATTAGTTTATGTTATGGATTGAGGAAATAAATAAGAAAAATAATTCAGAATATTTACTTCCGTATTTAGAACGAATTCGTTTAGCACTGGTGGTAAGGGGCATATGTCGGGTGAACGGTGCTAGTTCAAAGTCACGTACGAACAAAAATGGCGCGCCTAGTTGAAAGGATAACCCACTCGAGCCCCCATTTGTATCTCCATGTGCCTATTCAGGAATTCCGTTTTTTCATTGCCTACCCTAACCATTGCGTGCTCCGTTTTAAATTACCGCTCAGTTGCCTATGGATGTTACATTTCTAGCGAATGTGATACAATCATGATTACATGATATATGATGTCGTGATTGAATCAAACAAATACTTTCTGTCATATCATATAATATAATTATATAATATGATGATAATGTATAGACATTACATACACCCAAACAACCACGAGGCAATTATACATCGTTTCAAAGACATGTAACTGAAAAACAAATAAGCTCTCCATAATAAGACCTAACATTATACAAAATAAAAAACTCTCTTTTAAATAAAGAAAAAGCACGCCGTTAGACTATGTCAACATTAGAATTCTACAAATTTTTAATGAAGTATTGCGTCAGTCTGTTGTTGTCTGAGGTGAACAATCGCGAATAAACTAAGCTAATAAATTATAAGAAAAACAATTATTTATAGAATTATTACGATATTAATTGCGGATAAACTACATTATTTGCGAATGGTTTACCGGACATACATTTATCTTTGTCAACTAAAATTTTAATATGTTCTTTTTCGCGAACGCGGCCTAATGCTACATATAACTGGCCATGACTAAATAGGTCTGATCTTAAATCTACTCCAACCCTTTCAATAGTTTGACCCTGACTTTTGTGGATTGTCATTGCATAGCACACTTGAAGCGGAAATTGTCACCGATACATTTCAATTGGGCTGCCGTGTTCGATAGGTGCTTTGAATAATATACGCGGAATAAAATAAGTATCAAGTTCACCCGGTTTCATTACTGTTATTAATCGCGGTGATACGTGTTTTACGATTACTTTAGTTCCATTTTCTAAATCGTCCGCAAAACTAAGATTACGCATAATCATACACACACAATCTTCTTTCAAAATTAAATCGTGTTCCGGGAGTCCTTTAGGTTGTAATTTATTCAATGTGTCGGCACTGAAAAATATTTGGTCGACATCATCTTTTGCTATGTAATCAATAGATTTTAAGTGAATTGGATCTCCCGGTACTTTATCTAAAACGGCAGAATTAAATTCTCTTACACTATTATTGTGTGTTGTCAATATAGCTCTATGAGCACACACGTCGGGTTCATCTAAAACTAATGTTGGAAAAACAAAATTGATGAGATCGTCTAATTCAGTTACAAATGATAAATGGGATAAATCAACTAAATCTTGTTTTGTACGACCTACCCGAAATGTTTGTGTAGGAATGCCATTCGATCCTAATTTTAAAAGAAATTCAGAAAAGTCGACGTCATTACATCGTTGTGATGTTATCAATTTAAATGTTTTTAATTGTTGCCAAAGGGGTAATGATTTAACAGAGCAACAAATTATGTCATTCGCCGTTTTTGCATTTATAACGACGGGAGGGATTTGACGAAAGTCACCTGCAAATATAATTATTTTACCACCAAATCTCTAATTATTTTGCATTAAATCCCGAAGCGACCTATCAAGTAAATGGATTTAATATTTATGGGCCATAAGGGGCTTCGTCATAAATTATCACATCGGCGAGATATACATTCTGTGTACTAAGTATCGGGAATTTGTCAATAAAACAAAAAATACAAATTATTCATCTAAATTTATTTTATCGCCTTCAAAGTAGGCCCCATCGCTTGCAATACAACATCTCCAACGCTTCACCCAGTCTTCCATACATTTTTCATAGGCTATTTGCGGTATGGCCTTTAGCTCATTCAGCGAATTTTCTTTTATGGCTTCTATCGACTCAAAACGTTTTCCTCGAAGTGGTAATTTTAACTTGGGAAATAAAAAAAAGTCAGACGGGGCCATATCAGGTGAATACGGTGCTTGGTCGAGAACTTTTGTTGAATTTTTTGCTAAAAACTCTTTCACTATAATGGCTGTGTGTGATGGTGCATTATCATGGTGCAGCATCCATGAGTTGTGTTGCCACAAATCTGGACGTTTTCGGCGGATACTCTCACGCAAACGCTTCATGACGCCTAAATAATATTCTTTATTCACTGTTTCTCCCTCAGGAAGGAATTCGGAGTGAACCACACCACGGTAGTCAAAAAAAACTGTCAGTATCACCTTGATTTTGGAGCGACTTTGCCGCGGTTTTTTGGGTTTCGGCTCGTTTTCGAGACGCCATTCTGAAGACTGTTGGCTTGTTTGCATGTCGTACTCATAAACCCATGTCTCGTCGCCAGTTATTATACGTTTCATAAAGGTCGGATCCGTAGAAGCTCGGGAAACCATGTCTTCAGCGACATGCTTTCGCTGCGCTTTTTGAACGAAATTGAGCTCTTTCGGAACTAGTCGAGCGGCGACGCGTTTCATGCCTAAAATGTCAATAAGAATGTTGTGGACGGACTTAAAAGATATGTTTACCTCACTAGCCAACTCTCTCAGACTCATACGTCGATTTTCGAGCACTAGCTTCTTGATTCTGTCGATGTTTTCTTTGGTCGTAGCGGTTGAAGGTCTACCAGAACGAGTCAAGTCTACTACTACTTCTCGGCCTTCTTTAAAAGCCTTATACCATTCATAAGCCCTTGTTTTCGATATACACGATTCGCCGTAGGTATTTCGCAACATTTTTAGTGATTCACCACATGAAATATCATTCGAAACACAAAATTTAAGGCACACTCTTTGTTCAACAATATTTTCCATTGTAAAAATCGCTGAGAACTCAAAACTGATCAACAAAAAGTGTAGTTTAAAACAAATTAAATGACAGATCCTGCTCAAATTTTGCGCACTAAATCAGTACAGTGCTACCAACATGCAGTAAAAAAATTACAACGACCTCTTTTACGCAGGTCTTTTTATTGACATATTCCCGATACTTTTTCACAGAGTAGTATTAATTGAGCTCGTTGAGATTTATTGGTGATGTTCCAATATCCTAAATCATCAACCAGGTCTAATGGAAAATGAAACATGCTGTGGGCAGTGGTGCCTCCTTCGTTATTTTGCGCTGCAATACCGGAGCTCGCTGTACACAAAACGATACCACGTTTACTGCGAATGTGTGCTGCAATGACTTTTAAAAGTAATGTTTTACCCGTACCAGCGGGACTGTCAATAAAAATAGCATTGTTATTACTTTCGCAAAAATTTTGATTTGTTAATAATTGATCGATATAATTAAAAACTACACTTTAGTCCACTGACAGTTGCGGCAACCATTCAGCGGTAAAATTTTGTAGACGGTCCACGCTGTATTCGATACGTTCACGACCTAATTCGTAGTATTATCATGTGTATCCGGTAAACCTTGTTCCACGAGACAAGTTCCGTGTTTTCGTAATAACCGGTCTATTAAAAGGAGGCACATTGTGTATGCTTTATCAATTTCATTTGGATATTTTGGTATCAAATCTTCGCTTAATTCATTTTTAAATTTATCCCATAGTAATGAAACGGGAAGTCCGTTTACAGCTAGAAGAACAAAAAAACTACGTGGTCCTGTGTAGAAAGATGAAGCTTCATTCATAGCCCATTCATATTTTATTTCATCGTCCGCGAGACCTACAGCCTCAGCAGCTTCTTGAAATGTTTTACATCCAGGACCACCGAGATTGTAAAGGTCTTCGTAACTCCTACATGGAAACGAATTTAATAATAAACGCAAGAAAAATTGTTTACCTCTGTTCGGCGCAACCCAAAACAAACGCGTGACAAGTTCTCCCCTTTGTCTTTTTGTAATGTATTTATTGTTACTTAATTTTATTTTAGGGACGTTTTTTGTATTGGGGCATTTTGCATGAACTATATATTGTTCGTAAAAATCTAAATATATTAAGTTATCGAATTCATCACCTTTTGATCTTTTAAAATATGTGATTAATTCCGAATCGGATCGTTCCGCGGCTTCGGATTCATTACCCGGTTTAAAAAATATGGTTTGCCGGTTTTCTAGGTGTACAGCCAGCATTTTTACATTTTTTTTTATTTTTTTTTATTAGAAATTTGAGTGCGTTTGACCTCTATCTAGCCTGATGGGAAGCTAAGATGAGGTCTAAGGTGTATCACGCAGACTCAAAAAATGCCTGTTCACTCTTCATTCTGTTCATTCGGTTCTCGAGCAACTACATCGAAACTTAACATACGCCACGCCGCGTCAGATGATCCTACATACCGTTTGGAAACATATTGTATTATTTCATTATTTTTATCTTCATCATTGAACACAGCAATACGAACTTGGTTGGGACCTTTGGTAATGTATTTAAATAAATATTTAATAATTGTACGTGCTGAAGATACTTCTACATTAATATGACAATTATACTTAAGGAGAAGAGCAGCGTTATAAGGCACGACCCATAAATCGTTCACAGTAACATCTTTTTTACGGTACTGTATTTTACCTTCATTTTTACTGTCACGACGATAATGAACAAAGCCTCTGTCATCATGATAAGTAACGGGGGTTTCATTTTTCGGAAAAAATTTAGAACATTTTCGTTTCTCTTTATCCCAACAAAGGAGATCCGTTTTATGAGATGGACCACATGGACCGTGAATCATATGGTCTAGTACTAATTTACGTAGTCTACCTCCGGCTTCTTCTGCACTTGGGATATCTGCTCTTACAAATTTATCTATGTCTAAATTACTTTGTGGTTCGTTTTCAACTTTGACACAAATGTGAGCATGGGGTCTTCCCCATTCGCGTTTTTGAAATTCTATGACATGCATAATGTATTTACATTTACCGAACCAAGAACCAGAGCGAATTAATTGAAATACTCTGGCACAAATTTGTGGACTCGGTTTTTCATCACCTGTTAGATTTTTTTGAATTTCAGGCCAATTTTTATTACACGTCATAGTAATAAAATAAGTTGGCGGTCCTAATCTATTAGCTAAGGCTATAGAGTCCATATATTTAACTTTTATATAGCGAGGACCACCAGTAAATGAGTTGAATAAATAAATTCGTCCAAGTACAACGTTGCCTTCTCCTTGTATAGTTTCGTCTTGTAATTCTTTAAGAGGCGCAGATCGAAGTGACTGGTTCGTGTCCTTTTTTTGCGCTTTTTCAATAAAACTAAGTCATTCATCTATCATTCTACTATACATATCCACTAACCACTCTTCCGATAATTTACCATAGTAAGAAAATCGCAGTTCGGAGAGTAATAGACAACGATAGTATTGAAGTTGAGTTATATGTTTTAAATCTTTTTTATTTTGTATAGTTAGTTCCCACCCTGGATTCCCATGAGGATATAATAATGGATATTGGAAACATTCGTACAATGGATGTAAAATGTCTACTGTATGAGGTTTCCTTTCTCCAATTTTCCATATAGCTATAGAACGAGGAACGTATCTTTCTTGTTCTGTATTAATAATAGCAGCTATTTCCCGTCCTGATGGTAAATATCCTGAAACATTACCGTGGATCCGACGTGTCACAGGTTCAAAAACAAGATGTGCGTCATCTGATGTTTCACGGCTTAATCGTTTAAAATGATTGATATACGGATTGACATCATGCAAAAAGTGAGTAATTGATCGGGTGATATTTGAATCAAGTTTCAATCCTTGTGCTAATCTTTCGCGTTCATTACTATCATCTATGTATAACCCGATGTTATTTGTGGTTTTAGTATATATAGCCTAAATCGAATACGCGACGATACGTGCGACCTTGAATTTTATAGAATGACAATGGATTATTATCAAATTTGTCGTCGCCCGTTGTGCCCGATGCACTAAAACTAAATAAATTGTTATATGCGCGCGCTCTTTCTATAAACAATTTTTCAGAATAAAAATGTTCGGTTAACGGTTCGAAATTTTGAATGTTATACCGTCCTTGACCGGAGCACCACTGTGACCGACTTTTGTCTTCAAGGAAAAGATCGCTGCAAACGTACACACCTAGATCCGATAGATTGTGTTTTTTTAATGTATATAATTTTACGGCATTTAGCTCGTCGTTAAATCTTTCTCCGACAAGTTTTGTGGATCTTAATTCTTTGTCTACATTTCGGTTTGTAGAATTATATTTATTTACTGATTTTTTATTAATATCAGGGTTTTTTTCTGAGTATGTTTTAACACTTTCGCGATTAATTTCAGGTTTATTTTTGTTGTATTTTTTTACACTTTCGCGATTAGCTTCCGGGGTTTTTTTTGAATAGGTCTTAGAGGCGCTGCGGTGTTTTTCCGGGTTTTTTTCATTATACTTTTATACTGCGTTTAAATGTGGATTATCTTGTTTCTTTTTTGGCCCCCGTTTTTTTTATATTGGTCGTCCTTTTTTAGATTTTGAAAAATTATTAATATCACAATCGGAATCTAAATCTACAATTTCGGAGACAGTGACAGCTGACGTTGAATTTTGATAGTCAAATTGTTCAATTGAATTTATGTTTGATGCTGTTGATACACATGTTTTTTGTGTAATATTATTTTCCTTAAAAATGTCTAAACTGTGTATTAATGATTCTGTTGAATCGTTTATATCAATGGGCAATGTATTATTGTTAGCTATTGAAAATGATAATAAACTTACTTTTGCTATACTAAATTCACTTCCGTTGGGAGCATAGCCAGCGAATAATAATTCGCACAGATTTTCAACCGTTTCACAACAAAATAAATGTGCTAAGTTTTCGTCATCATTAGAATCACATTTAGTATTGGTGTCATCCAACAGCATGACTATTGAAAAGATAATAAACATTGTTTGCTTGCCAAAAAGAAACGGTTTTATATTGACCCGTAAAAAGAAAACTATCCATGTTAGTATACGAGTACATGGAATTGAAAATATTGTTGATTAAAATATTTTTTAGCTCCATTAATGCACCTATTTTGTTATTATTAATTTCATTTGGAAAAAATCCGTTGATTATCCAGCTGTCTGCCATTGGTTCCATATTTTCCAAATAGTTCCCTACATAAAATTCAGTGGGCAATTCTTCTGGGAATAATAATGTATTCTCATGATGTCGGTCACGAGGTCTAAGCCTTATATAAAGTTTGTCGCCACTGTAGAGGACAGTGTCGATATCTATTGTAGTTAAATTATTCCTATTATTAATAGCTGAATAAACTGCCGCGCATGTTGACATAGCCACACATTGTACACCATTGCCCTTGAATCTTCGGTCTGATTGATTGCAAGTACCTAACGACAAAAATAAATTAATTTTAATTTTAGAATGTGTTATCTTTAAAAATAGTAGTAAAGTTTCAAACTAAAAGCATCACAATTAAAATATAAGATAATTATCCTACTAATAATATTACGAATATGAGAGTTTAGATGTTTATAAAAGTTTGCAATTTGTTTCTTACAACGTTTCTACACGTGTAAGTGTCGTGTGTAATTTAGATTTATTTTTTGGTGTAAACTATTCAATGTGTAAAATATCATTTTGTATTTTTGAAACACCATATAGAATCATTAATTTTCAACTCAATTATCGAAAAAGTTTATTTATTCAATGAAGTAGGTATGTATTACCTGCGTATCGACTTAAGTTATTGACAGAGTAATTATTCATTGATATTTAATTAGAGATAAAAATAATTTCGCATTATTTTTATTTTTATTTCTATAGCTTTGGGTATAATTTAAAAAAATAAAATATTAATAATAAAAAATAAAGGATCTGCGGTTAATCTAATCCAATTTACAAATAATACATTATTTCGTTTTTATCCCTAACCGGGCAGACAGAGCCCAGGGCCACAAAACCCAAAGGCCACGTTAGCATGATGGTGGGCGTGATGATGAAAACACTGACCAAGTGCGAGTAGTACTCGCGCACGAATGGTTCCGTACCATTATCTATACAACATTAGATAGTTTATTTAATATTTGCAAATAGAAGAATTTTCCGCGCGCCCCCTAGGCACGTGTAGTTGCAAATAGAAGAATTTTCCGCGCGCCCCCTAGGCACGTGTAGAATAATCCGCTTCTAGCGCTGAACTTTCCCCAAGGAGCATATATCGAAATATGACAATTATTTTTACTTTCCATACAAGTTTACCGATCTGGTGATCCGAGTTTGTATGGAGAGCAAAATTATTTTTCGTATTTTGATATAGGTAGGCCTTGGGGAAAGTTGTTTAATATCAAGGACTAAATTTACCCTTTAAATAATTTCAGGATATTTCGTTAGACGTTATTTATATTATACTTACCATTTTATGTACCTAGGTCGAAAATGTAAATAAGAAGTATTAACAAAAAACATGAAACTATTTTAAAGGTAGGTACACATAGTCCACTATACACAAGTCTATTTGTGTATAGTGATTAAGTGTATCTACCTTTAAAATTATAGTGATGAGCGATACGACTTGATATCCGTAGCGCCATCAAGGGAACTTGCTTTCACGTAAAAAAAAACCGGCCAAGTGCGAGTCGGACTCGCGCACCGAGGGTTCCGTACAAACCTGCAAGGTTTACAAAGTTCGTTCATTACAAGTTTAAAATTATTAAAAAAAAATATATTATGTGATGTAACTAAAAATTTATGGTTTTCGTAATTTTTCCTTTATCTATGCTATAAGACGTTGCTTCGTACCAAATTTCAAGATTCTGAGTTCACGGGAAGCACCCTGTAGGTTTTGATTCCCTTGCAAGTGTCGAAAATTTGCGGCATAAACGGCTGTATCTTTTGATTGCGTTGGCTTAGAAGTTTGATTTTTTCACAGCTTCAAGGGACAGTAGACCTGAGTAATTGATATAAATTTCAGCTTCATACCTCCACGCGTTCCTGAGAAAAAGGGTCTTGACAGACGGACGGACGGACGGACAGACGGACAACAAAGTGATCCTATAAGGGTTCCGTTTTTTCCTTTTGAGGTAAGGAACCCTAAAAACTCATCGAAATCTGTCCATCCGTTCGAGCGCTACGATGCCACAGACAGACAGAGAGACCGACAGACATTAGCGTCAAATTTATAACATCTGTCTTTTTGTCGGGGGTTAAAAACCAAACCAACCAACTTTCTCCAAAAACATAATTATATCATCCCTGGATATTGAAATATGATAAATAAGTAAAGTGTTGTCGAGATACATGATGTCTAAAATGTGTTGAATGTTCTGGGCAAACTAAGTAGGTAATATATTTTAAAAAAGTTAGGATAATAACAAAAAAATTTTTTTTGGTATAATATAATGGATATCGATAAAAACACATTTATATTTTTTTAAACATTAAACAATACTAATAGTATTGCGTGTTTAATGTCTAAATTACTATTAGTATTGTGTTTAATGTGTAAAAAATATTGTATAAAATTGTATAAAATATGAGTTTACTCTTGATCCTGAATATCAAAATCGAAATCAGTGTCAGGATCTTCTGAGGTTGTTGAGTTTGGAGGTGCTGTTTGTGGTGGAAATTGATCAATTGCATGTTTGTGTATGGTGGATCTTACTCTTGGATTCTTTGTGCTGTTAGTTAATGTCAAAAGTTTCTCAAATCCCTTCTCATGAGTATATTCAGGTTTTTCCATCTTACTAATTATATATTTAAGTTTCTTGAACTCTGAAGAAGTTGGTGAATCCATTAATACAAAACCCTTATCCCTCAACATATTTCTCTTATCCTGAGTAAATGTTTGTAAAGTAATAGAGAATTTTAAATTCATGATAATAAGCTGAGCATTGTGATCTCTCAACTCCCATATTCTTATACCATCAAATCTTTTAGCAGTCAGACTACTATCCACACATGATCCATCGGTGAAGCCTAAATGTCTACATTTTGATGTTAACATGTAACATATTTCTGGTCTAATTACATGTACATTTAGGGTTGCAAGAACTTGATCATATACATACATGCTATCACGCCTGTTTCCCACAGAGGTAGGCAGAGACGACTTCTTTCGCTTCATCTACACTCATCAACCTCTTCATACATGCCCTTCGTTTACGGGTAGGGTAGGGCGGGGCTAGTTGAGCAATTTTTCACTTGAGCGGTTATAGCAAATCAACGATAAGTCTTGATTGCTTGTTATGTAGCCTGATGGATTACTAATTTATCCCTTTACAAAAGTGTCAATAGTAACTAATTTCAACAAGTCTAATTTAAAAGTTACGTTTGGTGACGTTTGGACGTCGGTGACAGCAACATCCCTGTACTCACCTTATATTCGCGAATAGAAGAAGAAACTATCAAGTTAAGTGGACTAAGTCATTGATTGCATCTCTTAACATTAACACTTCGGTTGAACATTAAAACTTTGCTTATAGTGGTGATTAAACATATGCTGTTTAGTGCAAAACAGGACAGCCGGATTCTTTTTTTTTTCTATCTACCTACTTTAAACTTTGATTTCATTGAGCAGTGCTGTCAATTTGAAAGAGTAAAATTTTGTGACAATTGCGCCATCTGTTATTTTCCCCGTGAAAGCTATTAACTGTTCAACCCACTTTCAAACCAACTCCATCTGATTTTTACTATACTAAGCACTATGGTTAAATGCGGTGCTTGCGGAAAATTCCTGTCGCCAGTAGATGCCGCTACATGTAGCAAATGTAACAATGCTTATCACCGAGGATGTGTTATGTTGCCCGTAACGGGTACATTAACACCACACTGGCACTGTCCGGAATGTACAAAAAATGTAGTCAGGAATAATAAGCCGGAAACACCTGTCCGCGGGACAGCACATTATCTTCCGCCGTCACCTGCGGCGGACTGTACCGCGATGGAAACAAGTGTTCTGGAATGCTCGAGCCTGGACAGCACACATGAACAAAGTCAGCCGTTGACTGCAGAGATATTCAGGGAAGAACTGCGCGCTATGAAAAGGGAATTCCATGCCGATCACCTGACATTTCGATCGGAATTCAGAGAAATCTCCAATCAGATGAACGCATCGATGATAGCATGCACGGAGCGTCTAGGAACTTTGGAAACTCGCTTTGAGGAATCTTTTAAGTCATATGCTGACCGGTTAGAAGATCTGGAATCCAGAGTAGTCGTGCTGGGGGGACACGAGATGACGGCGCAGTCATGCGACATTTCAGCCGTCAATACCGTATTAGCTGAACTGAGAAGAGAACTCAACGATAGAGACCAGGAGCTGCTGAGTAATGACGTTGAGATTACAAACTTACCAGAGGAGCATGGAGAGAACACCACTCACTTGGTTACCCAAATTGCGTCTAAGTTGGGCGTAAGCTTAGCGGATGGGGACATCGTAGCTGCGGAACGCATGGGTGCACGACGCACCAGCGCGCTGAGTCCTGAGGGGGGCGCCACTCGGCCCCGTCCCGTCGTGGTGCGACTTACCCGACGAGCTAAACGTGACGAGTTATTACGCAATGCTCGAGTTCGGCGAGGGTCTACTATATATAAATATATATAAATAACGCCCATTTATTGGCCTAGGATATGCAGTAATCTAAAACAATGTAGTGAGGAGCAGCATTATACGAGTAGGTAGGCAGGTTGAAACTGAACGGTTGCATCATGTAGGGGTGGCGAGACTTCTGTACCTTATTACGCTTCTTTTGCTTTTTCTTGCACTGATCAGTATACGTACGTTTACGTTTTGTATGCATGCTTATATATATTTTGTTTCTTCTATTTTAATATGGAACGATATTGCAACAATTACTCTGCAGTATATTATTTATTTTATGATTGTGTAACTAATGTCCACACGTAACACAAAAAATAAAATAAAAAAGGGACTGCAGAATATCAGCGCTGCAGAGCTATGCGCTGCGGCAACACGCTGAGCAGGCTCCTTTTGGCAGCCATTGCGACACGCAACGCACAATTAAGTAGGTACTTTGAAAATATTATTGTAGTCTTTTTTTATTTTTATTTATATTTAAAATGTTTAGACTTAAGTATGTAAATTAAGATTATTGTGTCGCATATTGTGTAATGCCAATAAAACTTTTTTATTATTATTATTATTATAGTTACAGCTGTTTAAATGCAGAAAGTCAACTACGCTCAACGTATCCCATAGGTGAGGTAAGTTGAGCAAGAGTATGGGGCAAATTGAGCACTTAGAAAGTCTAGCCCAACTATGGGTTCAATGTTAACTAGACATAGAATAAAAGTGCTGTTTAACAATATACTATTTATTTATAGTCTTTTAGTGACAAAACAACAAAACTAAAAATAATTTTCTTTGTATAATAAACTGAAAATAAAAAATTAAAAAAATAACGTATCTTAACTTTAGGATCAGATTCAGTCTTTTTAAAAATCAGACTTGAATATTTAAGTAGCTATCAATATAGCTTATAACATAAAATAAAATATTAATAATATCTTGAAAACTTAATCGTCATTGTCACTGTGTCAATTGACACAAACGAAAGTAAGACCAGCTTGTATGTGCCCATTCCCTGCAAACTTGACACTGGATCCATGTTTCTAGTCTTTCTTTTGTAAGTCTGCATCCTAAAAAAATAAAAATATACGAATTACTTTTGTGCTGAGTCGTGGGGCTAGTTGAGCAACTATAGCTCAACTAACCCCAACCCGAAATTTTAAAACAAAAGCTAGATTATGGAAACACAGTTAAAATTATTCGCAGAATCTTTATAAATATCAAAAGAACAATAAATTTACGGAAGTTTAACACTTACCTGATTGAAAACGGATAATATTTGACTAGTACAGACGAAATATTCCGGTTTACAATTATTTTACTATTTGGTCGCAAAATAAACAATGCGCGCGAGTACTTCACTCGATCGAACAGTCGCCACCAGTGTTGCCAACTTAGTATTCAAGCTTAGAGCTAGTGTTGTGCCAAAAAAGAGCTGAAAAAGAGCTAACTTTATCAGCTAAAGACAGCTAAATAAAACCATTCGAACTTATTATATTTTAATCAATAAAAAACAACGTTTCTCTATGGCAGCACTGGTTTAAACTGTGGAAGACGCCTCTGGCTTTCCTTTAATCTTAATAATAGCACTAGGTATCATTAATCTTCATCTGACCATAAGTAACATATGTTGTCGTCATCGTGAAAATCAATCACCAAGGAACTTCCACTTGGGCCTGCTGCAGCCTGATCAGGGTTGTTGTATGAAGCCATTGTCCCCTTTTTTTTAAGTACCTCAGTGTGTGTGTGGTGGTGTTGTGTAGTCTATTGCGAGCCTTGTTTTAACTATATTCAGTTGGCTAAAGACTCGTTCAACTTCCCTATTAGACCACGGCAAAGAAATCATCAACAAGGCAAATGAACACAATTCTATAAACGGATTATTGCTAGCTGCATCTTGATATTTCAAAACTTGACATAGTGTTGTCCTTTTTCTCCCATGGTACAAGAGATATATTGACCCACTGTGTTTCTACCTTCGCGATAAAATCCTCGCTGTGCCCCAATTTCTCTTACTAGTGAAGTTATTCTTTCCATTACTTGCTCCAATGTGTTTGAAACTGACAACTGGTTGACTTTTTCAAAACATTGTAATTTTCTGGAAGTCTCTGTTTCAGTTGTTTTGTGAGCTCTACTGTGAACTTCACACATTTATCCCTGAATTGCTCTTCATCTTGGGTTGAAAATCGATTGGTCTCTCGTATTTCTGAAAGCTTACTTTCTACTTTGAATCCTAGATAAGGATGTGGAACCAAGAAATCTTCTAAATTTTGTATTTCGAATACATTGATGTTCCTAGTAGGATTCAGAACTTTTTTCCCGAGAGATTCTATAGCCGTGATTAGGTCATTAAGTAACTTGCTAGGATCAATATTATTCGACTGAAATTTTTTTACTAGCCTTGTAATTGATCCAAAACGCTGTGGATATATAACAAATATGCTTCGTTTGTGGGATTCGTGTATAAATTGTAAAGTGTTTCTGCACTGTAGCATTTTTCAGTGTTCCTTGTAATACCAAAATGTAATTTTAATTCTATCCATTGGTCTAATATTCTTTTAACTGCAGTTTTAACAGAAAGCCACCTGGTTGCACATGCTTGTGTAATTTTTAGCGGTTCTTCATCGTTAATTTTGAGATAAAAATTTTTGTATGCGTTTTGTCTGTTTGACGATTTCGAAAACCAGTTGTAGGTTTCCTGGAGATCAATGTCTTAATGAATTTTGACTTCTTTTCATCAGACGCTCTTTGTAAGAACTGTTTGAATTCTTTATTTACAACGACATGAGGAAGTCTTTTACTAATGAAAGCCTTTATCTTCGCAGATCCTTTAGGAGGGGTGTTATTTGGTAAGCTGTAAGGGTTAACTGCTAATTGACTGCAATTTTTCTCTTTAATTAGATGACTTAAATTACAGCGCAAGACATCAAAACCTAACGGCTCATTATGATCTAAAATGAAGAGAAATAATGATATCCATATGGTCTCTAAATCACTATCCCCTTTATACTTATATATATATATATATATATATATATATATATATATATATATATATATATATATATATATGGGTGGCGCAAAAGTAAAGACCCTATTTGGTTCAGCTATAACATTTTTTCTAAATTAGAAAACTAGATTTAGGTTTTTTTAAATGTATATTTGTGCCATTAAATTTCGTACCATTAGGATTTAAAGATGATGTCTTTTAAATGGTGACCTCCAGAGTTGATACACATTTGAGCCCTATTTATGACATTTTGCATAACTTGCCGTAACACTTCCTGCGATATGTTCGTTATTTCTTGACGAATGTTTTCTTTTAGAGCTGCGAGAGTCTGTGGCTTGTTCACATACACCCGAGATTTCAAAAAACCCCAAAGAAAGAAGTCTGGACTGGTCAGATCGGGTGATCTTGCAGGCCAAGGCAAATCGCCAAAACGAGAGATAACTCGGCCTGGAAAAGCGTCCCTCACTAAGTCCATAGTGTCGCGCGCTGTGTGTGCCGTAGCGCCGTCTTGTTGAAACCAGATGTGCTCCAGCCCCAATTCGTCCAAACTGGGTATCAAAAACTCTCGTAACATGGTTCTGTAGCGTTCTCCAGTGACAGTTATCGCATTGCCTCCAGCGTCTTCGAAAAAATAGGGTCCGATCACTCTGTCAACACAGATGCCACACCATACAGTAACTTTTAGTGGGTGTAGAGGTGTTTCTTGAATAATGCGCGGATTATCAGTGCCCCAGAACCGAGTATTCTGCTTATTGACATGCCCTGAGAGATGGAAATGCGCTTCGTCACTCATAACCAATTTTGAAGGAAAATCATCCTCTTCAAGGTTGAGGTTTATGACGCGCTGGCAGTAATCTAGACGAGCTCGGTGGTCAGCAGGCAGCAGCTGATGAGTCATTTGAGTTTTATACGGGAACATCTTTAAGTCTTTCACCAAAATACGCTGCAGGGTCCGTCTGGAAATGCCCAATTGCGTGGCACGTCGCCTCGTTGATGTTTCTGGACACTCTTCCACATCTTCGCGCACAGCATCGATATTTTCAGCTGAACGGCCTGTTCTTGGTCTCCCAGACTTAGGTCTATCCAATGTTGAGCCAGTTGCTTCAAGGCGTGTGGCAAAGCGTCGAATTGTGCGACCAATCGGTGCCGGACGGTGGTGAAATCGTCGACGAAATTCACGTTGTGTTCTTATCACTGATGAATTATTCCGTAAGAACATTGACACAATTATTCCACGTTCTTGGGGAGTAAAACGGTCCATGTTTATTTTCAGTGTATTTTACATTTGTTCACTACACAATTTTCAACAACAGAATGACAGAAAATGTCATATAAAAAAAATAAAAGTATTTTCTTTAGTGCCAGTACTTTTGCGCCACCCAGTATAAACACCTCAAGTATGGAAGGATTGGGAGACCTCCAAAATTTGATGGCCACATTAAACACAGTATTACCTCATAATCTGATAATTCTGGAAATCTATGGTCAAATTCCACTAAATAAGTGAGAAATATTATTACTCCTATTAAATAAATAACCCGATGGTTAGGTCCATATGCCATCGTTGAAAGAGTTTCTGACATACAACCCTTTAAATACTCTAGAGGTAAGTCCCCGATTAAATTTGCAAACCCGTGAATTTTAGCAACCTTTTTAAAAGGTATTTGAGCAGAATGCTGAGTCATAGATATATATCTTCCCGAAACCTAACAATTGGGATGAACTATAAGTTTCTTGCAATTTAAGGTGAAATCCGTACTTTCTATATTCAGATTCAAATTGAGAGCTTAATTCATCAAGATAATCCTTAAGTTCATCTGGTCGGACTTGGGATTTTGGGATCATTAAGATGACTCTGAGATCATCACCATTAACCATAATGAAGAATGGAAAACGTGTAATAAATGCTACTCTGTTAGCAACAGTATCATAAATCCAAGTCCAGAATTTTTGTGCCAAGCCTTCAATTCCTCCGTATTGCCCTTCCCAAGTATATTCAAATAATCCGTCTGAGACAAGATACCTTGAGGCTTCAAAGCACGTCATTATATTAGAGTAATGGTTAATTCCAAATATCTTATCAAAGAATTCCTTTCCGACTGGTTCACAAAATGCTCTAATAAAATTGTTATTCCATGCTTCTACATCAATTGAAAAGTTGACAACGTAATGATCAATATTATCATGCTCTAATCTGCTGAAGGTGTACATCAATGATCAATATTATCATGCTCTAATCTGCTGAAGGTGTACATCTTTTTAAACTTTTCTAATTCATTTAATGTCATTCCCTGATCCGTGTTATAATGTTTCATGAGATTTTCTCTTTCTTTTCTTTGTTTCACATTTTCTTCTAGTATACACCTTCTAGCTCTCTCAACATATGGAGACTGTCCAAAGAATCGTCCCTCTAATTTTAATTCTCTTTCTTTCTGGGTGAGCTTTATTACTAAGTACTCAAGACACAGAGGATCATCTTTTGCAACTCTACTGAGGTGCTTAAAAACTTCCTTTGATGGATCTGTTGTGAGAAGAAAGTATAGAAGTGTTCTTCTATTTTTAGGATCATATTTATGGAGTGCTGGATTCTCTATCTCTGATCGAAATTGAGCAAGTGCTGTATCCTTCAAAAATGGAAATTGAGATTCACAATATTCAAATTCTATGCATTTCTCAAGGTTAACATGATTAAAGTCATCAATACTAACAAGTAGAGTATCAGAGGGCAACTCGGGATTGTCAATCTACCTACATATTGGCAAGTATAGATTTTCTAAGACGGATTGGGCATGATTTATTATAGGTAACATGTGGCCATTTAAGGTGTTTTACATAGTATTCTGTACAAAAGTTATGTTTCATAGCTGATAATAATGAAAGAACCTCTTCATGACTAACTAAATTTTCTTTAAATGTTCTCTTCCGTAACTTATCTATGCCAAATAAAGATTCTATATCAGGATGTCCTAATAATTTTGACAAAGCTGACAGCTCAATTAACATGTGAGGTGGACCTTCAAATAGATTTAGTAGAAATTTTAATTTATATCTCGTTATCATTTTATCATTAACTAATTCACTTAGCACATTAAGATACTGCTGAGAGTTCTCAAATAATTTCTCATTTCATAATATTTTTCCAATAAAAATCCCATCAAAATTCTTAAATAGACTGTAAGCCAAATTTCCATATGAGATGACATTATTAGCCATAAACTTGATAATTTCCACTACACTATGATGGAAATGTCTGGGAAATGTTGTTCCTGATAATTTCAAGGATGTAATTATAACATTAAAAATCTCATATATTTTATTATGAATCATTAGGAATTGATCATTAGATATTAGATATTACTGGCTATTAATACATATCACATGATGATTTCTTCCGAAATAAATATCCATATTAAGTGTCTGGAATTTATGACACAAGTTATCAGAATATTTACTTAGGTTGCACTTGATTGCATTATAAGACTTCTTAGCAATCTTCCTTAATTTATTCATACATATTCCAAACTCTTTCATTGCATCATGAAATTGGGATGTTGGTTTGTCAATTGATAATAACTTTTCTGATGATTCATCAATACAATTTGATATTTTCTCTTTGATTGATTCAGGAGCATTTTTCATCAAGTGCTCTTCTTGCATTAGTAAAAACTGATTTCAGTTGTTAATCTTCCAGGATAATTCCTTGAGGTGAAGTTCTCCAGATGATAGAAATACATTAGTTATTACCTCCCCAATAATGTTGACACCACATTTCAACTTCTTATTCATCAGTCCTGGTTCAATCAATAATATTCTCTGAATATCTAGATCTGAGATATCCCCTGAATTAATTCTTTCTCCAAGTAATTTAGTTTTAGATAAGTTAAGTGCTGTATCAAATTTGACATTTAGTAAACCTACTTCACTTGGCAAAGTCTTTCCCTGACTCATCTTTAAGTAATTTCCAGATAGCAGCAGTGGGCTTGAATTGGACGGTTGATTGAGGGACTATTAACGGCGGAGTCACACTTGTTTTCATTAAAGACTCAACTAGATCTATTATCTTGTCTTGCTTGGTTTGAATAGTCTCAAGTGTTTGCTCAACTCTAGACAATCTTTCATTCAATTCTCCTATCTGGTCTGCAGGTGTACCTCGGGTGTATCTTGCCCTCTTTGCTGGCTGGTCACCCTGGAGAACACTGTTTAAATGAGCAATATTAGGCCTTCTTGACATTGCTATGAATCAACGAGAACTAACTTTTAAAAATGATTTGTTGATTCATAGCAATGTCAAGAAGGCCTAATATTGCTCATATAAACAGTGTTCTCCATAGAAAATATAGTGTATAGTGATTTCAGATGAGTATGTGATCCAAGATACATCTTGTAAGGACCATGATCAAAGTTTATGTCTTGGTCAGGAGTCGATGAAACTCGAGTGATTCTCATAGCACTAGGGAAATCACTTTTTGATAACTGATCTAAGGTTAGAAAATATATCTGATCTGCTATGCAGGGGTAAGTGACTCCTACAATCTGTTTATTCCAACACCAATCTCGAAGATTGCTCATAAATTCAGTGGGACACCTATATCCATGATGATTATTTTTCAATATTAGATTTCTCAACATATAATATATTCGAGATGCCTAGGTAAATTTTCGGCAGAAGCATGAGAAACTGCTAGTTGAATTGAATGGCACGAGCATTTAATCATGACGAGATGGGGTACCTCCTCTTTAAGTTTCTGGTATACTCCGCTATGTACGAGTACACCTGTCATTACATTGGCGTTGTCAACTCCTATACCAGAAAGCTTTTTGATGTCAAGTCCATGCAAGTAGTGTTTTTTTTACAGTTTGCGTAATGGATTCAGCGTCGCCTTTACTTAACTCTCCAAGCGTAAGGAAATTTGACACTATCTCATATGAAGTCTTACTAAAATATTGAATAACAACTCCCAGTAACTTTGTTACACTTATATCAGTGCTCTCGTCTAACAAGAGGCTGTACGGTCCATCACCAACATCTTCACGAAATTTGGACGCAAAATGTGGCGCCAAAATATTTTTTTGTATAGCTGTACATTTCGTCCGGTGCAATTTTATATCAGCTTTAAATTCTTTTTTACATAAAGCCCCCAGATGGTCTACCGGTAATATTGAAGAATGAGCGGCAATATACAATGTCAGAGAAGCCTCAGATGAGCTCTTCAATTCGTCGAACTTTGGCTTTGCCTGAAAGGTCAATTTTTGTTGTCTCGAAGAAAAGGGCTCCGCAGCTTTCAAGTGTTTTTTGCGCTTTATGTGATTAATTAAGTAATTTTTTTGGCGTTTATTTCGCATCGACAATAACTGCAGAAGGCTTTCGTATTGTCATTGCTGACTTCTTTTAACCAGCCCTGAAAATCAGGTTATAGGGATGGAATATGGACAGGACAAATAAAGTTATAGGGAACCCGAAACGATACATTTGGATCGCGTGGTTGACAAATATGGCTTCTTCTTCCTTGGTGAACACACATTGGCGACCTGGTGGCTTGACATTGTTACTGCGCATTGCTTTTAATTTCAGAATTATTAAAGATCTAGGAATTTTATACTGTGCAGAAGCTTCCCTTTGGGTTAAGGTTTTATTTTCTTTATCTGATAGAAAAAGCTCCATTTGCCTATTACTGTAATATTTGTATGCTGTACCTCCAAGCTTTTTTCTGGACATTTTCAATAAGAGAAGTCGTATATCTGCAACAAAAAAATAACTTCTAAGTATGGTCCAAAAAATTTGTAGGACCATTGTTGAAATCAAAGTATGAATAAGTAATTTTATTTTTTCGATTATTTTACATTAATATTTGCAAATAACTGTTATCGCAATTTAATCAACCATAGCTTACCTTCCGGATAGACAAAGGCACTCAACTCAGCACAAACTTTGAATGTATTTTTCAGACAAAAGTTTCGGGATGAATAAAAACACGCACGAACTCGTTCAACTTCTCGACAGATCCTCGCTTCTGAGTTGTGTCGCCCTCTAGTTATGCCAGCGTTAACTATTCAGCCTATGTTAATTTTGTGCTAATGATGCATATTAAATTCGCTTGGTGGCGGTAATTCCGATAAAGTGTCAGGTCGATTTGGTACATACTTGTATGACAGTATTATAGTTGTATGATTTTACATTACAATTTAGTCCTCTTACTTTTCTATGAATTTTTTAACATAGTCCCTTTTATCAACAAATTCAGACGAATCTTGTCTTTGTGCTCCTTCTTCATTCGTTAGAAACTTCGCTAGAATTGGGCGGTTCAATTTCGTGAGTTGTAATGTTATCATTAGAAATGCGAAAAAGCTCACACAAAATGAAATTTGAAAATAGTTTTGTTAGTGCAAATTAAGCAAAGTAGGCAATAGGTATGTACCTGTCGAAATCGATTTTGGGCAACATTGGGAATAGGCCCTATGTCCCTCCCAATAATGTCGGTCACCCTTTCATCCAAGGAACTAAGGGCCACATTTAAATTAGGCCCACCTCCTGTGCCCCGTTGTGATTGGTTAAGGCACATTAATTTGGAGTGTACCCTACTCTTCATATCATTCCAGTCCTGAAAAATAGGTAGTAATATTAGCATCATCATATCTATGGAGAGAGTTGACATTCAGGGCCGACCCCAAATAGGGAGAAGGCGAGGAAAATGATGATGATGATCTGACATACATATACATGACCTTTAATACCTAGTTAGATGATATGGATAAGGTGAGTGTAAACAGAATTTAGCAAAATACTAATCTATGCTTGCAAAAGTTAAAACACATAGTCAGTATACCTGCTTAAGCATGTGTGCACGTAAAATCGCTTGCGGCTATGGCTGGATGTGCGATGGGGCCTTCAGAGGCGCGCGGGGCGTGAAACGAGCTATCGCTGACTGCTTTGGCCGAGGGCTGGTACCTTGTTCGCGTCCCTCTCACGCACCGCACGCGACTCCATTTCGGTTTGGTATCAACCCTAGCGTTACGAGCTCTGAGTTCGGGGTCATCGGCGTTAGAACTCTCACGAACAGGGATTGTCGCCGCTGTGGCAAAGTGCAGTTTTCGGTCGACCAGAAGACATCTTCAAATAAAAAATAGTTATTAGTAATTAGTCACTCTCAAAAGATATTAATTATACGGCATGACCCCTGCCTATTACTTACCTAAATCGTCCCTTTAACACTCATATACAACGTTCTACACACCGAGCAGACACATGGGGATTGGTATAATATGCTTCCGAGGACCCTGGTTCTGCATTCTCTATAGGTGTCATTAACGTAGCTCTTAGCGGGTGTCCTGAGTCTCCTTCAACAAGGGTTATTTATTATGAATTTACTGATTAACATGATTCCTAATAAATATTTTTGTTATAAAAAGATAATATTATAAAATATACCTAAGACCAGTGGCGTAGCGTGCCATCTCGGCGCCTGGGGCGGAAGACCCACTTTGCCGCCCCCATTCTATAGGTGCTTAATTAAAATTAAAATTCACAGGTAAGGAGGTACAGTTTATTGAAGGTAAAATAGGATGAGCGGTTTTACAAGCGGATTCTACGGGCCTTATGAGCAGCGAAGTCAGAAATAATTTTGTCAAAATCAATATTAGCAGCCAATTCTTGTTCAATCGACAATATAGCCAAGTTTGATAGTCTAGCGGAGCTCATAGTAGATCTGAGGTAATTTTTTATTAGCTTCAACTTCGAAAAACTTCTCTCACAACTTGCAACACTAATCGCCAAAGTCAAATATATACGAATCAAGATGACTATATTTGGAACCGAAATTGCGAGATTCAGTTTTTGAATGAACTGGAGGAGCTCCAGTGGTCCTTTACCACTTATATCTTCCTCTGATTCAGAGCAGGCAACAAATTGCTGGAGACGCTTTCGCTCCATCTGAAACTCGTCCTTGTCGATGTCTTCTAATACATGGGAAAGATCACACTCGAACTTGCTGTCCAAAAGTTTCGCTGGCATCAAAAATCCGAACTTGTCCGATATTTCTTGAATTTGCTGGAATCGAGTCGTCATTTCTTGAATGATCTTGTCGAATGATGCGAACACCTCTCGACGGATTTCCTGCTCGTGAGACAAAGCTGCATCTTCAGAAGATTCATCGCCATGCATGCGTTTTTTCCTGCGAATTCTTCTCGTTTTGAGTTCGATTCCGAGTTTTTCGCAGAGAGTCTTAGCAAAGTCAATTGCTTCTTGCACGAAACGGTCTCTACTTTCCACTAGGAGGGTTTTCAAAGCGCAGAGTTTCTGAGCACACTTATCCACACTTAGTCCTCGTTGCTGTAGGTAAATCTGTGCGTCATCTACTTCAGGTAGCACTGCAGCCCAAAAGCCAAGAAAAGTTAGGAAGTTAAATGACTGCATGGCTGTCAGGAGAAGACTGGCTCACGATCTTGTTTCGGAAGTTTGAGATGAATCTGTTAATTGTTCCAGTACCTCAAGAACTACCTCAAACTTATTTTTAAGCATCTTGACAGCTACATGTCTAGCGCTCCAGCGCGTTTCAGTGACTCGTTTCACTGCTTGACCTGTGACGGCAACCAAAGCGTTCCATCGAACAGTTGATGCAGAAAAGAAGGCAAATATCTTCTCCAGAGTTCCAAAGAACGTCACGGAATCCACTGATTCAGAAGCAGCGTGTACCCCAGCCAAGTTTAGTGAGTGGTTTGTGCATGCAACGAATAGAGCTTTCGGATTCAGTGCTTTAATCCGGGCTTGAACTCCATTGTGGATCCCTGACATTGTGGCAGCATTGTCATAAGCCTGTCCTCTCAGATTCTGTATGTCCAGTCCGTCTGATGTTATCTTCGCGATTATATCGTTGCTGAGATCTTCTGCATTTTTTCCTTTTGGTTCGAAGAAGTCAATGAAAGATTCTACCACGGCGACTTTTTCTCCTTCGATATGTACGTATCGCAGAACTTGGCTCATTTGGTCATTGTGGGAGATGTCTGGTGTACTGTCGAAGATTACGCAAAAATATTTAGCGTTTTGAATACGACGGATGATGGTGGATCGAACTTGCTGTCCCAGTAAGTTTATAAATTCATTCTGGGTTTCTGGAGATAGATACGAAACTGAGACTCTTGCTCCCAGCTTTATCTTTGTCAGGTGTTCCATTAGAAGAGGGTCGTACTTAGCTAGGAGGTGCACTAACTCCAGAAAGTTCCCGCGATTGCCACTATCATCTCCTCGAATGTCTTCTCGATGTCCTCTGAAGGCCAGATTCTGTTTGGCTAAGAACTGGATAATATTTAGCAACCTGTACAGTACATCCCTCCACTTCTTCTCCTCACTTTCGAAAACTTCTTGTTGTTTCTGATCGATGGTTGCTTTACAGTTCAGGCGAACTTCCAACTCCTTCCATTTCAAGAAGCTCTGTTCATGGCCAAGGCTATTTTCATGGTCTCTGATTTTTGGATTTAGCTTCCACCATTTGTTGAATCCTTCTTCAGATGCGAAGTTCGAGCCGGAATTGCCAAACAGCTTGCAAGAAAAACAGTACAAGGATTGCTTCAAAGGCGAGTACACCATCCATGTTCGGAGAACCTTTTCGCCGTTAGATAATGGTTTGTAGAACCACTCTTTGGTTAGATTCCGGGTACCGCCTTTCGTTGAAGTCCCTGAGCGAACAACATCGGCAAATTTGGAATCGATGTGCTGTACTGAGTCAGATCCGCGACGTACTAGAAGCGTTCTGACTTCGTCGGTCATAGGAGAAGGCCAGCAACCTACATCGTCGAGATTCACATCTTTGACTTCGGCACCCTGCTTTGTGGTGGGACCAGAACTACTCCCAACTGCGACGGCAGGCACGTCTTCTTCTTGTGCCTGTAAAATAAGTTATGTATTCCCATGAATATTGGCCGGAGGACACGTTCGAATTTCAAATAAGTATTTTATCTATCACAAAACAAAAGTGGTTTTGGTGACGGCGCGGCTTGCCGGGCTTATAGGAAAATTTACAAACAAAATTGATCTTGTATGGCAGCTACCTTTTTTAGAGTTTTCCGGTAAAAACTGACTGAGTATGCCATGTATTATAGATGTTATTAAAAAATAAAATGACGAGAAATTTTAGAAAAATCGTTGGCGCTATTTTTGAGCTAAATGAAAAATTATGTTTTATTTGTATGACAGGTACCATAATTAATATCAAAAAACAAAAAAAATATTCCTAGACATTTACAAAACATCCCCTAATATAAAATTTCATCCAATTTGGTTCAGCGGCTTAGGCTCTAGAGCTGACAACTGAAAACAGACGCACATACATACATACACATTTTGATTTTTTTACTTTTTCGGACTCAGTTAACGATAAAGATAGAGAACCTTGCAATTTATTGCGAGCGACCCAGCCCATACATGTTATGTCTAAAATAACTAGAGTAATTCTAGGCCACGCACGATTCTAGATGGAGGAATCATATACCTACTTACACTGGAATCACTTCCGCTGCTGCAGGATGCCACTGAAGACGTTAACGTGGCTTTCGAACCAGAACTGGAACTGAAATATTTCAGTAATGCACCTTGAGACTTCTTCGCATCTGCTTCTTTCTTAGCCTTTTTTTTGCGGAATTCCGCGCCGCTTTCTTTGACTCTTTTCATTTTCATCAAAAATTAGTTCAAAGATTGGGTAAAGATCTAAATGTTTCGTTTTAGGAAATTCAACATTATTTAAAAGATCGAAACACAATCAAAATGACTTTCGTTCCGTATCCGAAACTCTCGCGAAACAAATATACGAGTAATGCGTGATTGCGTAACGGTACTTCACGATGCACTAAAACAAACAAAGCTCAGCATAGTACTAAATTCAATGAGTGCGAAAGAGAGGCATCGACACGGGCCGACGCGTGAAACAAAAGATTTTGTATGAGAAATTAACATAATAAGGAGTGCCGTTCAACTCGGCTCGCGCGCCCCGGCGCGGCGGCGCGGAGTGATGCGATGTTGCCGTTCGTATGTAATACGGGATTTACACTCGCGCTTCGTCCCTCGCCTCGTGGCTCGCCTCGTCCCTCGCCTCGTCCCTCGTGCGAGGCTCGTGTTGATCGATGGTAAATGAGTTGCCTGTTTACACTCGCGTGCCGAGTTCAGCCGTCTCGAGTTCAGTCTTTGAGCTAGCAACAATGGAGGACGTCGAAGTTTTAGCAGCAACAAGTTTGTGCGTACTGGGCTTATACTGCTACGTCACTAATTTAAATAAAAGGAAAGTAGTAAAGAAACGGCGGTGGCGCCCAAGAAGATGGTGGATGATATCGATTCATCGCAATAGAACCCTGTAAGTGTGTTAATGCCTACGGAGCTTCTGCTTCTCCCTGAATCGCATTATGCAATATGTAGTATAGTTATTTTTAATGCTTCTCTTTTAAATTTCAGGCAAAGTATGGAACAAATGTTTCAAGAAATGCTGAATGAAGATTCTGGCGAGTTTCAGAATTTTTGCCGAATGTCACCAAATGATTTTGATTTTCTGCTAAGCAAAGTAGAACCTTTGATTAAAAAGCAAAAGACTAGACTCAGAATACCCATCCCAGCAAAAGTGCGCTTAGCTATAATTACGATTCTTAGCTACTGGCGACAGCTACAGGAGCCTTCACTACTTATTCAAGGTTTCCAGTGCAGCCATCTCAATCATTGTACAAGATGTCTGTAATGCTATCAACACAGTGCTAAAGGATCAGATAAAGGTAAGAAATTAAAGTAGGTACTTGATTAGTCAATCATGTATTTATTAAAATTATGTATGTAGCCTAAATTATGCATGTTTTTTTAGTAACATCACTGAATAATCATCAACTTACGTATTTTTAAGCTTATACGTATGTATTCATTTATTTTCATCAACTTACACTGTAGTATCACCAACGTATACAGTAATCATCAACTTACGTATTTTTAAGCTTAAACGTAGTCCTTATTTACTATCATCAACTTACATTGTAGGTATCACCAACGTATATAGTATAGTTGTAAGTTTAGTATTCTTATTTTTATACTTCGGGATAGATATTTGTACGGGGGAATGTTGTGGTGGCGAGACATAGCTGTAATGAGAAGCAGGACGGTCTGGTATATAACTCGGCGATGGTGTAGATCTGGAGTATCGGTTAAATTGCTGCAATTGTTGTGGTGGATTTGCCAAAAGTAGCCCATCAATGCGATGCATAATCTGACGCCGTTCTTGTTTTGAATATTCTCGTAATCTTGTAGCCAATAACTGCGCGTACATGTCGCACTCGTCAGTTTCCTTCCTGTTCAATAATATGCTGTTTAAATTAGATACCGTGTCTTTTATATTCTTCTGAATCTCTGTGTCGCAATCTTCACGAGGACGCTTTTTTTTGACAGGTGATTTAAATATTTTTTTATTGTTCGCTGGTTTGTCTTTCTCGCTATTCTGTACATTGCTCTGGGCATTATTATTGTCACTAATAAGCTCGTTATTTTGTTCGTTATCATGGCGATCAATATTGTCACTATCCTCGTTGACATTATCTGGATCTGATGTTATCTGAAATAGATTACATACATTCTTAATCATAATTGTTCTAAAATACAGAGTCCTCATCCTCAACAGTATCAACAGCCGTGAATATCATTATGAACAACTGTTTCATATGGAATTCGCGAAAAATAATTCGATCTCTCCATACGAACAGACCGAATCACGAACCACCTGAACATAGGTGATTGACAAATTAGGACCCGAAATAATTCATACTTTTTCTTGTTTTTCAGATGCCGCGGACAGAGGCAGAATGGTTAAATATAGAAAGGCGCTTTCAGAGAAAATACCCACATTGTGTAGGTTGTATTGATGGCAAGCATGTACAGATACAATGTCCAATTGACAGTGGCTCAGAATACTACAATTATAAAGGGACTTTTAGTTTTGTGCTCTTAGCTTTAGTTGATAATGATTACCGCTTCATATTTGCCGATATCGGAGCTCAGGGTAGAATTAGCGATGGAGGCGTATTTCAAAACAGTGTTCTTTGGGAAAGAATTTCTACAGACACTATTAATTTACCACCTGATTGTCCACTTCCTGGTGGACAATGTAATGTACCATATGTTTTTCTCGGAGATGGGGCATTTGCGTTAAGCAAACACGTTATGAAACCTTTCCCAGGAAACCATCCCCTTGGTTCATTACAACGCAATTTTAACAAGAGATTATCTAGTACACGTGTTATCGTTGAAAATGTTTTTGGAGTTCTAACAACAGTTTTTAGAATCTTTAAACACCCAATGGAAATTAATAAGGATAAAGCTATATTGATAACAAAGACTTGTATTCTATTACATAATTTTCTCAGAAATAGTAGGACTTCAAGAAACATTTACACACCTCCTGGTACCTTTGATACTGTTGTCAATGATGAAATAATTCAAGAAGGTTCTTGGAGGCGACAGGTTTCCACTAACCCGGCTATAATACCTATTCCAACTGTAGCTAGACGTGCAGCACAGAGTGCCATAGACGTAAGAAATGAGTTCGCTAATTTTTTTCAAAGGCAAAATGTTTAAGACAATAAATTGTTACCCATTTTATCGAATAGTAATGAGGTTATAAATCAGTTGCTAAGAGCAAACTCGCCAGCCAAAGGTTCGGTTAAAACATTGCTAAGATATCAAAATTATTTAATTATTGTGTATTATTTATATTGGATACAACTTTTGATAGTAGGTAATTATTATTTATAGAAGTACTTGCTTGTGCCCGGCCCGGGACTCGAACCTGGGATAAAAAGTATCTATTATGTTATTCTGGGTCATTCTATATCTGTGCCAAGTTTCATCCATATCTGTTCAGCAGTAACGATATACTAGCGCCATCTACCGACTAGCGTCATCTGTCTATACCTACTTGATGATGATTTATTGAAGATGACTAATTACTTGAACTGACTAATTACTTGAATAAACCTAACTAAACAAATATGTACTTAGTTTTATTTTACTTACTTGTCTTTCTTCAGTGCTCACTGTGGTGTTACACTCGTAAATGGATGCCAAAAATGTTTCCATAGCATCGTAATACAACCACACTGGCTTGTAAATATCATCTTCTCCTGCGCCGGACCTTTTTGATTGTTTTTTGCGCCGGAGTAGCTGGCGAAATGTAGCCATGAGAGAATTTTTCTTGTTTTTTAATTCTGTTTGAGATCTTCCCATTATTTCGGACAATCTCGCCCATGCATCGCTAACTTTTTGGCTGTTCTTGTGGCATTTATGTTTAGGGTCCCAAATTATTCGTTCTTTTTGAAATAGTTCTATGAACTTAAATGTTTCGTCTTGCGACCAATCCATTATACGATTACTGCGTTTTTGTTTTTGCGTATTTAAAACTAAACACAACCTGCGCGGCACGATGTAGAAGCCAGAATAAAGCGGGAGGGCGAATGTAAACACCCACTCGCGTGCGACGCGAGGTCCTTTGACTCGTGCCCCAAAAACCGCTCCGGACGCGAGCGCCGCGAGGGACGAGGCGAGGGACGAGGCGAGGGACGAGGCGAGCCACGAGCGTCTGTTCACACTCGCACCTCGCCCCTCGCCTCGTCCCTCGCCTCGCGACTCGTACGCGAATGTAAATGGGCTATAATAGTCAAGCTTACCTAAAAGAAATATAAAAATGACGCCTTAGGAAAAGTTGTTTAGCCTACTGAGCATTTTTTGTTGAGTTATAAAAATCGAAGTTCTGGAACACGTGATGCAGAACCATAATGGTCCAGCTAAACTATAAGAAATATAAAAATGACGCCTTAGCGAAAGTTGTTTAGCCTGATGAGCATTTTTTTGAGGTTAAAAATCGAAGGTCTGGCACACCTGATTCAGAAACATAATGGTCCAGCTAAACTGTTAGAAATATACATTAATGACGCATTAGCAAAAGTTGTTCAGCCTGATAAGCATATTTATACGCCGGAGTCATAAAGTTCACGCGAACGAAGTCGCGGGCATCAGCTAGTACCGTAAATAAGTGCTAGACCGTAAAGACCATATACCATAGTACTATTTTATGACTTATGTTTTTATTTATTCGAGAGGTTTGTTTTGAAATATTTTTACAATTCTCCTATTTTTAACCACTGACAAAGAAATAGGGTTGTCAAAAGTTTATCTTGTATGTGTATGTGTGTGTGTGTGTATAAAATGGTATCCCAAGCAGATGATCTGATTTTCTAAAGCCATATGATTAAGCAGTTTGCTTTTTAGTTTCTTTATGTGGCAGGAATTTTCAGTTTTGATTATTGTTGCTGGCAACACGGCATATACCATCACTCTCTGGTCACAATGAGGCTCAATGCACCCTTTCTCACTGTAAATATTGCAAGCAAAAACACAACACGCTTTTGCACAAGGATGTACCAATCCAAGAGCCAATTTCGCATGAGAGTGTTGTTCTATCTGCCGAACATTCACAACCCGCTTCTAATGCAAAGCATGTATTACTGTCCACAGCACTGGCCAAGGTGTTTGACGCCCACAGGTCACCTCACACTGCCAGGATCCTGCTGGACAATGGTAGCACGGGTAACTTCGTTACACATGATCTTTGTAACAGGCTACAAATACGCACCCACGCTGCGTGTTCCGAGGTAACAGGTATCAATAACCAATATTCTAGTAGTTCACAGTCTTGCTCTCTTACATTCGAGTCTTTAGATGGTAGCTACAGAACTCATTGATTGTTCGCTTTACTGTGTCCATGCCTTTCAAAGAGTCCCCAGAAGCAATGTAAATGGGCTTTAAACAAACAAACGTTATAAAGAGCTCTGTCACTGATTTCGCAGTTTTCTTCCAAATAAATATTAAAAAATAGTTTGTGCGCAAAATTTTAGATAAAAATGGAACATTATAGTGTGTCTGACACATCACTGTGGCGTCACGGGGACTCTAGTCCCCGCGGTCGGCTAAATGGAACACGTCTCGGGGACTCTAGTCCCCGCGACTACATCTGTGTGTTCAAGTGCCATCTGTGCATGAAATACCAAACTGTTTGCTATGACACCTCTATGGAAAGCTTCTCAAATAGTTTACGAAGGAAATGATAGGTGGCAGGTGTAATTTTTTTTTCGATGAGTATTTTTTCTTCGAAGTCAAAACTGACGTCATCTGTTTACAATCGGAACTCTGTCGTATCTTGTGGAAATATTAATGAGTTTTTTGTATTTCTGTGTGTGTTTTATATCAAAATAATCGTGAAGTGTTAAGTAATGAGTGTTTTGGAGGATTCCGACATGATTCAAGTGAGTACGCGAAAAAATCCGTTCTAAAAATAGGCCTTTTTTTTTTTAGGTTAGGTTAGGTTATGCCGTAATTATTTTTTTAAAGTGTTCAAATAACAGTTCAAATCTTTAATACTGCGCATATATGTTGCCCATGTCCATAGCTATCGACTGTATTTTTTTAAAGAAGAATAGCCTTGTAGTTTTTAAACTATGATGATTTTTCTGCGCCGGGCCGCCGCTCGATTTCGCAAAAACTTGCGCTTGCGCCGGCCGGGACGTTACGGGCGCGTCGCGCTGCCATGGTTGGGCGTTTCGGGCGGGCAGGTCGGTAATGAATGAATCATAGATCAGATCTCAACCCGCTTCACCGGCGACATTTTGCCGCCCCCACGGGCTGCCGCCCGGGGCGGGCCGCCCCCTCCGCCCCACCCACGCTACGCCACTGCCTAAGACATAAACATCCTCTTCATCCTCCTCATACAATTTCTCGGTAAAACCTTTCAGTGGGTTTCCTTCCCATACTTTACTATCGTGCGTAGATCCTGGATAACTGGAGTCCACCGCCATAATGTTTAAATCAGCATTGCACATCTACAAATATTGAAACATTAGTTATATGCACTTAATCCATTTCGCATTTAATTTATATTTTATAAGTACATGTATGTATGTATGTAAATTCTTTATTGTACATAAGGATACAGACAGACAAAAGTACAAAAAAATAACAACACAAAGGCGGACTTATCCCTTTAAGGGATCTCTTCCAGTCAACCCAAAAGTACATTATTTACCGTCTTTTTACATCTCCGCTACCACTCCTTCTGAATGGGAATGCTACATATTTGTTGAGAACTCTAGGATAATTGAGCGCTGATGTGACTTCCTGTATAGCCTTGCTAACACTAGGTTGCGACACTGTATGATATTTGCTATCCCCAACTGGCGTCTGGTATGAGCCGTTAGCAAAGAATGATAAAGCTATCAATATCTGAAAAATTAAATAAAAATAGTTCAGTTGATTAAACGTGTTCTTACAATTTTGATTAAGCATGTTCTTACAATTTTGATTAAACATGTTCTTACAATTTGAGGAATAAAATGACTTTAATAATGTTATTGGAGACACTAATTTTAATGTTCAGTGCTCAATAGTACTTGTAGAATGTCGAATGAATGCTTTATTGACAATAGTAAGAATGTTCCCTGGTACAAGGGCGAATTTGCGATGTCGACGTTTCGCAGTAGTTAGCGATGTACGTACCAGGGATCGTAAATATCTTAATAGTGAGATTTGGCTGGAATGCTGGAATGGTGATATCTTGATCTTGGGCATGTGACAGTTCTTCGAAGTTGATGGTAGACGGACAGGTGATTGTTTCAATTCAGCTGAGTGTGTCGGCGACTGTATTTTCATCTCCGTGGATGTGTCGTATGTCGGAAGTAAATTCGCTAAAAAAGGCTAAATAATTAATAATAATAAGTGGTGCTTCGGTCGCGGATTGTACCTTGCTCATTGCGTATGCTAGTGGTTTATGATCGGTGAAAATAATAAGTTGTCGTCCTTGGTATTTTTTTCGGAAATTTTTCATAGACTTTTAGATTGCGAGTAGTTCTCGGTCGTATGTCGAATAACTTTTTTATCTGTGCCTCGCTGAATTTTTTGAGAAAGTACGGCGCCGGCGCGTCAGGTCGATGTCCGACGTGTCGGTAAGAGTGGCTTCGTGTGATGGGTGGGCAATCCAAGCAGCGTTGGTGATGCTTGCTTTGCATGCCTCGAATGCTTTTGTAGCTTCGTCTTTCCATGTGATTGGTATTTTGTAGTGTTCATCGTATTGCGTAAAAATGAATTAAGCGGTGCTTGTATTACCGCGGCGTTCGGTAAAAATTTTAGTTTAGTTTAGTTTAGTTTTAGTTAAAATTTCTCGGTATTTACCGTGAGTACATATACTCACGGTAAATACCGAGAAATTTTCTGAGTTATTCTATTGTTTTTAGACGCGGATATCCTGTGATGACCTTGACCTTTTCTTCGGGTGGTTTGATGCCGTGTTGAAACTATGTAGCCGAGGAATTTTACTTCTGCTTTGCCGCGGTTGCATTTGCAAGGCAATCTGCAGCGTGGCGTTGGCTCAGAATTTCTCGTGGAAGTAGCAGAGTGACGGCGATGTTGCCTTTGTTGACTGCGCACTTTATCGGGACGTGTTTCGGTGTTAGCGCCGCGGGAACCGATGGTAGGGGCCACGATAATTATTTTCTTGATCGAAGTTTGCAAATTTCATTTTTGAGATCGGTAAAATCGTCGTATGAAGAAGGTGGCGTTGCTTGCGATGTTATTGATGATACTAAGGTGACAGGCGAGTCTTTTTAAGTTCTTTGGTTTGCTCCATCATTTTGTCAGCGAGCATGGCGAGTTCTTCAAGCTGGGTCTTGCTTGTGATAGATTCGCTGACAGCGAGAACTGGACGTATGTGTGGAGAAAGGTGGTTAGTCCACATCAGCCGTAACGTGGAGTCTGTTACTGTGGAATTAACTATTTAAAGTATAGCATTCATTTCTAATTAGTAAAAAACGAGTCACGTGCCAACGGGTCATCGTAACAATGCGCTAGGGTTGTACCCAAAGGTGCAACAATCCTACTCCTACGGTTTTATATGATGATTATTGTAATAAAGCAAATGTTGCGAATCAACCATATTTTTTATTAGTCAATCAAATATGTTTTAGTTTTATACAACGTGGATGGGACATACCCGTAATAAATTGAACGACTGTCTATACTACATTATTATAGTATAATAAAATTAAAATAACAGCCAAAAAACAAAAAAAAATCGGCATTCCCATACAAAAGTGCGCAGCCGCCCGAGCGATTTGTATGGGAATATCGTTTTTGTTTTTCGACTGTTATTATATATTTTCTTGCCTTTATAATTTAAATTGTAAGATTTTTCTGTCTGTTTAGTAATAACGGGTATCTACAGCAAGTAATTGTTATCTGAAACCGGTGGGTTAAGAGTTGTGGGGTTTTTAGAATAAATTAAAAAAGCGTTTAGGAGACTCGTATTGGAAGTCACCTAAACACTTTCCCCATACCATTTTTGCCCCCCTTTTTCGATCCATTAGTATATGGACAGCTTTTGGTTATAATATTTTCCCCTGCACATCTGGCCAGGATCTGCCTATCCGTGTCATATTTAGACACTGCCTGCGGTGACTAATATTACATCTTTCCATGTTTTCTTACGTCACCGCAGTACCTATCAATTTGCTCCTCTCTCGCCATTCTTGTTTCTTTCGCATGTTTGATGTCATCGAGAACATGAACGCGACGTGGGTTCATGGTCCCGATTTTTTTTTGTCATATGACGACTAGCCAAGGTCCAGCTCATTATTGTCAACAAAATGTAAAAATTTTTTGGGATCACTGAAGTTTTTCTTCTTAGTCGTACACTCTTGACAGAGTGGTCGTGATTATGGATTCGGTTGTTCGTCCATAGCCGCTGCTTTTGCTATTTTTCTCCACGTAACTCTGTCTGCGGCTTTCTTGGAGCATTCAGTTGCTGGGCACTATGTTACAGCTTTGACGAGATCTAACCACCTCATTGGAGATCGACCACGTGAACGCTTGCCTTCAATTCGACCCTGAATCACCAAACGTTCCATCGAGTTTTCTTTGCGGGTAACATGGCCGATGAATTTAAGGATTCGTAACTGCACAATCGACGAGAGCCTATTCTTAATTCGCAATTCCTTCAGTATGGAGACATTGGTGTAGTGGGCTGTCCAACTTATTCTGAGAAGTCGTCGCCAACTCTACATTTTCAAAATTGGAAAGACTAAGCTGAACATTAGACGAACCTTAGTGTTTCTGGTAATTCTGCGATCCTTCCAAATTTTCGTGAGCTTTTCGACAGCTGATCTCGTAACAGCGCAGCGTCTTTTTATTTCATCTTCGCAACTTCCCTCATTGGACACAGTGGAACCAAGATATATGTAATTTTGAACCACTTGGCAATTAGCGACGTTGGTGATGCCTGGTCGGTTGTTATTTTTACGATCCACTATCATTACTTTGGTCTTATCACGGTTAATTGCGAGTCCAAAATTTAGACTGGTTGATTTCAAAAGCTGGAGAAAGCCCTTCATATCTTCTTCAGATGTTGGAAGAAGAGAAGTGTCATCAGCATATCTTAGGTTTGAAATCACCTGCTCTCCAACAGACATGCCCCTATTCCATCTCTCGAGAACAATCCGCATGATGTGTTCCGTGTATATGTTGAACAAGAGTGGTGAAAGAATGCATCCCTGTCGTACGCCAGCCTGCGTCTTGAAATTCTCCGATTCAACTCCATCGACCCTTACACATGCTGAGCCTTCCTCATGGAGTGATTGAACAAGGTATACAAGATGTTGTGGCACACCCATTTCTAACATAACGTTCCACAGTTTGGACCAAATAACTGTGTCGAAGGCTTTGAGGAAGTCTACAAAGCAAATGTATAAGGGACAGTTAAATTCTCTTGAGTTTTTGATGAGTTGTCTCAAAATAAGAATTTGCTCACGTGTTCCTCGTCCCTTTACGAAGCCATCTTGCTTCTCCTGAGATTTAGTAGAATTTGGATTAAGTCGGAGCACTTCTCTGTAAGAAGGCTGGTTGAGGACTGACTGAACCCCTTTCATGATGGCTCTTCAGCATAACTGCTGCCACAATGCTGAGTCAGCTGTGTGGACAGGGCTAGTCTAATAATAAATAGGCTGTATGTAACAACCCAGGGGGGTTGTTATAAGGAAACTTAGGGATTGATTATGTTTCCGTAAATTTGTTCTACGCGCAACCGAGGTTTAACATGTTTTAATTCTATTTCGAAATTTGAGTTCTGTTCTAAAACTACTGATTTTTTTACTTTAAGCTTTTTTTTAGCCATATCTAAGTCCTTAACCGGAGTTGAATGTTTAGCAGGCAATAGAGCTGTATACTCAATAGCCATATTTAAATTCATAGGTGAAGTTGGAATTTTCAGCAGCCAATGGTGTTAAAGCCTTAATTGCCATATTTGAATCCTTAGCTGGAGTTGGATATTTAGCATGCAATGGAGCTGAATCCTTAAAAGCCATATCTGAATCTTTAACTGGAGTCGAATACTTAGTAGCCAATGGAGTTGATTGCTCAGTAGCCATATCTGAGTCCTTAACTGGAGTTGAATTTTTAGCAGCCAATGGAGCTGAAACCTCTATAGCTATATCCGAATTCTCGACTAAATTGTCATACATAAGAGATGGACTTGAAGAATGAGTATTCAAAATACTATCCACAGAAGTCTCAATTTCTCGGTCCTGAGATGATAACGTGGTAGAACGATACGCAGCCAGACATATATCATCTTCGATGTCCCAGGACTCTTGTGTTGCCGGATATGCGGAAGAGTTTGTTTGTTTGTTTGTTTGTTTAAACGCGCTAATCTCAGGAACTAATGGTCCGATTTGAAAAATTCTTTTTTTGTTGGGTAGTCCATTTATAGAGGAAGGCTTTAGGCTATATAACATTACGTTCCGACAACCACGCGAACGAAGTCGCGGGTACAGCTAGTATTTTATATAAAATATGGGCAGATTAGAGTGTTAGTTTCAATTGACATATGTAGAAATTTTGGAACCTTAAATCGCTCCTCAATGTCGGTAAAATTGAAGTCTCTAAATTTATAGAGGTCTTTTTGATTAATTACAAGCTATAAATGTGCTATAAAAGTTGACCAATCGTGTTATGCAATGGGCAAATTAAAGTCAAAGACATGATGAATCCCGGACAATAAATTTAATTTAGTTCGCTTTATCCATTGTTGAGAAAAATTGGTATCCTTGCAACCAAAATCTTGAATTCGTCATCTTAACGTCTTTCCATCTCTTTTAGGTTTACCCAACATTATTTTCTCGTTCTACATTAGTTATCATGTGGGCCAACCACAGTTAATCAGGATTGTAATAGATATACTTATCCTGCTCTATTCCATTTAGGGTAGCCGCTTATTGTCCAACATTCATGATGTCAGATCGTGAATTGAAATAGCATCACTCAATTTATTTCTGAGGACTTTGTGATAACGACTAAAAGACTAAGCAACATACAAACAAGGTAACATCTCGTGTTTTAATCAATGCTGAATTCCCATTATGAAGAATGGTAAAAATCTCGTGAACCAAGAAGTAGCAGAACAAATAAGTACTTTAAATTAAGCTTAATAAGTAAAAAAATGAAAGATTCCAACGAATGGAGAAACTCCTACTTTTTGAAGTCGTTTAAAAACCAAATTATTCTTAGCTATTGATCAAAAAAAGATAATAAGTGACCGAGCGAGCGAAGCCTCTAAATCGGGTTGGGGGCGAAAACACATTCTTTGTATGTAAGTATGTATGTTTGTACCGCGATAACTGCCGAACCGATAATCCGATTTTGATGAAATTTGGTAGGCATGTAGGAAATATCAATAGAATATTCTAGTTCGTTGGACATCATAATCGGTTCAGTAGTTTTTGAAATATTAATAAAAAAATCCGTGATTATGTAGCAAACGAAACCATAGCGCGTTCTAACTTTGGATAGCGCCATGTAGGTGTTACTTAGGGAACTATGATCGCGAGGTCCAAGTTCGCGGCGAACTACTAGTATTTTTAAATCAAAAAGAAATCATAGTTTAGGGAGTGTTACATCAGTTTGACTCAGCTGGGTAACGCTGGCTTGTATGACACCGCCCTAAGTGTAAAACATCTCACAAACAGGTTTCTACTTGAACTGTTGTCTGTCATTAACTGATAAAAGCGCGTACCTCAATAAAATTACCATCATCAAGCATTGACCACCAGCTAGTGTGTTTACTTACACATACCATTTACCTATCTAAATGTAGGTATTGATGGAATGACCAGTCAGTATTTAATTTTCAACTTCTCTATGTTTTAAATAGTAGGTACCTATTCCTCCTGCCGCAAGCCGCAAATGCCGCATTCGGCAATTCGCCGAAACGGAGCGAACGTTAAGTACTTATAGGTATTATTTCTTTTGATAGAGGTATGATACACTTTTACCTCTTACGCGGTAGACAGAGACGAGGGTTCACAAGAACAAACTTCAAAACACCCAAGTTTACATTGGAATATTTACATAGGCAGGAAGATAATTTGATGGATGTGTGATGAAAATTTTGACTTTCCATCACACTTTGCTCAGGCTTTTGACTGACATATTATTGCAAATTTATGTATTCTCTAGATGGGTAATTAAATAGGAAGCATTAGCATTAACTTGGCGTGTTTAAAAGTTAAATTCATAAGAGTATGTAGGTACACTATTTACAAAAACTGATATTTACACAAATAACTACCTATAATGATTATCTCTACACCTCATTAATTGTTGCACATTGCCACCTTCTTGTTCAATACATTTGAAAGCGCGTTCCAGGCCGTGCCTTCTCACTTTTTCCATCACAGTTCTGAAACTTCGCATGGTGACGAAGGCCCTAACTATACGAGCACGTAGCTCGTCAGCTGATTGTATAGTGTGGCCGTCGTGCCCATACACCAAGTCCTTTGCCCTACCCCACACATAAAAATCAAGAGGTGTGAGATCCGGTGAACGTAGCGGCCATTGGATTCCGGGACCACCGCGCCCAATCCAACGCCCCTGAATTTCTTCAGTCAGGTATTCCCTGACTATCCGACTGTAATGAGCCGGCGCGCCGTCGTGTTGGTAATACAGCCATCGACGATCACTCACAGGACGCCAGCCCACATTAACACTAAAACGGTGTTGGAAATGGTCGGGCTGTACCGCATGTGGGTTTTCTTCACACCAGTAGTGGGCGTTGTGGATATTGAACAACCAACTCTGGTGAAAGTGCACTCATCCGTCCAGAGGATGTTATAAGTCCTGTTTCTACGCAACCATCTGCAGAAATCCAACCGCTTTCCATAATCCGCAGGAAGAAGGTCCTGTACCAGACAATCTGTCTCTGTCTTCAAAAACAGACTTAAAGAAGTCTATCTAGCTAAGTAATCGTAAATTATTAAGCAATTGTAGTATATGTATTTATATATATATATATATTTATATGTATACTATATTAATTATACCTATATAAGTAGGTATATTGTATTATAAATATGTAGTTTTTATGTGTAAGTATATTATAGAATACCTATACGTGTAGTGTATTGATATATGCTAATTTTAAGTACCTAGCCTTATTTATGTAACTATTTATCTCATTTTATCGTTTTCTTTGCGCCACCGTTTCTTTTTCACGTGCCTACATTTCTCTCCATCCACTGGTTGTCTGGAAGAGATCGCTGTCAGCGATAAGACCGCCCATTGTACCTATGTATATATATTTACAAATTGTGTTTTGTTAATTTTTTATTTATTTATTTTTTAGGTGCAATAAAGAGTTATTCATTCATTCATACCCTCATAATATGATAGGGATAAAATCCCTCTGCATGCAGCACCTCTTGCACGTAACTCACCGAAACGTTGAAGATGCGTGCAGCGTCCATTGTGCTTGCCACAGGATGGCACAGAAAGAACTGCAACACGTCTTCTTCGAGACGCACCGAATAGTAACGTGGTTTTCCTGCTTCTATCCGTGGGCGGAAGCTGCCTGTCTCCCGATGGCACGGCACCGAAGATGGTCCGTACATTCACCCAAATCCCACACCGCTGATAAAAGAGTTCTCGAGCTGTTGTGAGAATCTCTTCGGCATCATGATAACATATTACCATGTCCAGGTATTGCTGATTCGAATATCGATAAGGCATTTTAAACCTGACGTCATGCGTTTATGAGCAATAGATTCCGAATGTAGGCGAAAGAAATGGTAAAAATGAGATCTAGGTTTTCACTTTTTATCTCTATTTTCATCTCTTTCCCACTGAAAGAGATAAAAATAGCGGCAATAACAACTGTGTGAGGAAGAAAGTAGTATTCTGTAATTTCGAAGTGCAAGTTGTGCGTAGGTACCACCTTTGTCTAAAGAAAAGCCGCTCGCGCACAAGTACAAAGTACTCAACGGAGCCCAAGTTTTCTCACGAACGAGGAGCTCGATAGTCCGGTGGTGAGATTACACATTACTAACCCTGGGCGTGGTCCGTGCTTGGGTTGGTGTATACCACAAGTGGTATAAAACATGTCAAAATTGTCTGTGCTACTGAGCTCACATTGTGCTGTTGGTAACGAAGGTTATTATTTACTGCCCCGTGGTTCAGTGGTCAAGGCGTTTGCCTGGGTGGTGCCTGGCGGGGAAGCATATTTTTTTAGAAGTTGTTTCCAGTCTGGTTAGGATATTGCAGAACTGTAATCGAGTATGTTAATGTTCAACACTGGTGTCAGATTTGTGACCTCTGATATTTGACGTAGCTCAATGCTTGACATCTAGTGTCAACAGTCAATACTACACACTAAAGAACTAGTGTACTAGTTCTCTTACGATGTTTTTACTCACCGTAAGTAAATGGTGTAGTTAAAAATGATTGCGCATGAGTACAAACTCAGAGCGAGGATAGAACTCGTGCCTCACAACACAAACGCACAGCCAGTGCAAAATAATTATTATAAAGCCACTACTTATAAAGGTTAACGAGTACATCGTGTATCAACATTTCAATCTTGTAAATAGTATTTGAATTTGAAACTAATGCAAATAAAAAATTTACCTGAGATATATTAGCGCCTGCAGAGCCGCAGAGCCTACTTACTCATCTATTGTACGAAAAATGCTTGAAAGGGTAAAAAAAAAGAGACAAAAAATAGCTGAATAGCTTATTATTCTCTGATAATTAACTTACTTACTTACTTAATTTTATTTATCATTCATCTTCTCATAATTCATCTTACTTTTTTTAATAAAATAATAAACCGGTTAAAAAGAACTCTCATTAATTTAAATATTTCTGCACAATAGCAACGACCCAGAGTATCGATCACAATATTATTATCCAAAATTACTTTGGTACTGTTATGAGAATAAAACGTCACAAAATAATGTCACTTCTCATTAATCGGATTCAGTGCAATCAACTAGTTTCCAACAAGTCAAATCAGACACTTTTTTCTAAACGTCAAAACAAACATTTTCTATGAGATTTGTATGTAATATCGGACTGTGACGTCATACTTTCTTGGAGTCAAATAGCGCTCTAAATATCCGTTTTCCTGCATTAATAAATCTAAAATCACGTTCAAAGTGGATGTGATCAAAAAGTTACAGAATAGCGCAGAACGTTTGTTTATTTACTTCAGAATGCCAGAAAAATGCTTCGATGAAATTTTAGAATCGATTGTAGAAGAAATAAGGAAACAAGATACAAAATACCGTGAAGCAATTTCTGCAGAGGAACGGTTAGCAATAACTTAAAGGTTAGTAGGTTTTGTAGTGATTGAATAATATAGGAAACGTATAGTGAACTATGAATACGCTGCTGTCCACAACCAGTTTTGCAAAATCCCTATAAAAAAAAAACTGCCAACATAAATGAAATGAAATAGGTAACAGATACAAGACTCATATTTGTGTGTATTAAAAACGTTTAATCAAGTGCTTTAATAGGTTAATTATTGTATAAAATCAGATTATAGAGAGAAGTTATTATAATATTCAACTGTAGTAGAAGCGACATCAGCAATATTTGTAACCGTAGCTGTGGCTTTAAACGTTTCTGAGTTATTATTATCCTTACTATAATATTATAAATGCGAAAGTAACTCTGTCTGTCTGTTACTCTTTCACGCCTAAACGGCTGAACGGATTTTGATGAAATTTGGTATGGTGATAGATGATAACCTAGAAATGGACATAGGCTATAAATAATCACGCCATCGTTCTTAGGGGGTGGGCAGTAGGCAGATAACTAAATTGAGTTAGGGATTTTTAGTCGTTTTTGTTGGGAGTTTTGCTCTTTCACGCCTAAACGGCTGAACGGATTTACTTGGATCGAAACTTAGCGACATTCCATCACACTACTTAACTTATAGGGTAGGAAGGTACCAAAATTCAGACTATTTTTTACTTCAGGAAAATATCTCATTCCCACAGGAACCTACCTATACATAGCTACCTATCTACAACATTAAAACTCTGTCTAGAATCACGCCAAAACTATTGCTCTGATTTGTATTCGATTTTTTAATCAACTGACTGTTACATTATATACAGATAAAATCTAATTACCTCTAATCACCACAGAATTAATATAGTACTACATAACTAGCTACGCTTTAAACTTGAGGAGGTAATTAGATAGACATTTATACGAACTTTAAGCCCAGTAATCAATCATAGTGATAAGTTAATACTCATTTTAGACAAAGAAACGTATAGGTAATCAGTTCATCACCGAAATTATAACACCTACACTTATTCAACGAAGCAAAATAATTCAATGTATCGCAAACCTTCAAATCATACGTCGTCGTAGTGAATACAAGACGCTGCGCCGAGCGAAGAGGCGGTGCGGCGCGAAGGGAGGGCCGTCCCCAACTGTGCCTACCCGAGCGAGCAGACGCGCGAGGGCAGACGTCGTCGCCGCTCATATGCGAATATTCAAATTTTGCGTTACGAAACTCTATTCGTTGCGAATTTTTGGTTAGCTAAAAACTTTCTTTTTAAATTCCGAGTTAAAATAGGTACTAAGGTCTACGCGTAGTGTCTGTAAGCTTTAATTTAGTCCTTTGTTTTAGATATCTAAATAAATATTTGGTAGGTTATTATTTTTGAGTCCAAGTTGACGTCATTTTCATATTTTTATTAAGTACTTAGTGACATTTTTATTATTAGGTAGTTAAGGTAGCTTTTAGATGTAGGTATTTTCTTAACCAATCATTCATATCTCTAGGTTTACTCAGATACATATTATTCTTTATTTTTGCAGTCGCTTTCATTTGTTAATTTTCAATTCATGTGTAGGTTAAGTGTTTTTTAGCTCACATCAGGATGTTTATAGTTCGTAGTAAATTAGTTTAGTAACAGATTTTGTCATTATATTATAGTACTTATTACGGGGTTTTCTGGATGAAATAAAAAATGAAAATATAAACAATTATTATTTATTACAACTAATAGCCTAAACCTAATCCTTAATCTAACTAAACCTAATCTATGTGGGCGCCAGGAGAGTTTTTATTCTTTATTCGCTGGAACCCTTCCAAAACCTTTTGATGCCACGGATTTCAGTTGGTTAATGTTTTTGGTTGATTCATTCCTCAATAAAAGGGCGTTACCACAGGCTAAAACAACGAAATATGTATGTAGTTACATACTTTCCTATTGCCTTATTTGAACATCTAACTTTTATTTCATATAGATAAGTACTTAGTAACTTACCCCTTTTCTGCTCACCACACACATACACTTTTTATTACTTTATTCAGTATGATATTTCAAGATATATTGATTATTAACAATTTCTTTATTTCGGGAATTTCGATAATTTTGCTTTCCTTGTGGATCACAATTCACGCCACACCCAAAAGTGATTCGCCGATTTTTATCCACCCGGTGGTTTATTATTCTCTTACCCTCACTATATTTTATAAATTTAACATTTAGTTTGGCGCCGTATTTGAATGGTAGGTACCTCATTACATACTTTTATGTTAGTTTTGATAGATAAGTAGGTAGTACCAGTAGTGAAGAAAATTGTGTATTGTGGTGTGGTACATAAATTCAATATTTTTGAATTTATTTAGTTAATTTAGGTTTTAGGTATAAAAGGTTTGTCAGGTGCATAGTTGTTTAGGTTCAATACGTTATTGATTGATTTAGATATTTAGGTTTTAAGTAAAAAGGTTTGCTTTATCAAAGTATTTATAAAAATTGTCTTACGTTGTAGTTTTTAAAACTACCAATTTTAAAAATCTTTAATTAATGTTTTCGATATGCCACGCAAACGTAAATCCAATCTAAGCCGTAGTTCTAGCAGAGCTCGAACTGCAAAAGTTGCTAGAAGCCATGAATCTGAAGAGCAGAGTCAGACGCGGCAGATGTTAGATTCTCAGCGTCATGCGACTCAAAGAGCTTCTGAGACCTTAGAGCAGAGTCAGGCCCGTCGGGCCTTAGATGCTGAACGCCACGCATCTCAAAGGGCTGCTGAGACAGTGGAACAGAGTCAGACACGTCGAGTTTTAGATGCCGAACGTCACGCGCAATTGATTGCGGCAGAGACTGACGAAGATTCACGAAGACGACGTCTTTTAAATGCTGAACGGCAGGCAGAAAGAAGACGTACGTTTTCAATGAGTACGTGGGAGGCATTTAATGGTGCCGCTTTTGAGTATGACCCTTTGGTCGACTATGTTAATCACCGATTGGTTATCATCGGGAGAATGGATAAAAAATGTAGATTTTGTGAAGCACTGAAATGGAAAGAAGAAACTCCAGGTTTGTGCTGTTCTGGTGGAAAGGTTAAAATTCCATTACTTGGCGAGCCAGAGGAACCTCTTAAATCTTTACTTTTATACGACAGTAACGAATCGCGCCGGTTTTTAAGCAGGATTAGAAAGTATAATTCTTGCTTTCAGATGACGTCATTTGGTGTAGATAAGGAGATCGTAATGCCTGGATTTTCACCTACTTTTACTATCCAAGGACAGGTGTATCACAGGATTGGTTCCTTACTTCCCGCAAATAATGAACAACCAAAGTTTTTGCAACTTTATTTCATGGGCGATGAAAAAAACGAAGCTGATCGCAGGTGTCAAAATATACAAGGAATCGAAAGGGATACTGTTTTAAAAATCCAGAGAATGTTGCATGAACATAATCGCCTTATCAATACTTTCAAAACAGCACTAGAAAGAATGCCAGGAGAGGATTATAGGTTGGTGATGCACCCCGATCGCACACCCAGTGGGGAACATGAAAGGCGGTATAATGCACCGTTAATAAATGAAGTCGCAGCCATGGTTACAGGCGAACAGTTTGCTTCCCGTGATATAGTTTTACAGGCCCGAGATGACACATTAACCAGGGTGCCTGATACTCATAAATTTTATGATGCGTTGCAATATCCGATCATATTTAGTAAGGGACAAGAGGGGTACCACTTTCAAGTTCCTCAAATTAATCCTGTAACAGGTCTTCCCTTGCATAACAAAAAGGTTTCATGCATGGATTTTTATGCCTACAACATGATGATACGAGAAAACAACTTTAACATTGTACAAAGATGCAAGCAACTGGCCAATCAGTTTTACGTTGACATGTACGTTAAAGTTGAAAGCGAGAGGTTACGGTACATATCATTAAATCAATCTAAACTAAGGGCAGAGAATTACATCCATCTTCAAGACGCTGTGGCAAATGACGCTAATTTAAATCCAAATAACTTAGGTCGCATGGTCATTTTACCGTCTTCATTTATAAATAGCCCGCGGTACTTACACGAATATACTCAGGACGCGTTTGTTTATGTGCGTACATATGGTCGCCCTGACTTATTCGTCACCTTTACTTGCAACCCAGCCTGGCCCGAAATAGTCAATGAGTTGATGCCGGGGCAAAGCGCAATAGATAGACATGATGTAGTCGCAAGAGTTTTTAGACTAAAAGTTAAAAAACTAATGGATGTGATTAATAAAGGCCGAGTGTTCAGAGAAGCGCGCTGCTTTATGTACTCTGTCGAATGGCAGAAACGTGGACTGCCACATGTCCATATATTATTGTGGTTAAAAGATAAGTTACGACCCGATCAAATAGATAACATAATCAGCGCTGAAATACCGGATTCTAACATTGACAAGACTCTCCATGACATTATTGTAAAAAATATGATTCACGGTCCATGCGGACCCGAAAATCCACAGTGCCCCTGCATGAAAGATGGAAAATGCACAAAAAAAATTCCTCGCAAGTTAGTGAAAGAGACCGTTCACAACGACCACGGATACCCGCAGTATCGTAGAAGAGCGCCAGCAGACGGAGGTCGAACAGCAACCGTGAAGCTCCGAAATGGTAGCTACGTTACGGTTGATAATAGTTGGGTAGTCCCCTATTCACCAATTTTATCAAAAATGTTTAACGCCCACATAAATGTTGAGGCATGCAGTTCAGTACGCGCCATCAAATATATCTGCAAATATATTAACAAGGGTAGTGATCAAGCTATTTTCAATTTTAGAAATACTGATCTTGCGAACCCCGTAGATGAGGTACAAACTTATCAGTCTGGTCGGTATGTCAGCAGCAACGAAGCCGTGTGGCGTCTGTTAGGATTTCCGTTGCACGAAAGGCATCCCACCGTGACACATCTCAGCGTGCATTTAGAAAATGGTGAACGCGTTTATTTTAATGAACACAATTTCCACGAACGAATAACTACTCCGCCAAAAACCACTCTCACTGCTTTTTTTGATCTTTGTATCAGAGATGAGTTTGCAAAAACTCTTCTTTATGTCGAGGTGCCGAGGTATTATACTTGGGATGCAAGTAGGAAAACTTGGAAACGCCGCATTCAAGGTACTTCTGTTCAGGATTGGCCTGGCGTCAAATCTGGAGATGCTTTAGGACGAGTTTATACAGTTCATGTTAGTAACATAGAATGTTTTTGTCTTGCATGCACGCATGCTTTTACACCATGTGCGCGGACCTACCTCTTTCAATGATCTAAAAAAATGCAACACACAAGATTATCCTACATTTCGAGAGGCATGTGAGGAAAGAGGATTACTGGAGAATGACAACCATTGGGATGTGACACTGCAAGAAGCTGCTCAATGTAGATCAGCAGGCAAGATGAGAGAGCTATTTGCTGTATTAGTAGCGACATGTGGTCTTTCAAATCCTCAACAATTGTGGGATAAATACAAAAATGATATGACGGACGATATATTGCACAGATTACAAGAGCATCACCCGAATGTCACGTACAGTGATTTAATTTACAATGAGGGTCTAACAAAAATTGACAACCAGGTTAAAACAATTTCTGGAAAGGATTTATCAGATTATGGAATGATCAGACCACAGAGAACCAAGGAAATCAGTAGCGATTTAATACGGGAACTAGATTACGATACTGCTTCCTTACAACAACAATTAACAGAGTCTGTTCCACGTTTGAACCCAGAACAAAGGTTAGTATTTGACAATGTTGTCAAAAAAATCGAAGATGGCGAAGGTGGTTTGTTATTTTTGGATGCTCCCGGAGGCACGGGAAAAACCTTTCTTTTAAACTTGCTTTTAGCCCAAATCCGAAAAGATAAAGGAATTGTTGTAGCAGTTGCCTCTTCCGGAATAGCCGCCACTCTGTTCAATGGTGGTCGAACGGCACATTCGGTGCTTAAACTGCCATTAAACTTAGCCCATGAAGAAATGCCAGTCTGTAATATAAGTAAAAACAGCGAGCGTGGACGTATGTTGCAGCAATGTAAATTATTAGTTTGGGATGAGTGTACCATGTCCCATAAAAGAGCAATTGAAGCTCTAGATCGGACTTTGAAAGACATCAAAAGTAATCCAAATATCATGGGGGGGATGGTGGTACTTTTAGCGGGCGATTTTAGACAGACTTTGCCGGTTATCACTAAAGGCACCCCTGCAGATGAAATAAATGCGTGTTTAAAAGCGTCAACGTTATGGGTGCACGTAAAAACGTTTAGTCTGTCTACAAATATGAGAGTGCAACTACACAATGATGTACAATCTGGACAATATGCTGCTGCTCTTCTTAAAATTGAAGAAGATCGTATGGCAAAGGATGGTAATGGAATGATTACATTGGATCGTGAATTCTGCAATGTTGTGCATAATCCAGATGATCTAAATAACTTCGTCTATGGCGAACTGCTAACTAATATGAGTAATACAGAATGGTTATGTGAAAGAGCAATATTAGCGCCGACGAATGAAATGGTGGGACAGATAAACGAGCAACTTATGTCACGCGTGAAAGGTGATATTGTTGAGTTTCTCTCTGTAGACACTGTAATGGATACTGAACAAGTAACATCATACCCTGTAGAATTTCTTAATTCTTTAGAACTGTCGGGAGTACCTTCATACAAACTGAGGCTGAAAGTAGGCGTTCCTGTCCTTTTGATGCGGAATTTAGATGCGCCAAGACTGTGTAATGGCACACGGTTGCAAGTAACACACCTCGGTCGCAATATTGTAAAAGCAATCATTATGACTGGAATAGCAAAAGGTGAAAATGTTTTAATCCCCCGTATACCCATAATTCCGACGGATTTGCCATTCCAGTTTAAGAGATTACAGTTTCCGCTGAAAATCGCATTCGCTATGACGATAAATAAAGCTCAGGGGCCAACATTAAAAGTAGCCGGCATTAATTTAGAAAAGAGTTGTTTTTCTCACGGACAATTATACGTGGCTTGCTCACGTGTTTCAAGTCCACAGAATCTCCATGTGTTGGCCAGAGAGGGAAAAACAAAGAACATAGTTTACAAAAATGTACTAAAGTAATATGGCCTCATATTTTTAGCTTCCTACATTATTATACTACATACATTAAGTTAGTACTTCCTACGCAGACGATGTTGCGGATGTCACACTGTCTAACATCGGGGGTTGGCACGTAGGTAGTTAGTAGTAATTTAAACCAATTTACATTATTTACTTTTCATATTTACTAAGGAAACATTCGGAGCTATCCATTATGTGCTTAGGTTGCTTTTGAACAAATTTTGATGTGAAGTTGAGGACCGGAACACGATAGTGGGACATTGTTGCAGGGGGACTTACAGCCGAGAGAAAACAAAAAAACTTATGCGGACGAAGTCGCGGGTAAAAGCTATACCGCAATATAACCGAAGTCCACGTGGGCGAAGCCGCGGGCGGAAAGCTATATAATATAATCAAACCATTTAGCGCAACGCCCAGCGTAGCGGGCGGGTACGGCTAGTTATGTATAATCGGTTGTAAAATATTTGCTGAGCTTGTACTAGGAGCGTTGGAATATTCGGCATAATTAGAAAAAGTTAAAGTTGTTGTAGCCGCGGGTGATATAATTTCTGTGTTGCTGTCAATAATCGGTTGTAAATTATTTGCTGAACATGATGTATTGGAAGTATTAGAATAAATGCCACAATCGGAAAAGTTTGGAGTAGATGACGAATTGTAAGGCGAGACTACAGGTGTATTTTCATCGATCTCTAATTCTTGTTCTGCAATGATTTCAGCTAGTTTCATTTTTATAATAGTTTGTATACGGTGCGACAACTTTTTAACACTCTTTGCGTATCCCATAAATATATGTTCCAAATCGTCCATTTGTGCCTGTGATCTCTTTTGCGATTTTTTTTCAAAATATTGTAACACTTGGTTGACTGGGGTGTCTTTTTTCTTATTTTGTTGCGTATTAGATCCAGATCCAAACGAGCGTTTCGCAGCAGATGGAGTATTTGAAATAGGTGAGTTTTGTGCAGCAATGATCTCAGCATGTGGTACAGAACTTTGTGTTACCGATTCAGTATCCAATTCAGATTCATTATACGTATTATCAACTGCATCATTTTGGGTAAGGTACATGAGGGTATTAAGGCCTAGCTAAGGGAAATTTGTCATAAAATAAATACATTTAATGTTATCAACTATATTTATTAGGTAATCAATCGTTCAATTAAGCAACTACAAAATTAAAACAAAAAATAGCAACTTCTGCATAAAACTTAAATAAAATTAAACATTTTTTAAAACACTCTCAATAGGCCTTATTAAAATTAGGTAGGGTAATAAAGTCTACTGCTTAAACTTCTTAGATAATTAACTTAAATCACATAATTTGGTACTTGAGATCAATTATCATTCAATCAAAGGCATAACAGTACTATAGCAGTCTAAGAATTAAATTATTAGCCTCGTCTAACATCCACCAGGGCACACGAAGTCATCAGAATCATCCACTGTCAATCCGACACACTCCTCATGATACCACTTGAAGCATTTAGAGCACTGCCTCATGTCATTCTTATGGTTTTCTTCACAGGCATGACAGTACCAACTCTCTTGAGTATCTGCAGCGTCCTTGGTTCTAGTAGATCCGCGAGATGACTTTCTTTTATTTGTGTGGGCGCAGATAGCTAAAATTACGTTCTGATACCAAGATATTTTTGTGACTACGCTCTTGGTACGAGTCCGGCAATCCCACCGGCAAACAAACAAACACCCAAACAACCTACGCAGTCTGCTGCCACCCTGTATTATAAGGTACAGGGAACCTACTAACCTAACTTAACCTAATTATGAGTTGAACTTAATTCTGATTAAGAGTAATTACACTAATTATTAAACTTACCGCGTCCACGCAGTCTTCAGGCAGCCTCGCCTGGCCTTCGCGTCGAGCCTGAGGTCCTCCTCAGGGCTGGCGACGGCCTTAGGTCCCACTATGGGTCCCAAGGTCAGTGGTGAGGAGAATTGGGTCCCTACACTAACCTCCCCATGAGCTCATGTATGTCGCCCCAAACGAATATGTCGTATTTATAACACCACTTCAAAACCGCACAATAAGTTTCTTGTTATAGTCAATTTACAAATGCTTCCGTATCACACGGGAAATAGATAAACTAACAATTTACACGGCCGCATGGCACGCGTTTTACATTTGACACAAATCACTGTTCTTTACGTAATACAAACAATTTCGGCTCCACGCCGTTCCAAACAAATTGGGCACAAAACAATTAACGACAATTCTCCACGAAACATTCGCTATATATATCAAAAATTACAAAATTAGACGGCCGCGTGCATGGCACGCGACAGGACCACACCCAAATCAAGTCATTTTTCACAGGCCTCGCTCGCAACTTGACATTCCCAATGTCAGTTGAGACTTTGACATAAAGACAATGATTATTTTTCTGGTCGGGCAAAGACCTCGCGCAGGGCGGGATATCGATGAATTGATAATCTTGCCCGTGTTTGTGGAGATCACACGCAGATGGCGCTAGTCTCCTAACAAAGCACTTTTATTCAAAACAATTTGCTTTCTCAGTTTTTTTAATTTTTGAATTTTCAGAGTCCCTTCTCTTTCCCTTGTTTTGTTTCTTCTGTAATGTATTTTTATTCCCTGCATTTTCTTTCTTACCTTCGTTGTATTTCTCAAAAAGATCTTTAGTCACTGGAGTCCCTCGATAATTAATAGCCTTACGTCGGACAGAAGGTGTTCTTTCTTGAACCTTAGCAGGTGTGGGCATGAGATCATGAAACCCAGATTTTATTTGATCTTTTCCTCTGTTTAGTCGAGCAAGTGGCACATCTTCTTCAGAATCACTTGAAGAAGTTCCATAAATTTGGCGATAATAGCTGCGTTTTGCCGGTGATTGGCTTGGAGTCTGCTGATTCGGTGATATCTCTGATAAAAACTTGGCTGGCGACCTAAAACTTGTAGAAGGTTCAGGAGTCTTCGATCTGGAAGAATCAGGAAGTGGCACATTCTCTTTTCCGACATCAGCTGGTAAATTATTTGAAGGATTTGACAGAGACCTTCCATCAGCTTCTGGGGTGTTTTGCCTAGCATAATTCTCATTCTCTTCTACGAAGTCAGGCATTAACACCTCCGATAAAATTGATGGCGATTCGAGTTCCCGAGTTCTCTGTTCGCCATCAGTTGCTTTAAAACCACTCGTGATGTTGCTGTGAGTCATACAGTTGGACCATACGCTTGAAAGTATGACATTGAAGCGTGATTTTGTCAGTTTTTTGTCTCTGTTTCGGTCCATGAATGCAAGAACTTCAGCATCCCAATAGTGCTCGAATGATCTGTAGACGGCTTTGTCCAGAGGCTGCAGTTCATGTGTGGTGTTAGACGGTAAGCAATATAATGATATATCAAGTGATTCTGATACATCGACAATGGAAAGGTCTAAATGGCATGCTGCTCCATCAAATATTAACAGGCACGGTCCTGGACTTTTGTATTTGGCCAGATGTTTTAAAAATTCTTTGAAAAGCTCGTTTGTCATGTACCCTTTTGCAGACTTCTGAACCAAAGAACCCGGAGGCAAATTGTCATACAATTGTGGCTTTAAACGTTGACCCTTAAATATCACCATTGGCGGTATGGCAGTACCGAGTACATTCACACATCCTGCTATAGTAACACTTTCTGCGTGTTCAGAAGCTTGCAAATGAACCCTCTTTGCTCCTTTTTTGGCCAAAACACCTTGCTGGTGGTGAATTGTTAAACGACATCCTTTCTCATCCATATTATACAGGGTGTATAATTACACCCGACATACCCGTTAGGTATACATAGGGTACCCCAAATAGAACCCCTCCACGGTAAAAAAGTCGCGGGGAAAAAATATTTGAAAAATAGGTATTAAAAAAATATTCAATGTTCAAAATCAGTGTACAGCGAACGCTGACGCGCATCGAGACGCGGGGCGTCCGCGACGTGCCTACGCTTGTGTGCGTGCGTCAAATCACACCGAAAGAGCAGCGGCGCGTCAATCACTATCAGTGTGATAGAATTTTAAGCTTTATTTGTATTGAAATAACGATCGGTTTCGTATGAATGAATAATACCTAAGGAGACTTGATAAGCCTAATAAATTTTAGTACGTCACTTTTTGATATGGCTGGACCCACCCATGGCCAATGCAAACGTGTCTTCTCTAACTTGCATGGTAAATTTAACTTTTTAGAAGGTATGTTAAATTACGTAGGCACATGGACGGATCACAGAAGAAAGGTAGGGAGGATAAAGTTTGACCCATGGCTAGTGCTACGTTAGAAAGGTAAGGTCCACATTCCGAGAATGGCGTTTTTAATTTTAATTGAAAAAAGGTCAGTACACCTACATGCCTAAAAATTATCTAATTTAGGCATGAACATTCCTACCTAACATTACGTAGGCATACAAAACGGAATAAAGACAAAAGGCACTTACCTAAACGTAGTCTTCTTCGCGTATGGGTCTCTCAACACGAAGAAGAAACTGCTCGAAGTGTCTCCCTTTCTCGCGGAGACACATTTGAGTGCGGTGTAAACAGTTAGTGTGCACCAGCTCCAAAAGACCTTCCCGTCGTGACCGCTGCTTCAGCTCTTCGAATACGTCAATAATTTTTTGACGCATCGTTTGTGCATTGACACAGGGGCGGTCGAACACTCGGTCTTTCACATAGCCCCACAAAAATAAATCAAGCGGCGTTAAGTCGGGAGACCTCGCCGGCCAAGCCTGGGGACCATAGCGACCGATCCATCGGCGGCCAAACAAAGAGTCGAGTCGTTCTCGCACTGGTCTTGTCGTATGGGGAGGAGCGCCATCGTGCTGGAACCACGGGAGTTGGGACAGTGGCATGTCCTCATCAAAATCCTCGGCGAAATCAGCTACGGGACCATTTAAATGGTCAAGGTAAGTGGCGCCGTCCATTCTAGGCGGAAGAAAAATCGGGCCAAGGATTCGATTTCCGTCCATGCCTGCCCAAACGTTCCACTTCCAGCGCACTTGGAAGCCAGATTCCTGGGTCACGTATTGATTCTCCCGACTCCACCAGTGCGAGTTCCTGCGGTTCCACATCCCGTTATTCGTAAACGTGCTCTCGTCCGTAAACAAAATTCGAGATGTGAATCCAGGATTCTCCTCTTCCCTCTGCAAGAGCCACCGACAGTATTCCACGCGGCGAGCTGCGTCACCGGGAACAAGGGCTTGCACTTTGTGAAGCATGTACGGTCGCTGCCGGTCTCTCCGGAGGGTTCTCCAAACCGTCATGTGCGACACAAAGTACCGTGCGCGATGCCCGCGCCGCTGACGCAACCCACGCGCTGCCGATCTTGTCCCGAGGCGTGGATTTTCCGCAATTACGTCCAAAATGGCTTCTTCAGCTTGTGGGTCTATTTGTCGACCGCCTCTTGCCGTTGCAGACGGCACGATGGGTTGATTTTCCCTTACGCGATACACCGCATTTAAAATAACGCGAGGGTTTTGGGGCTGGTGCGCGTTTGGGTACCGCTCACGATAAAGTCTTAGGGCTCCTTGACAATTTCCAAGTGCCTCGCCGTAACATAATACCATGTTTAGGTATTCTACAGCTGAATACTGATACGGCATTTTGACGGCCAAAACCAATTAGTGGAAACACAACACTACACAGCACAGCACACCACGACACAAATGCGAACATCCACAGAAAAGCAGCAAACAAACAAGTACCTAAGAAATTTTTCTCTGCATCTGGACTCGAAAGACGCGCGCGAGAGACTGAACGAAAAGCTTGCCGAAAAAAAATGGCGTATTTCCATAAAGGTATGTTTACACCACAACAATTAACTTGTAAACTTTATCGAAAACTAAAAAACCTAATCCGAAAAGTACTAAGCAACAATTTAAATGTTCTGTTCGGTTCCGATATTTTACCTTATTACAATAATTAATGCCAATTTCATGAGAAATGACAGTTTTCAAGCGAAATCCTTTTACTGAATTTAATAAATTTGCATTTTATAATTATTAGGCCTATTAATGTGATTGCACCATTATTTTGTCGGCAAATGCGAGCGCCGTGCGGTTTCCTTTGATTGAAGCGGCTATTGCGCTAGCGCGCTCCGGTGCGCCATCTAGCCTTCTACTGCAGAACAATTTTATCACGAGTTTTAAGTATGTACTTAACAATTTAATTTAGATTTAAGCTAAGTGTCATCATTCTTATTGTTATTCACAATTTCATCATGTTTTTGTTTAGCTAAAACGTCGTTCGTTGGCACGGGAAAAGAGCTAAATTACAAGGAATTGCAAAAATAACAGTTAAAGGACTATTTTTCCTGTCTTCTGATTTTCTGTCTTTAATTAACAGCTAGGAATAGGCTCTCCCTCTGCAATGACATTTTTCGGTTTAGACAAACTCGGAGGTTAAGCATTTCGTGCCCAGTAGAAGGTTGTGGAATACGAAACAACCAACAAGCAAGCTAACTTTTTAGTTGAAATAGCAAATTTGGATGTTCGAAAATAATTGCTGAACAATTAGTGCTAGGCGTTACATTATTTTTGTTTTGATTTATAAAATGTTTTAAAAAGTTTATACACCTCATGTTAAACGTTAAAATGAAATGACTTTTTACAAGAAAAAATAAATAATCATTCTCCTGCTAATTTACTGGGAGCAAACATTTTCTGTTTCTTCGAGGTAAGGCCTAGGTAGGTATCTGGTGTTCGTGTCCCTACACAATGACAATGTTTTACGGCTTGCCGTTTGTCTATCGCCAGCCAGCCAAACTACCGAGCGCTTTGTACCAGTTACAATTCTTTTGATTCTTTTTGTTATTGTTTTTTTTGTGATCAATTTGAGATATGGCAGTATGTTCTGTTATAAAAAGTGCTAGCCTACCTTCTGCTCTTAAGGTGTTCAAATCCGTCTTGGGATGTGGTTTAGGAGCAGCTGAAAAGTCAATTCTTCTGTTCGTAGATATAGCATCACATTTATCCTTATGTTTCCTTGACTCTGCATGCTTTCGCAAATCATTTATTCTTGCTTGTAAATCCGTCCGGCAATACGCACAATGAGCTTTCATAGGGTCTGTCACAACTGGTTTAAGCCACATTTTAAACTCTTCAATTATTTCCCATTCTTTGCGATATTTCTGGCCATTTACCTTCTTTTTTAAAGGAATTTCCATTCTGACTCTCGATGTACAACAATTTTATAACAAAGGTTTTACAATACGGCACACACCGCGACAACAACAAAACAGAACGAATAGGAATTAACAGTGAACACTGAATGAAAATCTCAAAAAAAAAGCTGTAAGGTTATTCCCCATATCGTAACAGGGGAAATCCCGTGACTAGACAAGGATATCAAATTACTAATTCAGTACGTCAGAGTGAGAGCACCAATCACGATTCTCATGCGACGATCGGTCATATTGAGTGTCGGTGTTGTCAGCATTATGATAAAAATACCTTATAAAGTTCCCTTTATTTACTCAGGGGAAAATAAATAGATATTTTTTTTTAGTGGTCATCGATTGGCAAAAAAGTCGCTAGAAGTCACCAAATCTATGTCTAGTGACTAAGCAAATGCAAAAATCGTTGAGCTACTGTAGAATTCCCTAAATCTAGTGACAAATTCTCTAAAGTGGCAACACTGGGGTGAGGTATCAGCGTTTGCCGCCGTGTGGCGCTTTGTACGTGTTATATGCATGTGTGAGTGCGACCTTGAGCGCAAAATCGTATTATAAAGAAGATTTTTGAAGTTTAGGCCTTATTAGCCGACAGGCCTTAATACCCTCATGTACCTTACTTATTGGATCATTACTATCGTTTTCAGACGGACTATTCATATTGTGTATTGTTTTAGCAAATGTTAAATGTGGTTTTAGAAATTTCATTTGTTCAGCCCACTGCCAGTTGCCGTAGTTTTTCTTTGCTGCTTGCCCTGTAGTGGTTTTCATACTCTTAAGATATTTTGCGTATGTATCACGGAGATTTTTCCATTTTTTTTTTGCAGCGTCACCTAGAATTTTATTAATAATAAATGAAACTATTGAATGAATGAAATCAAATAATTATTTATTGAGACAAACTTACTCCATTTGTTAGTAAAAATTGTCTTAGAATAAAATTAAATAGTTTATGTAATTATTTATATTTTTATACTTTTATTTTAAAATAATATTTATGATAATGATTTTATACACAAGACAGGTTAGAAAAGACAATTTTCATTATTTTATTTTTCAGATTTCTTGCTACCGGCGATAGCTACAAAACCATTGGTCACAGCTACAGGGTTGGGTTTTCTACAGTAGCACACATAGTAAAACAAGTATGTTACTATATTTGCATGAAACTACAATCCACTTACTTGCCCGTGCCTACAAGACAAATTTGGGAAGCCTCGGAAAACATGTACCTCGAACGGTGGCAGTTCCCAAATTGCATTGGTAGTATTGATGGAAAGCATGTTACCATTAAAAGTCCTCCAAATAGTGGATCAAACTATTTTTGCTATTTGAAGAAGTTTTCCATAGTACTTTTGGCAATAGTCGGGCCAGACTATCAATTCATTGGTGTGGACATCGGAGGATATGGGAAAAACAGTGATGGAGGAATTCTCGAAGAATCATTAATGGGACATAAGCTGTCGAACAATTCGCTAAATGTTCCGCCACCTAAACCTCTTCTTGGACAAAATATACCTACGCCTCATGTTTTAATTGGGGATGAGGCATTTGCCTTAAAAACGTATCTGATGAGACCTTTTCCAAGACGATCAGCAAGGGAGGACAATAGTAAAGATTATTACAATTATCGACTTTGCAGAGCTAGGCGTGTCGTAGAAAACGCTTTTGGTATTTTGGCAAAAAAATGGAGGATATATGATAGACCCTTAGAATTAGATGTTGAAACATCTAAACTTGTTGTAAAAACAACTTGCATTTTACATAACTACTTGATTTTTAAAAAGGCAGATACCTATTTCCATTTATTGCCATCTCCTACGACTACAGCCTTTGTAAATTTTGATGACTGTTAAAGAACATAAACAAAACGCATACCTACAATAAAGAAATAAAACAAAACGCAACTCCTACGCGGGCAACACCGGGAGAATAACTTCATATTCAAAAAGTGATGAATAACGCAATTCCTTTGTCTACTTCAACCCTTTCAACGGCTCAATCAAGCAAAACTTTGTAATCTTCTTCTTGCATTAAATCAGTCCTATGTATACAGTTCATTTCATTTACTTCCCAGTATAGTTAACTTATATATAATCCGTAGTTAGCAGATAGGGAAGTCTCATTTTTTCTATGGTCCTTCGAGCCGGATACCGCTTGGAAAGCCAGCATGCTGTGCGGGATCTCCCTTTCCTCCTTCTTCATCATTTTGTAAGCGGTCCTATGTTCTCTGCTGATAAGGGACAGGTCATCAGTAAGAGCTATCATACCCTTGTCCTCGCTGATAAGATTTGTAAAATCAACATCGGTGACATACTTGATACAGCTTAGATAATAAGTGATTAAAACTCTTCCGACCGAACTGTCGGATGTCTCGTTTTGTACTTGAAATAGGTCTTTTATTCTCTCTAGAGGATCGCGTTTTCCGTGGAAGAAGGCCAGGATAACCCCTGCGGCTGCTGATCTGTTAAATGGAACCATGACCGGTTCTTTTTTATCCAAAAGGAATGGCAGTTCTCGTCCGGCTTGCGCATGTGCTCTGATTAGGGGAGGGAGAGCGGGGACTCGGTCACAAATAATATCAAGGATCTTATTATCTGAGAAAGATTCTAGCTGTTCAGGACTGATGTAAATTGTATTCAGTGACTTGTCTATTACTGTGGCCAGTCTGGTTGATATTCTTCTTTCCTCACTGATTTTAAGATGGACGGTCACATATGAGTGGATTATATTGGCGGTTCTCTCCCCTACATGGGCATCAGGAACAGCCCTCAGTTCGTCCAGCTCCTCTTCTTGTTTTATTTCAACTCTGATAACCCTAGGGTTAGAAGATGCGGTTCCGCTGTTAGCCATCTTGAAACAGAGACAATAGATAAGGGATCAAAATTCCGGATATAGGTGTATGTGCCATTTGCAAAAAACTATTTGTAGCTTTCTGTAGTTCATTTGTGGATAATGTATTAAGTATTTTTATGTAGATGACTTTTTGTCAGGAACGGACAGCGTTAAGGAAACAGTAACGTTATGCAAGGGTGTAAAGGATACCTTAGCGTCAGCTAAATTCAATTTAAGAAAGTGGCATTCAAATAGCATTGAGGTTTTAAAGAACGTAATTGTGGATAAAGACAACACGTCTGACGCGGTAGATTTATCCTCGAATGAACTAACAAAAACTTTGGGTCTAAATTGGAAATGTCCTGACGATATTCTTACATTCACAATTAATCTCAAACATTCAACTAAAATCACAAAAAGATTCATACTTTCGTCAATCGCACAAGTGTTTGATCCTTTGGGATTGGTTGCTCCATGCATTTTAGAAGCTAAGTTCATTATGCAGCAACTTTGGATTATCAAATGCTCTTGGGACGACGAGGTACCTTATCACATTCAAACTGCATGGAGAAAATTTGTTACATCACTTCCCAAATTAAATTATGTGACAATTCCAAGATGCATAAAGTCTAAAGATCCCATTGTAGTTACTATACATGTATTAACAGACGCTTCAGAAAAGGCATACGGCGCGTGTGTTTATGTACGTTCTGTTAGTAGTGGCGGATCTGTAATGGTTCGTCTACTGGCAGCTAAGAGCAGAGTAGCCCCGAAAAAGCCAGTTACAACTCTGCCTCGTCTGGAGTTGACCGCTGGGCTTCTAGGTTGTAGACTGTGTACCAAAGTTTTATCTGCACTTACCTTGAAAATTAGCAGCTGTACTTTCTGGACAGATTCAACGATTGCTCTTTACTGGATAGCCACACCACCTGCTCAATTAAAATCGTTTGTCCGACATCGCGTTTCTGAAATACAGGATAGCACTTCCAATCACAGTTGGCGTCACGTTCCAACAAAAGAAAATCTAGCTGATTTAGTATCTCGAGGTCTCAATGCAGAAAAGTTGGGCTCTTCGACACTTTGGTGGAATGGCCCCAAGTTTCTTCAAATGAATGAAGAACAATGGCCACAAAACCTGGTACATGACAACAAAACAGACTTACCGGAACTACTAAACACATTTCATACAAATACAAACACAAATACAACATGCAACACAAAAATTCTTTCACATCTTATACAAAAAATATCAAATTTTACAAAATTACAACGTGTAGCATACATTTTCAGATTTATAAAAAATACAAAAAATCCTACACAAAAAATACTTAATACATTATCCACAAATGAACTACAGAAAGCTACAAATAGTTTATTGCAAATGGCACAGGAAGAATCCTTTCCGGTGGAAAGGCAAATATTACTCGCCGGTCAAAGTCTCCCTGTCAAAAATAGGATACTTTCTCTGTCTCCATTTGTAGATGACCACAAGTTGTTGCGCGTTGGAGGTAGGCTAGGTAACTCAAATTATGATTACGATCTACGACACCCAATAATTCTTTGTTCTAAGCACAAATTGACACAACTTATATTTAACATGTTACACAAAACACACATGCACCCAGGGCCTCAATTGTTGTTAGCAATAAGCAGGCATCACTATTGGACTTTAAGAGGTAGGGACTTAGCAAAGCGTACCGTACATTCTTGTGTAAAATGCTGTAGAATCAAGGGTGCCACAGCTCAGCCTATCATGGGCAACCTGCCAGAACAGCGCGTAGAGCTTGAGTATCCATTTTTGGACACTGGTTGCGATTATGCCGGTCCAATATTGGTATTAGACAAAAAGGGTAGAGGTGGTAAACTCACAAAATCATACATATGTGCCTTTGTGTGTTTAGCGACAAAGGCTGTGCACTTGGAGCTTGTCTCAGATGTTTCGACTGATGCATATTTAGCTGCGCTAAATCGCTTTGTTAGCCGTCGTGGTAAACCCAGAAGCATTATTTCAGACAACGGCAAAAACTTTCAAGGGGCTTTTGGTCGACTGCTGGGTCATTCCTTGTCAACAAAATTGCTGAGCTTGGGATTCAATTCTCATTCATCCCCCCCTACTACAGTTAAGTCCATAAAGCACCACTTAAGACGTACTTTGCATACCACTCACTTAACTTTTGAGGAAATGGCGACGTTGTTATGTCAGATCGAAGCTATGTTAAATTCAAGACCGCTAGTACCCTTATCTGATGATCCTTCTGATCTATATCCTATTACTCCAGCTCATTTCCTTATAGGGCGGTCTCTGGTTAGTGTGCCCAATCCACCTACACCGGATGTTTCTCTAACTTCATTGCGGCGGTTCCAAAGAGTAGAAGCGCTTAAAAACCATTTTTGGCGTAGATTCAGTAATGAATATGTCTCATGGCTTCAGGGAAAGACAAAATGGAAGACATCCAAAGGGCAGCTAAAGCAGGGAGCACTGGTGGTCATCAAGGACAAAACGCAACCTCCTCTTATGTGGCTGCTAGGCCGCGTGATTCACACCTTCCCAGGCAACGACGGCGTGGACAGAGTCGCTGACATCCGCACCAGGAAGGGAGTCCTGAGACGCGCCTACAACAACATATGTCCCCTACCTATAACCAGCGTTGAAGATCATGGCTCTTCAAGGGGGGCAGAATGTTAAAGAACATAAACAAAACGCATACCTACAATAAAGAAATAAAACAAAACGCAACTCCTACGCGGGCAACACCGGGGGAATAACTTCATATTCAAAAAGTGATGAATAACGCAATTCCTTTGTCTACTTCAACCCTTTCAACGGCTCAATCAAGCAAAACTTTGTAATCTTCTTCTTGCATAAAATCAGTCCTATGTATACAGTTCATTTCATTTACTTCCCAGTATAGTTAACTTATATATAATCCGTAGTTAGCAGATAGGGAAGTCTCATTTTTTCTAATGACGATGTTAGAAGAGCAGCTAATGCTCATTTCCAAATACGTGACCGTTTTGTAGACTACTTTAATGTAAATAATATTTGAAATGAATTAAAGTAAAGAACTTTTTTAAAACATGCTTTTATTTAAATGCAATCCAATCCCCTCCCCTCCCTAAATTATTTTGCAAAGTTTCGAATCTATGCTCCTAAGCATTGAGAAGTTCCCTCACGAGAAGACACTCCTGGCTGCAGTATCAAATGTTTATATAATTTTAAGGTACACTCATCGGAACTGAACGTGTATACAAAATTTCAGCTTAATCGGTTAAATATATCTGCATTGAAGTAATTTTATTTATTAAAGTTTGAATTGTTTACCTAATGACAGTTCACATCAAATCTTAGAATATCTATGTAATATCATTTTTGAATGTCCTTGACCAAAGAGTTTCGCAGTAAGTATAAAGGAGGTATCACTCCTTAACATTATTCAGTGATATATTCATATTTTTTTTTAAATATTAGATGTTTATAATTGATAACAATGATAATCGGATTGTCACAAGTCTAGATTGTTTATGAAAAAATCAATGTCAAATATTATGACATTTTGAAAAAACTGAACAGAGAAAATAATCAAAGTATTTTGTCATTATTCATCATTGAACTTAATTTGAGGCTAGCTCAATCTGTGTGTGTTATTTTATTTATTATTTACTTACCATCCATTTTTTGAAATTCCGGCCCGATCAAATCCCATATTTTATCCTTTTTTCGTAAATTCTTATAGTCTTTGTTTTTTAAATCATATATAATAGGATATCCTCTAACTTTTTCTATAAACAGCTCTGTATTACATTCTGTTGTAGTCATTTTGTAGACCGAAATAATTTATAATAAGGAACGTAGCTTTCTCGTACGTACACACGTCTAACCATTAGACGCGTGCGTCTCGCTCTGCCGACGCGGCCGTCCCGCGTTGTGATCACGTAGGTGTGCAAAGCGCCATAGATAAAGTATGGGTAGCGTCCGCCGCGCGGCAGACGCTCCCGCTTCGCAGTCGCTTTGTTCGCGCAGGTGTGGCCAATCCTTAAAGCTTATACGAGTACTCTGCATATGTTTTTAATCCGTGTGTCCTTTGTCGGATTGTCGGCAGTGTCGGCACGCGTCAAAGGCAGGAGGCGATGATATTTACGAATGAATTTGCGTAAAGGGGCGTGTAGGTAACGTGATTTTTATAGTTAACAAATAGTACGCTACACGCAGTATCATCTACAGGCTGTTGTAATGTGTCTCATTATGGAAAATATGTTAGTGCCGTTATCTCGAAAACTAACCAGCCGATTTTTTATTTTTTGCTACTAAACCGTTTTTCCTACTTATATGAAGCAGCTCTTAAAGTATTTGTACTTAATTAAAAGGGACGTTGTATGTAGTGAAATCTAAATAGTATACTTAACTTTTTATGATAGAATCAAATAGAAATGTACTCGCATCCAAATTTTCGATAGTTAATAAACACAACGCGTCAACGGCTTGGCTGCTCGCCTACATAACCGAGTTCACAATATTTCGGCTCTGATAGCGACGATGGCGACAAACGACATATAACGACATAAGCCCGAAGACATCGACATCTCGGATCGCTTTTGTGTAGCGGGATTTTATTATTATTTAATAGTTGACAAAGTCAGCACCAAATGGATATAAACCACATGTTTTAAATCCGGCTTTGATATTATTTGCAAAACTATCTTTATTGTCAAGTAGCAAACTATGCAGAGCTGACGGCAAATTAAATTTTGTGATTTCTTTTCCGTCGTTTTCAATACGCCATTTTTTTACAAGTTTTTTACAAGTCGCGTAGTGCCTATCCAGCCGCGATATGTCGAGCGGCCAGAACTTTTAGTCGACTTCCAAGGGTGTTGCAAGATGGACGTGGAGAAGATAATCATATTAACTGTGCTTGTGTATTTACTACGATTCAATTGAATTCAAAATATCATTATTATCATAGGATATTTATAATATCTCTTAATAATAGTCACTTTGTTTTGTTTTGCACAAATGTTGACGTCAAATCATATTACTTACAGCTAAGTGTACGCTGCTTCCTAGGCGCAAGTGCAGAAGAAGCGGCAACAAACTGCACTGCACGTTTTCTCCAAAGACGTCAACTAACAAACTAAAAACTTAAAATTAGTTATATGGATGGACTGAGATTACATTGTTTGTTATGTCATAATTAAATTGAATTATAAGAATGACGAAATTTAAAATAATGTCAATTTGTAAGTTTAGTATGTACCAATGTACCTAAATTATGACATGTCTAAGTATACAAACCTTTAAGAGGGACCCGCGCCAAGCTCAAGCCAGACCTTTTTGTCTTTAAGATAGTCATCGGTCCTATAATAAGCCTTCTCACAAAGTACTTTCTTTACATAAGCTTTGAATTTTTTGTCTGGCATATCAAGGACCGATTCTGGCAATTTATTATAAAAAAGTATACACTTCCCCATAAAAGACTTACTGTATTAAGCCTGTAATACGGGCTAACTAAGTCATTCTTATTACGTAAATTTCTATCTGTAAAATCACTTACTTTATTGAACAAGGAAATATTTTTCCTTACATACATTATATTTTCAAATATGAATTGTGATGCAAAAGTATACCTATTTCCTTGAATAATTCTCTCAGTGAGTCTCTTGATCCTAAACCGTAAATGGCACGAATTGCTCTTTTTTTTAAAAGAAAAATAGTCTCAATGTCGGCTGCACTCCCCCATAGAAGTATCCCGTAAGACATTAGACTGTAAAAGTAACTAAAGTACACTTGTCTAGAAGTTGCTACATCTGTCAATTGTCTTATTCTCCTAACAGCGTAAGCCGCAGAGCTAAGCCTATTAAAAAGTTTAGTTATATGAGCGCCCCATTGAAGTTTCGAATTAATTGTGATTCCTAAAAAGGTAGTACTTTCAACCAGATCGAGTTTCTGACCATTAATTAGTATGTCAACGCAGGATTGATTCACATTAGGAAGAGAGAATCGAATGCATTGGGTCTTGTTTGCATTTAACATGAGGTTATTGGCTGAAAACCAATCAGAAATTAAAGATAAGGTGCTGTTCACCGCGCTAGCATCACTGTTATGTCGATCTATTTTAAATATTAGCGAGGTGTCATCAGCAAACAGCACCATGTCAGCCTCTTTCTCAACCATGTAAGGCAAGTCATTGACATAAACTAAGAAAAGGAACGGTCCTAGAATTGAACCTTGGGGTACGCCCATTTTACGAAAGCGAAAACGGAATATTTCACGTAAAATACAGTTTTGGGTGCATCCATTACTACGTGAGAGAAATACTAAAGGATTATATTACAGTAATTTCTTGGATTTGAAAAATTATGAAGAGAAATTCTTTAATTACATGTTTTACCTGTTACTGGATATAATTAAATCTAAAATTACTGGCACTGGTACCAACTTTCGGAAATGCATTACAGCAGAAGAAAAATTAGTCATAACAATAAGGTAAGTTATGGTATTTTTTTTAATACAGGGTTTTAAAGAATAGCTTGCAATAAGGAATAAAAGCGCAGATTTATGAAGTATCTCTACGGAGAAAGTTTATCTCTGGGGAATAAATCATTTAATCGAGCCTTGTGGCAGGAAATAAAAAAAAATTAGGTTATTTTTATCAAATTATTTATTTATTATTAGAAAATTAAAATGGAACATCTGAAATTATGAAACATTAATTCTAATCTGGAAATAAGTCTTTCATCTCTGCATTTTGAGAAATATCAGAATACTGACTATTGCTGTAATTTGAATCCTCTGATATCCTCAAAGCACTCGTGTTCTTCGGGTTATTCTACTAATAATCTGTCAAATATCTGCCAAAGACAAAGGACGTATAAATTGTGCTCTCAGTGTTTAGGACATACAAAACATAACCTCGAAACTGGCCGGCAAGGTACGATCACACTTTCACTCACTTTAATATTGCATTTCGGTGGGAAATTGGACACAAAACATTGAAGGGGGCTGTTAACCGAAACTTTTTGAATATTCTTCATCTGATTTTAAGAGATATTGACCAATTAGATTGTTTTTATTGGAGAAGACAAACACAATCGGACAATTAGTGCAGACAATAATATTTATTTTGACAATTACCATTTGACATCAGTTGACATTGACATAATTTGATATCCATAGACAATAACGTTTACATGCAAATAATAAAGTAGGCAAGAGTAATCAAGATTATACTGCCTTATCAGAAATTGGAACATTAGTACAATATGAATAAATCTAAAGATACAAATACACAAACTGGACACAAAAAAAAATTGGAGTGTGCTAAATGTTTTACAAAGATAGAAAATAAACGGTATTTGGATTGTTCAATTTGCCAAAATATATTACACGTAGATTGCACAAATGTTGAATTTGGGAAGTTTCGTATTATGACCATAGAAAATAAAAAAAACTGGAAATGCGCTGGATGTGTAAGTAAGGCAAAGCAAAGCAAACCTTCAAGTCCTGCAACTGCAACAGTATCATCCACGCCCACAAATAAATCATCAGCAATGATGCATGAAAATGTTACTTTGCGGAACAAAAAGTACACACCCAACTTGGAGACCTCAAACTCTTTTGATTCGTTGTCTGATGAAACTGAAGAGCGGGGAGGACACACCCAAGATGTCTCCAATATATTAAACAGAAGCTGCCCAGATATACCAATTATGTACATGGATAAAATGGAAGAATTAGAGAGAGAAAATAAATTATTAAAAGAAAAGTTATTAATAGCTGACAACGAAATAAGTAATATTCTTTCTGAAAATTCTTCATTGACAACTAAAATTAAAGATTATGAATTAAAATTAAAAAAGCTGATACATATTTGCACTAATTCTAGCAATAAAAAAAATAAGTCATTAATAAAAGAAAAAGGACAAATTTTGAATCAAACCAAATTAGACTTATTACAGGACATTTCACTTCAAATGCAACAGTCAAGGAAAACTACACCTATAGAAAATAAGAGATTTAGGCAAATTAGAGGTATGTTTGTGATTTTTTTCTATCGACCCAAAAATGCTCAATCGTGTTTTGGCTATTGTGGGTGTCTGTAGAAAATCCTTAAGATTTTTATGTAAATTTTTTGAGGAATAAACTGTAGTAGTTTAATAACAGTGATTTTTCAAAAACACGCACAGTTTTGCAAATTGTGAACCCACGTCACCTTAAGGTGTAAAAAAAAAACAAACATACTTATATGATTTTTTTTTATTTTTACATTTTTATATTAAATTTTCATTTAGACAGCGTTCAGACATGCGGGAATCGTGCGTTTACGAATCGCGCGGTTTCAAACCGCAAAATTGTGATGCTATTCAGACACGCGCGGTTAGTATGCGATTTCGTGCGGGAGCGTCAGTTTCAAAATGGAGGTCGACGAAGAAGTGTGTTTACTGTGGTTGCTCCTTAAAAAAAAGAAAAGAAAAAGGGGGTATTGGGTGCATCCAATATTACGTGACCGACTAGTACATGGTCAGTTCGTAACGTTATATCCCAAATTAAGAATGTATGATAACAATTTTTTTGACTATTTGAGAATGTCAATAAAATCTTTTGATGAACTAATTGAACTGATCAGGCAAGATATTTCATGCTCTGAAACGCATTTGAGGCCAAGCGTGTCACCGGAAGAGAAACTCGTAATAACTTTAAGGTAAGATTTATTTATTGTTCTTCAAAATCAGCATAAATATTTTCTATAACTGTAGAGGACTGAGAGCCAGAACTAAATTGCGATGGTGACGGTGACGGTGCCGGAACAGGAGGAGATGATCCAGATGTAGTAAAATATCCTTGCGGGCTTGTATACTGTTGTCCTTGCCAATACGTAGGTGTGATCTGCTGAGTATTGTAGCGAACAGGGGGTGGTAAGCTTTGTTATTTTTGTATCACTTGAAGTAATTCAATTTTGGTTGCTAAACGCCTATTTTCTGGTACTTTTTTGAGTTCTTTATATAACGACAAACAAAAGAGTTTGTCGTCATCTTGCTTGGTAATACTATTTTCTTGAAGTTCATTCTGAAAATGTTTTTGTGACTGCATACTTTTTTCTATTAAAACAGCTATTTTTTCTTCTGGCACTTGTGTTTTCTTACGTTTAGGGGGACGTATTTCAGTGGCTTCGTTTGCAATGGCGTTTAGTTCACTTGTCTCCTCACTTTGCCTTTCATTCTGTTCTTCAATATTAGTTGTAGTATCTTTATTACTTACACTATTCTGCAGGAAAGATAATCTTAAAAAATACATATATCGGGCTCCTCTACGAGCACCTGAACCAGAAGGAGTTGTTTTTTCTTTTTTGTATTCTTTATTGTAGCAATCTCGTATGTTTTTCCATTTTTTTTGGAGTTGTGTACCTAAAAATAATAACATTATTAATAATATTCTTGTTTCAGATATCTTGGTACGGGTTGTTCATTTGGAGAACTAAGCTACAATTATCGCCTAGGAAAATCGACGATTACTGGAATTGTCCGCGAAGTATGTAAATCATTGTGGAATAAGTTGGTAAACATAGTCATGCCCGAAGCGACTGAAGATATCTGGAAGACAATAGCACGAGACTTTGAGAGATATGCAAATTTTCCAAATTGCAATGGTGCTATAGACGGCAAGCATATCCGAGTTATAAAGCCTGTTGATTCGGGTTCTTTGTATCATAACTATAAACATTTCTTTTCCATAGTGCTCTTAGCACTTTGCGACGCCAACTATTGCTTTACTTATGTTGATATTGGGGCTTATGGCAAAAGCAGTGATTCTGCTATATTTAAAAATTCGGTTTTTTATAAACGCCTGACAGAAAAATCATTAAACATACCAACACCTAAACCAATATCTAATGTAGACCTAACACCAATGCCTTATGTTATAGTTGGACATGAAGCCTTCGGCTTAGCAGAAAATTTAATGCGCCCATATTCAGGCAAATGTTTACCATATGAAAAAAGGATTTTTAACTATAGGTTATCGAGAGCCCGACGTAATATTGAGTGCACTTTTGGTATTTTGGCGAACAAATGGCGCATCTTTCATAGGCCTATAAATGTAAACATAGATTTTGCCGAAGATATAATAAAAGCTTCTTGTGTTCTACATAACTATGTGCGGACTAGAGATGGTCTAAAATTTAAAGATACTTTATATAATGCACCCATGACTAATCTCAATACCTTGCATGCGGGAAGAGGGACACCGTCATCTTTGAATATCAGAGATAAATTCGCTCATTACTTTGTGAACGATGGGCGTGTTCCATAGCAAGACACAAAGATATAGCTGCAACTAACATACCGTACTTGTAATGTTTAGGTACATAACTAAATGTAAACAAACGAAATATGGTAATACCGTTGTGACCTTCATTTGAAAAATGCTCGAAATGTCTGCATAAAGCAGCCGAAGTTTGTTTATATTTATTTAAGTACCTAAAGTATACGGAGAGTATAATATACGCTTCATAACAATAATTATAACATAATTCTGTCAATTATTTTTTGGTGAATAAACCTACTTACTTAAAATATTCTTTTTTTCCACCGTGTCTTCGCAATTTTCAAATATCTCCACCAACTCTTGCCAAGCTCGGTTCTTGATAATTTTATTTGAGTAATCATCACACTGAATGTCCCATATTGCAGGTCTCTTCTGCACCTCATCAATAAATAGTTCAGTGTCGAAACGATCCATGGCGAACTCACGAACAGTGACGTGCTCACCGCGCGGTATCCGCAACGCAACTGAACGCGAAGTTAAGACTCCATAGTAATAGAAACGCGCGGGAGCAGCGCGATTCTATTTTCTGGCGGTTGGGTTGCGGTAACCGCGCGGCTTGATTAACCGCGCGGTTATGTCTGAACGATTACTAACTAACTCATATAAATAAGACCTGCGCGATTTCCATGCGATTCTATAATCGCGCGGTTCCCGCCGTGTCTGAACTAGCGCTTAGTGTAGGATAAATATATCACTTAATGAAAGTTTTATTTTTAGTGCAAAAGCTACAAACTACTAGCGATTCGGAACGGCCACTGCTGGGAAGATTACGCCGAAAGAAACCCAGTTCAGTATAGGACCCTACCCAGCCTGATGGGCTTTATTGCATTACAGATTTACACTTATTATTATATATTTACATTAAACTTAAAAAATTAAAAAAACAATGGGAAAGTGAGATTGTCTGTCTGTTTGTTACCTTTGTACGCTTATCTATACAGATCAATAAACAACAGTTGAATTCTTAGATTAAAAATAAACAATGAATAATGTTTATACATTAATGAGGATAATACATAAAAATTAAAAAAACAATGGGAAAGTGAGATTGTCTGTCTGTTTGTTACCTTTGTACGCTTATCTATACAGATCAATAAACAACAGTTGAATTTTAAGATTAAAAATAAACAATGAATAATGTTTATAAATTTATAAGGATAATAGATTTTTAACAAATAAGACTATAAATTAAAGTAAACAACTAAAAGAAGTTCATTCTGAAATTATTACAAATATTTTTAAAGTGGAATTGAATGTTTGTCTTTTTATCATACCTAGAACAGAAAAAGGAAAAGTTATACTCTTACAGGACTAAAAACCAATAAGAGGAATTAGTTTACAATAACCAATCTATAAACTAAGTTTAAGATACCTAATGTGATGATTGCAGTCTTGCAGTCTTCCTTATCTCAGAAAAGTTGTCTTGTCTGTAAATAAATTCAAAATTATGTATTATTTTTGTTCAGTTTCGGGAGGCACATTATTCATAACCTCTATCTAATCTAAATTGACTTTTTATTGAATAACTCAGTTCTCATACATACCTCTTCAATGATTGTGGCTACGAGTATTCCACAGTCTGTTGACAACAGCCTGTCTCGCTAGACAGACGCCGCGCTCGCGCCCAGCTCCAGCAGGGGCTAACGACACAAGCGGCGGCTGACGCTCGCGGTCGAGACGCATCGCCTCCTCATCGATTTCAATATGTGAGTCGTAGAGGAGGTTGTGTAGAACAACACAAGCGTTCACAATCTTCCCTGCTTTCTCTGGTGTATAATGCATTGTCCGATGTGCCAAAAGACAACGGAATCGTGTCTTCAAGATACCAAAGCATCTTTCCACCACATTCCTAGTTTGCACATGTCTGTTGGTATAATGCTCCTCTGGACTGCCCGGTTGAGCGTAGAGGATAGGTGTCTTCACCCATGGACGTTGCGCATACCCAGAATCTCCTGTAATTTTATTAATACTCATTTAATTCAATACTTATAGCAGTAGTACCTACTTTATGTAATTGACTTTTGACAGAACTTACCCAAAAACCAGAATATCTGTCCCATCTCCCGAAGTCTTTCCATTCCATCTTTGATAGGGCAGCAATTCCAAATATGGGAGTCATGACTGGCTCCACCAAAAGATGCATCAACATGTAAAATGCGTAAATCTGCATCAAATATCTGAAAATATCAATAATCATTTTCTAGTGTTCTTAACGTAAAACAACCAGTTACCAACAGAGCCCCAGTGTTCGACAAAAATAACTTCAAGTTAAAAAAATAAGTAGTACAATTAACTTTTCTCATATTGGCAACACATAAACCATAGACAGGATTTTTTCCTATCACGTGACCACAATGTGTCATATATTTGGCCATTTTGAAAAAAAATGGCGATCTAATTGACATGTAGGAAGAGGTGCAATGATAATCCAATTTTATTAATGAAATCGGTAAGGAGGTGAGTAAGAAATATTACAAATTTGTTCTATTTGATTTGTATAATTAGGAGCAAAACTGCGTTTTTATCACGCTAGGTGTCGCATTAGCGACTGTACCTTGTTTTGGTCTATGAACTGTCAAACTGCATACATTTTTTTGTAAACATTTCAAAGCTTTTGTTTTTTTCCTCGAAATGCCTCAATGTAGTGCTTTAAACTGTAAAAATAGAGGAATACACATATTTTCCAAGAATGCTAAAAGAAGAAAACAATGGGAAAACGCTATACGTATCAAAAACTTTAAAGCAAGTAATACATCACGATTGTGTTCAGCCCATTTCAAAGATGATGACTATTTTGGGAAAAGTAATTACACAGGTGGGTGATATTATATCTCTTTATGGTATAGATGTTTTTTAATAAATCGTTCTTTTTAATTTCCAGGTTCTGATGCACCACTGTCAAAATTCTTAAAGAAAACTGCTGTGCCATCTGTTTTTTCGTTTACTGATATACCAGAAACATCTGCAGCACTTGAGAGACGAAATCGTGTTCAGAGGAGAAACCAAAGAAAACTTTTTCAGGACCAAGACTTGCCTTCATTCTCACAGGCTACAGCTTTAACTTCAACTATTAAAGAAGATATAATTGATTTGATTCCTGAGATTGGGCGTGAAGAAGAGGTCGGGGAAAATGTCACACCCATATCAACTTCCGTAATAACTACCAAGGCCCAAACTGAATCTAAGAGCACACAGGTTGATCATGAGCATATATATGGGTCCATAAAAAGGTACATAGAGGATGACAGATCTATACATTTTTATACTGGCTTCGAGTCATATAAAAAATTCAAATTTGTCTTTGAAACGGTTGCTCCTATGGCGCACAAAATTCGATATTATCACAGTAATGTGTTAAACTTATCAGCAGAGGACCAGTTTTTCTTAACAATAATGAAACTAAGGCAAAACAAATGTAATTTTGAGTTAAGCAAGTTTTTCTGTATTAGTGAAACAACAGTGTCGAATATTTTTATAACTTGGGTGAATTTCATATACCAACTGTGGAGCAAAATAAATATCTGGCCCAGTAAAGAGTTAGTAAAGTACTATATGCCAGAAAGTTTCATGAATTTTAATGAAAATGTTAGAGTCATATTAGATGGTACTGAAATAATGGTCCAGAAACCCAAGAATCCTACTTCCCAGCAAGCTTCCTGGAGTAGTTACAAAAATGCCAACACATTGAAAGTATTAGTTGGAGCTACTCCTGGAGGATTATTATCCTATTGTTCACAAGCTTATGCAGGATCAATAAGTGATCGTCAAACAGTGGAACGAAGTGATCTTATGACAAAATGCCAATCTGGAGATAGTATACTTGCTGACAGAGGTTTTACAGTGAAAGATATGTTTGCAGATAAAAATATTACTGTCAGAATACCAACTTTTCTTAAAGGAAAATCACAATTACCTGGCTTGACAGTAGTAAAAGACAGAGAGCTAGCAAGTAAACGTGTCCATATAGAAAGAATTATAGGACTTACAAAAACTTATTTATTAACTTTAGATATTGAAGTCTGAAATGGATCATAATTATATACCGATAGCAAGTAAAATATTTTTTATATGTTTTATGTGCTGTAACTTTAGGGAGTGTATAATGAAGAAGAAAAATTAAATAAAAAACATCCTTTATTATTACTGCCTTTTTATTAAAGATATATAATCTTTGTACATATACTTGTCTAAGACAGCTGGTTCTAAATCGTGTATCTAAATCTGTAAATAGTTAATCATAGCTGTTAGCATTTCATTAATGTATTCATCATTTCTTGTTATATATATGACTTTCATGTCTTTAAATGTGTATACAATAAAATTTGCATACTGCCTTCCTGTGCAAAATAATTGCCCTTGCACTTGAGCATAATATGGATGCTGGCGTTTTAATTGTAATTCATTATTTTCATTTTTCAAATATGGAACGGTTGTTTCATTAATGAAGCAATACCTGCTACTATATGGTGCTTTTACTTCAACTACTGTGTCATCTCCTAATAATCCATCTGGTGATGCTGCTAAAAATGGAAAATCTTTTGAAATAAATATACCACACTGTTGCACTTTCATTCCATATTCATTTTCATATTTTTGAATTACAATTGGCTCATGTACCTTCCCATGAGTTGTAGCTCTGGTGTGTATAGGTCTTGGGTTTATTATTTTCTGGAGTAATGCGCTCTTTCCAGTATTTGTGCAGTGGCTTACTGCATAAAACATATTTGCAGTAATTCTGGATTTTCTAAGTTCATGCCACTCTAGACTTGCATGTTGGGCTTGAGTTTTTTACTCAATGTACTTTATTTGTTCCACACTTAAATTTTTTAAATGCAATGCATTTAATATCCGGTCTTTGAGATCAGTTTTTGTGTAAGAATGATCCCATTCGAGCCCATGTGGATTAGCCGGTTCATATGTCTGCAATATGGGCATGGAAGACTCACCATATCCAATGGCCATGTTCCGCACATACTCTGTGTAATTTTCCATAATGTCACTTTCTTTTAACGGGTCAAAATTAGAGGAGTAAACCCTTTTACTTGGCAAATTACTGGCAGCAATTGGGGAATTATAAAATATCTTTCTTGGTTGCTTAAAAGTCATAAGCTGCTGTGTGCATGCTTGGTACAGTTTAATTGTTTTATTGTTTGCAATTTCATGAGCAGCCAACAATAACACAGCCACATGCTTGCAGCTTGCTACTGTTCCACTCCCCGCAGCACATTCACAGTGACACTCTTCAATAGCACCTTCTTGAGACACTTTTATATCCACCATATACACAAGTTTTTTCATACTGGCTTTGCACTATCCTTTTAGATAAGTGAAAACATCATCTGATGCGTAACGAGCGGTGCCCAGATGTCTAGCTCCATAAAGGAGTTGTCCCTTGGGATGAGCGTTGAACCTGAAAATAGATGAAAACGATTAAATAAAATTGTCAGTAATTTACAATTTGTACGTACTTAAACTGATTAGGTAGTTTGGTGGAAATAGACAAATAATTTACCTTTCGAAATATTCTTGTATCTCATGTCTGGTAATGTTTGGTATTTGCGAATCGGCGTTTATATTAGGTCCTTACATATGAAATGGCCGATTTTCAATACTGGCAACTTTAAAATCAAATATCTTGCGTTTCATTAGGAATTCCAAATTAAAATTTATTTCGGAATAAAGCCAGAAAAATATTGTTTTAAAATTCGTATTTCATTTGTTTTAACATCATTTGTTTGAGTTTCAAAATTGCTATAACAACAACTATGGACAAATTGAAAATTCGCGGTATTTACGAATACGAGTTCCACCGTGGCACCAGTGCTGCAGAAATGACTTGAAGAATTAACGACGTGTATGGACCAGGCACCGCTAACGAACAAACGGTGCGTTTTTGGTTTCAACGTTTCCGTTCTGGAAATTTCGATTTACACAATGAGCCTCGTGGACGACCTGATACTCAAGTGAATAACGAAGAATTGAAGGCGATAGTGGAAGCGGATCCATCTCAAACCACTTCGAAATTAGCAGCAGCCTTCGGCGTAAGTTACAAAACGATACTTATCCACTTGCGCCAAATCGGAAAAATTAAAAAACTCAAAAAGTGGGTACCGCACGAATTGACTGAAGCAAACCAACAAACACGCGTTGCTTGATGCGTTTCTTTGCTTAATTGCCACAATAATGAGGGGAATTTGAACCGTATCGTGACTTGTGATGAGAAATGGATCCTGTACGACAATCGGAAGCGATCATCACAATGACCCTGGAGAACCGACAAAACCTTGCCCTAAGCGAAAACTGACCAAAAAGAAAATTCTGGTTAGTGTTTGGTGGACCAGTGCTGGTGTTATCCACTACAGCATCTTGAGATCAGGCCAGACGATTACTGCAGACTTGTATTGCCAACAATTGCAAACATTGATGGAAAAGCTCGCCATTAAACAACCGAGACTGATGAATTGCTCTAGCCCACTTATCCTTCAGGATAACGCTAGACCACACACTGCACATCAAACGATCGCCAAGTTAGAGGAGCTGCGACTGGAACCTCTGCGTCACCCACCATACTCTCCAGATCTTGCCCCAACCGATTACCACTTTTTTCAAAATTTGGATAACTTTATACAAGGAAAAAATTTCAAATCTGATGAGGCAGTCAAAACTGCCTTTAAACAGTTCATAGACTCTCGCTCCCAGGATTCTTTTTCCAAAGGTATCAATGATCTGCCTATAAAATGGCGGAAGTGTATCGATAACAACGGCGCATACTTCGATTGATTAAATAATAATTTCATTAAAAAAAACTTGTTTCACTTTTTTGATACTGAACGGCAATTTCATATGTAAGGACCTAATATCCTTAAAAGTATTTGAAGGTGGGCATACATAAAGTCGGTCTACCTCTACGTCCAAATTTTCATCAAAGTTCTGGTTTCGATCATAGGCCTCCAACCTGAAAAGAAGTGTTTAATGGTATAGATAAAGGAAGTAAAGATAACATACAAATACGAAAACATACCTATAAAGAAATCATAAAAAGAAAAGATACAATTACGGTACCTAACCTAAAAAGTTTAGAACCTTTGTATCAAATCAGCTTTTTTACCAGCGACTGATGCATTCCTCTTGCGGAGCTCGACATGCAGTTCACGCACAGTCATCAATGAATACTCGTACATCTTTCGATAATTATTGCAATAAAAACGAAATAATCACAACTACACACTTGACACAAAATGTAAACAAGGTACAGTCGCCTAGAGCGACATCTGCGTCGAGCTTTTAGTTTTTCACTTCATTAGAAGTGTTTGTTATTTTCTGTATACGTAATCAAATTTACTAGTAATCAGTGATTAAAAGACCATGATAAGGTTAAGATTTATTTCAAAAACAGGGATGTCGATTACTGGACTTCTTTCTTACCTTTTTCTAGTCTTCGACAAATGTCGAAATTAATTTTTTTAATGTGTTTTTGTTTTAATTTTTGCATTGCTTCTCGCATTTTTATCCTGTATAAATATGTATTTTGCATTTTGTTTGGATTATTCTTTCCAATAATCGACACCTGTGTCGATCAGTGGATATTCTATAGGTTTCAGTAATCGACACACTCATTTTTCTTTCACAGAAAATGGCACCAAAAAAGGACTACTCCTTTCCAAATGGGACAGGCTATAGAGGCAGTGCGAAAAGGAGAAAAAATTGCAACAGCTGCAAAAAGATATGGTGTTCCCAGAATAACATTATATGATAAAATTTCCGGAAAGACACCAATTGTATGTTCAATGGGTCCAGCTACTTACGAGTATCTTACTGCAAGCAAAGAGTCTATTTTGGAAAAATGGCTACTTGATATGACTGATCGACACATTCCTATTGATAAAGATGAGTTGGTTGATAGTGTACAACGTATTATCATAGACACACAAAGACAAACTCCATTTACAGACGCCAGACCTGGAAATAAATGGTACAACCTATTTCTCAAAAGACATCCCATAATCGCCGAGCGTACCGCACAGAATTTGACAACAGCACGCGATGCTGTCTCGGAAGAGGCCATGTTGGTTTAAAGAGATTGAATCCTACCTTAAGGAAAGGCAGCTTATGGAAGTTGTAAAAGACCCAGCACGGGTATTTAATACCGACGAAAGTGCATTTTATTTATCGCCAAAAGCCGGAAAAGTCCTAGCGAGAACAGGTGATAAACATATCTATCAATCGTCTTGTGATGAAAAAGATAACCTAACAGTATTAATAACAGGAAATGCCGCGGGACAGTTAGCTCCTCCAATGGTTGTTTTTCCCTACGAAAGAATCCCATCAGCAATATCAGCTACTTTCCCGAAAGAAAGCATTGGTCGTTCGCCGAGTGGTTGGATGTGTGGCAGCACATTTTATGAATACATAACGAACATTTTCAACCCCTGACTGTTAAAACAAAACATCCAAAACCCGTGGTATTCTTTTTGGATGGACATAGTTCACACCTCACACTGCATTTGTCAAACTTTTGCGTTGAAAATGAAATAGAAATCATAGCCTTACACCCAAATAGCACCCATATTTTGCAGCCAATGGATCTTGCAGTGTTTAGGCCCTTAAAAGTATATTGGAAAAAAGCCGTCAGAGCCTGGAAAATGGAGCATTTAGGCCAAAACTTGAAAAAAGAACATTTTGATCCTGTTCTAGAGACAGCATTGCAATCCATTTCAAAAGAGTCCATCAAGAATGGTTTTTGCGCTGGAGGGTTATACCCTTTCGGTCCGGACTATGTGGATATGACAAAAATTAAATCTAGATCCAAATGACAAGACGTAGAATCAACTGCTCAAAAAGAGTTTTTGATTTTTCTGGAAAAAGAGATAGCCTCAAAATTTGGGTCTGAAAAGCTGTTGCTATTTAATAAACTTTTCTTCGAAAATAGATGTGAGTTAGATTCTCGCTTACCGGACGAAGATTTATCTCTGTACGTAATATGGGCGAATAACAAACAAACGATTGGACATTTAGACCACCGAAATTTTCCATCTAACTCAGAACCATCGCAATGCCAAAGCATCACAGTTCCTCTAACTGTTGGAAATACAAGCCCAGCCAATCAAGCAGATACAGACCAACAAGAGCAAATTGAGCATTCTGACCGTGTTATTGTATCGCATTCATCCGCATAGTCAAATTGCGACACCACCGCAGCACTTCGTCCTGTTGCAAGCACGAGCACAGCCAATCAAACAAATACATACCAACAAGCAGAAACGGAAGCTTTAGTTCGCGTCAGTGAACTTGTTACGGCTGCACCACCACCACAATGTGAAACCAGCACAGCTTCTCCTGCTGCAACTTCCGCTCAGTTAAATTGCGACACTGTCGCAGCTCGTCTTCTTGTTGCAAGCACGAGCGTCCAACCAGCAGAAACAGAAGATTTAATCCGCGTTAGTGAACCAGTTAAGTCTGCACCACCACCACAATATGAAACCAGCACAGCTCCTCTTCCTGCTGCAACAAGCACCTGTACCGTTATTGAAACAGATACAGATCAACAAGATCAATTTGAGCATTCTGACCGAGTAAGTGTACCGCATCTTTCTGTTGCAAGCACCAGCACAGCTAATCAAAAATATACACACCAACAAAAACATAAAGAATCCTAATGCACCAGTGAACCATCTACTTCAGGTCAAATTAGTAAATCTTCATCATCTAACTCCACACATTATACAGCTGCTTTTATCGATAACAAAACTCCTATAAAACAGGCGATGAGAACCGAAGCATCAAAAATCATTTTTGTTAGTAATTGTGCTGCTGGAAGTTCATTAGTTATACCATCTCCGTTTAAGCGGAATCTCTTTTGGCCGGGTGAAGATGATGCAAAGAAAGGGAAAAAAAGGAAATCAAAAGATAAACTTCCTTCCGCTGTCACGGGTCAATTGTGGAGAGATTACCATTTGAAAAAAGAAAATGAAAAGATGGAACAAGAGAAGGAACGGAGAAACAAGGAAAGAGAAGAAAAGAGACAAGCAAAACTTAAAACAGAACCACATAATAAGAAGAGTAATAAGCGGAAAAGGTCATCGAAACTTAACCCAAAGGACACATCTTCGGATGATACAGACACTGAAGTTCAATTCGTAGAGAGTGACAACAGTTACGACATAGAAATGGATGAAGAAATAATAGAAGAAATGGAAACAGGAAAATGTAGTACTTCAGAATCCGAAGATGTGCCCTTGAATCAATTAAAAGACACAAAATTTTATTCTAAAGGCGATTACGTTAGTGGTATATAGTACAAATGGTTATCGTTTATGAGATACAAAAACCAATGAAATACAAATATCAAGAGATGTGAGATTTGATGAGACTCAATTAAACTACATAGAAAAAGACAAAAGGGAAGAAAATAATAAATATAACGGTGAATATAACTTTGAAGATGAATCAGCAGAAAAAGAAGATGCCAAGAAGAACAAAGAAGATGACGAAAACAAGAAGAACGATATTACCAAACATAATGAATTTAGAAAGTTTTCGAGCAAAGAAGTAACATAGAGGAATCTAGAAGACGAAGAAAATCAAGAAGATAATGATGAAAGGAATGAACATCAAGTAACAACAAGATCAGTGTTGTTGTCACCTGTTTTTAGGAAGAGAGTAAAAGAGTATTATCTTTCCTTAACGTAATGAATAGTATACCTATATACTATATATGTATTTGTTTAAAGTTAGGTATTTATATGTATATGTATTTATGTATAATATGTGTGTATGTTTATTGATGTATTGTATATGTATATGTATGTTTAAAATTTTAGATAAGTACTTATATGTATTTGTAACTATAGTCTTTTGTACACGCCTACTACCTGTTTTCTTCAATTTTCCTCTCCTGGGTCTGCTGGAAGAGATTTCTTATGAAATAAGCAGTACCTATGTACTCTATTTTCTTACTTTGTACGTTCCTTTGTTTGTATGTTGTGTACATGAATTTGGTAAATAAATAAATCAGGAAGAGTTATACGCAAACCTAAAGGAATTACAGAGGATTATGAATTGTTTACAGCATATTGTTTGTTATCGGGAGAACCACAGGAATTTGAAGAAGCAATTGAAGACGAGGATTGGAAGATAGCTATAAAGAAGGAATTAGATTTAAATAAAACTACAAACATGGGAAGAAGCAACTTTACCGAAGGGAAGTAAATCAATAGACACCAAATGGATATTCAGGACTAAACAGGACGGCAATATAAAAGCAAGACTTGTGGCGAAAGGCTTCCAACAATTCAGCAATGACAACCATTATGCACCTGTAGCTAAGATATCTACAATCCGACTAATGATGAGTTTGGCAGTACAACAAAACGTGCCACTCAAGCAGTTTGATGTACCTACAGCTTTCCATAACTGAGACCTAAATACAGATGTATATATCAAATGTCCTAAAGGAATGACAATCGCAGAAAGTAAAGTTCTTAAACTGAAAAAGTCACTATATGGTTTAAAGGAAGCACCAAAATGTTGGTATCAGAAATTTCATGACTTCATTACTAGTCACTCCTTCTCACCGTACAGGTTTTTTCCATAACTCTTTCTCCGTGACTGCTGTACGGCTTTGGAATGCTCTCCCTGAATCCCTAGGGCCCCTAGTCGCGACTCCTTTAAACTTAGAGTTTTTAGGCACTTCCACTTCCAATTAAACATAGGACAGACTTGATTGCATAATATTTATTTATGGTTATGTATTTGTACTAGATACGTAGGCTGCTGTCGCAGGTTCCAAAAAAAACCCAAAATTTAACTTGTAGATTTATTATAATTAAAATTACATGGGTACGTGACCACTGTTCAATATGAGATACAGAAGTGAATCAGAAATCAAAGTTACAAAAGCAACAATGGGATCATTGATGATGTTCCCCAAATGCGGAGTCAGCAGAGTTGCGAAGATGCGACCGCGGTGCGGACAATGGCTATTGTTCTTGGGCGCCGTGGCTTGTCATCGATATAGAAGTGATACAGGTATAGAACAAGCGATATAGAAGTGATATAGATATGTAACACCTCCTCCCGTAGATTCAGCAATTATTCGAAAGATTTGCTTGAGATGGTTGCTGAAATATGCGCAGGGTCAATTCGCAGTTCGCTTGGTTTTACTCTATGTATTTCTGCGGGAGGCTCATGGTGATTTCTCTGAAGATTTATTTCAACTGGCAGCACCGGAAGGTTTCGTTACCTTAGTCTCGCATGAACTCGTCGAATAGCTAAAGTTGCAGTAATTATTAAGATGATTGACAATATCACGTAGATTGGGATCGTAGTGTGATAAAGGCCCATGTCTTGCGTTTGGAGTTTGAAGAGATATCTTCGTATTACTGGCGTGAAGGTGTTCTAAGTTCACAGAATTTAAGGTAATATGTGTCCCTTTCTTATCTTTCGAATCCTTCTTGATTTCAGGTAGTTGTATTATTCTTATGGGTTGACCTTTGACTCGCTCTTGAAGGTTGGATATGATGAATTCGGTTGATTTCAGGAAACAGCTTTGAGGAACTTCAGCAAGGTAACTTCCTTTTACTATCTTATATTGCTCTTTCCCACAGGATATCTGAATCTTAGTTTCTTCTGGAAAGCTGAGAGTGTAGTGCCTTTCATCTAGTTGTTCCATTGCTTCTCTAGTTAGACTAACTGGTATTAAATTGCAAGTAGACAGTAGCCGTTGTTCAGAGATTAGTGCTTGGATACAGTCAGGATGGTCTTCGACTATAGTATTCGCTTTCTGTTCGCAGAGGTACCAGTGCGTGATCTTCGGACATTCTGTCTCTATGTACATAAAAACATGAAACATGAAAAGGACAGTTTGGCAACATTATTACCCCAGGAGGGTACCAGCTCAGCTGGAGAATCCCTCCCTGCGTCTCACGACGCAGGCAGCCCCACCGTATCTGGGGGGGGCACAAACTGCCTCAGGGACGTTGTCCCTTGCCCGGGCCAAGATGGCCGGATGGAAGGTGTGATGGGCCGAGAAGGCCGTAGAGAGGTTGATGTCAAGGGGGGTGACGTCTCCAACACGGGCTCAATCTTGAGCTTCGAGTCGGCGGTGTCAGTCTCCTGTGACAGAAGCAGGAGTGTAAGTCGCAAGAGGTGCCTACTGGGCGCCCAGAGCGATGCGGCGCCATCAAAACTGACGACCGCTGACAGAGGCCGTAGCAGTTCAATGTCGGTTAGTGAGCGAAGGGCCAAAGCGGAGGCGGCGGCTGCCAGTCAAGCGGAGGCGGAGCGCCTGATAACCGACATGGCTCGTACGGCGATGACAGAACGGGTCACAAGGCCACTGGAGACCCAAGACGAGGTAGTGCCTGCAGAGGCGCTCAAAAAACAGGCGGAGACCAGCGTCTCCATTATCAAAGAGGTCTCAGTAAAATCCAAAAACCTTAATTGCACTTTTGTGAAGAGCCTTAAGGAAGCCGCGACCTCGATTGAGGAAGTTGTGTCGGCCTTACATAAGAGGTCGACCAACGAGGAGACGCTGCGGCTGCTGGCGATAAACGATCGCCTCGAGGCCAAGGTGGCGGCGCTAGAGCGCGAAATGGCTGATCTCCGCGCAGTGGTGGAGCGAGCTACTGCGGAGGGCCCCGCTGCACCGGCACCGGTGGCTCCGGCTGCACTGGCAATTGGCGGCACGGAACTGGACGCGCCCAAGGGCATAATCCTGAGCACGGTCGGCCCAGGGCATTCAGAGCAGGCTGCTTCCGGAGAGGCAGCAGCAGCAGCGCCTTGCGCTGGCGGTTGACGGGCCTAGAAACCAGGACTCGCAAGTGGCGCTCCTGTTCTCCTCCGAGTGTGACGAGGAGAGCTTCGTGGCGCCGGTGCCGTAGAGTAGGGCCAAGGAATTTCTATTGATCCTAATTTTGCTCAAAGAATATGGTATAGCCTGTTTTAATGGAAGAACCAAAAGATATTCCACAACCGATTGCGAGTCCCTTCCTAGTAAATGATGAGGTTGAACATGGTGATCTCAATACTGGACGAAAAAGATGCTCTAAAAGATGTTCCGATAAAAAAATGGGCTAAAACTAATAGCAAGAGACTTAGAATGTGACGAAAAGAATATTTAGGGTATCGGCGAGATAGCAATGGACCAAAATGTAAGGTATTAGGGGAGAGTGAGGGAATCACGGACGGCGGGTAATAGCGAACACTAAGGTATTAGTATGTTAGAAAGAGATGGTACATATCTCAAATGACGCAAACGCGAGTCCGGCCCGAACTTAGTGCCGAACTGTAACTGGTGAGGTGAGGCTGCGCTCGGTGTACAAGGTTAATTTATTATTTTTTTGTTATTTTGTCTAATTTATTTACTAAAATCGTATACGTGTATAACACATATATGTGTATAAAGTGTATAACATATATATTAATATTTCCCATTTTCTTGTATTGATCGGCGCCGGATTGATGCTTTTGAGATGTGGTGCTGGAGACGCATGTTGCGAATGCCCTGGACGGCATGCAGAACAAACGTTTCCATCCTGAAGGAACTTAATATTGACCAGAGGCTCCTTAGTACCTGCCTCCAGCGAGTACTTCAATACTTTGGTCATATAGCCAGAAAACCCTCCGATAACCTGGAGAAACTTATGGTGACCATTAGGATGGAAGGAAAAAGATCGAGGGGTCGTAGCCCGATACGATGGTCTGATCAAATAAAAGAACACCTGAACACATAGTTTCCAGACAAGCAAGCAGATTTTTTTTTCTTAAATGTTTTTCGTTAAGTGGGCGTTAATTACCTCTTGTACCTTAGTACAGAGTTACACCCATACCCATTCCTCATTCATCTCTGATTCCTCATTCATCTATAGATTCAGATCTTATATTGCAATCCTAATAATCAAATTAGCCAGACAAATCTTATGAAGATGGATTTGCTAGAACTTCTACATTCACAGCTTATTTTGCCGGTCTTAATTAAAAGAGTCAGATCTGCCAAATGGCAATTTTTTATTTATTGCACTAATACCTTTAAAAATCGCTATATTTTATAACTACATTCACAGATTTAAATTTTAGCTATATTTTCCCGCAATATTCAGATTAAAAAAGTCATATCTGTATCAACTTCCATTTAATATCGTCGCAAGAGATGTTCCGACAGTGTTAGCGGGGCGCGGGGAGGAGCTTCCCCGGCAGTATTGCCAGTACCCGCTCTATTGCACGGACGGGCGGTCATATTGCGCGCTCAGCGCAAAATTTTAATAAAAACTAAATTATTGCTGTGTTATGTAGTCACAATGGCAAGTAACAGATCAAAAAGAATTCTACAATCAGTTTTGGAGGTCAACACTGATAGTGTACCACGCAAAAACGAAAAATTAGAATACGTCAATCATTCAAAATCTAACGATTTTTACAAAGGGAGTGGTAAGTACAATATTACTAATGTATAATTCAATATAAAATAGTTAGTGCGTTAGTTGTTGCTGTTGTAGTTTATATAATTTTATTTTTAAATATGTTTATTAAATAAAAATAGTGCGTCCATGCAACAATGTCGTATGGGGTTCCGACATTTTTTACGGAAAATTCTTAAGGGCTATTGTCGTAAGTACCACATCCTACATTATTTTACGGACATAAATTATGTGCAAATGTCATAAGTACCACATTCTACATTATTTTACGGACATAAATTATGTGCAAATGTCATAAGTACCACATCCTACATTATTTTACGGACATAAATTATGTGCAAATGTCATAAGTAAGTTTTTACTGATACATATTAGTGGCCATCCATAAAGTACGTCACACGTAAAGGGGGGGGGGGAGGGGGTCGACAAAGTGTGACATGGTGTGACAAGGGGTGGGAGGGGTCCTAAGTTTCGTGACATCACATTTAAAATCTACTAATCGCGTAATATTTGAAATATTAAACTAAAAAATATGTCCAACTCTATCTTTAGGGCAATACGGTTTAAATTGTTTTGTTGACGAGTTCATAGCCGCTTCTGACACGTGCCGATAATACGGTTTAAATTGTTTTGTTGACGAGTTCATAGCCGCTTCTGACACGTGCCGATCGCCGACGAGCGCTTTGACTAATGCCGCCAAACGCACCGCACCTCGCGTAGGTAATGTTTTTGTTTTGTTTCTATATTTTCATTCGACAATTTGCTTTCGCTGAGTGAACGAGGTCGTTTTTTTAGTTGTGCTATTTTGTGGATATAAACATAGTTTAATAAATCAAGTTGAAAATGAGCAAAAACATAAATTTAGGTAATCTTTACCGTAGATTATACGAAACATACAGTGCGACTTACGCTGATAAGAAAAAACAGCATATACAGGAAGAAGTTAATACCTTATGGAAAATTTTGAAAAGTAGTGACAATATCGAAGGTGATGTGGAATTGAAAATCAAAGAGCTGCAGATACAGATGACGAAAAAAAAAGCGACACTAATGAATTTTTTTTCGAAAATTCCTTCGGCGTCAACATCACGAATAAAACTAGAGCGGGAAAAGTAGGGAAAAGTACAAGTAAGTTATTACGAATTTAATTACAATCCTTAATTATCGCGCTCAGGAGTCAAAGATGGACGCGGACTTGAATCGCATCGCACGCGCCGCATTAGGTACTAATAATTATTTAAGACTTGCTTTCCGCTCGTAGTTTTGCCCGCGTGTACTACTATTATGTGTTTGTTTTTACACCTACGGTTTCATAGGACTTCATACAAGTAATTCTAATATGGTGCGGTTCAAGACCACGGTATAAAAAGTAACGATATAATAATATTAATTGGAATTTTATTACAATGTAACATATAATTTGCAGGGAAATACTAACGAAGGTCAGACACCACTACCAGAAGACACTGATATGGTTAATATACCGTCAAGTGAAAGTCAGCTTCAAACAATACCTAAACCAACGCCTAGTCAGAGTGCTTCACGGAATAAAATTGTAGTTTTAGAATCTGAACTCAATAGCTTGTTGTTAGCACGCGATGCTGGTATAGCCTCAAATGAAGCAATAAAAAAAATCTCAACTTTAAAGAAAAATATTCAGCAGGAAAAAAATATATTAAAGCGAAAGATTAGCGCAGCAGAAAGACAGAAAAAAAGTCGTGATTTTAAAAAACAAAAAATTGTAGAACTTTGCGAAAAAAATACCGATTTAGCCGCAGCACTAAAACTTCGAGATAATCTTGGTCGGCCTAGAATAGAAGAAACACAATCCGGTTTACTTGGAGTCATAAAGGACCTTGCAGTTTTTGGTGGCGCAGCTGATGATCGACGTCGCACTGAAGCTATAAGGTGCTGTAAAACATTAGACGACTTACAAGCCGAACTTTGTAAACTGGGATATACTATCAGTCGATCAGGGTTATACTTGAGACTTCTGCCCAGACGAGTCAATACAGAGGAAGGAAAAAGACATGTCGTAACTGTTCCTGTCAAACTATGCAAACCCGACTCTACGCTACATAAGAAACATCAAGATGGTCCATTTTGTACTGCGACGATAAGAAACCTTGAATCGTTAGCTTCAATTTTGGGCCCTGAACAAGTTTTCTTTTTATCGATGGATGACAAAGCACGCGTGCCATTAGGTATTACAGCAGCAAACACTCAAGCACCAATATTAATGCACCTTGATTATCGTGTAAAATTACCGGATCATGATTTCGTGGTTGCGGAAAAACATAAACTTATTCCCTCTGTTTATGCAGGTATTGTAGTAAAGAAAGATGGTGAAGGAAAACCTGAAGCTGTGACACATTCCGGGCCTACATATGTAGCAATTCGCAGTGGAAAGCATTCGTCCTCTAATGCAGAGACTCATGCCACAGATATACACAAACTTACTGAAATATCGGCCTTCGAGAACTTCATGAAAACTCGAGAAGGTTTTGTAAAACCCGTATTTATTTTTACTTGCGATGGTGGTCCCGACGAAAATCCAAGATACGAGCGAGTTATAATTTCAGCTATACAACATTTTAAAGATTTTGATTTGGATGCTGTTAACATTGCCACAAATGCCCCAGGAAGAAGTGCTTTTTACAGAGTAGAACGACGAATGGCACCTCTTAGTCGTGAACTTACTGGTGTTGTATTAAAACACGATAATTTCGGTTCACATCTCGATTCCAGTAATAAAACTACTGACTTGGACTTGGAAAAACGAAACTTTGAGAGTGCAGGCACAGTACTAAGTAATATTTGGAGCCAATTGGTCATTGATGGATATCCTGTGGTTGCCAAATATATTATGCCTACAGAAACTAGACTGGATGTTGAACAGGCTAAGGCATTGAAACGTGATGCGATTTGGTACGCAAATCATGTCCGGGAATCACAATATTTACTGCAAATAGTAAAATGTGAAGTGGTTTCGTGCTGTGGTGTGCAACGATCTAGCCTCCGGCGACTACTACAAGAGGGTTTTTTGCCACCACCTGTTTTAATTAAACAGACGTCAAGCGGGTATATAACAACAGAAAAGGATGATATCGAAAATAAATTCGCTCCACTATTACTTCAATTATCTTTAAAACTGAGCGCGTCATCACATTTAAAGCAAGTACCGTATGATAGTTACTGCCCTAGTGTTGAGGGATACTTGTGTAAGCGATCTTGCGGCTTCTGTGGTCTATATTTTGCATCATATAAAGCCACTAACCAACACAAACAACTTCATAAGATTAAGCAAGATGAAGTTCCCATTGCAAAGATACGCCCTCAAAGAATAGCAGCTAGACGTGCCAGAGAAATTCTTTGTTTGGATATTAATGATGATGCCTTATGGTTGGATGAAAAAGATGTTGACACCACAAATGTTCCTGACGTGAAAAACGAAGTGAACGGTGAAGTGACTGCCATGCCAGTTATAAATAATTTAAAGGACTGGGTTCAAAGTCCATGGACTGAAGATGATTGAGTTTCTTTTTCTTTATATTCATTAGTTAATTTTTTTGTTATTGTTTCAAATATTTGATATTATGTTGATTTCATAAAAAAGTACTTAATTTAAATGGAAATAAAACTAATTTCGGAACTGCTGTTTTAATTTAATAATTTTTCTATGTTAAATTGCAAAACATGTGACGTCACACTAGGGAGGGGGGGGGGTCTCAGAAATGTGACCACCTGTGACAAGGACGGGGGAGGGGCTCAAAAACTCATGAAATTAGTGTAACGTACTTTATGGATGGCCCCTTACCTGAAAATGTTTTATGTACCACATACTACTTTATTTTACGTATATGTTGTTTTTGTAAAAGTCATAAGTCGCATCTCCTACATTTTTATATGGAAAAAAAATAATCGCTCGTGTCATAAATAACACTTCCGACAATTTTTAACGGATTTTATATAATATTTTTGTCTTAACCCGTGACGCGTCCCATACCCTAACGTAGGCGCTAACGTAAATCCGAGCGAAACGTCCCATAGCCTGACCGAGGCCATAACGCAGTCCGTTCTCTATGGAATTTTTTTCCTTCACTCTAATTTGATTGGTGCACTCAAAAATAATATTACTACGAATAGGAACTCTCCTTCTATCGATTTGAATTTTTTAAGCCAATAACAATCAAGAAATATTTGTATAACGAGAACATATTCATGAGTGAAGTGCGACACGAAACAAATCCGCGCCATTACTGCTTGTTGTTTGAATTCGGGTCCGTAGTGAAATAAGAAATATGTCCAAAACTTTTAAAAGGTAAGTGTTTGTTTCACGTATTATACATCAAATTAAAGCTAATTAAATAACTTATGTGTTTGTCGTATTTATTCTAGCCTAAATTTAAAGTTTTATGTCAAGAAAACGACTAAACTTTTACGAAGTAAGATCAACAATTTTTTCTTTTGGTTTTATAGTAATGTAATTAAACAAAATATCATGAAAACAAGATAAGTTCATTCTAAATTTACTCAGCAATCTATGTCTGTTATTCATTTTGGTGAAATCGTTAAGAAATTGTAGTAATTTGATACCGACCGATCATTTTGTTCTAAGCTAATGTCATATTGTGTGACAGGTACTTAGTTCATATCGAAGTACAGTTGACAACAAAATCAGGTCAAATTATTTTTTATCAAAGTTATTTTGGAGGATACCTAGGTTTTTTTTTTGTTTTTTCTATGTTAGGGTTCACTTTGTTTATGTTAATAAATAAAAATATTTATAACAATACATATAATAAAACAGTAGAAACCGCGTGTCTGTACATTTGATAATTTTAACAAAAAATAGGTGTGGGCGATAAAACAAGAGTAACAAAACACAAAAAAGTTTTTTTTGATTTTTTTGTCTGTCTGTCTGTCTGTATGTACTCGCAAATCTTTGGAAATACTGAGCAACATATAGGCTATAATTGATTTTGGAAAATGGAACACCTGATGTAGAACCATAATAGTCCAGCTAAACTATAAGAAATATAAAAATGACTCCTTAGCAAAAGTAGTTCAGCCTGATGAACATTTTTTGTTGAGATATAAAAATCGAGGATCTATAACACCTGATGCAAAAACTTAATACGGGATTTACACTCGCGCTTCGTCCCTCGCCTCGTGGCTCGCCTCGTCCCTCGTGCGAGGCTCGTGTTGATCGATGGTAAATGAGTTGCCTGTTTACACTCGCGTGCCGAGTTCAGCCGTCTCGAGTTCAGTCTTTGAGCTAGCAACAATGGAGGACGTCAAAGTTTTAGCAGCAACAAGTTTGTGCGTACTGGGCTTATACTGCTACGTCACTAATTTAAATAAAAGGAAAGTAGTAAAGAAACGGCGGTGGCGCCCAAGAAGATGGTGGATGATATCGATTCATCGCAATAGAACCCTGTAAGTGTGTTAATGCCTACGGAGCTTCTGCTTCTCCCTGAATCGCATTATGCAATATGTAGTATAGTTATTTTTAATGCTTCTCTTTTAAATTTCAGGCAAAGTATGGAACAAATGTTTCAAGAAATGCTGAATGAAGATTCTGGCGAGTTTCAGAATTTTTGCCGATGTCACCAAATGATTTTGATTTTCTGCTAAGCAAAGTAGAACCTTTGATTAAAAAGCAAAAGACTAGACTCAGAATACCCATCCCAGCAAAAGTGCGCTTAGCTATAACGTTACGATTCTTAGCTACTGGCGACAGCTACAGGAGCCTTCACTACTTATTCAAGGTTTCCAGTGCAGCCATCTCAATCATTGTACAAGATGTCTGTAATGCTATCAACACAGTGCTAAAGGATCAGATAAAGGTAAGAAATTAAAGTAGGTACTTGATTAGTCAATCATGTATTTATAAAAATTATGTATGTAGCCTAAATTATGCATGTTTTTTTAGTAACATCACTGAATAATCATCAACTTACGTATTTTTAAGCTTATACGTATGTATTCATTTATTTTCATCAACTTACACTGTAGTATCACCAACGTATACAGTAATCATCAACTTACGTATTTTTAAGCTTAAACGTAGTCCTTATTTACTATCATCAACTTACATTGTAGGTATCACCAACGTATATAGTATAGTTGTAAGTTTAGTATTCTTATTTTTATACTTTAGTACTTACATAGATAAAGTTAGTAAAATTAATTGTATTTGTCATTTAAAGCATTTATGAGCGCTGTATCTATGATGCTTTGAGAAGCATAGGGCTGCGTAATTTCGTCAGAAAGGATAGTGAAATTTTGTGATGGTAAAACGGTATCAATAGTGGCAGTTGCTGAATGTGTATTCGGGATAGATATTTGTACGGGGGAATGTTGTGGTGGCGAGACATAGCTGTAATGAGAAGCAGGACGGTCTGGTATATAACTCGGCGATGGTGTAGATCTGGAGTATCGGTCAAATTGCTGCAATTGTTGTGGTGGATTTGCGAAAAGTAGCCCATCAATGCGATGCATAATCTGACGCCGTTCTTGTTTTGAATATTCTCGTAATCTTGTAGCCAATAACTGCGCGTACATGTCGCACTCGTCAGTTTCCTTCCTGTTCAATAATATGCTGTTTAAATTAGATACCGTGTCTTTTATATTCTTCTGAATCTCTGTGTCGCAATCTTCACGAGGACGCTTTTTTTTGACAGGTGATTTAAATATTTTTTTATTGTTCGCTGGTTTGTCTTTCTCGCTATTCTGTACATTGCTCTGGGCATTATTATTGTCACTAATAAGCTCGTTATTTTGTTCGTTATCATGGCGATCAATATTGTCACTATCCTCGTTGACATTATCTGGATCTGATGTTATCTGAAATAGATTACATACATTCTTAATCATAATTGTTCTAAAATACAGAGTCCTCATCCTCAACAGTATCAACAGCCGTGGATATCATTATGAACAACTGTTTCATATGGAATTCGCGAAAAATAATTCGATCTCTCCATACGAACAGACCGAATCACGAACCACCTGAACATAGGTGATTGACAAATTAGGACCCGAAATAATTCATACTTTTTCTTGTTTTTCAGATGCCGCGGACAGAGGCAGAATGGTTAAATATAGAAAGGCGCTTTCAGAGAAAATACCCACATTGTGTAGGTTGTATTGATGGCAAGCATGTACAGATACAATGTCCAATTGACAGTGGCTCAGAATACTACAATTATAAAGGGACTTTTAGTTTTGTGCTCTTAGCTTTAGTTGATAATGATTACCGCTTCATATTTGCCGATATCGGAGCTCAGGGTAGAATTAGCGATGGAGGCGTATTTCAAAACAGTGTTCTTTGGGAAAGAATTTCTACAGACACTATTAATTTACCACCTGATTGTCCACTTCCTGGTGGACAATGTAATGTACCATATGTTTTTCTCGGAGATGGGGCATTTGCGTTAAGCAAACACGTTATGAAACCTTTCCCAGGAAACCATCCCCTTGGTTCATTACAACGCAATTTTAACAAGAGATTATCTAGTACACGTGTTATCGTTGAAAATGTTTTTGGAGTTCTAACAACAGTTTTTAGAATCTTTAAACACCCAATGGAAATTAATAAGGATAAAGCTATATTGATAACAAAGACTTGTATTCTATTACATAATTTTCTCAGAAATAGTAGGACTTCAAGAAACATTTACACACCTCCTGGTACCTTTGATACTGTTGTCAATGATGAAATAATTCAAGAAGGTTCTTGGAGGCGACAGGTTTCCACTAACCCGGCTATAATACCTATTCCAACTGTAGCTAGACGTGCAGCACAGAGTGCCATAGACGTAAGAAATGAGTTCGCTAATTTTTTTCAAAGGCAAAATGTTTAAGACAATAAATTGTTACCCATTTTATCGAATAGTAATGAGGTTATAAATCAGTTGCTAAGAGCAAACTCGCCAGCTAAAGGTTCGGTTAAAACATTGCTAAGATATCAAAATTATTTAATTATTGTGTATTATTTATATTGGATACAACTTTTGATAGTAGGTAATTATTATTTATAGAAGTACTTGCTTGTGCCCGGCCCGGGACTCGAACCTGGGATAAAAAGTATCTATTATGTTATTCTGGGTCATTCTATATCTGTGCCAAGTTTCATCCATATCTGTTCAGCAGTAACGATATACTAGCGCCATCTACCGACTAGCGTCATCTGTCTATACCTACTTGATGATGATTTATTGAAGATGACTAATTACTTGAACTGACTAATTACTTGAATAAACCTAACTAAACAAATATGTACTTAGTTTTATTTTACTTACTTGTCTTTCTTCAGTGCTCACTGTGGTGTTACACTCGTAAATGGATGCCAAAAATGTTTCCATAGCATCGTAATACAACCACACTGGCTTGTAAATATCATCTTCTCCTGCGCCGGACCTTTTTGATTGTTTTTTGCGCCGGAGTAGCTGGCGAAATGTAGCCATGAGAGAATTTTTCTTGTTTTTTAATTCTGTTTGAGATCTTCCCATTATTTCGGACAATCTCGCCCATGCATCGCTAACTTTTTGGCTGTTCTTGTGGCATTTATGTTTAGGGTCCCAAATTATTCGTTCTTTTTGAAATAGTTCTATGAACTTAAATGTTTCGTCTTGCGACCAATCCATTATACGATTACTGCGTTTTTGTTTTTGCGTATTTAAAACTAAACACAACCTGCGCGGCACGATGTAGAAGCCAGAATAAAGCGGGAGGGCGAATGTAAACACCCACTCGCGTGCGACGCGAGGTCCTTTGACTCGTGCCCCAAAAACCGCTCCGGACGCGAGCGCCGCGAGGGACGAGGCGAGGGACGAGGCGAGCCACGAGCGTCTGTTCACACTCGCACCTCGCCCCTCGCCTCGTCCCTCGCCTCGCGACTCGTACGCGAATGTAAATGGGCTATAATAGTCAAGCTTACCTAAAAGAAATATAAAAATGACGCCTTAGGAAAAGTTGTTTAGCCTACTGAGCATTTTTTGTTGAGTTATAAAAATCGAAGTTCTGGAACACGTGATGCAGAACCATAATGGTCCAGCTAAACTATAAGAAATATAAAAATGACGCCTTAGCGAAAGTTGTTTAGCCTGATGAGCATTTTTTTGAGGTTAAAAATCGAAGGTCTGGCACACCTGATTCAGAAACATAATGGTCCAGCTAAACTGTTAGAAATATACATTAATGACGCATTAGCAAAAGTTGTTCAGCCTGATAAGCATATTTATACGCCGGAGTCATAAAGTTCACGCGAACGAAGTCGCGGGCATCAGCTAGTACCGTAAATAAGTGCTAGACCGTAAAGACCATATACCATAGTACTATTTTATGACTTATGTTTTTATTTATTCGAGAGGTTTGTTTTGAAATATTTTTACAATTCTCCTATTTTTAACCACTGACAAAGAAATAGGGTTGTCAAAAGTTTATCTTGTATGTGTATGTGTGTGTGTGTGTATAAAATGGTATCCCAAGCAGATGATCTGATTTTCTAAAGCCATATGATTAAGCAGTTTGCTTTTTAGTTTCTTTATGTGGCAGGAATTTTCAGTTTTGATTATTGTTGCTGGCAACACGGCATATACCATCACTCTCTGGTCACAATGAGGCTCAATGCACCCTTTCTCACTGTAAATATTGCAAGCAAAAACACAACACGCTTTTGCACAAGGATGTACCAATCCAAGAGCCAATTTCGCATGAGAGTGTTGTTCTATCTGCCGAACATTCACAACCCGCTTCTAATGCAAAGCATGTATTACTGTCCACAGCACTGGCCAAGGTGTTTGACGCCCACAGGTCACCTCACACTGCCAGGATCCTGCTGGACAATGGTAGCACGGGTAACTTCGTTACACATGATCTTTGTAACAGGCTACAAATACGCACCCACGCTGCGTGTTCCGAGGTAACAGGTATCAATAACCAATATTCTAGTAGTTCACAGTCTTGCTCTCTTACATTCGAGTCTTTAGATGGTAGCTACAGAACTCATTGATTGTTCGCTTTACTGTGTCCATGCCTTTCAAAGAGTCCCCAGAAGCAATGGGCGATTCTTACTATATAGCCAAACGTAGATTTCTTTTCCTAGAGCGTCGGTTAGAAAAGGAACCGCGTATGAAAGCTCTCTACAATGAGTACATGACTGAATATTTAGATTCCGGTCATATGTCAGAGATAACATCAAAATCGTCCAATACAGTGTACAGTCATCTCTCTCACCATGGAGTAGAGTCACAAAATTATTCTTGGGATGAGGAGGTTCCAGACAATATTAAAAAACAATGGACCGACTTTTCATGTTTTTACAGACGCATCAGAGCAAAGTTTCTCCAATTCCTAAAGTTAAATTATCACAACTAGAGTTATGCGCATCATTATTAGGAGCAAGACTGTGTGCGAAGGTTATTATATCATCTGTTACCTTTGACTTCAGCTTGTGCATATGCTGGTCAGATTGGATGATCGTATTGGGCTGGCTTGCTTCTTCTCCTGTTCATCTTAAAACTTTTGTAGAGAAAGATTTCATAATTAATTTGATCGATAAATATTTTAGCTTTTCCAACTTACAACGTGTCACTACATACATTCTGAGATTCATTCACAATTGTAAAACTTCTCCAAAGCGTTCTGGACATTTGTCGTTGTCAGAGCTGAAAGCCGAAACGACTCTACTTTTGATTACAGCTCAACAGGAATCGTTTCCTGTAGAGCGAGAGTTACTTCTTAAGGGCAAGTCATTACCTACTAAAAATCGTTTACTATCGTTGTTTCCATTTTTAGATTCGGACAAGGTCATTCGGATAGGGGGAAGGGTTGGTAACTCCCACTATGACTATAATGTTAAGCATCCTATTCTCATTTGTGGTAAGCATAAGTTATCACATTTAATATTTGAAAATTTACACAAAACCTGTTTGCATTCAGGCCCACAGCTTCTTTTAGCCACTGCCAGGCATAATTACTGGTCTTTGGGTGGAACTAGGCTCGCCAAAAGAGTTGTCCATTCTTGCATAAAGTGCTGTAGGTTTAAGGGTAGGACTACACAACCAATCATGGGCAATCTTCCAGAAAAACGAGTGCATTTGGAGGTTCACGATCGCGTTCTCGATCTGTAACGCCGGGACCGGGACCAAGTTCAAGACGGACGCTTATTCATGGGGCGCTAGACTCTGCGCCCCAACGGAAGGAACCAGTGTTAGAGGAGGAGCCGAGAATTTGGAAGCCCACTATGTAAGTGTTTAGTCTATATATTCACGTTAAGTTTTGTACTCCACAAATATAAATTTACTTATTTTACAGCATTGCTCAAGCGATGGCCGTAGAGAGAACCCCAAGCGGTTCTCTCCATGTGAATCCTACGGTGGAGGTCCCTATATTTCAAACTCCTCGGGGTACTGTGCGTCGTCAACTTCCCTTCAAACAGACGTTGGAGCAGTCCATCCAGTAAGTGAATTTTTAATTATTATTTCCAGGCGATAGAAATATTTTTTCCAAAAACCACCACAATTGATATTGTTAGAAAATAAATTGATTGTTTTTGCTATACTTACAATATAAAAAAGACTAACTGACTCATTGAACATATAAACTGAAAAAACTAAGGCACAATAAAAGTTAGGTCCATGATTTCATTTCATTCTTTTTATAGCACCTCCGTCCTAGAGCGGGCTGTGGAGATGGACCTCGACAGAGAAGAGGGGGAAGAACTCTTTAGCAACAAGACGACGCACATTATGAAGTGGCTGCAAGATATCCCGGAGAGTATACAGCCTAGATCTCAGCCGGAACCGCAGCCTGGACCTAGCGGGCTCCAAGATGCAGTTCCATCTACCTCTGCGATGCCTCAAAATGTTAACTTTGAAAATGTTGGCAGCGAATTCGACTCTGAATTCGATGTGGAGGAATTTACGGCCAACGATTTTAAAATTCCAGACATGTTAGAGTCGGAGCCGCAATTATCCATGGCGATGAGCCGGGCCATGGACGACGCAGTTGAACGATTAGTGGATATATCGACTGATTTCTCCTGGAACGCCGATTATGATACATTCAGAGGTCAACCCGAAGTTTTTTCGGGTCCCACTCCTGGACCTATCCATGATTATAATAATGCCTATGAGGCATTTACTAGTATATTTACAAGTGAATTCATGGCGACTATCGTGCGGGAAACCAATCGATATGCCCAGCAATCTATCGAGTCAAAAAAAATATCAGGTAAATTGAAACCTAGATCTCGCCTATGTCGGTGGAATGACACCAATATAGATGAGATGTATGTTTTTATTTCCATATTTATTTTAATGGGGATAGATCTGAGGTCATCAGTTCACGAATACTGGATAACAACTGGATTTCTACAAATGCCCATGTTTAGGCAGCTAATGTCCTATAATCGGTACATTTTGCTCAATAAATTCCTTCACTTTACGGATAATTCTGCTCCGCAAAATTTTCCGCAAGGTGAAGGATTTATACTGTCAGCGAAAGTAGCGAAACTCGCACCAGTCATTGTACACCTTAATGACCAATTCGGAAAATTATATAACCTGCAACAGGACATTGCTATTGATGAATCTTTGACCTTATTTAAGGGTCGGTTGTCCTGGATCCAGGCAATAAGGTCAAAGGCTGCTCGATTCGGAATTAAATCATTTGAATTGTGCGAGTCAAAGACTGGGTATTTGTATAAATTCAGTATTTACATGGGAAAGAATCCTGCTGATTCTGATTTCGTCGCTCCTAGTGAAGCACTAGCAGGCAAGACCACTCGAGTGGTACTTGATTTACTTAAAGGCCTTGAACAGCGAGGGCATCTCGTCACGATGGACAATTTTTACAATTGTCCAGCGTTGACGAGATATCTTAAGAGTTTGGGTTTCGATAATTTGGGCACTTTGCGTCCGAATCGCAAGCATGTGCCGGTGGATATAGCGAAGGCTCCAAAGAATGTGCCAAAAGGGACTATCATTGCTCGCCATTCTGGAGACATTTCATGCATTGCATGGAAGGACTCCAAAATGGTGAATATGATATCTTCCTATCACACTGACGAGACCTACGTCGGTCGTAAGGCAGGTAGGGATCTCGTAAAGCCTATAGCTGTGCGAGATTATAATAATACCATGGGAGGTGTTGATCTTAAAGATCAAAAACTTTCCATGTATTTATTAGAGAGAAAGAGATGTGTGAAATGGTATTTCAAGATGTTTAAAAGGATCCTCAATGCAAGCGTGTTAAATGCCTTTATTATGTTGACTGAGTCATTGAGACGTCGCGGTTTACCTTTGATGTCGCATCGAGTGTTCCGCAATCAACTTGCTGAATCTCTTGCGCAGAAACACTGCCACAGTTTCCCACGAGAAATTCAGATGGATGAAACGGAACAGCTGAGGCTTCGCAAAGACGTATTGCACGTACCTTCAATGACTCGAGGGAACGATAATAGATCGTATTGTCGCATATGCTTGAGGAATGATATAAGAAAAAAAGTGAATTTCATGTGTGATACTTGCGACGAGTTTATGTGCCTAGGAAATTGTTGGGTGACTTGGCACTCCGCTCAACAACTTCCTGGGAGAGAAGTATTTTCTCGCAAGAGCAGGCGCCGAAAGGAACCTTTGAGAGCATGTGATGGATGTAAGCGGGATTGAATGCCATGTGCCATGTTTGCCATTCGCGCAGTAACTACAGGGTTGAAAAATACATTTTTTTTTAAAGATAATTTTTTTTAGACCGTTGCTTTTTTTATTTTTATCAATTTATGCGATCATTACCCTAGTTTTTCTTGTGGACAACATTTTTTTTATTTAAGTAGAATTGATGTATAGTGCGACGGCCTTGTCAGCATTCATTGAAAGAGTTTTTTTTAAATTTGTTAACCCTACTTAGCTCTGATAGTTTTCCTATGAACTACATTATGTATATTATAGCTGTGATTTTTTTCACGTGTCCATATATAACCGTTTAGCAGATAGATGGGGGGGACACGTGACTTTAACAAAAAAATTCACTTTAAACCTAAATATTTCAGACACGGATCCCTAAATCGTAAAATGGTGATCTCAAGCTCACAATATTTTTGAAAGGCCAATTCAACGATACCCCACACAATGTGTTTGTAAAGAAAAAAAATATTGACTTCCTCTTTACATGTATGGCAGCTACCCTAAAAAAAAAATTGTTTCCATATTTTATTTTACGACTTTTTCGCCACGATTGATATACATATCCATGCCAAATTACAGCTTTCTAGTACTTATAGTTTCTGAGTAGGACCGTGGACGGACAGACAGACAGACAGACAGACATGGCGAAACTATAAGGGTTCCTTGTTTACAACGGAACCCTATTACTAAGACTCCGCTCTCCGTCTTTCTGTCTGTCACCAGGCTGTATCTCATGAACCGTGATAGCTAGACAGTTGAAATATTCACAGAAGATGTATTTCTGTTGCCGCTATAACAAAAAATACTAAAAACAGAATAAAATAAATATTTAAGTAGTGCTCCCATGCAACAACGCGATTTTTTTATAGATAATGGTATGGAACCCTTCGTGCGAGTCCGACTCGCACTTGGCCGGTTTTTTTAATTGTTGCGTGAGAATGTTACTATGGGGATAGCTCAATATGTGTGATTTGTTTTTGTCCCTATATATTCATTTATTTACCACCTGCGTATCGTAAACCCCACTACTAACTTATTATGTACGATGTATAGAAGCGTCGATCACACGGTCGATTAGTCGTCAGTTGCGCCCTCAGTCAGTAGGCCCTAAAGGCAACCGTTTCAACAGCTTCGGTCCTTCCGGCAAAATATGATTGTTGATGCGCTCCAAACTTGCCAAAACTCGTTCTTTCCACGAGGTTTCCCACCTGCTGATGTCCCATGTCTTGGGGGCCCCGTAAAATTTTTAGTTCTCCGGATTCATCAACTAGGTTGGTAGGGATCAATAATGTAGTGTTTAAGAACTTTTTTATGTCTTAAGATAATACCGGTGTTGACTTAGTTCTTGAATTTAGTATGCGACTTTTTTATTTCATTTATTTTATTAAAAAAAATAGAAACCTGTGCAATGTGTTTTATTTAATTGTCTATGCCCTTTGCTAAAAGTATGTAAATGTAGTAACTAAATGAAACTACTTTTCCGTATTTAGGCATAATATGTTACTTGGGGAAAGTTGTTCATATTTGCATATGTCGTATTCACTTTGTATAAAAAAAGTATTAGGATAAAATAGTCTTCGTTACCGCGGTAACTTGAAATACTTGAAAAAAATACCTAGTAAACCTAGTAAGGTTTACCAGGGATTTCTTTCAAGTATTGGGCATATTTATGTTATTACTTTTACAAATAAAAGTACATTTATCAATAATAATAACATTACTTCAAACAATTTAGCAAAAAAAAAAATGTGGATTGTATTCATTTTTACATTTTTGTTGCTCTCTGTACTGGCGTGACGTCAGCTATGACACGCGCCGGCCGGGACCCGGCTACTACTCAGATCAGTGTGTCAAGGTCACTTATAATGGCGGACGGCATTGTTTATCGGAGTATGAAGTGCATCGCGTCTAGTATTTAAATAATTTGATAGGTAATTTTTTTGTGCTATAGTAGTGAAATTATACTCATTCGTCGTGTAATTTACTGGACTTCATGTTATTGGAAAAGATTTAAGTGAAGTGTGTGTGAATTTAGTACAAATCAATGTGTAAGTTGTGAATGGCGCCAAAAAAAATCCTCATCTTTAAAAGATTGGTGTCTAAAAGGATAAATCAGGTATTTAACAGTATATGATTTACTTTCATCTTCTTGCGCGTTTCCTAACCTTTTTTTTACGTATACAATTTATCAAATATAATTATACAGTTTAAGTATAAATTTGGTTTTTCCACGAAAAATCGGGAGAAATTGCAATGTATGGGACATTTCCCATATGCAACGGTTATGGGCCGCGGACGTGTGACGGGTTAACTGTCATTACCGAGAGTTTTAATGGAATAAAGTAACAATTTTAGAAATAAATATAATCTGATTTATTTTTTCTAGCACACCAACTACTGAGCTGATTTTGATGGAACATTATACGGTTGTCTTAATCTACAATTTATCCAAAAAAACTATTTTTACAGTCTGGCTTATAGCTTTTAAGATAATGCACGTGCAAACATGCATATTCTACGTACAATACATACATACAATACATACATACAATACATATATACATACAATACATACATACATAATACATACTTACATCTCTATAAACATACACTTACATACAATAGGGGTTGGGTCGCTAATCTTTTTTTTTAATGGATTAAGATACACCTAAATTTTGTTTTTATATTAAATTACGCACGATAAAGTTGAATAAATATTTATATAATAACTGTAAATAACGAAGTTTTATTTTTTAGGTAAACCAGAATCACCTCTACCTAAAGAGTTTGAGGATGAATTGGTCCAACTGCAAGATTTATTGGGAGATGTATTAAATGATGAAAATGAATATAACTACTGTGACACCATAATAGACAAAAAAAACATTCAGCGGGCTACTGAGAAACAAATAATCCATCCAATTTCGCCAATATGTGAAAAATCTTTAGCAATAGATAATATGACCCATACATCACCTCTTTCGAACCCTGAATTAACAAAAGCTTTTTCATCTCCACCTTCTCTCATAGGTAGGTAATGTAGAAAAAAAATGTTTTCCAATAAATAGAAGCGTCGCTGCTGTTACTATTGACGTAAATAAACATTTGGATATACCACTACAAATATTACCAGAAAATGTGTCAGAGATAAATAACGTGACAAAAAAATGTATTAATAAGGATGGCACAGAGTTAAACATTGAGGATTGTGCGCAAGGTTTTGTAGACTTCTTTCAATCAGTCTATAACCAACACCCTCCGTCCTTGAATGTGGCGAATGCCGTGAAGGCCGCGCAGAGTAAGGGGGAGGTAGGCTCGGATAGGGTACATATCGACCAATTGATTTTACAACAAGTCCAAGATGCGTTAAAACGTTTAAAACCCAAACATTCAACAGGTCCAGATGGTATTCCTGCATTTGTGGTGAGGAATTGCGGGCGGGTTTTAGCCCGGCCTTTACAGCACATATTTAATTCAATACTCAAAACCAATTCGTACCCTGCTGAGTGGAAACTCATCCGCGTTATCCCAGTGCCGAAATGTAGCAATGCGTCTGATATTGAAGATTTTAGGCCAGTGGCTATACCTTCTCCATTTGCAAAGGTATTTGAAATCATATTGCATGATAGTCTGTATTCACAGTTAGGTCCACAACTTTCAGAAGCGCAGCATGGCTTCAGAAAGGGACGTACTACAGGTAGCAACTTACTTAGTTTTATGACGTATGTTACGCCGGCTGTTGACGAGGTAGTACAAGTCGATACTGCCTTTTTCGATTATAGGAAAGCTTTTGACACTGTCGATAACGACATCCTTCTTGAAACGTTTGCTGCAATGGGATTCACGCCGGAACTGTTATTTTTTCTGTAGCTTTCTCCGTGACAGGAAACAGTATGTAGAGTATGATGAGTACGAGTCTACTCCCTACATCACCAATTCCGGAGTGAGTCAAGGAAGTACAGTTGGGCCCCTTGAGTTCCTTATACTAATTAACAATCTACCCTCTGTAAATAGGCATTCATTATGCTTATTGTTTGCTGATGATGTTAAGTTAGTATTCAGAATAAACGATGAAGACGACTGTGTCCTGTTGCAAAATTATATTGACAGCGTTCTCAGATGGAGTGAGCAACACAAGTTAAGTTTTTATGTCTCCAAATGTTCAGTAATGTCGTTCACAAAAAGCAAAAATCCGCTTAAATACGACTATAAGATAGGTACTGATTTAATAGCTCGTACAACATCCAAAAAAGACCTTGGGGTTCGAGTAGATCAAGAACTGACATTCAGGAGTCACATTGTGAACATTTGCAAGCGGGCATTTCAAAGTTTGGGATTCGTTATTCGGCAGTGTCAGGGTTTCTCAAACTTACAGGCTGTAAAATCTCTGTTTAATGCATTGGTGAGGAGCGGTCTCGAAAGCAATGCAATCATATGGAGCCCTCACGAATTAAAATATAAAGAAATGTTAGAAAAAATTTGAAAATAAATTTCTAAGATTTCTTTATTTAAAACAATACGGTGTGTACCCTTATTATCCCTTGGAGTATCCTACATTTTTCGTTATGGGAATGGTTGGATACTTTAAGTTAGAAGTGAGGAGGGAAATGTTTTTATTGATTTATTTATTTAAAGTTTTAAGAGGTGTAATATTTAATCCTAGATTACTGTCACGTTTGGAGTTGTACGTACCTGACAACTATCTCCGCGCACGCAGGCACGAGTTAGAGAGAGGCCACATTGGTGCGTTGCGTCGCGTCGCGTCGTCGCTGCGTCAACGCTGCGACGTTTTACATATATTTTTTATGACATGCCCCACTGATGCGTTGCGTCGTCGCATGCCGCCGCTTCGTCTCTTGTCCGTCGCACGTTTCAACGGAGCGACGGACAAGAGACGAAGCGGGAGGCAGGGTGATGCGCTGCGCTGTCGGAGCTCCGGTGCGACGACGGACAGTGTTCCACTGACGTGCGTAGCGCAACGACATTTTTTATCTGAGAATGAGTGTAGACGATATCGATATAGATTTTCTCATCTCCCTGGTACAAGAACGACCGATCATTTGGGATAAAGGACATGAACATTACAGTGATAAATTTCGGAAAGCAAATGAATGGACAGCTGTTTTTAAAAATTTATTTAAAGATTACGATGAATTGGAGGATACAAAAAAGAACAAAATTGGTGAGTTATATGTTATATTATATTTATTAATCTAATACTTATGTTAATTTATATCTTCTTCATCTGCCATGGTAAAGCCCCTAAGGGACTCATAAAATAATTAGCGAATTGATCTCTGATAAAATTTACAGCTAATGATTCTTCATTGATATTGGGTTGCAATTGTGGGAACATATTTATTGTCAATTTGTCTTGTTGCCTTAAACCATCGTGTCTTGTGACCAAATTGTGTAAAACACAACAAGCCTTCACAATATCAGTAGTTAAATTATACGCTGTATCGATTGGCCTATGTAAAATACGCCACTTATTTGCCATAATCCCAAATGCACATTCCACGTATCTACGAGCTCTGCTAAGGCGATAATTATAAACTCTTTTTTTCACATCGAGATTTTGGCCGCCGTATGGACGCATAACATGCTTATTTAAGCCAAAAGCTTCATCACCGACGAGTACATATGGGACGGGTGGCTCGTTACCATGTTCATCTAGAAGTGGTCGAGGATCAGGCAATGGTAGTTCATTTCTCATTAAAATCTTGTACAGTGTCGAATTTCTAAAAATGGTAGAATCACTTTCCTTTCCGTATGCACCCACGTCTACATATATAAAATTATAATTGGAATCTACAACCGCCAGCAAAACGATTGAAAAATAATTTTTATAATTATAAAACATAGAGCCACTATTTGCAGGTTTTATTGTACGTATATGTTTTCCATCAATTGCTCCGAAGCAATGAGGAAAGTTAGCTTTGAGATCAAAATCTGATGCAATATTTTTTATTCTTTCTTCTGTGAAATCTTCTATGTACTGTGGTCGATGATATTTCCATATAACTTGACAAACTGACGAAATAATTATAGAAATTGTTGACCTTCCACGTTTAAATTTGAAGTGCATGTCGTTCATCGAATTTCCGCTGCCCAAGTATCTAAAACAGAAACACAAAAAAAAATATTACATACACATTTTTTTTGCAGGTAATGAGGTTGTTAAAAAATGGAGAAGCGTGAAGGACAATTTTTTTCGATACGTAAAAAAAGTAAAGGAGAACAGTACATCTGGATCAGGGGCAAATAAATTTAAGAAATATCATTATTACAATCAGTTGCTGTTTTTGCTAAAAGTTGCTCAAAATAAAACTGACAGTAGCCTTGACATGGAGCCTGAAGATATGCAACGAAAAGACAATACAACACCGACAACAGAAGTGCCATCGTTACCTCCAGGTCCTTCTCGCTACGTGCCTGCAAAACGCAAGACATCAAACCCAGCAATAGACGAATTCGAGGCACAAGCGTTAGAGGCGTTGCAAGAAAAAGAAAATCGCCACTTATCATTTTTTAAAGGAATTCTGCCTTCTTTGAACGACTTTACGGAATTACAAACATTGACATTCCAGAGCAAAGTTATAAATATCATTACCGAAATGCGGTTCGGGGAACAGGCTCAATCAACAATATGGCAGTCACGCGGATACCAAACTGGACTACAGACCCAGTCACCATCGGGGTATCAAACAACTGATTTGGAAACTACCTACTCATCAAACACTACAGTTCATAACTTCACTGATGATAGTCAAGAAGAAGAATATAATTTTGCAAATCTCTAATACCAATACTTAAATAAAACTGTGTTAAAATATAATAAATGAATAACAGATTAATATATTCTATTACTTACCTCAATGTAATACCAATCATTTCAATTGGTTCTATGGGATTCCTGAAATTAGTATACTGCTTCTTTAAATGTGGTCCTAAGATTTTCACCAAATACTTAAAGCAGGCCACACTCATTCTAAAAAATTTGAAAAAATTACGTTCATCCAACAACAACTCTCTATATTCCTGCATAAAAAACTGACCATCACTATTTCTTAATGCAATCAAGGGAGATATCCAGAATCTTCTTTTGTTTTTTAAATAGATAGATAGATAGATAAAATCTTTATTCACTAAAAGGCCACAGGTACATGAGTAATGTTTCTAAGTTTGTTTCGGCGGTGGCGTAACAAAAGCAACAAAAGAACACGTTTGTATCGAAGGCTGAACTGAAACGCTTCACTAGGATTGCAACGGCGTGCGTTGCCCTCTTACGTTGCGATGTCGTGCGTCGACGCAACGCAGGTGTGGCATAGATTGCGTTGATCAGTTGCGACGACGCAACGCAGCGCAACGCAACGCAGCAATGTGGCCTGGCTCTTAGAGCCAGTCCACACGGCGCGTTGCGTTGCGTTGCGTCGTCGCAGCGCTGTCCTTGCGTTGTTTTACATACAAATAACCAAGGTGTTCACACGGCGCGTTGCGTCGTCGCAACGCACACATGACGGACAGCAGCCCCCGAGACGAAGCGAGAGGGGGTGTACTCGTGCGACGTCGGAGCGCCAGCGCTAGTTGCTTGTGCGTTGACAGAGAGGATACACGGAAGCTCATTTCGTTTTACGTTTACGTTTTTGTATTTAGTTTTATTTGCAGGGTAAAATGAATACCATTGAAGAACTTGACATAGATTACTTGATTACATTGATACAGGAAAGGGAAATTATATGGGACAAGTCAAACGTAGATTTTAAAAATAAAAATTTAAAAACAAAAGCCTGGGAAGACATATCAAAAGTTTTATTTCCTGATTACGAGAATTTCACAGCTGAACGAAAAAACAAAGTTGGTGAGTTCACAGTACAGATATTTATGTTTTTTTTTTATTTAAGAGGGCTTTCAAGATTTTCTTGCACCGTCAATTCCGCGATCAGTACAAAATTAATATCTCGACACTCTAAAATTTTAAAACTAAGGGAATCTAGATTAGCGTGAGTACTATTTTATTACTTAGCTCAAAACTAACCTAGACTACGCTGAGTAGGTATAAAATATTATTTTTTTACTGATCGCGGAATTGGCGGTGCAAGAAAATCTTGAAAACCCTCATAATACAATTATACCTTATTTAGCTGCCAAGGCAGAGTTCCTCTAGTCATAAAATAGGTCGCATATTGCTGTCTTATGACATTCGGTGCTGTCTGTTCTTCATGTGCGGGTTGTATTGGGAGAAATTCATCAACACTTATAGCAAATTTATCTCTTTGTCTAAAACCATCTCGATCAGCGACAAAATTGTGTAATACACAACATGCTTTTATAATGTCAGTAGCGAAGTCATAGGACACGTCTATCGGTCTGTGAAAAATGCGCCATTTGTTAGCCATAATCCCAAAAGCGCATTCGACATATCTTCTGGCTCTGCTTAGACGGTAATTGAAAACCTTTTGTTGTAAGTCGAGATTTTGACCGCCATATGGACGCATAATATGTTTGCTCAGTCCAAAAGCTTCGTCACCCACAAATACATACGGGGTTGGTATATTGCTACCAGAGAGTGGCTGGGGTTGAGGTAGTGGTAAGTTGTTGTTAATCATTAGCTCGTACAGTTTAGAATTTTGTAATATGGTTGAATCGCATTCTTTTCCGTATGCACCGATGTCGACAAATACGAATTTGTAATTTGAATCCACAATAGCTAGCAACACAATCGAAAAAAAGGCTTTATAATTAAAAAACAAGTGAGCCACTATTTGCAGGATTACACACGTGGATGTGTTTGCCGTCGATGGCACCAACACAGTGAGGAAAATTTGCCTTTACATCAAAACCCCTCGCTATTGTTTGGAAACTTTCAGTTGTCAGTTCAGGGATGTTGTCTCGAAGAAGATTGGTCCATATAGCACGACAAACTCTTTGTATCATATATGCAATAGTAGATTTTCCCCGTTTGAATTTGAAATGTAAATCAGTTATTGAATTTCCACTTCCTAGGTATCTGAAACGAAAATAATTATTATAATATGCATTTATGAGATAGATAGATACCCGAAAAAAAATACTGACATATTCAGACATCGATAGCAAATAACTTTCTCTATGTAACCAATTAATTCTGGAATCGCGAAAAAAATAGCAGCTGTTGCATACATTTTGATTCAGTAGGTATTGCTTTTTGTATGTAACAGCTGTTATATTTTCACGATTCCAGAGTCGGTCACATAGTGTTTGTTAACGATATCTGAATATGTCATTAAATTTTATCGAGTAATTCACTATGTATAAATTATTAAATCATGTTTACTATTGGTTTTGCAGGTAATGATTTAATAAAGAAATGGAGAAGTGTAAAAGATAATTACTTCAGATATTCAAAAAAATTAAAAGAAGCATCAAAATCGGGCTCGGGCGCTACGAAACTGAAGAAGTATCATTTATATAATCAACTTCTTTTTTTGAGAAAAGTGGAACAAAATGCCACCGAATCTAGCTTAGACTCGCCTAGAGAAATCAACAATGAATCTACGTCTACAAATGATGACATTACCACAGACAACACTCCGCGCTATGTTCCAGTCGCGCGCAAAAGGGCAATGCAAATGGATGAGTTTGAAAGAGAAGGACTAAAACTTCTCAAGGAGCCGGAAAATCGCCATATGTCCTTTTTCAGAGCTATATTGCCATCTATTCAAGAATTTTCCGACCGAGAAACTCTCCGTTTCCAAAGTAAAGTTATACAAATTATAGATGAAATGCGGTATGGACAAACATCATCATATGTGAGTGGCCCATCAACGTCTCACCAACCATCATATGGGTATCAAACAGCAAATTTTCAAAGTACATACATTTCTGATTATAATAATTCAATTACATCTCCAGAAACATCTCAAGCAAGTGAAGAAACTGAATACGATTTTTCTAATTTGTAATTACTGGATGATATCTCTCTTAAATAATGTCTAAATTTAAAATTATGACAATTGCTGATTATTTGTGAGTTGATTACTAATTAAACAAACCAAAAAAACTGTTATATTTTTATTACTTAAATATATATATTTGCGTTGTTATTGATTCCACTATAACTGACCACCAATCCGTCTTCCTATCTCTACCAAACAGTATAAACCATACACCACCCCCTCCGTTAAAACGAATTGATTATAATGGTCTAAGCACCTCTCTCCAACAAACAGATTTTTCCCTAATCCTTACTTCCTCTAATCCCGAATTCGCTACTAACTATCTTATTACCACAGTCCAATCTCTGATCTCCAAACACACTACTAATGTTGTTGCCCCTCGTCGCCGGAGAATTATGAAACCATGGATCACCTCGGGTTTACTTAGATGCATACGAAATAGAGATCGACTTTTTAAAAAAATGAAAAGAAATCCTTACAATGAGGTGGTCCGCTTGACATACACCAGATACCGTACCTTTTGTACCAAAATACTTAAATCAGTAAAAAGGTGTTACGAAAAAGATCTGATAAAGAAAGCAGGCTCAGATTCTAAAGCTCTTTGGAGCGCCATCAGACATGTCACAGACTCTTCTAAATCTCGTTCTGCAGCATTGGAACTATTATCTGTTAAGCCTACATCCAGTAGCTCACTGGACTATGTTAATTCATTTTTCGTAAACGCAGGGAAAAATCTCGCTCAAGACATCCTAACAAACAGCTCACCCTTTTCCCACTCTTCTTGCGCGCCGGGAATAAATTCATCAACCACAAAATCCACGTTATATTCCCCACCTCAATCCTTTGTTCTATTAGATTCCACAAACGAGGAAGTGGAAAATATTATTGATTCTCTTAAAGATAACAGTGCTGTAGGTTGGGACAATATCCCAACATCTCTAATAAAAAAACATAAGAACATTTTCTCTCCTTTACTCACCCACATCTGCAATCTCTCCATGTCGTCTGGTATCTTCCCAACAGCATTCAAAAAAGCTCTAGTCCACCCTATTCATAAAAAAGGTGATCGTAAGCATCCCAACAACTACCGACCCATATCAATTCTCACAGCTCTCTCAAAAATCCTGGAACGTCTTATTAATAAGCGTCTTATTTCATTTCTCGAATCACGTTCAATTCTATTTCCTAATCAACATGGCTTTAGAAGCGGGAAATCGACCAACAGTGCTGTGAAAGAACTTACAGACTATGTTGTGCGCAAGTTGGACAAAGGTCACAAATGCTTGGCCATCTTCTTAGATTTAGCCAAAGCCTTTGACACGGTGTCAACTGACCTTCTCATAAACAAGCTGGAATCCATTGGCATAAGGGGAACCCAGCTCCAACTATTTCAGAGTTATTTCTCTGATCGAGTGCAGTCGGTTTTGGTAGACGGCCAATCAAGCTCGGACTTACCAATACTCTACGGTGTACCCCAGGGTAGCATACTCGGACCGACCCTTTTTCTGGTCTATTTAAATGATCTCTTCTCTCTCATTATCCCCCATGGTAAGATCATCTCTTATGCCGATGATACAGCTCTTCTCTTTTCAGCAGAAACTTGGGAAAGTACTTACCTCCACGCCCAAAGCGGTCTCGACATTACCTCAAATTGGCTTCACCTTAACCTCCTTTCTCTTAACGTTCAAAAAACTCAGTTACTAAATTTCTCAATTCATAACCTCGATAAACAAAATAAAATCATATCTAAACTTCGTATTGTTGCTCACTCCCACCCAAATTCTTCTGCTACAACCTGCTCATGCCCTTCCCTATCCCTTTCTGATAAAGTAACATATTTAGGCATAATAATTGATAAAAATTTAAATTTTAAGGAACACTTAAATGTTACTGCTGGGAGAATCCGCAGGTTAATGCACATCTTTAGACGTCTACGGCATGTTGCTGAACCCCATGTAGTGAAAATGGTATATTTCTCTCTGGGTCAGTCTTTACTAACATATTGTCTTTCCGTATGGGGTGGTGCCTGTAAATCCGCATTAATAAAAGTTGAGCGAGCTCAAAGAGCCCTCCTCAAGGTCTGCACTTTCAAACCCTTTCTTTTTCCAACCAGTGAATTATACCAATATTGTGAAGTCCATACAGTTCGTCAGCTTTATATATTAAATACCGTCCTCCAACAGCATAAATCTACCCCGTATAACCCAAACTCACTTCGACGTAACCGACTTGTAGCTTCTTCCTCCCCTTTCAAAACCGAATTTTCGCATCGCTTTCCTTGTTTCACGGGACCATTCTTGTATAATAAACTTCATGCTACTCTTAATATCCTGTCTCTCTCTAATTACTCATGTAAACGCCTTCTCTCTAAATATCTCCTAACGCTATCCTACGATGACTCTGAACGTTTATTACTTACCCTTCAATAAATTACTTCTTACTTACGATTACTTCCTTATAAATTACAATTACAATTACTTTCTTTACAGCTTTTACTCAGGTTGCAATGTATGAATCCATGTTTGTCTGGATTAAGCTTGTGAGTTAAATTAATAATAGTTATTTCTAGTAATGTTCAGTTAATTTAGATTATATTTTAAACTATGTACCTAATCCAAGGGCGGGGGCACTGGAGAACTGTAACACAGGTTCAGCCTTCATCAGTCTCCAGTCTCCTTCAATCAGTGCTGGTAACTCAAACGGTTATGAAACCGTTTACTGTTTTTCTACGTATTGTAAGATTTTTGGAGAAATAAACGATTTTTTACTTTTTACTTTTTTTATTTATTTATATAGTTACCTTAAAGTAATTCCCAGCATTTCTACTGGTTCCACTGGATTCCTCATATTAGTATAGTTTTTTCGTATGTGTGGTTCTAAGGACTTCAATAAACATTCGAAGCTGGATACACTCATTCTAAAAAAATTATAAAACTTCTTTTCGTCTAATAGCAACTCCCGATATTCTAAAAAAAAAACTGTCCATCACGATTTCTTAATAAAATGAAAGGACTGATCCAGTACCGTCTTGTGATCTTGCGTCGATTTCGGCGGTGACGTAGTAATAGGAGCAATGCTAGACGTCTTTTCCGATCCATGATTTGCTATAGACTGCTGCGCCGACGGAACGAAGACTGCGTCATAGTAACGTTGCGATGGCGCAGCGCCCGTGTGGCCGGCTATGCGTCAAAATATTTGCGTTGCGACGACGCAACGCAACGCAACGCGCCGTGTGGACTGGCTCTTATTCGTGGTGCCGCGAGGGAGAACAAATGTTCTTAATCAAGCGCCGTTGACCAGGGCTCTTCGTTTGTTAAATGAGATAAACGAAGAGTATCCAGACTTAGATTTATTAACATGTTCGCTGGCAAAATTCGCAAACATTGCAGAGAAATGTATTAGTTGTAAGTAAATAGTTTTTATCTTATATTGTCGCATTGGTGGAAAACTGTTATGACAATGTAAAAGTTTGTTGTAATAAATAAATGAAAAAAAAAAACATAAACAATTTATCTGCTCTTGAGGTCGAAGTTGAGACTACCTTAGATTCTCAAAGCACTCAACAAGATACATTAAATACACCTCTTCCTACTCCAATACATTCTTGTGATGATATTTGCAATAATCAGATTTGTCCCTGTTGTTCTGCTTTTCAAATCGATGCTGCTTACATTGAATCTGAAGCTCCGACACCATCAACAATAACGTCTATCGGTAGTCCATATACTCCCTCTATAAGTAGACCTCGCAAAAAAACATATAAAATAGACAAAGGTAAGAAAAGAAAGGTGCACAAGAAGAATTGGCTAATTACACAAAGAAAAACGTTGAAGAATACTGGTAGAGGTTTCACTAATTCAAAAGGGAAAATAATTGAAGAAAAAGTTTTGAAAGAACCTAGTAGTAAAAAATCTCGACTGAAATGTTCTGATGTAATTGACGAGAGGCAACAATCGAAGATTTTCAGCAAATTTTGGTCGCTTGGCGAACGTTCCCTACAGTGGAAATATGTCATAAAATATACTGAAAAAATAGAAAAATGTCGTAAAACTACCAAAAAAATTAAATATAACCGTCAATACGCTTACATTTATTATCTTCCTACTGAGGAAAAGAAAAAAAACAAAAGTATGCAAAACTTTGTTTTTAAACACAATTTCTTGTGGCGAAAGAACAAGAAAACTGTGATAGATGACGAGATGGTCAGAAGCGTGTGCGATCATGTGAAGTCTTTTCCTTTAGTAGAATCCCACCGAATCCGGAAAGATTCCACTAAACTATACTTGGAAGATGTTATCAGTGTCTCACGAATGTTTAAATTTCATTGTGAATGGGAAGATCTTAACAAATATTGTAACAAACCTCTGATAAAGAGACAGTACTGAGACATTGTAAATGAAAACTTTAATATAGAAATCCATCGGCCAAAAAAAGATATTTGCGATGTCTGTCGTGCGTTTAAAGGCAGAAATAAACCAACAGAAGTCCAAATAAAGGAGCAAGAAATACACTTACAAAGCAAAGAATTAGCTCGTACACAAAAAAGTCAAGATAAACTAGAGGCCTTGCGTAATGATAAATTGGTAGTTAGTATCTTTGACTTTCAGAAAGTATTAACGACTCCTCATGGAGTATTCATTTTATACTATAAAAGGAAATTACCGACTTTTAATTTTACTATTTACAACGCTGGCAATAAGACTGCAAAATGCTATATGTGGCACGAAGGAATAGCAAAACGTGGTGCTAATGAAGTGTCAAGTTGTTTATACAATTTCATAAAAGAACATGCTGAAAAAGGTGTGGAAGAATTTCGTTTCTTGTCGGATAATTGCAGTGGTCAAAACCGTAACCGTATAGTGTTTACTCTTTTTATGCTTGCAGCAAAAGAATTTAACGTTACCATCAGTCATAGATTTTTAGAAAAAGGACACACTCAAAATGAGGGCGATAGTGTCCATTCCGTTATAGAAAGAGCCGGTGCTCGTAAGATGATTTACGTTCCAGAGGAGTGGTACTGCCTCGTTCGCTGGGCAAGATCAAAAGGAGAGCCTTACATTGTTCACGAAATGCAAACTGAAGATTTTTACGACGTGAAAAGCTTATTAAAGAACAAAACCTCGGAAAAAAATACATTTAATGAGACAGTGAAGTGGAAACATCTTAGAGAAGTAAAAGTGAATAAGAACCAATATGACAGACTTGAATATAAATATGACTTTAATAAACCTTCGAAAACGATCGTTGTTCTAAGATGTGCAGGCCGCACAAACGCACAGAGGTTTTACAGGGAGTTCCAACTCATGAATGCCTATAGCGGGCCACTCCCCCTTAGCTACGACAAGCATAAAGATCTTATGGACATGAGCAGTGCCGGTATAATTCCAGAAAAGTACCATACTTTTAACAAGAATCTCCCTCATCTAGAAAAGGCACAAAAGAAAAAAATACTGTCCCTAAAAAGAAGAATGTATCAAAGAAAAAGAAAGTGTCTCACGATACAAGTACAGACACTGATACTGACAGTGATCTTTTAATTGAGACCGGCGATTTGTCTCCAAAACAAATTTGTCCAATACCAAGTTTCAAAAAAAAAAAAACATAACAGAGGGAGAAAAGCTTCTAAGTCAACAATATTGACTTGGTCGCCCTATAAACTTGATTTAACGACCTCAATAAAAAGAAAAAATAAAGCGAAAACGGTAAAGAATAATAATGACTCAAGTGTGCCCCAAAAAGAAATAAATCTGTACCAAAGAAAAATAATGAAAGCGATAGAAAGAAAGCAAAAAAACTAATAAAACAAAGGTATTGAAGAAAGTTAGAAGAGTATCCACATCATTAATGTGTACGTCACACCACATCAGTAAGAGTGACCTTTTCAATTAATGAAATGACTGATGAGAGCCTTGACCGAAGCCAAAGAGATAATAGCAAATGTTTTTTATTGCAATGGACTGTTTTTCGAAGATACGCAAAGATAACTATAGATAAAATGTCCTTCTTGCGAGAGATGGGCCCATGAAGAATGTGTTGGCGTCGACAGTGGTCGATTTATTTGCAAATTTTGCCGAGTCCGGCAAAATTAATTCTTTTTTTATTTCTTTGTTTTGAGGTAAGCGAGTAATGGGAGCCTAGAATGGCTCTCATTGTCCGACAAAGCTCCCATTACCCCGCAATATGCATAATGGATTTTAAGTATCTCTTTTTAGGGTTCCGTAGCCAAATGGCAAAAAACGGAACCCATATGGATTCGTCATGTCCGTCTATCTGTCTGTCTGTCCATCCGTATGTCACAGCCACTTTTTTCCGAAACTATAAGAACTATACTGTTGAAACTTGGTAAGTACATGTATTCTGTGAACCGCATTAAGATTTTCACACAAAAATAGAAAAAAAAACTATACATTTTGGGGTTTCCCCATACTTAGAATGAAACTCATAATTTTTTTTTTATTTAACCCATACGTGTGGGATATCTATGGATAGGTCTTTAAAAATGATATTGAGGTATCTAATATAATTTTTATTATGTTACTTGCTGCTACGGAACCCTTCATGGGCGAGTCCGACTAGCACTTGGCCGCTTTTTTATGTTTGTTTTAGATGCCACGTAAAAGAGATCGAACTACAACGAAAGCTTCTTGGACGGTTGAAACATAAAAAAGGTGTTGTCAGTACACTTTGAAGCTGTAATAAAGAAAATTGTGCCAAAGGAAAATGTAACAAAAAGAAATGTGCCAAAGAGAGTTAAACGAAGGCAGATTACAACTAAAAGCCGATAAAGAAACATTCGTGGAAGAGCTAAATGAAAAATTGATTTGTGATGATGAATCCGAATATTCTGAGGAAGAAAATCTGTGTGCTATTTGTTTAGATATGGGTAAAAGAGGAGAGATGTGGTACCGATGCAGAAGTTGCGGAAGCTAGGCGCATAAAAAATTTATTAATTATAGGCCGATCTCTGTACTGCCAATAATCTCAAAAATATTTGGGCGTGTCCTATACACAAGGCTAAATCAGCATCTAACGAATATTAATTTCCTAACACCACACCAGTATGGTTTTCATCCGCAATCAAGCACATTGTCAGCCACAATTGACCAAGTAACTTATATTGATCAAAAGCATGTAAGTTTAGGTAAGGTGCAGGGGGGCAATCCTAACTGCGGGAAATTAAATATCTTCCAGTGATATACATAATTTACTAAAGTGCCATCTATGACCGGATAGTGCAGAAGAACTTTTACAATCTCACAATAGATGGCGTCGATAGACCGAATACTGCTGTAACGACGCGGCCATTTTGTCTGGCGAAAATTTTGTGTGCACGTGCGAGTCAGCTACACACGTTAAGCGCCAAACGACATCGTCCATGATGACAATTTTATAATGTTTTTTATTTTTTTAGTTTATATTGTTTTATTTATGGTATTTACATGTTTTAATTCTCCCGCAATCCTTACCCCCCTTTTTTCAATTTTTTTAGAGTGTGTATCATAAATGATACACTGGCCTACCAAATATATTTGTTTCTTGTAAAATCTCCTGGGTTATGTGTATTATTTATGATTCACAGCGTTTTTAGAATTTAATATTGTTTTTTCCTCTCCTTTACAGATAAATTCGCAGAAGAAAGGAATTTAGGAAAAACAATGACAATTATATATTGTATTTGTTTTTCCTAAATTCCGTGTTCATTTGTTACAGAAAATTGAATAAAAAAAGTGAAAATATAAAGTGAAAATAAAGTATAAAAAATGGACATTGATAGTGACGATTCTCAGTATGATCCAGACTATAATCTAGATAGCGATAACAGTGAGGGAACAGGTACTCCAGAAAGTGACAGCGCTGACGAGATTTGGAATCCGCCACTTTCTTCTCGGCGAACAACGACCTTTTCTGAAAGCGAGATGCCTCCATTACCAGAGATACAGAGGCGCACATCTAAACGCCGTAGGATCGATTACGATAACGTCAGGGAAAGTACATCTGCTGCTAGTAACGCTCCGGGAACATCTGCTGTTGATAACGCTCCAAGTGCTCCAAGTACATCTGCTGCTGCTAACTCTCCCAGTACATCTGGTACAACATCTGCTGAAATAAGTGAATCTGAGTGGCTAAAGCAAAAATTTGACCCACTGGAATGGGACATTCCAACTCCGGAAGGTCCACCACCGATTGAATATACAGTCCCCTTCTCAGGAATGAAAGATATTTACTCTGGAATTCTAGCCCAAGGAGATCCAGTAGATTACTTTGATCTATTCATGACTCATGATATTATTATGCACATATGATCAAACCAACTTATACGCATCTCAACATGTACTGACTACTGACGTATCCTCTAGATCAAGGACACAGACACAAAATCCAGGGATCCAGAAGCCGAAATTTCGGAAAAAACAGTGATGTCACTGACAGAAGATCTTTTTGAAGAAGGCAGAACGTTGTATACGGACAATTACTATACGAGTGTCCCTCTCGCCTTACGCTTACGAAGAAGAAAAACTCATTTAGTGGGCACACTTAGAGCTAATAGAAAGTATTTACCAAAGGAAGTTATAAATGATAAATTGAAGAAAGGAGAAATGGCTTCTAAGCAAAGCAGACACGGAATAGTAGTACTAAATTGGCGTGATAAGAGAGATGTGAGGATGCTTACTACAAAAACATCAACTCTTGAAATGGTCCTTAACATAAATAGAGCGGCTAATTCATTGCCCCAAAAACCAAAGTGCATTGCAGATTACAATGACGGAAAATCTTCTATTGATCTAAGTGACCAAATGGCAACATATGGATCAGCTTTACGGCGTTGTACCAAATGGTACAGGAAACTGGCTTTTAAAATCATATGGGGTACAAGTTTAGTAAACGCCCATTTCTTATACAACGAGTACTCAACTAAGAAAAAAATGTCAATCCAATTTCGTGAAGAAGTGATTCAAGCTTTACTGGAGATAAACTCATCAACAAACGATGGTAGTGTCCAACAAGTGGCTACATCTTCGAGATCAAAACAAAGTGATGATAAGCACCAATTGATTCAGAAAGTTGTCAACGATAAAAAGGTCCGCGGACGTTGCGCCGAATGTTATAAAGTTTATGGAAGAAAAGGAACAAAAATTTCGGGAAAAACTAAAAGAGCGCCCCAAGTTTATACCATCTGTTCTATTTGCAAAATTTTCTTGTGTCGCGAATGTTTCAATAAAACACATTGAAACATTTGCAATTTCTTTTCTGTTATTTTGGAACATTTTTATAAAATCTATATATATAAAACAAAGTCGTGTTAGTTACTTCACTTATAACTCAAGAACGGCTGAACCGATTTAGCTGAAAATTAGCAGGGAGGTAGTTTAGAGCCAGGAGAAGGACATAGGATACTTTTTATCCCGTTCGACATCATTCCCGTGTGACTTGACATGTAACGTCAGTCACTATAAAACGTGGTATAACAAAAAAGAATCAGACTTGGAATAACAAAATTGTCATCCATACATCATTACATAGCTGTCATTGATGAGTGAGCGAGCAATTTTAGCGGCTAAGAATAAAGATGTAGATGACCTAACCTACATAATTCAAAATAAGATCATTGGAACAATGCATTCATTCAAATCTATTGACTGCGTCACAAATGAAGATGAAGCCACCAACTATCCAATTTAATTTTTAAACTCTTTGGACGTGCCTGGCTTACCACCGCACAATTTACGCCTAAAGGTTGGCTCCGTAGTAATCATGCTTAGAAACATAAACCAACCAAAACTGTGCAACGGTACGCGTTTGGTGGTTAGAAAATTGATGAACAATGTAATTTACGCTACGATAATGATAGGAAAATTCAAAGGTGAGGAAGTTCTCATTCCGAGGATACCGATGATCCCAACCGATATGCCGTTTGAATTTAAAAGACTTCAATTTCCGATACGTCTTGCATTTGCCATGACCATCAACAAATCACAAGGACAATCCTTAAAAGTTTGTGGTTTAAATCTAGAACATTCATGTTTTTCCCATGGTCAATTATACGTGGCATGTTCACGGGTCGGAAGACCATCTGCGTTGTTTGTTTTTGCGCCTGATAATAAAACAAAAAATGTCGTGTATCACAAGGTACTTAAATGAAGAGCAACCTATGTACTAAAATACAGAAATAATTATGAATGATTGATGTAGAAATTTAATTTTTTTTGTATTTTTTCCAATAAAAAAAAAATCTGCTTATTTATTGACATTAAGGCGGAACAAAGTTCGCCGGGTCAGCTAGTATTTTGATAAAAGAGTCTAGTCTTTTTTTTCTACTAGTATTAGAACTAAATCCTTGGCAGTTTATATTAAAGTATAGACCGTAACCCAAACCCAAATATACCAAAAGATTCGCCTAGGCCAAGACTTCTTTTTTGCCATACTAAATGTATGAAAACTGTGTGCATTAAGGATACACAACGCTTTGAACGCAATGGGTGCTGTGTATCATTTTTGCACACACTTGTTAATACAAGTGTGTGCAAAAATGATACACTGGCGCTCAACGTGTTAAATTTTTTGATGAAAAGTGGGTTTTATATGTGTTTCTACAAGTTTTTAAGCGTAAGTAGCAAATTTATAGCCTAATTCATATTCCTAAGTCATTAATTCTGCATTATCTGGCAGTTTATATTAACCCCTCCATATTTTATATGAAACTAAACAAACGCTAGTGATGTGCACGATTCGACACTTTTATCGATGTAAATATCTATTTTTGAAAAAAGGTGATTTTACGTCTTATTTTCGAATGTTTTGACTTTTATTTTATAAGGCATGATTGTTTTTCTATTGATTTTATTTACTTTCATTCATAAAATTACTTAAACTTAATTTCATTGTAATTTTAAGAATACATAAATGTTTTTTCTTATATTTACACATTTCATTTCAATTAAATAAAAAATTTATGGTATTGTCGCAAAATGTCTCTTTCGCAAAATGTCCCTTTCGCAAAATGTCCCTTTCGCAAAATGTCTCTTTCGCAAAATGTCCCATGCGCAAAATGTCCCTTTCGCAAAATGTCCCCTGGTAGCAAAATGTCCCTTTTTCAAAATTTCATTATTTTTATAAAATTACTCTAAAGTGAGTTGTTGTTTATTTGTTTGTTACGCCTCCACGCCGTAACTACTGAACCAATTATCATGAAACTAGCTTTTGCGGCTCCACTTGCGTTAATATCGATCCCTAAACAGTAACTTTTTCGGGATAAAAAGTAGCCTATGTGTTAATCTGGGTGATAAACTATCTGTGTGCAAAATTTCATCTAAATCCCTTAAGCTGTTTAGGCGTGATGGAGTAACAAACATCCAAAGTGGATTCGAGAATGGTTTATATTTATTACGGGAATGTCCCTTCCACATTGTATAAAAAACATGAAATTTTGCGAGGGATATTTTTTTGCCACCAGGGGACATTCTGCTACCACGACATTTTGCTACCAGGGGACATTTTGCTACCAGGGGACATTTTGCTACCAGGGGACATTTTGCTACCAAGGGACATTTTGCTACCAGGGGACCTATTGCGAAAGGGACGTTTTGCGCAAGGGACATTTTGCGAAAGGGACGTTTTGCGAAAGGGACATTTTGCGACTAGGGGACATTTTGCGACGATACGATTTGATATTTTACACCACAGTGAATTAGTTTAACTACCACATTGGCTACTATCACATATTTAAGTGAATTTTTTTATTTTAACTCTACCACGGTCAATACACCAATCTGCTATAAATTTTATATTATGCATTATATTATATTTTTGACAGCTGATTGAAGATACCGTCATTTCAATTATATATTTACTATTTTGTAGTGATACGTCGAAATCCTGATTTACAATCACCATTTTTAGTTTCAAAACGCTCTCCTGAATAATTTAAATTTTGCAGACTGGCAAATTTAGACCCGGCGCCTATTATCGGCATCGGCACGATTGAGGATTTTAGGTGGCAAATAGCAATATACATTAACATAATAGCAATAAAGTAGAAATTGCCGTGTATATGGTCGTAATAACAAAAAATACCGCTTCGGTATGCTTGAGGCAGCTGTATCGGCAGCCTTGAGAATGCTTCGGCATCCTTCGGTACGCCGCCGGCGCCGAGGCAACACTCGAGGGGACAGCTTGCCCTGCGGGGCGAGGGGAGGCATCCGCCATTTGAATCATTTGACTCACACACAACACAATCGAGGTAACCGCTGTATGTACCGGTTGTTCGCTGTCACATCGAAAATTTTCTTGTAACAACGATGGCGGAAGAAAAGCTAATTAATTTAGTTCGTCTACATGAGTGTTTATACAATATAAAATCGCGTCACTACAGTGACCAACACATGAAAAATAATGATCAGCAAAGAATTTAATAAAACACGTAAGTAAGCATCTTAAACATTGTATTTTTAATTGAGTTATGATAAGTACCATCAATATGATAATGATTAATTAGGTACATTGACTTAGGTATAGATCGTTGGTATTTTATGATCTATTAACAATATTATTCTGCCAACTAACTGAGCCATGTTCAGAGTTAAAATATTGTTTAAATTCATCTCTAATGGCCATACCCTCGCACATGATAATATCGTTATCGCCAACTATATTGTTATCCACGGAACTTTCTAAAATGTCACTTTCCTGTAGTGGGTTTCGAAGTTCCGTCGTTGATTTGTTAATTATGTAATTATGTAAAGAACAGCAGGCTAAAATGATGTTATCTATATATTTTGCTTGTACTTGCATTCTCCTCTGAAATATTTCAAACCTTGATTGAAGAATGCCAAAAGCACTCTCTACGATACGCCTTGCTCGACTTAGTCTGAAATTAAAAACTCTTTTCTCTATATTTGCCAATTGATTCGCAGGGTATGGTCTCATTATATTTTTCGTTAGTGGAAATGCTTCATCAGCAACAAAAACATAGGGTAATTCTTTAGTTATTCCTCTTAAACCCAATTTTAAATGATCTAATATACCACCGTCGCTATTTCTACCATAAGCACCTACATCGACAATGACAAATCTGTATTTAGCATCTGCTACAGCCAACAGAACGATACAAAAAATTTGTTTATAATTAAAATACATACTTCCACTATTATTTGGAGCTCGTATCTTAAAGTGCTTGCCAACCATGGCGCCAATACAATTTGGAAAATTCCATATTTCATCAAAGTCTTTAGCAATTATCTTCCATTGTGCTGCTGTTGGTTTTGGCAGAACGATACGGCCAAGAATATTCCAGATTACACGGCAGGTTTCATGGACTATACAACGAACTGTACTAAATCCCATTCGTTAATTGAATGCTAAAGTTTTGAAACTGACTCTTGTGATTAAAAACCTGAAAAGAAACCATATATTTTTAAATATAGCTTAGGTACCTATATTAAAATTATATTTATATACAGTGGTTGTCACATAATTAAGAACGATTTGTAACAGGTTTGTTAGTTGAACGTATGTGTCCGGCACCCGCAACACAGGTATTGTATGATACTCGTATTATGTATAATGTTTCGTAATCCGTATTGTATGATTAAAAACATATTAAAAATATATACAGTGGTGGTCATATAATTAAGAACGATTTGTAACATCAGATTTTATTTTTAAAAATTATGTCGTTTCTAGTTTTATGATCCTTCTTAAAAGTTATTAGCTAGGTCAGGGCTTCCCTAACTGTGCGTCGCGACGCCCTGGGGCGTCGCGGGACTATCCCAGGGGCGTCGCGTGTCGGGAGGCGATTTACATAAATATTAGTTATCTGAGTCCATGCGACCGTTGTCGCCGCACGGCGCACGCATTCTGCAGACGCGCGCGCGGGCCGCCCCGCCGCCCGCGCCTCGTCCCGCGCGCGCTGTCGTCCCTCTCCCGCGCATTCTCCATTCCCCGCGTGATCATGTCTTTCGTTTGGTCAGTTCGCTTTTGTTTTGTGTCAATTACGCACGTGAAGTTTTGATATTGACTATGGCGGATAATTTACTTAAAAAAAAAAGGAAACCAACTGAAGGTGAAAGCAGTAATACTTTAGAAAAACGGAAGAAATATAGAAAATATGACGACCAATATTTGGATTTCGGATTTACCTATATTACTAAAGGAAACCTAGAACTTCCTCAATGTGTTGTTTGTCATAAAGTGTTGGCGGTTGAAAGTATGCTTCCTAATAAATTAAAACGACATTTGGAAACTACTCACAGTCATCTTCAAGGTAAGCCAAGAGACTTTTTTGTGAGAAAATTGCGAGAACTGAAACATCAGTCCACAGCTTTGCTCTCAAGAGCATCGGTTCCTACCAAAGCATTGCTCGCCTCATACAAGGTTGCTCATCGTGTTGCCAAATGTAAGAAACCTCACACAATTGCTGAGCAACTTATTTTACCTGCAGCAATTGATATGGTATCAGTGATGATTGGAGAATCGGCGGCTAATGATTTAAAAAATGTGCCTCTTTCAAACAATACGATTAGCCGCCGTATTCATGACATGGCAGAAGATATTAATGAGCAAATTGTGGAGAAACTTTCGGATATATTTGCCATTCAACTTGATGAAGCGACCGACAGTAATGACGATGCTCAACTGATATGTTACGTGCGATACATACATGAAACAAATGTGTGTGAGGATTTATTGTTTTGCAGAAAAATATGTGAAAGTGGTAAGGCTACTGATTTATTCAAGATCCTAGATTCGTACATGATCGAAAATGACATTAAATGGGAAAACTGTGTGGGTGTGTGTACGGACGGTGCTCGAGCGATGTCTGGACAGTACGGAGGACTACAAGCTCTCATCAAAACCAAAGCTCCAAATGTAAAATGGACACATTGTGTCATACATAGAGAAGCCTTAGCTGCAAAGAACCTTACGCCTAAATTAAATACCGTGATGGACATAATAATCAAAGTGGTAAACTATATTAAAACAAGACCCGTGAAAGCAAGATTTTTCCAAAAACTTTGTGAAGAATTGGGTGCCGAGCATACCTCTTTAATATATTACTGCAACTCTCGTTGGTTGTCCAGAGGCAATGTACTCGCACGTGTGCACGAGTTACGAAATGAGTTTTATACTTATCTGCAGTCAGAATCACACAATTATGCGCAAAACTTTATTAATACAGAGTTTATAATTAACTTGGCATATCTCTGCGACATATTTAAAAAATTAAACGATCTTAATAAGTCTTTGCAGGGAAACAACACTCATATACTGCAACTGGCAGATAAAATCACTGGGTTCCAGAAGAAGTTGCTTTTATGGAAGAGAAAATTGGAAGAAGAACAAGTAAATACCGACTGTTTCCCTGCATTACAAGGCATTCTACAAGAAAAATCTCTCTCTCTCGATCCGTCTTTAAAAATAATATTTACACAGCACTTATCATCATTATGCGAACATTTTGAACAATATTTTCCCGAAAATCTTGAGCGATATGACTGGGTTAGAAACCCTTTCCAATCGACCACACCATCAACACTGTCAACAGAGGAAGAAGAACAATTAATAGAATTGTCCTGTGACTCCAGCCTTAAGCTCCAATATAACAAAGACAAACTGCTTCAATTTTGGAGCACAGTTTCACCCGAATATCGCTCTATCAGCACTGCAGCATTGAGAGTTTTGTTACCATTTGCGACTTCATACTTGTGCGAAACAGGTTTTTCTGCAGTTGCAGTAATAAAGAACAAGTACAGATCAAAACTAAATTTAGAGAAAGAGATGAGAGTGGCAATATCGAAACTTGAGCCCCGTTTTGAAAAGCTATGCTCAGAAAAGCAAGCACATCCTTCTCATTAATAGCCAGCCAACAAAGTGAAATAATTATTTCCTTTCATTTTCCTACTTGAGTTTGTTATTTCTTATTTTCTAATAAAAAACTAAATGTACTTTGTAGTTTTTCTTACAACTTATTACTAGGTTAGTAGATACCACAACTGATAGATTACTTATTGGCTAGCTACGGGGAAGGGGCGTCGCAAAAAACTGTCAAATTGCCAGGGGCGTCACAGTAAAAATAAGTTTGGGAAGCCCTGAGCTAGGTAATTAAATAGCTACGAGAATGGAGTAAACGAGATTAGGAGTAAATATTAAAATCGCTTACTATTTTAGTTACAAATTGTATTTACCCTAGATAGATATAAATTTCAATAATAATGTATAAGTCGCGCAGATAGAGAATTGATCTGTAAATGGCGTCCGCTCGCATGCTTTCTCGCTCACTTTCTATCGCTGTCTATACTCAAATAGTGAAGTACGCGATGCAAAAAAATAATCAGTCGGGATTCGTTTTCAACGCTACTTGACGCAAGTTTTCGTTAAATTCGTTCCGTTAGCTGTTATTTTGTTGTTTTCGTTGTTATTCATTGTTGTTTTTGTTGAGTTTGATTGTTATTTGTTTTCGTTACATTTGATTGTTATTTATTTTCGTTAAGTTTTTGTTACAAACGTTGACTGAAAAATGGGTTCACGAAAACGTGGAAAGATTCTTCACAGTGATGCACGTGAAATTGTGTACAATGTTATAAAATACTTTGACGAAGAGAAGAACTTGGAGCGTTATCATCCATATAAGTACAGCGCCGCACGCGCAGCGATGGCGACTAATTTATCGATGCCTACTATATCAAAAATAAAGAAAGCAGGTAATTACGAGTACTATACATTATTATACGCGTTTGCTTTATGGGCGTCACTAGGGAATGCAAGTTAGTTGGTGGGCTACCGTTTCCGCAATTAGACTCTAGACTATATATTAACTTGTATGATAGATATATTATTTGAAAGGTATTTTTATGGACATCAGAGAGCAATCAGGTGTTCGTCTTGATTTGCTGTCCGATCGGAGCTATTTCGTGATAAACATATTTTACTTTTATTTCAGGTAAACTTGCAGAACAAACCAACACCAAGATCCGTACGCCGAGTAAGGGCAGAAAAGGCAAAAATAATACGCGTGTCCCCATGGACAACTTCAATATATGTGCCATTAGAAATATTGTGGCCTCAATATATGACGTTCGAAAGGAAGTACCTACGCTGAACAAAATTATGGCGACAGCAAAAGCTGAATTAAACTATAATGGCTCCAAAACGACTTTAAGAAAAATTTTAAAAGAAAATCTCGGATTTAAATTTAAAAAATGCCGCCAGAACCGAACGGTGCTCATAGAGCGCGATAATATAAAAGCGTGGCGAGTTAAATATTTACGCCGCCTCTGACAAAATGATGCCATGGGTTCCGAAAAAAAGAAAGTGATATATATGGATGAGTCGTGGACATATAATGGGCATGGATGCCCATTATATTGTCAGCAAGTGCTGGCAGTCATCCACCGACAAAAATTATAGTCCTGGACAAAGGTGGGTGATGGTCCACGCCGGCTCAGAGGATGGGTTTGTGGAGGGTGCAGGATTATTATTTAAAGCAAAATCCAAAAAAAGGCGACTACCATGACAAGATGGATGGTAACAACTTCACAAAATATTTAAAAGAAAAACTAATACCAAATCTGCCTGAAAACTCCATTCTCGTCATGGATAATGCATCCTACCACAGCATGCAGTTGGATAAAGCACCAACGACTGCAACCCGCAAAGCGAACATAAAGATATGGATGCAGGAGCACGGTGTCTCATTTGAAGAAGACTGGACCAAAGCAGAGCTGCTCATGCAGCTAAAAAAGCATCGCCCAGAAAAAAGTATTTGGTGGACGAACTTCTGCGCGAACATGGCCATGAAGTCCTCAGACTTCCTCCTTACAACTGCAACCTGAACCCAATAGAACATGTTTGGAATTTAATCAAAACTCCAGACACTTTATATGAATATACTTTCATCTACCTACGATGTCATTGTACTAACCGAGACTTGGTTGACGCCTGATATCCACAATAATGAGTTTATAGACGAGAGATATGTTGTTTTTAGACGGGATCGGGATCGTCGGGCGACGAGTAAGGATGATGGTGGCGGGGTTCTTGTAGCGGTCTTGAAGGGTTTAAATCCAGTTGAATTCGACTTATCCCACATATCAGACGATCTTATGCCGCCGTCGTGCATTGAACATATATTTGTGGAGATACCCGGCACGGAGCTTAACACTAGGCACATTATTAGCGCCGCTTATATTCCACCTTGGGCTAAAGTAGGGGCCTATGAAAATTACTTTGATTATCTTCTAGAAACCCTAACCAATGCTGATAATATTGACAATATTTACATAGTAGGAGATTATAACTTACCCGAAATTGTATGGTCTTACACCAATAACTCTAATCCTGACGACGGCCTATTACACACCAATACATCTTCTTGTGGCATTCAATTAAATAGGTGTATGTCTGTTCTTAATTGTACACAATATAATTACCTGCTCAATGCAAACGGTCGTATTCTAGACTTAGTAATATGTAACACTCCTTGTGCAATTCAGTCTCAGCCTAACTCATTGGTAGGACCCAATCGAAACCACCCTCCCTTCGTATCCTATTTGTCTGCTTCAGTACCTGAAGAAGCTATGCTGAAAAAACCTGCCGTTAAATATAATTTCTATAAAGCAGACTATGATGCAATAAATAAAGAAATCTCGAATACCCAATGGGACATAGAACTTAGCGGTCTCGGCGCTGCTGAATCTGTTGACTTTTTCTACACCCAAATTAATAGTATTATAAAGAAACACACACCTCTATCTTGCCCTAAGTCAAATAAGTTCCCTATTTGGTTTACACCCTCACTTATTAATTTATTTAAAAAGAAGCAGAAAGCGTGGATTAAATGGAAAAAATATCAAAATATATCTGACTATGAAATTTTTTCTCATTATAGAACTACCTTCAAAGTTAAATGTGACAAATGCTATCGCCAATATATGCAATCGGTTGAAAATGATATCTCGAAAGATGTAAAGTATTTTTGGTCGTACCTGTCTAGTCGTAAAGGAAAATCCAATATACCCGCGGCAATGAAGTATAAAGACAGCACGTCGACTAAGCCTGAGACGATTTGCAATATGTTTTCAGATTACTTTAAATCCGTTTTCGAGCCCTTGTCTGACAACATAGGTAATTGGCAGCCTTCTTCTGATACCGGCAATAGTAATGTATTTATCTCGGATATATATTTAAGTGAGGACAAAATCCACAATGAATTAAAACAAATGAATACATCTAAAGGTGCTGGGCCTGACGGAATACCGCCATTCTTCTTAAAACAAACTGCGGGTAGCTTGTGCAAGCCTCTCCATATCATCTATAATAGATGTCTTGTACAGGGTTTCTTCCCCGATGTATGGAAATGTGCCTTTATCACCCCTGTACACAAAAAAGGTACCAAACAGAATGTTGAACAATATCGCCCCATTTCCATCCTCTCGGCTCTGGCAAAACTCTTTGAGCGTCTTGTTCATAATGAAATATATCCGGTCTTGCATAATATTATTATACAAGAACAACATGGGTTCGTAAAATCTCGTTCCACCATTTCAAATTTAATAACATTCACAAGTGAACTTTTTGAAAATCTTGATAATCGTGTACAAGTCGACGTCGCTTATACCGATAACGAGAAAGCATTTGATAAAGTGGACCATGTCATACTTCTAAACAAGCTCGCGTATAATGGTATACGTGGTAACTTACTCCGGTGGTTTCAATCATACATACAAAATAGAACTCAAATTGTAGTTGTTAATGGCTATCAATCTAATGTGGTTAGTGTCACCTCCGGAGTCCCTCAGGGTTCCATACTGGGACCGCTTCTATTTATCTTATTCATCAATGACATCAAATCTTGCTTTCAAAATTCCAAATTTCTAATGTACGCAGATGATCTGAAGGTTTATAAATCTATCACATCGTTTAACGATTGTATTTCTTTCCAACGTGACCTGGATAGGCTCTCAGATTACTGCACTGTTAATAAACTTCATCTTAGCTTAACTAAATGTCACTTCATTCGTTTTACTAAAAATATTAAACAATTTAATTTCAATTACCATCTTTGTAACTCTCCCCTAGCTCAAGTAACTTCCGTAACAGACCTTGGTATCGTCCTCGATGAAAAACTGTGTCTGGATGCGCATGTTCAAAATATTACCAGTAAAGCCTTCAAAATGTTTGGATTTGTCCTTAGGTCCTGCACAGAATTTAAAAAATCTTCTACATACCTCTACTTATTTAAAGCCCTAGTAAGATCACAACTTGAGTATGCTGTTCCGGTATGGAATCCTTTCTACAAAAAATATACTCTAGCCATTGAGAAGGTTCAGCATAAGTTCTTGCGAACGATGCATTACAAATGCCACCGTCATTACCTCACATATCCCCAGCTGCTCACCAGGTACAATCTACTTACTTTGGAATCAAGGCGTAGCTTTCTTGAAGCCGTGGTACTTTATAACATCTTGCACAACAAAATAGACTGCATTTATCTTATTGAAAAGCTGTGTTTCAATGTTCCTAGAACAAGTTTATTGCGCGCAGTGCGCTCTCGTCCACTATTTGCACTACCTTTTTGTCATACTAACTCGGGTCCTCGTTCTCCTATACACCGTATGGTTGAGTCACACAATAAACTGTTTGAGAGTGTTGATATATTTGCGTGTTCAATATATCAATTTAAAAAACTGCTCCACCAGTTACTCTCTGAGCATGATAAGCATTCTGTTTAATTTAATGTGTATGATTATTATTATTCTGTTTACTTTTTATTTTTATTTTCTAAATTTAACTGTTTTTTATTGTAATGTTTTTTTTTTTTCTTCTCTCTTTTCTTATATTTGTAAGTAATCAAATTATAACTTTAACATTTGTAAGTAATTCAATAATTCATAATTTATCATTTTACCAGACCAAAATTTGAACATGACAATTATAACTTTGTTTTTAGCTAACCCTCTAGTAGCAACTGACTAGATAACGTGTAGTTAAATAAACTGTGGATAACGTGGTTGGTTGCAAAATTATGTATATATATTTATATAAGCCTATATTGTATAAGATTATATTTTGTAGCTGTTTGTTATTCCTAAAAAACAAATAAAAAAAAAAAAAAAAAAAAAACAACGGGTCGCAGATAAAAATGTGGAGCAACACGAAAATTAAATTGAGGAGTTCACAAAAGAGGCCATAGCATCAATTACGCGAGACGACTGGAAGAAACAAGTTAACCACATCAAAAGAGTCGAAGAAGAATACTGGAATCGCGATGTAGGCAGGGAGAGTGAGATAGAAGATTTCATTATCAGCGTCGGTATGAACAGCGACAGCGAAGATGAAAGTGACGACTTTGAAGACCAGGACAGTGAAAGTGACCAGTCCGTGGAGGATTATGACCAATTGATGGAGGGGATTGAACCAATAATGATTGAAGATGACCAGGACACTGCTGGACCTAGCGGTTTATAACCCACCAACGTATTATATCATAACCTATGAGCTAGTCTGATGTGTAAGCTAAAACACTGTAAAGTTTTATTAAAATCCGTTTAGTAGTTTTTACATAAAGGAGTAAAAAGCATACCATAGCGAAACTAACCAATCCTCACAAACTTTCACGTGATTAGTGGGGTATGTAGTCAGCTTTTTGCATCCCAGAAAAACTGGAAAGTTTATTCGATCTTCGATTTTGTCTTTCTGGTTTTGTTACTTATTAAACCCAAATTTTTAGCTTCGAGTCAGGGACAATTTTACGCGGAAAAACCTACCTCGAATATCTTGAATTAGTGCCTCGAGAACACAAATTCTCGATGCACGGGATTTTTTTCTCGTCTCGGACAAAGGCAGATTTTTCGATTTCGAGAATTCTCGAGCAGAAACCCTATTTACAACTTACCTTACTGGCCAAACGCGTTCTCAGTTTGCCTTACCTTACCTTAGTGCTGCTACCTCAAACTCTGCTCACCCCGTAAGGGATAATGTTAAGGACGTGACTTTATGTATGTATGTGAGGCGGTATTTTTGTAATTTGATTCTGATATGTTACAATTAATAAAGACAATTTTTAGAAATCCATTGTTATATTATGTACCTACCCTTGCTCCTTATTTTATTTTTTATTTTATTATTTAAAAATTAATAATATTAAAAAAGAATAATTTATATTATAACAAAAAAAGTCAATAAAAATAATAAAAATCGATGTTTGAGAACTTTTTTTACCAGCCGTACAGAACCGTACCATAAGTACCCGCCGCCATTTTCAGATCAATTCTCTATCTGCGCGGCTTATAGGTTTGTGGTACCTGCGAAAGATTAGTAAATGAAAATGTGCAAACATTTGGGTAAAAAGGCCGTACACCCTACATCAATGAGGATTTGGTGTCTCAGTATTAATAGGTAGGACAACATTTTTTTATGTAAAATCAACCTTTTCTAATTATTGCCATAAATCTTCTCATATTCTAATGAAACTCGACTCCACTCGTTCTGATGTACCATTTTTGGAACGTGGAGTCATGGTTTTTCCATACAAAAAACCGTTCCTTTAGTGACTCCTTGTTTGAAAAATAGTACCCCGAATGAATTGAACTACATTTCCTGGGTTGCCATACTTTCCATGGGCAACCAAAAATAAGGGTAATGGGATTCATGAATGAAAATCATTTGTCACTGTTTATTTTATTATAATTTCAGGTTTTTCTTTAGGCACGACCATGCCTATTTTTACATCAACTACGCGGGGTGTATGCTCAGTGGAAAGCGTAAGCACGTCTCGCTTGTCTTTACACTACATGACGCATACACCCTTTTTATTACATCTATAAACACTTTCGTTTTTTGCTGGTCACTGTGATAGGATTTTTTTTTCTATTAGCTAGAAGAGTAGTTTTTTTGTTAAAAGTACTTCTGCCAAATCTACGCTATTATAAAAATTATCCATATACAGAGAATGACCAGTGTACATAATATATATAACCGTCCATTAATTTGAGGACGACTTTTTTTACATGGTTCCATTTAGAACAAGTAATAAAGTCTGGCTACTGAAAGATGAGACTGATTTTTTATTCCGAAATTATAAATGGCAACACCAATAATAACGTCACTGTCACTATAACCTGAGTAGTTGATGTGTCAAAATGAAAAATATTTCTGCGATTTACGTGATTTCTAATTGAAAACATGACGAAAACACTGAAAAGCGACTTGCGAAAGGTTCTTTTTACTATGATTAGTAAATTTGAAAAGAAACAAGTAGAAAGCGATGTAGTTTTCAAGCAAAAACAAGAGTGCTTGCGTGAAATATCCCAGTGCATTGGTTAGTGTGGTTTGGATATTTTGATACTTTTCATTGTGATTGCACATTCCAATTTATTTCGCAGGAGTGGATATGTCTAATATTTATTCATTTTCAGAAAACATGGATGACGCAAATGATCCAGTTGCAGAAGTCATAAAAGCAACCATTGAAAAATTGAATGATTTGTTCCAAAAAGAATGTTTAAAGACACAAAATCAGTATCTTGATGAGATTTCTTCTCTGACCGGTAAGTACCTATGCCATCGTTTTTTAACAAATCACCTGGAACCCGTTAAATCACTGTTAGCATATGAAATACTCCATATTCCTAAATGATATAAATAAAACCAATTTATAAAACCACCGTTCTTTTTCTTATATTTTGAAAAGTAACAAAACAACCGTTGCTTAGATACATAAGTAATACTTACACTTGGACCGTGTTGTGCCAAATCATACCAATCCACAATTTGGCCAAAATTGAGTTATATACATCATCCAACGTAAAATCACCTCTATTTTCATGTGGCTAAGTTTGATTTCGATCTCACATTTAGAGCAAGTTATCAAAAAATAAAAGATGTCTGGAACCAACCCACGTTATGAATAAACATATTTTTTTTGTCGATACACGTCGTGCCGCTTGGAACTCGTCCTAAGCTGTAAACGATATTGCTTAAATATACCAAACGCACTTGGTATACTGTCCTCAGCTGTAAACAATATTGTTTGAATATACCAAAAGCACTTGGTTTATTCTAAGCTATAAACGATATTGCTTGAATATACCAAAAGCACTTGGTACATTGTCCTAAGCTGTAAAATATATTGCTTGAATGTACCAAAAGCACTTGGTATATTTTGGCAATTAAATTCGGGTCAATTTATCAGTCAAAATATTCCAAGCTTCTTGTAATATAGCAATTGTGTATTAAAACAATTCTGCCAAAATGTGCCAAGAGGTATGGTTGATATGCATTAAAAAAAAACAATTTCACCAAAATGCTGCAAAGATTTTAAACCTTACAAAAATAGTGATTGAGAAATATATTTAAATTACAACAATACACCTACAAAATAGCACGTTAGTACGAGAGTGACCTAATAATTCATATATATTGTATTTATCTTACGTTATTTTAGTGATCAAAACTTTTAAGTTTCATTGTTCATATTTTAGTATAATAGTCTTATTTATCTCAAAAATTGCTGGGCGAAAATATAAAAATTAAACGCACCTTTTATTTATTTTACACTGGCAATACTGTGGCAGTACTGACAGTTTTCATCTTCGTCAGCTGTTTCAGTCGTTTGTGAGTTATTAAGTACATAAAAAATTTAAAAATGGAATACAACGAAGTGCTTAAAAGTGCAGTTATAGGATATGAATCTTCAGACAATGACTCAAGTGGTAAGTAGTTCATAAACATACTTTACTTTATTGATAGTTATTTATCCAGATTGTTTTATGTGATAATTTTTTTTCAGACATACCGAATTCGCCAGATCAATCACTAAAAAGTACGAATATTACGATTCCAGAATCTCCACAAAGTAAGTACCTACCTACTGTCCTTATTACCTACTTACTGCCTAGTTCCAGTTTAAGCTTTTATTTACAAATTTAACTCTTTATTGTAAGATAGATTTATTGTACCTACTGTTGTATTATGAAGGTTAAAGCTACATCTACAGTATAATTAAGTACCTACCTACCTATTATTTATTTGTTTGCCTGCCACGAGTTTTTTCATTATTTATCCCGAAAGTTGACTGGTAGAGAATTGTATTACCATTAAGTTCGCATTTTGTACCATGTTATTTTGGTAAATAAAGTTTAAATAAAATAAAATAAAAAAAACGTCGCTAAACATTTTTTTGCATAAAAATATAGATGTAACTTACTAATGTTATTTATTTCTTGCTTTAGGTCCATCTTTGTGCAGCGGCTACGAAGATATTTTAGATGCCGAAGCTGAAGTCCAATCCGATATTGCTACAAAATATGAGAGCTGCCCCGTGCAAGTATCCAATAATACCGAATCGCGCAGCATCGAAGCTCCTGCTTTCTCACCCCTTACTCCTGGACCGCTCCTGCAGAACAAACCGCGCAGCATCGAAGCACATGCTTACTCATCCCTTGTTCCTGGACCGCTCCTGCAGAATGAACTGCGCAGCATCGAAGCACCTGCTTACTCACCCCTTACTCCTGGACCGCTCCTGCAGAATGAACCGCGCAGCATCGAAGCACCTGCTTACTCACCCCTTACTCCTGGACCGCTCCTGCAGAATGAACCGCGCAGCATCGAAGCACCTGCTTACTCACCCCTTACTCCTGGACCGCTCCTGCAGAATGAACCGCGCAGCATCGAAGCACATGCTTACTCATCCCTTGTTCCTGGACCGCTCCTGCAGAATGAACCGCGCAGCATCGAAGCACCTGCTTACTCACCCCTTACTCCTGGACCGCTCCTGCAGAATGAACCGCGCAGCATCGAAGCACCTGCTTACTCACCCCTTACTCCTGGACCGCTACTGCAGAACGAACCACGCAGCATCGAAGCACCTGCTTACTCACTCCCTACTCCTGGACCGCTCCTGCAGAATGAACCGCGCAGCATCGAAGCACCTGCTTACTCACCCCTTACTCCTAAAGAAATAAAATCCAAAAAGAATTCTACTGCATGTTCTTTATCCAACGTAGTGGTTTTAAATATTACAGATCACTTATCACCATCCAATAGTAAAATATCTGTTTCACCAGTTCCGCCTATGTCGCCCGAAACAAACAAAATATTCCAAACATTAGTAAGTGATGGTTTTGACAGCGATGATTCAGTAAAAGATCCAAATTACGAAGTTAACGAAGATGAAATTGATGGCAGTGATTTTGAAGAAGAACAAAGAAGTTTTCAAAGAATCAATGTCGAAGCTGAAATAAACCAAGTACCTGAAACTATACCAAAAAAGAAAGCCAAGAAACATACAGTCGAAACCGTTTATAACGACATCGTTTACAACGACCTATCGGTTATTACAGCCAGATTGTATGGTCCCATCCGAATTCCTAGTAAACTATTCAGTAAACAAACCGCTTATAACAACATCGGATACAGCGACATATCGCTTACAACGACGAAACTTTATCGATATTCATCGGCTATAACGACCAACCGCTCCTTGTCTCAGCAAAACAAAACAATACAAACGATTTTAAATCTTATTGATAAGCAGTGAAGAAATATTTAGGCATATTATTACTTACGCACTTTCTCCCTCCTCATCCGAACCTCTTTGCGGCCATTTGACCTTGCATATTTTACACCCATTGTTTAGTGCGCTAGTTGATTGCGTGAGTAACAGCTTGATTTAAAAGTGTTGGTGTTGTTTAGACTGTGCATTTATGTGTTATCATGTCGCAAAAAAAGAGGAAAACGTTTTCTATTGAAGAAAAATCTCATGTCATATGGAGATTAGAAAATGGCGAGTCGAATAGTGAAATTGCAAAGGAATGTGGAGTTTCGCACTCGACGATTTCAACGATTTGGAAGAATAGAGATAAAATAAAAGTTCTATTCGAAAGCAACTCCTTAAAACTTAAACGAGCGAGGACAAGTGAACATAAAGTTATAGAAGATGCTTTATTCACATGGTTTAAACATCAGAGGGCAAACAACGTCCCAATAAGTGGTCCGATTCTGCAACAAAAAGCCAACGACTTTGCTCGTCTTATGGGTAAAGAAAACTTTGAGTGTTCGTCGTCTTGGGTACAACGTTTTCGTGCTCGTCATAATATTGTGGCAGGAAAAGTTTGCGGTGAAGCGGCTGGCGTTCCTGAAGGAGTGTCTGAAGAGTGGCTCTCTCATAAGTGGCCTGCACTGTGCGAAGGATACACGCCAGAGGAAATCTTTAATGCTGATGAAACAGGATTGTTTTACAATTTAACCCCTGACAAAACACTTAAATTCAAAGGCGAGGAATGCAAGGGCGGAAAGTTGTCCAAAACAAGAATTACAGTATTGGTTGCGGCAAACATGACTGGTTCACGTAAAAGAAAACTGTTGGTGATAGGGAAAGCTAAAAAACCGCGTTGCTTTAAGAACATTCAATCTTTGCCTGTAACTTATGAAAACAATACTAGGTCCTGGATGACATCACAAATTTTTGATAAATGGCTGCGTAGCTGGGATGCGGAATTAAAATCTGCAGGAAATAAAATTCTTCTCCTAGTAGACAACTGTCCCGCTCACCCTGTAGTCTCGAATCTGAAATGCATAAAGCTTGTGTTTTTACCGCCCAATGTCACCTCTGTTTTACAGCCCATGGACCAAGGAGTGATAAAAGCTTTAAAAACACAATACAGAAAACTTCAAGTGTTGCAAATGATACAGAATATTGACAACAGCAATGATATTAAAAGTCTTTCTGTTCTGGACGCAATTCTAATGATATCGGAAGCTTGGGAAAAGGTCACACAGACCACTATAGCTAACTGCTTTCGCCATGCAGGTTTCAAAGATCTCTCTCTATCACAAGCGGAGGACGACGATGATATTCCGCTAGCGAGACTGATACAATCTACAGATGAAGAAGACAACATACCACTTGCTGAGCTGGTTACCCAGTTGCAAAGATCTACTGCTACAGAACAAAGAATTGAGATAGAGGAATTTATTGGAATAGATGACAGTGTCGCCGTGTGCGCCTTAGCTACTGAGGAAGAAATTCGTGCAGAAGCTAAAAGTAACAACCGTAACACTGACGAAGAAAACGAAGACCAGCAAGACCCTGAAGAACAGTTTCAGCCAACAACAATTTCCGAGGCTCTTAACGCTGTAACAGTTTTGCAAAAATTTGTTGCCTTTAACGAACAGTTTGATATTGATGATACTCATACCTTGAGGAGTATGAAACGTAAAATGCAAAAAATATTTGAGACTGGGCTAAAAAAAAGACAGACTAAAATGACTGATTACTTTAAAAACTAGTGTAATTTTATAGCCCGTAACTAGCAGCTAAGTACATTTTGTATTCTAATTATTTCGTAATAAATATTTTTATGTCTTTTCTGACTCTTTTACATACATAACCTATACCTATACTAGATAGATAACTAGGTACCTATGATAATATAACTACTGTACTTGTGTATATGACTGTATTGCATATAACGACTATCGGATATAACGTCGGCAACTATACGGTCCCTTCAATGTCGTTATAAACGGTTTTGACTGTATTCACTCAATACCAAAAAATAAACAATGTAATGATTTGGATAAAATCGAGACAGATATTTGCGCAGGTAATGAAGAATATGCTGAGGTAGAGAATGGTACAGATAATGAGATAGATGATGCTCGGGACATGAGCGATGTGGAAAATGAAGAGATTGATATAAGAAAAGGAAGACCAAAGAAAGGCAGAAAACGCAAAGGGATTTTCCCAAGGAATGAAATACAACAAAGAAAGTTTGATAATAAGCCCTATACTGACCGAAAACATAATTTAATTGAACCCAAAGAGTTTAAGAATATGCAATGTTCTTGCAAGAGAAACAGCTCCAATTTAGTGTCTACAGAAGAAAGAAGAAAGGAATACACTGCGCAGTTGCTTTACATAACTAATTGTGTAGAAGAAATTAAAAAAAAACGTACATATCAACCTGATCCTACAAAAACTTCTAAACCAAAAGAATTCACGCGGGTTTATAGACTGGGAGGTAAAATTGTTTGTAGGGAAATGGTTTTGAAGACACTACAAATAACTACACAAAAAGTTGACACAGCTCTGAAGAAAATGCGAAGTGGTTCATTATCAGACCGAAGAGGAGTAACAGGAGGTTGGAATAGATTATCATCAGAAGAATACAAGTTAGCTGATGAGGTCATTAATAAACTACCAAAATATATATCACATTATGGCCGAGAAAATACGAACGCAGAGTACCTGCAACCTGGAATGACGGTTCGTAAAATGTACGAAGATTACTATCTCAAGAAATTTGATAACTTGCCCGATAAAGACACTCGCCGATGCCTCAAATATGGAACTTTCAAAGAGTTTTTCTACAAAAACTTTAATCTTAAGTGCAAGCCTCTTAAAAAAGACACTTGCAATAAATGTGATGCCTTTGCAATTGAACAAAAAAATGGAATTGACGTACGAGAAGAACATGCACACCTTAAAAAGGCACAGTCCTTAAGAAAACAAATGAAATTGGACTTTGAAAGAGCGCAAAAAGAACCAAACATAGAGTGCCTTACATTCGATTTGGAGAAAACATTGCCCCTGCCTAGAATTCCTACGAATGTTGTGTTCTACAAGAGACAGCTATGGGTATATAATAGTGGCATACACAGAGCATCAGATGATAAAGGTTTTTGCTATGTTTGGGTCGAGGGCGAGGCTGGACGGGGGGCGCAAGAAGTAGCTTCCTGCCTTCTCCAATTTATACAAAATGAACTCGGAGCAAATACAGAACACCTTATCCTCTGGAGTGATTCGTGTGGCGGCCAAAACCGGAACATAAAAATAACATTAATGCTTAAAACAGCATTAAACTCACACAATACATTGAAAACCATCTCAATGCGCTTCCTAGAACCTGGACACACTTTTTTACCGAACGACACGGACTTTTCTAAGATCGAAACAAAAATCAAGGAATATGAAAGGATATATACGGTGGAAGATTACATGAAGATCATGAAACACTGTAAAGTTCGAAATCCATTGAATATCAGGAGAATGAAGAATGAACAGTTTCTAGGATGCACCACTATTGAACAGGAAATTGTTAACAGAAAAGTTTTCAAAGATAAGAAAAAGGTAAACTGGCTTGTGACAAAAGAAATACTTTTGAAAAAAGATTTCAAATATTCCATATTTATGCGGGTTGATTTTGAAAGCGAATTTAACGAACTTTTTATAAAAAAGAGGTTAGGAAGGGGTGGAGGAGAGGAAGTTGAAATAGTCGTGAGCGAATTGGTTCCTTTGTGGCCAGATGGCAAAGAGATCGCGCAGGCGAAACTCGATGATCTCAGGTCCATGCACCACCTTATCCCCGCCGATTGTCGTTCTTTTTACGATAATTTAAGAGGCAATGACCAAGTTCTAGATGATGTGGATGGGTACGGGACTATGCCCGACTTTGAACTAGAAGAGACATAGTTTAATATTTACTTTATTTTGTTCATAATAATATTCATTCTGTCGGTTACGTTACCCAGATTTATTTTTAAATAATACTTTGTTTCTTTTTATATTGTTCTTCATAAGTGATTTATCATTAGCTTTAGTGAATATTCAACCCCAAAATGTCACCAAAAAAACAGATATAACAATAAATGTTATTGGTACATTTTGGACTTATTTACTAATTAGCATTAGTATGAAAAATCCTATTTTGTCAGAATATACCAAGTGAGTAAAATGCACTTTTCTTGTTTTTTTTACCTTATATATTGATTGTTTATATCGTAATCTAAAACAGGACTTCCATATCTTTACAATGATTTTTTCTTTTCAGATATATTTAAATATAAAACAATAAATAAGTTATGTCAAACTTAAAACTCAAATATCTCGGAATAAGGTTGAGGTGGATTGGTATGATTTGGCACAACACGGTCCACTTAACATGACACGGAAATACAACCTTATCAGAACCAACAAAATGTAGAATTTTATGTGGCAAGGTAATGAAGTAAGCTTCAAAGATATCATTGATCTTTATAATATTGATAAAAACAATAAAAGTAAGAGCATAAAAAAAATAACACAAGCACATTTAAGCCCGAATGCATTTCAGAAAATGAAAGTGAAGTTAGCTACTCAGGTTTTTAGCCATTCAGTTTCTGCAGCAATGAAAACTGCTGTCTCCACGGGAGAATTACAAAATGTTACCGCTGAACACACTGCACAATTTTTAGAAGATATTAACAATATTTTTGATGCCTTAAATAGCAGAAGTCTAAAACATAAAAACCCCTACAAACGAGCTTTGACACAAAAAAAACGACGCTGTTCGCAAAACCTTGGTAAATGGCCTAAGTATGTTGAAAGATTTGAAAAAACAAACATCTAAGAAAGACGGTACAAAATCTGAAACTGTAGCAACCCCGTGAAACTTGGGAGGTAATCAAAGCAATATTGGACTTATTCGATGAAGAATATAAAAATGGTATTAAATTTTTAATGACCTATAGACTGAACCAAGATGTCATAGAAAATTTATTTGGTGTCTACAGAATGAAAACAGGTTGCAACAGAAACCCAACAGCCAAGCAGTTGAGGTCAACATTCCGAAGCCATTTATTAAATGGATTGATATCAATGAACAATTGTGAAGATGATGAAGACAAATTTATTTTGGAAGAAATGGATCAATCGGATGTGGACTTTCCTGCAGATGAGGCAACTAACCTCGACACCAATGAACCATCTCAAGTGCACACTGTAGATGAACCATCAACATCGACAGCTGGTTTGCTCTATTTGGAAGCAACCGAGACAAGAACCTGTGAAACTGAAGTAAACTCGAGAACCCTTGAAGATTGTTCAATTGCATATTTTGCAGGGTATCTTGCAAAAAAATGTCATGAGAAGTACAATTGTACAGAATGTATTGAAAAAATAATAAATAAAAATAAAATTATTAATGACCCAAAGCAAATGTTAATATTAAATAAAAATTATGGAATCAAAGAACTGGCACTGAAAGCACCAACAGATATGCTCTTTTCAATTGTTCAAGATGCGTTAATTATTTATTCTGATGTTTTTGAAAATTTTAAACAAAATAAATCTCAAAAAATGCATCGTAAATATGATTTTGAAAAGTGTAGAAAAAACAATTTGTAATGAACATCTGCTTTTTATTTTAGAAAAATTGGTTATTGTTAAAGTTCATGATTACTGCAAAACTGCTAAGAGGAACATGGAGCAATCTGTCCAAAAACTGAGAATTTTAAAAAATAAATGATATCTTTTCTTAATTTTATTTTTATTTTTCCTCACTTTAAATTTAAAGGATATACAGAATACTATAACTACTATTTTTCAAAATTTGATCCTGCCTAAGTATAATAAATTAATAATACACTTTTTTGCAAAAACTGCTATTCGGCGTGCTTTTAGACGGGCGACAGTCGACTGTGCGAGCTGCCGCGCGACGTCGCGCGGTAGCCGATGACAGCGGTTCAACCGCGGCGATTTTTTAAGATTTTGTTTTAAGTTTCGAAATAGATGAAAGGATGAGTCAGTAAATAGGTGAAATGAAATCTCGACTAAACTAGTGAATCTGTAAATTGGCAAATCAGTACAGCGGGCCACACATCAAGTTACCCAAAACTAATATAAACCAAATAAAACATAAATAAGATTAGATCCGCAGTGCGCTTGCTACTTGCTACGTGTTCTTTTATCCTAGTCTTAAATTTCCTACCCGTTTGTCCAACGTACACGTTTGCGCATGTATCGCATGTTAAGCTATAAGTAAGTTAAGCTGTACAAGTTTTTCGACGGTTCAACTGTGGTCGTATGCCGCGCGGCGTCGCATGTAGATACCTACTTATGTACCTACCTACCTATATACCTACCAATGTACCTATCTATGTACTAGACATGAGCGCCGCGCCGGCGCGCCGCCGTCGCCGTGATTTAGCATAGCGCGCCGCCGTCGAGCGAAACGCGCGGCGCGCCGTCGTGACATGAAAAACTGCCCACCACTACTAATGTGCGTTGGGAATTTTCCCGATTCCAGTATTTTTTTCTTGGGGAGTATTCTCAGTACATTCCCACTGTGTCCGATATTGTTCCCTGAATCTAGGAACATTAATGTAAAGTTCATTTATATTTTTTAGTATTTAATACAGCATACTTTATTGTATTGCTTATAATTATGACCACCGAAAAACATAATACAACCAACGGCGGCGCGCCAGCTTGCTGACACCAATTTTTTTTATCATCCCTGTAGTATGGCGTATCGATGGACAGGTCTTTCAATAATAATAAAAGTTTTCAAATAACGATTTTTGATTTAGGAATTCCCTAGTAAATTATAAAGCTTTAAAATTATTATTTTTGTTTTTGAGTCGATATTTTATATTTGAAATATATGTTTGTAAATGAAATAAAGTTATTTTAGATCAAAGCATAAAATAATATGTAGATACCTATTGATCCTGATGCACCCACCTGAAAAAAATTCTAGCGGCGCCCATGGCTGCTTTGTAAAAATTCTGATATTCAGAAAATAAAGAGTTGGTAAAAAAGAAAAAAACACATTTAATGTATAATATGATCTTTAAAATCGTGCGTGACGTAACGCAAACCTTGATCCCCCTCCCCTAATGTACCAGTACCGTAGCGCTTGGCCCCACCCTCCCTCAAATTTGCGTTACGTAATTTGTGGACGACCCCTCTGCCGCGCAAATTTAAAATGCAGTACGCCAAAAAATTGTTTTTTTTTTAACATATTGTAAAGTTTTGTGGACAGATCTACCAGAAAAAAAGATCCATATTTTTCTATCTTTTTTAGAAGGATGCAAATTGATAAGTCATAACGCAGTTCATTATTTTAACTACTAGTACTTAGTAGTCGTAAATGCAGTACGTGCCCGTATTGCTAGCAGTTATGAGAAGGCAGTACCTTATATAAATCAAGCACTTAACGTGAACGCGTAGGTATGTTTACGATTTTTATCTCAAGCAATCAATACTATTTGTAAAATAAAATACTAATTATAAATGCGGCAGATCTATCTACTGTATTATATTTATTACAAATATTTTTAAATTTTAATGCAATGCTTGATTATAACGCAGTTGGTAGGCCTACTGCGTTTATAACTATTTTCGGCCTAAAATTCAAGTTGTAATACCTTACTCTTAACGCCGCCGTGGTTGCGATTGCGAGTAAACTAAATGGGTTAATTGAAAATAGTGGATGCAAGATAAGGTCACCTGCAAAAATCCTTGAACCCGCGCGTGACCCGCAAGTGGCGACAGTGCGACACTAATTTTATTCTTCATTTTATGACGCGTGCTTGACCTTGACCTACATATTTGTTTCATTGTGTAATTATCGTTTTCTTTTCCGGTAGTAAGTTTCGTTAATTATGGAAAAAGATAAAGAAAGTCTAAGTGAAAGAAGAAGGTTCCTGGATTCATTGAAAACCAATGTTTTAAACCAAAAAAAGTTGGAAAATGAGACTGCGGCCCCCATTTTAAGCATATTCTATGATACTAATTCTCTTGGAAAAGGTTAGTAACCTATATGATTGTTTGTTATCTTACTTATCTAGGGTATTTGTTTAGGTATTCGTATTTCCATTTTAATTTATAATGATAAACTCATCCTATTAATATTATAAACGCGAAAGTTTGTAAGTATGTTTGTATGTCTGTTGCTCTTCACACTAAAACTACTGAATGGATTTTAATGAAACTTTACAATAATATACCTACCTTATACTTACATCAGAACAACACATAGGCTATGTATGTACCACAAGCGAAGCCGGGGCGAAGCCAAAGCGAACTGCTAGTTATACAATAAAATGGAAATACAAATGTTAAGGTGAATATAGAAGCAAATGGCCTTGAAGTGGCGCCCTCATTTGAAATAAATTGTTAACTCGTAAATATGGAGATAATTTCCATATTGCTCTTCGTCATGCACTAGATAGCCCTTTAAATTATTTAATGAACCACCGTTGAAAGTATTTACATTAGTCCGTCTAGCTTTAAAACTTGCCTCCGCCAAAAGTGGCCACGGCAAGTTTTAAAGCTAAACGGATCACCAATAATAGTTTTAACGACAGTTCATAATATAATTTAAAGGGCTATCTAGTGCACGACGAAGAGAAATATGGAAATTATCACCATATTTACGAGTTACCAATTTATTTCACACTTCAAGGCCATTTGCCTATATATTCACCTTAATAAAAAGGGAAAGTATAAAAAGTATTCGATGTACAGTTTGTTATACTACATATGTAACCAGGGCTAGTGGCGCCATTTAAACGGAACTTTTAAATATATCAATCTCTGCTTCAATGTTTACTATACCCACACCTAGATGGCACTACTGTCGCATAAATACTTAAAATAATTAAACTCCCTATTTCTGTTCATATAATTAATTCCGATAGTCTCTCCTGAGACACGGCAATGTTAGATATTATTATTACCGTGCCTGAGATCCAACAATAACGATTGATACTTTTATTTGATCATATTGATTTTGGATTTATTCATTCTACGGTTTCATTCATACGTATTTCACAAAACAGAGTAATTGTTTAAAAATTATTAACGTGTTACTGGAATCGAACCTAGACTCCATAATCAAAGGCCGTTAGTGGTGTCCACATATCCAAAGGACCAATTACGTAGACTAATGAAATTATGAACTGGTTGCATCGTTGCATCATAAGATTAGAAGATAAACGACGACAATGCAAAATTACAATTCAAAACCGTAAACTTTAATTCTTGGTAATAAGTAATACATTTCTATATACTCCACGATGAACAGGTAGGTAGGACATAAATAGCCGTCGTCATTACGAGATACAGAGTAAATTGTGGTTGTTGAATAAATAAAATTTTACAAACCACCCTCATTACTATCTTTGTGTAATCTGTTCTCATCGACTATACAACCGACTCTGTTCTATATTCGTCAACTTCGGAATTACTAAAAGAATATTTATTAAATCATAAAAATGTATCATTTATCAGTGTTTCAAAAGGCAAAAATTGTTGTCTTGTTTGAAGACAACAAGTCCATTAGTGAAATCGCTCAAATAATGAATTTAACGGTAAGTAAAATTTTACTATTACAACGTAACCATATTATTTTATTAGTATATGATTGCAGTTTATTTCTTAGTTATATAAATAACGTGCCAACATATTTTGTTTGCAAAATTTTGATTAAATAGTAATTGGCTTATTTGTTTACAGAGAAAGACTGTAAAACTGTGGATAAAACGGTACGGGGACACTGGGCATATACAAAAGATACGGCCAGGCTTCGACCCTGTAATGTTTACCGCACAATCTACGCGCCATCGGGAAATAATTGCAAGGCACAGAGAAGATCCCTTTGCGTCTACCAGAGACAGCTGATGCTCATGGCATATCTATGCAAACAGTGCGCAAACATTTGCATGCCTCTGATTTGAGAACATACCGACCAGCATGAAAAATAGCATTGTTAGATCGACATCGCCAAGACAGAATTAGGTTTGCTAGAGAGTATTTTAATTTTGACTGGGAAAATAATATTGTAATTTATACGGACGAGAAGATATTTAAGTCCGACAAAGATGGACGAAAGATTCTGTGGCGAAAAAGAGGAGAGCGATATAATGAATTGTGTGTGTTACCTAACAGAGCTAGCGGCAGAATAACCTTAGCCTTTTGGGGCTGGATGTCTTCTATGGGACCTGGTGAATTAATAGAAGTTGACGGACGATTTAATAGTCACAAATATTTAGAAATATTGCGTGATGTTATGCTTCCAACTGTTCGTGTCGCATATCCTGAGGGCCAGATATATTTAATTCAGGATAACTGTGCCGTTCACCGTGCCCGAATCGTCCAAGATTGGCTTGCTCTTCAACATGACATTACTGTCATTAACTGGCCCGCAAAAAGTCCAGACCTCAACCTTATTGAGAACCTATGGGGCCAGATGATTCTCAATTGGGATTCTTCAGTCGTAAGGTCGAGTGAAAATTTAAGAGAACTCGTTAATTTCACATGGAATACTATGCGTGGTGGTGACTTGTGTTTTGATATGGTGAACGGTATGCAAAGCCGTCTTCAACAAGTTATTGACTCTGATGGTAGACCCTTACGTTATTAGAATACCTACTTAATATAATTTTACACCTATTAAGTATATTTTTTTTTGCTAAACTCTTAGGTAGGTGTTACATTCCATTTTTTAACCTTATGCTTTTTTTTGTCAAACTGTAAGTAAGTGCTCAAGTGATGTTATTTTATTTTAGATGAAATTACAAGGTTTCTATCTAAATAATTACATGTTAATTCACTTTGCGCTTACATATAAAATACTCCACACTGATTTATAATTATTTACGTAACTCGTTTACTCAATTATTATGCATATATTTATATTATATTATAAGCTACAAAATCATTGATCTTCATCATTGGTAATTAGGGTGTTTCACTACTTGCCTTTTAGTTAAAAACAACAACACAGTTACAACTAAACGCTGTCATTATTTTATTACATAATTGGTTTCAATCATAAGTTATGTAGGTATTTCTTTCACATCAATACCACAGATTAATAAATAGATACGACGATGTTGTTTATCATTGTTTATCAAGATAACACTTCGCTATATAGGTAATGAAGAATTCACTTGTAATGTAAGGTTTAAAATAAAATAGTTAAAATATATCTAAATGTTTTATTTATATTACCAACAAGTTCTTAAAGTACGTAGTTTATTTTTTAACAGTAACGATCACCTATAGTAAAAAAATAAATATAAATAAAAAATAAAATATAAATTTTTATGGAGGATGTGATTCGAACATGCGCACCTATTCTTATTTAAATCAGGCATCCTTAACCACTACACCATATCTATTACGCGTGGTATGGTTAAAATTACCAACTGGTATTGCGAATAGTCTTAATTTCAATTGCGCGTTCAAAATCATGAAAGTGCCTTGCTTGGTAAAGAGTTGCATGTGTGGTTTTAAATTTCCAAATTGTACGCCATCTATTGGCGCCTAGCGCCAATGCAAAAAGCAAGGCCAAGCTAGCCTGGTTACATATGTAGTACCGTAAAACGGGGTCACTAGAAATCGCGGGGGGAATAGAAAAAAAAATCTGGTATTATTTCAAATTTTTTTTATGGCAAACTATGATCTTTACAAAAAAGCCGAATTGGTAACAAATTGGTAGTAAACCACTTTTTACTCTGGCAACACCTTATATGTGACATCATGCTCAAAAAACGTCAGATTAAACGTCAAAGTTCACGACGAAATAGGCGTTCCAGACGGTGGGATTTCATTGTTAGTGAAAAATTACTATTTTTGTGCTTAAGTACTTGAATTTCGTTATAAATAGTTCTCAGTGTTATTGTGAACATATATGTCTACAAAATTTAAGGTAAGATTTGAAATTTCTGTGTTATATTGTTATTATTTTGTAAGCCGTATTTTCTCAGGATTTTCGGGGGGAATAGTGACGGGAAGTAGGTGAATAGACGCATCTGAGGGGTCAATAGTCACGCGAATATAGTAAATAGACACAGCAAAGAGGTGAATAGTTACGAAAATGGGGTGATTAATTACACTTACTACAGGGCTGCCACAAAGTTTAAAAACAATTCCCGACTATTTTTTACCACTACCTATGTATAGTTCAAATTAAGTACTTTTTTTATCATACTAGTGTTTTTTTGTATTAAATATCAGTTTTATGATTATTAATTAAAGATTGTCGACGGAGTGAGCAAAATGAGTAAAGGTCTACAAATCAAGGTCTGTCAAATCAGTGTTCTTAGGCTGATGTATGGTGTACCTATGTATGATGTATGCTTGTCCGACGATAACTTTGGAAAAGTTTTATCGGATTTTTATGAAACTCCAAATTTTCCATAAGCAGTGTGAAACACGAGGTATCAGTTCGTAATACTAACAGTAGGCAATTCCGAAAAATGTTTAATGGCGTAGGTACTAAAGGAAGCGACATCTTATTAAACCGAATTTAAGAAAAGGAGGAGGTTCTCAATTCGTCTGTATGTATTTTTTTTTTAATTTATTGCTTTTTGTCTCAGGTACAAAATGCCTCGAAACTATAAACCAGATCCAAGAGGTAGGCAATATCGGAAATATGACAGTAATATGATAAAGCAAGCATTAGAAGAGTATGCAACAAGTCCACAATGTTCATTAGCCCATATTGCAGAAAAATATAACATAAACAAATCAGTTTTATATAGACATAATAGAAAAAGTATGAAAACCCAAGGTGGTCAGAATGCTTTAGATGAAGACACAGAACGCCATATTGTAGAGTATTTAAATATTTGCAGCAACTGGGGATATCCATTAGACACATACGATTTAAGAATGATGGTTAAATCTTATTTAGATAATTTAGGTATCACACACAAGCGATTTAAAAATAATATGCCGGGTCCTGATTATGCTTCAAGGTTTTTAAAAAGACATAAAGATTCTATTTCTCTTAGACTGTGTCAAAATATAAAGAAGTCCAGAGCTAAAATTTCATCTGCTGTTATCAAAGAATACTTTGAGGAGTTAGACAAAACACTGAAAGATATAGATCCCAAAAATATTCTTAACTATGACGAAACTAATCTCAGTGATGATCCCGGGCGTAAAAAAGTAATAGTTAAACGGGGGACCAAGTACCCTGAAAGGGTCCTCAATCAGTCAAAATCTGCGATATCCATAATGATGGCTGGTACAGCTGCAGGCGAGCTTTTGCCGCCGTATGTAATATATAAAGCGAATAATGTGTACGATACCTGGACTACAGGTGGACCCAAAGGTACCCGCTATAACAGAACTGCCTCTGGATGGATAGACAGCAACACTTTTGAAGACTATATCAAATCTATTGTAATTCAATTTTTCAAAGATAAACCGGGAAAGAAGGTTATAATAGGAGATAATTTGTCTTCTCACTTATCGTTACAAGTTATACAAATTTGTGAAGAGCAAAATATATCATTTGTGTTTCTGCCAGCAAATTCCACCCACTTAACCCAGCCTCTAGACATTGCTTTCTTTAGGCCCATGAAAATTGCTTGGAGAAACATTCTTCTTAAATGGAAAAAAACAGACGGCAGGAATCAAGCGTCAATACCTAAAGGTTGTTTCCCAAAGCTACTAAAAAACCTCATGACTGATTTGTTAGAAAATGTTGAGTCAAATCTAAAAGCTGGTTTTCGTAAAGCAGGGATTCTCCCCATTGATCCTGAACAAGTTCTCTCTAGACTTCCCAGTGACAATATTGAGGACCCTGATAAGGCAAGATATGCTATCGACAAATCAGTCTTGGATATACTTAAAGAAATGAGATACGGAACAATGAATATCAAGGAACCAACACGTAAACGTAAATTAAACTCAGAACCTGGCAAAAGTTTAGGGAATATAGACAGCGATAATTTGGAAAGTGAAACTGAACACGACATTGCAAATAAGACAACAAAATCACGTAAAAAAGACGGCAAAAAAAAGAAGGTGAAAGTAATACCTGGAAAAGCAGTTGATCCGAAAAACAATAACACTTCGAACAGCGAAATCGAAAACATTGCCTCTGAAAATTTTATTTGTAAGAAAATGAAGAAAAATAATAATCAAACATCCATGTCTAAAATAGACCAAAATAGAAAAGACGTCAAACAGATAGATAAACTCAATGATGATTTGATGTATAAATCTGAAAAGATAGTTGAAATGGATTCGTCGAAAATAAATAAAGAAAAAGAAGAAATAGATGTCGATCAGCTACCTGTAGTATTTTTAGATGATTATGTTATAAACAATAAAGAAGATGAAGAGATGCTCATTAACAACTACATTGATGAAAATGCATCCAATAAAGATTACTTACCTGAAATAGAAACAAATAAAATATTTAGTGAATTCTTAGAGAAGTGCGAGAGGTGTGAAGTTAATAATAGCAAGACTTTAGAAACCAAAGAAGAGAAAAGTCTAAAAAACAAAGAAAATAAAGTTATATCTATTGAAAAAGTTGCTAATGATAGTGTTAATTTACTCAACTGTAAGAATATTCCTTTAAATACTATAATTAAAATAAAGAAAGAAAAATGTCAAAACATTGACAGTAAAAATGTCAAAACATTCTTAGAGAAGTACGAGAGGTGTGAAGTTAATAATAGCAATACTTTAGAAACCAAAGAAGAGAAAAGTCTAAAAAACAAAGAAATTAAAGTTATATCTATTGAAAAAGTTGCTAATGATAGTGTTAATTTACTCAACTGTAAGAATATTCCTTTAAATACTATAATTAAAATAAAGAAAGAAAAATGTCAAAACATTGACAATAAAAATGTCAAAACATTCTTAGAGAAGTACGAGAGGTGTGAAGTTAATAATAGCAATACTTTAGAAACCAAAGAAGAGAAAAGTCTAAAAAACAAAGAAATTAAAGTTATATCTATTGAAAAAGTTGCTAATGATAGTGTTAATTTACTCAACTGTAAGAATATTCCTTTAAATACTATAGTTAAAATAAAGAAAGAAAAATGTCAAAACATTGACAATAAAAAAATACAACACGACGACGATTAAGTTATTATAAAAGTGACGCTGATATTCTAAAAGATTTGACTGATTATAGTATACAGTAAATTTTATAATATTTATATAAGGTATGTCACCACATCGAATTTTATTGTAATTATTAATTATTTTGCTATCGTTCTCCTGAAATTAGAAATAAAAACCTTACCTAAAAATTAAAAACTGCAACAATACTTTTATAAAATTTTATAGGTTAATTATTTCTCAATAAGTCTATCAATGTCGAATTGTTACCCTTATTGACAGGGCTCATAATTTGTACGTTCGTATGTTTAAATTTGATACTATCATTTACATATACATATTATTAATAAAAACATAGATAAGGCAGGCATAAGTGACTACTGCAGCCAACAAGCGCCAAAAAAATTTAAAATTCTAAAACTGTACTTCGCTATTAAATTAGATTAGTTTTAACTAAACCGACTGCCTCCAAAATAGCTGTATTGGCGGCAATCAGTAGCTCTCTTTCAGTTAGTTCTTTAGATTTATCAAATGTAAGTATAATAATAAAATGTGATCCAAAAAATAAATAGGCACTACAGGTTATTTAAGTAGAAGGACAGTTTTAAATTTTTAAAAATGTCAAATTTAGAAAATATAAGAAATAAAATTATTGGTGGCACTAGCTGGGTGCAGCCAACTATTTTTTATAAACAAGTAATAAGACTGATAGATATTTTTTTATTTGTATTTCTCACTTAAAAGAAGCGCTACAAGTTTAACTTCCTAATATTGAGCAAAGTCCATTGCTACTTACAAGGTACCTTGTTTTATTACTAAATTTTGACTTTAATAACTATTATTAAAACATTGCAATTATTATTTTTATAAACTAGATTTATAATGTCAGCTTACATGTGAATTATTAAGTAAAACTTTGAATTTGAAAGATAATTAGACAGATGGGACTGTTTTTGTTTTAGGTAGGTATATTCGTTTTATTTGAAAGATAATTAGACAGATGGGACTGTTTTTGTTTTATATTCGTTTTATTTGAAAGATAATTAGACAGATGGGACTGTTTTTGTTTTATATTCGTTTTATTTGAAAGATAATTAGACAGATGGGACTGTTTTTGTATTCGTTTTACGGCATTTGGCTAGAAGCCTTTTAGCCTTTCTTAATTTACAAGATGTAAGTGTAGACTATAAAGTCTGTTTTTGAGTTCCTTTTTTATGCGTGAGCATACATTGCGATTTATCTTGAGTTTTATTATTTTAAATACTAAAAAAAATCCATATTAAAAATATGTCAAACCTATTTTTTTGTCTAAAGATAAAAAGTAACAGTTTGTTAAATTATGTGATTTATTTAGTAAAACTTTGAGATTAAAAAATTACTAAAAAGATGTGCTTGAAGCTATTTTTTTGTTTCTTTATGACTAAGCATAGTTTGTGATTTATGTTGTGTTATATAATTTGATATATATTATTTGTAAGACTGAAAACAACTGATCGGACATATGTGTGAATCTGAATAGTGTATTTGGATAAAATTAAAGTTTCTTTTATTATATGTGAATAATTTAATTTTACATTTCATCTGAACTCTAAATAATAAATTAATTCAGGGAAACTAGCTTGGCGCAACCCTGAGATATTTTTCTATTCACCTCACAGCCGTGACTATTATCCCCTGGTGAGAGGTAAATAGAAATCTCGTATAAATTATGGATTTTTGAAATAATTATTAAGATATCCAAATAGAAACGAATATATTTCATTACTTTGACCTAAGACTCGATAAATACATGTTTTAAAAGTTGGGTATCAATTCTGCAATATTACGAAAAAGGTCACGAAAGATCGAAGACCTATCTATTCACCCCGTTTTACGGTATAACAAACTGTACCTACCTATTCATAAATTATATACCTAGCTTTGTCGCCGGCCGGTGAGTGGCATGCGATTGTGTGACAGAACGATAACATCTGACTATAAGTGTTCTTAACCAACTTCAAAAAAAGGAGGAGGTTTCTCAATTCGACCGTATAAATGCTTTTTTATGTTTGTGCGCGGATAACTTCGTTGTTTGTGAACCGATTTTGATGATTTTTTTTGATGGAAAGAAATTATGTATTTCAAAGCTGGTTCCATGATAAGGAAATGAGGGTTTGATGATGACAAATTTAATCTTCCATGCTGGTTTCGGATAAAAGAAAAAATGTAGAATATGCCAGCTGCTTCTCTTCCCGCGCAGATCGTAGAAGCCGATTGAAGGAACGGGCGAAACTAAGGAATCATGTAAACGTGAAACTATGTTAATCTTGCAAGGGTATTATTTTTAGTTTATTAATTATACATACATTACTATCACGTATTTATACCTTACAGGGTAGATAGAACCTAAGGTCATAAGACACAAAGGCCGCTTTTAAAACGGAAATCAAAATAGTGATGAGTTGCCAGCCGCATCGCCTATTCATATGATTCCTCAGATTTTCACCTATTCCCTCGATCTGCGCAGAAAGAGAAGCAGCTGGCATATTCTAGGTTTTTTTTTCTCTCAGATCAGCATGGAAGATATGGATTATTAATTATATTAATATGATATGAGTAACTGTTCCTTTTCATTTTAGGGCCGGTGAGACATCAGGAAAAATATGAATTGGGTGGTTGCGACGAAAACTTCCTGTATTGCGACGAGACTTTCTCTCATATAGAAGAAGATCCATTTTATAACTCTGATAACAGCAAAGATGATGATTATATAGCGGAAAATAACGCAGGTCATGATTGGAAGTCCTGTAAAACAAATAATTAGTATAGATCAGAAATTTATTATAGCAAAAAAAGATTCGCAGTCACAACTGATTAGTTAGAAAATACTTTGGAAAAGGACAAAGTTCTTCATGAGTGTTGCGAATATACGAATTGCACCAAAGAAATCTTTAGTACGTGTGGGAAGTGTCATACTCTACTTTGTTGGCCACATTTTGCAGAAGAAAGTACATACAACGATTGCAAGAACCATAAAAACAGATCGCAATTTCTAAAAGCTACAGAAAATGGAAAAGACCTTAAAGATATACAATGTTGTGATTACGTAGACTGCTATAAGAGTGTTCAGAGTTCTTGTCAAATATGTTTGTGCTTTCTATGCCTTGATCACTTTCATACCCAAGATGATGAACATTGTAAAAATCACAAAAAAGAAGAAAAAGTCATTAGAAAAAGAAGAAAAAGTCAACTTCAAGGAAAAAGAAAATACGAAAATAAGTACTTTTTATGAAGAGAATGCACAACATTGTGATTATATTGACTGTACACAATATGTCAGTAGCATCTGTGATAAATGTTTTTCACTATTGTGTCTCGATCATTATGTTGAGTTGTTGTTCAGACTAATGATATTTCGTGCGATAATCACAAACCACGTTCTACTGGCTCAATTATAGAAAAACCTGTCTTTACAAAACAAGGTAATATTCGAAAAAGAAAACTCTACGAGGAAAATGTAGAAATTAGAAAAATGAAGAAAAAAAAATAATCCTAGAAAAACGAGCTCTTAGGAGGCCTTGCGGTAGTGTATGTCAAAAAAAGTGTACGAGCAAATTTAGCGAAGATCAAAGAATACAAATACATCGGAGATACATGAATTTAAATTACGAAGCACAAGGATTGTTTTTAAGAGGTATGATTGACGTGAATCCAGTGAAAACAAGAAAGCAAGGTGTAATAAAAGTTAAAAGAGATGCAATTTATGTTTACCATCTTCAATCACCAGAAAATCAGAAAATTGAAGTGTGCAAGTCTTTTTTTCTTACGACATTAGGGTATGATCCTAAAAACGACCGTCAAGTTATGACAGCAATCAAAAAGCCGATTGATGAACAGAAAGATCTAAGAGGCAAATTTTTGAGAAAAGATAAGATAGATAGAGAACTAATTAAAAAGCACGTTATGAAATATGAACCAACTATTGCACATTATGGACGCGAGCAATCGAGCATGCGCCAAACAGGTTATACCTTCCAAGCGATATTAATGTCAACATAATGTATCAAAATTTTTGTAGCCAATATCCACTCATTAAAATCTCTTCTGAAACTTATAGAAAGGTAGTAAGGAGTGATCTTAATATATCTTTTGCACATTTAGGGCACGAGGAATGCGAAAAGTGTGCCATTTTTCAACATCACGATAAAAACCATGCCCAAAATGAAAACTGTGAAGTTTGCAGCGAATATGAAACGCACAAATCAAAGTATGTCAATGCCCGACTAGAATATAAATGCGATGTTGAGAAAGCAAAAACTTGCTCAAATGAGGATAATCTTTTTTTCCGTTGATCTCCAAAAAGTAATAATGTTGCCACGTATTGACCAATTTAAAGTTGCCATATTTTGTCCACGCCTCATAGCATTCAACGAGAGTTTTGTTCCTTTGGGACCATCCTCAAATGATAGCAAAGCATTTGCAGTTCTGTGGAACGAAGCCGTTTCGGGCCGAAATGCGGAGGATATTGTGTCAGCATTTCGAGCATTCTTAATTCACTATCGAGATACTAAACATGTTGTCCTTTGGATGGATAACTGCTCTGGACAGAATAAGAATTGGACATTGCTCTCATTCTTGATCGATATAATTAACAGCAATCTAATATCAACTGAAACGATAACTTTTAAATATTTTGAGCCGGGCCACACATTCATGTCTGCTGATAGTTTTCACCACCAAGTAGAGTTACCGCTACGTCGGACAAATAAAGTTTACGATTTTGAAGATTTTTTAAATACAGTTAAAATGGCTAACTCAAAAAAAACAACAGTAAAAGTAATGGAAGTTTCAGTTTTTTTTATACCCTCGTAACGCCCAGATGCTTATTAAAAGGTATGCAGCTCGATAGTTGTACAGGCCCAAGATGTTTGCCAATTTCATGATATAAACGCCCACCCTACCTTTTAAAAGGGAACGCGCCATAATAGTTTAAATTAGGCGCCAAATCTAATAAATGTTTTTTATCCCGTTACTAAAAAATATCTTTTTGTCTATAGTCAAGCAATAGTGCCAATAGAAAAATAAAATATCTGTCATTTTCGGCAAAACGTCTGTCAAAATGGCTAGGCGTAGAGGACGTGGTAAGTAAATCAATGATTATTGATGTAATCATAAGATTTTAACTGAAAGTATCTTAGTCTACTTGTTGACAAATATTTAAATATTATGATTTCATGAAGATTTACGCTATAATAAAGAATATGCATGTAAAATAACCTCGAAAAATCCAGTTACCTTTAAGAAGGTATAAGGGTATTTACATATTCTTAGATTTTAAAAGGTATAAGGGAATATACCACTAATCAATTGGATTTGTTTCTGCTTGGTTTTTGCAACTTATGATTTTGAACGTTTTCTCCTTCATAATATAAAATAATATATACATATGTACATATATGTTCATAAGTACCTTATTAATCCATACAGGTAAATATTAGTACCTACCCTTTTCAGGTAACGTAATGCGAGATGACGACATCGAAAAGCTTTACATTTATAAAATGAGTCAGATATAGATGAACCATTTGGAGATGATGACGTTGCAGATGAGGATTTCAACATAAACGAAAACCAAGAAAGCTCTTCCAGTTCTGAAGAATCTGAAAATGATATACCAGTAGTTGAAAGGAATAGAGGTAGGTGCCGTAGACCAACAAGATCGCAACGACAGGCCCAAAATGCTCGTAGATCTCGTGGTCGGGTTCGGGAACGATCACTCTTGCGTCCAGCTGATGAAATGAATGCTGACGATTTGGAAGATCCTGAATGGGAAGATTGCGATTTTGACCCAGAAACCGTGCCATTTATACAACCAGCTTATTTGCCCTTACAAAGAGATAGTTTTACTAAAATAGATTACTTTTATCAGTATATTGATGACAAAGTTATCGAAAATGTCGTAGATAAGTCAAACTGGAGCTATTTTTCTAGAAAAACGCAGGCATTAAACTTAACTTGTGAAGAATGCAAAGCTAACATAGCTATTCAGATGATAATGTCTTGCATTAACTACCCAACGCTCAGGATGTACTGGTCAAAGGAATTTAGAGTACCAATAATTGCCAACAATATGCCAAGAAATCGTTTTTTGCTTCTCAGAAACGCAATAAAATTGATATTAGATGAAGACGTCAGTACTGAAGAACGACAAGCAGATAAATTATGGAAGGTACGACCACTGCTTGACGCTGTTTTGAAAGGTTGTCTGGTCCAGGAAAAAACCAAAGACCTCTCAATCGATGAGATGATGATACCTTTTCAAGGAACATGTGGTGTGAAGCAGTACTGTCCAGGAAAGCCCAACCCTGTTGGGTTGAAAGCCTTCGTGCTCGCGACGCCAGACGGGCTTGTCTGTAATTACCACATTTATCAAGGCAACACGACATATCCAGATCTTGATGGCTCATCATATAGCTTAGGTGAAAAAGCTGTACTGACTTTGACAAAAGACTTAGTACCGGGTCATATTATTTATTGCGATCGGTATTTTACTTCTGAAAAACTTCTCATGGCACTTAAAGATAAAGGACTTATGTGTTCAGGGACTCTGATGAAAAATAGGGTTCCGCCACTCCACACAACAAAAGTTATAAAAAAGAAAACAAGGGGATCGTGGCAAAAAGCTGTACACAAGGCAAAAAAAAATGTTATAACTAAATGGGTGGACAGTAAGCCCGTGACTTTTATGTCAACCACACATGCTGATAAAACCATTGATTCCTGCGAACGCTGGTCAAAAAAGGAAAAAAGATACCTCACAATACCGAGACCAGAAGTTGTAAAACTTTATAACAAGAACATGGGTGGCGTTTTTTCCATTTCGCTACCGAACAAGAAAATGGACACAACGGACTATTGCTCACTTTATTGATTTGGCAGTGACCAATTCCTGGATATTATACCGTCGAGATGAGCTTAATAAAGGTAAAAGGCTCAAATCGATTCAACAACTTCGGTTGTTTAAATTAGATATTGCCAAAACAATGCTCAAAAGTACTTTTGAAGAACCGGGTGAAGAGTCACAGGAAGAAGGATCACAGATAGAGGAAAACCAAGACGAAGAGAATGAACATCAGCGCTCTAACTTCAGAAAACGGTGCTTACCTGTTCCTATTCCTTCAGATAAGGCACGTTATGAAGGAGCAGTGCATATGCCTGAAGTTGGTGAGGAGCAAAAACTTTGTCGTCGTGATGGATGTAAAAAGAAGTTCAAAATAAGGTGCATGTCATGCAAAATTAATTTATGTCTTACCCACGATCGCAACTGCTTTCAACAATTTCATACCAAAGCAGCCAGGTTAAGTGCCTAGAAGATCTAGTACATATTTTTGTTACCAATTTAAATTTTTCTAAAGCATTTTTATTTCGATTTTAAGTTTATCAAATAATAGGATTTGATATAAGTACCTATATTTTTGTTAGTGTCATTTGTTACCTATGTTTTCTTTACTTTTTATGCGGGTTTGATGTTGAGACATAAGACTTAATAAGTGATTTGATTAGTAGTAAAGTTGAAAGAAACTGTTTGTAGTTACAAATACTTTGAACGGGTATGATCTGTGCCATGTTGTGATTTAAATTTATATTATAATATAATTATGTACGCAAATAGCTCTGACAAGACTGATATATGGTTACAAACCAAATGATTATTTCGTCCAAAGATATAAAATATTTGTCCAATTATTTTAGGGTACGTACTACGTAGATATAATTTAAGTTTTGATTGATCTTGAAGACTGTTATTCTCAGGCTGTTGTAGTTCTGAAGTGAGAACGATATCTTAATTAGTTATGTAAGTTCAAATAATATAATTATGTACCATCGTGTAATTTTTATGCTTATTTGTTTCGATGTTGTTTAAGCCTTATTATCAGGTATATAACTATAGTAAACGATTAATTCTTTTAGTACATTCAGTTTTTTATTAAATACCTTCTCGTATTCGCATTATTTAACGTTTCTATAAAAATAGGTCCATTAACCATCATTTTGATTTTAAAAGGTATATGGGTTGTTATAGTGTTTTTAGGCCTCAATTCAAAAACTTGTCAATGAATTCATCTGTTCTTTATTGGATGTGGATTTCCTCTGAAAAAAATCTAAAAACATGTGTTAAACGAGCCTTTAAAAATAATTATTACAGAAAATAATGATCATTTTGTTCAAAAATTGATATTTTCTTCTCGTACTGATAGTGATAAATATCTTTTTCATCATTAAAATTTTGGAAGGCGTGTATTATTCCAAATATCTATGTTCATTTTTTTTTTAAATATAAAATAAGCCTCGTATTATCTACTATTACTTAATAACTTTAAAAATACGAATTTTGCAAAAATCGGTGTTGGTATTTATCGAAGCCCATATGCCTAAATAAAGAATAACAAATTTGGGGTCATATAGTGTCACAAAACCATCCACTGGCATACATTTATATGCAGAAAAAAACTCACGCTCATACGGAAGTCATAAGACACTTTTTTAATTTTCATCACTTCCGGGTCCGCACCATGTGAACCTTTTAAAAGGCACCTGGGCTGCAAGCTAATGTTTTGTAAAATTAGCCTGGGCGTTACGAGGATAAAAATATTTAACTTTACAAACTCGCCTCAAAAAAATTATACCTCGCGTTTATCTAAAGGATATGGTTTGTATTAAAGCTGAAAGAGGAAAGTTTTCTTTGCAGTACAAACTACATCATGAGGATCAAAATGAGCAGACTTTGGATTTTCTTATGTTGAAATATATAAAGAAATTAGAAATTCCCGAAACTGAATCAAAATTATTTCCACGAGGAATATCTAAAACAAGAAAAGCTGCTATTATTGAAAAATTGGTGCCGTTGATGCCTGACAATAGAAGATTCTAGCTTGACTTACCTGTTCCTGAAAATGATAACAAGGACACCGCCACGTTACAGAACGATTGCTAGTTTTGATTACCATTTTTTTTATGTAAACCAAAATTTTGAAATACATGTTTTACTTACTTCATAATTGTTTTTCTTAGAATTCCCTTAAATTTACTGCGTAAATAAGTAAATAAAGTATATTTTACAAGCTATCATCCCTCAAATTAAATGCAGTACGCTTAGCTACTGCATTCTTGCCTTGTCAGACCCTGCTTTAAAACTGGAGGCCACGTAATGAAAAACAGATTTTTAATTAATAATCTATTAAATATATAATTATTTTTTATTCCAATAAACGTATGTAAAATAACATGTTTTTTGCTATATATAAAATTATAGCATATTATTAAAAATGTTAGGCGGAGGTCAAAACCTCGAATTTTCGAATACAAAATTTAAGCGCGTTTTTCTCAAACCGTTGTAAATTGCGTACTGCATTTTAAATTTGCGCGGCAGCCCTAATGTAATATGATGAGGTTACTACGCTTATTTTTTAATTTTGAAAGAATATCTGTGACTCATATTTTAAGGTATCCGAATTTCTTTTTCTAATTTTTATTTTGACCACCCAGCAAAAGTTGAACACATATAGTATTTTAGGTGAATAATAATTTCAGTAATACTTGTCTATTTGACACTGTCCCCCAATGACCTCAAAGTTTTAAAAAATTGAGAAAATCATTTCATTTTTGAGGAATGAATTTGTATAAAAAATCAATAATTTAAACTGTTTTTAATCACAAAAATACTTGAAATAATGTAATTAATATAAATTTTAACGTAAAATACTCTAACCTTTACAAAAGATAGGGTAATGGAGCAAAATAAGAACTTCAATCACTTTTTTTAAGATTCTAAAACACACAGATTGAATAACTATAAGTTATCTATTTTTTTTAAGCTGTATAGAGGTTTCAAGCTCTGCTACATAATTTAACAAAATATTATATTTTATCGTCTTTCATATACAATTGTAAAAGTTTGGGCGCCTTGAGGCAGTACTAAAACTATTTATTATTAAGAGAAATTTTATCTATTTAATCAGAGTGCCCATGGACAACTTTTGAAATTAGGCCGAAGGCAAAACAAATCCATACATTAGCTGCCCACCCTAATATTTATTTTCGTTAAAAATACATCCCCTTTTAAGTTTTTGTAGCGTACTTACCACAAACTTCTTCAAAAAGATATTTTTATATATATTTAAAGCCAGTTTTTAAGGAATTTTGTCTTTGATTTCTTTCGTATATAGGTAACTCAATTAATAATTCAACATTCATAAACTTACGCATTAAAGATACCTTAAAACCCTATAAAAATAACACATTCTATAAAATTGTATACACGCGCCGGCGCGCCGCCACCGCCGTGTAAATTTTTAGTCCACGCCGCCGCCGTGAAATTGACCAACGGCGCCCATGTCTACTATGTACCTACCTACGTAACTACTTATTTACCTACCGATGTACTGATTTGCGGGAGAATAAACGGGACTTGCGCGCTGTCATACGCTATACACCTGTCCAAGTTCCGTTTATATTGGTTTTGGGTAACTTGATGTGTGGCCCACTGTACTGATTTGCCAATGTGGGTGCTGATTTTCCAATTTACCTACTAATTTACTCGTTCAATCGAGACTTCATTTCGCCGATTTACTGATTCATGCTTTCATCTACTTATTTCGAAACTAATAAAACAAAAGCTTTAAAAAAATCGCCGCGGTTGAATCACTGTCATCAGCTGTCGCCCGTCTGAAGGCACGCCAAACTAACGATATTTATTATGTTAAGTAGGTACTGCCATTCAATAAAAGGTACACAATAATGGCATTTTTATTTTTTGTATACATACTTAGATTAAATTACCCCGTAATATTACCTACTCAATAAACCTTGTGTCCTCTTTTTGTATATTACTAGCTTTCCGCCCGCGGCTTCGCACGCGTGGATTTCATGTATTATACATAAAAACCTTCTTTATTAAAAAAAACCGCATCAAAATCCGTTGCGTAGTTTTAAAGATCTAAGTATACATACGAGGGAAGCGACTTTGTTTTATACTATGTGTAGTGATTTAAAATAAACCCTACGTAATTTACAATCTATGGCGCGGCAATAACGCCATCTAGCCTGAATTCCAGTATCTGCTGAGTCTGAAGTAACGCCATCTAGCGTGAAGTCCAGTATCCAGTCCAGTAAAACATCGTTGTAGTACCATTTTCTTACCACCGGCGCTGCACTTGCGCGAGTTAGAGCGCTTGTAGACGTCCGTTTTTTTCACCGGATAACGGACCGTGTTTTTTGCCGGATTCGCGGTGGTGTATGAATTATAATGAATGTGTGTACATGCACCGGACATCGGTCCGGCGAACAATTTACGCCGGATGCACCACCCCTTCCCCTCGGCGCGACGGACACCGGTCCGGTGTAAGAAATGGCGGTCATCCACGCCAGTGTATTGGTGCGTGTTGACGCTGCCGGACGTATTGCCTGTTTTCTGTTAATTGAGTGCCGTCTACCTGCGTTCTTTTAAAAATGGGTGATATTGACATGGAATTGTTAATAAGTTTGGTTGAAAATAGGCCTGTACTGTGGGACAAAACCCAAGAGTGCTATAAAAATAGACAGTCGAGTTTTGCCGCTTGGAGAGAAATTTGTCTTGCGTTAAATAAAGGTTTTGAAACGATGTCCGAGAAAGAAAAAAATGATTTTGGTAAGTAACATTTTATTTTCATTATTTTTATGCATGTTGATTTTGCCATGGTACACGCCCTACTGGTGACATGAAATACTCTGCATATTTGTTAACCCTCTGCTACTGATGTTACGTATAACAGACACCGAAATATCTATGCATTGTTGCCACGTCGGCAATTCGCGCCTTATCGCTCTGTCTTTCTCTGTACCTTCCCGCGTGGACGCATGCCTCCCGCCAGTGCAGCGACGGAAGCTGCGGCGTGCGCACGGGTGGAGTTAGAGCTCTTTGGTGTCTGCAGGACGTAAGGTCAGTATTAAGTGATGGATCTCGTAGACGTAACGTCAGTAATATTGACAAAACCCCATACTGTCTGCCATACGTAAAGTCACTTAAATAATAGTGTCCACGAGTCGTTACCTCAGTAAAATATTTTTTTAATAACTTTCGCCGGCCGGTCCACTCGCGTAAATGTCGATTCCTCGGGAACTATACCTTTTGCTGGGAGTAAAAGTAGCCTAGTATCTATGTAATACACTATTAGTGTGTTAATGAAATCCATTTCGTACTTTTGACGTCATTGAGTAACAATCATCCAAACATCCAAACACAAACTTTTGCATTAATAATAATAATAATTAGTAGGAAGTAGGATAAATCGTTTATAAGTGCAACTCAGTACATTATTAGGTATTGCTTTTAGATGGCGAGCGAGGCAGAGGCTAGGTCTTTGCGAAAAAGGAGGCCCACGGGATCCGTTAAAATCACAGATGATCAGATTCAGACATGGTTAGAAGAAGAGGACGAACATGAATATAGTGATTTCGATGATGATGTAGCCGACAAGGATTATGTTATTGAAGAAGAGGTGCACGAAAACAGCGAAATGTCAGCAGGCGAAGAAGAAAGTTTAGAAAATGAGAGTATGGATTCCGAGTCAAGAGTTACGAATGAGATTACAAGGGGTACGGAAGGAGAGCAATTGGAAGAAGAAACTAGGGATCCCAATGAAAGAGTACTAACTGAGAGAAGGGAGAGGCACAGTGTGTCAAATCAAAACTGTTATCTTGGCAAAAATGGATTTGTTTGGTCCAAAACTGAATTTTCAAGGACATCACGAACTCCTGCTCATAATATTGTATCTTTACCGAGTCATAATAATCAGCAACAGTTTCCAGGATATGAAAAGCTTTGGGAAAAATTTTTTGATAACGAGATGATCGAAACGTTGGTGGTTTGTACGAATAGGAAGCTTGGAGCATATCGTCAGCAGTTCTCTAACTTTGCTAGAAAAGAACTTAGTGATACCAATGATTTAGAAATCCGATCTTTGCTAGGACTAATATATTACTCATCAATATTCAAATGTAATGATGCTGATTCAAAGTACTTATTCGCAACAGATGGAACAGGCCACGAAATATTTCGGTGCACTATGTCAAAGTACAGATTTAATACTCTACTCAATTGTTTAAGACTAGATAACATTGATGATCGAGAGGAAAGATTAAAAATAGACCCACTCGCTGCTGTGTCATCTTTTTTTAATAAATTCATTGCTAATTGCCAGTCTCATTTTACTCCAGGTCCATACACCTGTATTGATGAAATGTTATTAGCATTCAAAGGTCGTTGCAAATTTATCGTTTACATGCCTAATAAGCCGGCAAAATATGGCATCAAGATAATGGTATTGACAGACGCTCGCCAATTTTACGTTTATAATGCGTACATTTATCACGGAAAAGGATCTGATGGAATTGGACTGACAGAAGAAGAGAAAAAGCTGGCTGTACCTACACAGTCTGTGTTAAGACTAGCGAAGCCAATTGAAAATACGAATCGTAACATAACAGCCGACAATTGGTTTACCTCCATACCTCTAGCAGAAATTTTATTGAAGAGAGGCCTGACCTATTTGGGGACTTTAAAGAAAAATAAACGAGAAATACCACCGCAATTTAAACCAGATAAAACAAGACCTGTTGAGAGTTCTCTTTATGGATTTACCAAAGATTTAACTTTACTTTCTTTTGTGCCGAAAAAGGATAAAGCAGTTGTTCTTCTGTCTACTTGCCACCACAATGCCAGCACTGACGAAATCTTTAACAAACCGACGATGATTGTTGATTACAATCACACTAAAAGTGGTGTGGACGAGGTAGACAAAAAATGTGCCATTTATTCCTGCAGTCGTAAAACACGGCGTTGGCCACAAGCAATCTTCTATCGCCTACTTGATATTGCTGGGGTTAATACATTTGTATTGTACGGCCTATGTGAAGGGGCAAATTTGAGAAGAGGAGATTTTGTATTGAATTTAGCTCGGGAACTAGTCCTCCCTGCTTTGAAACAGAGAGTTTATAACGAAAAGTTGCCCAGAGAACTAAGGCTGACCTTACGTCGTGTATTAGGCCGTGACTTACCTCCTCCACCAACAGCGAGTGTGCCTGAATCATCATCTGCTAGGAAACTGTGTCGTGTCTGTCCAAGTAAATTAAAGCGGCAAACAAGATTTGCCTGTTGTGCCTGCGCAAAACCGATTTGCCTGCAGTGTGCGGCGCAACTTTGTGAAGACTGCAAGAGCGAATTATAAGGCTGATTTAAAAAAAAACTACTCTAAGGATTATAAAGAATTTTTTTTTTTTTGTTAACTCAATGCTAGAAGGTTGCAATTTTAAGTTAAAATTGTTGATTTTTTGTTTCAGTATATATTTTTTTATTTTTAATAAATGGCTGTGTCTAAAGTTCCTAGATGGCGAAGCTAATAAACAACATTGATTATTTTTGTAATCTTTGTGTTTTATTTAATATTTTTAGCTTTTATTAGTTCTATGTGCTTTTAAAAATAATAATTAAATACAAATAGCTAAAAAAATCATGTATTTTTTAAGTAATGGCAACTAAAATGCACGTAAGAGAGACTACTCCTCAGTAGAATAGTTACATGAAACCCACGTCAGTGGCAGAGGGTTAAGAATCATATTTGCTGTTACATTACCTCGTGTTGAATGGGAACGAGGCAAATGGCATAGAGTAGACACCATGTGTGAACTAGCAGTGTCAGTAGCATTATTAGCAATACCCTCTACTTTATGAATTATGTTTTGTAATAAGCAGCATGTTTTTACAATGTTAACAGCAGTATCTGTAGAAACATTTAATGGTCTATGCAAAATCCTCCATTTATTGGATAAAATACCAAATGCGCATTCGACGTAGCGTCGCGCTCTTGTGAGACGATAATTGAATTTTTTTTTTTATTGAGTCAAGTTGATGCCCACCGTAAGGACGAAGTACGTGTTGATGTAAAGCGAAAGCTTCATCAGCAACAAATACATAAGGTAACTCACTGCCTGCACCTGGCAACTGCTTAGGTCGAGGAATATTTAATTTGTCGCCTACTATTCTTTTCCAAAATTCTGTTTCTTTAAATACTGCTGAATCGCATTCTTTGCCGTAGGCTCCAACATCAATAAAAACAAAATTATAGTTTGTGTCTACCACAGCCATTAATACTATTGAGAAATAGTGCTTGTAGTTGAAAAACATTGATCCACTTTCTTCTGGCTTGATGATTCTAATATGTTTTCCGTCAATGCCTCCCAAGCAATGAGGAAAATTTGCATTCGTCTCGAAATTTTTTGCTATTGTTAACCATTCGTCTTCCGATGGTAGTTTCATATAAATTGGAGAAAGGGTTTCCCACAATGCTTCAAATACTTCTTGTACAATACAGCTGATAGTTTTTATACCCATTCTGAAACTGTAATGTAGATCACTAAATGTGTTCCCTGCAGCTAAATATCTGTAACAATTTTTTCTTTTTTAGGCAAAGATATCATAAAAAAATGGAACAATGCAAGAGATAACTGGATGAAATATCACAAAAAAGTTAAGGAATGTAAATCCGGCTCTGGTGCAAAAAGTCTACGAAAATATAAATTCTACGATCAAATGCTCTTTTTGTGTAAAATTGTGACTCGCCGAACAACGGAAGCAAGTATTACATCAGAAAAAAACATCACACAATCTCACAACAAAGAAACTGACTCACAAACCAATAATGACCCTACCGCACCAGCCAATACTACCGATTTAACAAAAACAAGCAAGAAGAGAAAGACAGACTGTAGCGAAGTTGATCGACAAATGCTTACTTTAATTAAATCAGTTGAAGATGAAGACAAGAGTAAGAGTATGTGTTTTTTCAAAGGTATTGCTCCGATTGTAGACAAGTATAGTGATGACGATTATGTTGAATTCCAATATGAAGTCATTAAAGTTATGAGAAATTTAACTCGGAGAAATCAAGCGTCCATGCAGCAGCAAAATTACAATTACAATATTAATCGAGGCTACACTACGGCTACACCCGACTACAGGATACACGAATATCAACCAACACAACCCATTCCATCGACATCCAGGATGCCTCAAGAACTCATGCAGCAAGATGATTCCCAATCTTCAATTATTACTGAATTAAGTTCAATCACATCGCCTGATTATGATTTCGATTTTTCTAAAACTCCTTAATTTATTTTTTGAGTATAATAAAACAATTACTACCTACTAAATTTTGTTTTAATTAATACAGGTAATCAATCCCCTTTTCTATAATTTGAAATTGAACATCTCTTTAACATACTTTATCGTAACGGCTAATCTCTCTGCCGGGGAAATAGATTTACGCATGTCAGTATCCTCGTCTTATTTTATCATATATGGCTGTTAATAATAGTTGAAAGGTTTCTTTCTTCATCCGAAAATAATTGTAAAATTTAGTTTCATCTTCTTCCAACTGCGTAAAAAGAGTTTGAAATGCACCATATTTTTCCCTTTCCAATAATAGAGGATGCACCCACGATGACCTTTTACGTTTTTCTATTTCTTTTTGTTTCTTCTTGTACAAATAGTAGGCCAATACGAGTTTTTTTTTTTATTATTCGACATTTCACACGTGTGTAATCTCTGACTACCAGTTCAAAACTAACGCATATAGACGGCAGTCCATCCATCCGGTAAAAAAATATGTATACAAGGATAGCCGTTTATTGACGGTCCGTTATCCGGTGAAAAAAACGGACGTCTACAAGCGCTCTTACGATGGTAACTTTTCTAGTACGGGCATTGACCCTCTGTTGTACGTTAGTATTTTATTTACTCTATGGTAATATCAAATGGTGGAGAAATTCGCCATTCGAGGCAGAACACGTGATAGCTCAGTTGATTAGAGCACGGTTAAAATAATAGCAACGTTGCGAGTTCTAGTCCCACTCACGCAGTATATTTTTTACACCATTTTTTTATTTGATAGGAATATTATATGATGGATAAATTCGACGTACGCGGTTAATCACTTAATAGCTCAGTTGTTTAGGCTAATGAACATAGTCTTATTTGAACCGAGATTGCGGGTTCAAGTCCCAGCTCACGGAGTAATTTTTTCACCGTTTTATTTCATCTTTTAGTCCTTTGGTGTTGAGAAAGCATGTTACCAGATGGCGCCACTGGTTTGATCTTATGTTAAAGCTACAGTTTCTTATCTATTTCAGTATATACAATATTAATCTATGACTTCATTCACGTTGGGGGAATTCCCGATTCGTTGGGTGCGTTCTGTAAGCTTCCGTAGCATGATAATAATTTGTAGCGTAATTATTCCGAAACTTTCGAAATACGTTAATTACAATATGTGAGTTTTGCGATTGTAAGGTAAATTTAAAAAAGTTTTAGTATGCTCCGTGTTTGAAGACTTACGATTTTCACATACACCAAAAGTATTTAAAAAATTCGGAACGCAGCGAGTAGGCGGACTGTTAATGTCGTTTTATGTTGAGGAAACCCCGATTCGTAGGATGCTATCAGGAGCGTTTTACGACAGTGAATTGAAAAACACTTTGTGTTTTGTGTTTACTCTAAATAGGAGTAGAGTATTAGTTCTTTTTATGAACACTGTCTTGAAAACTTAACGAGAGAATAAATCTTGATTATAAAACAGAATTAAATAAGGTAAGTTTAATAATTATTTGTGACATTATAATTTGACCAATAATAGGTACGAAGATCTTTATTTTTCTGTTTAACTACTTCTTTGTCATAGTTTTTCATTTACACCTTTCTTTCAAGGAACAAAATGTCCGATGAGCCCGTGAAAAAAAAGCATTTGAGCGGTGCAGAAAAACGTAAAAAGCGGCTAGACCAACAAAATAAGCGTGATGAGGTATTAAAGAAGACGCAAAACCTTTTCCAACTTGGATTTGTTCGTCAACCACTCGAAAATCAACCTTTTCCGAGTACGTCTGCTGCTAATCAAACCGGGAGTTCGGAGGCGGACTCAGGAGATATTCTTAGCGAGTGTTCTGAACAGGCTAAAGCGCCCTACTCACACATCTGCCGCAGGGGCAATCTAGGGTGTAGGAGTGGGGATGACCCTTAATTGCATCCTTAATTGTGATGTGTGTAGGCATGCAGGGGCAATTTGGAGGATTGGCCCTGCGGCAGGGCGGCAGGAGCGCGAGACCATCCTTGATCCCTAAGTCGTACCTGCCGTCGCTGCGTGTGTAGCGCGATTGGGGCAATTTCTCAGTCAGTTTGTCAGTATCTGTCACACGGAGTGCACGTATACATAGCGTACAATCAAAATGGCGGCCGACAACGAACGCGAAGTTTGGACGCGAATTATAGAAGTTTATAAAGACCGACCTCACATGTGGGATAAAAATCATAAACATTATTTTAACCGCGACTCAAGGCAGCAAACATTCACACTAATGTTTGAAATTTTTGGGGAACTCAAAACCAACATGGATCTGCCGGCTTTCAAAAAAAAATTTGAAAATATGCGGACATCCTTTTTTCGAGAGTTAAAAAAGGTAGGTATTTTTAATTAAGTAATGATTATTCAAAATTGTGTTTTGAATTTATTTTTTTAGTAGGTATTTGTATTTCATTTCAATGTGTTATCTTTTTTAGGTTAATTCTTCAAAACAAACAGGATCTGGCAGCGATGATGTGTACAAACCATCTCTTTGGTATTACAATCTCTTTACTTTTATTGAAGAGACTACTGAACTATCTCGCACGGGAGTAGATACCATGGACTCTGACGAGGTAATACTTAAAATAAAACAAGAATAAAATCACTTGGCACAATTATATATATTTATTAGAATTACTTCTAAATATTAGGTATAAGTACTTACTTAAGTATTTCATCAACATTAAAACTATTTTAATGCTCTTATATTACTCTTAACATGTGTTCTTGAAAATCAACACTGCCTTGTCCGTTAAAATACGACATAAATTGACTTCTAACGTAGTTTCCTTCATCGTTGCGCTGTTTTTCATTTCTTTGCGCAACTGATACTAATTCGAATGATTCTGCCCGCCAATCACCTGGTCGATAAGTTCGATCGTTTGTATTTTCAGAATCTGTACATGAATTTGTCAAATAGATTTTTGATTTTGTTCTTAAAAAATTGTGTAAAGCGCAACATGCTAGAACAATAGCATCGACGTTCTCAACATTTACACTTATTTTTTGGCGAAATATCCTAAAACGTGTTGCCAGTATCCCAAAAGCATTTTCTACTACCCGTCTTGCCCTAGATAATCTATAATTAAATATTCTTTGTTCATGGTTTATATTCTTGAATGGATAGGGCTTCATCACGTGTCTGTTGAGAGAAAATACACTGTCTCCTACAAATACATAGGGCACTGTAATATTACTATTTGGTAACGTTGAAGCTGGTGGTAGGTTTAACTGGCTTTTCATTAGTTTTTCATGAAATTTTGTATGTTGTATTACACCACCATCAGAGACGCTTCCATTTATGCCAGTGTGTACATACATAAACTCATAATTTGCATTAACAATGGCAAAAAGTACTACACTAAAAAACTGTTTATAATTAAAAAAACACGAGCCACTACCAGGGGGCTTTTCTATAGCTACGTGTTTTCCGTCCATTGCTCCAACACAGTGACTGAAATTCCATTTTTCTTCAAACATTTTAGCTGTGTTCTTCCATTCAGTTTCCGATGTGGGCATCTGAAACAAACAGTAATTGAGAAATTTAATATTTCAGGTTTCACAGAGTTTGGAATTGGATGAACCATCTGGTAGTCAATCACTCAACCTAAAACGTCCAAGTAAGCTAGACAAAACAGAAGAAGAACCTGCCCCAAGAAAACCGCGATTAAGCTTACAAAAAAAACAAGAGAAACTATTTGATACTGCTCAAAAACTTCTTACCTCTACAGATGAATGGGAAGTCATAGGAATGGGCTATGGTATTCAAATAAAAAATTTAAGTAAACACCAGCAAGTTGTTGCAAAAAAATTAATATCTGAAGTCATTTTCTATGGGCAACTTGGAAAACTAACAGAAGAATCGTCAATCACTTTGAAAAACCAATATCATAATCCGTACATTCATTCAGTACCTATTAATACTCTTACACCATCCCCACAATATCAATCCTACGCATCTGCTCCTACTCCATCCCCACAACATCAATCGTACGCATCTGCTCCTACTCCATCCCCACAACATCAATCCTACGCATCTGCTCCTACTCCATCCCCACAATATCAATCCTACGCATCTGCTCCTACTCCATCCCCACAACATCAATCGTACGCATCTGCTCCTACTACTCCATCCCCACAACATCAAGCCTATGCATCTGTTCCTACTCCTACACAATCCTCACAACTTTCTGAGGTTCAATATGATGATATTACCATTGATTTCCCTAACACTACTTTTAGTAATAATAATAATTTAGTGGAAGGTAGTTTCACTAAAGTTAAAGATTTTCTTATATTTAAACACAAAAAGTAATTAAAATGATAATGTCCTATCCTTTAAAATTCTCACAATTAACTAAATATTTGGAAACTGGGTACCCATAACTTGTTACCGTATTAATAAAAAATATATCACCGACTGTGATTGTTTTTTTTGTGGTTGAATCTTGGTTGAGTACTTACAAGAAAAAACAGTTTATCTAGAATTTCGGGAAATTAAATTTCTAACATGTAGGTTTACTTTTTATAATTAGACTTTATATAAACTTACCTTTATATAATGTTTCAGACAATTGTAAATCGCCCAACAAGTCTCAGGTATCATTGTTGACATCAATTGTGGTGATATGATACAACTAAATTTCAAATCCTCGTAGGTTTGTCCACTGGCCAAAAACCGAAGCGTAGCAATTAATCGTTCTCTAGCGCTTACGGCATTCCGCATCAATGTATTTTTTTTTTTATAAATGGTGCCACCAATGCAAGAAGCTCTTCAAAAGAGTCAAAATCCATCCGTAAAAAGGTATTGAAGTCATCTACTTCCAGTTCTTTTATAATATTCATGTGGCATAACTCACTTCTTTTCAGTAGCCATTTCTTCACCCAGTATCTCCTTTTCCTTTTTTTTTTGAGGTAGCACCACAGAAAGCGCCAAGGCTACTCCAATCTTTTGATTGGTCGATAATACAGGTGCCATTCTCAACACGTATGCTCAGCTCAGCTTAATCGGAAACACTGCACGGCAGGCAAGTGTGTAGAGATACTCCCGATATCGCCACAACCGACATGCACCCTAGATTGCCCCTGCGGCAGGTGTGTGAGTAGCGCCCTTAACCCGTATCAAGAAACAGCTACTTTAGCAAGTGCCGAGGCAAGTGAGGCTGAGAACGTCGTCCAGTCACCACAACTAAACGTAGCCTATCAAGTTGTAGAATACCAGAACGACATTGGCTTGTGGCAAAATATTACCAAAGAAATACAAGATTATTGGTGTATCAGAGATTTTAACGAATGTCAACACTTTGACAGTGATTTTTCTGCTTCAAGCCGTCAATACGAAGACAGCAAAAGATGTTTTTCTCAGTCAATGTTTTTTCGTAAACATATAAGTGGCAGTAAAATGAAACGAGAGTGGCTCATGTATTCTCCATCGACTGGAAAAGTATACTGTTTACCATGTGTTATTTTTGGTGGCGTTGAAAACCAATCACAGTTTCAAACAGGATTTTCTGATTGGAAAAACGCATCGCATAGAATTCAATCCCATGCGAATACAGGAACGCACCAAGAATGTGTACAGACTATAGTTGTAAAACCCCCGTTAATAACGGTTAATTAACCAAATTTTTGGTTAGCTACCAATACAATGCGGTTATTAACGGTTAATTATCCGACTGCGACCATGAAAAAGGGTTAAGTTTTTAAGTTTAAGTTTAACGTAAACGTAGATAATTCACGTATGTAGGTATATTATCTTTATATTATACTTGATTGTTTTAGTTTTTCGTGTGTGCAAGTTGATAACACTGGTACTAGTTTTTCAAGCTGCTTAATGGCATCTAGCATATCTTAACGACTATCATCTAATGATGCCAGCCAGGACCAACGGCTTAACGTGCCTTCCGAAGCACAGAGGAACTCGAGATATATGTTTGCCACGTAACATGCGTAATTGTTTGTACGGGGGCAGCGAGAGGCACGCGGGGGTTGAACGGCCCGTTGCGCCGCCAACACGAACTCACTTGACGGAGCGGCAACGACGCCGATCGAGCACCGCGCAGATAGAAACAAGCTGTAATTATCGGGCGGTGTCGTGCTATCTCGCTCACACATTTTCTCTGCTAGGTAGCGGCGGCGGCGCACGCCGCGTGTCTTTAGTATGGCGGTTGCAGCGAATATAAGCGTAGGTACGTGCGTTTGTTATTAACGTTGTAGTGCGAAGCAAACTAACTATGCCGCGTTGTACTGGCACTGTTTCGGAAAAATTTTTAATTATATCGGAGAGTGGTAGCAAAAACCATGTGACTTGTAATTACTGTAACGTGCAAAATAAATCAGCCCAAGCAACTAGACTTAAAGAACATATATTAAAATGTAATAAATGTCCGATTGAAGTTAAAAAAAGGTTTCGTCCTGAAAAAAACTAATCAACGTGCCAGTGCCAATATTTCGCCAACTAAATAAATAAAAAATAAAATAAAAATGTTTTTATTACGTTAACAGAGGTGATCTTACGTCTATAGGTGTTGAAGTCTCCTTTTAGGCTATCAAAGATGCCTGTGCCAGGAGGCTTCGCTCTTCTTTATCTACATTTACTTAAGATCTATTATAACAACATTTTACATTTAATATAAAGATATGGGTGTGTTGTGTGTGTTTGAGTGTGTATCTATATATGTAAGTGTGTGTGAGTGTATGTGTGTGACTGAGTGTGTGTCTGAGTGTGTGTGTAAGTGTGTGTGTGTGTTAGTGTGTGTGGGTGGGTGTGTATGTGTACGTTCGTATCTGTGCGTTTATTACTGCAAATGTATATGTGCTGATCCGTAGTTTGAATTTTATTTATTATATTTTATTTATTTATATTACATTTAGCCTATTTCTAACAGCGATTCAGTTTCCGAATAGTTTAAGGTTTTTATCCACTCATTAAGGTTATATTTAATCACATGATAAGTTTTTGAGTATATATCTAGTTTTTTATTAATTTTATTGTATAAGTAGCAGGAACGTTTAGTATATTGAATACTGGCAAAGTCTGTTTTTGTGAATGGTACTTTAACTACATCGTGCTTTCTTCTTTTCTTTAATTGGTTTATATCAAAGGTCAAGGTTTTGTGCTTTTTTAGGAGCAGCTGTATGATGTACAATTTGCGAATAGTTAATAAATTACAAATTTGGTATAATGATTCGGTAGGGAAACGTCGTTTTTTAAAAAACATTACCTTCAATAAACCCCTTTGAGCTCTCTCTACTTCTAAGAAGCGAGTTTTATATGCGCCTCCCCAGACTGGGATACAGTAGGTAACTATAGACTGCACCAAAGATTTGTACACGTCAATTAAGAGATTTTTTGTTTTCTTGGTATCACTGGTTATTTTAGGTTTGGGGACTATGTATCTCAAATGTTTAAAAAGCCAGCAGAATTTTCTGATCCTTGAGGATATAAGCTCAATTTGCGGATACCAAGACATCCTCTGGTCCAATATTACACCTAGATATTTGACTTGTGTCATTTTACTTATAGAAGGGCAGTTACATTGATTTGTCAATTGTTTATAATTGCAAGTGTGAATTTTTATATTCAAATCATTAACAGGTTGAGACGAGTTTTGTATAGAAAAACATACGTAATTTGTTTTATTACAATTTAGTGTAAGTAGATTATTTTTTAGCCAAACTGCAACTAAAGCCATGCCTTTTTCTGTTTGTTCTTTTACATTTTCCCACGATTTTGCAGTAAAAACGATAGCAGTATCGTCAGCGTAGCAGAAAATTTTAGCATTAGGGATTTTTTGATTACACAGATCATTTATATAAATAAGGAACAGGGTAGGACCGAGAACACTACCTTGTGGTACGCCAAAAGATACGCCCACCTCTTCACTGCAAAACTGTTCAAGTTTAACCCTTTGCTTCCTATTTGATAAATAATCTTTAAAAATGGAAAGTTGCGCACCTCGCACTCCCATCTTTTCCAGTTTTTGTATAAGGATGGGGACAGAGACGGTGTCAAAAGCACTTTTTAAATCTATAAAACAAGTTATACATTTATCACCTTTGTCTACTTTTTCTGTTATTAATGTTGTTAAAGATGTTACAGCATCCTCAGTAGATACCCCTCTTCTAAAACCAAATTGGTTTGGTGATATTATGTTATATTTAGTTAAATAATTAAGTAGTCTGTTATTTATTAATTTTTCTAATATTTTTGCTATTACTGGTAGAACTGAGATAGGCCTATAGTTACTCACTTCATCTCTGTCCCCACTCTTATATATAGGTGTAATAATTGATTTTTTCAGAAGTTCAGGGAAGGTACCAGTACTGAAGCAGCGATTTGCTAAGTGAGTTATTATAGGAATAATCTCATTTTTTATATATTTCAGATATTTAGTTGAGATGTTATCCCATCCAGGAGCACTGTCCGGTTTAAGACTCATGATTATATTATTTATCTCCTCATGGTCAGTGTCTATCAAAACAAAAGATTGTTGTTGGGAAGGTAAATTGTTAATATAATTATCAAGATCTTCCTTGTCTATATTGTTTTGTATTTCTTTAGCAAGTCGCTTTCCCACACCAGAAAAATAGTCATTGATGAAGTTAGCCGATTCAATAGGGGTTGATTTAATGTGGATTAATTCCAGGTGAGATTTATTATTTTTATTTGTATGTGTTATATTTTTTATATTTTTCCAAAGCTGTTTGTTATCATTAGCAGATTCAATCAATAGTTTTCTCTCATAATTTCGTTTAACCTTTTTTAATAGGTGGTTACAAAAATTTCTATAACGAGTATATGTAATTTTTTTAATTTCATCAAAAGGGTTATCTCGCAGTTGTTTTTGTAATTTGTTTCGATTTCTGATACATCTCAGTAAACCAGTAGTCATCCAAGGTTTTATTATGCGTCTATTTTTAGGAATATTTATTGTTTTTGTGTTTAGTTTTATTGAGTCAATAAGTTTTTCTAGAAGCGACTTAATGATTAAATTAGGGTCGTCACTATACAATAATTCAGACAATTTTTTTTCTTGTAAATATTTTAAGGCCATTTCAAAATTAATAGAACTTTTAGTTTTTGAAGCAATATTGTTAAGTTTTGTTTTTGATAGTTTTAGAAAAGTAGTTGCATGATCTGTGATTGTAGTGTTTAAGATTGCAATAAATGCGGATACCTTTTTTTTATTTATTTTTAACATGAAATGATCCAAACAACTATTTTTCCTGGTTGGTATTGTATGCCCTGGTAGGATACCGTGCACAGACAACATTTCGAGATAGTAAACCCTATTTTTGTATTCGTGTGGCTGTTCTTGCTCTTTCGGTATAAGATTGATATTTATGTCTCCTGCAACAATAATGTTTTTTTGAGTTTTTAATGTATCAATGTAGGTACATAGTGAATTTGTGAAGTTTTCTGCATTTTTATTTGACGGAGATCGATAAATACATAAAATAATATTATTTAGTATATCTAGCTGTAAACATGATGCATCAACTAGTTTTATTTCTTTGACCTTATTGAAAAGCGTGTCTTTAATATATACCACAACACCGTCATTTTGATTAAGTAGGTTTGACGTCAAATGTGAACAGTAATTTCTTAATGTTGGTATAGGTTTATTAGAATCCAGGCGGCATTCTGTTAATATTAATACATCAGGTTGAAAATTAAATTGGGCAAGATTCGCAGTAAAATCGTGAAAGTTGTGGTAAACACTTCTAATATTTTGTGAGAAAATGGTAAGGTCAGATCTATTGAAATTACAAAACTTGTTTAAGTCACATGCATCACATTGTACAGATTGGGCTGGATTTGTTTTATCTATGTCATTTATTGTATGTATTAAATCATTCATATTGAAATATAGAATAATAGACCATACTTATCGCGATCTGAGTAAGTTTATTTGATATGTTCTGAGATGTAAGGTGAAAATATTTATGTAAAAATGTATTTACTCTATTTAATATGTTATTATTGAAGTAATCTGAGAGAAACATATTTGTTATCATATAATTTAGCGAGATGATAGTAGTTAATTGATTTTTATGTAGGTACGTAATGAGTAAAAGGTTATCTTTATATATCTGTATGCCAGTGAATATATAAGCTATTGAATTTTTATAAAAAATAGTTTTGCGGTTATGTAACTCAAACTCAATATAACAACATAGCTTTGCAGCTCCCGATCGTATAAATGAGTAGTGTATAACGGTAACTTTGTGACATGTTACACTTTTATTTTTGCCAGTTGAATGTGTCAATAAAGTACTGTCGTAACTGTACAGGAAAAGTTTACATTTATGTGTGTATAGCATTTTGAAACCTTTTATAAATGTGTTATGTATAATATGTAATATAATAGGATTTAATGATTTATATAAGAAAATATTTATGTGTTCGAATGTGTTTATGATATGTCGTGGTACATGATGTATAATGTGGAATGTATGAGAGGAATGAATGGAATGAAATATGATTATAGTTATAAGTGTCCATGACACAGATCTAATAAATAAAAACAAGTGTTTTTTACAGAAAGCAAAACCGCAAGTTATATAAAAAAGTAGTCACTTATCAATAAGTAGTTGTTGAATATGCGATTCACTCTTGACATGAATAATTTCAGAATTAGGGTTCAGTCTTATGTATATACGGCCGAAAGATGACCAACAGAATCTATATTTTTTTGTTGTGGCAAGGTCGCGGGCGAGGAAGAATAAACGAGCAGCCTTTGGAGTGAGGTGTTCCGAGACATATACCGGGGTGTCCTCCGAGGTGCGGAAACCCAGATGTTTGGCACAGATCTTTGTTTTTTGCCTCGTATTAAAAGTCTTACATGATTTAAGTATATCATTTTTCAAAAGAGTCGATGAGGTTTCTACTACTATAGGCGAGTTTTTACTTGTACTGTTCTTCCCTCGAACACGATATATATCTTTTATGTCAGAGTTTTTTAATTGACTACCGGTGTTAGTGGCAAGGGTACATACCATCTCAATCAGATCTTCTTTTGTTTCATTTACCTTCTTTGGGACATTTTTTAGCTCAAAGTTGGTTTTCCTGCTATCAATTTGCAGGTTCTCAATCCTGTCCTCCAACATGGCAATATATTTACGATCTTCTCTTCTTTCTTCTTCCAATATACCTATTTTTTTCTTAAACTCTTCGTTTTGCATCGACAAAAAAGCTACTGATTTTTCTATGTTTGTGTTTGTTTCTTGAATTTCATTTAACGTGGTAGCATTTTTTTTAAATTCCTGTTCTTGGGAGAACATTAATTTAGAGAACATTTCCTTCATCTCCTCCCTAAGTTTACTTATTTCATGATCTTCATCTAAATGTTTTCTTTTTCTTCGTGTTTGAACAAAGTTTGGTGGGGTGGATTGATGGCCAGACGTTTGCATTTCAGAGTCCGATAATGATTTATCAGGACTTCCCATTTTTATCAGTCAAATATCCGCGCACAATAAAGTATCTCCAATGTTGGTAAGAATATTCTGCCGTACGTAGGTAATAACGATTTCGCACAAAGAGGCCAATAATTGAATTTCGTAGCAACCCGTCGTCGTAGCAAGTGGCAGAATAATAATAGCTCGCGTAGCAGTAGGCCCGCTCACTGTGGTCAGTAGAATCGTAGCATTCGTAGCGTAGCACGTACTTCATGCGGTGCGGTCTTCGTAGCTAGCTCGGAGTTCGTAGAAGCAGGCTGCAGTCCGGTGCAAGAAAGAGACAAAAAATTGCAATTGTCTCTTATCCTAGCGGTGAGGTGAGAGGTCCCCGCGCTCGCTGCAACGAGCCGCACAGAAAGATATTGTCGCGCAATGGAATATTTTAAATTGAAGGTGATGAACTGTTCACACTGATTTCGCACTTATGTTAATGCACTTAATGAACTTATTTGCTTGCACTTTTTTATGATTTTAGCATAGAATTAGCGACACGTCCACTCGCAAACAAGTCACCGGGCGAAGAGCAAACTACACAGCTATTAGGTCCTTACATATGAAATTGCCGATTTTTAATACTGGCAACTTTAAAATCAAATATCTTGCGTTTCATTAGGAATTCCAAATTCAAATTTATTGCGAAATAAAGCCAGAAAAATATTGTTTTAAAATTCGTATTTCATTTGTTTTAACCCTCTGCAACTGATGTGGTAGTCCCACAGACACCGCACAATCGAAAACCTTCTCTAGTAACATTATTTTACGAGATTTGTTTGCCGCGTTCCAAGTACCTTCTTAGGGTGCCCAGTGCTGCCCGCTAGTGTGGCGGGAGCGGTTGCCGAAGCAAGACGTGAGCGCGTAGGCGCTGCGGTGTCCACCAGTCTACCACGTCAGCATTACGGTAAGTTTCTGTCAGACTACCACGTCAGTAAAATTGTAAAATTTCCATAGTGTCTGTTAGACTATAACGTCAGTAAATTTTATATTTATAATATAAACTTTGCAAAAGTATACTAATAATATAATCATGAAAGTGTATTTGTTTGCCTTGTTATAGTTTACAACCTGGAGACTAACGTAGGCTACTTTTAGTCCTGGGTAAACGTGTTCCACAGACCAGTAACATCTAGTATTATCTATATATTTATATACTAAATTAATTATTTATTATTATGTAAATACCTACCTACATACTTATTAATTACCGAATTAATTTATATTTACCTTGGTATTATACTAAATATAATTTTATTTGTTTTTATATTTACTTATTTTATTGTTTCAGTTTATTTTACAATAATATTTTATTCTGCAGGTTATTTATAAAAAAACAATATGGATCGACCGTCAACATCAAAAAGAACATCTGCTGGGAAGTTTGCTACGGCATCAACTGATCAACAAATAGAAGAATGGCTTGAGCAAGAAGAAAATGAGGATTTTAGCGATTTGGATGAAGATTTGGACCCTAATTACGAACCAGAGGCGGAGTATATTGAAGACGACGAAATTAATTTGGAGGAAGAACAGGAATTTAGCGTATCTACGACAGAAAGGCAGCAGCCCCAAGAAGTACAACTCCCATCTAGTGCAGACGTATTCAAAGGTAAAAATGGATATATTTGGAACACTCAAGAACGTCCTAGGACATCAAGAACGCTATCACACAATATTGTAAGAATACCGAGTCGTCGCACAAATATGACACGATTCGAGGGTTATTTGGAACTGTGGTCAAAATTGTTTGACCAGTCTATGATGGACAGTTTAGTCGAACATACTAATCGAAAGCTAAGTTTGTACCGCTTAAAATTCAAAAATAGTAGTCGACTTGAGCTAAAAGATACAAACGAAACTGAAATGAAGGCATTTATTGGCTTATTATACTATTCATCAGTACTGAAATGCAATGCCTCTGATGCCAATACCGTTTTTGCTACTGATGGTACGGGTCATGAAATATTCCGGTGTGTTATGTCTAAGTACAGGTTTTCTAGTCTGATAAACTGTTTGAGATTTGATAATGTAACCACAAGGCAAGATCGATTGAAGGAAAATCCATTAGCTCCAATTTCAGACTTTTTTGATAAATTTATTTCTAATTCACAGCGTCTATATTCCCCAGGTGCGTATTTATGCATTGATGAAATGTTAGTCCCATTCCGAGGCCGTTGTAAGTTTGTAATATATATGCCTCAGAAGCCGGCAAAATATGGGATTAAAATTATGATTTTGTGTGATGCTCGTACATATTATACTTTTAATGCCTACATTTATCATGGTAAAAATTCAGATGGCATTGGCCTCTCAGACCAAGAAAAGAAAATGGCAGTGCCAACGCAATCGGTATTGAGGCTTGCTAAGGTTGTAGAAGGCTCAAACCGCAATATTACTGCTGATAATTGGTTCAGCTCTATTCAACTTATGGAAGCTTTATTAAAAAAAAATCTAACATACTTGGGAACTATGAAAAAAAACAAAGGGGAAATTCCTCCGTGCTTCTTACCGGACAAAAACAGAAATGCTGAAAGTTCTTTATATGGTTTCACAAAAGACTTTACTATGTTATCTTACGTACCAAAAAAAAATAGAGCTGTCGTTTTAGTGTCTTCCTCCCATCATATTCAGGAAAATGATCCTGTTTCAAATAAACCAGTAATTATAGCTGATTATAACCATACCAAGGGTGGCGTCGATGAAATTGACAAAAAATGTTCAGTATACTCAAGTGCTCGGAAAACTCGTAGATGGCCAATGGCAATCTTTTTTAGAATGCTAGATATTATTGGTGTAAATTGTTTCGTTTTGTACCAATCATGTGAAGATTGTGATACTAACATGAGAAGGGGTGTATTTCTACAAAATATGGCAAGACAGTTAGTCTTGGACCATATGAAAATGAGGGCCTATAATGAAAGGTTGCCCAGAGAATTGCGGATGACCATTTGTCGAGTTTTGGGAAAAGATCTGCCCCCTCCACCTCCGAAAATTAACACTGTTCATGCTGGGGGAAGAAAGTTGTGCTCTATTTGTCCCACTAAACTAAAGCGTCAAACTAAATACGTGTGTTGTGATTGCTCAAAACCTATCTGCTTGCAATGTTCGAAGCCTATGTGTGAAAATTGTCAATTAAAATTGTAAAACTTTGAGACTGAATAAGTTATGATCTCACGGTTAGATTTATAAGATTTCTATTTTGTATGTTGATTATATAATGTTAATTATAAAAACTTTAAGAAATGTTAGAAAAATTGTTTCACTTTTTTATTTTTGAGACTTGAGAAGAAGACTGTCTTATTTTTTGTTCTTTAAGTGCCATTTGCAATAAAGGCTGTGATTACGTAAATATGACTTTTATTTCACTTGTTTTTCTTTTAATATGTTCTTTGATATATACATTTTATTTAAAGACCAGTAAAACAGGTTTCCATGGGATATTACAAGAGGTGGTTAAGTAAAAGAAGGTGTCTGATAGTCTACCACGTCAGCGAAAATGGGGAAAAAAGTCCACGTCAGTTGCAGAGGGTTAACATCATTTGTTTGAGTTTCAACATTGCTATAACAACAACTATGGACAAATTGAAAATTCGCGGTATTTACGAATACAAGTTCCACCGTGGCACCAGTGCTGCAGAAACGACTCGAAGAATTAACGACGTGTATGGACCAGGCACCGCTAACGAACGAACGGTGCGTTTTTGGTTTCAACGTTTCCGTTCTGGAAATTTCGATTTACACAATGAGCCTCGTGGACGACCTGATACTCAAGTGAATAACGAAGAATTGAAGGCGATAGTGGAAGCGGATCCATCTCAAACCACTTCTGAATTAGCAGCAGCCTTCGGCGTAAGTGACAAAACGATACTTATCCACTTGCGCCAAATCGGAAAAATTAAAAAACTTGAAAAGTGGGTTGAAAATTGACTGAAGCAAACCAACAAACACGCGTTGCTTGCTGCGTTTCTTTGCTTAATCGTCACAATAATGAGGGGATTTTGAACCGTGTCGTGACTTGTGATGAGAAATGGATCCTGTACGATAATCGGAAGCGATCATCACAATGGCTTGACCCTGGAGAACCGGCAAAACCTTGCCCTAAGCGAAAACTGACCAAAAAGAAGATTCTGGTTAATGTTTGGTGGACCAGTGCTGGTGTTATCCACTACAGCTTCTTGAGATCAGGCCAGACGATTACTGCAGACTTGTATTGCCAACAATTGCAAACAATGATGGAAAAGCTCGCCATTAAACAACCGAGACTGATGAATTGCTCTAGCCCACTGTTCCTTCAGGATAACGCTAGACCACACACTGCACATCAAACGATCGCCAAGTTAGAGGAGCTGCGACTGGAAACTCTGCGTCACCCACAATACTCTCCAGATCTTGCCCCAACCGCTTACCACTTTTTTCAAAATTTGGATAACTTTTTACAAGGAAAAAAATTCAAATCCGATGAGGCAGTCAAAACCGCCTTCAAACAGTTCATAGACTCTCGCTCCCAGGATTTTTTTTCCAAAGGTATCAATGATCTGCCTATAAAATGGCGGAAGTGTATCGATAACAACGGCGCATACTTCGATTGATTAAATAATAATTTCATTAAAAAAAACTTGTTTCACTTTTTTTATACTGAACGGCAATTTCATATGTAAGGACCTAATATATCACCTATATCCAGATCATCCACCTCGACGTCTGACTTTTTATCAGCGAGTACATCAAATGCAACCACCACTTACGCCGTAGAAAATGCATCGCCGCCATCCGACTTACAGTTCTCAACAAGTGAAGTTTCATCTGTTAGCCATGGAGACATTGAGGCTGGTTTCAGAGCGACGCGTCTCGGCAGCGCTGCCCAGCCGCGCGCGCCTCGCATTACACTAGATTGTATGTAGCGTTTCATAGTGACGCGTCTTGGGCCGCGTCTCGGCCGCGCCGCGGTCGGATCTCCTTCGATTGCCAGTAGCGTTTCAGAGCGACACGGTGCGGACGCGCGGCTGCGTACAGTCCAAATTTATGTATTCCTCTACGTGACTGAAAATGGATGACTTTATCGACACGGGGCGACTGATTGATGAAGTTCGTCATCGAGAATGTTTGTGGAATGCATCTGATGCGAATTATAAAAATAGGGACGCGAAAAATAAAGCTTGGGAAGAAATCGGGATAGAATTGTTCGGAGAAAATTTCACTGCACAGAAAGGTTGGTAGAAAAACATTTATTAAGTAATTATTTAAACATTACAATCATTTTTGAGAAAGAATTAAATATTCTCCTTCTTATTTTTGTGTAAGAAGTAAGTAGATACATAGTATAATACAATATTTAAAAAAAATTACGAAACTTAAGATAAGTACCTACTAAGTAGGTAGGTACAACCCGTTCGCGCTAAGTTTGCCGCTGGCGATATGACGTCGAATGGTTTTTCTGTGATTAAACGCAATAATTAATGTGTCTAATTTTACCCAAATACACAATTATTATATAAAAAAAGTATATTTAGGTAAAATTAGACACATTGATTGCGTTTAATCACAGAAAAACGAGTCGACGTCATATCGTCAGCGGCAAACTTAGCGCGAACGGGTTATACTATTATCTACTCAGTGCAGTCGATGTAATAGGTACCTAAGTATCTAATCTACCTACTTCGTCGAGTACTTAGGTTTCCTTAATGGTAGGTACTATAAACCTATAAGTACACTATTACATCGTACCTAGGTATTTTAAATCACAGAAACTTGCAAATCAAAACACTAAAATATAGATCTGTCTTGCCATGATACACGGCCAGTGGGTGATACGAAATAATCAGCGAATACATCGCGTAATGTATTTCCTGACATAGTAACTGGTTCAGCATCTAAATCAGTCATTCCCGTTATAGTTAATGTATGGTTTACATTGTAGCCGTCACGTACTCTAATAAAATTATGCAATACGCAACATGCTTGTACTTTCGTTTTTGCAACAGGAAAACTGACACTCATAGGGGTATGAAACACTCTAAATTTGTTAGACATTATTCCAAATGTTGATTCTATGTATCTTCTAGCGCGACTCAAACGGTAATTGAAAATTTTCTTTTTGTAGGTCATATTGAATCTAGTATAAGGTTTCATTACGTAGTTTGATATTCCAAATGCACCATCGCCCACTATTATATGTGGTACATTAAAATTAGTGGTCGGCAGAGGCTTTGGACTAGGTAGACCCAAGCTCCTTCGTTCTAAGTTCCTAAACAATGAACTCTCTTTAAATATAGCAGAATCTGAGTTTTTCCCACACGCCCCAATGTTGACATAGGTAAAACAATAATTTGTATCACACATTGCCAAAAGGACAATAGAATAAAAGATTTTGTAATTATAAAACATCGAACCTCCGCCTGCAGGATTTATAATCCGTATATGTTTACCATCTACTGCCCCACAACAATTGGGAAAATTTGCATACATTTCAAATTCCGCACTAATACGCTGCCACATTTCAGTAGTTGGTTCAGGTATACACTCATAACGTAGCATCTGCCATACAGCGGAGCAAACTTCCTTGACTATTAGACTTAGGGTACTAATTCCCATTCTGTATGTGGTGGACAGATCGGTAAACGAATTGCCTGTTGCCAAATACCTGGAAGTAAAAAAGAATAATTAGGTACCTATTTTACATTAGACTGTTAAAAGTGCATAAGTACCTAACCTAATAAGTTTATAATTAGTAATAATTTTAAATAATGCACGTAGATATAAACAATGCACGTAGGTAAGTACCTACTTAGGCAGGTTAACTTTGCCACCTTTACCTATAATTGAAAAATGTTTATTGTTTTGTTCCATAAATCAGTATTAATTTTTAGTAAATAAGTACCTAGGTATATATAGTCAAAGCTTTACACTTTTAAAAACGTTCTCCCCGTAATGTAGGTATAACGCCGTAGTACATCAGAGCTCAACTTTAACTGGTGGTGTAAAGCTTATTGTGTCTTTTGAGTGTACTTACACATAACTTTCGTGCCTCGCTCAGCCCACCCCCGATACAAACCACACGACATGACACGACGGACGACTTACGCGGAACGTGGGCGGCCTGATACCTACATCTTCCTAGTTCCAAGTCATGCACATTGCTAGTGTACCTACCTACAGCTAAGAGCTCGTCAAGCTTGACACTTTAGACTGTTGGTGGTGGCGGCTCCATACTTATTTAGGTATTAGTAGTGTTCAGTTTAACCTGGTAGTGTAAAGCTTGACGTGCTCTTGACTATAACTACCTAAGTAGGTACTAAAAATGTCAGCCATAAACCTCCTAATAGGGTAAATATGCCTAATCTCGGCCCCCGCCCTAAAGTCGGCCCTTTTTACGGTTTTGGCTTGCTTTTGTAAAATACCGCAAAAAGTCACAACTTTTTCATTCTGTCTTCATCCTAATCATATTAGCTTCCTTAGGAAACAAACATGACCCCTGTAAATGCCTCATATTTCGAGCAATTAACGTCAGTTTAAACCGCGACGAACTGTATGGCACCGTGGTACAGCAGTGGTGATGGTGAGCGAGGCGGCGCACGGCGGCGCGGGCGGCGGCGGCTGTAGCGGCGCGTTCAAAGACGGGCGGCTCCTTTGTAGACGCCGCCGCGCGCGCCGCACGCCGCGCCGCGCCGCCCCGCGCCGCCCCACTCGCCACTGCCGACATCTAGTGTTGCCGAACCATGGGCGTATCCACGGTGGGGCATTCTGTGAATAATGTATTATAGTCACCCAATATAAATAGGTATGTTTTTATTTATTACAGATAAACAAATACGTCTGAGATGGAAATCAGCGAGAGATAGATATTATCGAACCAAATTAAGTATGAAAAATACGCCCTCAGGAAGTGCAGCAAAACATATTAAGTACATTTTCTTTGAGCAAATGAGGTTCCTTGACGCTATTTCAGAAAATATAGTAACTGAATCTTTAAGTGATAATCAGTCGATCATATCCCATGATTCGAGTAATGATGCCCATAATGAGCCGGCTACCTCTGAGAATACTTCAAACCGTCCTCCGCTGCAAGACCAACAGACTCGAAACAATCAAGATACGCCCACATGGGCAAAACGAAGGAAAATTCGCTCGCAGCAAGAATCACAGCCAACCCAATTTGAAAAAGAATTGCTTACAGTATTAAATAATAATATTAACGACATAAATCCCGACGATATGGCATTTTTTAATTCTCTTGGCCCTATTTTAAAGAGTTTTAGTTCCGTTCAAAAGTTAAATTTTCGCACAAGGGTTCTAGAAATTATAATGGATATTTCGACCACGACTAGTCAAACACCCAGTTATATACCAACACCACGTAATTATTCTGCGGCTCCAACAAATCATCAATATTACGAACCCACAAATGATCTTCGAAGGTTTAGATTAAGAAATTACAATAGCACTAATGACACAAGTCGAGGAGATTATCAAACAACACTGTCGCCAAACTGTAATTTTACAGCGCCATCTACGTCAGCTCAACCACAGTACGAATCCGGACTGCAGCTCCAAAACCGTCCACGATCCCATAACGAACCGTCTGCTACCGTATCGTTGGATGATGATGACTCAAATTTTACAGCTCAGCTAGAAGAGTATCCAAATCACGTGTTACCAGCTGACGACTTCAATAATTCTGAAGATTCATACATATAATATAAGATTGAATAACCATGTTGATGAAGAAGGTATAAATCAATACCTACCAAAAACTAAAAATATGCTGATTAACAAACTGGTACCTACTTAAGGCGCTGACACTCAAAAATTAGCAATTTCGTTTCGAGATATTCAAACATCGCACGTATGACCGATGAAATATCGCTCAAGTTGGCGTGCGTTTCCGCGTGGAGGTTACGACGGCGACCGCGTCAAAATAGTGCGAAAATCACACAAAAAAGCATATTTCACAAAAAGTATAACATTTATCAAAAAAATAATTTGGCCAAGTTCGCAAAATTATAAAGAGGCATCAATTCCTGTAAAAATATCAGAACGAAGTTAATTGGTAGTCTGTATTTTTTTCTTCGAACGTTTTTTCAGAGCCAACTTTGCAACATTTTTTTATAAAGACATTGTAATAAAATCGTGTTTTGAAATTGGTCAAGTTCTCAAGGATATCCTTAAAAATAACATATCCTTTTTCCATAGCCACAGATCAAGCGGATACTCCTAAAAACTTTTTTGAAAATTATTTTTCAAGGTCATTGGCGAGTGTCAGCCCCTTTATTATAAATGAGACTGATTAGATTACACTAATTTAGGTACAAAATTGATTAAGCTAGTTATAGATATTTTTCATGTGACATTAAACACATGGGCTGGGGGTATACTTACTTGAATTTCTTGCTGATAAATCTTGCTAATAAATAAATATGATCAATAGAGATTAAACTCTTCTTTTATTTAACTTACCTTAGAGTTACCGCCAATTTCTCGGCTGGTGATATGGAGATACGATACATATTGCATCGCAATAAAGTTGCTTGTAGTTTACACAGTAATTCGTCAAACGTTGGTGGCGAAAGTCGAAAATGTTTATAAAATCTGTAACCATCTTCTCGTAAATCAGAAAACGATGTTACAAAGGCTCCTCTCAACAACCTTGTAGCATTAAAAGGATCGACTTGCAATCTTTTAAGACGTCGTTGTTGCACTCTTTTCCATATAACGTATATAGCTAATATAGTGATTACGTTTGCTGGCATAATGATTCTCTGCACTCGACCGTACACCACAACGAAGCGCGCGCGTCTGAATGTCGTTTCACAGCGAACGCGTTGCCCAGGCGCGCGCCCGAGCCGCGCGCGCCTGGGCAGCGCTGCTGAGACGCGCCGCTCTGAAACCAGCCTGACACTATTGTTGCGAGAGCCATTTATGCTAGTGGGGTTCCGTTGTCGCTACTAGAAAGTGAGTATTGGAAAGACGTTTTCAAAATTCTAAACTCGTCTTATAAAGTGCCGTCTAGGCATGATTTAAGTAATCCACTTTTAGAAAGTGAGTACATGCGAATCAGAAAGGAAATTGGCGATGTACTTACAAAGTCTGTGGCTCTAGGTCTAATTTGTGATGGATGGACAAACGTTGTTGGTAAAGGGGTACTTAATTTTATAATTACAACGCCAAAACCAATTTTTTATAATGCCGTATATCCTGAAGCTCTAAGAGAAACTGGCCGATTTTTGAGCGAGAAAATGATCGAAGTTATTGAGGAAGTTGGCCCCGGAAAATTCGTTGCCATAATAACTGATAATGCTGCTAACATGAAATCAGCTTGGGCAATTGTAAAAGCTAAATACCCTCACATCGCTTGCGTTGGGTGCGTAAGTCATGCTTTAAATTTAATATATAAAGATATTTTTAAAATATGTCTTTTTGAGGAAGTCCTACGCAATGTCGTCACAGTTATCCGATACATAAAGAAGGCGCATGTTATACTGGCATCATTTGAAAAGTTTCAAATTGAAAAATACGGCCAAACTAGAACGAGCCTTAAATTATTTTCAAAAACGAGATGGAGTGGGGCATTTATTACGATTAAGTCCTATAAAGAAAACAGAGAGGCGCTCGAGTTGCTTGCCATATGTCATGAAACCAATGTGGTATCACAAATAAAGACCATTATTTTAGACAGCCAGTTATGGACAAAAGTTGACGAGGTGGTTAAAGTCCTTGAACCAATGGCCAAGGCAATTTTGATGTCTGAAAAAAATTCTGCTCTACTTTCAGATGTGCCCTATATTTTTTATTTATTGAGCCAAAAGTTAGCCACCGAATTGGAAACAGCAGCGTTTTTAAGTGAAGAAGACAAAAATGTGATTTTATCAACTATCCAAAAAAGGAAGGAATTTTATGTGAAGCCTATTCACTACGCGGCACACCAACTCGATCCACGCTATTGCGGCGATTGTCTAAATGATGAGGAAATCAGTACAGTGGCAGAATATTTACTCCAAGTTTCTACAACCTGGCATTGAAGCTGCTAAAGTACTAAAAGAAATGGCAGAATTTAGGGTAAAGGAGAATTTTTTTGATAATAACAAAGCTTTTTGGAGTCCAGTCCAAGGGTTGGAGCTCCGAATATGGTGAAAAACTTTTGCATCAAACCTAAATATTGCTAAAATAGCTATCAAAATTTTGAGTGTGCCCCCATCATCTGCTGCTTCGGAACGTAACTGGAGTCTTTTTTCAAGAACGCACACCAAACTTAGAAACCGGCTAAATAATTCAAGAACCGTGAAATTAATGTCCATTCGAGCCAATTTAAGCTTATACCGAAGAGAAGTCTTAGAAAATGTCACAGTTTCTGATCAAGATAGTGACGATATTAGTGATACTGACAATGACTGCGAGATTATGGAATGGGATCCTCTTTAGTAATATACCGACCAGTTTTTTTTTTTTTAATAAAAAAAATCAATATTTTGTCATAATCACAGTGTATTCAACATAAATAAACAATAACAATTAACATTTGAGTCGTCTAGAGTCAAAGACGGCAATCTCACTTTTTGGCACTTTTGAACTAATGATGCGTTGGTGTTTGAAATTTTGAATTATTCTTTCGTGTTTGACAACTCAGTGACAAATATGGCTATGTTCCATCCAATTCAATCGAAAAAACGCTTCTTAGTTACAAAGATGGCAATATTTCATGTTGTGAGAACCAAAGACGGCGCTAGTGGGCGGACAAGATGGCGAAAAACGAGTTTGTCTTACGATTCATGGTCCGTGTTTTACTTGTTTTATTAAAGATTTAGTGGGTCCATTTAATTAATTAATTAAAATTTTTAAACATGGATATCCATCCCACCGTGACAACCAATAGTTTTTCAAGAAAACGAACGAGAAATCCTGAAAATTGGAAGAAGAACATGGCTAAGAGAAACAGGTAAGCAAACTTCATAGGGTTGACACAAATTATTAGTTTTACTAATTTCCTTAGTATGTTATGTACCTGATTTTATTATTTTATGCACGATTCAGTAAATGTTCGGAAAACTGGTTAAAGTTATGTAGGTACCTAGTTAGGTACGTTAAATAGTTTGAGCTTATTAAGCGAGTAATTTTATCTCAATTAAATCTATTAAATATATCTGTATAATGAAATAATACAATATTCAAATGAAAGGACCATGGGCAAATTTATATAAGACAAACTTTGATACAAAAAGTGAATAATTAAAACCATGAAAATCATTACTTTACCTGCACTTTAGAAAGTTGCTAAGATGTTTTAATTGAGATTGAGATACGTTTTAAATCTGTTGGTGGGTGGGGGGACAATTTTGCTCATTTTCCTTTATTCCTATTTATATTATATTTGTAGTCGATGCGGTAGGTACATGCAACCAGGGTTATAGAATTAATTAAATGCGAAAGAGTGTAGGGATTTTGTATGGTGTGGTCTGTTCCGTACTTTTGAGGATCCGTAACGTTGTTGATAATGCAGAGTTATAGAGCTAACAAATCCTTAACATAGAGTGCAAAAATTTTGGTTCTACGATACAAATTGACGAAGTTGATGACCAAATTACTAGCGAAGTTCAGTGAGCGGCTGCCGCGGTGGCTGTGACGTCACTGTGACTGTCGTCGCCAATAAACGTTGGCAGTGATAAGGCGCGCAGTGTTTTGTTTAATTTAACTTTTTTGACTTTGAAACAAATCAAGAGTCCAATTTGTGTCTAATTCACTTTTTTAACTTTGTATAAATATTGTATTGTGCCGAAATTTTATTTTTATTTATTTAATCTTTATTGCTCACCAAATACAAATTGTACAGAACAATAGGCGAACTTAACGCTAAAAGTGTTGTCTACCAGTCAACATTTGGGTTATATGAAAGTCTAAATGTAGGTTGCAAGAAATAAAAATAGTATATAATATGAAAACGAAATGTACAAACACTTCTATTAAAACGCCAGAAAAACTATTTTTAACGTGCCGAAAGACCCAAGACTGCGTAAAAAAATGTATATTCGGATGTAAAAAGAGATGGTAAGGCTTCACCATCTGCCCAGGCTATAAGTGCTACAAGACATTGCTGCGAATATCATTTCGATTTAAGTACGTGATAACTGTACCTCTTATTTAGATAATATGGAAATAAGTTGGTACCTACTATTACGTGTAGTGTACCTATATATTCTCTCATTTTAAGCCTGCAGTATTAATAAAAGATACCTTAAAACAAGCATGCAGTAACCATAAGACTATAAACAATAAAAATGGTTTACACTAAGGCCATTAAAAACAATAAGTTCTTTTACTATTGCCGGCGCAGGGCTTTATGATTATTGCCTCAGTGTAGCAATGACTACAATAGTTGGGTTATCTATTCCTAAGTTCCCAGGCAGAGGTGTCCTTTCAAATATTTTTCACAGATGTTTTATGGCTTATTACAAACTTATTCTATGAAAGCATTTCGGAATAACTTTACTGATCCTCATTATTGACCGCATCTTTATCTTTTAACCAGACTGAGCAAGCTCATTTCTTATAAAAAATTGTAACTCCTTCACGCCAATATTAATTATATTTTTACAGAGCACGGTGTTAGTAGCTTCTATATTTTTGCACTATTTTGTGTTTTCAGGTACTCTTCCAAAGGTCTTCCTACCCGAGTATATGAGCATGACCAACCAGCATTTAGATGCTCTCGACTAAAAATCAATGATATTCATTATTTGCATACAATTTTTTATAAACACAAAGACAAGAAAAGCCAGGATGCCATAATACTAAAACTATGTTCCATTAAGAGTATTGCTAAAAGAGTAACCACTAAAGGAGTCTGCAAACAGACTTCAATAAAATAAGCAGTATTTATAAACAAAGAAAGAATACCCATTTGCCAAAAGCTTTTTCTAAGTATCTTCGGAGTCACAAAGCACAGAGTGAATTATATAATGAAAAGGTTTTTCTACGCAAGTGAAATCACGCATGAAACTCGTGGTGGATTTCGAAAATCACAGAAATATTTTGATCAAAAAGAATCTGTACACAATTTTATACAAAGTACTATGTTTTCCTTATTTTTTTTAAGTGTATGTTTGTAAATTTCCAAGTGTACTTGAATAAATAAAATAAAATAAATAAAATAAAGTTTAAAATGCGTTGAATTGCATCACTGCAGAAAATCTAAATTCGCTGACAGAAAGTACTTATCTGCTGAACTTAATAAAAAAAATTGTATAACATGTACAAAACATCTGAATGGGCTAAACCCGAAGTAAAGCAATCTTACTTCAGATTCATTTTCAATAATTTTTACAACCTTGGGTTTGGTTCACCGCGTACAGATGTTTGTTCAACATGCCTCGAATTGACAGAAAAAATTAAAACTGAAAGTGACATTACTAAGAGAAATTTACTTATCACAGAAAAAAGAGTGCACTCATTAAGGGCCAAGGCCTTCTTTGATAAACTTCGTGAAGAAGCTGATGGTTTAAAAATCATATCGTTTGATTGTCAGAAAAATCTTCCCTTACCGAAATTACCGGACCAAATTTGCTACTACAGCCGTCAGTTATACTTCTATAACCTAACTATGGTAGAAGGAACTTCGAAGCATCCTATGACTAAGGAAAACGTATTTGCGTATTGTTGCACAGAAGACCAATTTCACAAAGACTCAAATTTAATTTCATCGGCTATTTACCACAGACTGAATGTAACTGACAAAACAGGAATAAATAGAATACGCTTAGTTGCGGATGGCTGTGGCGGCCAAAATAAGAATTCAATCGGCATTGCAACGTGTTGTAAGTGGCTGCTGTCATGTTTAGCTATAAAAAGCATAGAAATAGTTTTTCCAGTGACAGGTCATTCGTACATGCCCCCGGATCGCGCGTTTGGTATAATAGAAAAACAGCTGAAAAAACAAGAGATCATTCTGCACCCTGATGAGATAAAAGACGTTATATCTGGAACATCAACAATAATACAATTTGGAGAGGACTGTCCAGTTAGCGACTGGAGAGCAACAGCAAGAGATGTTTTAAAGCCAACGAATTCATGGAACGTGGCATTTAAACAATGTAAAAGATTTATTTTGGTGCGTTCTAAAAAGGCTGGAAACGTTTTAATCAGAGGGGAGCTTTTTTATAAGAGTGACACTGGAGCAGTATTTAACATTTGCAAACGAGGAAAAACTATTTCAATGTTAAATGCAAATGAAATGCCTAAAACTGTTGCTCTAAACAAAAACAAATTAAAGGACATAAAAACTCTCCTCACAAAACATTTCGGGCAAAACTGGAAAGGATTACCATCTTTACAAATATATAAAAATTTGGTGTCAACCCAGGAGTCTCTTCATTATACTCCACCTCTTGAAGGTGAACATTACTGCCAAGAGGCATTAGAAGAAGTAAATGATTTGCGCATATAAATGATCCCTTGTCCTAATCCTAGACGTTTGTTGAGAAAAGGTTTTTTTTTTAAATTTTAAGAAATATGTGCCATTTTTAATAAAAAATGTGATTTTTATTTTAATAAGTTTAAATTTAGAATTAAGTACTAGGTTGTAAGTAATAATTATTAATTGTTTTTCGTATAAACATAGTTTGAGTTTAGTTACAGCAGCCAAATACCTATACCGAAGATATTTTTTTTCTTTGTTTTAATTTTTTTTTGTGATTTGCTATCATAAAATTTAAGCTATAGAGTTAGTTTATGTCAGGATTCAAGAAATTGTTTCTTTGAATAGTGACAAACTAATTTATGCTGTAATTTCAGGAGTACATTTTTTGTTTGTAGTAATGGCAATTTTTTTTTTTTTTTTTATTTGAAATTTGAGTGCGTTTGATCTCTATCTAGCCTGATGGGAAGCTAAGATGAGGTCTAAGGTGTATCACGCAGACTCAAAAAATGCCTGTTCACTCTTGCCTTGAAAATCCCTAAATTATATGTATGGGGAAACATCGACGCAGGGAGGGAATTCCACACCTTAGCGGTTCGCACAATGAAGGAGGAGGCGAATCGAGAGGTACGATGAGGAGGAATATCGACCACAAATGGGTGGAATCCCTGTCCACGTCGTGTTGTCCGATGGTGGAATGGTGCAGGGGGAATTAAATTATGTAATTCCTGCGCACACTCCCCGAAGTGCAACCTGTAGAAGACACACAGACTTGCTACCAGTCGGCGATGTTCGAGGCTGTGGAGCCGTCCTGCCGTAAGCAACTCATCACCAACGAGTCTTCTGGCACGTCTGTCGATAGCTTCCAGGGCTTCGAGCTGATAGCGGGCAGATCCATCCCATAGGTGGGAGCAATACTCCATACATGAGCGGACTTGAGCTGTGTAAAGGCTCAACAGTTGGTCAGGGGTAAAATATCGTTGGACCTTGGAGAGCAATAAGTTGAGTGTTTTGTTTATTTTAGATAAGATTAATAAAAAATCGTTAACTTGCCTGTTATAGATTTTTATTGTGTCTGATTATTAGATATTAGTGTTTTGGACAGCCCTGATTCTTTGCGAAATTAGAAAGAACCAAAGACGGCAATGTTAAAGCAAGTTGGTGTCAAAGACAGCCATACTTAGACATTTTGGTATCAAAAGTAGCCATCTTCATTTGTTGGTATCAAAGTGGGCCATATTATTATTTGATTTATAAATATCTGGTTTATTCTCGTCGGTAAGTTAATAATTTAAACTAAATAATAATTCCTGATCTCGTTTCTTTCAATCTAAATACCGCAATCGACACTGAGATTCTGTAATGACTCGGAAACAGTTTTTTTTTGTTTACCATAAAATGACAAAAAGTGAGATGGCCGACATTGATTCTAAGCGACTCACATACTATATGCGAAAAGACTTTTTCCCCAACCTAATATATATGTACTAACACGACAGTTCAAGAAAATCACCTAAACCCCTACGGTACGCTTGGATATGCTTTTGAAACTAGTGCTCGAAAACTTAATTTGAATGAAGATGTCACAAATATAGTCAAAAAAGGTGCGTTGACTTTACAGTCAAGTTGATAAGGGAATTACAAAGTAGGCTTCGTCCAAATATTGATCAAAATTAATAAATTATCCGTCAGCGAAGTTTAGCGAACGTAGAATTAAAACGATAACATTGTAGAATTAAAACGAAAACATTATAGATTTGGCAAAAGAGTTAAGGGTTGACGACGTAGCGTATATGGAAACCCTTCCAGTACTCAGAACCCTAGTACTTCTGAGCTGCGGGAGGGTTTACTAGCATTAATTTACAGAATGTTGCCTTAAACCATTCCGCTATTCAGAGTTGCGAACGATCTGGATTCGGGTATTGTGTCCGGTGTAGTATTCAATACTTCATAATAAAAACGCTTCCTCTACTCAGATCCCTAGATCACGCGGGAGGGATTTCTGCGCTATGCTCCCCGATCTCAGATCGCAAGCGGCACGTGCCAAGAGAGAGAGAGAGAGATGTACAGACATCTGCGAATTCTGCGATCCCCAATTATTAGCCACCGGTCAGTTGAATCTTTCGATGGATCACGTTCATTATTTATTTACAAAATGGAGAAAAACAAATATGGTGATCATTCAGAGACTAATTTGCACGACATTATTTTGCAAATAATAATTCAATATTTTTTTGGATTTTTTTCTATATCTCCAAAGTTCTTCATTATATCTTCACCAAATTAATATAGGACCAACTTGGTAGTAAAGGCTTTTAAATAAACAAAGAATCATCAAAATAGCGTAAAAAATATACAGTCGAAACCTCCTCCTTATTTGAAGTCAGTTAAAATAAGAAAAGTTAGAAGGAAAAGGTTCACAATCGTATGCAGAGAGCAACCAAGAATAATATTTCTTTTATCACCTATAATAAAGAGAGCATACTCGCAAGGCTTGGCCGATGGGGCCAACAGTTGTTATCTCTTACTGGCGGACGTCCGAACAAGATTCTTAAAAAGATGCATTCATTGTCTAAAAACATGAGCAAGAATGTGCTCAAAAATTTGGTTTTATGTTTTTTTTATCTTATGATTATATTATCATAAGTTTACGCAATTAATTATTATTTTTATTTCCTAATTGTATGATATTCATCCTTTCTTAATCTTCGCTCGTTTACATAGAAGTCCTTACCGAGCGTATTCTGTTAAACCTATAAGTCAAACTTTAGTCTGAGTAGCGGAAGGAATTCATATCCATAACGCTAATATTGCATTTGTAAAGCCTCCCGCATTACAGAGCTAAAAGCAGGGTAGCATTTAATCTATCAAACTGCGCGTTTAATCTCTTAAAGGCTCCCGCAGCTCAGAAGTACTGCGGTTCTGAATACTGGAATGGTTTCCATATACGCGACGACGTACAAAAATTGGAAAAAAATGATTTATAGTGGAACAATATAGAGGTAAATTTTGTTAAATGGCAAAAATTAATAGCACGCTAGAGTTTTGGGCTGAACTCAATCAATATTAAGATGCTGCCGACAAAAAACCATTCCAATAATTGTGTGATCTGGCATTAACTGTAATATCGTTCCCTCATTCGAATGATGAAATTGAAAGGATATTTAGTACCATGAACATTACAAAATTGAAGCTTCGAAAACGAATGAGTATGAAGTCATTAAACTCTTATAATGATTAAATACTCTTTAAGAAGAACCAATAAAAGCTGTTATGATTACGAAATACCAATTGATGTGCTAAAGAATATTGGGACCAATAAATCATATTCATTTGCAAAACGTACATCGCAGCCTCAGCCATCAACTTCAGGTATTAACTCCAGTTCCAGACCGGATACATTAACCATTTCAAATTTTCAGATTATTTATTAGCGATAGTTCTGATGATGAATGAGGAAACTTTTTCATCATTTTTAGTATTAAGTTTTTGACTTTTTATTTGTGAAATAAATATTATTCATTGTCACCAAATATTTCATTTGGTGACAATGAATAATATTTTATTTTTAGTATTAATTTCTTGACTTTTAGTTTGTTAATTAATTGTTTTTTTTATTATTTTCAATTGTTTTAAACCGATTACAAATATTATTCTGTGTAAGAAAATCAAATTATTTTCTTATATTCCAACAGACCAAAAAACTGTCCCCCATTCTACCGTGAAACAACATAGAATTAGAGGTACGTGAAAGAATTGCGCTCAGTTTCCATCCCTGGCGCTCAGTCTACTGGGATCATTTAGCGACTTCTAACGTCATTTGATCTTTGTCCACAGCTAGCGAAATCTAGCTAGTTTTCAAGCGTACGTTTTGACATGTAGAGTTACCAACACTGACGCCATCAGTGCGCGGGGGACCGCTTGAGGCAGCTATACAAAATATGTTCAAAGCATTTGTTACGAATTGTCAAAAACATTACCTACCAAATCTGAGAACATTGTACTATAGACGAGATGCTGAAATCCTTCAGAGGACTATGTAAGTTCGGGTATCTATGGCTAATAAACCTGCCAAATATGGCATAAAAATATATGCACTTGTTGATGCAAAGTCAGTTTTATACCAGCAATTTAGAAGTGTACACTGGATTACGCATGATTACTGAAAAAATATTGTACACGTATTTTTTCTTTTCTCTGAGAAACAATAAATAACGAAGATACAGCGCTATACATTATACAAAATAGGTATATATAAGTTTAAAAAGTCAATTAAAATATTTTGTAAATCAAAGTTCTTAAAACAGAGTTTAATAAATATGTTGATTTATTGTTACTTATTTGTGTATTAAGTACTTAAATCCTGAGAAAATAAATTAGTTAAACTGCACACAGACACGTTTTTTATACGGAACAAATTCTGTTTTCAGCATAATTCAGCAAAACATATCCAGATCTAATTATCTGCATCACTCATAAGACTCCCAGACATGACGATCCCGCTGGGTGTAGACACATCAGTATTCCTACTTTAAAATGGTCAAAGAAAAAGGGCGGTAAAATTCTCTCCACGCGCCCACTTACATTTCTCGGAAAGACGCGCCCACTGTAGGGTTAAGGGTTAATCCACAATAATTAGAACGTACAACCTACAGGGCGTTTCATAGTTACCCCTCTAAGAGTAACATCAAACTAAATTAAAAATGTGATGAAAAATTTCGCCATGAGTGAGATTCGAACTCACGCCCCTCACATCTGTACTGTGAGTGCACTGCCAATTGTGCTTCCGTGACTTCGAATCATCCTGACGAATTTCTTCATCACATATTACTTTTACGCATTTAAAATTGATAAATTGAATTAATGTGATTTAGATATAGACCTCAAGGAGCGATTTTACTTTGCAATATCATTTCCTAGTAGAAGAGGGCAGAGAAAACGAATCTGCAAAAAAAAACCTTTTAGGCAACTCTTCTTTTTTTGATGTTATAGGGCGGCAAACAAACAAGCGGGTCACCTGATGAATGCAATTTTATCTTGGATCTGATGCAACAGATAAAACATGACAGCAACAATTGAGCACAAAGGAAGAAAGGCAAAGTTCAAAACATATTTTGAACTCAAACCTGATAGAAGAAAAGCTGAAGTACAACGGTTTTAGTGTTGAACTTCAAAGGAGGAACTTTGGACTGTTAAGGCCACGCAGAGACCAATGTGACCAATATTTTCTCTATAAAATGGGAAATGTAGCTCATAAGGAATACACAATTACTTTAATAACATTCATTTAACCCGTCAAACACCGGAAAACCAGACACTATAGTTGAACAACCGATTTCGGACGGAACAGACCGACCGGTATTTGACAGGTTAACTTACAAAATCAATTGAAAGGAACATCAATTTGGGATACCAGTCACTATTTCCAATTCCCTTTTATCCATCTAAGATCAAGCATAGTTTTTCTACTTTGCGACTTTGGGATGTTTACCCCATAAGATATAAAAATGTAATGTAATTTAGATTGTTACATTTAAATTTTAACCATTTAACACAGGTATGCTGTTATGATGTAATTTAGATTGTGACATTTAAATTTTAACCATTTAACCTCGTAAGTCCCCGCGTACTTGTACAAGTACAAATTGATTGCAACAGTTAAGACCTGAGATTTTAACTACATAGATGAAGTAACTACCTAATGTACTTACCCAAGTACAAATTTTTGTTTCTCCTTTTATACGGTTGTTTTTTTACATTGGCAACACTGATACGGTCATCAGCATTTTATTTTCTATGGTCGATTTTGCCATGTTAGACAGGTTACGTCAACTGTCAATGTCAGTGTTACTTTTTCGCAAGATGTCTTCGCGGTCGGGTCGTCGGCCAGCTCGAGGTAAAATTATCTGTCTATATCCATGAAATCATTTGTTTTTTATTTGAATTAGTGCTTTTAAATTTTGAATATTGTAAAATAATCAACCTTTTGAAGAAAACTAAATATTTAAGATGGCTTTCTAATGATCAAAATAATTTGTACTTGACGTGGTACGTTAGGTACTTATTACATAAATAACTGATTATAATTTGTACTTGACGTGGTACGTTAGGTATTTGTTACATAAATAACTGATTATAATTTGGGCTTGTGGTGGTGCGTTCGGTCTACAATTACAACAGGTTTTTTTTCTTATTCTAGCGTTCGACGAAGAGCAAATTTCACAACTTCTCAATAACTCTGACTTTGAGGACTCAGATGATGAAGATGTGTTTATTCCTGAACCCTACCAAGAATCAAATAGCGACTGTTCTTCGTCTTCGGAATCCGAAGGTGAAGAAACAGAAATTGCAGTACGTGGGCGTGGATTTAATCGTCGAGCTCAAAGTGCTCCTGGCCGACGAGGTGGACGTGGCCGTGGCAGAAGCACAAGTACAAGGGCGCATCGTGCCCAAGGTACCACCAGCAGTAATTCTGAGAGATCTTCTCTAGATCTGGAACACCTAAACCCAACCGCAAGAGATTTAGAATGGTATGAAAATAATGATATTCAGTTTATTAATTCACCTCTAATGCAACCTAATTACTTGCCGTTGTCTGTAGATGAGAGTATTTATTATAATAAATACACTTTTATCGATAACTACATCTCTGATGAAATTTATATATTAATGACTAATAAAAGCAATCAAACTTATGTAAAAAAGACTGGAAAGAGCTTAAACCTGACTTTGAAAGAAACCAAAGTATATTGTGCTATATCGATATTAATGTCTTGCATTAATTATCCAGTTCAAAGGATGTATTGGGAAAAAAACTGGAGAATCGACATAATAGCTAATGCTATGTCACGTGACAGGTATTTTCTCATTCGAAATTCACTGAAGGTTGTGTACGATGATAACGTTACTCAAGAAGAACGTGAAAAAGACAAACTTTGGAAAGTGAGACCAATACTTGACAGTGTTCTGGCTGGCTGTCAAAAACAAGTCCCTGAGCAACAAATTAGTCTGGACGAAATGATTATCCCATTTTCCGGTAAATGCAGTATAAAGCAATATTGCCCTAATAAGCCAAATCCAGTTGGGCTAAAAGCTTTTATTTTGGCAAATCCTGATGGGTTGGTGTGTAATATGGTTATATACCAGGGTAAAACTACCTTTCCGTCCTACACTGATGCTGGTTTTGGATTGGGTGAAAATGCCGTTTTGAAATTGAGCGAAATTTTGGTGCCAGGGTCAATAATTTATTTTGACAGATATTTTTCTACAGTCAAACTGGCAAAAGAACTTTCCAATAGAGGCCTCAAATGTGCTGGCACATTAATGAAAAACAGAATCCCTGCATCCGCCCGAAATGTACTTGAATCCGATTCAAGCATGAAAAAAAGAGGCAGAGGGAGCTATCAAGTATATATTGGCTAATATCGATAATACTATTGCAATCACTAAATGGATGGATAACAAACCTGTAGTAATGCTCTCAACAGCTCACGCGGCTCGTGAAACCGATGTTTGTTCCCGTTGGTGCAAAAAAGATAAGCAGTATAAACAAGTTGTGAGGCCAGAAGTTATCAAACAATATAACTCTAAAATGGGTGGGGTAGACATGGCCGATCGATTGATTGCAATTTGTCCAGCAAGAAGTAGAACGAAGAAGTGGCCTGTGAGGTTTATATCTCATATGATAGACCTAGCTATCTCCAACGCGTGGCTTATGCACAAAAGGACAGAAATAGAAAAAGGGATTCCAGTGAAAAAGATACAGCAGTTAAGATATTACAAAATGAAATTCGCTGAACAAATCTTAGAAAAATATCAGCTGGTCGAATTGAACGATATGGATAATGATTGCGCAGAACAACCTGTCAAACGGTCTGTAGGTAGACCGGGAATAGTACCTATACCGTCGAAAATACGGCGCTTACATGGCAATATCCACCTACCTGAACATCTGGATAAACAACAACGATGTCGTCTCTATGGATGTGACAAGAGAAGTTTATTTAAATGCTCTGACTGTAACGTAGCTCTTTGCCTGAATCCGACAAGGAATTGTTTCAAGACCTTTCATCTCCAGGAGACTTAAAAATTATGATCTCTTATTATGTGATTTTACTATAAAATGTCAATTAACTAGTACGTAAGGCATATTATTCGCAAATGTATGCGCTCTATTTTGATGCAACAGTAATAATGTTTTTTATTTTGATGCAACAGTAATAATGTTTTTTTTTTTTAATTTAGAAACGTTGATTTTGCTTTAGTCTTTGAGACTGAATTTTATAACTGTTCTCATTAGAAAAAAAAAATTATGTTTAGATAATGTATGTTATGTTCACGAAGTTTGATACCAAATAAAATGTTTGGACTATTTTTAAATGGTTTTTGATATGCTGCCTATAAACCTAACGTACTCACACAAGTACAAATTATTTTCAATATTTTCCCTCTTAAGAAGGTACTAAATATCACAAACACATCGTAAAAAATACAGATAACAGACACTCATGTCAAATATTACTAAAATCGACATCTCTTTGTTTCGGTCTGAAGTACCATTCTTGGTTTGTACTTGGTATAGTACAACCGGCAAACACGACTACTGATATTAAAAAAACACAGGACTTACGAGGTTAACACAGGTAAAAATCTCATTTATAAATATAAAAATCAACATGTATAAAAATTACATACTAGGTAATGCAATCTTTAATTTACAACAAAATAGTAGATTCAATATTTTAAATAAAAGAAATAGGCAATGTGTAGTTAGCTCACCTTTGTTTTTAAATTTTTTTCAGGTATTACATATTCATTGGTTAATTTCAGGAATAAGACTCCATGGGTTTGCATCTGTTTTGTTCAATGATGTTGGACTATTTCGATATTTTATCATTGGTTGTAATATTCTTCGTAAGAAAAATTTTATTCCTTTGATAAGAAGCAACGGATTAAATATCAGGTTTAGTGCCATCCCGTTAATTTGAACAATATCATCTGGAAATAAAACAGATTTCAATATAAATAAATTATTACAATAAAAAAGGTTTTAGTGGTGTGTGGTTTATGGTGTATAATAGGGTCATTCCAGCTCTTCATGTGGATGTCGTAAGAGACTAAAAGATTAAGAGGAAACAGAAGGGCCGTTTTTCCATACAAACGTAGTCCCCTGTTTCCTCCCTGGATAATGCCGGTAGAGTTATATTTTTTTTCCTAAATATATATAGCCACTATTAGCATATCCCTATGTTTTCTTTTTTTCATAAATTATTTATTAAAAGAGATATGAACGTTCAAAAACCTAAAAATATGGCCAGATTTATCGCTGTGTTCAAACACCCAGAAAACAAATTTGACTAGATTATATAAAAAAATTCGAACATAGGAACACCGCTCAAGACTTTGTTAATTCGTAATGAAAAAAGTACTTATATTGATTAAGTTTTGGAGAAGAAATCAGGGGAATACGAATCGTTGATTTTCTGTTCTTTTAATAGGTATTTTCAGTCCAAGCTACAGTATGTATCTATCGCACTTGCTCGGTTGTAGTTCGGGCACAGTGCGACAGCAATAGATATTAAAAATACCTATTTTTCATTTCTCTAGCCCTTGAGGTTTCCTCTGCACAAAAATCTGTTGCAGAAACTGCCAAGGATTGACTTCAAGCAGATGGCGGGTTGTAAAACAACAAATATTTTTTTAAAATTATTCGCGACTTCGCTAGGATCCATAAGGATTAATCCTTCTTGTATCCTTATATCTTAAGCTAAGATTAGAATACATAAATAATTCTCACCATAATTTGACACTGGCGCTTCTGATTTTGTATTGCTTTTTGACATCTTGATCAGAGGTTGAAAACTATAAATAAGACATATATATAAAAATAAATGCTATCAGTATGTACCTTCCTTCATATTATCTCCCCTTGTAAGCTTTTGCATGGTTTTCAGGGCAGATTGAAATAAAGACCCATGGACAATCGTATGTAACAAAAATGTCCTTTCGTGGAATACCTGACCTAATATAAAACTGTCGTATACTATAATTATAAACAGTAAAAAAAAAAAATCACATCAACACAAAATCGTAAACACCAAGATACACAGGTCACGAGCGCAATGATACTCAATCAAATCAATGATACCTTAGTTTAAATTGAAAATATTAAAGCGTGCGATATCAACTCACCATGACATGGAGACCAACCAACCATGGATGGAGTGGCCGTGGAGTCATGGAGTGCTATTTTTCGTTTTTCATTCAGTAACTCACATTACGAATGATGACATTTGTAGTATTTTGTAGCGTACAAATGTCAAACTAACGTTCCATGGAGAATCAGTTCCATTTCTTTCACACTGCTTTTTTTATTTTTCTTGAAAGGTTTAGAAAACCATTGACATAATTTATGATATTTCATGCGTAGCGTAACAAATCTCTGTAACAAATACCTATTACTTGGGAATATGTAACCGAAACGACTTCAGTGGAAGTAATGGTTAACACTTGTTTTGGGTATTTTTGATAAACACGCCCCAGTTATAAAATTTAAAATAGGTTCCAATCCAAAAAATCTTTGCCGTGGGTTACAGATACATGATACATGTAGGCTCATGATAGATCTAAGGGATCAAGCCCGTATAAAATATCGTCTAACAAAATCTGACACTGACAAAAAATATTTAACTGACCTCAAAAAACTGGTACAGGAAAGTATAGCCAACGAAAAGACTGCATATTTTAACCATTATGTTAACTCGAAAATAAATGAGAGCAAGGCATTTTGGAAAAACCTGAAAGAAAAGATTTTGATTGATCCTACAAAAAATGACTGTTTACCAAATATATTTCACAATCCTGATTACATAAATACCTAATCATTTTCTTAATATTCCTAGCTTTAATATGCCTAATAATTTATCCAACTTGACATTTTACGAATTCCATAGATTTAATAATTCTATCTTTAAATTTAAACCAATTTCTGAAAATGATGTCGTCAACTTTATTTTATCAATTAAATCAAATGCAACTGGACATGATGGTATAAGCAGGGACATGATTTTTCTGACACTTCCTACTACTTTAAGTGTTATAACCAAAATTACCACAGTGGAAGGAAGATGTAGTCACTCCTATTCCGAAGTCAACAAATCCTCAGGAATTAACTGATCTTCGACCAATTAGCATATTGGCTTTTCTTTCAAAGGTCTTGGAGAAGGCTGCACATATTTAATTGTCTGAGTACATTGAAACTAATGGCATTATTTCTGTATTCCAGTCTGGATTTCGAAAAAACAGAGGGACCCAAACAGCACTTCTGGATGTCACCGACAATGTGCTAGCTGAACTAGACAATGGTCGCGGCACTATCCTTACATTGTTGGACTATTCCTGTGCTTTTGATAGCAATGAAACTCCTATAATGCTTTCTAAACTGTCATATTATGGCCTGGATCACCATTCCATCAGATGGTTCGATTCCTACCTCAGTGGTCGATCTCAAAGAGTAAAACTGGTAAAAGGCGATGGTACCTGCCTATTTTCTCTTCCTCAACCTGTACATCGTGGAGTGCCACAGGGATCTATCCTTGGTCCCTTGCTATTTATCATATATTGCGCCGACCTTGCTGCGGTAATAAAACACTGCAAATTTCACTGCTATGCAGACGATGTCCAAGTTTACATTTCAGATACTCCAGAAAATATATGTGCAGCTGCGCAAAAGATGAATGAGGATTTAGAAAGCATTGCAAACTGGTCTCGCAATAACTGCCTTGCATTAAACCCATCTAAATCGAAGTGCTTAATCCTGGGCTCTAAAATACAGATTTCTAAAATTAACGACTATGACCCGATTATAATGATGATGGGCCAAGTTATAGAGAGGGTTGAGGAGGCAAAAAACTTGGGCATAATATTGGACCCCGAGCTACGATTTGAAAACCATGTACTTGGTGTGGTCAGAAATTGCTTTTACCGACTGAAGATCCTCTATAAGATTAGAAATGTATTGACCGAGAAAGTTCGCATCAGACTCTGCGAGTCCTTGGTGCTATCGCGCCTGAACTACGGCGATATCGTTTATGGACCCCGTTTATTAGAGAGAACACGGCGGCTATTGCAAAGAGTTCAGAACGCATGCTGTAGGTTTTCGTTCAATGTTCCTCCGCGTAGCCACATCTCGCCGTATCTCAATAATGCCTCTATGTTAAATATGGACTCGCGTAGACAACTGCATTTAGCAACGTTATTGTTCAGGGTTATCAAACGCAAAATACCAGAGTATATACACTCAAAACTAATATTTGATCGAGTGAATGCCAGATTATGCCGTCCCCCACTACTTATGCACCGACACAGAACAGCTGCTTTCAGGGGCAGCTTCAGATACCAGGCGACTAAATGTTGGAACAACATACCACCTCCAATAAGACTTTCTGTATCAATTTCAACTTTCAAAAAATTGTTGCGCGCCTATTTGTTAGATAAACAGAAAATAAACAATCCAACAAGTCGCCGGTAACTGTTGCTGCCACTGACTGATAGATACTCGTATCCTTGTTTGTAGCCCTATATTCTGTTGTGTATCTATGAAATATGTATACATAGTGTTTGTAGAATAATATGACACTGATCCTTATATGTATTATGTTTGGGTTTATATAGTGAATAAGGTCTCTTCATAAATTTCTATTAATTTAACATTAAAAATTTCGAGCTCCTTTACCTTTGTGGCAGGGATTTTTGGATGCGCACTCGCACTTGACAGGCCGTAGCTGAAAATCAGTGAGCTGCTCTCTGAGCAGCACTAAGCACTGAGCTATGACCTTTTTGGGTTGCTGTAGCACACAGATACGAATATATTGTTATATGTTTCCGTCTTTCTTGTGTTTTTTATTATGTTCTTATGTTGTATATTTTCTGTATGTGTGTGACTAAAGCTACAAATAAACATCTTATCTATCTATCTATCTACTTTTCGCTGATATGACGGTTTCAAAAATTCGATGCAAAGCGTCGGAACGCGAGTGGTAAGTTGGAAAACTACACGGTTTTTGTTTCGCTGAGTCCCAGAAAGATAGCACTCATGAACTCACTCACTCAACTCAACCATCAACCAAACCACAAACTATATAGGGATCTGAAATCCACATTCAACCAACAAAACAGACAGAATCAGATGAAATTAATGAAACAGATCACAAGATGGAGAATCAGTGCTGCTAGCCAGATATATTTACGCTCGGCAACGAATATAAGCGTGTGCGAGTGCGGCGTCCTATGGCGCGCGCGGGCGACGACACTGCGCCGTGTTGCTCTGCGAGTTGCCTTGCGATTGCGAGTTTTACCGTTTTACGACACTTGCATGCTTGCAAGCAACTGAAACAAATACAAGAAAATATATGAAGCAGCATGACGCGCATATTACGGATTGGAAAACTCAACGCGAACGGGTTGTATGTAGTTGTATATCTCGTTCTAAAAGCTGCAATTTACTTCTTTCTATTTGCACTTGGGAATTGAAAAATAAATGCCAACGTTTTTGCAACTAATAGCAATTGAATATTTTAAAGCAAAACAAAACGCTTTTTCAGTAAATTTCCTTTATTTTGACATTTCATTCAGAACAAGCGTATTTACGCCAGTGGGAAAGGCAGCATCAAATTGGCGTTTTATACGTTGGTTCTGTATTCGAAATTGTCTAATATTGTGAACCACAGATCTGTATATCTACATCTACACTAATATTATAAAGAGGAAAGATTTGTACCTATTTTTGTATGTTTGTATGTTTGTAATGAATAGGCTCAAAAAGTACTGGGCCGATTTAAAAAATTCTTTCACCGTTGGAAAGCAACACTATCCCCGAGTGACATAGGCTATGTGTGTACCACGGGCGAAGCCGGGGTGGACTGCTAGTACTAGATAAATAAAATCTTTCAATTTGTATTAAATCCTCGAGTGCCAATTTTGAACTGTCAAATGTAATGTCAGTAGTGACATTTAGTGATGAGAACACTGTCCGCGTTAAATCGATTCAAAGACACCGACCAAGTGAATGAAAATGAATGCAAATTCGATTTTCAGTCGATTATCACGATTTCGAATCACGATTACAAGTAGCTTCTCACCGTTTGCGCCTCTGTATGTATGTAGGAGCACTTAGAACTACGCAATGGATTTTAATGCAATTTTCTTTCATACATGGATCGAGCGTACTAATACCCAATGAAAATATTAGCGCTGAAAAAATGTTACCAATATGCGTTATTTGATATCCGAATAACATGATACCGAGTAACCGTCAAATAACAGATAAATATCTCAAACCGTGCCTGTGCTCGCGTAGCGTGGAGTTTTGACGTTCCTCCACGTTATCCGTTACCTACTAGATACGATACGAAACGTTATTAAGTTATCCTAACGAATACGTACCTAGAGTCCAAACGCCGCACGGGCCATTGTTCGGCACACATGATTAAAGCCAAACGAACCATTCTATCTCTTTCTGTACCCAGCACAAACGTGATTGAGCGAGCGAAACGAATATATAACTTGAATTACTTCTCCCAATTAAGTACTCTCTGGCGTAGTCACTGACCAAAACCAATCGAAGTTGGCCTCCCGACTCGGCATTTCTTTTGTTTTGCCCTAGATTTTATTTGATTTGGTTTAAACTAAACTAACGACTATTACTATGTGGGTAAGTATTGTTATTTTTATTTTTATTTATTGATTTTCAAGGGGAGCCAACAGCTTAACAATACAAAACAAAAATTTGAATGGATATCGGAGAGCCAATAAAAGGTTCCCACGGATAGCAATAGACTAAATACAATTATTAAACAGAGCACATATAAAAAACAGCATTGATCTTACGCCAAAGCAAGCATCTGCATTATATAGGCTACACTAAACGATCGCACGAGTACTCTTATACTAGTTATTAATATTTTAATCAATTTGAAAAGAATTTATTAGTTACGCTACGCCTTATCGACGTAACGCTGGTGTTAAAGAGGTCCAGATCTGAATCCTTTACCAGCTTGTTGACGAGGCTGCTCGCACGCAGGAGATACATGTTTTTATGGTAATTGGTAGAAACAGTTGGGACATGAATAGGACTATAGGATCTATAGTTTTTATAAGGTATTCTGAAGGAAATAAAGAATAAGAGTTCAGGACAATTTATAGATCCTGTGATAATTTTAAGAAAATAAATTTTATCAGCTATTTCGCGCCTATTCTCCAAAGGTAATAAATGATGCTTGACACAAAGATCATTGTATAAACTACTGTCATATTGTTCACCGGTGCAATAGCATAAAAACGAACAAATTTCCTCT